>OZ024914.1:46949465-48284465 GCA_964017125.1 Flabesymbios commensalis
ATGCATAGTGAAAACATGCAAAAACATTAGGCTTAAAACAAGTAGTTTTCGATCTTCTTTGTCTATTTTCTGACTTTATGAATACAAATAGGGGCTTAATGTCTGCGAATTATGAAAAGATATATATCTAAGGATTTTTGACAATCCTACGCAATTGCAGGACATTGAGAGTACGTTCACACTTGTTTAATTCAGTATCCCACGTTTCTACCCACTATTTGTGTAGGCGTGCAAATTATGGACACAGAGATAATGCATATAAGGCTTTAGATTGTTGACTTTTCTCTCTACATGTTCGCCAATACCACATCCTAGTGGTGATCACCCTTGTGGCAATTGAGGAGTACCAAATTAGTGATATTCATGTTTTAAAGTCATTTTTCCAGTACCTTCGCCGCGATAATGTTTTTTTCTTTTTCGATCAGTCAAGTTTTTATTTAAATTTGTAGTGACTAGGTGTGTTCGCATGACTGTACAAATAAACATACATACACATGACAAGGTAAAGGTGGAGTAAGCTAGACTTTACACCCGGGCCATGCGGCTTGTGTACACAACAGTCTGTCTGACCAAGGATTATCTGAACCCAAACTGACTCAAAAATCAACTTTCATCCTCGAATAACGACTTAAACCGGAACACAAAGAGCTACAGAACCCCGCCTTTTAACGTCATTCGATTCAGCTGACATGCTATCTCACTTTACAATAGCTTTGCGCGCCAGGGCGTAAATGGACCGAGAGTAAAACCTTTTCGGATACCTTTTGGGGTCCGGTTGGCCTTGTGAAAAACGTTGAATGATAAAGCTATGCAGTACGGTATGTATGTCTTTGCTGTCAGTGAGTGATATGTGCACACTGCTCCTATACAGATGACATTGAATGAGCACCCAGCCCGCTCGTCATGGTACTCTTTCACGGTCAGTGCATTATTACACTATTATCACAAATGAAGTTTTTTATGGTTTTAACCACGTAGTATAGAGTAGCCGAAGTACTACATTATTTTGCGGCGTTTGTTCATGCTAATGTGCCACACACACGCATACGATCGTGGATGAATTAGTTTGGGCTTGTCCCAGCAACACGCAAGTCGTTGCGGGTTTCATAATGGGCCGACGTCGTAGACGGTGGCCCAATATTAAATCAGCATTGGGTAAACAGTAGCACAGTCGAACAGAACAGTAAAGGCCAACTCTGTCACGATCAATTCGTAACCATATTTTCTTAACATACTATAATACATAGCCTATTTAAATTAAATTATCAAGTAATTAAGTAGAATATATGGAACAGTAGGCCTACAGTGTAGCAACATAACACCCTGCCTTGTGACACCCGCTTAATGTATAATAAGCTGCTACAGCAACTATAGGGCCCACTTCATGTGAATTTCTCACCTCATATTCTGAGGATATCATATACGTATTTAACATGCATACATCAAGTGACGCCCTGGACAACTTTGCATACTGATATATATATTTGGCTACTAGGCCTACATTTTTTCGCCCCCGGAATAGCATGATAGGCCTATGTCTGGTGTATCTAGCAGTGCAGTTTGCTGCAGAATTGGAGGTAAATGCTATTGTTTTTAGCATGGGAGCAAATACTGCTTTTAACATGTAGGCCTATAACATAAAAATAACCAGCTATGACGATAATAGGGCAGTTTACTTTGGACGCACATGAGATGTGTCGTGTGGTGCAGCGTACTACTGTGTTTATCGTGGCCCATTTTCAGAATTAACCCAACATTGGGTCAAACATCTCGTGTTTGCTGAAATAAGTGGTCAGGATGGTTGCTATGGTTACTGTACGTAAATCGTGTTCTTAGCTTCATTCTTTAAGCGCGAACGCACGAACGAACGAACGGACGAACGGACGAACGAACGAACGAACGAACGAACGAACGAACGAACGAACGAAAGAACGAACGAACGAACGAACGAACGAACAAACAAACGAACGAACGAACGAACGAACGAACGAACGAACGAACGAACGAACGAACGTACGAACGAACGAACGAACGAACATACGAACGAACGAACGAACGAGCGAACAAACGAACGAGATGCAGCATGTCCCGCCTCAGACCGCAAGGGCTCGAATTTCGAATCCTGTGTCTGGAGGGCAGAGTCATCTCATTCATCCTCAGGAGGTTTTCCTTGCCCAGTTTAGTCTGTATGTGCATAAAAGTGGAATAAAGCCCCATTAATTCCCTGTACTGAATGAATGAATGAATGAATGAATGAATGAATGAATGAATGAATGAATGAATGAATGAATGAATGAATGAATGAATGGGGCGTTAGGCCACTTTTTTGCTCATACAGACTAAACTGGTCAACAGGTCAAGGATAACCTCATGATAATGGTGATATGAATCAGATGATAGCCCTCCAGACACAGCATTCGAAATTCGAGCCCTGTCGGTCTGAGGCCGAGCACGCCACATCTCGGTAACGGAGGCGCCCCACATGGATATAAATAGAAAAAAAACGAAATAAAATTACAACGCACAAGAAAAAATTCTCGAACATTCCAATCATTTCCATTTGGTTCTGTATTTCATTGGTCCTTTTAGCATACATGCGCGTACAATTCGCGACTGGTTTTCACACCGGTTTGACAGTTACACCTCGTATTTGATCTATTCATAAAAACACGATTGCCTTTTCCAGCGTACAAACAGGCCTCTCTCGTGTTTAGTATGCGCCACAGACCATCCGACGGGCTGCGCTTTCTTCCATGTCGCCATTTTATCACGGCAGATAAGTCAACAAAAGGAAGATGGTCCTGTGCAACATCACCGGAAAAAAACTATAAAAGCTACAGTATGTACAATGCTGTTTGGCGCGGGTTGTGACCATCTTGCCGAGTCAACGCCAGACCTGTGCAGACCCTAGGTCTGCCTGCGACATACAACTTGATAGTCATGATAGTTAAATGTGGTTGTCACAATCTCCTCGTTTTTGTCACCTGACTCCTCTTCTAAAATCTTGACACTGGTCACCTGTTCGTTACAAAATGATATCAAAAATGTGTTCCCTGACTTACCAGGCTTTTTTGACCAGTGGATAGCCGGTATATATACTAGGCTCCTATTCGAAACATGGTTAGCCATCACGAAAAAACGTATTTTTAGTCAGGCTTCCGGTGGTCCGGTTAGCCAACCCGACAAATGAAAACGGCTTTAGGACTATGCGTCTGATTACGATTTTTTTTCGTCGCGCCTCTGAGCTCGGACCACCGAGGCTTTCGGCTATAAAAGTTTATTATTATGTTGCACCGACGTCATGCAACGTTGGCGAAACATTGAGGTGATTTCCACAGCTGGGGGAGCTCGCTGGAGAATTAAATTAGGACCTTTAAATCTCTATTGGAGGACAAATAACTGAGGTCTTTTAAATCAGCACTAATGTATTTTAATCAAAATATGAATGAATGCGTCGAGCGAACTTAATCCTTAAAGCGTTGAAATGTTTTGATTTAAACCGAGAGACCAAAGGGTTTATTTTAATTTGAGAAAGAGTTTCTTTTGTATCCCGCCCAGCCCCCCTAAGCGATAATAAATGTTTCCGTCATTCGGTATGCATGGTATGGGCGATAAAATTTGATAACTGAATGACGGAGGGATGCAATAGAAACTCTTTCCTTAATTTGAAATCATTATAATTGTCGTAGTAGCTTTTTCTGCTTTCTATAGCAAGCCCAGCCCACTCCTTTTCGAGCCATTTAACCCCTAACCACGACTAGATGTAATATTAGCCGATCAAATCACTATTATGGGAAATAAAATGAGTGCCTAAACATCAAGATTTGCAAATGTTCGGTTACAAATTAAATCAATATCAGTAATTTTCAACCACTTGAAGTTGTGGGTCGCGGTACCGAGACCAGACTTCAAGTAAGTGTAAATTTAATTACATAAATTAGAGTTTTAACTCCTTCAGTGCGGGGGCCGTCTTTATACGTCAGGATCTGACGTCTAAAGGCGGTCCCCGCACTGAAAAAAATAATATATTTATTTGGGCCGTAGACCCATAACATAGGTATTCAAATGCTAACTAAGACATTTATAATGATTTCAAATTGACAAAAAAACACATTTGGATTTCATGATTTATACAGAAATATTTTAGCGTTGTAAGGGTTAAGGTTTAACATGTTCAACCATAAAAAGCTTGATGAGGATGACTATGTCACTGTTCAATCTCACGTGGGTGGGATGTTCCGGGATTCTTTGATAGACGCACCACGCCACACTCTAAAGCAAATCAACGTGATATTAGTCGGCGTCTTCCCTCTTCACTTCGCTCCCCTTCAGATAACGAAAATAACACGCCCTTTTTTCTTAAAAGAATGCATCACTCACAGCTACATGAAACTAAATCAGGACATCGGTCCGATAAGATGTGAGACCGGTGAATCACTTTAACACCTTAAAAATAGCACTAAGTCACAAGCGGCGCAATAATCTAATACATCAATATTACCATCATCCAAAAACAAGACTACGAGAGGGTGGAATATAGGCTAATCGAACATGTATATTAGAACAATACAGCAACGTTAGATCAATGATGGGCCAGCAGCTGCGACGCTAGCCCAGCATTACTCTACGGTTGGCTTTATTTCTCAGCGATAATAGTTTCCCGTAGACTGACCTCCCTGTCAAATCAGGTGTAGATAGATACCACAATGGACAAGTATCGTCTTATTGTCCTGTATTATTCGTCTTTGTGTCAGAATTGTTCCCTCGTGTTAACCCTTTCAGCACGGGGGCCGTCTTTATACGTCACAATCTGGCGTCTATAGACGTCAGATTCTGACGGCTAAAGTCGATCACGGCACTGTAAGTATTAAATTATTTCTAATGTTCGTCAACCCATAACATAGGTATTCAAATGAATCGGAAAGATCTAACTAAGCCATTTATGATGATTTCAAATTGATTAAAAGACCTTTGGTCTTCATGGTTTATGCAAAATATTTCAGGGTTTTAAGGGTTAAGACTCTCCAATAGAGAGACTTTCATTGAATTGGGGCGGTAGCTACAGCCAGAATTGAATGCAAATTACTACAATATATGTTGGAAAAACTATTCGAGACTTCAATATGTAATTGAATAATAGTATAGGGTGTGCCATTCATACGGTTGAATCAATCGCTATACCTTAGTGTAGTTTTTATTTATGTGAAGGATAATAGACTATTGTGTAAATAGTACCACAAGAGGAGCAAACAAAGCAAACACGAGACGTTCACCCAATGCTGGTGTAACTTGGGCGCGGCGAAAGCTGTCCCAGCATCAGACCAATGTTAGATGAACGTCTGGTGATTTCTGGGAGAATAAAGCGGTGTCACCAGGTCACAATCACCAACAAAAGGCAATGCTGCAGATCATACTTAACCTCATTCTGCCCACCTATAATATCACATTACAACGTAGATGTATACCCTGTTGTTTAAATAACCCTTACAGCGCGGGGATCGACTTTAGTCGTCAGAATCTGACGTCTGTAGACGTCAGATTCTGACGACTAAAGTCGATCACCGCACTGTGAGAGAAAACATACTCCTATTAGCCGTATACCCATATCATAGGTATTCAAATGAATCGGAAAGAGCTAACCAAGACATTTATGATTACAAATTGGGAAAAACCCTTTGTGTTTTTACAAATTATTTCAGCGCTTTAAGGGTTAAGGCTACGTTCACATTATACACATTATATGCAAATACGAACACGACATCGGAATACGGCAACGAAAACAAATACGGCAAATTGAGAAAAGAATATGTGTGATTAAAACAATATTTTAGCATTTTCAAATTATTTTTAAATTTTAAGAAATTAATGAGGTTTTTGAATTATTTTGACATTAAAAAAAAAAAAAAAAGATAATTATCAGATTATGGTGCTATTCGAAAAAACTTGTTCGTATTCATTCGTATGTAGGCCTACGTCTTGATACATATGTGAGCACCCAGACCAAGGTAACATAAGAATAATTTTGCCGTTCGTATTCGTTTATAATTATGTGAACGTAGTTTAAAGTACGTACGTTCACATATGCACGAATTGAAGTACGATTACAACATGCTCAAAGGGTATCGACGCTTGTACGTTCAACATCCGTAAAAATATCAAATTATCAGGCTGACTGGGCATCAGCGCGATAGAGACTGTCCATTCCGTACCCCTGAGTTTTCCAGTGAACAAGTCTTGGAGAAAGTGTTTCTATTGTACCCCTATATGACATCCAGTTTTAGATATTATCTGAACGATGAAAACCTTATTATCACCCGGGAGTTTCTCACACCTTAGCGATTTGACCAGGTGATCCTAAAAAATGAAACAAGGCCATTTTTTTTTTGATAACTGAATCGAGACGCCCCTTTACTTGAGACCCGCCTACGGACGGTATCCTATTAAGTTTATTTTGCCTGAGTTTGTGTCCTATTTAGTGGGAAGCGGTTCACATTTATGTACTCCAGTCCTTATGAACATGTGCAATATAATGTTTCAGGTCCTTAGGTTAAATATTTTTGTATTTAACAAGTGTTAGGAAAAAAAAATATTCACGATTATATTTGTGGTTAAGAGCTTAAAGGGTTTTGGTAGGATTAATGCTGACCCAGTGTCGCAGACGGTGGCCCAGCATTACATCAGCATTAGGCCAATGTATCGTGTTAGCTGGTGTTTCTGGCGCCGGGATGTTAAAGCGTCACCAGCATAATGCAGCAGTCAGAAAACACGGTACAATCACCCAATGCTGTTTCAATGACGGGCCAGCGTCGAAGACTGTGGGTCAACTTTGAAACAGGATTGGTTGAATGTCACCTGTTTGCGCAAAGTATACAACAGACCCGGTGATAGATTAGTCTTGGGCCAGCGTCGTAGACGATTGACCAGCATTGAACCAGCAATGGGCTGCATCAGTGAACCGGAATTTGGTGGGTAGGCCTACATCCTCTGTACGAGGTACATCGTAGGCAAGTATTGAATGAATGCTGGCCAGCACCGGCGATGGTGGTGGAAGGAATACATGTCGAAGATATATTTGTACTTGTCTCCTTGGTTCTTTCCTTAATGGGACATTTATGATTCTGGTCCATGAGGAAGACCAATACACAGATTTTTTTGTCTATAGCACTCAAACAGACTAAAGCCTGGCCTCGGAGTTCAGGAACTCCTTTTCTAGTTTATTATGTTATTCTCTCGTACACACTCAGCTGCCTGGCTTACCTTTCCTGAGAGAACTACATGTAACATAATAATGTCGAGGAATAAATGGGTTTTCAATAAGAAGGTCCAAAATTGCTTCCATGCCTCTCTTTCATGCAATAGTATCTATCAATTCTTTTTTGTGAGCTCACATTTCAAGATGGCGATATTTCTAGCTGACTGACTTGACGATAATGCATATGAAATTCCATTCAGTGAATTTTTATAGGTTTACAGGCCTATACACGTACAGGACAGATTCATTTATATGTTCCATCCTCCTTATTCCAGTGGTAATAATGATTTGCAAACGATGCCAGTTGCCAGGGTTGAATAATATTCCATAGCAATGCTTTATGTACCGTGAACATTGATGGTTGGCCTAACGCTGTTTCAATGTTGGGGCATGCGTCTCAGCATTGGAACAATTCTGGCCTGAGCTTTTTCCCAACGTATATACTCTTAACCCTTTGCCTGCTGACCACGACAATAGTCGTTTTTAATCCGTTTTTTAGCCGATTAGGTCACTGACTGTTATTATGAATTAAATGACTATTTAAACATCACGATTAGTAAATGTTTGGTCTCAATTTTAACTAATATGAGTAATTTTCAACCACTTGATGTTGTGTATCGCGTTAGCGAGACACAACATCAAGTGGTTGAAAATTTAAACAAAAATACTTATAAGGGATAAGCGTTAACCATGTTAACAGCTAACCACTCAGGATTAAGTGGCCGTCGGGGGTGACCGTTTAAATACAAACAGTTCGTCACCTTGGTATCAAAGTGTCGTATCTGCCAGATACCCCCCATTGGTGACGACTTAACTGTGACGTTCTGCCGTCAAAATACACACCCATTTGATGTATGCCAGGCTATTTTTTCTTGAACAAGCCTATTGTCAAATACCTCATACAGTGTTATATAAAAATAAGACTTTAATTTATTTACCACTGTTCACATGGTTATACAGCTTAAGCACGCGCTATTGACAATGTATTTTTTATCTTTACATCACATTTGTGTAAAAATATTATAATCAGATAATATACGTTTTTGGTGTTTAATAACCACAAGCCACATTTAATGTTGACATTGATCATCTTCCCTACATCAGGGCTTGACTCCTCGAGGCCGTCAGGCCTGACGGCCTCGAGGAGTCAAGCCCTGATGTCGGGAAGATGATGTTTATGTGAGAGCAATGTATATATCGAGTACATTTCTTAAAATCTTAAAATTTAATTTAAATGGTGGTGCAATGCTGCGCCAGTGTCGTAGACGTTGGACCATCACTACACCAACATTGGATCTAGATCTGGAGACGACTTTGTTATGTCATGTAAAACCGTCAATCTAGTATCAACGCATAATTTAGCTGATTTGTACATATTCTAAGTAAGCTGGAAAAAATACCAGATATAGAATCGTTGATTAGCTCACAGATCATATTATGTCATCAAGCGATATACCATGTTTCACTGTAATCTCTCGTTTATTAACAGTGAATAAAATATATGATCTAGTTTTTGTGAAACCTCGGGCCTTTCATTAGAATATCTACAAAATGATCTTATATTATAAACTCAACAAATGTATATAATGTTATATATATATGTATATGTATATAGGTATTGAAAACTATTGAAATGTTCACATGTATGCATAGAACAATACCTTTTTTGTCCATTTAAAAAACATCTTATTGTCAACCCTGTGGAGAATCGCCCATATATCATTTCACAAGGACTTATAGTTAAAACACTGAAGTAATGCATATGAAATGAGGATATCGATGACAGAAGCATAATGATATTGATGACTACGTGGTGATATCCAATCTATCCTCAGACCCTGAACACTATTATGTTTACATATATATACGCAATCTAAGGTTATATATATTGTGTTAAGTTATGTATATCTTTGCTGGTTTTAAAAGAGATTGTACTGAATAAATTTGCGAGGGATTTTGCTCTGCTATTCCACAACTCGGCGACAAGTCTTGCTTTAAGTCGTATCGCAGATACGTATTGTTGGAACCAAAGTGTCGTTCGTGTTAGCTTTTATCGACCCCTCGGAGCCATAGTGTCATATCTGTCACTCCTTTGAGTCGCAGATAGGACACTATAGCTCCGTTGAGACGTTGTGTAGTTTCCTCTAGCCGCATGGTCATGCGTTTTACCGTCTTCTGTCTTTATATTTAGATGAAAACGCGACTATTGTCTTTCACATGTTTCGCGTTGAAAAACATAATTTTCATTTTCTACAAGATGTTGATCGCTACCGCTTTTGACAAAATTTGTAGAAAAGGAAAATTTCATCAGTTGCAGTAATGGTCTATATAATGACGATGTGTCGTGGAGACTGGGCCACCATGAGACTTGGGGCACCATGAGACAGATTTGTTTGACACAGCAGTTATTTTGCCGTTCGGGCGTTATTTGACGTACCACAAATGACCAATTTCGATTTATCACCCTTGCAGTAACCATGGTAACATGTGTAGCGATTGTTGGAAATCATTGACAAGAATGTCAGTTTTTACCTTAAAAGTAAAGCCAGCAATACATCAAACCTTTATGATAATCTTTGATTTATTTATACATCAATATTATGAAGCTAGCACTTGGGTATTTTTCAAGAAAAAAAAGGGTATTTTCCGTTATAACGATTAGCTTGAAAACACTCATTAGCTATGATATCATGGATATCGGATGTGAGGTCAATCAGGGTGGGGCTTATCTGCTTATTGAGACACACTGTCACAAGTAACCCAAAACTGTCTCAAGACTCCCTGAAATTGTCTCAAGGGGCCTCGAAACTGTCTCAATGTGTCCCACTGATTTCGGGCACATATGTTTTCCTGATTCTAGTTACAACAACTGCATGATTTACATGTGGCTATTAGTATAAACTAAAACACCTAATACTCCACAGCCCTGGCCAACAGTCATGAAACATGATCATATCGAGCCCCGCATTGAGAGCGGGTTTTTAAATCTCAGTGAGACTATATAGTTGAGCGCCATTTATGGGTAATTATTCAAAAAACATTCAGCTAGAATCCGACAAGATGGTTCTTAGTTCAGGCTCTTTGACGACATTAGGTTGTAAATGGTGCATGTACACCTGTTGTGTTACAATGGCACCAGGCTCCGCCAGCAGCGGAGTCTGCCAATGGTGACAGTTTATGCGGTCAGTATAACCTGCCGATTGCAGGTGATTTTTAATATATATTTTTTAACTCAGCATGAATCAACCTGTAGCCTAGTGTAGACCTACACATGATTTATTTATAACATCTGCGTCTTATTGTTTCGGAAGAGTCCCTTGTCGTGACTATTTATAGACACTGGCATGCGCATTCCGATTTCACAGTTGACCACAGGTGTAAAGGTCTAGTCAACTGTTAAAATGTGTAGGACATGGGCTCCCCAGAATGCAATAGGGCCCGTGGGTAGGCCTAGGCCCTATATCATAATAATACTAAATATGCGTTTCATACCCAACGCCGCATTAAGAGCAAGTTCCCAAGTCAAAGCAATCCATAAATACTTGAGTGACATCTATGAGGTAATAATTCCACCAATGATCAAAGCTCTTAGTCCTGCTAGGGGTTCATATTACAAAGAATCTTAATTTTCTCTCATTTCTATTAAAAAAGTTGGGATCAGTCCTAACTTTTTTTATGGAAATGAGAGAAAGTTGAGATAGGATCAAAGTTAGGATTCTTTGTAATATGCGCCCAGGGCCTGGCTCTTAGCTTTGCGTTGGATTTGAAAATCGACTGACTTTATTACTGTGGGGATTGCGAAACAGGGGTCACGCTGACCCTGCGAATGTATTACCAGGACAGCTTTCCCTCAAACATTGTACACTCCGCCAATATTGGTTCAATGTTGGGCCAGCGTTGCAGACGTTGGTCTAACATTAAAACAGCGTTGGGTGAGTGTTTCGTTGGAGTAGTATCCATAGTCTTGTAATCAAGTTGAATTACTCAGCTGAATCACCTTGTACTGTACTGTACATGCTGAAGGCTTACACGTGACCCACGCATGTGAGCTTAGAACATGACTGGATCTTTAAGTTTGTTATAGATCGTTAGTGTCTCAAATTACCCCAGGTTGTATTTCAAAGTGCTCCACACTAGGGGAACATTTTGGGGATTTTATAATGGTTGCGCATTTCCCAAATGTTAATTTCCATCTCTTGGTCTGATATACCTCACTTTATGCTGAATCCATTATGTTTGACTGTCAGCAAAGTGCTTTGTATTTGCATTAGATAAGTTTTGTGTTTTTTTAATTTATTTTCTCTCTCATGGTGCCCCAGTCTCCCATGTAGGTTTCTGCACTGTAAAATCAATGGCGGTCGCTATCACCAATCCATGTCATGTGGGACTGTTATATACTTATAGACACTCTATATAAAGGATTACACAAGTGTCTCTCTTATACAATACAAACATCACTGTATTATGCGACTATGACATGGATCCCAGCGAAAAAACGTTGGTTTTAGTGTTGGCTCAGCGTGTTAGACGTTGGAACTGCATTAAGCCAAAAGTGTACCAATGAATCGTGTAATGTGTGTGTGCCTGAACATGCAAGGTAATGGAGCGTCTGCTTATGTTAAAATACAATATACTTGACATTGGTCAACAAAGCCACTAAACCAGAAACGTTCACCTAATGTAGGTTTAATGCTAGGCCAGCAGCAGACGGTGGACTAGAATTAAACAAATATTCTGTCAACGCATAAACATGTTTATGGATTTTACAGATAATGGATATTCTTCTTTTTTAGATATTTGGTGGAAATTGTGTCTTATAATAGTCTATGTAGGCTCAATCCAAACGTTAAAGCTATAGATCACTATAAGTACGCTTCTGGTTTTAGTTGTACCCCAGTTGCCTCTATCTCTTTAATGAGCGCGGTGCTTTCTGGGTACAAATGTGTCCCGCTGTTCGTATACAGTTGACTAAGCCAAATATTCCAAATATAATACGGATTTAAAATGAAAGGATCTAGTAAGCTTTTCTCTAGATAATAAAACAAAAAGGGTTCACCCATATTGCAGTAGTATGAGGTTCTTCTTAATTTGACTGTACTACACAAAACTACCAGGGTCTTGTTTCCAAGAGTATTATAAGCTGGTTCATTATCAAGATTAGCTGATGCAAGATGATTATATGCCGCTATCTTCACCCTTTCTGCGCGGGGACCATCTTTATACGTCAGAATTTGACATCTACAGCAATACGTCAAATTCTGACGTATGAAGACAGTCCCCGCGCTGAAATAAAAATAAACTTTTTAATGATCGTAAACCCATAACATAGTTATTCAAATGAAGCGGGAAGAGTTAACTGAGACATTTATGATGATTTCAAATTGGAAAAAAACACTTTGATCTCCGTGGTTTTATTTATTTATTTTTTGGTTTTATTTCACAGGGATAATTCATGTTCCAGTTTTTATCTCACATGTTTTATTCTTCTTCTTTTGTTTTAGATGTGATCCCCGGATGTGATGAGACCTCACCATGAACGGACAACAGTTGACACAAGATGACGTCACACGACAAAGGGAACTTCCGCAGGCTCTGCGGCTCATGCGCAGATGCGGAATTGAGACTAACAAAGTCAAGGAGATCGAAGATGCACAGCAACGCCTCATTAAGCACATGTACAAGCAGCGAGGACAGGAGGTCGGCGAAAAACCAGACGTAAGCCGAACCTATTTTTTCGAATGAACCACTTTTGATAATTAGCTATCAAGCGAAAGTTACTGATTTTTCAACAACACGTACTTTTCCACACATGAAACATCGCCGTCTTTGACCCAAACAAGGGTGTCCAAATACATGATGTAGCAAAGTAAAAGAGTGCTGTAGCAGAATTACAGCAACACAATGAGTCGAAAAAAACGCTAAATTGGGCAGCTTGGGCAATCCTGTCGAAATAGATTGTTTTACTTGGTTTACTTTCACAATAACTAGTATTGCCATGTGAATCATACTTTGAACCGAGGTCGTATAATATTGGACCAGGGTCACGCACGATGGGTCGGCATTTAACGAACAGTAGTGTTTTTTGGGGATGCAGACAATTTCATAAGGTTACAGTGTATTATGTAGCCACGTATATTACTTATACGTGTGAAAAATTGTTTGTGGCATGATATCAGGTTTCAGCCAAACAATTTTTAATTTGCACTTCGGATTCAGACGGCAACATTATCGTCCCCTTGTAAATATTGTAAATGCGACTTCATTAAGTGGCAATTACCACACTGTGATTTCAAAGAGACTCCGAACAGTATTATATATGTGGCACCTGAATGAGCAACACAAAGAACACCTGGGAAGCTGGCGGCCCATTATACATCATATATTACACTCTAAACATTATAGGTTCTTTAAAAAGAACCTTTCAGTACTATTACCATGCAACCCCAGGAGAACCCTACAAGGGTTCTCCTGGGGTTGCAAGGTAATAGTACTGAAGGGTTCCTTCAAAAGTATCTATATTGTTTAGAGTGTATAGCCTGCATGTATATACATGCAACTTATGTTAGACCATTGTGATCCTAAATTCAGTTAGACTACTCACCTTTTAACAAGTTTTAAGAAACATCATAATCCAGTGTCAGTACCCAGGTACCTCTGGTGCGGGTTTCTGATGTGCGTCACTAACAGGTCAGCAATACCGCCTGTCGCGTCGGAGCTCAACCCGCGCTCTTCGTATTAATGTTTAAAGAAATATAATGGGTTATGATTCTTTCCACCACCTCGTAGAAATTCAATAGTGTCGTGAGTCTGTGCGATCGATAAAAAAAATGATGCCTACATAGATGTGGCGTCGCGTTCACTTAATTGTACTGCTGATTTAATTTGTCCATCTATGTGTGCTATTTCGTGCTCAATAACAATAAACGTTTCTGCCAAATGCTCTCCATGTTGCCGATGATTTGAACTCCATGTCTCTGGTCTTGTAAATATGAACATTAGTTTTTGCTTCACGAAGAGCAAAAAGTCATGTGAAAATAATGCCATCGCCAAATTTCTGCTTGATATCCACTATATTGTACATCTATTCCACGCAAAATGGAGAAATTAGGTACATGTTGGTTTGATGTTGGTTTGATGGATGAGATGAATCGGGCTTTAGGCCACCTTTGTGCACATATAGGCTAAACTGGGCCAGGAGAACCTCCTGAGGATGGTGAGATGATTGAGATGACACTGTCCTCCAGACACAGGATGCGAAATTCGAGCCCTGGCGGTCTGAGGCCGAGCACGCTACCAATATTATAGTCGTCTGAAGTGAGTAAAATAATGGGATCGCACAATTTCGGTGATACCCTGTGTGTGGCCCTGACGTAATTTAACCTTTGAAGTACGGGATGCCATCAATTGATTCTCCCAAGCACATATCCAGTACACATTTTTCAAAATATAATCAGTTAATAGACAAACGCGCTCACCCAATTTGAACAAAAAGGACCATGAATAGTAGTATTAAAGAATGGCGTGTGTAGGGCTTATAATAATGGCAATTTAAAAAAAAGTAGTATTTCACAAACTGGACTAAGGTACATGACCGTATCGAGTACATTTATTACTTTGCCGATGAAGATGAAAATGAATTAAATTGTTAAGAAAATCTTAAAATAATGATTCATGCTACACTTATTGAGGGAAGCGTTAACAGTTCTAATCGTATAACGCAAAGGGCCAGCGACGCTGTCAAACAAACACGCAACGTCACCCACTGCGAAGCTGGCCCAACATTCAACCTCACAATGGCCCAGTCTCTCACGTGAGAGCTGCATTCCATCCAAGTTAGTATATCATCTACATGTTATACAGTCATGCAAAGGCAAACAGCAGTAACTGCTTACTTTTCAAGTAAGCAGTTACTGCTGTTTGGCTTTGCACTGTGCAGTATGGCGACTACACATCTGGCCATTGTTACAGGTTAAAAGCCAGCCTGAACTTTGGGTCGTCAAACAATTTATCTTCAGACGTCCATGGACGACGGTTTGCGTGCTCTCGAGAGAAATATACATTGGCCCAACATCGAGTCATGGTTGGCTGATATTATGCACTGCTTCCGGTCGGTGATATGATACGTGCGTAATAATTATCATAAGCTGAATAAAATAAAGCACAGAAAATAGATAAATTGATTTGTGGTTATTAGACCGGTCCTGATATCTGAGCATTTTATACATTTTTTGAAGATGAAAAATTTAACTAAGCTTTTTTACAGGACAACATTTTAAGGTAAACAAAAAGGTAAAAACGGTTATGAACGTGATCAGCCAATCATTAGGCCTCCTTGGAAGGGTGCATCACAGTTGTAGCAAAAGGTGATGGTCTTCAAATCAAAGCTTTTTATTTCATAGCTTTATCTGTTTATATATTCCACAAAATGATTGATCGTTAAAGCGTAGTTTCAGCTGTAGTTAAAACAACACCGGGGCTTTCTTTAGTATATTTCTTTTCAAATTTTACTTCCGAGTACTATGAACAATTCAGGTTTGGGTTGTGCATGCTGCTTTATGTGTATCCTGTTAGGCCAGACCTTTTGTTTCCAAAACGGCAAGTTATTTTACCTTATTAATTTAATTTTGCTATCTGCAACTTGCACGAAATCGAACCTGATATAAGCTGATAAAATGTATTCATAATTTTGGTTGTATTTCCTGCCTTATATATGGTCAGTTATTTCTTGCTCATGTAAATTACTTGAACACAAACGCCCCCTCGGCATTAAAGTGACCTTTCGTCATGTTACAATGTGTCAATACGTCCCTTTAAACTCCAGGGGGGAGGGGGCACAGCGATTTCTGATTAGATTTAAAGATAAAATACTTTGTACAAATATATCTTTGTACAAGTATATCTTTTATCAAAATAATTATATTTTAGTATTATTTGAAGCTGGACATTCTATTACGTCAGCAAGTCCAGCTTCAAAAGATAAAATACAAATTAATGACATGATAGAGAACTGAACATGCTGGTGTGACACATCGCAGCAAACACAAACATTTGTACACCGTCGGCCCAACGTCGGCGGTAGTCCAACATTGTACAGTTAAACTGAATTGGTTAAGTTAGTCAAATCTATTGTTACTTACGGCATAATTCATTTTGTAACTGTCTCAAGATTATCTTTTCTTATCTCATACCTGTCATTATCATGCCATTCATAAATACCATGTGCTATTGTTGTATAAACACGAAACGTATAGGTGCCACAGTAGTATCAAGTCATATTGGTGGGTCATTACATTGTCAGATGTCTTCACAATACAATACAGGAATCACCCAGTACCCCAGCATTATCATTATTATCATTGTTTTAGTAGGTTATTATAATCGACGCTAAATAACCAGGGATGAGCTCATTGTCTTGATATTAGAAATAAAATATATATTTGGTAAAATACGTTGTTCACTTGTTCACATCACATTTAATATAGCACAATCAAATCAATCAGATTATAATGATCTGCAAATAATCGTGACAAAATTAATACCGATAAAGATATATGGGTGGGGCTGTTTTCCTGCAGATAAAGTCCGCTGGAGCATCACATACATTTTAAATGTTTTATTATATATATATTTTATATTATATATTTTAATGCTTTATTGTTTTGAAACTGTCACTACCCGCACGTGTCCCAAACTAGTTGAACTATTTTAATCACGCACTCCCAGAAATTAAAGTATATGTATTTACTCTTGTCAATTTGTATCGGCATATGATAATTATTTATAATTTACATATATTTCGATAATAATTATGTTGTCATCAAAGTTTGAGAATAGGTTATTTAGAGTTTTCCTTAAATCCAAGAGTATTAATTTTGTCTCTGCCGTTATTTACCATGTAAAACGTATCCATATTCAACACCGGGTGGTGCTTATATTATTCAAATACTGTTCTGGAAAGCGGCTGCTATATTAACTCTTGTGAAATGGATATTATGCTGCTATTCTGTAACAAAAAAGTAACGTTTTTGTTTTTCTATTTGTCGCAAGTATTTGTCTTAAGATGGGAAATAGAGAAGGACAGATAGAAGCGAGATATATTTTGATAATCCTTATGCATGTATTTTAGAGTAAAGTTCCATGGGGTCTTTTTATTTTCTTTAGAAACCTGTGTAAGTCTTTACCGTTAAAATTGTGTGTTCCTTAATCTTGTTAATACTGTTTGTATTCCTGCTATAAACATTTTAAATGTGTCTTCACCACAATAACGGTAAACTAAAGAAACAAGTCAATGCTAAAACAAAGTCACTCGGTAATTGCTTGACTTCTAGCATTTTTCAATAAAACAACGAGTATTCCTAATATGAATACTGTTATCAAGTATTTATAATTTAGAGTATCACACAAAACTTCAAGAGAACACTCGGCCTGATCTGGAAAACGTTATGTTGAGTAGACCCATATCCAAAGGCGGTGGAGGGGGAAACATAATTATAGAACTAAAACACAGAGACTATATATTTAACCCTTTAAGCACTCACGATGCATTAACGCATCATTTTACATCCCTGGAATCACACTTAATTTCCCCACAACTAGGGGTTTTTGAATGAAAATTTCCATGAAACAGGTTTACCAATGCTTAGCAATTTTCTTTATTTTTTCACCTACTTCAAGTCACGCGAATTGCTGTCGCAATTCGCGGCTTGTAGTTGATGATGATGACAATGGTAAATTCAGGCTTGAAAGGGTTAATATGGCATCCGTTAACCCTTTCAGCGCAGGGCCCGTCCTTATACGTCAGAATATGACGCCTGTAGACGTCAGATTCTGACGTATAAAAGACCATCCCCGCATTGGAGGAATTGAAAACATTTATATTGGCCGTAGACAGTGACCCATAACATAGGTATTCAAATGAAGCGGAAAGAGCTAAGACATTTCATGATGATTTCAAAGTGAAAAAAAACCTTTGGACTCCATGATTTATACAAACATATTTCAGCTCTTTGAGCCCGGTTAAATGTACCTGTATGTTCCACCTGTTAGGACCCAGGGGACCTGGGAGAGCTGTCATCTCACACGGCGGCCTGTAGGACTCAGATGGCAGGCCTGGTATCTGAGGTACTGGCGCTGGTTCGCCAGCTGCCCAAGCCCAGGCTGAAGGAGCTCCTGATAGCCTACCCCGATGTGGTGGAGAACCTGACCGGGCTGATCACTAGGCTGAAGGACACCAATAACGGTGCTCTACTCGTCACCGGTGAGTTTGGAGTGTGTCCTGGGTGCTTAATTAGTATAATTTATCACATTTATCATGTGTATTGTTAACCCTGTTTTTCAAGACTATAATCGCTTTTAATACGTCCTATTGGCTGATCACTGTTATTGACTTGACTGAGTAATCAGCGAAAAGCTATAGAGAGAATCATCCACCGTTGGACAGACCATGATTAGTGTAAGTCTACAACATCATGTATTATTAGCTTAGATTTTCATATTTTTAAATTATAAACATTCATTGTCAATATTGCTGCCAACAGGAGAGGCACTGGCTGGTAAGAGTAGCCTGATCAACCTGATGCTGGGGAAACTGGATCCCAGTCTGCTACCTGAGTCCAACACTGATCCCACCTCCACCATCATAGAAGTCAAGTACAAGGACGTCAAGTACCTGGTGGCTCATCCCGTACCCAGCGGATCCAGAACCTCTCTGCCAGTCCGCATGAATCCGGAAGAGAAGATGTACACCAGGGAGATAGACAAGTACTGCTGGCGGGAGTCCTCGCAGGGCATGGACAACGGCCACGCGGCCTGCTACAAGGTGGAGGTCTGCGGACCGGTGGCTTCATGGCTCAAGGTACGAACTCGTTCAACTGGCTCAACTCACTTAAGTAATTTGGCCCTGGTGTATTGTTTAAAGCTACGTGCTTGGAAAGTCGGAGATCGCGGGTTTGAACGCAACTCTGGCCTTCAAGTTTCAAGGGCGGGGGCCCTAGGGTAGTGGTTAGCACCGCTGCTTTTCACGCCAGAGTTCGGGGTTCGGTTCCCGGTCTCGGCGGTTTCAAAGAAACAAAAATGTTTCTTCCCATCCACGTGTGAGAGTCAGTATTGTGGGGAGCCTCCGTGACCGAGAGGTAGCGTGCTCGGCCTCAGACCGCCTGGGCTCGAATTTCGAATCCTGTGTCTGGAGGACAGTGTCATCTCATTCATCTCATCATCCTCAGGAGGTTCTCCTGGCCCAGTTTAGCCTATATGTGCACAAAGGTGGCCTAAAGCCCGATTCATTTCATTTCAAGTTCCAAAGAAGCAAAATGTTTATTCCCCGCTCACTTGTAAAGATTTAATATTGTGGGGAACCTCTGTGACTGAGAGGTAGCATGCTCGGCCTGTGACCGCCAGGTTTCGAAAGGTGGCCTAAAACCCCTAAAACCTTGCTGTCTCAGCGGACACGGGGCGTTGATTCAATGCTGGTTTCAAATTGGACCACCGTCGCAGACCGTGGTCCAACATGAAGGCAACATGGATCCGCGTGCCGTGTCTTCTAGGGTATGTTTCTTATCGGCCGGCCCCGATGGCTCGGATCGTTTCGGGTGTGGTTCGTAACCAAAAGTACCGGATTCGAATCCCGGTCATTGTGTGTGTGCCTATATACTGTGCTCCAAACTGTTCAAAGACCTGGAGTATGCAATGCTCCCTATGTGATTGTGTATGCTATGACACTATGAATAACCCTTGTAGTCATTCGATAATTGAATAATGTTATCAGCTCAGTTGTATTCTATTTGTTTTGAAATAGAAGAAGGATTAAACATGTTTTTTTGGGGGGGTAGGGGTATATAAAGACCTTGTAAGAGCAACAACCTATATTAAAAACTCAGGATTTTCAATCAAACTGTCAATACATTTTATATCACAAGTATGAATTGAGTTCACTACTATTTCACCCCCCCCTATGGGCTAAAATATCCCATCTTTATCTCAACTTTAGCCCTTATGGGACATTTTTATATAATAAAAACATACACCAATGTGCATGCAGAATGGTTTGACGCTGGTGGAGGGACCCCCAGCGGAGGAAGAAGAGATGAGCCATTTTCTGAAGAAGTATGTCGAGAGGGTGTTTGGTATCATCTACGTGATCAACGCTTCTAGAAAGGATGGAATAAAGGCTGATAAGGTAGACTAGTCTGTGATGTTGTGCGAAGCTAAAGGCAGTACACTCTAAACAACAATGGTTGTTTAAAAATAACCTAAAGGTTCCTTCTAAAAACCCTATATCGTTTTGAGTTTAGCTGTTAAATTTCCAAGTAAGCAGCTACTGCGTTTTACTTTGCAAGTTGTGTTTCCCGACCAATTCAAAAGTATAGTTTCATTTCTACAAAAACGACGTGCAGATAAAATTGTGATACACCCTCGTTATTATATCGTATCCACAGTCAAAGTATTTTCATCATACGTATTATTATGCATTTTATGAGTACTATACCATTGCTCGCCACTCAGCAGACTTTGAATTTCGTTTTTTTTTGTAAATTTTAACAAATTTTAATTTGGCATTCTGTTTGTTCTTTAATACATACAATTGTTTATATTGCACTGGAAAATACTCATTATGCGGACCAGCCAGCTGATCGGAGTACAATTGTTGCAGATACAGGATTTATTGCTGACAAATAAGAAGAGCATCAGGCCCACGGCTTGGGAGGTGAATCCGAGGTCGGTCATATTCGTGGTCAACAAATGGGACGAGGTCCCAGAAGAGGTGAAAGAAGAGAAGAAACGCGATATCTTCCAAGCAATCCGCAGGAGCTGGAACGGCTTTGATGAGAGCCAAATCATTTATATGTCCATCAATGAGGCAAGAGATTTTCCTGGTGCAATGTTGTCCCATCAAACATCAGTTGTTGACTCACCCAATGTTGGGTTAATGTTGGTCTGACGTCGTAGACGTCAGACCAACATCAAACCAACATTAGAACGTCATACGTATCAAAATTATCGCTAATCCGTTTGACTATTTTTGTGAAGACTTTGCAAAGTTAATTATTAGATTATATGATTTTAGTAGCAATCAATTCTATACTGAGTACATTATAATTGACTTCGAACGTACCCATTTGTGTTATAACAAATACAGACACCAATGAACATCTTTTTAAACTGCTGATTATATTCACTGGTATTGAGTACTGAGTAGTGATGTACTGAGAACATAATTTTACGCCTCAATTTTCTGAGAACATAATTAATTTACTCCTCAATGTTCCATCTCCTTTGATTTAGTAGACATCTAATAACAATGTGAAAATTTCAATGGCCGTGCAACGATAATTAATCCATCATAATATTCTCCATATTACGTAAAATGACTTCTGTTTTAGAATGAATGGCTTCATAAAAAGGACCTACTTAGTGAAGGCTATTCCCAATTATTGAGCAAGATGAAGGAGCTTTTGCCATTAGGTCTCCGTGGTCGCCTGGCCAAATCATTCTGGTAAGCTGTCTATTAAATCTTAAGAATGGGCGTAATAACAAAATATGTCATTCTCTCGACATAGTACTATTCTGTTTAAAATTAACATTTATTCTGTGAAACTCAATTGACCCACAATGTTTCCAGCAAGGTAGCTAATGCAATGAAGTATGGGGATGAAGTCTTACATAACATTATTTTCATCGAGTAGCCATTCAAAAGGGTTTCTGGTGACGTCAAGTGCTGCGTTTCACATAATTCTGTTAAGCCTGTATACACGTCTTCAAACAAGCTCTAACCTGAATAAAAATGCAACCGCTAAAATTGCTACCATATATATACGAGTCATGATATACTAGATGTTTAATCTAAATACTATTGAGATATTTTTCCTAAATAACTTTATTTGTATTTGCAGCTCAAATTAATTAAAAATAGTAAATGATAATTCAACAGGAGAAGGGTTATAATATGAGGGCGTATTTCTGTTACACCGAGCAAAGCCAAAATACGCTTGCAGCTACTTTCGATTTTGCAGAGCATTGTGAATGTTATTTATCTATTATACATGTATATAATTCAATTATGTCTCTCTCTCTCTTTCTACTTTTTCTCTTCATTATTCATTTTGCATGGTTCCAGCTTCGATGATAGTTTTTTACCAGCCAATAGTATAAATACAAGAAATGGGTCATAATAAAGAAACCATGTAACAGTTACCCTCAATTTTCCCATACAACCCAATACAAATAATGAAGAGACACTTACAAAACAATGGCAACTCTATTCACTTGCCATCTACCGTTACGTATGTCATCAATTTCAACACCGTGATTGAATTAAAAAATGTAAAATGGATCGTTATATTAAATAAGTGAAGTTTGTAATTAAACAAACTTGTTTTTCAGGTATACCAACAACGTCGTGACAAAAGTAATGCACCTGTTGAAGACAGTGATGGCACACGAAACTTCAACAGACAAGCAGAGATTACTAAAAATGAAAGAGCATCTAAGAGAGCTTGAGCACGTCTACAGAATGCCAGATTCCGCCCAGAAAATACTCAAGTACATGCTGGATGAGGACATCGCAGAAGGGGCCAGAAGTTTACAGGAGTACTTGAGAAGGACCCAGGTTAGGCAGAACCTGACAACGTGGGAGGAGAAGGACTGTCCAGCCAGACCTGGTGATGTCAGCGAGATGGAATACCTGGTGAATGACGCCATTACGAGGCGAGTGAGAAACCACATCAGTGAGTGGGAGAGGCAGGGAGAGATCTCCAAACGTATGCAAATGAGGCTGAGAGACAAGCTGGAGGAACACCTCCACCTGATAGAGGGCAAGTTCAGAGCTCTGGAGATGAGGATAAGTAGGACTAACGTGCGTGATTTTGCCAGCATGCCCACGATCTCCGTTCTGAAGCTGTTGGACAGCACGGAGATCTGGCACCCTCTGGCAAACCTGTCAATGCAGGTCAAGAGTTTCCAGCCCATGACGAACAAAGAGTTTATGGCCATGGCTACGTATAGAAGGAATAAATCCACAGAGCTGAGTAAAGCCATGACCACGTTCCTCCTTAAGCTGGATGACATCGCGATCACGCGATTTATGTATAAGCATTCCAAGGACGTGCTACACCCGTACGATGTGCTGCTCAACCGCATAACCAGACTCATAGCTTCTGATATGAAGCTCTTAAAGCACCTGAAAGAGGTGAAAGAGAAGAGCAAAACGCAGCACGCCCATAACGCACTGCTCGAGAAGTGTCATAGGATTATGGATGAGCTACGATCTGTCTACGTCACTGAGGTGATGAAGTACGACGTGGATGCGTCACTCGTACAGCTGCAGGAAACGTTTGACGTAGACAAACTATCTAGTGTGTACGCGGGGACGATGGTGCTCGACGAGTGGGATGACAATCCACAAAACAAATGTCTCCGTATTTTACAAAGTTCGCGCTTTATATCAGAAAACAGTTGTAGGTGGGTCATCTCATTTATTCAAGTTAACAATAGCCCGATTGCCTTTGTCAAGCTAAGATTTCCTTAAACCCTTCAAGCCTAAGTTTACCATTGTAACCCTCATCCACTACAAGCCGCCAATTGCTGTCGCAATTTTTGACTTGCAGTAGACTGGTAGATGAGGATAACTTTAAGTTGGTGAAAAGTTAAAACAATTGCCATATTATATTGTTAAAACAATTTTTTTAGCTCTAAACCCTCATGGTGTAGTGAAATAAAAATATTTTTCAGGGATGTAAAATGATGCTTTGGTGCATCATGAGGTTTTAAATGGCTAAGTCTATGCCTGCATGAAACTGCAAGTCTAATATTCCATGGTTTAGCCATACTGACAATGAAATTTAGGTTTTCTATTTCAAATCTGCACATATTCTATGTATTTAAAGTCGAACAAGGAACTCAATTACAATAGATTCGTAGATCTGAATATATACTCGGCGCCTCGTACATTCGGATCTACGAATCTATCGAATTTCGTTCTTTCTCCTTTACTTAACGTCATCAATGGCTCTGTCTACTCAGTTGAGATTTGGCTCCAGAACTGAGCCTATTGGGAATTATTGACAGTACAATATCAGCACAACTCATAGCGAGGGCTGGTTAATTAACTTAATCACTATTTTTAAATCTGAAACTGTATGATTCACGTCATCCCCATGTTATCAGATACCGCCATTATTACATTTCTGCCAAAATAAATAAAATCACGAACCTAGGTGTAACTATCTGTGTATCACTCTTTATTATTCAGAAGATGTATCCATCCGTATATAGCTGAAATGTTTGGTTCTTGTCTACTGAGAATCCGTGGTGATGACAAACCCTGGCCAACGCTTATTCTGGAACATTGTCCTTACACCCTGGCCGATGTGGTGAGGTCGCCTTCTTATCAACCACTGGGACAAATGAACGCCAGAGGTGTCTCACAGTGGATGGCTCCCACAGAATATGCCTGTCAGATGGCTTCCGCTCTGGGCTTTCTCCACGAAAACGGATTAACCATACAACCCGATTTCAACGAGAACACCGTTTTGGTAAGATATATATTTACTTGTGCAAAGACGGAGAGGGCCTCAGTTCAGGAATTTTAAAAGATTTTATAAGTTAATTTTTTACTATATTTTATTAGTTTAATTATGTTAAAAATACTCATTTGGTTAATCGCTGGCGAACATATTGTTTTTGTTGTGTTCGTGCGGCGCCGCCGTCCTCCTCTCCGCTACCGTAATCTCCCTGTGCCCCTTGGAATTCGCTTTTCATGTTTTATTTGTTGTATTATAAGTAGGGCTGTGAAATTTCTCTAAATATGAAACTTTGACACTGTGCTAATTCATCCGCCATTTTCCAAGATGGCGCACTTAGTACTTTTCTTGCGAGCACTCTCTGGCCTGAACCGCTTTGCGAGATGTTTAACGAAAATGATAACCCTTATTATGGCCGAGGTCTGACTTAGATTTTAGAGCTAATCCATACACCCAAATAGTCTGATTTAGCCGAGTTTAGCGAGCCAGGCCGGTCAGCGCTTAGTTGTGATTATGAGCTTATACCCCAGTCACACATACACGACGCACAGCCCACGCCTTGAGTGACATAAATTAGAACAGTGCGTCGTTGTGCGTCCATTAATTTTGTCAAGATATGAGAAGAGCCAGCGAGTTTAAGACGAATGTACAGCGTGTTATAAATGAATCAGGTGTATAGATCAGCGAATCACCGCGTTTCGACACCGTGTAGCGCGTTGGAAAGGCGACAAAGTTAACGAATACACCGCGCATCGCCAGCGCGAGGCACGTATAAGTCGGAAAGCATTCAGCACGCCCCATATAATATATGTTATATGTTCGCTGGACATGCGTTAGGAACACTTTGGATGGGCGCTATATGCACGCTTAGTGCTGGCATTTTTGTGTTTTTTTCTGATCGTAAGGTTCAATCACACATAGTCGACGCACGACACACGCACTGAAAATTGATTATTTTTTGCCAGAACGTCTTTCGTGCGTCGGTCGTGCGTCAGCACTCGTTACTGGCTCGTTTAGAGTGCTGCACTAACGCTACGCATATTTGTGTGAGCGTCGCCAAAGGAAGTTGGGTATGTTTAAAATATTGAAGCATATGAAGGCATAAAAGTACTCGCCAGAAAACCGACAACAACACGTAGGGCGCGCTAGAACAACGTTATATCAACGCCAAATACGTTTGCTTTGTATCACATAGCTGCCCTTTGAGGGCGCCGGACAGTCACGGGCAACGCGCCTGCCCTGCACTGCATGAGCGCTCGAAGCAAACGCTGGGCACACGCCCGCAGTTCGCCCAGCGCTCGAGCAACAAGCTGTGACTATGTTATTTCTGCAGCTTAACCCTTGGAGCTCTAGAGAACGACATTTTTTTAATCATTTGAGGTGGTGTTTCACACGATACACGGCTTGAATTGCAAAATTTGTTTTTAATTTGTCAAAATTACGTCTAAACATATAATGTTATCATCAATTTAATGGTTATATACGTTTAAAACAGACTAATAAAATCTACTACAATCGTCGACATTAGCATTTTAGGGTTTAATGCGCACTGTATGAGTCCAACGCCTTAGCAAAGCGCTGTTCATTTGCCATTTGCGTTGAAATTACTGTGCATTCGATACCAGCTTGCGTCGTTTTTCACAATCCGGACTCAAATTGTTATTTTTTATTTTGTTATGCGTGGACTGTGCATCGTTTATGTGTGACTGGGACAAACCTCGGTCAACGGAAACACAACGAATTTAGAGCGTGTGCTCTACTTGTGCCTAGCAATAGACTGGCGCTGGTCTGACGTTCTTCTGGCGTCTATATTCACACGTGGAAAAACGCTCACATTTTTTAACATGTAGAAAATGTGCGCAGAGGTTGACGCACACGATAAATAAATAACGCTCATCCGACGTTCTCGTCAAATCATCAACGAATTCGAATCACAATGCGCTGACCAAAATTCTTCATTTTTTACTGCGCTGGACGTGCGTGATGGTATGTGTGACTGGGCCTTTAGTGAATTGCGAGCGGGACCAGTGAATATGATGTTACTCAACTCTAGCGGACATTGTACTTACTGTGGTAGTGCGCCGCCGCCGATATTTTGTCACTGTGACAAATTGGCGGCCATTTTCCAAGATGACTCCCTACTTCCCTTCTGAGCACTCTATAGCCTGAACCGCGGAACCTATTTGCGAGTTGTTTGAAACAAATCAAATAACCTACAATGGCCCAGACGTGATTCGATTTTGGAAATCATGGACCGAAATTAGCGCAAATAATGATAGGTCTATAGTTTGAACTCTCCTAGCACCCTTGACTTCTATTTCCTATTGTTCTCTCTTATCGTGAGATGTGAATTGCTGCCGCCATTCCCACCCGCCATTCCCACCCGCCATTTCCACCCGCCATTCCCGTCCGCCATTCCCACCCAAGTTGACCAGGTTGACGGAAATGGTCTGATTTAATAAAATAGGGGCCTACTCTATTTTCACCAATGCTTATTTAACGTGGCATATCGGAAATAAAAGCTCGGTATGGCCTTATTGTGATGAAATAATTCATACCAATTTTATTTAATATTAAGAATATACCAATTTTTAAATAAAAACAATGACATTCTGATATTATCTTTTAATACAATACAATGAAATTGCTTGCCAACAGGTCACTAAGGATTTTTCCACAATTCGACTCATGGGCTATGTGGAAGCTCCGGCGAAGCTGGGGATTGGCGAAAGGAATGGATCAGCTCTGGAAGAAACCACGGAATCATTGGACGTGTACTGCTTCGGACTTATTCTGCTGTTTATGTGGTACGGCAGAACTATCGAAAATGTTGGTACTGGCGCCCTGAAGCAGCTGCCCAACAGAAAGCCTGCGGGGACGTGGGGACGAGTGGTGGAGAACTGCCTGTCCCAGGACTTGGGGCAGCGCCCTTCGGCTTCTCACTGCTCGGAAGAGTTCAGCAATCTTGCCCAGTCATTGCGCTGCCCGGCAGGACAGCGTGGTCGTCGACCATCGGGTGCCTCCAGTAGAGGCTCAATCAGCAGCAAACTCTCAGTCTTCACTTTTGTTCCGCCGTGATAGAAATGTAGATGCATAGTTAACATTATTTAATATTTCATATTGGGCTGTCCCATTCTGTCCTGCGGGGGCAAATTTCACCTAAATAGTCTGGTCAATAAGGAACGGAGATAGGAAGAACTTCGGACAAAAGATTTTTTGTTGCATTTGGGTACATAATGACCTGCTAGTTATAGAAAAAAAGGTTACCAATTTCTATGGTGGGTAAGGTCACAAAGAGGTCAAATGCAAAATGGCCGCCATCAGCGTCACTTGTTAAAGAATATACCGAAATACAGCAAAAACTTGATCATAAAAATAACATGTAAACTGAATTCACCTTACAAAAGCAATTGGTAAAAAGGTATTATACTTGATACTACATCCTATAATATTGATACATCCTATGTTAATGGCGGCCATCTTGGATTTGATCTTGCTGTGATATCAGCCCACCATGGATTTTGGTAAAAAAAATTCCAGGTGTATCAAGGTGATCTTGATACTTTATAGAGACAAAAATCATTTGTCCTGAACTTTTCATTTCTAAAAGAATATGAGAGCTTTATTGACCGGACTAAAACTGAAATATCCCCCTGCAGTACAGAATGGACTGACACAGCTGCATTGTCAGCACATAGCATTAAATATCCAGTTCGTCTCTGGTTTAATTTTGTAGAAATAATATGTGGGCCTACCGCGGCTCCCAGCGCTACACATCTGTTATTAAAAGGTGTCCGCGGAGAAGATGGCAGTGAATTCCCCACCCCCATTTGATAACTTGAGAAGAGTGTAGTCAATTAGTTATAACTTGACCTGACATTCTGAAAATGTCATCAGAAATAACTCGCTACATAGCATACCATTGTACATTAACATTATTTTATATTTTCAAGATTAGTCGTGGCAATTCACAGTGAAAAGATTACTGTACACGTGGTGAATTGTTGAGCACATAGTATTCACACCTAAAATTATTTCAGCATTTCTGGCCAAATACAAGAAAACAATAAGGTATGTCGTTATCATCTACGTCTGTAACAGTGTATATCATTATCATTACTTATTAACCCATAGATCAGTCATACTATTTGCTATATTTATTCAATTAAACTGTTTCCACCTGGTATTATGATATGAAAGTAGACCAACAATTCATTCTGAAAATAGTATTTAATATAATTTGGTTTCCTTGGTATCTTATTTTGTTTCCTTTTGAGTTTCCAGAGCTTTTTGTTAGGCCTCAGCCGAAATGTTGGTGGATGCCTATTGTCGTCACCAGGCGCGTTTGTACGTCCGTTCGTCCGTCCGGCCCTTTTAGCACTATAACTTGTTTTGCGTAACAGGAATGCACATTATGTTAATTTTATTATTATTATGGAAGTAAATTTACCCCCTTGAGGCCAAATTTAAGTGGGCAAAAAATGAATTTATGGTTAATTATCAGCCGATTTCCTTCTGACAACAACCCTATAATTGTTTTATGAGTTTGGAACTGAATGGATGCTTATTTTTTCAATATTTATTTCCAAGGTATTTACAGGAGGACTGTAACATACTGGTGTACTTACTTTCAAAGTAAGTTACTGTATCTTGGCTTTCCACGCCAGCGTAGTGCCTGTAAAATTTCATGAAAATTGGTAGAGACGGTAGAATCAGCTGAGATCATCGGCACCCCCTGACGGTAATGTCAATTCTACTATTCAACTGACATGGAAAATACGGACATGGAAAAATATCATGAATATGAAAAGCTTCAGGGAGAGCGACCGTTTTAGATAATAATACGATACGTTACTAATTAATTCTTCTATAGCGCCCAACTCCTCTGGGACCCGAGCTCAGAGGCTCCAGTGCTGTTTTAATGTTGGGACAGCGTCGGGTTTGTGAGAGGTAGTCGCCAGTCGCTATTACATATGTATGGTTACAAAGTTTAAACTAAATTTTCAGTTGCTTGTAACAAGTAGGCTGCAACCTTTGTGTTATGCAACATCATAATGGGATGCTTTATGCGACAGATATAGGCCCTACAAAACATTTGTATAACATTTTTACAACGCCGACCCAACTTCTGCGACGTTGGTCCAACGTTGTATAAATGTTATACAAATATTTTTTGTTTACTGGGTATAATCACATAATATACGTCTACTGATTCATTGATAATGTACGGTTAAATGTGCTACTTTACAATTTTTCACGAAGTTAGTTTCTCAAATTGAAGTACAATAAATGCGGGATTAATAACGTGTTTACATTTCTAAGTAGGCTTACAATATTATTAACCCTTTAACCGCCAAATTATTCAATCTGAATTTTCACCCACTTGAAGTTGTGTCTCGCTGACGCGATCCACAACTTCAAGTGAGTGAAAATTATTCAGATTTGACAAAATGGAGGTCAACTGTTTTCAAATATTGCTGATTGATGTCACATTTTATCTTTAACATGTTCAAAAGGGGGTACTTATTGTGCTAATAAAAATGAAAACTCGAATATATGCGGCACCGGCGGTTAAAGGGTTAATGTCATACTGCGTCACCTGAACACGTGGAAGCTGATACTTTAAAAAAGGTACAATAAATTGGTATAACAGTATTTCTAGAGAATGGCATAGGGCCTACTACCACGTTAATCATAAAGTGGGAATATTAATACATTTCTATTTTGTAATGATCATAGGATTGTTGTTCCATTGTTGAATTATTACTTGATGTATGCTCAGTATTAAACATGTTGATTGTTGAATGTGTCTTTTTTCTATGACCTCGACTTCTGTCCACCGACCTCTCTAATGACACCATACACTGAAGCAATGTTGTTTAATGGTGTACAACCATCTGGGACGTCGGCCAAACATTAAAACAACATGGACTAAACGTATCATGTTTGCTGGGTGTATAAAAAATGTATTTTATATTTTCACCTTCAACTTGAACTAGTGCCCCTGAAGGTGGCATTGAATCATCAAATACTGTCAGAAATCTATTTCCCAAAATGACACCAAAAGAGGGATTCAACTTGTTCCAGCTTGTATTTCTAAAAATCATATTCCGCTTACTTGACCTTGTAATTAATATTTAACCTTGCAGATGACTTTGAATAATTTAATTATTACAAAAATGGATGATCCCATCAAAAACACATAAAAAGGTATTACACTTGTTCGCATTTGACTTTGCTGTTAAAAATCATATTATTTTACTTTTGGCTTTGAAATTGACCTTTGACCTTGCAGGGGAGCTTGAATCACCAAACTAATACCATAAATAGAGTATCGATACAAAATTAAATTAAAGAGAAAATTACACTTGTTGTCAATTCCATTTGTTAAAAATCACATTTTCTCTTCTTTGATCCTAAAATTGACCTGTTGACCTTGAAGATTACCTTGAATCCATAAAATATCACAGGTAAATGGAGTCTACTTTCACATCAACACATCAACAAGAGGTATTGCACTTACTCCTAGCTTTATTTGTGCAAAAATAATATATACAAATTGTGGTCTCATGTTAAACCAACATTGATTTAACGTCTTGTATCTGCTGGGTAGTCATAGTGTATACGCATCGCACCTCTCGATGACATCCGCCGTTCAAGAAACGTAAATATCGATAATACAAAATTATTACAACATCTATACTTTTTGACAAACATATTGCATCAAATACTCACCTGTCAAATAAAATTAACCCTTGTCCTGCTGTATTGCCTGTTTCTAGTTGTTCATTGATTTGAAACTGGAATTTCTAACGCAATTTACAGACGAAATGACGAAATGATTTGTAATGTGAAAAAATAATTATCTGCTAAATTGACTTGTTTGCAATCCTTACAGCGACGGGATCGACTTTAGTCGTCAGAATCTGACGACTAATCAGACGTCAGATTCTGACGACTAATGTCGATCCCCACATCGCAAGAGTAAAAATATTTATAATGGCCGTAGACCCATAACACAGGTATTCAAATGAATCGGAAAGAGCTGACTAAGACAATCATGATGATTTCAAACTGCAAAAACCCTTTGGTTTCCATGGTTTGTCAAAAATATATTTCAGCTTTTTGAGGGTTAACCGATAATCAAGCACTAACTATTTGACGCTTTCAGTGTCATTTTATTATATAATATTATGTCACATGATTGGAACCGTATATTACCGATCTAGCAGTAAAAGTGTTAAACGTCATGTCGCTTCCATATAATGCATTTAAAAAATAAATCAAACATCATGTTAATAAACCATGATAACCGACATATATAGCTAAAGGCTTACATTTATACTTGAGTTAATTTATTTAAATTTTCAGCCACTTGAAGTTGTGTCTCGCTACCGCGACCCACAACTTCAAGTGGCTGAAAATTAGGCATATTTGTTGAATTTGAGCACAAATATTTGGAAATCTTGGTGTTTAAACACTCATTTTATTAACAATAACAGTGATTTGGTCGACTAATAAAACAAGCAGTCGTGATCGGTAAGATAAGGGTTAAAAATCATGTCCCTTCCATAGTATGTATGTAAAAAATGAATCAAACTTCACGTTAACCTTTTCAAGCCTGGGTTTACCATTGTCATCTTCATCCACTACAAGCCGCGAATTGCTGTCGCAATTCTCGACTTGTAGTGGATGAAGATGATTTGATGTGGTTTAAAAATTAAAGAAAATTGACATGTATTGGTAAACCAGTTTCATGGGAATTTTCGTTTTAAAACCCTTTGTTTTAGGAAAATTAAGTATGGATGGATGTAAAATGATGCTTTAATGCATCGTGAGGACTTAAAGGGTTAATGAATCATGATAACCGGCGTAGCTATAGTTAAACATATCAGCGTCCACCTGAAATTTGTCTAATATAGGTCGCAGAACATCCATTGGAACATTTCGATACATTTCCATATATTTATTTGCGCCTTCTGAACCCACATTCTTCCGTGGAAATGTGTCTCGAAAATCTTCAGCTTCAATCCTGGGCAGAATCTGCTTAAGATCAGCCTCAAGTGTCTCCAAGCTACCGATGAAGTCATAGTGGATATTACACGGCCGACACAACGTCTGAGAAACAACAATACAATGTCTCGCCTTAACCCTTACAACGCAGAAAGAGTTTTGTATAAACCGTGGAGCCCAATGGGGCTTGTTAATTTGAAATCATCATAAATGTCTCAGCTATCTCTTTCGTGCTCATTTGAATACCTATGTTGTGGGTATACAGCCATTGTAAAATTGTCCACTTCTTTCAGCGCGGGGGGCGTCTTTAGACGTTAAAATCTGACGTGTTTACACGTCAGATTTTGACGTCTAAAGACGGTCCCCGCGCTGAAAGGGTTGAACATCACTAATTGACGATAAAAATAACACTAAGAAACACTGCTGAAACATGTGTTTGCCAGCTTATAAGACTCACTTCGTTATAGAATACAGGCGGTCATAGATAAAGCAAGCATTTCGCGGAATGTGCATTTTACCATAGGCACCCCCTTTCCACAACCACCCCTCCCCTTTACACTACATGATGTCGGGGGAGGGGGGAGGGTGGTTGTGGAAAGGGGGTGCCTATGATTTTACATCCAAGCAAGCATTTAGAGTTAGAATGGATTTAGGTCTCATGCGCGTGACGAACTTCATTTCAAAATGTCCATCCAACTTGGCCGTACATACAGCGTTAACCCTTTAACTGTCAAGTCATTTAATTTGAATTTTCACCCTCTTGAAGCTGTGTCACGCAGGCGCGATGCACAGCTTCAAAAGGGTGGGTGAAAAATATGCAGATTTGCCAAAGGGAGGCTGATGATTTCTAAATCTTGATACATAGATTAAAGAAACGTTTCAAATGTAAAAAGTGTTCATAATAAATTAAAAACAAAAAAACAAACGATTACAGTCGATATTGCGTTCAAAAGGTTAAACGCTAATCCTTACATTGCGGGGATCGACTTTAGTCGTCAGAATCTAACGTCTGTAAACGTCAGATTCTGACAAATAAAGTCCATCCCCGCACTGTAAGAGTACAAATATTTCTATTGGCCGTAGACCCATAACATAGGTATTCAAATGATTTAAAACGGAAAAAACATTTGGCCTCCAATGTTTTCATAAAAAAATGCAGCGCTTTAAGGGTTAAAGGGTCATATCTTACACTCGTTAGAGTGTCAGATTGGACCGTTTAGCTCTTAGGTCAGTAATAATTATTGTTCGGACCGTCATTAAACCAAAATGCACGTACTTGGTATCAATACTAAGTTCAACAAGTGTTCGAATTGAGGTGGAAAAGTCGACAAAAATTATTCATAAATGGCGATACATAATGGTGACCAAAATGGTAGTTGATTTATGTAATAGCTCGCCAAACATGCAATGAAGAATATCTGCCTGCTTTGCCCACACTTGTACTAACACACTCGACTACTGAAATTTGCTATTGAAAGCTATGCATACATGTACGTATAGCCATCTTGGAATTAAAAGGATGTACCTTCCATTTTACAAAGTAGATATTATTATATAGGTCTATATTGTTTCGATGCTTACCTGATATGTTGACCAATGAAAATTGTTCACGTCGGGCTGTCCCTGGGTAAAACAAAGTAACACATATAATAATATACATGTATATTATAATAGGTTGTAATGTATAATTATACTATAGGGCCTACCTAAGTGTAGTCCACTCTCTTAGAGTCAATATTCAGATATAATTATACCGTACCTAAGTATAGTCCACTGTCTAAGAGTCAATATTCAGACATAACTAGGCATGAATTGTGACTTTTCAAGTAACAGTAATATTTGGACTAGGTTTTATAAGTTTTTGTGGCCGCCATTTCAAATTTTGTTTTTTGGCAGCCATTCTGAACTGGAATTTTAAACTTCGGACTTCAAATTTCAGAAGTCCCCACGGAGCTTTTTCACTTTTAAATATATAAATATTTGTTTGTCAAATGGAATCGCATTCAGAGTGCCCAGAACACACATTAACTCGTCTCTCTGTTGACTTAATGTCTATCACTATTCGCGACGCTAGCCCAACATTAAAACAACATTGATTGAACGTTTTGTGTTTGAATAGAATTGCAGCTGTTATTTTAAGGTTTCAACTGTCCATACCTAATACACAATATTGGTTTAATACTGAACCACTGTCTGCGACGCTGGCCCGGAATTGAATGATTGGATAAATGAATTTTTATTATCAAATCTGGAGTCTAAAGGGTGGAGTAGGCCTGGACAAGGGGCACCCTGTTCACCCTCCTAGCAATGAATGGAGAATCACCCGACATGTCCACTATTGAACCAACATTGAACCCAATTATAGGCCTACTGTCGTGCAAGCCAAAATGCAGTATCTGCTCACATTACAAGTAGGCAGATACCGCCTTTTGCATTTGAAGAGCAGCATAGTGTAGTATCTGCTCACTTTACAAGTAAGCAGAAACTGCCTTTGGACTTTCAAGAGTATAGTGATCCAAAAAATCCCGGATAAATCCGACAGAACATGTTGGACGACTTAGTCATAGCAGTATACCTGACTACTCTGGGAATATCGTGTCCAAATTTCATGTTGATTGGATAAAAACTCTGGGAGAAATAGCGTCGCAAAAAACCTGCACAGAATAATAAGATTAAAGATCCAAAAGGAAACCAATATATTTGGGCATAGCCCAAATATAACTAGAAATGAATTGTGACTTTTCAAGTAACAATAATATTTGGGCTAGGTTTTATGAGTTTTTGTGGCGGCCATTTTGAAATTGGCTGGGTTATTTTTATTATGACAGATTGATTGGAATTTCGCCTATGAGTTTTTTGACAGCCATTCTGAACTGGAATTTTAGACTTCAGACTTCAAATTTCAGAAGTCCCCACTGAGCTTTTGCACTTTTAAATAGATATAAATTTGTTTGTCAAATGGAATCGCATTCAGAGTACCCAGTACACACATTGACTTGTGTCTCTGTTGACTTAATGTTATATCCCTATCCGCGACGTTAGCCCAACATTAAAACAACATTGATTCAACGTTTTGTGTTTGAATAGAATTGCAACTGTTATTTTAATTGTAGCATTTACAAGTTTTCAACTGTCCATACCAAATACACACTATTGGTTCAATACTGGGCCACTGTCTGCGACACTGGCCCGGAATTGAAACATTGGATAAATGTATTTTTATTATCAAATTCTAGAGACTAAAGGGTTGGGTCAGTCTGGACATAGGGCACCCTGTTCACCCTCCTGGCAATGAACGGAGAATCACCCGGCGTGTGCACTATTGAACCAACATTGGACCCTATTATAGGCCTACTGCCGTGCAAGCCAAAAGGCAGTATCTGCTCACTTTACAAGTAAGCAGATACTGCCTTTTACATTTGAAGAGCAGCATAGTGCAGTATCTGTTCACTTTACAAGTAAGCAGAATTTGCCTTTTGCCATTCGAGAGTATAGTGATCCATGAAATCATGAATAAATCCGGAAGAACATGTTGGATGACTTAGAAAAATCATAGCACCTCCTCCCCCCCTACTCTGGGAATGCTGTGTCAAAATTTCAAGTTGATTAGATAAAAACTCAGGGTGAAATAGCTTCTTACAAAAATGTGTTAAGAATAATAAGTTTAAAGTCCAGTTGAAAACTCAATATCATTGGGCATAGCCCAAATATAATTATACGGTACCTAAGTATAGTCCACTCTCTTAGAGTCAATATTCAGATATAATTATACCGTACCTAAGTATAGTCCAATGTCTTAGAGTCAATATTCAGATATAATTATACCGTACCTAAGTATAGTCCACTGTCTTAGAGTCAATATTCAGATATAATTATACGGTACCTAAGTATAGTCCACTCTCTTAGAGTCAATATTCAGATATAATTATACCGTGCCTAGGTGTAGTCCAATGTCTTAGAGTCAATATTCAGATATAACTATACGGTACCCAAGTATAGTCCACTCTCTTAGAGTCAATATTCAGATATAATTATACCGTACCTAAGTGTAGTCCAATGTCTTAGAGTCAATATTCAGATATAACTATACGGTACCCAAGTATAGTCCACTCTCTTAGAGTCAATATTCAGATATAATTATACCGTACCTAAGTGTAGTCTGCTGTCTTAGAGTCAATATTCAGATATAACTATACGGTACCCAAGTATAGTCCACTCTCTTAGAGTCAATATTCAGATATAATTATACCGTACCTAAGTATAGTCCACTGTCTTAGAGTCAATATTCAGATATAATTATACGGTACCTAAGTATGGTCCACTCTCTTAGAGTCAATATTCAGATATAATTATACCGTACCTAAGTGTAGTCCAATGTCTTAGAGTCAATATTCAGATATAATTATACCATATCAAAGTCCACTATCGTAGAGTCGATATTCAGATATAATTATACCGTACCTAACTATATTACACGTCTTAGAGTCGATATTCAGATATTATTATTGTCTTGGAGTCAATATTCAGATATTATTATACGGTACCTAATTATAGTCCACTGTCTTAGAGTCAATATTCAGATATAATTATACCATATCAAAGTATACCGGTAGTCCACTATCGTAGAGTCAATATTCAGATATAATTATACCGTACCTAACTATATTACACGTCTTAGAGTCGATATTCAGATATTATTATTGTCTTAGAGTCAATATTCAGATATTATTATACGGTACCTAATTATAGTCCACTCTCTTAGAGTCAATATTCAGATATAATTATACCTTACCTAAGTATAGTCCACTGTCTTAATCAATATTCAGATATAATTATACCTTACCTAAGTGTAGTCCACTGTCTTAGTCAATATTCAGATATAATTATACCTTACCTAAGTGTAGTCCACTGTCTTAGTCAATATTCAGATATAATTATACCTTACCTAAGTGTAGTCCACTGTCTTAGAGTCAATATTCAGATATAACTATACAGTATCTACATGTAAGCAGTGATAAACTGATATTTGTGATTGTGATCATTGGGCATCATTTTTTCATAGTTTGCAAATTAATTGTTGGTTTAATGTGATTTTTTACAACGTTATTAAAAAAATTATCTTGTGATTGTGAGGCAATTATTCCAAGAGAGTGACTTCAAATTGATATTGGTATGTGGGACTTTTTGTCAAAAGAAATGACAAAGTGTTTCAGATACCTTATTCCATATTTAATAATTTTCATTGCTTCATCACATACAATAGTAGAGTGCAGTTAAACATCAAAGTGTAATGTGCAAAGCGTAATGAGCACTGACACTGCTGACTAACGTTTCAGCCACATGATTAGTGACTCTGCCCCAATCGCAACTCTGCGAATGCATATGACAATGCTACATTTTGATTATCTGGAAAAAAATACGTAGACTAAACGATTTCTAGAAGGGTAAATGTCCGTAATTGGACTATATCTGTAGAAAGTATTATAAGACGGATGCGATGATCTGGATGATGTGTTTCGTGTGATTTTCATCTTGCCCAGGCGAGGATATCACAGACTGAGCGCCAACGACTCTCTTGCAAATACACCTGTCACACATACACGACGCACAGCCCACGACTTGGGTGACAAAAATGAGAGTAGTGCGTCATTGTCCGTCCATGAATTTTGTCGGGATATGAAAAGAGCTAGCAAGTTTATGACTAATATACAGCGTGTTATAAATAAATAAGGTGTTTAAATAATCGAATATACAGCATTTTGCTGATGCGCTGTGCGTTGGCTAACGCTATTGCTGTCAAGGTAAAAAGGCCTTCTCAGAGCGCTCAGCTGTCTGCCGGCTTTCTTACAAATTTCTTCTGTGACAGTGTGTATCTAAAATTTTCATCAATAATAATGCCTAAAAGTTTGACTTCTTTTTCAGGTTGAATTATAGAGCCGTCTAGTATCAGTGGGGACTCAACTTTACAGTTAAAAAATATCAACGGAAATTTTTCAGGATTGGCTTGAATTAAGTTAATGGAAAACCACCATATAGCGTTTGCTGGCTCAGCTTCGAGGCATGTTCTTACAATTCAGATATTTGGATGTTCAAAAGAAAGAGTGTTGTCATCTGCATAATTTGTGAAGCGTGCTCGTTTATTAAAGTAGAAAATGTCATGTATGAATACATTAAAGAAAATTGTACCAAGAACTAAACCTTGTGGATGGTGGTTTTCCATGAACTGTGCACGTTTCCTATCCGGACACGTTGCTCACGATCTGCGAGGTATGATTTAATTAGTTTGCTTGACTGATCCTTAACACCATACGCTTTAAATTTTGCAATCAAAAGGTCATGTGGCATGCAGTCGAAAGCTTTGATAAGGTCGATTAATAAAGCACCGACTTTGTGATTTTTTAAAAGATCTTCACGCCAATTTTCAATAAGCGTGAGCAGCGTGTCCTGACAGCCATATCCCTGCCTGAAGGCTGACAGGTGACAAAATTTCAAGGACGTCTTCTCTTGTCGTATGATAAAGCTGAAAATTGTTGCACTCAGAGTGTTGTTCAATTTCAATAATGCTAGGGTGTTTTGTAACATCAATATTTTGATTCTGTACAATATCTTTTGCAACGTTAATATAATAATAATTCATAATCTCTAACATTTCCTTTTGATTGTTTATAATGTAAAACAATTCTGACAGGATTATATTTTCAGTTGTTTCTTTTAGACAGAAAAAGCTTCACAGTATTCCAGACATTAGAATCATTTTTCTCACACTTTCTCTTTGAATAATTTTTCATGGATAACCGTCTCAGTTTCACACAGTAATTTCTTAGTTTTTTTATAATCTGACTATGTATTGTTGCTTTTCTTTGTTCATAATTTCGTGTACAGTCGTTTTCTTTTCCAAATTTCTTTCCTGAGACGGGTATTCATGAAAGGAGGTTGATCAGGCCTAACCTTCTTTGTTTTCAGGGGAGCATGGGCTGTTCTATGACCTCCTTAAACAATCAGTAAACAATTTCCATGCATGATTTGCGTTCTCTATATTTTCACATTTAGTGATTTGTGAGTTCTCAATACTAGATATATAATTTATTTTATTGTATTTTTAAATGGTCCATATTGGATATATTTGTCATGTTTAAATGGCACATGGAACCTCATCATTGTTGCAACCATATTATAATATTGTTAGCAATAGACGATCACAAAATATCCCTGGTTGTGTTGTATTTTTGCATCTTTCAGCAGCATATTCGGACAAAATCGATCATGCCATTCTTCTTAATCGTATGCGAAACGACTATGGACTAGGTGATAAAGCTGTATCAATGAAATACAAATACGGATAAAAAACAATGAACTTCAATTAAATGCCAATAAAACACCAAATATATAGTCAATCACTTAGATATTTTGGCTGAGAGATGCAAATCAAAAAGTAGTAAAAAGTCATAGCCGCCCAAAAGGTCACATCAACACCTCTGAGGGATAAGTGTATGTAGTATGAAAGAAATCTCCCAAGTGGTTTCAGAGATATGCACCAGGGACTATAAAAAAAAGGTGACTCTCGTGATGAGCCCGACAACTATAGACGAACTTCACTGCCGAGTTGTTTTGGGAAACTTCACAAGCAACAATGATCATGATTATTGATCATTTATTTGCTGCAAAGTTACTAGGAGATGTTACTTGTGCATCTCAGTGAGGTGGACCGTTAGAGTGGAAGGTTAGATTCTATGGACGAATTAACCCTTTAACCGCCAAATTATTCAATCTGAACTTTCACTCACTTGAAGTTGTGTCTCGCTGACGCGATCCACAACATCAAGTGAGTGAAAATTATTCAGATATAGCAAAATAGAGATCAACTGTTTTCAAATATTGCTGGTTGATGTCACATTTTATCTTTAACATATTTTATTAATGTGCTAATAAAAAATGAAAAACCGAATATATGCGACACCGGCGGCTAAAGGGTTAAGAGTTAATCACAGTTGTCGTGACAGTGGGTTATTGCTGGGTCACGGATATCACCGGCCTATAAAACACATCGTCCCCTTGGATATAAAAGGGTGTATCTGCCAAGGGGACGACATACACCCTTTCATATTCAAGGGAACGACATATAATATTATAATCATACACCCTTATAATTATGTAGGGCCATCACATATATATATATATATATCTATTTTGGAGACCTGAGTATTTAGCCGTAGAGGCGTTACACATGCTAAACATGCAAAATGGCATTATAATCTGACAGAGGAAAAGGACCTAGAAAACACAGATGAAATTAGAATGTGTCAATATTTAGCATGGCATACTTACCACATATTTTAAAAAGTCAATGAATGATATGGAGTTGTTTTCTACTTTCCCCATATTATTGCGCCTATAATAACGCTGTAATAGAAATAACAGTCGGTTTGTTAAGTCGTAACATAATTGCAGAAACTCGTTTTTATCATATTTATGTGATTTCATACCAGCAATACATCTTAATTTTTACCATTATCATATTTAAGTCACTCTGTTTGTTATATATAAGGCTCACAAAAGTTTCACAACTTCTCACTGCTTTTAATATAATACCAGAATTACACAATTTCCCACTGCTTTTATGGTCATTCATTTTGTTACATCGTACAATTATTACTGAGACATTTTTGTTCATTAGGTGATGTTTTCCATAGATGTTAGAGCGGTTGTCTTATACACATCATTTGCCCAAGATTTTTTCCCAAAAGAATTGAAGGTCATTTTTCCCAACACTCTTTCAATCTGTCTTTGAGTATGTTTATATCGCTCAGTTTGTTTTGGCTTATCAGAATAAAACAGCTGTTAGGGACTTTTATTATATTTTCAACATTCAGTGTTCTCACGCGAAAAAAACAGGCATGTAATCTGGCAACAAACCTTAATAACCCATCTGAAATCAAATGGTCCAAATAAAAAGTTCGCATAAAAGGGGTAACAAAAGTGACGAATGTAAAATGACGACTTAGAACATTGGGATAACTAAACGAATACATATATATAAACCAACATGGTTATGTGAGCAAATATAACCGCTTAGGACATAAGAACCCTTTGAATTGTTCACAAGAAATTACTTTTTAGTTGTATAAGCAATTAAAAAGGTTGACATTTCTCACCAGTATTTTTCTTCTGTGATTTCTATTAGGTTCGTCCTCAATAACCACTTTGCTGATGTAAGCGCTGGCTATTCGGTCAAGTGGGTGCCTCACAAAGAAGTACTTTAAGTATTTGCTGGTATCTATCGTCATGCTGTATTCATCATTGTACGGGACGTGATGAAATCCGTATTTGTCAAACTGACTGAAAAATCATGAAAATATAACACGAGTAAAAAACATTATGCTATTTGGATCTGAGCATTGAATTACAGATATAAGTGATGTTTAACCAGTTGAAGTTGTGTCTCGCTACCGCGACCCACAACGTCAAGTGGGTAAACATCACTTATATCCGTACAATTTAAATAAAAATATATGCCAATCTTGCAAACTTAACCCTTTGAACGCCGGTCCCGAATATATTCGGTTTTCATTTTTTAAGTACCACATTTTAAAAATGGTAAAGATAAAATGTGACATTAATCAGCAAGATTTGAAAAGAGTTGACCATTTTGTCAAATCTGAATAATTTTCACTCTCTCGAAGTTGTAGATCGCGTCAGCGAGACACAACTTTAAGTGAATAAAAATTTCAATTAATTAATTTGGCAGTTAAAGGGTTAATGCTCATTTCCCTTCTACATTTTATGTTTTGAAAGACAAACTGAACAGCTAAAAACAGCTGGAGACGTGATTTACAATTTAAAGGCTAAAGTGAGTAGACCCCTATTCTCGGGACTTGCACCTTAAGGGTTAACCCTTAAAGCGCTGAATTTTTTTTGTAAAATCCATGGAGATCAAAGGGTTTTTCATTTTGAAATTATCATAATTGTCTTAGTTAGCCCTTTCTGATTCATTTGAATACCTATGGTGTGGGTCTACGGTAATTATAAAGACTTTTTACTTTTATAATGCGTGGATCGACTTCAGACGTCATAATCTGACGTCTACAGTCTACAAGCGTCAGATTTCCTCTCAGTGCGGACCCCGCGCTGAAAGGGTTAAAATTATACCTGGCTTCGGACTGTGGTTTTACTTATAATTATTTATGGCCAAGTGTAGGATTCGTCACTAAAAGTGAAAGACGACTGTTGATTAGCGTTTTATCTGAAATTTATCAGACAATTGACGTGAAAAAATCGCTATATTTGGCATATTTTTTGAGATATTTAAGTAATTTATATATTTTGAGATATAACTAATTCCTACCCCTTGAAGTTCTGGGTCTCGGTAGCGGGACAGAACTTCAAGTGGGTGAAAAAAGTTTGTACGTATAACTTTAAGGGTGTATACGCTTTAAGGGTTAAATTTATTACAAATTCATGTGGGAGAATGTATAAAGGTCATTGTGATGGTACCAGTGCGGAGAGTGTTAGGTCACCAGCCCAAACTGAACCAGGAAACACAAGCCATTGAGATAATGTTCGTTTAATATTGTTCCAGTGTCGTAGACGGTTTATTGTAGTACCAGGTGTGTTTGAAAACATATCAAACGTTACCAACATATAACCTTGCAAAAATAATTATTTTCAAGATGGCGTCTAAGATAGCCGCCGAATTCTTAAATTCTAATTATTTGCCCATTCCGAAAAAAACTCATTCTCAGGCATTGCCATTTGCTTTGGGGTATGCTATATGGCACTTCACTCACAGTACAGTCAATATCTACACAGTGTTTGAGACGTGTTCTCGGTGTGTGGTTGGGTGGCACTACACACCGTGCTCAGTGTACATAATCGTTTCATCATCACTTTCTCAGGACCTTTATCCACAATGTACGCTTTCAATGTACGTCTTTGGACGTCACAATTTGACGTCTAAATACGATCGATTCTAACGTCTAAAGACGGTCCCCGCACTAAATGAACTAAATATTTCGCGCGGGGATCGACTTTAGTCGTCAGAATCTGACGTCAGATTCTGACGTCTGAAGTCGATCTCCGCACTGTAAGATTAAAAATATTTCTAATGGCCGTAGACCCATGACATAGGTATTCAAATGAATTGGAAAGAGCTAACTAGGACATTTATGATGATTTCAAATTGAAAAAAAACTTTGGCCTCCAAGGTTTTCATCAAAAAAATTCAACGCTTAAAGGGTTGATAGTCCTTCCAGAACACTCACTCCCAGCGCTGTTTGCTCTCCATTCGATAGCCTGGGTTGCGTTTGAGCCACTCTGTTCTTTCGTTCTCCTGTTTTTTAACCAGCTTTTGAAACATGCCGAACCAGCTCGTGCTACTCACCTTACCCACATCACAGTAAACTAGACGAGAGTAATGATCGATGAAACCGGTGACATTCTTAGGAATCGTTATGGGTGGATTTATGTAAGCCCCGTGCTTCACCCGGTCACATACTTTCCGAATCCGAGACTGGATTTCTCTTTGTCTCATGTCACTAATAACTGCGGCAGAATCTGAAAAAATACAATTTGGAAGCCTGTATAAACCCAGTAAACACAAAACATTTGTATAACATTTGTACAATGTTGGACCAACGTCTCCGACGTTGTATTTGCTGGGAACAACCGAATCTGAAAATAAAGGTAAATTTTAACGTATATTTTTACATCCACACAACCTCAAAAACTTTTAGTGTTCTTAACATAGTTATATATTATATATTTTAATTTAGTTAAATTTAAATTGTCTCGCCAGCGCGACCCACAAAGTCAATTGGGTGGAAATTACTAATATTTGTTTAATTTCACCACACATTGGATTTTTTGTTATCCAAATCAAATGAGTTAAAATAAAGCAAATGGTGTTGCAGAATATGTATGTAATAGCTAAGAAAAAACTAGAGCAACAAAATGCAATGTGTTATATTCCTCGTCACACAGAAAACATAAGTCTCTGAACCAATGCTGCTTTAATGTTGGCCCATCGTCTATGACGCTGGACCAGCATCAAACCAACATTGGCTCGACGTGTTCTGTTTCTGGGTCCAGACGTCTCACCTCCGTTGACATTCCGCTGTATCACCAACGTGCTGCTATCATTTATAAACTTAGTTTCTGAATTTCTGATGCCGAAATAAAAGTAGGTGGTGTAAAATGACTTGAGGTCACTCAGTTTTGGATTCAATAACGCAGTAGCAGTGACACAAAGTATAAAAACGACCGACAAGAGAAGACGCTGTAACAAAGTAATATATAAAATACAACATGAAATTAACCCTTGCAGCGCGGGGATCGACTTTAGTCGACAGAATCTGACGTATGTAGACGTCAGATTCTGTCGGCTAAAGTCGATCACCGCACTGTGAGAATGAACATATTTCTAATGGCCGGAAACCCATAACATAGGTATTCAAATGAATCAGAAAGAGCTAACTAAGACATTTATGATGATTTCAAATTGAAAAAACCCTTTGGTTGCGATGTTTTTTTAAAATTAATTCAGCGCTTATAGGGTTAAGCCCATTTTTTTATGACAAACAACTTAATGTGATAACGCTGAAATATTTTATATGAACCATAGAGACCAAATGGTATTTAATTTGAAATAATTATAAATGACTGTACTAAGTTAGCCCGTTCCGCTTCATGTGAATAATCATATTATTAAGTACAGGTGCTAAAGCGATGTACTGTTCATATTGTGATAAAAGCCAAATTTCCCACACGGGTAGGGCCTACATTTTGATGTCACGAATTAGATAAGAGGAACACCCCATCGCGAAATCAAACTGAATCTGGTTTGTTTACATTAAATCTCGATTTGTTCTCTGCATTTATATGATTTGCTTTTATGTTGTTTTTTTAGTGTATCGGTATCTTTGGATATATTTCTGATGTTTTTTCAACCCCAAAACCGCCCAAATTAGCACAACGAAATGAGCATATTCAAATTCAGATACAGATTCAGATTCATTTATTTGATCAAATAGAGTAAATCGTAATATAGGCAGTGGTATAGTTTTGGTTGATCAGGAGACCTCCACTAAGACCAAGCAATTGTCGCTACAGTGGATGCCACATACATTACATTATATTTATATTACAATTTTATTAAATATTCCAAGTATTGATGAAAGTGATGTTAACTCCCTGGCTGTCACCTCGGTACTAAGATGGGCCGAAGACCAAGGCAACAGACAGGGAGCTATCATCAGACAATATAAACAATATTATCAATATTAACTGATATATCAATATAGTAGGCCTATACGTATCGTTGCAAATATAATTGAACAAATAATTCTGACGCACGCCCAGCGAACCACAACGCACTGATCAGATTTCTTTATTTTTTGTGAGCTGGACGTGAGTGATGGTATGTGTGACTGGGCCTTTAGACGCGTACACTGACTTATCAGCGATGGCGGTGGAAGGAATAGGCCTACACGTTGAAGTAATACTTATTTTCTTGGTTCTTTCAATAATTATATCCTGGACATTTAGGATTTTAGCCCATGAGGAAAACAAATACAGCTATATGTTTACAAAATATTAGGTCATATTTTTTGCCTAAAGCACTCATACAGACTAAAGCCAGGCATCGGAGTTCGGGAACTGCTCTTCTAGTTTATTACAAATAGTAACTAATAATTATAGCGAGACTAGCCCTAAATATCGAAACAAATATAATTGTACAAATACGGTGGAAATACATAATTAAATTGATACATAGTGTAGTACATTAAGGACAAGAGCTATGCCTATCAGTGTGGTTCAGTTATAGGTCAAAGACCAATGCGAAAGGCATGGCTCGATATCAGTGGTCCGCAATAAAAAGTTTGAGGTAATAATTATAATTAATTATAAAAAAAGTTTAAAAGTATAATAGATTAAAGACAAGTGCTATGCCTGCCTGTGTGGTACAGTTACAGGTCAAAGACCAATGTGATGGGCATGGCTCAATACATGTGGACCGACAATTCAAATATTTCCATCAAATTATAATTTCCTTTATAACAGTTTATTTGACTGTGCACACCACTCAATCGAATCTAAAATATTATGTAATTAATCAAATATCCGCCAATTAGGATAACAAAATTCAAAATGGTCGCCAACATTGTCATATTCAAAGATTTAATTCAAGCAATGTACTCTCCGTGATATCAGTTTGTTGGACTGCATACGCTCACTACTTAATTTGAAGCTAAATATTATGTAATTAATCAAACATCAGCGATATTTTCGTTGAGCATGTTAAGCTTATGTAAAGCGTTCTGCATTTTTTTGACACGAACACGTAAAAGTACATTGTTTTTTAGCTCATAAACTACGTGTAGGATTGCATTTAAATTTTCAATGAGAGTTCTTTAACGATATAATTAAAGGGACCCCTTGGGATGAGACATTTTCAATGTTGTCAATTTTGAAAATTTCTTTTATATGAAGCTATATAGCCTACTGATCGAAAAACAATTTTAAAGCACCGAAAAACAGTGAAATAGTTGTATTTCCAGGTCGTATATTGCCATGTAAACAAAACAAGTCAGCAATATTCAGCACCTTACATCACATATTCCCACGTATCAGACGGTAAGATCAGAGCAGTCGCCGCTAATTGGTGTCTCATAGTCAAGACACGGGAGAACACACCCGCAGCACTGATTGTCTACCCAACGCTGGACCGATGCCATCAGCAAGTGGCCCAATGCTGTGAAAACATTTAATCGTCCTTCAGGTATACAAATAGTTTGTTTGGGCTACTTCTGATTTAGGGCGGGGCCCTAGGGTAGTGGTTAGCACCGCCGCCTTTCACGCCAGAGTTCGGGGCTCGGTTCCCGGTTTCGGCGGTTTGAAAGAAACAAAACTGTTTCTTCCCCATCCACGTGTGAAAGTCAGTATTGTGGGGAGCTTCCGTGACCGAGAGGTAGCGTGCTCGGCCTCAGACCGCCAGGGCTCGAATTTCGAATCCTGTGTCTGGAGGACAGTGTCATCTCAATCATCTCACCACCCTCAGGAGGTTCTCCTGGCCCAGTTTAGCCTGTATGTGCACAAAGGTGGCCTAAAGCCCGATTCATTTTATTTCATTTACTTCTGTTTTCATAGAAATGTTGATTAAAAATATTTGTAAAAATCTAAAAACATTGAAAAAAATAAAATCTTGATCTGGCTGATACACTACTTCATTACAAGACTAAAAACGAAAATTGATGTCATCCCAAGGGGCTGCTTTAACACAAATGTATTGAAGATGAACTAGGTTGGCACTTTTTATCCCCGCCAATAGGGGAAGGGGGATTTTAGTCGCGCCAGGATTCTGTCCGGCGTCACGTTTTCTTGTGGGCGCAAAAACTACTCAATTTTATTTTTAATTTTAGCATGACATCTCTAGCAGCATGGGGATGTGCAAGTAATTGTTTAAAGATGCCACCAAAATTCAAAATGGCCGCCAAAAATCAACTCCTGAAAATTTTGTGGGCGCAAAAACTCTATAACTTAATGTCAGAAATTATTCAAATTTTACTATCACATTCCCCGCCATATGGAGGTGTGCAGGTGACTTTTTCAGAGTTTTACTAAAATTTAAAATGGCCGCCACGGATTAACTTCATTTTTTTGTGGGCGCATGATATAGGTCTTCAGGCCTCTTGTGTACTTAAAATTGTCGGTGTAAAATAACATTGTACATTATCTACCCTCTGTTGACCTGTCATACAGATACTCTTTCTAACATGGTGTCATGTGTGATACTCTTTCTAACATGGTGTCCTGATTTCTAATGAGCCGTCAACACGAGCACATGACGAAGATAAATTCACAGTTTTTGCATATTTACATATGCTAAAAGTGTTCAATTTTTTATTGGATATTTTATGAATAGCTGTTGTACAACCTTGCAAACACATGTACGAGTTGAAATCTATTTGGTGTCTCCATAAGGTGAAATAGACGCCTGCTCACGAAATATCGGCATATAAATTGACACTTTTGTTGCTTTTATTTCAACATGGATAAACCTGCCGCGTCAAAAATTCGTCTGAAATTATTGTCCAATACATCAAATCGATATCCCACGTGCTAAAGTATTATCCTCTAAATCTACGATATCAAGCAAAGTATTATCAAAAAGGGTCCTGCTTTCTAACCATCATTGTCCTGCTTCCTAACAAAAAATTGAGCAAGTATGTCCTGCTTTCTAAGCGATTTACTCGATACAACAATATCACTGTTGCAGTTAAGTATTGACAATTTGCAAAAGGTTGTAAATCATCATTGCATGTATAATAATACTGCAATGACTGATGCGCACACGGGGCGGCAACCAGTTTTGTGTAAAATACATTCAAATTAAACTAAATATCACTGGGGTGTTAATTAAACTCACTGGATCGCTGTGACATGTTGTAGACCCACCCGCATGCGCATCATAACCAACATCCTGATGAAAACGACTTGTACTTAGTCAATTTAACGACTTATAAGTGGTTACAACGAGTTAAAAAAAATTGTCATGTCGTGTCAACGCTTCAGGGCCAAATCACAAAAACACAAATTGGCGAAGGTACGAGCACTGGGAGCATCAATGTGATTGATGAGCGTCAGAATGATGACTCATCCTCAGATGATGAATGGGCGTCATGTCACGACGTCAATTAGTTTATTTTGTATGGATGGTTCAACATATTAACAAGCATAGGCCTATAGATCTGTATAATGTCAATTCTCAGCAAGAGCAAGTGCGTGTTTTACAAAGCATGAGATGTAATTATTTATATATTATTTATATATTTTTTAGATATTATTTTTACATTATTTATACAATAATTATATGTTATTTAGACATTATCTAAATATTATTTTTACATATATGTTTCCTGCTTGAATAATTGTGTGGGCCTATGTGGATTTTAAAATGTTATCATTAGGCCTAGATATATATACATTACATGTTTTATGATTATCACAAATATGTGAAGGAATGAGAGATATTTATAAATACATGCAAATGAAAACAATATTTTATTACCATAATGATGATTCATACCAGACCTATCTGACTAAGAATACATTAGAATCCAATTGTATATATACCCCTCAAATTCTAAAGCTGATGTTGCTGCTGTTGTGAAATGATGAATGTAAATGACAAATGGAGTTTTTTTTTTTTTTTTAAATGACTGATGAGATTGTAAAAATATATTTTTATTATTACAAATATTCTAAAAACTAAACATGAGACATATTTCTTAAGAGAGGAAGTGTATATTATATCCAGTTGATTGACCATAAGTTACAAAGGGTTAACCACGGTTGAATGATTCACATCTGCTGCAAGTTCAATATAGACATCGGTATGTCGGTGTGTGACCTTGGACTCTAAATATGCCAGATGGCGATATTTTTGTTCTAAAGAGTAGTATCCTGGATGGTGACAGTAAGTCAGATACGGTGAATTGTAATTTGTGATCAGTTAGCCGTGACAGCTACACTTTACCAGGGTGAATGATTAAACGTCATAATATACATGTTAATGTATTCACTAGTGGAAAAATGGTTTGTGTGGGTTTAAAAACATCAGATGATGTTATGACTATCATATATCCACTAATAATATAAATAGAATTATTTATATATGTGAATAAAAATGATGTAAATTACAAATTTAGTTGTTGTTTTTATAAAAGACCAAACTGGATTTATATGACAAACGAAGTGATTTTGAGGAGATTGGAGAACAAAGAAATTCTGACATTTTTCAAAATACAGCATTCAGACAATTCAGGCAATCATCAGGTCGAAAATATTTTCAGTTCCATGCCCGCATGCGTAGCTCAGAGGTCGCACAGTCAATAAAAAGTTATGGACATTTATCTGACCATGGGGTCGAGACCGCTCTAAGTCCCTGCCATGATGCATTTTTCGGGTTTACCAAATACATCAATCCACGGCCAAGGAGAGGTTGCCACGGCAACCTGAGTTCAGACTGGCTTATAACAGGTGAGAGCGGGAGTGTAAGAAATATCTTCTCAGCTAGAGTCAGAATAACAGTTATAAAACACAGCAAAAATGTAGTGTTGTAACCTATTGTATTGCATGATTAATGGTTTATCCATCCCCATGCAATCACCACACTTCCATTGGTCATTTGGATTTCCGTCATAGACATCCAGAATAATATCTATGGATTTAATTTATCATATTTCTGAATATCGAGATGTCACATTTTATAAATGATCATACCAGAATAATGTATAATGCTGTACAAAAATCGATGGTTAAATACAACAACTTACTCAGGCGGATGTGTAAGGACAAGTTTGATGACGTTGATATATCTGTATTAAGTACAATTGCTGATGATCTATTTCGGGACAAAACTTGTAACTGGGGACGTATTATTTCACTATTTACGTTCTGTGGTACCCTAGCCAAACAATCAGCATTGAAAGACATGTATAAAACTATTGATGACATTGCCTTATTCCTTGGCTCATATATAGCAAATAATTTGACTGAATGGATTTATAAACAAGGAGGATGGGTTAGTATTTTTATGATGAATTTATTATTTTTATGATGTACGAATTATATGTAATTTTTGAAAGTATAATAATATGTTTATTATTTTTCCAGAAAGACATAACTTTCGATTGCAACTAGCAGGTACATACACAGTATGTGTTTTCTGAGTGAAGATTACAATAATCAGCTTGGTGAATTGCTATGTCGAGACTGTTTCCCTTCAACTATCTGATATATAATGTAGACTATATTATATGCATGCTCATTTGATGGTATTGTACTAATAATTATAATAACAATAAAATATTATGTAATACAACGTGTCCTATTTCTTCATTTGAAATATAAACACTTGTATGACAGTGTTGACGCATCATGATTGAAATATAACTAAATTGGTTGTTAGATATTTCATTACCATATTATATCACATATTACACCACACACTTCACAATACATACATAAACACATTGGACTGCACACTTCGTACTACACATGCACATCATACTACAAACAATACATAAACTACATACACATACACATTGAATCACATACACAACACCATACACGGCAAACACCATACTACACACATCACATGTATCACACACATAACACACTACACACCACACACATTGCACCACACACATTACACTAAATACAACACACTACCCACAACACTTCACATATATTATTTCATGTGTTATTTTCATGAGAATCTGAGATAGGTTAATCAAATTAGACATATTAGCTAAACATATAAGCTAAACCAATAGTCAGCACAAGATCGCTGATATATCTAATTTGAGCGCCGCTGTCATTATAAGCCAGTCTGAACTCAGGTTGCCGTGGCAACCTCTCTGTGGCTGTGGATTGATGTATTTGCTATACCCGAAAAATGCATCATGGCAGTGACTGAGAGCGGTCTCGACCCCATGGTCAGAGAAATGTCTATAACTTTTTAATGACTGTGCGACCTCTGAGCTACGCATGCGGGCATGGAACTGAAATGTTACTGATTCTAAAAAAAAAATCGACCTGATTATTCCCGATATTTTGAGATATGACAGTCCATAGAAATGTCCCACAATTTTGTACGCGGTCAATCTGTGACCTAAACCTGTTTCACCCACAGGGACTAATCTGAATGCTGTATTTTGAAAAATGACAGAATTTCTTTGTTCTCCCATCTCCTCAAAATCACTTCTTTTGTCATATAAATCTATAAAAACAACAACTACTCTTCTAATTTACATCATTTTTATTCACATATATAAATAATTCTATTTATATTATTAGCGGATATATGATAGTCATAACATCATCTGATGTGTTTAACCCTACACAAACCATTTTTCCACTAGTAAATACATTAACATGTATATTATGACGTTTAATCATGCACCCCGGAAATGGTAGCTGTCACCGCTAACTGATCAAAAATTACAATGCACCGTATCTGACTTACTGTCAACATCCAGGATACCACTCTTTAGAACAAAAGTATCGCCATCTGGCATATTTAGAGTCCAATGTCACACAACGACATGCTGATGTCTATATTGAACTTGCAGCAGGTGTGAATCATTCAACAGTGATTAACCCTTTGTAACTTATATATCTGTATATAATCAATCAACTGGATATAATATACACTTTCTCTCCTAAAAATATGTCTTATGATAAGTTTTTAGAATATTTGTAATAATAAAAATATATTTTTACAATCTCATCAGTCATTTATAAAAAATAAAACAACTCCATTTGTCATTTACATTCATCATTTCGCAACAGCAGCAACATCAGCTTTAGAATTCGAGGGGTATATATACAATTGGATTCTAATGTATTCTTAGTTAGATAGGTCTGGTATAAATCATCATTATGGTAATAAAATATTGTTTTTATTTGCATGTATTTATAAATATCTCTCATTCCTTCACATATTTGTGATAATCATAATACATGTAATTTATATATATCTAGGCCTAATGATAACATTTTAAAATCCATATAGGCCCACAAAATTATTCAAGCTGCAGCAGCATCAGCAGCAGCAGCAACAGCAGCAGCAAGCATATAGGTAAAAATAATATCTAAATAATATCTAAATAACATATGATTATTGTATAAATAATGTAAAAATAATATCTAAAAAATATATAAATCATATATAAATAATAACATCTCATGCTTTGAAAATCACACACTTACTCTTGCTGAGAATTGACATTATACAGATCTATAGGCCTATGCTTGTTAATATTTTGAACCATCCATACAAAATAAACTAATTGACGTCGTGACATGACGCCCATTCATCATCTGAGGATGAGTCATCATTCTGACGCTCATCAATCATGTACATTGATGCTCCCAGTGTCAAAACGTGACGCTCATTTATCACCCATAGAGAGGGGGCAATGATGAGTCATCTTTTTCTGGGGAGGGGGACCTCAAACATCACGCTCATTTATCACCCTAGAATGAGTCATCATCCTGATGACACTAAATTTAAAATATGTTGCCAATATTCAAAGACACTCAATAATATTTTGAACCAGCCAATCAAATGTGTGCATACTGAACATGCTGAAGGAATAAAACAATTCTATAAAAATACCCTTGTTTATTGCATAAGATAATATTGATATATTGATATATTGATATATTGATATATTGATATACTGATATACTGATAAATTGATATTGATATATTGGTATTGATATATTGATTAATGTTTGTTTAACATTGAAAATAAAGTTAATTTTATATAATATGACAATAATGCTCATTAATCATGCACATTGATGTTCCCAGCCTCAAAACATGATGCTCATTCATCATTCGATGATAAGTCCTCAACCCAATGACACTAAATTTAAAATATGTTGTCATTATGCAGAGACGCTCATTAATATTTTGAGCCATCCAATCAAAATAAAGCACTTGGCGTCATGACGCCCATTCATCATCCGAGGATGAGTCATCCTTTTCAAGGGGAGGGGGACCCCCTGCGGACCCATGGGGAGGGGGCGTACCAGTCTGTAACAAGCACCAAGGGGGGGGGGGAGCCAAGGGGAGGGAGTACCGTGATGAGTCACCCTTTCCAAGAAGGGGTGGGGGGTCGTGATGAGTCACCCTTTCACCCCAAAGAGGGGTGCCTACCCTTCTACTTATCTGCCATATCAACTGTACCACTTTTCTCCTTAGAAAGCAGGACACTTGCTCTTAGAAAGCAGGCCATATCTCAAATGCAATTGTTAGAAAGCAGGATGATATTTGAGCAGGTAGGATATTGATTTGATATATTGGTTAAAAAAAGCATTTCAGACGATTTTTTGACGCGGCAGGTTTATCCATGTTGAAAAAAAATCAACAAAAGTGTCAATTTTCATGCCGATATTTCGTGAGCAAGAGTCTATTTCCTCTTATGAACACACCAAATCGATTTAAATTTGTACATGAATGTGTTTGCAAGGTGGTACAACAGCTATTCATACAATATCTAATAAAAAAATTGAACACTTTTAGCATATGTAAATATGCAAAAACTGTGAATTTGTGTTCGTCATATGCGCTTGTTGACGGCTCATAAAAAGCAGGACACCATGTTAGAAAGAGAATCACGCATGACACCATCTTAGAAAGAGTATCTGCATGACAAGTTTATAGAGGGTGCTATCATCAGTTATATTAATCAACATAAAAACAAATACGTACATGGTACATAATCATGATGATGAAGGTCTAGCTCATTTATTCTCATTTTATAGGCAATATATTATATCATACCTTCCTGTCCAGCTGAGATGCGGATTCCGTCGATACCTAACATACTTGTTATTATTCTATCAAATTCCAGTTATATCAGCCACTGGATTGGTAATAAAAAAAACATTAGAAATTCAGGGAGAGCGAATTTATTATAAACCTACATAAATATACTTGAAGCTTTTACTACTGTAATACTTTTGAATCCACCAGACAGGGGCAGCTCAAGCTCGATGTAGAATACATAAAGGAGAGATAGCACAGCATATTAGAAGAGATAACACAGATCAATGTGTATATCACAAGCTCGTATCAGGCTTGTCTTCGTGGACATAAGATACCTTCAGGCACTCGTACATAAGTTTTTCTTAAGGGAAAACCAAGCAGAAAACCCATGTCAATGGCATCAGGCATGCATACATGTACATGCTAAAACATCAGATATATATGCAGTGTTTCCATTTACATCCCAGTATCGTCTACGAAACTATGGAGGCTGGTGAAAGAATCGAGAAAGCGGACGCCGTGGACATATATGCGTCAATGAGTTTTAAAAATGCCATATGAGGAAAAAATACTTGTGTTATGTTATTTTGTGTGCTGACCGTGTTGCAAATACAAATCCACATAAAAAAAAACTTTTTACAACACTATCAACGGGTGTATTATGCACCAGTCCATGTGAAAATGTACATACATTACAGTCATGTCGCTATCAATCATGCTTCACATCTCTGACATATATTGAGAACAAGATAAAATGTTGATACGAGCCACACAATGAACTGTAGGTAATATCTGGTAAGGGGAATAGTAGTTTGTGGGCAAAACATTGAAAATGAGAGATACTGAGCATTATCACTGGTGATGAACTCAAAACGAAAATATGACTACTAAATACAGATGCTCGAATACGAGTTTCTATGCATATATTTATCAGCATACATATATACTTACAAGTCTTTAAAATAACATTTAGAAACTTTGAGCTACGTAGTGTAAATACAGCAATAAAATAATTATTTTGTCGCGACTTCACAACTTTTATCTGTAACAGTCCTCCCCTAATAGCTAGATAGCAGGATGGACAAATCTGGCGGAATACATTAAATGCTTATCTTTAACGTTCTAATCCACAAGACTGTATGCGAAAGTGATCGTGCACGTCAGGTGGAGTTGTGTCACCACAGCATCACCTTATATAGCTGGCTATTTAAGCAAAGCTATGTGGATATTGTGCAATTAATGTAAGGCGCCATACACAGATTTGTGGTAAACTATTGTGTATGTTTTTGTTGAAAAATCTAAAAATTGTTACTTTGTAGGCCTATGTGAAGCTCGCCTTTTAGCTGTTATAAACTTGAATATTTAGATATGGTATATATAAAGATGATCAGATATTATCGAAGAAGAGACAAAATATGCCAAAATTGAGGAGATGTAATCATAATATTTTATTCCACTTTCTTCATGGCGGTCATTTTAAAAATATGCAGATTAAGTTCGTTTACGTCACGTTTTATCTTCAATAGAGAAAATATTTGGCATATGATGTTTTCGGCCATTTTGAACTCTGTTTTTTTGGGCGGTTTCGAGCTTCTATGATAATCATAAAATATATCCAAATATACTAAGATACAGTTACAGATCATAGAAGCAATTAAAATCATAAATTACGGAAAACAAATCGGGATTTGATGTGAAGAAAAAAATCTTAGTTTCACTTTGTGGCCATTTTGAAATACAGTAGACTCCCGCCAATGCGGTCAAGTACGGGCCGGATTTTTTCGACCGTAGTGGCGGTCCGACCGCATTAGTGATCGGGCAATAAATACCACGTGGTGTCCTGCTATATGATATCAAGTCAAGAATGCATATATGCTCCAAATAATAAAATGAATTATAACAATAGTAAAATGTGTTCAAAGTTTATTGCAGCTGTTTAGAAAAGCAGTGTTTTTATTTAGTGCAAAGTTAAAATTGATTATACAATTATGCACAATTAAATAAAATAAAATAAATAATAAAACATATTCTTTCAATGAATGTCACAAAACAGCTTACTGCAGTTTGAAAAATGAATTGATGGAGGATGGTTGACCCGCGGATTTTATTTTCACTTGAGAATTTTGTAATTTATTCACAATATTGAACATAGAATGCAGAATGTCATCTGGGCCACGGTCTGCTGAAAGTTTTTGAGGACAGAAAGCGCTGCCATAGCCTCACGAAACGGAGTGTATCGTCATCATCATCAGACTCTACATCTAAGGGCATAATCCTTACTCGGCGCACATTACAGTCTTATATGGAGCAGCTACTCCGAGTTGAGATGTCATGTTCGTGGAGTTGAAAATTTACTCCAGGTTATGGAGCTAATCATGAACGGTAACTGGTAATGCAAGTTCAAAGACTACAGCCCTACTATTGTCTACTTATTCGCATTGTTTTAAGTGTTTATACTAGAGTTATGTGTCCTCTCACCGTCAACGAGTCGCGACAGGTGCGAGCGCAGACTCACCGGGTCATTAACCCTCTGTGTCCTGATATAAAAAAAATCCACGTCTATTATTTGTATTAAAACTTGTAATGATAATTACTTGAAATTTGATTAAGGTGAATTGTAAAATCTCTATAGACACTACCTCAAATGCAAAGTTTTACGTTGTATAAATAAGAGATTCCCACGTCTTTAATTATTATTTAAGACGACATTTATTATCACGGGCGGTTCAACCAACGCTGGTTTAATATTGGCCAACCGTCTGCGATAACTTTCCATCATTACCTTAGCACTGCATGAACACTGTTTGCTGTAGCGAGACGCTTTATCAAGAAACAATCTGCTATACACCTAACGCAGTCAGCTTCTTAAAATAACATAATTTTAAAAATAATCACTATTGCATTATTTGTCGGTAAATAAGACCTTGTCATATATTATTTTGAAATTGTATTGTGTTTGCATTATTTAACATTTTTATTATGCTTATTGACGATACCAGATAATTAAGGCTTGAAATAAAATAGTTACTGCAGCACGCAAACAGTGTATGGCCAGAATTAGCGGGACGCTTAATCAGCAATTAATTAACCCTTAAACTTCTATATAACTAACGTAGTCAATTTCCTAAAATAACAAATAACTTGAAAAATAATCACTATTGCATTATTTGTCAGTTAATAGCACTTTGTCATATTTTCATTTTGAAATTGTATTGTGCTTGCATTATTTAACATGTTTAATTATGCTTATTGACGATACCAGATAATTAACGCATGAAATAAAATAGCTACTGCAGCACGCAGACTATATAACTTAAGGATCAATCGTACATTTTAATGTAGAACATTTAAAAAACAAATCATCATAGCAATGTGTGATTTGATGTTATCGTCACCACATGATAATTGAGTTATTTGACATGCTTGTAATGTACGCATTGTACATGTGTGGAAAACATAGGTGACAGTTTTTTCAATATAAAAATCCTCTCTCAAAACAAAATGGTCATAACGATATATTGAAAACATATCATTTGACCGCAATGACGAGAGTGAACTTGCCATTTTGCCACAAAAAATTGACCGTAGTCCGGAATGGTGGTCTGACCGCATTGTTGATCGCCTTTGATATGGCTTTGACTGAGAACGAATTCGGGCCGAAAAAAATCGACCGTAATGACGATCTGACCGCATTGGTGATCTGTCCGGAAGGCGAGAGTCTACTGTATGCTAATAAGACATTTTACGAAAGCAAAATCGAGTGAGGTGTTCCTCTTATATATGATTTTGGAGATGAAAAGGCACCCGTGTGTGAAATTTGGTTATTATATCCAAATCTAAACACTATGGTAAATTTTTGGACCATAGGAGCTGTACTATATGGGTCTACGGCCATTATAGATAATTTACTCTTTTAGCACAGGTAAATTTGCAATTCACCACATCACATGTTATGCAGAAAGAAGCCATTGTCCAGTGCTTAAATACTCTTATTAATCTATAACTTGTTTGTATAATAAACACGAATTTGAACACAAAAGCGACCTGCATGCCCAAACTGATATATCTAACGGTGTAGTAGTTTGTTTATATATGAGTTAACTCAGGTGTAAACATGGTAAAAGACTGCCACGTTACCATCACATAGCCGTGACGTCCTCGTTTGTTGTATTCGTTGTATTCTTTGACGTTGGCCCAACACGACGTTGGTCCACCATTGTATAAATGTGATACAAATGTTTTGTGTTTACTGGGCAGTCGCAGACTTAGGCCTATTATCTTGTTTCGCTGTCATGACACACAGCAACAAGTGGTTACAATTTGTACAATTTGATCCAAAACACATGCCATATTTAATGATTATTCCTTCTTCGAGCTCCGTTTTTCGAATGAAAAATTCAAAGCCTAAACACGGCTTTAAAAGTGCTTGACACTTCAAGGATTAATCCTTTAATTGGCAGACAAAGGGTTTATAAGTTATCCTTTTCAGCGCGAAGACCGTCTTTTGCGTCAGAATCTGAAGTCTAAAGACATCAGATTATTATGTCCAACCACAGAATTAATTGATATAGTTCTTTGGTCCAACGACGATCTCCGTACTGAAGGGGTAACACATGGTTGTAGACCCAGACCACATAGGTATTCGAATGAAGCGAAAAAAGCTATCATAATCTTCGACATTTATGAAGATTTTGAATTGAAGAAACCCTTTGGTCTCCATGGCTTACAAATATTTTAGCGCTTTAAGGGTTAACCCTTAACCTGCTAAGTAAATTTATTTAAATTTTCAACCACTTGAGGTTGCGTCTCGCTACCGCGATCCACAACCTCAAGTGGTTGAAAATTACTCGTTATTTGTTTAATTTATGACAAATACTGATGTTTAAACGGTCATTTCATTTCCAGATAACAAAGATTTAATCTGTTGATAAAACAAATTATAAACGACTATTGTCGTGAACAGCAGGCAAAGGGTTAACCCTTACAGCGCGGGGATCCACTTTAGTCGTTAGAATCTGACGTCTGTAGACGTCAGATTCTGACGACTAATGTCGATCCCAGCGCGTGTAAACATATCTATAATGATCGTAGACCCATAACATAGGTATTCGAATGAATCGGAAAGACCTACCTAAAACATTTATTTTGATTTCAAATTGAAAAAAACCCTTTGGTTGCGATGGGTTTTTTTACAAATTAATTCAGCGCTTTAACACGGATACTTTGTGGTAAAACCTAAAGTATTCAGTAGACTTACATGTTTGCTCAGCCTGGTAACATATATCATAGTTAGATCCGAAAGAGGCGTCAGGTCTGGGCGGTCACCAGTGCGCTAGTGGATCTAGTGACGAAGTAGACCTAACCACTGGTAACGGATGAAGTAACTCAGATCAGCCCTATATTGCTGAACATAGCGCCCCGTCTTGACCCGTACTGAGCACTGTATACGTAATCAGCAGATACGGCCTATTGTCTTAGCGTACGTCTTTAATACTGCCAGTTCACTTCAGCGTGAAGCCGTAAACAGGTAAAGCGTATGTCTTATACACCATGACCTCCATCCAAGAGACCTGATGAAAATGCGGTCATAAAATGCTCCATCTGTCATCACGGGAGATGGGGTACCCTGGCTGATAAGCAGCCAACAACACACGTGTCGGGATCGCGGCAGCACTGAAAGTATCATATAGCCGGGAGTTTACAACTCCCTGCATCCAGCAAGTACACAGGGAAGAAATAGGCAATGTTGTAACTCGACTGTAACTAGGCCTATATTAGCTACATATCTGTGCAGTACTCTGGACGGCGGGTCATAGTGAGCACGAGTAACTGACCCAAAGCTAGATCGATGTTGGCCTACCATTTAGGTGGTTGGTCCAGCATTTAAACAACCTCGGGTCAATGCTTCTTGTTTTCTGGGGTATTAGCTATAAAATTAAAATAAGTAGTCCCATACATATTTATAAAAATCAAATCAGGTCCTATATCCTGATTATTCTAGGAGTTTTCAGATGTTCACTAAACGTCATTAAAGGGACTGGCCCACGCTAAAATCATAAAAAATCGGTGATTTTATTTCGGGTTCTTAATATGACCATATGATGTAAACATGTACATAGACTAGAACTGCAAATTTTTATAATTTTCGTGCTGCGCATTCACCAGTTAGGCTAGATATAGAGACGAAATTCCTAACTTGTAATTATTGACAAACATGTCAAAAATAGGAAATGCGGGAATTTCGTCTCTATATCTAGTCTAACTGATGAATGCGCAGCACAAAAATTATAAAAATTTGCAGTTCTAGTCTATGTACATGTTTACATCATATGGTCATAATAAGAACCCGAAATAAAATCACCGATTTTTTTATGATTTTAGCCTGGGCCAGTCCCTTTAACAGTTTAGTATACGATACTTCAAAGTACCGTTGTACGGTAGTAGTAGGCTAAACGTATACTCGTTTTTATATTCAGATTTTATTATTACATTGTCACTTTTGCGCACATTATGACAGGTATTTCACCCATCATCACCTATACATTTTTTTCTATCCCAATTACAGTCTGTGTAGGTCACACACCTACACAATGAAATTCCGTTTCAGCAGAAAACAGGTCTGTTAATCTATCTTAGGCAAACCCTGTGTATAAACTGACAATTGTTGTGGGAGTGGTGATGATCTACCATTGTCAACAAGAAAAATACCCGACAAACATCAAACCACCATCAGATCAACGTCCCATGCCCGGCCGCTGCTTACCACCACGCTGTACACAAGGGGCAGGCCCACTTTACATTTGGGTTACAAGTGTTTTCCTAATATTTCAAATCTGATAGCAGGTTTTAGCACACTTTAACATGTTTAAAAGCATAGCATTATTAGTCTTATCGATATCATCCAACGACATCAAATCACTGCTGATATACGACGCATATTTAAATAATAATTCCCTGACACCAGTATACATTGTACAGTGTAATAAAACATGAATTGCATTTAGAATTTTATCAGGACAAGAATTACAAACTCTTTCAGAGGCAGGCACGTTAATGGCAGGCACGCTCAATGTTTATTGGGGCAACGCCACAGCGGAACCTGACCATTGCACTGCGTATTCATGGTTATTCTGTAAAATAACATACATATCTAGTGCATACTAATTTTTAAACAATCTATAACCACTCTGTAATATGATCATTTAAAAAGCTAATATAAAGACTAGGGATACGCTATGTGGACACCACTTGTGTGGGTATTACACATTATGTGTGTAAATTATAATTCGTGGGAGTCACCTTGACACGAGTGATTCGTATTTGTAAACACTCACATGCATAGCTACATTAGGGCTTTAAAGGTTTAAATCAGTTGAGATGAGGCATTCATTACATTACTTTTCGGTGCCTATTATTAGCTCCCGCCGTCACCGTAGGTGAGACGGAGGGAGCTATGGATTCCGCCTCCGTTTTTTTTCACCTCTTCTTTTGCCTATAACTTTGTAAGAAAAGAACCTAGGATAACAATTTTCGGTATGTAGGTTACTTCCAGGTGGATAATAGACAGGTTAAAAAAAATTTAATCTGAGTTCAATACGCAGTGTCGCAGAGGAGAAAATGATGATGTTACGGCGTTGGGCCGTTGCGTTGGGCCTTCCGTGAACAATTCGTTTCCGGAGCATTTCTCTGAAAGTACTTGTCCGATTGTCTTCAAATTTTACACACAACACCCCTAGGGGGTCTAGTTGTGCCTTTTGGGGTATATGAACTTTGACCTACTTTTGGTTCAGAACTATGACCTATTTAGACGTTTTAACGCACACTTTGTTTCCGGAGCAGATCTCAAAAAGTACTGGGCCGATGACAGTCATATTGCACATACATGTTCTCTAAGGTCCCTAGTTGTGCCTTTTCAGGTTTTTGGACCTTGACCTTGAAGTTGACCCAGCACTTTGACCCTAATTTATAACATCGGTAAATCCGACTGAAAGATTTTGCGGAATATCATGAAAACCGCTCAAGATAGCTACACCATTACTATAAAACAAATTGTGGGGTTTCAGGAGAGGATGCATCTTGAAAAATGGCAAGTCCATAAAATTAAAAAGGGCCGCCTATCGGTCATTATTCACCTCGACAGGCCTGATATTGCGAAATATCATAAAAAACGCTCAAGATAGCTACACCATTACTATCAAACAAATAATAAGGTTTCAGGAGAGGATGCATCCTGAAAAATTTCAAGTTGATAAAATTTAAAATGGCCGCCTATCGGCCATTATTCACCTCGACAGGCCTGATATTGTGGAATATCATGAAAACCGCTCAAGATATCTACACCATTACCATAAAACAAATTGTAAGGTTTCAGGAGAGGATGCATTTTGAAAAAAATCAACTCGACCAAGTTCAAAATGGCCGCCAATCGACCATTATTCACTTTCACATGGCCGTTATTTGGTAAACCGTGCTAGATGGCTAGACCATTACTATAAAACAAAATGTGTGATTTCAGGAGAGGATGCATCTTGAAAAAATTCGACTCGATAAAATTCAAAATGGCCGCTTATCGGCCATTATTCACTTTCACATGACCGATATTTGGTAAACCATGCTAGATGGTTAGACCATTACTATAAAACGAAATGGGAGATTCCAGATGAGGATGCATCTTGAAAAAAATTGACTTGATCTAATTCAAAATGGCCGCCGTTTCGCCCATTATTTATTATCACATGGCCGATATTTGGTAAACCGTGCTAGATGGCTAGACCATTACTATAAAACAAAGTGTGAGTTTTCGGGGGAGGATGCACCTTGAAAATTTTTAACTTACGAATTCAAAATGGCCGACAATCAGCATTATTTACCTCTATAGGCCTGAAATCAGGTAAACCGTGCTAGATGGCTAGACCGTATAAAACAAAATGTGACGTTTCGTTGTTCTCATCATTCAGTTGTTCTCTGGCTCTCAACCAGTGAACACCTACCAACCCGTGGGGGCTCTGGTACAATCTGAGTTTTGACGGGCTGTCAAATACGAAATTGGCATAAAGCTATATATTGCATATATATATATTGCATAATACGCAATCTGATCAGGGATTATAAATCAATCTCAGCGATTTAAAAACGGTGACGGCATACAGCATCAACACCCTACAGGGGCTCTGTTGTTGCTGTTTAAATCGCTAGATAGAGGCAATAATCGCTTTAAGTAGATCAGCATTACAAAATTATACACATTTTATATATTATCTAAGCGTGCTACCTGTGTTGTACAGCTTGTCTGTACACAGGTACTCTTTTCACACCTCCTCAGTGAGCGACGCGTCATCACTCTCCTGAGTGTGACTGACAGCTTACACATCCCACTACATACTGCACAGTATAGTACAGTATACGGGACAATTAAATTGTCAAAATTTTTCCAAATTATTTTTAAGCCCTACCGCTAGCATGCCTAGTGGTAAGGTAACAGCTGGAGATGGGTCCCGCCCTTCTAAGGGCGTGCACGGCAACACTGTCTCTGACAGTGAGGTCGTGAAGAGACTCATGAGAGAGGTAGACGGGTTAACTCCTGATGCAAAGAAGGAGTTTTCCGCCTACTACATCGGTTGGGCTCTGTCTGAGGAAGAGAGGCTCAACAAAGAGGCTAAGAAGAAGGTAAGTGCCGCCAGTAAAGGTAAGAGTAAGGCTATAAGCAGTAAAGTAGGAAAGGCTGGAGTCAAAGACGGACTGAGCTACGCTGGAGCAGCAAAGGGTGATGCATCCCCACCCACAGGTAACAAAAGCAAGTATGCAAGCATACCAGGGACGCCAGTACAGGTGACTCCCGTGAAAACGCCAAGGAAGAGGTGTCGTCCATCAACCGCAGTGATGAGACCCCTTGATGGAGACAAGCTTAGCTTGAGATCCAGCAAGTTGACGGCGCTGTCTAAAACAGCGAATGAGTATTTCGAATTAGGTCTGGGAGGCTCCCCATCCAAGAAGCAGCGCACCAAGTCTCCAGAGAAGATCGACGAGACTGAGATGCCAGAAGAGATGATGGAGGCAGCAGCGTCTCCAGCAGAAGAAATTCTCGCTACCCCCCTGGCTGAAGAAGAAGAGATTCTGTCTGATGGCGAACGATCAGACTGGACGACGATTCCAACCAGCAGTGAGGAGAGAGCGAAGAAAGAAGAGAAGAAGCAAAAGAAAAAAGAAGAAAAGGCCGCAACATCAGGAAAAAACGAAGAAAAGAAGCCGAGGGTACAACCAATCATCGGCGTGAACCTGCCAAGATCAGTCTACTCGACGAACCATCTCACGTTCATCAAGTGGACTAGACAGATGAACATCAAGGTAAGTGAGACTAGAAGGACGATGGCAAAGGACCTGCTCATCTTCCCGGAAACAGAAGAGGACTCCAAGAAGATATACGAGTCCATGAAGAGAGAAGATAGCGGCCTCGTAGGAACTTCGGCGATTTTCAGGCCACCAAAGAAGTCAGCCGAGGCCAAGGTCGAAGACTCCCTCAGCGTAGTTGTGAAGGACGTCGACACCAAGGCCGAAGAAGAAGATATAGAGGCAGCCATCATGGAGGAGCAAGGACTGAAGGTGAAGGTGGTGCGCTTCATCAACAGATCATCAGGACGTGGCATCCCGAAAATGAAGGTCACGTTCGAGAAAAAAGAAGAGATGGAGGCAGCAACCAAGAACAGCCGTCTCCTCATCGGTACTCACTCCTACAGAACGGAGGAGTACAAGAAGAAGACCAGAATCCTGCAGTGTTACAGGTGCCAACGATTCGGCCATGCCCAGGACTCCTGCAAGGCACGAGACGTGAGATGCGGGAAGTGCGCCGGACCCCACAAAAGAGCTGAGTGTACAGCCAGAGCCAGTTACTGCGCCAACTGTACAGTAGATCACCTGGCGTCGGACGGAAGATGCCCTAGAGCAATAGAGGTGAAGAAGAAGATTGCTGAGAAAAGAGAAGGCCAGCGACATCGTGGCCCTCAAGCAACCAACAAGAAACCTGCGCCAGCTCAACACCAGCGCCAGAGAGAACGTGCTGAGCAGCCAGAGCAGCCCAAGAAGGCCGCACGAGGTGAGTTACCCGATTTACCTCTTTTAAATCTGTCAGATAATGATTTAACTCGAGTAGCACTTTTTATTTCAGCCCACACGATCCTGTACGCCAGAGCCATGAACGCAGGAACGATGGAGCCAGATGACGTACCACACATAGCCAGCAAATCAGTCAACTGGGCCTTCAGAGCGAACGTCTCCCCACTGACCATCAGAGACTACTTACTCCACCTTCCAAAAGACTTGTGAGTACAACCTAAACCTAAAGTAGAAAAAGTAGGGCCGTTTTTACTAGGTCTAGTACAGTACAGTACTCACCAGTAAAAACCTAACTAAAGTAGGAAAAACTAAAGTAGGGCTAAGTACAGTACAGTACTTATAAAATATGGATAACAGTTTACCACCAACTAAAAACGTTCAAGTTATTCATGCTAACATTAACGGACTATATAAAAGAAGGACTGAACTAATTAACTATTTAAATGAATATAAACCACATTTTGTGACTTTAAATGAAACTAGACTTAGAGAGCAAACTAGAATCAGAATTCCAAATTATAACATTATCAGAAAAGATAGAAATGTAATTAATCCTAATGGGCGCCTACAGCAAGCAGCAGGCGGTGTAGCTATTTTAATTAGAAAAGATATCAAATTTAATGAAATAGATACTTCAGATTTTAACGAAGAATTTTTGGCAATAAACTTCAAATCACAAGGTAAGACAGTGGCATTAGCAACTATTTATAACCCGCCAGATATTAAACCAAACATAGAGAATTTCAGACATATAACTAATTTATATCCACTTTCAATTCTTATCGTAGATTTCAATTGTAAGCATACTTTTTTCGGATGTAAAGTAGGAAATACTAACGGAGACATTCTATTTAACATAATTGAAGAATTAGACTTACTAATAACTAACGACAGCACTGTAACTTATAGACCAGGGACGTCCTCTGGCGGCGATCTACTAGATTTAGCGCTAGTTAGCCGCCAGATGGCGTCACGCTTCCAATCATGTGATGTAGGCGATGACATTGGCTCAGATCATTTGCCAGTTCATTTAACTTTGGCTTCACCACAAATTCAAAAACAATTTCAGAGAGAAATTCTACAATATGAGAAAACTGATTGGAGAAGGTTTGATAAAGAAATAATAAATAACTTAGATAGACTCGAACCTGAAACACCAGAGGAACTAGACTTAGCTAACGAAAAAATAAGCAATATAATTAAAGAAGGGCTAAATAAAGCGTGTCCTAAAGCAAAACGTAAAGATAAAGCACTTTTTATCTCAAATGAAACAATGAAATTAATTAAATTAAAGAGACAAATTAGACGCTTAGCTAGAAATACGCAAAAAGCAGAGGATAAAACCCTATATAATCAATTAAACAACTTAGTAAGTAAACAAGTAAACAAAGATAGAGAAGAATTTTGGAATCAGCAAACTAAAAAACTAGACGAAACTAAAGACTCTAAAGAATTTTGGAAAACTATCAATAGTATTAATGGTAAGAAATCAGGCGGCGCATCCAAGCCAATAATTAAAGAAAATGGTAATTTAACTCAAAACGACTTAGAAAAAGCAACCACGTTCGCTGAATCTTTAGGCAAAATTCATAATACTCACACAGGTGAAATTTTTGATGATGAATTTAAAGATTTAATAGATAACGCTATAAACGAAAAATCGCAGCTTTTTTCAACTCTAAAAGAAAATAAAGTAGAAGATGGCGACGATAGTATACTACTCAGGGATATCTCGATTCAAGAAATAAAACTACAATTAGATAGGACCAAAGGTAGGTCTGCTCCAGGAGCAGACGGAATTAAATACACTATAATTAAAAAATGTCCAGAAATAGTATTTGAGAATCTAAAAACTATGTACAATCAGTGCCTAAAAATAGGGTATTTTCCAAGTAAATGGAAGGAAGCTCAAGGAATTATGCTCCCAAAGCCTAAAAAAGACAATAAAATTCCAACTAACTATAGACCAATCAGTTTATTAAGTTGCATAGGCAAACTTTTTGAAAAAATAATTGCTCATAGAATGCGCAGTAAATTAGAAGAAGAAAATTTCTTTAATAAATGGCAAATAGGCTATAGAAATAAAAGATGTGCTATGGAACACATTCTCAGACTAGCTGATGATGCGCACATAGCACATAGCCGTCACCATAAAGGAGCTGCAATCTTTATAGATGTAGAAAAAGCTTTTGATTCCGTATGGCACAACGGACTAAGATATAAATTAATGAATACAAATTTACCAGATAAAATAGTAAGACTAATGTCTTCATTTATAACTGACAGGAAAATTTCAGTCAAAATAAATAATGAGACTTCGGACAAAATTTCACTTAATGCCGGCACACCTCAGGGCTCGGTTCTCAGCCCACTTCTATTCCTAATCTATGTAAATGATATTCCAATAGATCCCTTCAGTAATACAGTAGGGGTCTCTCAGTTCGCAGACGACCTGGGATTTTGGACTTTTGCTAAAAGTGAAAAAACAATTAAATATAGGCTAGCCAAAGTTTTATCAGACCTAGAAAATAAATGAAATGAATCGGGCTTTAGGCCACCTTTGTGCACATATAGGCTAAACTGGGCCAGGAGAACCTCCTGAGGATGGTGAGATGATTGAGATGACACTGTCCTCCAGACACAGGATTCGAAATTCGAACCCTGGCGGTCTGAGGCCGAGCACGCTACCTCTCGGTCACGGAGGCTCCCCACAATACTGACTTTCACACGTGGATGGGGAAGAAACATTTTTGTTTCTTTCAAACCGCCGAGACCGGGAACCGAACCCCGGACTCTGGCGTGAAAGGCAGCGGTGCTAACCACTACCCTAGGGCCCCTGCCCTATCAGACCTAGAAGCATGGTGCTCCAAGTGGAGAATAAAACTAAATGCTAAGAAAACGCAGCTTATAATGCTTAAAACTAAGAAAAATATAGAACTAGAACTTTTTGGCGAAAAACTCACTGCAGTACAGCAAGCAAAATTGCTAGGAGTAACTTTAGATAAGAAACTGACTTTTAATGCTCATATAGATGAGAACGCTAAGAAAGGAAGGCAACGCCTTGGTCTGCTCAAACTCCTGAGCGGCTCAAAGTAGGGCTGTAAACCCAAAACACTAATGAGACTATATAAAAGTTATATACGTCCAGTACTAGAATACGGCGCTCCGGTAATTTTAGGAGCGTCAGAAGCATATATCAAGAAACTTCAAATCATTCAAAATAAGGCCATCAGAATAGCCTACAAATTGGATCCAATTTCGCACACTGAAGATATTCATAAAATTGCTAAGATCGATCTGATCAAAGATCGATTCTAAATTTTAACGTATAAATTCATAGATTCGCTCAAAGAGCATTCAGATCTTTTCAAACTTCAAAATGAATTAAGAGCTTCAAGAATTAAAAGAGGGCATAAAACACATTTGGACAAATTAATATCAGAATATGCCGAAATTTATGATGAAAATTGAGACTGCTGTATGAATGCGGCTAGAGTTGTGTCAGTGCCGGTTCGGCGTCAACAGCGTTGGGCCGACATTGACGCAACACTGGCAGCGTTGGCAGCACGCGTGAGTGACAGAAACAGCGAAGTGCTTTCACAGTGTGTCTACCGCGGTGCCAATGTCGGCCCAGCGCTAACAACGCTGAGCCGGCATTGGCGCGACGCTAGCGGCGCTGACAAGCACTCGTGAGTGTGATAACAGCGTTGACGCGTTGACGGGCCAACACCTACGGCGTTGGTCAGCCACCGCGTCACGATAACAACAGACGTCACAGTCTGTTGTCACTCACCACATGTCATCGCAGGGCGTGATAATCAACATAATTGTCACCCCCCCGCGAGGACTGTCATGGTGAGTGAAAGCAAGGGTTAAATCCCCTGGTGGCTCTGAAAAGAGAACAAGCGAACTTTCTTAATTTCACAATTAAGATGACACGCTTCTAGGAACTTTCTATTTCTCAAATTATCAACTTTAGACACCTTTTAGACCATTCCACCCAAATTCAATGAAATTACATAACTCTGACGTTCTTGCTCAGGGTATGCGGGAGTATGGCGATGGCACACAGACAGTCAGGCAAACAACACGAGGTAAATTGATCACATTTGATCCAAAATTCAGAACGCAATTTTAAGTATGTCAAACATACTAAGTGAACTTAAGTGTACACGAGAGACATAGGTTTAATAAAAGAAATGTCTCAAATGTTCATTTAAAGGATCTGTCAAAACTAAAACTTTATCGGCCTTTTCCATCCAGATTTCAAGAGTTAAGACAGAGATACAGGGTAGCTACCGGCTGATTCAACACCTCATTTAGACCACCGCGACCCTCTGTTCGCCGAGGGCGCATCAAAATTAATTAAATTCTAAAATGCTTCTGTTTCCAGGTTTCTTGCCTCCCTTGCCAACCAGACATTTTCCAATGAGTATTATATACTAATGAAATATTTGGATAGGCTAAGAGAAAGCTTCCATACAAGCTTCGAATGCCCTAATCCCACTCTCAGCACCCTTCGGGTGCTAGGGTTCACTCAGCCGGGAGAGGATGCCATTAAAAAACTTTCAACTCAATCGAATTCAAAATGGCGGCCTATCGGCCACTATTTACTTTCACATTGCTGATATTTGGTAAACCGTGTTAGATAGCTGGACCATTACTATAAAACACAATGGGAGATTTCAGGAGAGGATGCATCTTGAAAAAAATGGACTTGATCAAATTTAAAATGGCCGCCTATCGGCCATTATTCACTTTCACATTGCCGTTATTTGGTAACCGTACTAGATGGCTAGACCATTACTATAAAACAAAATGTGAGATTTCAGGAGAGGATGCATCTTGAAAAATTTCGACTTGATCAAATTCAAAATGGCCTCCTATCGGCCACTTTTACTTTCACATGGCCGATATTTGGTAAACCGTGCTAGATGGCTAAACCATTACTATAGAACGAAATGTGAGATTTCAGCTGAGTATGCATCTTGGAAAATTTCGACTTGATCAAATTCAAAATGGCCGCCTTTAGGCCATTATGCACTTTCACATGGCCGTTATTTGGTAAACCGTGCTAGATGCTAGTCCATTACTATAAAACAAAATTTGAGGTTTCGGGGGAGGATGCACCCCTAATTTTTTAACTAGTTTATATCGAATTAAAAATGACCTAAATCAGCTATTAGTTACCTCGATTGGCCTGATATCAGGTAAACCGTGCCAGATAGGTAGACCAACTGGGATACTGATAAGGATCATTAATTTCAATGGAGGTTTGCAATCTCTGACAGACTGTCTAGTTCTTATCTTACTCTTAGACTGAGCTTCTTAGACCTAGTTGTCTTGCGTCTTGATTTTTGACCTAGCCTAGGACTACATTAATAACCCTACACAAAATTCATAAAATCAAATTCTAATTTGGAGCGGGAGCTCCTGGACTTATGTAGTCTTGTATATATTACTTTAAATATAACTTAACCACTCCAATTGAATGAGAATATCAATATTCGAATATTCGATAATGGTATATTACATTATATATGGCATTATACTCAAGACCATTGTTTTCACAATTAAAAATTCACGCTTATCATCGATTAAAATCTCTAATTTCAGATGTGATTTTCTTTGTCTTGACCTCTAGGTAACTTTGAAATGCAAAAAAGAATAATTCAAGTAAATGAGCAGGTTCCAACTAGTCTAGATCTAGATTTGGAACTTGAAATGTGGTTTCTGATGAAAATATATCACTTGCATGGTGGTTAGTGACAGCTATTTTGTCTATTGCCTCCAAATGACACTGGAACGTAAAAATAACAATCCTATAGAATCAGTGTATTAATATTAGTCACAAATTTGGTATTAAATTATATTCTAGGTGTATTATGTCAAAAGTTAAATATTCAAGATGACCGATGGCGGCCATTCCGAATCTATGCAAATAAATTTTATAGATGCATTTCGTACATAATAAAACAACTTTCATACATATTTTGGTCAAGTGAGCTCAATAAAATATTGCTTTGAAAGCTTTGTGGCAGCCATTTTGAAAAAATCGACATTGTGCGGAAAGCACACATCAGAAACTTGGGAATATTTCGTATATTCATCCGATATATTTGGCACATCTGTGATGTGAAAAATTTAGATTTTTAACCTATATTTTCCCGGGTTAAAACCTAATGCTCCTGGACTATAAGGGCATTACATTTGGCCATGTTCTTAGAGGTCATGACTGTCGGTTTTCATAAGTCTAGACAGAGATTTGAAGGTAAATTGAGAAATGACCCTCGCTCAAGTTGAAAATTAATAAGAATGAATACAGTTCTAAGAGATTCATAAAGGGTTTTAAAAGGCTCTTATAAGGATTGTGATATTATATCTGGTTATGTGAACAATACGTGTGTCAGGGTATTACAGGAAACGCATAAGGACCTCTACTCATGCATTTCTGGTATTACACATTATGTGTGGAAACTATAATTCGTCAGAGTCACCAAGGACACGAGTGAGACGTATTTGTGAACACTCACATACATGGCCGCATCAGGCATTCAACGTTCTTTTTCTGTTTATATACAATCATACAATTTGCAATTTTTTACAATGACGATTGATTGCAATTTTCGATTTGAAATCTGTATAAAATATATAAAACATACATTTATTAAAATGTATATGTCTGCACATTGTGTGACCAAGGCTTCATTCGATGTCACAGGAAGATATGTATCTGTTTCTCGTGGTGAATTTAAATTTGATCTCCAGATAACTTTGAAACGTAAATAAATCATTCAGTGTATATACATTTAGTTGAAATGAGGCATTACATTAAATTTCGGTGAACAATTCAATTCAGCGTATTCCAACTTGTTAAAATCTAGGTATTGCATTAAAAAATATTTTGGAAAAACAATGTCGTCACTGATGAAAATGAAAATATATCATTTCCATGGTGGTTATAAACAATAATTTTGTCTATTGACATCTATATGACATTAAAACGTAAAAATTTCCATTACAATTAGTCACAAATTTGGTATTGCATTCGATTTTAGGTGTATTATGTAGAAATTAAAGATGGCCGATGGCGGCCATGGCATTTGGAATAAATGCAAATAAAATTTATTTAAAAAATATTTCGTACATATTAAAACAACTTCCATATATATTTTGGTTAAATGAGCTCAATAAAATATTACTTTGAAAGCTTCATTTTGAGGTATGAACAATAGACATTCTGTGGCTTTGAAACCTGGATACCAACGGTGGGAAAAAGAGATGTAGCCTGGCACACTGGGACCAATGGATAGTAAAAATTATAGTTATATGTCTCGATATCATTCTGTGGGTAGCCGTTTCTGACAGCGGCCGGGTCGACGGTCCGCACGACACTGCAAGCTAAGGCCGCAGCCTCGCTCTCCCTATCAGCGTCCCATACCAGGCAAATAACACGAGGGACGCGTGCCCACATGCCAGTGCCTCGCGGATCTGGCCTCCCTGACATTGTCAATAAGGCGTTGGTACAACGCTAAAACTCAAGTCAAGCTCTGATTGATTGGTTGAATGTTAGCATAGCACACTCTACCTAATATTCTACGATTTCGAACTTTAACATAATTACGTAATTTATACGACCTCATAGTTCAAGCTAGTGAGCACTGGACCTTGTTCTGAGACAAAAGTAAAGGCTCGGGCTTGATGTGGTGACTTGTGCTGAGATGAGCCCATCTCGCCTTCCCAACGATGCCGTATGCATATATTCTAACTCTAGTGTGGAAACAACTAAGTCTGCCTGTGTCAGGATGCAATTCGGTTACGTTATACCAATACCGGCGTATAGTTGTCAGTGTGCGAAAAGTGTTGAGCAGCGATACACACTAGTCATGCACGGTGTGTGTGAGATGAGCAGCAGCCTGCACAGTATCACGCTGTCAACACGCTTGTCACCAACAGGTCACATGGGCCAGTTAATAAATCTAACATGCCAGGTTTACCACGGAAACTGCGAAGAGTGTACCTCGGCCTTTAAATGAACTGGCAGTAGTAGAGTGAACTATACTCCCACACACGAGTGAAATATGGCCGAAAACGGAACCGATGTGTGTCCAAATTCACACATTCGACTTGAGGAACCAACAGGATTGCCCATTCTACCGATTTTACCGTATTCTACCGATTTTATTTTCATTATGTCGACTCTGCGGGGGTTTTTTTAAAATATATTAGGCCTCCTAATAAATTTTCGTAATTCGTATTTTTCTTTTCCGTGACGGCTAGATCTGTTGATATTTTGCCTATAAACTCTTCATATATTGCTGCTTAGACCATGGAAGGCGCGGGAAAAATCGATTATGTATATTATTTTTAACACTTTTTATACTTATACTTTTTGTACACAGATGACTATAAATATAGTTACTGCCTAGCCTGTTTTTGTTTTTAAATATATGTGACCCGCCACGCGAAATGGGCCATTAGGTAAAAAAAATTCAAAATTGATTTTCATTGTTAATATGATAGCCGTGTCCATCCTGTTTGGATAACTGAAAGAATTTTTGAAATATATTCATAACTTTTTGTTTTATGACATTTTATTAAATTTTAAAATTTAAATTTTAAATGACGTCATAAATAATTTAAATAAAGCCGCTGGGAGGTACCTTCTCGCGTGGCGGGTCACATGTGTAGTCTATTCGTCAAACGCTAAATAAAATAAACTAAAATGAGAGGTCAATATAGCCTACATGGTTATTATTTGAATCGGGGGACACCCAATCACGACGCACCCAGTCAGATATTTCCAACCCCCGCCCTCCCCCATAAATAGGTAGATAGGTAATCGTTTATAGGCCAACTGATAAATAAGTAAGTATTTAGACATCGCATCACTGACCACGAATTAGAATCCGTCATCAGGTTTTACGTCATAGGCCTATATACTATAGGTACGAGCGCGCGACCTCAGTGATTGGGCGTTATCCTTGTATAGTGTTTTAAACAGGATTAACCGGTCATAATATACCAGGAATTTAATTCCAAAAGGGGCTTAGAAATCGAGTCAAGGGGGATACGGAATGTTACAAGCTGTCACACATTTCTATGTTGTTCCAGGGTTCCCCCTGGTCAATTCAAGCCCATATCAAAAACCCTGTACAATAAGATGGTCGACTTACGGATTTCACCATACAAATGCGTGTAATACATTGTGCAGTGCTGTCCCCTTTTAACGGGAGTTGGAACTATGCTTTGGCAAGTGTATCATCATATAAAACAAGTGATAATTTCACCACTTTAGCCTCTAAATAAAAATATAATGTTTTTCTAGGTTTGACAGTTATGACAATATCTCTGCAATGTTTATTTTTAGAACGAAAATAACTGCTAATATAGCAGAAAAGTCATGTTATATTATCAAACAATTTAGAGATTAAAATGTCTTAATTTAAATAACAGAAGAGCTGTGTACAGAAAGTACACAAATATGTGGGCACAGAACGGGAAGGGAGTGACGATATGTCGTCAAGCATAGCGACCACAAAGGAGATCGGGGCAAAACATTGGTAACAACCATAACTTGGCAGACGTGTCTTTTAATTCAAACTTTTATTATTGAAACAAATATATTTAGAACACAAAAGCAATATTATAAATTTATAATATGTAAGCCTTCTCTCTCGGACCACTGACATCAATGTCACTGAGGACTGGAGCGTTAGCAGAATATTGATATCTTGAAAACAAGACACATTCATTTTTATGACACAATTTATTTAATTAATAATTTTCTATTACTCCTGCCGTTACTGGTAATAATGTGTTCATTGTTTTCCCGCGGTACATGGTGTAGCCGAGTATGTAAAATTAACGTGCAATATTCACAACTTGCACGTCATTTAGTGTCTTTGATGAACGTAATAATTTGATCTCTGTTGTGACTCCTATGTAGAATGTGTTCAGGTATATTTCCGCAAATTTGTTCATTTTAACCAATTAATTGTATCAAGTTTTGACGTGGAACAAAAGCCACACACCTTTAATATTCAAATATTGCTTCTTATACAAAAATGTATGCAATTTATTATTGGCATCAAAATTACTTTACCTGCAGATCGAGACACTTTGCGACAAAGATATCCACTAATATTTACAAGAATATTCTCCTCCTCAATGGTAATACTCATTTGTGGCGTGAATGATTTCAGCATTGAATAAGCTAATTCTGTTACAACATCGCTCAGATCAGGGGAATCAGCAGTAACAGTAACATGCTTTATATCAACAAAATATTTCTGTTCAGGTATATTCCGAATGATAAACATGATAAATGATTCGTGTCATTAGACTATAATATATAGTAATATTATGTTTTCCTTTGCCCTATCTTGGTTTTCTTTGCCCATGCATATCTACCCTTGCACACATCGTCACCTGCCAGCAAATACGAGAAGATGAACCAATGATGGTGCAATGCTGGACCAGCATTACAAACCTTGGACCAGCATTACACTATAATTGAGTCGACGTCTCGTGTTAGCTGGGCGTCACCTGTTGTTTGTAAGCAATGAATATGCATCAACCCCTGAGGTACCAAAGGGAAGAAGACAATTGAAAAGTATTGATAACTAACCAACAAATTATTGGATAAAAAATAGAAGTAAACCTCCGTCAATACTTATTTTTCCGATTTTTATGATGTAAAGTATGTATTGTTTTAATAGGATTAAAGTCATAATTACTCGTCGTAATATGGTAAAATCATACTTGATAGATGGTAAAAGCATTAGTTCCAACTCCCAATACCGGGGGACAGCACTGAGAGCGATTTCACGTTTTGGGGAGAGTTGACTATCTTATTGTGCAGGGTCTTTGCCCATATGACACTTGATATTTTGATTTTGCTCATAACTATGGCCTATTGCGTGAAAGACGGTCAACACAAATTTGCCGATTATATGAAAAACACGAAATTGAATCTCGACTTAGAGCCTTCATAAAAGTATCAAAACGTGCAAATTAATGAACCACATCATATGAGCCCATATAACTCTTGATATCTTGATTTTACGCATAATTATGATCTATTTTGTAAATTCGATAAATACGATAGAGCCGGAACAACAAAATCGTTAATAATATTACATCCAAAATAGTTACTCTCTCCATAAAGGTGTGAAAATGTGCACATTAATGAGTCGCAACATATTATTACAATTTAATTATTTATTTCTTGCTTTTTGATGTTGTAAAAGACAAAAAATAACAGTAAGTTAGTGTAACTTTCTGAATTCTTTAAACCTGTCCTTAAAGAGATTTCTTACATGCTGTCAAACATTTGAGTATTGTGATACGGCCTATTCTGGGCATTCAGAGCCCAAATGACCCTTGTTATATTTAGTTTCCAATAACTATGACCTATTTTGTGAAAGTTACTTGATTAATTCAACTGATTATACGATTAAAACACTGTAAATGCCGAAATGACACATCATATTAATAGAACTGTATCTATTTTTGTCTTACTTTTTGTGTTCGAAAAGGCAAACAAAATACAAAATGGCCTGATTGGGTGGCAATAGTTCAAAAGAGCCTTCTAAATATTCATAATTGGAAAAGCAAATAGCTAAATAAAACACTATGGGACATTTTAGAAAATAATATTGAAAAAAAAAGATTTTTTTACTAATTCACAACCTGCCGTTTTCTGCGTCTGTGACATATTGACTTATTTAGTAATAACCCTTTCAGAGCGGGGATCGTCTTATTTATATTTTGTGAAACTCGATGGCCTTGACCTCTATTATTTTCACCGAGTTAACTAGTACAATGAAGTATGGGAGAGGCGTCTTATAACATTATTTCACTGAGTAGCCATTCAAATGGGTTTCTGGTGACGTCACTCCGTTTCACAGAATTGGTCGTAGACCCATAACATACGGTAATACAAACAAGATCATATTTAAAACAATTAAAGATGTTTTTGATAAAAAACACACCAATAACTTCCATGCCTTTAATACACTTTAATTTTATACAAAAATCAATAGCTTGATTCAATAACTCAAATATCAATTCTTGACTTTAGTCCTTAAAATCTATAATTACTATGTTCTCACATCTGGTTTTAATTCACCCCGCTTATGACGGCTTTCTCTGTTTATATTATGTCTGTCGTCACCTTGTGATAAGGTTCTAGGCGTGCTTGGTAGCGGTTTCCCGCGTCTACTGGGACAAGGGAAACCGCGCGAAGCGAGCAGTCAGTTTTTATATTTAGACCACACGGATAACACCTATAACAGAAATTACTGAATTAAACAATATTTGACCATCAATTTGCGTTTGTTAAACATTATTATAAAGCGGGTAGACATGGAAAGTAACCCGTAACATCTGATGGGGAACCTAAATTCGATCTCTGTTCATATTTCGGATAGGCCTAATTTTACTAAAATTACTGTGTATATATCACATGTAAATGAAATGAAATGAATCGGGCTTTAGGCCACCTTTGTGCACATATAGGCTAAACTGGGCCAGGAGAACCTCCTGAGGATGGTGAGATGAATGAGATGACACTTTCCTCCAGACACAGGATTCGAAATTCGAGCCCTGGCGGTCTGAGGTCGAGCACGCTACCTCTCGGTCACGGAGGCTCCCCGCAATACTGACTTTCACACGTGAATGGGAAAGAAACATTTTTTGTTTCTTTCAAACCGCCGGGACCGGGAACCGAACCTCGAACTCTGGCGTGAAGGGCAGCGGTGCTAACCACTACCCTATGTGCCCCCGCCCATATATCACATGTACTGGACGCGATCCAAGGCAGCGATCAGCCATACAATGGAGGACAAGGCAGACATGGCCACACAGGCTGCGCTTGGAGATAGTAGTGATGAAAACACAGACACAGAAGATGGAATGGAAAAAATGTGCACATTAATTACAGATAAATTGAAAATGGGAAATCCAGCCACAGCTGGTGCTTCTCTGAAACCTGGAGTATTTAATGGACTACCATCAGAAGACGCCACCTTGTGGTTGAACAAGTTCATAGCTTGGATAACTCTCAACAACTGGGATAGTGACGCGTCCCGTGCACTATACAGGCCATGCGTCTTCTACCCACAGGATCAGCTATTTCTTGGCTGATATATCTAGAGGAAAATGACAAGGCCAGTACAAGCAAATTATTTGACTCATTTAAACAATTTTTTGTGGAATCAGCTCCTACTTGGAGTTTAGAACAACAACTTTGGCAACGCACCAAATTACCAGTCGAGACGCTGGATGAATATATTACAGGCATTGACCAACTGTGCAGACGACTAAAGAAGAGTCCACAAGACAAAATTGCTGCATTTGTACATGGCTTACCAGCTAAATTACAGCCTATAGTAATTCAAAACAGCCCAGCATCCTGGCAGGATGCAGTTCATGCAGCAAGGCTAGCGGAGCAGGCAGCGGCCATTAGCTAGCCTGGTGATACTGCTACTCAACTTTGCGCATTGTCTCTTGTTGTTGTCTCAACAAGAGACAATACGCGAATTGCAAACTGCCATCAAGGACATGACAAAACCGGCAGAGCCAAAGGTATGTGCTGCAACTTTCCTAGATCCCACACAAATTCTTTGTCAGCTTTGTCAGAGCCATGGTCATAGTGCGTTGGCTTGTCGCTTGCACGTAGGCCAACAACAACAACTACAATACATTCCACAACAACAACAACTTCAACAACAACTTTCAAGACAACCCCGACAACAGCACATCAGCCAACAAAACAGGAGTTTTAATTGTTTTTTCTGTGGGAAGCAGGGGCACAAGCAGATTGCTTGTCGCGCTCGCCTGCGTCTACAGCAGTCACCTCAACAACTGCAATATATGCCGCAACAACAACAGCAATATATGCCGCAACAACAACGGCAATATATGGCGCAACAACGACAGCAATATATTCCGCAACAACAACAACAATACATGCCGCAACAACAACAATTTCATCGACCACAATAGCCTGATTTTCCTCAGCAGCAGCAGCAGCAACATCAACAACCACAGTAAAAAAACTACCAGGATCTGCCAATGTGGGGAACATTGACAGACCATTTGTTGCATCCCACCAAGATTGTGTGCCTCTTGAAAATAAACATATTCAAACAGAACAGTATCGGACCGGTGAGTGGTCTGACAGGGCTGCTAGTCAGGGGGGAAAACTGGAATATTCATCCGAGCCCCTTCAAAAACTAGTTGTTGATATTATTGCATTTTTGAGTAATCTAGCATCCCTAGAAACAGATTCCGGATGATGACATCAAACTCCCCTGGAGTATTTTTTTTTTAATTAGCATAAATTCAAGATGGCCGCCAACGATTCCGTCAAAACAATGAATTGGCATATCTCTGGAAATACGAGGTCGATTCTGATGATCTTAGACGCTATATTATGAGATTCGATGATGCTGAACGCAATAATTGGGTCACTTGAATGCATAGAAATCAATTAAAGGCCAAAATCTTTAATTTCAATGTCATATTAGATAAAATTAGAAAGCGCTTAGTAGTGTCTCCTATCTATATTACTTCAAGAGTAGAGCATGTATTTCTGGACAGACCATATTTATCTCAAGACCAATTTAGGATAAATGTAATTTCTACAACCACTATGACAAGAGCTGACAAGTTTAAAACTGCCACTAACATTGTCCCAAGAATATCACAAATCACAATAGATCACACATTTCACGAGTAGAAACAAAAAGATAGATGCGAGACTAGGGAATATATTTTATGCAGCATTGAACAAAAAATGCACTTAATACTGTTATAGTGGTAAAAATAAGATTCCACTTGGTGTACCCTCTCTGTCCTATCTGATTTCAACAGCCAGAATTCCAACTACAGCTCCTCATCATCATCATCATCATCATCATCATCATCATCATCATCATCATCATCATCATCATCATCATCATCATCATCATCATCATCATCATCATCATCATCATCATCATCATCATCATCATCATCATCATCATCATCATCATCATCATCATCATCATCATCATCATCATCATCATCACCATCATCATCATCATCATCAACAACAGGTTTTTATTCTTGCGACTTCTTTGTGAGCATGTTCATGCACACCTCACCTCCCTTGCATGCACAGAAAACAGTACAACCAATGGTGCTACATTTACACTGGCCTCCTTTACAACCAAATGCGCACCCATATCGCATCATCTCCAAGACAGCAACTGAGACAGGGTTCCCTCTGGCACAGTCGTGGGCTTCAAGTAGGATCCGTCGTGCGTCAGGGCATCGATAGGGGCACTGTGCCTTCAATTGATGCCTTCCAGTGTGCAGCCTGCAGGTGAGTACGTCTGGCATTTTCAGTAAATGCCTCGGTGGTAGGTGGCAGACTTCACAACTTCAAAGCAGCACCAATATCAGTCTTCTTTCTCCACATTTTGATCCGGGCTTCACTTATGCTGGCACATCATCAAAAACCTTTGCCGTAGCAAGACAGTATGAATGAGGTAGCTTGCTCGAGTACAATAGCTTCATCTGCTTGTGTATCTCTAATAGCATGATGTCGATTACGGCACGATCTTTCACTGTGGAGCACATGCAGAGCTGGCCATTTGGCTTCATCTCTGCCACAACGTGAAGGAGTAGAGCGAAGACATCAGTGTCATCGCAGATAACGGAAACGACTTCCCCAACCATGCATCTTGTCATAGCATGTTGCACAATTATTGTATAAGCTTCTTCGTGGCTTCGAGGTCCCTCCTCTCAATCACCGTGGCGCCTACTATTTCAACAGGGACATCTCCGGTACTAGCAACAGTGAAGCTGTGCATCTGTCCCGCAGTGGCATGCCTATAAAACTCGTGATCCATCATCGCACCAGCAAGCACATCAACATCAGATCCACTGCATCACAGTCTGCCTGCAGTCGCCGAGGTGTCAACAGCTCAAGACGCTAGCTTTTAGCTCTCACTCACTAACTCTTGTTAGTCAGACATAAGCTAAGCTTATAATAGACACGCACAGTGAATATTATAAGCTGAAATCAGAGACACCAACGCACTACGGGAAGACTTGTGAGTATCGCACTATTATAACTTGGACAAGGGACAAGGCAACTAGCAAACCTATTGACGGTATGAATAGCCCTGCTATTTTAGGCTCTAGTCGCTCTTCTAAGAGCGCCACGGACTTGTCTGTGGAAGCGCAACAGTCACAACTCATAGGTGCGCTGGAATCAGCTATGGACAAGGTCCAGGCTGAGAACCTACTAAGGTTGGTGGCCGATATGGTCGAGTCCCAGGGCGGGGACCCGGTCAAAATCGTGTCGCCTGTAAAGCAGAGCTCGGGGCAAGCTCAGGAGGTACCTGGACCTCGTAAAACACCAGGGGGTCAAAAAAATAAGGGAGAGGGGCGCACCCAGACAAGCACTGAGGTACCTGGACCTCAGAATAAAGAAACAGGGGGTACAAAGTCGGGTATTGGGCACACCCGCAAGGCAGATGGCAAAGGCCAACAGCAGACCAATGTCGGCCCCGCCGTTACTAAAAAACGGACGGGGAAGAAACAAGAGGGATCTGCACCTCTTAAAAAAGCAGGGGGCGACGGCAAATCGGGCAAAGGGGGTGTAGGGGCCACCCCCTCGGCGAAAGCGAAAGCAAAAAACTCTAACAAAAAGAGTAAGGCCAGCAGTGCAAGCGCTGGCACTGAGATAAAGGATAGTGGTCCGAACCAGGCCACTATTGCAGCAAAGTCTCGCCAACCTGGCAGTGGCATGGTCACGCCAGACAAGAGCTATGCTCAGGCGATTCGAACGGTACCAGGTACCAACGGTACCGCAGGGCTATTACCAACCAGCCCTGCAAAAATGCTCATAGGCGACGACAGCGCCAGGGCAAAGGGCAAGAAAGCAGCCCTTAAGCTAATCGCAAAAAACAAGACCGACGGTCAAACGACTAAGGCAATAACCCAGGCTACAGCCAATAGCCAGGCGAGAAGTGGTAGCCCACAAACCACTAATGTGACTGGCAGGCAGCAGTCACTGGGGGCGTGCCAGGAGAGCACAATGCTTAACAAAACCCCAAAAAAGAGAGTCCTGGTCAGAAGCCCATCTGACCCAGAGAGGGCACTCTTAATTAAAAAAGTCAAAACAGCTGTATTAGCCACAAGCGGCTTCTACAGCGAATCTGACGAGCCCAGGTCAGATTCAAGTATACGCACTGTTGAGCCCACACGCTACTACGTCGATAGCGACAACAGTGACTACATGGGCACCTATAAGCCATGTAGCGACGCCCAATATATGGGGACAGCCGCTGATTCACATATCAGCGGCGCTGACACATTAACAGCATGTGAATCTGATTCACATGCCACTAAAGCTCAGGTAGACGCTATAGGCGACAAGCCTACCTGTGGGGAAACCACAGCTACGCCTCCAACGTGTGAAACTGACACGGCAGCTCACACTGACATGGAGGTGACTGGTGAGGCAAACACCAGCGCCCTCAATGAGGGCACCTGGGTATCCCCCAGGTCAAAAAATGCTCTTTCCAAGGGAAAGAAAGCTAAACAGCCCAAACCAGGGCCGGTGGTCGCACAAGGGCTAAGCTCAGTGTATCTAAATGACACTGACAAGCTCAAAAAACGGCTGAAGGACGGGCACAACATTGTTATCAAAGGCCGCAGCAGCACGGCCGGGAAGCTACCACTTCTCTTTCCCGCTGATGAGCAGAGCCGCAGCCGCCTGCTAAAACTGAAGTTGGGCAATGCCACTTTCCGAGAGGCACGGAAAAGGCCCACTTCAGATTTTGTGATGGTCATAAATAAGATATCCCCCGAGATATCAGACTCAGACATAGCCAAAGAGCTAAAAAACAAATCAGTGCAGGTGAAAAGACTGATTTCAGCCAGGCATAACAACATGCCCTCACATAACGTGAAGCTCACCTGTGAGAATAAGGCTACACTCGAGGCTATAGGTCAGACTGTCACCATCAAAGGGGAGGACTACAAGGTAGTTCCCTATGTGAACAAGACCACCAAGGTCAAACAATGTTACAGGTGCCTCGAATTCGGCCATACCTCAGGCCAATGTGAAAATGACCTGAGGTGCAGAAAATGTGGTGGCAGCCACGTTAAAAAGGACTGCCAATCAGACAAGCCGGCATGCGTCAACTGCCACGGGGACCACCCATCTTCATACAGAGGGTGCCCCGAAAAGACGAAAAGGCTGCCTAAAACTCAAACACAGCCAAAAAAGACCAGCTCCATGCCCAGGGAGCCGCTTAGACTAGCTATAGCCATAGCTAAAGCGATAGCGTTAGTGCTCAATAGAGACATGCATGAACGCACAGAATCCAACATCTCTAAAGATGTAGCTGAATCCTTCAGCAAAGCGTTCAATGTGAAAATCAGTAGCGAAACCCTGATGGAAAAGGCCTTTGCCTAAATTGGTAAACCACCACTCCCTCTGGACAACCAATCCATTAGGATCAATCTGATTCACATTCAGTCTATTGATCACACATATTACGTGAATGGTCTAAGAGCCAGGAAAACTGAGCTCATTGAACATCTGAAAGAGCACAAACCAGATTTTGTCACTCTCAATGAGACCAAAGTCTTGCCAAAGCATAAAGTGTCAATACCAGGCTATGAGTCTGTGAGGAAAGACAGAAGCGCCGCAGGTGGAGGCGTGGCAATACTAATCAAAAAGGAAATTGCCTATAGCATTGTGTATACTGATGATATCAATGCAGAAACAGTGGCTATAACATTCAAACAAAGGGACAAGGAAATAGCACTGTCAACTGTCTATAATCCTCCAGGCAAAATAGTCGAGTTAGAGACACTGAAACACCTGACTGATAAATACGAACATTGCATTATCACAGGCGATTTCAACTCAAAACATGCTTATTTTGGCAACGACAAGAGTGACAGCGCTGGTGACGCTCTTTTTAACATTACTGAGGAGCTGGACCTCACAATACTCAATGATGAGTCTGTGACATTCTGTCGGAACTATGCTGGCAACAGTGTGGAAAGCATCCTTGATCTTGCCCTTGCTTCCAGGAAGATGGGCCCTAAAGTCGCTGAATGCACAGTCAAAGGCGATGTAGGGAGTGACCATCTTCCAGTGCATAATAGATTGAATTCTCATGAGGTGGAGGAAGCTCTAACAAAAGCAGTTCACAGGCTTGACAAGGCAAATTGGCAGAAATTCCGCAAGGAACTAAAGTCAATTGAGATGGGTGACCTCACCACACCCGAGGAAATAGAAAAAGCTGTTGAACTGCTTGAAACCTCTATGATTTGTGCCCTAGACAAAAGTTGTCAATCTGTGAAACAAAAAACACAGGATTTCTTTATCTCTGAAAAAACGTCTAAGCTGATCAGAGAAAAAAGAAAAGCTAGAAGGCTAGCTATGAGATTCAGTGAAGCGCCCGAGTACATGACTATGTACAAGAGCCTGACCAACGAGGTCAAGGAATCTATCAAAACGGACAAGGAAAGGGCTTGGCAAGAACAGATTGATAAACTTGACGGAGCCAGGGATGGAACCGAGTTCTGGAACTCGTTCTTCCGGCTAACAGGGGCAAAATCTAGAGGAAGGAGAAAAACTCCCCTCATGAGAAGTGATGGTACTCACACTGAAAATGACAAAGAGAGAGCTGACACGTTCGCAGCCTCGCTTGAAAAAGTACACAATGTCCACCAGGGGACCATCTTTGACGATGAGTTCAAAGTGGAGGTAGAAAGCACTATTAAAGAGCACGAAATGCTCTTCAAGCCACTAGTAAGCCACGTCCCCGAAGAGGACGATGATCACGAGACACTAACCCCAATAACAACAGGGGAAATCAAGGCTTATCTGAAAAAGTGCAAATCTAGCTCTGCGCCTGGTCTGGACGGTATCAGATACGGTGTACTTAAGCAAGCAAATGACAAGGTTTATGAGGCCCTGGCCCAAATCTGTAATGCTTGTATGGCTAGAGGATACTATCCTAAGCTATGGAAAAAGGCTGAAGGTATCATGATACCTAAGCCAGGCAAAGACGGAAAAATGCCGGGGAACTATAGACCTATCAGCCTGCTGAGCTGTATGGGCAAACTCTTTGAAAAAACGCTAGCTGGTAGAATAAGGAACTTTCTTGAGAAAGAAAAGTTCTTTAACAAATGGCAGAATGGCTTCAGGAGCAAGCGCATCGCCATGGAACATGTGTTCAGACTGGTAGAGGAAACTCAACTGGGATTCACTAAGAAATGGAAAGGTGGAGCAATCTTTATCGATGTTGAGAAAGCATTTGACTCGGTGTGGCATGACGGACTAAGATACAAGCTGATGAACGGCAGCTTACCTAGGAAGATGGTCAGGTTGATATCATCTTTCCTAAGTGACAGAACGATCAAAGTCAATTGCTGTAACAACTGCTCAGAGGAGGTGACCCTCAATGCGGGCACACCTCAGGGCTCGGTCCTAAGCCCTCTCCTTTTCATTATCTATGTGAATGATATCCCAGACATGAGTTCACTCAATGTCAAGCTCTCCCAGTTCGCAGATGACATGGGAATCTGGGCACATGCAACCAATGCCAAATGGGTGAAGGCAAAGCTATCAAAAGCTTTAAAACTTATTGAAGCATGGTGTTCCAAATGGCGGATAAAACTAAACGCAGGAAAAACTCAGCTGATTGTGTTTAGTGTCGGTCCAAAACCAGAACTTATAGATCTGGAACTGTTTGGTGAGCCTATTATTCAAACTCAAACAGCCAAACTGCTTGGAATCCTATTTGATCGAAGGCTTAGCTTCAAAGACCATATGAAAGACCTAATGACAAAGGTCTACAGGCGACTGAACCTGTTGAAGTTGCTCAAAGGGACAAACTGGGGCGCCAGACCATATACCATCTTAAAAGCCTACAAGTGCTTTATACGCCCTGTCCTTGAATATGGTTCACTGATAACTGGAGCTTTAAGGGAATCACAAGTGAAGGAAATGCAGATCTTTCAAAACAAGTGCCTGAGACTAGCACTTGGTGTAACCTACCTGGACAGAATGAGAACAATAGATCTGCATGACCTCACTAACGTCCCTATGATCAAAACTAGGATGACAGCACTGGCGGTTAAAACATTTAGATCACTTGAAAACACACAGTGTTTCAAGGATCTGGTGTTGAATCATGAGATCGTTTAAAAACGATCAGGCTCTAATACAATTCTGGATCAATTGCTGGCTGAAATCCAGGCTGACGCTTAAACACGGTTGACGGTTGACGGTTGACGATTGACGGATAACGGTTGAGCTCCTGTTCCCACATAGAACAGGGGCTCTGGGGGCGCCGTTTTGTGTGACATACCAAAAGCGGGGAGTTCCCTATCACTCCACTGCATGAGTCAAGAACACGGTTGACGGTTGACGGTTGACGGATATCGGTTGAACTCCTGAACTCCTGTTCCCACAGAGAGCAGGGGCTCTGAAAGGAGCCGTTTTGTGAGACACATAAGGCAGTGGGCTTTCAATCATAGCACTGAAGGAGACGGATTCTGGTCTTAAGCAATGAGCTCTCTATCATTACATTGCTAGCTTGGGTGATGGCACGGCGGACACGGATGGTTGGCTAACGATGACGGTTCATGATGGTGGTTTCAAACACACTGCTCAGAAAGCAGAGCACATTTCAAAGGGTCAGTCCTTGCCCTTACTCTGGTGGCTGGTCGCCTCTTCCCTGGTTCCTTGTCTCCTGGACTTCTTCTTGCCATTGCTTGTACAATCACCTACCTCACCAGGTGAAAAGAGAGAGGCACTATAAGGTTTATACCAGAACTAGTGCATAATCTCGCGTCAGCCCTCGCGCTGCGCGCTCCTCTAGTCTAGCACCAGCAAGCATCTTATTAAGCTGCACATTATGTTTAGGGACGCCGAGGATTGAGGTTTTAGGTGGTAAGGGCTCTTCAGCACTGATGATGGGTACACGACCTCCACCATTTTTTTCCTGACGGAACATGCGCATGTAAGATTTTGTATCGTCGTGTAATACCTGGCAAAAACCAACACATCATTTCCCTGAATAAGGCCATGTTTAACAATTGATTTAAATTTCACGATGAAATCACCGAGATTACCTGCATTTGATGGCCAAGATATTGTCCACAGCAAAGCTGAAACGTCATAAATAACAGTGGTTTAATTCCCAAAGGATCTCCCAGAGACATTTAGGCGCAAGTCATTATTGAGTGTCGACTTTGTGGCCATTCGAATCATGCCTGTGGCAGCAAACATGGAAGCAGAGTAGGGAGCCAGTTCCGTGTGTAATACCTCTTTTTCGTGGGTTTTTGACTTAAAAATCCAATTACAGTGTTTTTTGGTGATTCAAGGTTAATTTCCACAACACTGCTACATTTAAATACTTGTGTTGATTCACTCCAGCTTTGGGAGATGGGTGTGATAGGGGAATACCAAGGCGGTAATCATCCCCCAAGGGTGAAATTACATAAAATACTTGCGATGCATGGTGAAATGGTACCCGACCAAAAAGTGTGAACAGCAGTCATTTGCAATACTCACCTGCACCCCCACAGGGTTCCCCACAGAAAAAAAAATCATCTGGTCGTTCTCTCAGCTTAACCCTTGTGTGGTTGCCCACTAGATAATATCTGGCACGTTTATTCTTAAAAAAATGTTCATCTGATGAACAAATGATACTAATAGCCAATAAATTACAAAATCAGTCACTGTCAGTTAGCTATCTTTAAAACACAAATGGAAGGACACCACAAAACGGACCTGAAATTTTTTTTTTTTTTTTTTTTTTTTTTTTTAGAATTCATCCGTTCGGGCAGCCGGCATTTCCGGCACTGTGGTGAACCCTGCCCCCAAATAGGTTTGGAATAGATAAAAAAAACAATTTTTTTTCTTCAGCTTGACCTTGCAGTGACCTTGAGATGACCTTGGGGTGGTACCCCAGTAAAGCACAGCACCAACCCATGTCATCTTTCATACCCAATTCTGTATCCATATGTTGTCATGAGTGCTGAAGCTGATGTTCCACACTGCTAAATATTAGTAATTTTGTTGATTCACTATAATGTTGGGAAAGGGGTGTGATAAGGGGTATACCAAGGGTGTAATCGCTCCCCAAGGCTTAAATGGCATACAAATCCCTTGCGATGCGTGGTGAAATGGTACCCGACCAATAATGTGTCAACAGCAGTCATTTGTAAAACTCACCTTCACCCCAAATGGCTTTGGAATAGATAAAAACCCCAAAAATCATGTTTTATCAGTTTGACCATCCAGTGACCTTGATATGACCTTGGGGTAATACCCCAAGTAAAGCACAACATCAGTTCATGCCACCTTTCATAACCAATTCGGTATCCACACTTATGTTGTCATGGGGGCTCAAGCCGCGGTTCGACACTTCTACATTTCAGTAATTTTGTTGATTCACTCCAGCTTTGGGAAAGCTGTGTGTAAGGGGAATACCAAGGTGGTAATCACCCCCAAGGCTGAAATTGCATACAAACCTCTTGCGATGCGTGGTGAAATGGCACCCGACCAATAATGTGTCAACAACAGTCATTTGTAATAACCATCTGCACCCCAATTGGGTTTGGACTCGACAAAAATCCCAAAAGTCATGTTTTTTGCCAGTTTGACCTTGCAGTGACCTTGAGATAATGTGACCTACTACATTTTAGTATTTTTAGTATTTTTTTCTTTCATTCCAGCATTGGGAAAAGGGTGTGATAAGAGGAATACCACGGGGTATTCACCCCCCACGGGGCTGAAAATGCCCTCAAAACCATTGAAGTGCGTGTGCGAATGTGTGAACAGAAAACATTTGTAATACTTTCCTGCACAACACCTCAGTTTAAAAACGGTGAAAAGTAAAACAAATTTACGTTTTTATAACAATTTGACCTTGAAATGACTTCAATTTGACCTTGATATAACCATGGAGTTGTACCCCGTTAAACCACAACAGTATCACATGTCATTATTTGCTTAAGAAACATCGGGCATTACAAAATATCCAGCATTTTTCCTCGCCCCCTCCCAGGAATTTGGCGGTTGGACCCGTAGAAGTGGTTTGTTGAGTTCGGCGCTAAAAGGGTTCAGATAAGGGCAAAACCCTGTATAACTTGACCTTGACCTGCGAAGTTCCGCCTTGAACCCCTTGTCATTTATAATAGTTATATAACACATTCATACGCTACAATAACCAAGCTAGATATAGATAATAACAAATGATGGCTTATTTGGTCCACACATTGGCTAATCTATCCTATTTTAGCACTGTGTGACCTTGAAAATGACCTTTGACCTTAAAAAACTCATCAAATCACTAATTATATCATCTAAATCTATTCCCTGGGTCCAAATTATGGGAAGAAGTAGTATTACATAATGTTCTATGTGGCGTGGTTACAAAGTGGTGTTTCAACCTATTTTCATGGCGGCCATCTTGGATTTAAGCTAATTAAAAAAAAATACTCCAGGCGAATTTGATGTCATCATCCGGAATCTGTTTCTAGGGATCTTAATGTATTCAAAAATGCAATAATTTCAACAACTAGTGTTTTTAGGGGTCCAACGAGCATTATCCTTGACTATCTCTTGAGTAGCTTCAAGAGAAACAGCCTGCGCATTCCACACATCCCTGTATAAACACTGTCCAGGCACAGTTACTGCAAAATTACATCCCCATATTGGTGAACAATCACAGTACACATGCGTTGGTTGACAGTGGTGCAGATATTTCTGTGGCCAACGTAAGTGTTTTGAACAAATATAAATTAGATCTTAAAGTTTTTCAAAGTGACAGAAGAGGAATACAACTTGCAAATTCAGAATTTGTCCCAATCAAAGGAATAATAAGGGTTCCATTCAAGGTGAACAATGAAAACCTCACATGTAAGTTTTACCTTTTAGACAATATTTCTCCAAAGTTTATTTTTGGTATGGATTGGCTATCCAGCAGCAATGTTACTGTAAATTTTACAAAGAAACGCATGTACATTGATTCCAAACACCAAATGACTGCTGCTGAAAATACTACAATACCTCCACATACTGAACAACTTATTCTAGCTCATATCAAGGTAATATGTTTACCTCATGGAGTGTTAGGTACGACCACACCCTCACCAGTCATAAATAGTTCCTCTCTTCTTTCTGCTAAGGTCCTCGCAGCTGTGAATAAAGGATCTGTCATTCAAAGGGTTGCCAATATGTCAGAAGAGCCCGTGCAACTTCTCAAAGGTACATGCCTTGGTAAGTTTAATTGCATTAATGGCCGTGACGGTATTTATCCTATGAATGATATCCCAGAAAATAAGATCGAAGATTGAACACCTACACAAACAAAACATCCAATCAATATAGACTCATCACACTTGTCTGCAAATCAGAGCTCAGCAATAATAGAACTTATAGACAATTATTCAGACATATTTGTCAACAAAAACAATCAGCTAGGGAAGTGTGATTTGATTAAACATCAAATAAAAGATACAGACCAACCCCCTATACGATAGCGGGCTCTACCTCTCCATGGGCAGCTCCATTTTTCCTGGTAGCCAAACCTAATAATACTGGTTACCGTTTTGTTGTTGACTACCGCAGAATTAATCAAATCACACAGCTGGACGCGCACCCTTTGCCTACCCCAGCAGAATCTCTAGAGAGTCTAGGTGTAACAAATCCTGCTTGGTTCTCGACATTGGACCTTCAAAATGGATTTTTCCGACTTGTCATTGACGAGGAGTCTCGCCCATATACTGCTTTTCGCTGTCACGCTGGTTTATACCAGTTTAAGCGATTACCTATGGGACTTAAAGGTAGTCCATCCACTTTTAAGCGAATAATGGAATCAGTTATGCGTGGACTAACTTGGACATTTTGTTTGATTTATCTGAACGATATTATTGTGTTTTCACGTACGTTTGAGGACCATTTACATCATCTTCGTAAAGTGTACTGCGTACTGCCAACCTCAAGCTAAAACCAAGTAAGTGTTTCTTTGCCAAGCGTGAGATACGTTATCTGAGTCATGTGGTTAATCAGCAGGGGATCCAACCAGATCCAGGTAAAGTGACAGCTGTCAAAAATTATCCCACTCCCTGCTCATTGAAATAACTTAGATCATTTCTAGGGTTAACTGGATATTACTGCCGATTTATCTAAAACTATGCCAAAATTGCCAATCCGCTGTATGAATTGACTAAGAGAGACACGATATTTAATTGGTCAACAGAATGCCAACAATCATTTGACGCTTTAAAGACATCATTGACTGAAGCCCCAGTACTGGCATATCCCAACATGAACGCCCCATTTAGGCTATATACAGATGCCTCCGATTTTGCAGTTGGGGGGTGTATTATGCCAGGAACAAGACGGCATTAAACGTGTTATTTCTTATGCTGGCAGGTCTCTGGATAAAGCACAGATACATTATGGAATTACAGAAAAGGAGTGCCTTGCCCTTATATTTTCTATCAAACATTTTGACTGTTATTTGAGATCCACCAAATTCACTGCTGTAGTTGACCACATTGCTTTAAAGTGGCTGAAAGATATCAAACAACCAACTGGTCGACTATGGCGGTGGACAATACTATTACAAGCTTATGATTTTAAGATAGAATATAAGCCTGGTCTGTTGCACGCCAACGCAGATGCTATTAGCAGGCGCACCTATCCAGAGCCCACCAACGAGGACAATAACTTCCTTTATAACATTACTTTACATAGTGATGCTGGACATGACAATGTTCATGATAATGATGTTTCTGATCTCGAAAGTGGTGATAATGTTGATGATACCAGCGGTGATGCGATAGAAACTGATATACATGTAGATATGAAAAACTTGGCTGCTCTACAGGCTAATGACATTAATTTTCGTGACGTCATCACCTATCTACAATCAGGGGATCTTCCTGCTAATCCAAATTGTCGAAGGGATAATCTAAATAAGCACACAGATTACTTTCTCCACGACGACATTCAGGTGGCTATTCCAAGTAGTTTAGTGCCTATTGTATTGCGTGACACCCATGACTCGCCACTCACTGAGGGTCATCTCGGATTTGCACGCACAATAGAGAAAACAAAAATGAGATATTTTTGGCCACGAATGTGCTCTGATATTATAAAGTGGGTGGAAACATGTGAGATATGTGCTCAAAAGAAACGTCCCAAATTATCCATCAGGGCACAGATTACTCCTATGCCATCAAGTGATCCTTTTGAGCGCATTTCTACAGATATACTGGGATCACTACCACTTTGTACAAACAGCAAAAACCAATATGTGCTAGTGTTTGTTGACTCTTTTACCAAATATATTGAACTTATTTCATTGGCTAATATTCGTGCTACCACAGTAGTTCGTGCATTTTTGCACACAATAATATGTCGCCACGGTACTCTACGATTTTTACATTCGGATCGTGGAACTAACTACTTATCCCAAATTGTGAAGGAGACATGCAAGTTGTTGAATATTAAGAAAACGCAAACTACAAGCTATCACCCTTCCTGTAACGGTCAAAGTGAGAGAATGATGTCATTTATCACAACGTTTCTTGCCAAATACATAGATGGAGCACAAGACAATTGGGACGAGTTAATTCCGTTCGTCCGATTTGCATATAACACTAGTCCATGTTTGGACAGTACGGAATATTCACCATACTTTTTAGTTCATGGGCTCCACCCTGTGATGCCCAGTGATACATCCCTCAAACCACCCCTTAATGTATCCAAAGACACTGCGTCATTTGTGGGGACATTACTCAGCAACCTGGAAGTGGCTCGGACATCGGCAAAAGACATTCTAAAGGAACGAAAAGAAGCTATGGCCAAGCGAAAAAGCAAACCATCCTCAGTTAAAGTTCGAAGACGTGGTGTACCTGTACACTCCGCTGGTTACTACAGGTAATTCTACTAAACTTTTCAGCCCCTGGATAGAACCTTACTATATCGTAGAGAAATTGTCAGACATTCATGTAAGAATACGCCAGAAAGACAACACAATAGTCAAAAATAGAATACATATCAATAGACTCAAATTGGGATATTTACGTTTAGACCAGCCAGATGACCCCACCCCTCCCCCAGACAGTGATTCAGTAGAGCCCGCCATTCTGAGAGAGTGAGATCCCGCCACCACGACCACCAGCGGGTGAGGCAGCTAAACCCGCTAAACCCCTCCCCCCCCCCGCCTCACCAGTCACCCGTGTGCCGTCATCAGCAGACCAGTCGTCAGCTGTAATCAACCAGCGCCACGATAAAGCTCCATAGAAAAGACCTACGAGATTGAAAGGATTCTCCATAAGTCTTTCCCGAACGGCTCGTGGAAATACAGAGTGAAGTGGCGTGGATTTGACAATAGTGCCAATAGCTGGATATTGTTTGCAGACTTAACCCCTCAGTGTCAAGATATGGTGACACAAATACATAAAATAATCACAGACAAAAGGAGTAGGCGGAAACAATAATAATTTTAATGACTTTGATTGTGACTTTTTAAAAAAAAAACACTATTAGGTAAATATATCAGTGTTTAATCAAGTGAGCCGCTGATTAGGCAACTTTGGAGTGACTTTTTGTATGGATAGTATACCGGTATAGTGAATTCACGAGAACTGAGGAGATAGCAATTTGGTCAGACCGGTAACGCTTGGTGCTATTCAAAGAAGATAAATGTATGTTTTTTAGGTAACTATTAAGGTACCGTTGTTTTAGTGTTTGTTTATATGTGTGTGTGACAGTACATTTGAGTGTCATGACCGCCTGTTTCGTTTTTGGATGACACTTATCTTGTTCGTAATATATGTTAAAATATGTATATTCATCATCTAATGTGATTACTTCCCCGATATTTAAACGAAATACCATCATTTTTTGTTCTCAAATTTAAAAATTAATAATGTGTCGTGAACTTAAGGAATTGATATAAGTATACGTACATATTTTGGAAACATGTAATTTGTTTACGTGTAGCTTTCGCGGTATGTGGGCGTTACATGACGTGTAAGCTCACATGTAAGCTCTTCTATCATAACGGATATCAGTATTACTGACTAAAATGATTATCATACTTTAGCATGTTTATTAGGATGTGTTCTTAAATTTCTGTTAAATTTATTCTACAAATGATTATATTAGTTACACCCAGTTTCAATTTCAGTTTTTCTTCATACGATTTAAGAAAAAATATAATTACTCATTTCAATAGTCTACATGTTAAGAGCAAGAATTTGATATTATTTCTCTCGTATCGTGACGTCCCTTGTGTTGTCTCACTGTCGTGCTATAACTTAGTTACTTGTATATAAAATGAATGTATGAAACGAACGCATGCTATACCTGAGATGAACAAATGAGAGAATATATTCACGGCTTTTATTTCATTATTGTGTTTTCACACAGAATTATTGGGTCTATATTATTGTCAAGTTATAGTCAGGCAGAATATTGCCAAAAATGCCCTCAACCTGGAATTTCATACAGGAGTTCATTTGTTTAATGATTTAGGTTCCAAGAGGTCTCAAGCATCATTTCCGCCTGATGTGGAAAAAGGCACCAAGTGGCATTTTTTTTAATTAGCATATTTCCAAAATGGCCGCCATGCAAACTGTAAAATCTCGATTACGGCATATCTCATGAAATATTTCATCGATTTTGAGATCTTTGAGGCAATAACCACTAAACAAATGACAACAAGTTCATTTATGAATATTTCAAATTTACAATAGGTCAAGTTCAAGGTCAAAATTCAATACCAAGGTAATTTAATGACCTAAAAAGGCTACAAATATTTCTTTCTGACTTCCTAAAGATCTAATTTACAAATAACTAGCATATTTTCGCTGGTAGATCTATGGTATGTTTATATTGAATAATTTACAATTTTTTTTACATATGTTACAATGTAAATTATAGATCAAAGGCCAATTTAAAGGTCAACGTCCTCTCACTCGCGTTAATGTACTAACGGTAGTTTATCAACATGAGCTAATCCTGTTTAAACATTTTTTCAATAAAATATGAATGAACGATGGGTTTGGTAGAAGTTGTTGCTATATATTACTATGTTGATAATAAAAATAAATAAATAAATGATAATAACAACGATAAGTAAATGTCTGATAATTTTGTTTTAATTGTCACTCCAGCTATCTCAGAAGCATTCACACATAACATGTTACGATGTCACCTCCAGGTTCTCATTAGGAAAACCGCTATTAGCACAGATCCACCTAGAATAGACTCTCGGGAGTATGGGTGGGTGGATGACCCAACAGGCCACATGGTAATTCCCCGCACAGTAGATAGTGGGGTATCTTTAGCACCAGATTACCTCTTAAAACTCATTAAATGTGGTCGCAGTTCGAACACTCCTTGTAAATCATCGAATTACTCATGTAGCAAATCACTGATGGGATGTACCATATTTTGTGGCTGTTACGGAGAGAAGCAGTGTTGTAATTCCCTTACTGCTCATTCCAATTAAATGATATTCGATTTTACTCCTCGTCCATGATTGCATCATTTAATTGGTGATAGTTGTCAATCATGTAAAAAATGCACACTTTTGTCATGATTGTTATACTTTTTTGTGACAATTAAAACAAATTGATCAGAAATCTACTTATCATTGTTATTATCATTTCTTTATTTATTTGTATTATTAACATAGTAATATATAGCAAAAACTTCTATCGTTCATCCGACATCGTTCATCCACATTCTATTGAAAACTTGTTCAAACAGGATTAGCTCATGTTGCTAAACTACCTATGAAAAAGTGTTACTAGTTAGAATACATTCATGGTTAAAAGAACACGAGAAAATTAATAAGTTACAAGGAGCATTCTATGAAAATTGTTCAAGCAACGATGTGGCTCTTCTGTTAAATGAAATTATTTCGTATTATAGGGAGAGAGGCGAAACTCTGTATGTTGGTATGCTAGATGCTGAGAAAGCTTTTGATAGTGCATGGAAAGAAGGCCTTATGTTCAAACTATTCGATATCGGTCTTAGAGGAAAAATATGGAAAATGATATACAATTCCTACGAAAATTTTAAATGCATGGTCCTCGTTAATGGAGTACTCTCAGATCCGTTTGATGTTGAACGGGGTGTTCACCAGGGGGCACCACTCTCTATGCGCCTATATCAAATATTTAACAATGATCTGCTTAAAGAATTAAACGAACATGTCATGACGCTAAAGGTATACCAGCACAAAATTGGATCACCTGCCTTTGCTGATGATGTGGTTGTGACCGCAAAATCAAAACAATGAACATACTACTGGAAGTAGCTTTAACACATACACACAAATGTAAGGATGTGTCGGATGAAAAATAAATAATAGACAAGCGCGCTGCGACAGTTACTCAGACTCTAAATACTTTTTTAAGTTTAGGTGGTTCAAAAAACCCGATAATTCCATCTTTATCATCTAAATTTTATAAAGCTGTATGTGTACCAAAAATGATGTATGGTTCAGAATCTTGTGATGTTGTGATGTTCAGAAGAACATAAACATTTTAGAAAAAGTACAGGTTGAAAGCGCCTGTCGTATACAGAGACTTTCAAGAAATATAGCAAAACCAGTCCCTCTGGCCAACATTGTGTAAAATATTCCGATCTAATATAAATGAAAATTACAGCATGGTAAGCCCTGGGAAAGAAGGGTTGATTGTTTCGGCTGGTTTCTGCGACACGCGCACCGTGCACTGATACTGCGTGTCAGGATATCTGGATATCCCGTTTCTAGTGGGGTATCCCGTACTGACGGCATAAGTGCCAGGCGTGAAAAATATATTCGTCCTCCAAATAGGTTAGTCTGGTTGTAACGGTTTTAATAAATATCTATATAAAGGACTAATTGGTTTAAAGACAGGCCAGACCGCGGATAAGCTGGGCACAGGCCGTGAGTGTTATTACTCCCCAGGCAGACAACTATTAGCCGCAGCTTATATTAATAATGGACTGAGTAATCGGTTTGCCACACTTCCGTACGCTAGGTGTTAACTCTAGGTGTTAAAGTATATCACGGGTACGCAATGACTGTTAAGAAGCTTACATAACAAAATTTATCTGCATTACACTAAATGACATTATGTTTTACCAGCCGTAAATTATGGCGAATTATGTTACGCGCAGCTGGCCCGATAGTAGGCCGGATATACCGATACTATATAATGTACGAAACCACAATAAAATTTCAGTTTTCATTTTTGATCCAGAAAAGAGTGTTGTTTTATTCTCTCACCCAACGCAGCCTACCCACGAGTTGGGGGACCTGGACAAGCCCAGAACGTATTGGTAAAAGGGCCAAGATCTTTATATTAAAGGGCCTAGAACTTTTCAGTGGCGAGCTAGCTGGCGGATTAAGGCTTTAGCGTGGGTGAGAGGATAATAACTACTTTATAAATTAATTTAAATAAGTGTTATACATTTTTTGGCTACTAAACTTAGAAAACAACTTCATAGATTCATTTATCATGGATGCCTCACAATTTAACAAATACACTGATGGCCTGGCCCAAATGGAAGCACAAAGGATTGTTGAGAAGAAACAAGTGAGAATACAAGCTGCAAACTCGGAAAGACTAAAGGGTCAGATAAAGCACACAACCGTCTGTGACGGCAGTAACCCGTCGGCGGTTCGAATCTGGATTAAAGAGATTGAACTAGCACGGAAACTGCTGGCGTCCAAGCAAACCATCAGCTTGGCTTCAAGGACAGTTGCTGGTCCTTTAAGGCATGAACTAGAGAGGTTCATCTCGGAGTATATGACCACTCATTCCTCCGCCAGAGACGACGTTCCATGGGAGGCTGTAAAGGAACATATATCTGCATCATTCCTGCATATTGATGAGGCAAGTGCATTGCGTGATGAGTTGGAAAAAACCAACCAAAGCGCATATGAACCGGAAGCTGGATATAACCGACGATTCCGGGAAGTGGCTGATGCAGCATATCCCACAGCAGACAGGAATGACGATCAGAACAGGATCTTGATTCGTGCCTATGCCCGAGGATTACGCAGTTCTGAATTGGCCAGAAAATTGGTAGAAGAAGGGGCGCCTTCTACGCTGGAGGAAGCTATAAAGCTGATTTCTGGCTACAGTGCCAGAAAAGATGCTTATGCTCGACTCAGCCGCACAGAGGAACCAATGGAGGTTGGTACTATTACACCCAAGACACCACTCCCCATTCGCCAAAGTGCTGTAAATCCTGATATATTCCAGAAATTACTGAAAAGCCAAGAGCAAATTGTAACAAAACTTGAGAAAATAGCACTCCAGAGCCGGCCCATGGCCCATCCTAAGACTAAGCCAGTGGCCGCAGCTCCACAGTTCGTCAACCGCCGTCCTCGGAACGTTGCTACAACTGAGCCAAGATGGACCCCAGATGGACGACCTATTTGTCTCCATTGCCTTGCTCCTGGCCATATGCGCCGTGAGTGCCCTCAGCGCAGGCCTACGAACCAGGGAAACGGGTGGAGGTCGTAGGAGAGCTGATTTATCGCCCCGCAGTCACATTTTCGATCCAAGGAGTAAAAGTGACTGTGCTGGTTGACACAGGGGCGACATGCTCTCTCCTACGACTGGACATATTTCAAGAATTAGCAAATAAACGCCACCGCAGCCTTTACCTGAAGCCAGGACCGCCATTGTGTGGCATATCTGGCCAGTCCATTGACGTGAAAGGAGTCACTCAGATTAAAATTGACAATACCAGAACAGTGGTAAAAGTTGCTGTGGTTGGAAAAATGGACCACGAAATGATCCTAGGTGCAGATAACCTGCGGAAAGGACAAGGAATTATAAATTTTCGAGATGATGAACTTTTCTGGCATAACAAAGTGTGGCCTCTTCATCGCATAGGAGGGCTCTATGTGGACAGTATCGGGCCACTTTTGCCAGAAACAGGAAGCCAAGCAGTGAATAAAATAGTACAAAGAGATTCTGACATTTTCTCAGCTAAAGGTGAGCATAATGGATGCTGTTCCATAGTCCCCATGACAATTAAAACCACTGGGCCACCCATCAGTTTGCCTGCATACCGTACTCCACTGGTGAAGAGGAAGCTCGTGGAAGAAGCAGTGGCCGACATGTTGGCTGAGGGGGTGATTCGGCCAAGCTCATCTCCCTACGCTAGCCCTGTCACTCTAGTTCCAAAGAAGGATGGGACAACGAGATTTTGTGTGGACTATAGAAAACTTAATAGTGTAACAGTGCGAGACCAATATCCACCCCCACAGATTCAAGACATTTTCGACCAGATAGGGGGCAGCACCATCTTCAGCACTTTGGATTTAAAGGCCGGGTACTGGCAGCTGCCAATGGAGGAAGAGTCAATAGCAAAAACCGCTTTTCGATGTCATATGGGCCACTATGAGTTTCTGAGGATGCCATTTGGCCTTACCAATGCGCCTAGTGTGTTTCAGCGTACAATGGATAAAGTACTGGCTAGCTTGATTGGAAAGTGTGTGATGGTCTACATTGACGATATTGTTATCTACAGTGAAAATATGGATGATCATCTAGCCCATATTCAACTGGTTTTTGACTGTTTACGAAAAGCCGGTCTACGGTTAAAACCAACAAAGTGTTCTTTCGGACTACCCAGTGTGAAGCTATTAGGATATATTGTGAATAAGGATGGAATTGCAGCAGACCCGGAAAAAATACAAGCCATACAAAATTTGGCGCCACCCACTGACATCAAAGGGGTAAGATCATCTTTAGGTATGACAGGTTTCTATCGGCAGTGTATGTCTAATTATGCCGCAGTGGCTGAACCCCTAGAAACACTTAAACGCAAACATGCCCACTTCCAATGGGGCACACCACAACAAAATGCTTTTGAACAATTAAAAGGACTCTTAACCTCTTCTAGTGTGATGGCTGCACCCAAAATTAACCACCCCTATAAACTTTACACTGATGCTTGTGGATATGCTGTCGGGGCAATCTTGGTCCAAGAAGATGAAAAAGGAGTTGAGAGGGTGATACAATACATTTCTCATTCTCTATCCACGACCCAACGAAAATGGGCCACTATTGAAAAAGAAGCCTTCGCTGTAGTCTATGCCATTAACAAGTTACGACCCTACCTATATGGGGCAAAATTCACTGTATTCACAGACCACAAACCCCTCACCTCCCTCTTCACAAAGGACATGCAAAATACAAAAATACAGCGATGGGGTGTGCTATTAGCTGAATATGGAGCTCAAATTAAATATCGGGCTGGAAAAAACAATATTCGTGCAGATATGTTATCTCGGATACCACCACAAAGGGAAATAGCAACTTTTGATTGTGACCAATGGGTGGACCCTGCAGCCATACCAGATCAGAGAATTGAGGAGCAACTGCCCCTCCTTCAGGATGGATTCGATATGACTATCATAGTTAGAGATCAAGAACAGGAGTTTGCTGAATTACGTAAACGGGCCGATAATGATGATGAGGAAAACAGTTATATCTTGATAAACAATGCCTTATATAGTGTGAGAAAACCTACCCCCTACTCAGCTGACTACCCCCGATTAGTCCTTCCCTCAGCCCATCAGAATACTGTCATTGATCGCGCTCACAAAGAAGTTGGACATATGGCTACTGAAAAAACTCTAGATCGTCTGCGAGAAGCATATGTGTGGCCTAGCATGAGAAAGACAATCCGGGAGCGATTGAGATTGTGCCCTGTATGCCAGGTGCACCAACGTCGATCAGACCATGTACCTATGGGGGAAATGCCTCTCGCACAATACCCTATGCAAATAGTAGGGGCCGATTTAATTGGACCATTCGTCCCCTCCCTCTCTGGCAATAAATACGTTCTAACAATTATCGACCACTGCACTGGTTGGGTTGAAGCATTTCCCCTTCCAAATAAATCAAATGAAAGTGTCTGGAATGCATGGGCCACTCAGTTTGTACCACGACACGGAGTTCCAGAGCTCCTAATCACTGACAATGGCCAAGAATTTTGCGCCAAAGCTTGGGTGGATTATCTGAAGAAATTAGGAGTTATTCACCACCGCACATCCCCTGTACATCCACAGTCCAATGGGCGAGTAGAACGATTTAATCGTACTTTGAAAAAAATGTTAGCAAAAACTGTCAATAATTATACCCCAAATTGGGAAAATAAACTCGGTGACTGTCTGGCCGCCTACCGTAACAGTGTGAGTTCGGTAACTGGCTACACCCCCTTCTTTCTACTCTATGGACGTCGTGGTCGGCTGCCCCTTACCAGATTGCTAACTGTAAAAAGAGACAATTATTTTGGAAATAGACTAGATGATCTGGCTATAGCACTAAAAGTGGCCAGGCAAGCTACGACAGACAGTCGGAGGTACAATAGGGAGAGACTGGCACGGCGGGCTAATTGTGATGATGTAAAAGTAGGTGACACAGTGGTAGTGAAAGCAGAAGAAAGAGTAACTCTTACAAGTCGTTGGGACCCTATGTGGGAGGTCACTAGAGTGCGGGGACCCGTAGTGTGGATCCGCCAACAACAGACAAGTAAAACAAAAGTGCTAAATAGGGAGAAGGTGCGAATAGTCGACCCTGACATGGCATGGGAGGATATCAATCCACGCCCAGTACGAGATCAGCGCCGTCGCGCAGCTATTCCGGCACCAATAGACAGGTCAGTCACCACGCATGATCCCCCGGCCGACCAACCGGCTGTGGCACCTCCCCTTCAGACCAACATTCAACCGCCAATCAGCAGGACACCCCCTCCTACTCCACCACCGACACGCCCAGAAGCTGCACAGTCAGATGAACCTGAGCCAATGGTTCCAGAGGAGGGCCTTCGAAGTGAACGGAGCCCCTCCCTCGAGCCCATGGAGACCCAGGAACCGGTTGCACAAACAAGTCAGAAGGGCGTGAACCAATCACTTTCAACCCCCCATTTTACTTCGCCGCAGGGACTCAGAACCAGATTTATAAAGCAAGCACCGCACTGGGCACTGAAGTCGCAGGACGACAACCAACCTTCTCTGATTGCTGAGCCTGCAGTATCCCCAGTCCGATTAAGCCGCCGAAGGAACTGCTGGGTCGTACGACGTCAGCCAGCTGAAACTATTGCAGACACAGCTGGGCCAGTGAAACGCCAAGCTTTTTCTCCTCCCAGCCCACAGATTATTAAGAAAGGAAAATGCGAGGCTATTGCACTGGTATCCTACTTTACTATGGCTGGAGCCTAATAATGTCTCCTACGCTCGCGCATCTGCATGAAAATGAACCGCACCCACTCCAAGATGGATTATTGATTTCTACACCGGAAGACATACGGGCCCAGGTGGCCACTTGGACCGTACTAGTGATAATTGAATCACCCACTCCACCGCAAGGTATTTCTGAAAAATTGACAAATTTTAGACATGTATTGGAACTTTTATATCACCATCGTCCATCGTCAAACACAACACGCATGATTTGGGATCAACATATAACAGATATGGAAGATGCTCTGACCTCTTCACATTCTGCACCCAGAGTCCGGAGAAGGAGAGGGTTATTGAACATTGTAGGTGAGATAAGTTCTAAGCTTTTTGGTACAGCTACACAAAGTGAAGTTGAAGAATGCGAGCGACACATAAATTCAGCCATGAAATTGGAATCTCAAATTGTGCACACCACGAATGATTTGATAACGGTTGTAAATCAAACACATAGTGAAGTGAGGCGAAACATGCAGCACATTCGTGACATGGAACATTATATGGGTAAGCTGTACACAGAAACCACGAGACTGGGGAAAATAGCCAGTGGAAACAATGGAAGAATCACAGAATTGCAGGATGATGCGCGAGTCGATCGCATATTGGCCGCCTTAGGGAGTGTACAGTACCTTTGGCAGCGCCAATGCGATCGATATCAGCGGCAACGAGCATCCCTTGAACTTGGCTGGCTCACAGAGGAAATTCTCCCACTACAGGATCTGGTACAGATCCTGGAAAGCAGCCGTGAATTGGGACATTTTGGACCACGTAGTGAGTGGTACTATGAACATATCCAAATCCACCCTATGTGGGAGGATCAGAACAAATTAGTTTTCAAGGCAGAATTACCTTTAGTGGATGAAACAGAAAACCTGAGGTACCGGATCTCTAGTTGGCCAGTCCCCCGCAATACTTCTGACTACACACTTCAGATACAGGTACCATCAGCAGTGGCGATAGACACACGTCACGGAGGTATTTTCGAACCTCACACCTGCATCGGAAATCAGCCAGGTATATGCAGAACTGGGCCAATCTATGGAGCAGGACGATTACTGTGTGCACGCAGTATTCTGAACGGTGACTCGAATCATTATCAAAGTTGTGCTGTAACGGTTACCAGAGTGGATGCCCCAATTGGGACAGTAAAAGAAGTTACACCCACTATCTTCGTGCTCCTCAGTTTTGGGGAGACGTACAGTGTTCACTGTCCAAAGAAACCAGAGAGAGCCAATTATCTCCCGCTGGGAATATACACTTTGCGCGTAGCTGCTACTTGTCAGGTACGGGGCAAAGAATGGCTTCTCTCAGGTACAGTCCGTTATAATTCAACATTAAAATATGTAAATCCCTTTCTTTCTGTAGATACACTAAATTTACCTCAGCTTCTTCCGGACGAGTTGGTGAGACAGCAACTGGAACGCCCAGAATGGAAACACCTACCTGCAATAACGGACCTAACTATCCAAAAACTGAAGCTACCCCCAAAAGTAAGTCATCCAGGATGGAATACAGGGCCTGATCATCCCTACCATTCTGGGTGGATTACGGCCGGGGTCAGCATTACATTTTCAGTGGGGGTGACAATATTCATATTGAGAAAATGGGGGAATACTCGATGGTGCAAGAATACTGACACAATCCCAAAGTCGCGAGATGCGGAGACAGCGTCTGAGCTGCAATCATTAGGGCCCACATGGGTGGCCCTCACTCAGCCTGCCTCTCCATCTCCAGGGGGAACTGCTGAGTCCTCTAACTGAGAGTGCTTAAAAGATTATTGTACACGTTGTTTAAAGTTTACATACATGGGACAATGCAATGTTAACCTGCACAGGTATCGATACGATGCAAGCATAATTATGCAATTTGAATAAGTCGTTGAAATGTAAAGTGACTTTTGTGGTTAAGCTTGATAACATAAATATTTTAGTCATAGAGATGAATTTATGGTAAAAAGGTGTATCTAAGGGTATACACTTACATACACCTTTTCACGTTAGAGGGGGGCGAATGTAAAATATTCCGATCTAATATAAATGAAAATTACAGCATGGTAAGCCCTGGGAAAGAAGGGTTGATTGTTTCGGCTGGTTTCTGCGACACGCGCACCGTGCACTGATACTGCGTGTCAGGATATCTGGATATCCCGTTTCTAGTGGGGTATCCCGTACTGACGGCATAAGTGCCAGGCGTGAAAAATATATTCGTCCTCCAAATAGGTTAGTCTGGTTGTAACGGTTTTAATAAATATCTATATAAAGGACTAATTGGTTTAAAGACAGGCCAGACCGCGGATAAGCTGGGCACAGGCCGTGAGTGTTATTACTCCCCAGGCAGACAACTATTAGCCGCAGCTTATATTAATAATGGACTGAGTAATCGGTTTGCCACACTTCCGTACGCTAGGTGTTAACTCTAGGTGTTAAAGTATATCACGGGTACGCAATGACTGTTAAGAAGCTTACATAACAAAATTTATCTGCATTACACTAAATGACATTATGTTTTACCAGCCGTAAATTATGGCGAATTATGTTACGCGCAGCTGGCCCGATAGTAGGCCGGATATACCGATACTATATAATGTACGAAACCACAATAAAATTTCAGTTTTCATTTTTGATCCAGAAAAGAGTGTTGTTTTATTCTCTCACCCAACGCAGCCTACCCACGAGTTGGGGGACCTGGACAAGCCCAGAACGTATTGGTAAAAGGGCCAAGATGGTGAATAAACTTGTGATTGAAGAAGTAACTATGACGTAGAATACCCAACGATACATGTATAGAATTTTAGAATTATATAATAAATGTGTTGTAAATGTGAATGTTAGTGTGTGGTGGAAAGTTTCGAATGCTATTCCGACACTAGGTAAGAAAATAATGAAATGTTACAACTGATATGCCAAGGTAAATTTGTGCGCCTGAACAGGGCTACATATAAGCATTTGAACAGATGCCAGCTTTGCAATAGTCATGATCTAGGAAATGTGTGTCATGTTTTATTTGAATGCACAGAGCTAAGTGCAGTGAGAACGCCTCTTCTAGTAACAGGGTATAGATGTATGCCCGCAGCTATGAATGATTGTTTCAAAATGTTCTCCAATAGACAGAAAACTGTTTTCCTGTTATCAGGTCTCAAGTGCGAATTTGTTGTAGAATGGGCTGACATATACAAATCGATTGTTTATTTTATCGCTGAGATGTACACAGCCTATTTTATTGAATTAAACTGAAAATATAAGAAAATAGAAAAGAATACAAAATATGAAAAGACAAAAATATAAAAATTGTACACACACATATATAGTGTAAGTGAATATGATCATATGCCGGTTTAATAAGTTAAATACACCTTTCTGTTCTCTGTTTGATATTGCAAATATAAAAAAATAATAATAAAAAAAACAATAAAGAAAAAATAACAAAAATATACACACTGTACAGTAACTTTAAGCTAATGGGATATTCTATAGATTTTTAGAGATGTAAAATATATTTATACCATGTATATTTTCACTTAAGATGCTAAAAGCGCAATTCTTGTATTTTGCTTGATATTTGTATCCCCTTTGAACTGAAATGTATACTTTGTATATGTATGCTCTCCTTGAAAGGAGGTAAATAAACATACTACTACTACTACTACCGTTAGTATATTAACGCGAACGAATAGACGTTGACCTTTAAATTGACCTGGTCTATAATTTACAAAGTAACAAATTAGACCTATAGGAAGTCGTAAAGAAATATTTGTAGACTTTTCAGGTCAATTGACCTTGGTATTGAATTTTGACCTTGAACCTGACCTATTGTGAATGTGAAATATTCATAAATCAACTTGTTGTCATTTGTTTTGTGGTAATTGCCTCAAAGATCGTCAAAATCGATAAAATATTTCATGAGATATGGCGTATTTGAGATTTTACAGTTTGCATGGCGGCCATTTTGGAAATACGCTAATTAAAAAAATGCCACTTGGTAACTTTTTCCACATCAGGCGGAAATGATATTTTGAGACCTCTTGGGACCTGAATCAGTCAAAAAATGAACTCCTGTATAAAATTCCAGGTTAGGTCAGGATTCTGCCTGACTATTATTATATTGTTCCAGTCGTATACGCGTTTTTACTTGATAACGTAAACAATGGTTATCATTTTGTGTACTTATCATATGTAGATAGACTGAATAACCCCGCTTATAACGGCTTTCTCTGTTTATATGGGAGCGGTTTCCCGCGTCTACTGGGACAAGGTAAACCGCGCGAAGCGAGCAGTCAGTTTTTATATTTAGACCACACGGATAACACCTATAACAGAAATTACTGAATTAATCAATATTTGACCATCAATTTGTATTTGTTAAACATTATTATAAAGCGGGTAGACATGGAAAGTAACCCGTAACAAAAGAAACAAAATTACTGATGTACGTCCTACTGTATGTTACTGTGGGGGTTAGTGTAGTTTGTGGAAGTACTGCGAGTAGAACTTATCAGGACATTGTCTGAGACAAGGGATCCTGTAATACCATTACGTATTTGATAAAATGTAAACAAATCAACATTCTGTCATATTTTAACTAAATTGGCTCGTAATTTCCATAAACAATACAAACGCGAGAAAAACGTGTGCGTATCCATCCATAAATCACACAATCGCTATGCAAAGTCTCCACGATCCAGGAAGGGAAAAAATAAGGCATACCCCATAATTAGGACAACTTATGGTATATATACAAGTGTATAGTAATGTGCAGTGGAACTTAATTGTAAATCTTCAACTTTATCACTGTCCTGTGTGATATTTCTGCATCCATCACCACGTTTGCATGTGGTATGTACAACCTTCTATACATGACAGGCGCATTTTCCTGCAACTGCAGAGCTTACTAAAGCACCCCTTGGTACAACCGGGTGACCTGATTTTGGAACATGCTCTTGGGATAGTAGGTAGGAGAGAGAGGAATCGTGGCACTAATCGACCATCCGTGCGTGTCCACCCTTTATCGGTTACTACAAAAAAAATTGGGGATGCGCAATTTGCTTGATTTCACACTCTTGCTTGGTAATATTTTTCACCGACTTAGCTAGTACAATGAAATATGGGGGAGGGGTCTTCTATATGTGAGGTGTAACTGAGCTGAATCTGATGTAGGCAGTAGTTTCTCCTGTGTCCCATACAGAACAGCTTCACTCCGGCTTCATCACACGTATTTTCATATGAAACTATATATATATGATACAGATTTAGCTGTACCTTCTGAATATTGAATATAGTGGCCTTTTCCAAAATCGGTCAAATAGTTGTGCTGTTGCTGAAACACAAAATGGCACGTTATTTTCTCACTGTGACCAGCAAATTGTGACACACTGTCATACTCAGTGATGTCATGGGATGCTAATATAGCTGACACTTGATTAAATGGTATTTGTCTCCGAATTCCATACACTGGGATATATCTAGGATGTTTAGATGTTCCTGCTTTCGAGAATTGAAATGAACATCCCACTTGGTCATAGTGCGCCAGCAGTGGGACAAGGACATCTATATCACGTGCTGACATCACAATTGATTCCATGTGAACATGGTCAGCTTCAAGTTTTGACAAATCTGGAGCTGGGTCGAACGACTTGACAGTAGTCGCTTCAACGAATCCACCAGCAACCACCACTATTTTGTCTGCCGGGATGTGCTCAATGAGGTAGTTGGATAGCAGCATAGCGATTTCTTCATTATTATCTTATAATGTCGATGACCTTTATTACGTTTGGTTCGTGTTCCTTCTTTGATGAACTCGCTTCCATAGCAATCAAATGTTACCGTACATCATTCCTCATGAAGGTGGCCCCCATCTTGTGCACAGTATTGGCAAGTGTTCTTGCAAAGTCGCCCAACGGTTTGATATTTCAGGATTTCAGTGGCGGATCCAGCATAGGGCGTACCCGGCGTACGCCCCCCCCCCCGTTATTGGTGAAAATATTGAATTTTCATGCATTTTTTGTAATAAAGTGAAGCTAACACCCTTTTTTCAGCCAAAATGTGGCTTACGCCCCCTCCTCTTGCACATTCTGGATCCGCCACTGGATTTGGCAAGGAACCGTCACCAGCGCTTGCCTATCAATCAATAGACAGCTTGGTCAATCAAGGGAAACAGTTTCTGGTGTTGTTACATCCTGTGTCAATACGTCGGCTAACAACAAATTGTTTGTTGAATGCAGGATGCCACTGGTTGTAGCAGCTCCATGTAGCAAGTGTTGACCTCACGCCCTGCCCTATAAGCCGTTAAATAAGCCTAAGCAATATTTTTTTGTCCACTTTAATTGTGTTTTGCTTTCTTTTGACGTCTCTCACAATTGTGTAGATGAAGCAAATGAAGCAAATGCTGCTTTCATTTAAATGGGGGCTGTAATACTTAGTCCAGGAGATAAGTCGAATTTATTTGTGTAGAAGTGCCAGAAAGGTCAGAGGTTTTTCTTAATGTAAAAACATGTGCTGAATCAAAAAATCAATTTCTTACAAAATTCTGCTAGACAGTTTTTTCAGAAAATCAGTTTAAAGTGAGGTACCCTCCGATTAAAAAAATAACTTTCACGTAAGTTTAAATCTGATCAATGTTACATTTTCTGTGATAACTACAAGAATTTGCACTCTATTTTCTTCACTTAAGCACACAAATAATTAGAATTGATAGCTAGATTAGGGGCGGACCCAAGAATTTGAAAAGGGGGTCCAGATTGAAAAGAAGGGGGTCCAGAAACCATATACATTTTTTGCATGAAAAAAGACGAGGTCAAACAGTATATTGGTATAATTGTCGACAGAATAAGAGCAGATTCATGATTTTTGTGTCTACCATAGGGTTTCAAGTATGTCCGAACTAGTGATGTGGCCTCAAAATACTTTGGACATTGTGGGTAAAACATCGAAGATGGCTGTCATTTGACCCAAGGTCAAACATTAAATTGGTATAATTTTACCACAGAATAGGAGCAGGTGCATGATTTCGGTGTCTACTTTAGGGTTTTCAGATATGCCCGACCTAATGGTGTGGTCAAAAATGACATTGTATTGTGGAAAAAAATCCAAGATGATTGACTTTGCCGAAGGTCAAATAGTAAATTTATATAATTTTCGACATAATATAGGTATATTCATGTTTTCGGTGTCTATCATGGGGTTTTTCAGGTATGCCCGACATCGTGGTTTTGTCAGAAAATATTTTAGACATTCCATTGTGGTTCAAAAATACAAGATGGCCGTCATTTGGTCAAGGTCAAACAATAAATTGATATATCCTTTGAACTGAATAGGAGCAGGTTCGCAATTTTGGTGTCTACTATATGATTTTCAGGTATGCCCAATCTAGTGGTGTGGTCCAAAATTATCCTAGACATTGCAGTTTGGGTAAAATCCAAGATGACTGCATGTCATTTGTCCGAGGTCAAACAATAAATTAGTATCATTTTTGACATACTAAATTACTTTGTGGGAGAAATCCAAGATGGCCGCCAAAGGTCGAGGTTCAGTCTTGCAACGCTTCTAACTTCGTTTAAAAGTTAGGTTCTTGGTCCGAAAAGGAATAACCAAGTCTAGTTAGGCCTATACTTAATGACTATCAATCCATAAATTTGGTCTGCCAAGGGTGACAGCAGAGTAAAACATTCACATCGAACAAACGGCAAGGTTTGATAACATACAGACAGTGTCTAGCCGTCAGTCTCCGTATGTCTTCCATGGTGGCATAGCGTTGGTACTGGATTAGAGACTGACACCCCTGTTTGCTAAAATCATTGAAAATAAGTATTACACTTGTTTATATTGTTATTGATGAAGCCACTTGTTTTCACAATGAGACATTGGAACTTATATTTATACCTAAAGAGAACCTTGAACCATCAAACTACTACCAGAAATGGATTATCCAACCAAAATCACACCAAAACGAGGTATCACTCTGGTTCCAATTTTTCTTTCTTAAAAGCACACCGTAGGATGAGAATTTTCAATTTTGTCACTTTTGCAATTTAATTTATATGAAATTTAATTTATATGAAGCTATATAGCCTACTGATCTTAGCTGAAAATCCAAAATTATAAAAACAATTTTGAAGCACAGAAAAAGACTATACGAATCTATCTTCAATTTCAAGATGGCGGCCACTCAATCAATAGGTAACACATGCTTAATCTGCCATGTCTTTGTAAACAATGAGATCACACTTTATGATGTTAAACCGCATCATTGAGTTTATGTGGTAATCAAAAAGATAGAGAGCATAATAAAAATATTATTAATAATCACTGAATGTTATGATGCTAACCATCAGTTCCATTATGCAACTATTCTAATCGTGTCAGCTAATATTGAATAAGAAAATTAAGAAAAACCGAAGCTCGCAACTAAGTACAACTACAACACTGGGCCCTATATATATTTCGAAACCGATGAGCCCATATATTTTGTGCAGCAGATGTCGCTAAAGGTAACGTTGCTCTCTGGTTGAGTGACACCTGGTGAATATATTATTATTATTATTTAATCATTAAAACCAATGATCATTTACAATTGTAAATAATCATTGGTACACGCTCAGACCCCCCCCCCCCCAAATGTGAATAAATGTATATGCTATTTCAACCATCAATCAGTTCTCTCTCAATATAAAAAATTAAAAGGGGTGTGAAACTGAATGTTTTTTATAAGTAACGGCATATACCTCACCCTCCAGTGCGCAGCTTAAAACAGGACATCTAGCGGGTGTGAGACGGGCCTTGTTATAGGGACGCTTCAATAACTTTCTGGGGGTGGACCTAAGAGTTTTGTTGGTTGCATTTTTTACCTATACAAGCTAAAAAAATTGCAGTGAAATTCAAACTTCAAAGTTTTTTTTTATGTTTCGTTGAAAAACGTAAATATGTAGCAGCATTGTGAGTACGGTAAATTCAAACTCGGATGATGAAAGTGGCAATGGGTCTGACCAAAGTTTCGACACTAGCAGTGACAAAGGCGAAGATCAACATCCAAAGCAAAATTCTAATGACCTAGAACGAGTTATCGAACAACTAGAACAGACCCGTGCTGAGTTACAAAATGCAAACAATGAGAAAGAATATCTTAGATACAAATTAAAAGAAAGTAACATGCGGATCCGTAATCACAAAGGGTCAATAAGGACTTTTACGCAGAAACCTAAGACGAAGAAAAAACAAATTACAAAATTGGAGAGACAAAATGTATCCCACCTGGAAGAAAAATTAAAACACGAAATTGCATGGTTGACAGACAAGCTAGAAAACAAAAAACATACCGGGTGTTAAACTATCAATTAATGAAAGTCCTGATATTGAGGATAATGGTCACTCAAATTTCACAGTAATATCACACAAAAAAAAGAAAAACAACAAACAAAATAGCACTGTGAGGAAATGCAAAAAAAAAGAGCATAACATCAAACAAGCACTCTAGAACGTGTACTCCAGCACCTCAAGCTACTGAAGTCAAAGGCGTAACTTCGAGAAGCCCTGAATTCCCAGCAGTGATTCAAGTATCAACAGAGCCAAAAGTGAAAAAAAATGCCACAATGGGGAAAACTACGATTATTAGGAGTTCTCTTGGTGCCGGTATAGGTATTCGCTTTAAAAATAGGATCAGGAAAACATGTGCATATGTCAAACGTGATGCCACTATTGACAGAATTCATAAAGACCTAGATTTAAACGCTGGATACAAGGACAGTGATAAATTAGTTTTCCTATGCGGGACCAATGATCTGGCAAATAATACACTTGGACAGACTGTTATCAAATATGACAATCTCCTAGACAAGGCGCTGGCTCTAAATCGAAAAGCCCAGATTTATGTTGCAGGATTACCAATACGCTGGGACAAACCTGAGATAAATGATAGCATATTAAATCTGAATGCTTACCTTGAGCATAAGTCGAAGAAATCAGGTAGAATAAATTATATTAACAACAACATCTTCACTCGATGCCGCAAGACTCACTACAGCGTAGATAAACTACATTTAAACAACCGAGGGAAAGATTTGATGGCACGTAATATTGAAATGATGGTAAATTTTCACACACCGAAGAACTTTCCTCAGAGTTAGTGAACAATTTTCCGGACAATCACGTGTCTGAAAATTCGCCTGAGTGTCATCGTATGAACATACTGTCTTGGAACATTCGCGGAATAACGGATAAATTACAAAACAAACAGTTATGTGAGTACATTTGTCAGCATGATATCGTTTGTTTAGTTGAAAGTATGCTAGACTCTCAGAAGACTATCCACTTCTCAAGTTATACTGTGTATAATTTTGCACGACAAGTGAGACATAAAAAAGCGAAGCGCTGTTCTGGTGGTATAGCTATTTTAGTTGTTAATCGGCTGACCAAACAAAAAGTCAACATTAACAAAAATAACAGCTCCATGAAACAGATGCCAGCCAATGCCTGGTTTGATTCTGAATGCAATGAGCTTAGAAAAACTATAAATACTTATGCAAAGCGGTCGAATTTAACTCACACCGAGAACAACAATTACTACCATAACTTATGCAACAATTACAAACGCATGATCCAAAGGAAAAAGCGAAACTATAATACAAACTTGAAAGTAAATCTTGAAGAGATGTGTAGTAGCAATCCAAAAGATTATTGGGGTTTCTGGAAACGCCTGCAACGACAGAACCTTAGCGAAAGCACAATTGAACTATACCAAGTTTACAATTGTTTTCTAAAACAAAGTGAACCACCTACCGGTCAAAACGCAAATACAAGATTCAAAACTATACAACAAAAAATACTTATTGATAGATATAATTACGACATATCGAATGACATTCTCAATGGTAAATTTAATTGGACGAAGTGGAGAAAGCGCTAGGTAGAAGAAAAGGTAAAGCGTCGGGAATTGACGTTATTCCGATTGAGTTATATTCTTCGGACATTAACTATTTCACACCTTTACTGACAACATTATTCAATACCATTTTCGATTCGGCAGATTGTCCAGATGACTGGGCACAAGGGTTGATATACCCAGTTCACAAAAAGGGTGATAAGTCAGATCCACAGAACTATCGGAAAGTTTCTCTGATTCCCTCTCTTGCAAAAGTTTTTGAATCTGTACTCGAAAATAGATTGTCATTCAAAAACTTAGTGTGCCGTGACGATGATCCTCTACAAAGAGGCTTTAAAAAAGATTGTAGGACATCTGATAATTTATTTGTGTTGTACAATCTGGATGAAATGCAAAAAACACGTAAAAAACCGCTCTACGTTTGTTATATAGATTTGACCAAAGCTTTCGACTATTTAAACAGAGATGCACTTATCCTTAAACTGCAGCAGCGCAATGTCGACGGAAAATTTCTGAATACAATCAAATCTATGTTTCTTAAATCTAGCAGTCGAGTTAAATGGAATGACAAGATTAGCAAGCCTATTAAAAACCGTTATGGTGTCATGCAGGGGGGGGGGGGGGTGTCTTAAGACCCAGACTTTTCAATGAATTCCTGCAGGATCTCGGAAAATATTTAAATCCTAAATACGGTCTCAAGATAGGAGACATATACCTTGCGTACCTCCTATTTGCCGACGACATAGTCCTCTTTTCAGAATTTGCAGAGAGCCTACAGTCACAAATTGACTTATTTTACAAGTACTGTGAAATATGGAATCTGATAGTAAGCATTGCTAAAACAAAAATAGTGATTTACAACCAAATATAAGCTAAACATTTATTTCCTTTCACACTGGCCGAAAATACGCTTGAAATCGTGGACAAATATAAATATTTAGGTCTTTGGTGTTGTAATAATAAAAATATATTTGTAAAAAAAACATTCGTATCTGGCTGAACAAGCTCGCAAAGCAATATTCACAATTAGGAAATATAGTCACAACTTAGGACATCTAACGCCAAAATTGTCTCTAAAAGTATTCCAAGCCCATATAGAGCCAATACTGATATATAGTAGCGAGGTACTATTTATTGGTAAAGAAATATTGGACTTTGAGGCAGTCCACTTATCATTCTTGAAAAATATGCTTGGAGTCAAACAACAAACCACATCAGTTACTATTTATGGGGATACAGGAAGGTATCCTCTCTTTTCAAAACAACAAATTCCAGCTTTGAAATACTGGATTCGCTTGATCTCCTTGCCTAGAAGCTGTTATTTGAGAATCGTGTACAACTCACTGGCGTCTCTTGACTTTATTGGTGAAACAAATTGGTGCTCTCACATCAGGTCATTATTATTCCGAGCAAACGACCGCGACGTTTGGGAAAATCATAGGGTAGAAAATGCCAATCGTCTCATCAAACAAGTTATATCATGTTTGATTAATACATATAAAGTTGATTGGTTTATCAAAGCCCGAAACCCCATAAAATTACGAACGTACATAAAGTTCAAATTCGAACACTCGCTAGAAGAATATCTGTTTTACATCCCCGACACAAGGTGGATAAAGGCACTATCAAGATTAAGAATGAGCTCACATATGCTAGAAATTGAACGAGGAAGGCATGTCAAGCCGCAGAAACTACCACTAGAACAGCGCATATGTCCAAGATGTACATGAAACTCTGTTGATGACGAAATTCATTTTTTAATTACTTGCTCTTACTTCGCTACGCAGCGAACTAGTTTACTTGCCAAAAGCAAACCACTCAATAGTGAATTTGACTCACTCTGAAACGACGACAAATTTATATATATTATGTCATCTACACATCGACCATTAGTAATATGCTTAGCAAAATACACCTATAGCTGTTTTCAAACCTCAAGCGTGTCGCGTACCTCCACTTTATAAAACGATTGGGGCATAGGGTGACCGGTGCGGCGGGTGATTCTTCTAATCATCCACTCATGAAATCATCCATGCTGTCGGGGGATCACCACTGTGGTATCAGCGACTGGTGCGGCTGGTGATTCCTCTAATCATTCACTCAAGAAATCATCCATGCTGTCGGGGGATCACCACTGTGGTATCAGCGACTGGTGCGGCTGGTGATTCCTCTAATCATCCACTCATGAAATCATCCATGCTGTCGGGGGCACACCACTGTGGTATCAGCGGCTGGTGATTCCTCTAATCATCTTGGTGTTTCAAGCTGACGTCAATGCATTTTTTAGATTTTTTTTTTAACGTGTTCAATGTACCTAATATTATTATTTTCTTCTTTATACATACTCTCACTCATAATGTAATTACTCGGTTTCTACGCTTTCCAGAGGGTTTTTTTGCTATATGCAGTAGCTATTTCATCTCTTGTTTTGGTGCGGGAAACTTAAAAATATCATGCCAATGCTGTTTAACTGTAGGTTATTTTAAATAGTATTCATGTATATTTTATTTACCCTGTGCTTGTTTTAGTATATAATGTCGTTTGATTTTGACATGAACTAATCCTGTTGTATATAGTCTTGTACATATGTTCATTTTAATGACGCATAAGTCTGCATAGACTTACCGTCGTCAATAAATATCTATCTATCTGTATCAGATTTTGTCGTACGCCTTTCCTTTTGTGTATGTTACCATTTGCCGGTTTATTCTGGTCAACATATTTTTCATCAATTCCATCAGCAAACTTTTTTTTTTGTTCACATTTTTAACAAATTTAATTTTTCGCTTTTTGTGGCCACAAACAATTTTTTTTTTAATTTCTTCCAGCCCCCTGCTGGATGCATGTCCAAAATGAGAAATACGGGAATTTCGTCTCTATATCTCGCTTAACTGGTAAATGCACAGCAAAAACATTAAAATACTTTTGCAGTTGTAGTCTATGGACATGTTTACATCATATAGTCATATTAGAAAGCCAAAATAAAAATACTGATTTTTTATGATTTTAGCCTGATTGAGTCGACAATAGACAATTTGTGCCGAAAAGTGAGGGGAAGCAATGATTTACTACTACTACTACTCCATGGCGGGGTCTTGCCATGTTAGAAAGAGAAGGTAAATTGATGGATAAGTAAAAAGGGTGCTTATAGTCACATTCTGTTAGTGAAGGTAATTTAAGTTCCGACTAAAAGCTGGGGAGTTTAACTTCCTGAAAAGTGACTCTATCAGAAATTTGATGGATGAATAAAAATTTGTATTAGCACCGCTGTTGAACGAGACGGAACATTTTCAGTCAAATAGATGTTGTTGGTGCTGTAAAACTATATTGTCATCATAATTGCATGTATTGACATTACGACTTGTTATTCTTTACGTGCATAAAATATCCCCACATTGTAGTTGCTAATGCTCCTGATACAGGTATTACGTATTGCGTTATCATATCATCATAGCGCCATGCCCAATTTGGCAGCCCGAACTATATGGTGTTTTATCATGTCATATTGAGTCGTTAAACTGTATAGAATATCCTACAATTGTAGTTACATTCATTCTGATATTACAATCATGGTATATAAAATATAATATTATGACATGATAATGTCCTGACCTATAGCTGACACTATACTATCATACCGTAATCATATCATACCAACTTTACCCATTTGTAACCAATTTGATGACATTATAATGTTACTTCAATAAAATGTAGAGCCCTAGCATTCCATTACAATGCGGTTTTTCATATTATACCATTTTGTCTCTCGTTACCACAGATTCCGATCAGTAGTACTGCTACAGATTGGGTAATGCTTTAACCCTTGACCCTTTAAGCGCTGAATTTTTTTTTTGAAAATCATGGAAACCAATGGGGTTTTTTCAATATAAATCATCATAACTGTCTTAGTTGGCTCCTTCTGATTCATTTGAATACCTATGTTATGGGTATACGACCATTAGAAATATTTGTTCTCTTACAGTTTGGGGATCGACTGAATTTTGAGACCAAATGGGTTTTTTTAATTTTTAAATCATCATATTAAATGGCTTAGTTGATAAATGGCTCTGATTCATTTTCATACCTATGTTATGAGTCTACGACCATTATAAATATGTCTACAGACGTCAGAGTCTGACGACTTAAGTCGATCCCGGCGCTGTAAGGGTCAACCCTTAAAACGCTGAAGTATTTTTGTATAGAAAGAGTTGTTTTCAATTTGAAATCATCATAAATGACGTATTTCAACTTTGTTTTCGCTACAATGTAAAGATGCATGGTCTCACATATAACAAACAACTAGCGCCAAGTATTCTTTTCCGAAAAAAAACACATAATTACCAGAAACACAATGAGAGCAGAAATATCAAAAGGCACCTAACTTTCGCTTAAACACCATGTCAATGTGGCAGGATCACGTAACAGTGATTTTGTATGGCTATATTATCGGGACACAATCAGGTTTAACCCTTTGACTTCCAGGCCGGGGTGCATGCCAGGATCCAGATATACTGGTGTAGGAGTTCTATTTTTCGTCATTTGAAGCTGGAATTGCTAACGCAATTTCCAGCTTCAAATGACGAAAAATACATGAATGTAGTATATATTTGACGAAAATTTGTGTCATTTTATGGTTACGTTCATTGACGAATGACGACGGAAATTTCCGTCATGTATGGGAGTGAAAAGGTTAAATCATCAAAAATCAGTTTTTTTTGGGCTTCTTAATATGGCCATAAGATGTGAACAGCATGTCCATAGACTAGAATTGCATAGGTTTTTACCCCTCGGCCCGTTGGGCCCGAAGGGGTATTGTCGTCCCCTTCGTGCGCCGCCGTTTCCGCCACCGCCGCCGCCGCACACACATTTTTAGCTACTACACCAACATGGTTCAACAGATTAAATTCCTAATTCATACAAACATTCAATCCCCTCCCTGCACTTTTTTTTACCCAAGGTCAAGGTCATAGGTCAAAGGTCAAGGTTAAAGATTAAAAAAAATCTTGGTAACGCGATAACTTGAAAAATAATTATTGGATTTCTTCAATTTTTTACGTGAAAAATCTGATGCAAAGACATGCAAATATAATAAAACGTGTATGCTGTATGCTGTATGCACAGTGTCTGTCATGATGACTGCTCACATTGAGTAGAACCATTCCTCTCCTTAACCTCAAGTTTGTATATAGGCCTGTAGACAATAAAATTAAGTCTCTAGTCAGCATAGAACAATCAATATCACTTATTTGCAATTTCCTAAGGCCGCCATTTTAAAATATAATATGGCAGTCACCCATGATGACCTTCAACGTTGAGTGATCTCAAGTTGCTCGATATCTGCAAATGTTCCAATCCTGCCATCACAAAATGCACAAATGTTTTTAAATATATTGATTCCCATGATTTTTTTTCATTTCTCCGTTCAATTAGTTGGTTTAGTGAAGAAACGCTACCACTAAAATGTGATCTTTCTTAAAATACAGGCAAAACATTGCATCGTCGCTAAAACGCCGCCGCAAACGCCCCTCCAAAGCCGATCCATATTTCCGCGAGTCTTTTGCCATGCCAGAATTAGACACCTCCCCTGTATCAATACCTCAAGGTTCCTTGGAGTAGCTTAAGAATAGGCTGTTTGAAGCAGTACGTCACAGGTATATTTACTCGCCAGTCCTATTGAGCGGTACATGACGAAAATGTTGTCATCCACGTGTTTCTGGATTAATTAATCGATATCCGGCGGAATGCTTCTAAAGGGTTAGTGATGACAATGGGGCCGCGCCCACCAATAACCAGACAACGTCACCACACCTGTCCAGTTTAGACTGACGACGATTCCTTCTCATCGCACCTGTCCGTTTTTATTGCCTCCCCCCCCCCCCCTCCCCGCGTCCGTAACCTCTGTAAGTTATCTGGCGAGATGGAATCTCGATAAATCGCCATGGATTGCCGTTTTCAACTATACACTCAATGTCGAATTCATCTAGATCAACAACTCCGTACAGTGCAAGTGTGGTGGGCAACATCACTCGCTGTGTTCGTCGTAAATTTGTTGTGTATTTTACTGTAATTCAAATCTTGAAATCGCGAAGGCGATTTCCAGATTCGAATAAAAGTAAAACCACGTGCTGGGCCGCATCCTGTCAGGTGCACCGTATTTTGGAGAGGTACATGCTAAATTTGTCTGGATCCTTTTAAGTGACGTTTACTTTTATTCGGCTCTTCGCTTACGATGTGCCCGCTAATGTTATACACATGTACATTGCCACCTGTCAGCAAAAATCGATTTAGTGGACAAGGGTGTGTCTGGATACGTGTTCAGACAGGTCTCACTGTGCGCACGACGTTGATTCAACGTCGCAGCAAAGTCGTGTACCAGCGGTGTATTGATGCGAAGCCATTCCATAAAATAACTGGACTGGACGAACAAATGAGTCGCCAAATCACAACAACGTGACTAGGACACAGCCCCCCGGAAATACATTATGTTTACAGCAAACAATAACTGGGGAGACACTGTCACAAGCAAAGCGTGGTGCACGCTGGCAATGAATGTCGACCTACGATACCATAAAGTCGAACACAAGTTCAAAGATGGCAAATTTAGATATGTATACCACCTATCTCGATCCAATAATCACATGCAAAGTTTCTCATTGCGTGGAACAAAAATAGGACACTAAGTGTTTGTGGTTCATTTGGTGTGTTAGTAGGATATTTTTGTGACATTTGCATGGTAAGCAGAGCCCAGCAGACACAAGACGTTGAATCAATGTTGGCTTAATGTTGAACCAGTGTTTTAGACGGTGGACCAAAGTTGAACCAACATTGATTCAACGTCCTGTGTCTGCTGGGAGAGCTAGCTCGTTTAACCGTAATCTGGTAACAAGTTTGTGGCAGACACATTTAAAGAGTGGCCCACAAACTGGGCGACAGAGCGATCAGCGAAATGTTTTTTATAGGTTTTAACTACAAAACGATCGGCCTGGGGTCACATGGTGGTAGCATTCTAATTATTACTTATATGTGCTTTTAGAAGACTAAATTAAATCATTTAAATTGTCACCCACATGAATTTTCGCTACTGCGACCCACGAGTGAAAATTACTCACATTTGTTTAATTTAGCACCACACATTTACAAATCGTGATGTTTAAACACACATTTCTTTCCCAATAACTGCGATTTAACCCTTTTAAAGCCTGAATTTACCATTGTCATCTTCATCCACTACAAGCCGCGAATTGCTGTCGCAATTCTCGACTTGTAGTGTATGAAGATGATTTGAAGTGGGTGACATATTAAAAAAAATTGCCATGTATTGGTAAACCAGTTTCATGGGAATTTTCATTCTAAACCCCTAGTTGTAGGAAAATAAAGTATGTTTTCAGGGATGTAAAATGATGCTTTAATGCATCGTGAGGGCTTGAAGGGTTTTAATTAAACGGCTAATAAAATAGATTACAAACGACTATAGTCGCCCGTAGCGGTATAAGGGTTAATGATTCGCCGGTATACTAATTAGTACAAAAAAATAACCCTTAAAGCGCTGAATTATTTTTGTATGACTCATGGAAACCAAAGGGTTTTTTTCAATTTGAAATAATCATAAATGTCTTAGTTAGCTCTTTCCGCTTCACTTGAATACCTATGTTATGGGTCTACGGCCGTTATAAATATGTTTACTCTTACAGTGCGGGGATCGACTTTAGTCTTCAGAATCTGACGTCTACAGACGTCAGATTCTGACGACTAAAGTCGATCCTTGCGCTGCAAGGGTTAAGTCACTATTGGTTCAACGTTTCGTAGTAGCTGGGGATTCTGACGGAGGGTAATTTTCGCCATCATTTCCGCGTTAATTCATGCCTGGTAATGCTTCCTTTGTAATGACAGAATCTGCAAAGCAAATCGATGCAGATAATGTTATTATCGTCACATATGGACTGATGAAAGAGTCTACATTGTTCTATGATTGGGGTTATTTCTCAACGCGGAGTGGTCGCCATTAGTCCAAAACCGTAAATGCATTGTGTGCGGCATTTTTATTTTTGCGAAAGCATTATGACAATGTAGAAGGCCATCTTTTAGCCTTTGCCCGCTGGTCATAACAATAGTCGTTTTTAATCCGTTGTATTATCCCAATTGGCGGATTAAAGCACTGTTATTGGGAATAAAAAGAAAGTTTAACCCTTTAACCGCCAAATTATTCAATCTGACTTTTCACCCACTTGAAATTGTGTCTCGCTGACGCGATCCACAACTTCAAGTGAGTGAAAATTATTCAGATTTGACAAAATGGACGTCAACTGTTTTCAAATATTGCTGATAGATGTCATATTTTATCTTTACCATGTTTAAAAGGTGGTACTTTATGTGCTAATAAAAAATAAAAACCCGAATATATGCGACACCGGCGGTTAAAGGGTTAACATCAAGATTTGTAAATGTTTGGTTTCAAAATAAACAAATACGAGCAGTTTTCAAACACTTGAGGTTGTGGATCGCGGTAGCGAGACACAACCTCAAGTGGTTGAAAAATTAAATAAATAAACTTAGCAGAATAATTGTGTCGTATATTTCGATGAACAATGAGCAAGAATCGGGTATCAAATCAGATAAGTTCACCTGCATGCACTGGTGAGTGTATCAGACTAACGGCGGCCACGCATCTGGTCAAAAACAAGATGGAATATCTATTACACTACATTGATGGATCAACTTCATATTTTGCACAAGCATAGGTGACCAATGCGCATTCGTATTTTAATTAACCTACTGTTAGGGCCTCCGGTGAATACAAGACGTTAAACCATTGTTGGTTTAATGCTGGGGGACGTGATGATCACGATGATGACGAAGGGACGTGATTATGGTAACGTAGGCCATACGCCTTGAGGAGCGAGCATATTGTGAACGACAGGTTACCCAATATTACTTAAAATTATGTAGAGCATCGCAATAAATTGCCAGTATATTCGCTGTTTGTCCACCTCGAAAATTACAGCAAGGAATATATAGTCTTATATATTCCTTGATTACAGCGAGCAGGACATAATCCGTGTCGCTGGAGCTAGCCAACACAGCAGGACACACTTTGTGGCGCAGTCATACCCCATTGCGTGCATTCTTACTCACTGAATACACGGACCAGTGTTGTTTAGGTGTTGGGCCAACGTCTCCGACGTTGGCCCAACACTTAATCAACGCTGAGCAGTGAGTTCAATCCCTGTCGCGCGTCAGCCAATTGACCGTATAGGATCAGGACAAGCGGAACCGTCGTGTGGAAAGAACGCGGGACATTTAACCAATTCTGTTTTAACGCTGGCCCGGTGTCGCAAACTGTGGGCCAACTTTAAAGCGGCATTGGGTGAATGTCTCTGGTTTGATAGGAAGATGACCATTTTCCTGACACACACCTGTAGCTATTTTATATAACTGTACAGTAAAATGTGCATTTTTGCATATTTTTCCAGCGTTCGCTGAAAGGGATAGGAACTCGTTATGTTTACGTTACGAGACGTCATACGGGAACACCAGACATAGACCAAGTGATGGGCCAACGTTGGTCCACCGTCTGCGACACAGGCCCAATATAAACAAACGCAACACAGGGCCACTGTTAAAGGGAACGAAATATGTGTTTGAACGTTAAGATTTGCAAATGTTTTGTCTCAGATTATAATGAGTAATTTTCACGCACTTTAATGATCGCGACCCATGGCTTTAAGTGAAAGAAAAATTGAATTATTATATTGCTTTAATTGAATGAACATGTATCGCTTTAAGGGTGAAACATGTGAACCCTTTAACAGCCGTTGCCGAATATATTGGGTTTTCCACTCAATTATTACCACATTCATCACCGCCTTTTAAGCATGGGGAAGCCATAATGTGACATCAATCAGCACGATTTAATAAGAGCTGACCTCCATTTTGTCAAATCTGAATAATGAAAATGCAAATTGAAAAAATTGGCGGTAAAAGGGTTAAAGGTGGGTCAACACAGATTAACCCTGAGAAAATGTTATTGTATCCTTTTAAAGAAAATTTATCATTAATGACACAACAAAAGCAAAAAGGATAAATTTTCGCGCTGAATTAATTTGTGCCTTTTGTATTTCAGCGGATTTCGCTAAAATATGGACGGCGGACAGAATTGTCCGCTTGACGGTAACCGTGACAGCGGATCATAACGGTGCGCCGTTTGTAGTTGTATGTACAGTCTACGTGCTCCTCCAGCGAAGCCACATAGTGTACCACAGGACGCTGAAAGACACCGTGAATTACTGTCATCCCGGATACTAACGTAATGATGACGAGACCGGGCGGAAATACTTGTTCCTTGTTTTAGCGCCGCCGCGTGTCAGATTGCGGCACGTGCACGCTGTGTAGTCGCTCACCGGATTATGATGCCGTTTTGGAGGTGACACGAGCTGTTCGTGGTCACAAAATCGTGGAGGATGACTTCGCTATGGTTCACAAGTGTATAGATAGTGTTCTGACGTGTTGCGAAGTGTGCTGCTGTTGTTGTTATTGTTGCTGCCTCGGCGTTGGGTACTGCATCTGGTACTACCTGTTGTTCGGATGGCTGTGCTGCCCCGAAAGAAAAGCCGGTAAGTGAGTAGTGTATTGTAGGTCTATACCATGGAGATAGTACCAAGGCTCATTTCGGAGTGTTTTTCTCTCACGGGCTCAATTAGCCTGCTCATAAATAAACAGTATTCCAAAATGGGGACTGTTCAGTCTAGAGCTGATAATAGGCGTCCCAGCAAACACAAAACATTTGCATAACATTTGTACAATATTGGAACCACGTCGAAGACGTTCGGCCGACGTTGTACAAAGAAATACAAATGTTCTGTGTTTGCTGGGATATGTCCTGAATATACAATACTAGCCTCTCTTCGATCTCGCGGAGCTTGAACCAAGAAAGAACAGTTTTTTGGACCCTCCTAGTCGATAATAGATATTCCTGTCATTCATTAGGGCCCACAGGTTAATATGTGAAACTGCATGAATGTAGAGGGATAGCCTACAATAGAAACTTAAAATATTTCAAGAAAATCTAAAAGGACCACACAATTCATGTTGAATTTCCTAATGTATTGTGCCTGTCACTAGTTTTTTTCCAAATTCTCTATTCGGAGTGTGTGTCTGACATCAAGAACATAGTGGGCGTGATGCACAATATTCATGCAGTAAAAAAACGTGCTATGTGAAAATTGTAAAACATATGATATATCTGACATTATCACAACAGAAAAGCACATCCTGCTGATATAAGCTGAGGAAATATATACATACACGTGAGCCGTGCAATGCCAAAGGCAGTATCTGCTTATTTCACACGTAAGCAGATACTGCCTTACAGAGCAGAACTGACTGTTAGTGTTTATTCCTCTAAGCATTAAATAACCAGATACGCCTGATAAGCACAGAGACGTGATTTTATTTCCATGATTTTTGTGCACTTTTTCTAATAGATACGAAAAATAGATACGAGTTCAGCCAAAGCGAGCGTGAATCGGGAAACGTCGGCCAATGTTGTGATAATTCTGAGCCAACGTCTACAGACGCTGGCCCAACATTACCACAATATTGGTCAACGTTTCGTGTTTACTGGGTAGTGTTGACGCGGATGTGGATTTAATATTTTTAACTAACGGTACTCGGTCTCCATGGTATCCATTACATATACCAGGATCTGTATAATACGTGGCAGTACGCACTATTGTGCTATCGCGCCATGGGGGGGGGGGGGGGTATTGCAATACCATTATTTCGTATTCATTTGATGTGAAATTTCCAGTATAATTGCAATCTAATGGAAAATAGTTCGAGTGGCAGGACCCCTCAGCTGTAGGTTATGTCCAGCAACAATCAACAATTAGAAATTTCGGTTTGTCTCCATGACCTTGAAATTAGGTCAAGGCAAGGAATATATTCCTTGGTCAAGGCCACCAGTATCGCACCCAACTTTAAGATCAGTTTAGTGCACCTGCGGCTAAAAAATCAAGGCCCTAAAAATCAGAGCGTTATAATGTCATCGCGCCTACACCGATTTTGTTTACGTGACATGGACATTAGGTCAAGGTCACACTATCTATCGAACTTGCCGTAGGTAACATGTGGCGAAAAAATTAAGGCCATGGGTCGAGGTGCTGTGAAGTTATCGTGCTTACATGGGACATGGCGCAATGGTTAGAGCAAGGCGCTTTGCCGATGTCGTTGCCTGCCGTGTGGTTTCGAATCCCGCTTGGTGCAGGATTTTCAGAGAAATATCATGATGATAAGTTGAACTTATCATAAACTATATCTGTTTAGGAAGTCAATGTTGTCCACGCACTAATGAAGATAGTGAGCATTCACAGAATGGAAAGGACAATGACTCCGTCCTAGTTATTCATGACAACTCTGCTTTTGAAATGGAAATCAGGCCAGGTAAGACCTATCAGTACTTTGAAATTTGATTGAATAAAAGTTTGTTGCAGCTAATAATCTTAATAAAGTGAGTTTCTTCGTTTAATTTCACTTTTATTACACATTTGAGGCATGGTTGCACCGGGCTGTATGACATTTGTGAAGTTACCTTGAAGATTTTCGTCCGCCTGGCCATTTGCAGCATTTGGATTGATTAAATTAAAGTTGAAACAACGTCGAATCATGCTGTAGTTGGTCTACATTTACATTATGATTCATACTTTCACTACACACGGATTAGCAATTCATTTTTTTGTCGTGGCAGAGACAACCATCACGCACAACAAACGTATCAGGTGTGAATGCCAGTGTATCCACCTGATATACCATCCATACTGCAACACGGCGTTGTATCAATGTAGAATCAACGTGTATGCCTTCAGTGGGTATGTCCCCTGCTCGCCAGGTGAAGAAGTCAGTGTCACGTGTGGTCGTCACAGATGTTTCCGTCTGGTATGTGATGTGAGGTTTTTTGCTTCAGGATTCGATCGACACACGGACAGTCGTACCCACTGTAGTCCATGGGCCAGAATTGGTCACCGTGCACCCCCCCCCTCCCCCACTACTCACCCACACCAACTTTTTAAAATTTTGATATGTCCAAAACATGACATGAGATGCTACCAGTAAAAAAAATTTGACCGCTTAAATACGGGTTCCCCCAAACCTGTCTAAAATTAAGGGGTAGGCTTACGCAAACGTCTGGCTTTGCAGTAGTTGGGTAAGCTAGAACTGCAAAGCCAGACGTTTGCGTAAGCCTACCCCTTAATTTTAGACAGGTTGACGAGTGTCAGATAGGATCCTTTAGCTCCGAGGCGACACCATGCAATATACCATATAAAAAATAACGAAATTTTCATTCAACTGATATATTGCAGTGGATTAAACAGTTATATCTACACATGGGTTATAACATTTTCTTTTATTACAAACAATCAAAATTGACAACAAAACAAAACTAGTCAACATGGTCAATGGAAACGAATTAATAAAGCATAATTATAGGCCATATATTATATTTGACCTATGTTTTCTAAACCTAGATGTGTATATGCTTAAAACTGAGTGGTATTTAGATGTGTACATGGCATATATATTTTTAAATGAAAGAATATTGCAGTATTGTTTGAAAATGTGTGTATACTTGTCCTTGACTGAAATATGAAACATTGAACTTTGCTCGGCATTTATGTATATATTTTTTCTCGCTTGTTTTTACATAATTTGTGTGTGCTGAATTCGGGTCTGTCGGATAACATTATATGTTCAGATGTTTGGCGTCATTCACCCTTAAATCGACACAATCAGGCTAAAATAAGCGGACAATAGATATTTTTATTTTCGCTTTTTAATATGGCCATATAATGCGAACATGTCCATAGACGAAATTCCCGATTTCTTATTTCGGACATACATGTTCAAAATAAGAAATACGGGAATTTCGTCTTTATATCTCGCTTAACTGGTAAATGCGTAACACAAAAATTTTGAAACTTTTGCAGTTCTAGTCTATGGACATCATAATATAGTCATATTAGGAAGAATACAAATAAAAATACTGATTTTTTGATGATTTTAGCCTGATTGTGTCGCTTTAAATAAGCCAAGCAAAATTTGGCCGCCAAAACCACATCTTTTCTATATTTTTGTTGTACAATTTCTGGTTTCTGCATGATTTGGAGTTGATAAATTTATGTTACATGTTTTTCGATCAAAATGACCTATATTTGACCTTCAAATTCAAAATGGTTACCGCCAACGCACTAATGAAAGCATTTGTTTATGCGGGTGAACTATAATATCATAAACAACATTTTGTTTAATGGTTATCTAAAAAATAGACTAAGTAATAGGGCCTACGGCAGATTAGATTACAAGGCATTCGAAACTGTGTTTGAGTACAGTGTATTCTAACATGCTTTGATGTGCTTAGTATTTAATAGTACTATGTAAAATGACGTCCACTTTGGATTTTACGATAAACTATAGGTCAGACGATGAACAACACAAAATCAAGAAATTGATCAATTCCGGGCCACAAATAAAAAAAACAGGTTTTATTTACATTTTGATAGCATTTTGTTTCTTATGAAGGTAAATTTCGCGGCCATTTTGGATTTTTTTCGTTCAAATTTACTCGTCAGCATGGTCAGTAACGTTTATTTCTGATTCACTAAGTTACTACAAATAAATCATATTATCGTTAACATGTTTAGCAGTATACTTATAGTAAGTGTAAATACATAAAAAACGGCGGGTGTATTGGATTTAAGAAAATAAATATCAATTAAAAATTTGGCAGAAACCAGAAATTGCGCGTTTTATGTGCGACAAGCTATAGAAAATATGAAGTTTTCTTAACATTTTGATGGCTATTTTGTGTTTTGCTAATTTAAAGGTGAAGGTCACAAAATATAGAATGTTATCCGACACATTGGAATTTAGCACACGCAAATTATGTAAAAACATGTGGATAAAAATAATTGAAAACTAAAATCCCGAGCAAAGTTCCATGTTTCAGATTTCAGCCCAAGCTAAATAGACATATTTTCATGAAAGGCTGCAATATTATTTTACATTTATCATGTTTATAAGTATAAACAAAACACATTTTTAAGCATACACCATGTACACATATCTGGGTTCAGAAACATAGGCCAGATATGGATATGTCCAATAACTACGATTTATTATGTTATTTTTTTTGACCATGTTGACTAGTGTGTTTTGCTGTTCATTCTGACTATTTTATAACAAAAAACATATTTGAGCGTATGCGGAGAGAGGACTGTTTCCGCTACTGCAATAGGTGATGTTTTATTAGAGCGGTCATTTAATTAACCGTTATCTGGTATACATGGTATATCGCATGTGCAGATTGGTTAATCAGAACATCAACGACAGACACTTACGTAACTCTACCCCATAATTCTAGACAAGTCAAAATATAAAGTTAATCCCTATTTTTTTGGTAACATCTGATTTCATGTTTTGGACATATCCTTAAAAAAAGTTGGTGTGGGTGAGTAGGGGGGGGGGGTGCATGGTGACCGATACTGGCTCATGGACTACAGCAAACACGAGACGTTTACCCGATATTAGTTTAATATTCTGCAATCATTTATGACAACGCAGCATAGCTTTATTGTATTTTTAGCAGAGTATTATAATTGATGTAGTAAATGCTTATGCTCTGATTCACACGGGCCAATGCTGGGTTGATGCTGGTCCGCCGTCTCCGACTTCGGCCCAACATTAACTTAGCATTGGTACTACTTTTCGAATGATAATATCATATCTCAGAAACCAATATTCTGACAATGCACGCCCCATGCGTCTGTAAAGCACAGGTATGTGAAAAAACACTTTAAAATAGCACTATAATACTCTTCATTCAACGCCGGGTTTTTCATCAATATCAGAAAAATCCACATCAAAAACTTTTACTTCATAAGTGAACGAGATTCGTGTGGCAGCATGTCTTGAAGCGTGTCAATGGAAACAATTGTATGCAAATATCCTAGCCAATAATAAGACCATCAATATCATGTACATGTAGGCCTACTCGTTGTACTCAGTATTGCTTCACTGCTGTATAAACCAGTGAACCATTTCTGGATCAACACATTGTGTTTGTTTAGATGGTATATGTGGACAGAGAGATTACACCAAAGGTAGTATACACCGAGATGTTGTATACATATCTGTTAGATACCTCAAGACTCTAGGTTATTCATATAAACGTTATATATTTCAAGTGTTTATTATGTTAACATGTTTTGATATCTATACCATGTTTAATAATACAGCCAGAGGGAGTGAGCGAGCGAGTGAGTGAGTGAGTGAGTGAGTGAGTGAGTGAGTGAGTGAGTGAGTGAGTGAGTGAGTGAGTGAGTGAGTGAGTGAGTGAGTGAGTGAGTGAGTGAGTGAGTGAGTGAGTGAGTGAGTGAGCTGGCTAGCTAGCTGGCTGGCTGGCTGGCTGGCTGGCTGGCTGGCTGGCTGGCTGGCTGGCTGGCTGACTGGCTGGCTGGCTGATACCGGGAAACAAAATGATAGACCTCTATGTTATCTTGGCGATGCCTTTTAATTCATTTTTAGTAGTAGTCATTTATATAATCGAAATACCCAGTTTTTATTTTGGCAATGCCACTTAACATGATTTTAGTTGTGTATGTCATGCCATGTATATTATCATATGATTTTAACAAACTAACAATCTTGTATATACATGTACATATATCTCTTTCATTTCTATGACAAATAAGTCTGTAATGACTTTTCTTTTCTGTCAATAAAATATCTGTCTGTCTGTCTGTCTGTCTGATACCTGCAGAAACAACCTAAGAACAAAACCTGACCACATGCAGGTTTATTCTCTGTACCATGTGTACTGGGAACAAATGGTGAAGTTGGTGTGATGTAGTGATAGTAAATATGGATAGCTTTTTGGTATTAAAGGGTCGTTTATGTCTCTACAATGTGGCCGATAAGCTCATTTATACTCATTTATGTAATACTAAAAATTGACATTTTTGTTAGGATATGTTTAGCCAACATTTCAGATACTGTATTGGATCGTATGATAGGCCAAGGCTGGCAAGATAATTGATCAAATTAGACCCCACTTTGTTTTGCCAACTATAGCAATTAAATATTTGCTTCCACGTGCAGTATATCATGTACAATAAATGTTTCACTATATAGCTATCATGTTTAACAGTAATAGTGTTTTACATTTTCCAATAGAGTGGTAAAATGTGTTAGGAAATATGGATTGGGTACAGTAACAGTTTCTAAACTCGTTTAGTGATCGTGTTAATAACCCATTAATAGTTCGTGATGACAATACTTTACTAGTATATGATAATAAGGCGTCAGAGAGCAAATTCGAGTGAGTACGAGTAGTAGTGTATGGTACCTTGCAAGGTATCAATTATGTGTCTTGAATGTAATCAAACGGTGCAGCCAAACATAAAAACACGCCCCTTTTAAATGACCCCGCGAAGTCACACGAATGAGTTGTTCATACAACACTTTAAATTTAGCTCAATTGTATCTTGTTAATTTAGTTGTTGCTTGTTCGAGTCATCCATATTCACATAACTTTTATTTAGCGCCATCAGGTTGAATCGTCAAGTCAAAACGAATAACATGTTTCTCTGCTTTGACGGAACATTGGTGATGCTATAGGAGCTCTTGTGTGACAGCCTGGCATCGTTAAGCTGTTGTGCATGGTGGGGACGATGTTTATTTTGCAGCCTATCAGACTGGATTATGTTTGAGCAGCGCAATACACATATCGCCATCTCGGTATTAAAAGATCGTAACTCTCAGTTCGCAAAGTGGCACATATAGACCAGCAGAGGGACTAAATTGCCGAGGTACCTAAACTGGCGGTACAATTTTTGTCCATATGCCTATTTTGTTCCCATGGGCTGAGAATTTGACACTTTTGGTCTTTTTTGTTTATTTTTTTGCAAGTAGTTTATCACAACATGTTCATTTCTGTACGAAAGTATCAATGTGTGGTGCCATTTGGTTCAGATACAGTCTAAATTAAGTCTAAATTAAGTCAAATGCTTGATGTGTTTATTAATTCTTCTGGGATGAATTATTGAACATGGTTTGCCTCACAGCTATAACACTATTGTTAGTCTGGGGACTATCCGATCCGAAGATAGTGGAGCCGCTTTTGAACAAAAAAACGAGTCTCTGGACATCTGAGCATGCCTGAAGGGTGAATCCTCTAGACATGTCCAGAACCACTTATCGTGTGAATGAAGGAAAACACCTCCAACAACCCACCATGCCCTATCACCGCACCCTCACGTCATCATTTGCTCATCATTCATCTCATCAAATGACTGCACTTTTTCTTATCGTATTACAATGTCACTTAAATGACGAAGTACCGAAAAACAATAATTTACTACTATATTACTACTATCTTCAAATATAAGTGCATGCACGTTTATGCGCGGAGATGCGGTATAAGCCTGTTCCAGCGCATTATTATATTATAAATAATGTGTGTAATCTGAACATTTCATATCATGGACGCTAATTTTGTATCAACGCGATTTACACGTATCATGTGTATACCGATAATCTCTATATGTAATTATTTTGCGGGAAAGCGTCAGTGTACCACTAACTCTACCCAGCACTCTAAATAAAAATAATAAGAAATATCTATCAACCATACACATCGAAGCATGTTATGTGCTTGGGCCCTATAATCCTGTTAACATGGTTCATATATACTGTATAATTCGGTGGGTTGTTCTATGATAAGCTAACGTTATCAATCAACCACGTCTAACCAGCTAATCACCAAAAAAATACCAGATAGAACTGGGGATTTTAGTTATAGTCGGATTATTACACTAATTGTAGGACTAACAAAAGGCTACTTTGATTTGTTTTCAGATGATACTGTGGTCAGTATACCGAATAAGAGTATGTCAGAGGAGAAAAGGCTAGCCCCAGAAAATAGTGTTGAGGCTGATGTACAAGGAATAACGATACGTACGTAGGATGTAGTACAGATCAATGGGAATGTTCATATTCGGCCCACGTGGTTTATTTATATCTACTATTTTAAAAATCTGTAATTTTTTTAAAAGCGTTCTTGTGTGTGTATTGAATTTTCTCTTGGATATAACTTTAACTGCCCGTTTTTTTGAAGTTTAAAGAGTCGATCAGTAGGCCTATACCCCAAACCAATATCCCATAGCTTAAACTGCTGAGAATATAATAATTGTAAATAAAGAGCAACGTTTTCTGGGATAAAAAGTTTATTTAGAATTCCGATGTTTTTGGATATTTTATTTACAATACTATTTATGTGGTATTGCCAGTTCAAATTTTTATCTATTGTTATGCTAATGTAGTTAAAGCTATTTATACATTCTATAGATGAATAATCATCGTTTTTGTTTTCTTTTATGTTCAGAGACAACTTGTTTACTTTACTGTAAATTGTTGATGTTCATATTTGTATTAAATTTAAAAGCGGTGAGATTGCTCGGAAGGGCGGTGTCATTTGCATATAATATTATTGCTGCGAAAAATTTACTGGCTTGTGAGATATAATTTACATAATAAGAAATAAAAGATTACCAAGTAATGACCCTTGAGGTACGGTCAGGTACCCTGGTTTTTATATTGTTTTCCCAATAGTTTTAGTTAGGGTCATTTTACTCCATTCTAGCTTATTTTTTCTGCGCTGATATAATTTCGTGATCTCGGATGTACATATGCGTCTATGGAAAGACGGATAAAGGGCATTTTTTAAAGATATTACCACTTTCCTTATCATATCATTTGTACACAGCTAGACACCCCATGTAAGATTTTTTTCGAAATATTTGTTTAACAATACACTCTTTGCACGATTTGCGCATTAAACAGTAGTCCCAACTTAATAGTTCAGCTTTGGTCACTGTGTGGCGTTTTGTTATTGAAAAGAGTGTAACCGTAGTTCCAACTTAATAGTTCAGCTTTGGTCACTGTGTGGCGTGTTGTTATTGAAAAGGGTGTATTATCCCCGCCAGATAAATGAATTAACACAATTGATTTATCCAACGTAGGCTCAACGTTGGGTCGACATCGGAGATGATGAGGCAACAATAAACCAGCAGTGTATCGTGTTTGTTGGGATTTATTGACAATTTCCGGTTCATGTAGTTCTTTCTGCGCTGCCACGGCTACTGTGTAATAACGCAAACTGTAAACGTTCAGGTATCACATCTCACATTTTACTAGCTCTCTCGCAGGAAATCATGCAGTAGAAATCGTTTTTAAATATTTCTCTTGGTACCGACTGGAGCTCCTCTGCTTAATAAGATGGCTACACTGACGAACGAGTGGGTCCGAAATATTCGATGAAAATTGCTTTCAAAAAGAATATAACATCGTCATTTAGCTGCAAAGACTTAACATTCTTTTAATTACGCTGATCATCATAGTATATATATAATAGATAATTTTTTGGTCAAATTAGTGTCCACACCTCCTAATTAGTTAATATAAACACAACTGCCGCGCTGCGCTCAGCATTGTATCAAGTCACCGTGGGTCTAACATGAAACTTCTGGCTGAACCCCCAGCATGCCCGGTCACTATAAACACCATCTCAATTGCATGAGTGGTGTAGACGGACGGAATGACGATAGAACGGAAAAAAACAAAAAGTTAATCTCTGTCAGAGAGGCTGAAGTGATAGTTAGTCATAGACCTACTCCAACTTTGACTGCATTTGTGTATTGTAAATCAAATGATTTTGTCCGTAATCATTAATGTGTGTGTAAGTAATGTATTTAGCGAGTCAAAATAAGTTACTTATCTTTGCTTTAATTCTGTTGTGTCACTAGAAACAAGAGGTAGGCCTACTAAAGAAGCTCAAGATAGAATAAATGTAAGAATAGATACCGGTAAGTATTTGTAAATAATATCATAAAAAACGACAATTGAATTATCATTTCTACTCTTTGTGAAGTCGATGTTTTGTTTTTTCCATTAAATTATTAGAAGCTTAAGCAGTCTCCATTTTCTTGTTAATTTATGACACCATACATCAAAATTTTCAGAAGATTGCGTAGAATCAGAAAAAATAGGGTGTCAATTTTTCTTTTTTGTTTTAGTGACACTTTCAGTCCCATGGGAAAAGGGGTAAAACACAGCATTTTTATACTAACGTATCAGCCAAAATTATTGTTGATGCACATCAGATATCAATGTAATAATTCAAATTATAGATGATATTGCACACAATGTTGAAAAGAGGACGCAGATATTTTTAGCTGAAGTGACACTTTAGGCTCAACAACTAAAAAATAAAAACAAATGATTTTCACACCACCATAACACCCTTAATACTGCATATTTCTTCAAGCGAAATAAAAAACAAATTGTTTGTAAGAATGGGTGGCGATTATACATTAAAAAAAAATAGTTTCAGTGACATTTTAAGTCCCATGGAAAAAAAGAAAAAATATCATTTTTATACCAACGTAAGATGCACACCAGGTTGTCATATAATATAGAACATTTAAGAGAATATTACACACAATGTTCAGAAGAGCACGCTTAATTAGTAAAAAACATTTATAGATTTAGTGACACTTTAAGATCAATAATTAAAAAATAGAAACACATGATTTTCATACCATCGTAACACCCTTGATACCATATATTTTCAAGTGAAATATAAAACATAATAAAGAACATTAAAATAATGTTACACAAACTGTTCAGAAGAGCACGCATAATAAAAAAATATTCTTTATAGATCTTTATAGACACTTAAGGCTCAATAAATAAAACAAAAAACATGATTTTTACACCACCCTAACACCCTTAATATTATCCATTTTTCAAGTGAAATATAAAACCAATAGTTTATCGATTGGCGAGTATTCATTTCTGTTCTAGTGACACTTTGAATTCAATAAGTTACAAAAAAAAATCCAATAATTTTTACAGCAACCAACGCCATTAATTTTACTTTGTTCACATCCAACAGTCATGTATGTTGTAACATAACATATTAAAGGGAGATTAAAGGTGGTAATGGACCGTATCTGAAAACAATGTTAATTCTTGACAGTATTTAGCCTATTTACCTCTGATGATTGATGACCATATACATCATGCCATCATATTAGATTGATAGATGGAATTACAGCAGTAATGTGCATGAGTTAAGAGGTAATCATATAGAAACAACGGCAGTCTTGGCGAAGAAGAGGAACTAGTCATGCTGTAGTAAAGACATGAAATATTCAACTAATTTAAAAGTGTATTAGAAAACATTTCAAGGGAGAATAGATAAGTTGATATTACTTCTTGCTCATAAATGTTTTGACACAATTAAACCAAAACATTCATCTTTCTATCATGGAAGGTGCTAAATCTAACGGCATAGATGCGAGTCTGTTATGTAGTAATCAAGAGGAAGCAGATACACTCCTAATCTCCCATGCCCTACATGTTTTTTTCAAATTGCTGGTAAAATCACCATCATGACATTGTTTAATTATTGCCCTGCACAAATATTGTTGAGACGTAAAGACTTCCTCCGATTAGGCGCAAGAAACAAGAGGGGAGATGTTTATCTTGAGCCAATATACTTAATCCTGGCATGGTGGACGGCCTAATTGGTGTTTTACAGGATAATATTTAAATAATTGCCAAGAATATAGTAAAGGTGGAATGACTTATTGGAAAATAATACACAAGGCTGAACGAAATGTTCTTGCTGCATTTATACACATTGGAAATATTGTGTATCCACCGGAAAAAGCTGATATGTTGGTCTTCAAAAGTGTACGTGTTTATTTGTTCAGTTTAGGTGGGCAGCAGAATATAACGAAGCTACGTTTGCAAATGTCCAAGAAGAACGAATCTTCCCCTAAAAAGTTGCCTCTAACCAGAATCGCTCTAATAGCATATGTTGAAAGCACACTACCAGTCGATGGTGTCACTAAAGGCATATTTCGCACATCTTCCACTGTCTCCAAAAGCAATAATAGAGTATAATCTGATAATAGACAAAGTAGTGGGCATTATAATAGTCACTATTCGCCACATGTGTGTGATAATACATTGTATATCTAGTCGAAGTTATCAAGCACAAAATGTAACCTAATAACTTCAATTTGTTAATTACTACAGTAAAAAACTGGTCACCAGGTCAGTTGTTGCATTTTTCATTCCGTAAAAGTAATAATTGATTATATTTTCTCAAATGATGTAATATACCGCGTTGCTACATGATGTGCATAAAATCGAATCTCTGGTGTTTTAATTAATTTATTTATTGAGTTTGAAAACTGATAACAGACACACATTTTTATGATTATTTGTGACTTTTTCGTGAATTTTTTGTCACCTTTATATAGAAATAATGGTATTTTAATTTATTATTTCTTGAGCGGAAAGTGTTACTGAAACTTGAGAAAAAAATTCATCTATATTTTCATTATATTGTGGACTTCTGAACATTTTGTTTCATATTTCTGTTACGTGTGCATCTTTTTAATACAGAAACGACAGTAAAAATAGCAATCATCACATTTTTTGTGTTATGAAATGTAATTATTGTGTCACTAGAAATTATTGTCTTTTAATTTTATATTTATTGAACGTGAAGTCTCAATAAAAGTGAATAATAACTGACACGTTATTTTTCTTGATTATGTGTACTCTCTTCCGAACACTTTCAGTTGTATTCCTTTGTATAGTATCGTATATCATAAGATCATAGTTCTACTTTGTGAACAAAGTAAAACTAGTAATGTCAATACATGGACGTTGCTGTAAAAAATACAGTATAAAATTTGTCACTCATTGAACTTAAAGTGTCACTAAGACTAAAACAGATAATTGCCACCCAATCTTTTAAACAACGTGTTTTATATATCACTTGAAATAGATAGTATTAAGGGTGTTAGGGTGTTAGGGTGGTGTGGAAATCATGTGTTTTTATTTTTTAAATTATATTATCTTAAAGTGTCACTAAATCTAAAAAGATTATTGTTTTATACTGCGTGCCCTTCTGAACAGTCTGTGTAACATTATCTTTAATGTTCTATATCATATGACTATCTCATGTGCATGGAATTATAATTATGTATGTTACGTCGGTGTAAAAATGATGTTTTTTCTTTTTTTTCTATTGGACCCAAAGTGTCACTAAAACTGAAAAAAATCAACATGAATAATTGCCACCTGACATTTTGTTTTGTATCTCATTTAAAAAAATATACTATAAGGGTGATACAGTAGTGTGAAAATCATGTGTTTATTTATTTATTAATGAGCTTAAAGTGTCACTATATCTAAAAAAAATGTAATGGTCTTCTGAGAACTGTGTGTAATATTATTTGTAATGTTCTATATTACCATGATTACATGTTACATGACTATCTGATGTGCAGATATATAATTATTTGGGTTAAACTGATATAAAAATGATGTGTTTTTTTTCGATGGGACGTAAAGTGGCACTAAAACTGACAAGAAAAATTGACACCCTAATTTTTCTGATTCAGATTTTTCTACTGGACATTTTGGTATATCGCATGATAAATTAACATTAAAATCCCACGGACTTCTGTTTAGCTACATATGCCCCTACACTATCACTGTTCAATGCTATATATTGTTGAATCGTCGTTATTCAGTAACCATTGAGCCAGTCTTTGACTGATGTTAGGCCACCCAACACCAAACCAACACGGCGGTTAAACACTCATGTTTTTCAGGTTGCGTGTGGAGTTGGTTGTTTGGTGCATGTTTAATAAATTGTCGTGCATTACATCTGATACTAAGCGATCTATTAATTCAAGTTAATTGATAAATACATGTTTTAATCTGTTTTAGAAACCACGTCAACGTGACATGAATGAGGTTACAGGGAGTCAATGAGAGCCGTCCTGCGAGTGATCACCAAACCACTGATCACTGATTTTCTCTCTCAAAACAAGGAATCTCTACAGATTCCTAGGTCAAGAAAATAATTAGCATACATGAATATTTCGTCTGCAAAATAACTTTTCTTCGTGTTTACTGTTTTGCAAAGCCAATAGATCGACTTGAAAAGTAGGCATTTACTGTCGAAAGGCTTGAAAAGTAAGCAGTTAGGCCTATATATGGACAGTTCGCTTTTGGCCGGCAGTGCCTATGCATGCGCGCCTTTATGTATAGGCATATGTTATTTTCACAAGAAAACATGCACGTGTATCCGTGTAGGCTATGTGCACTTCATCAATGTGCGTACGCTGTCGCCTATAGGCCTAATATCCTAAGATCCTAGTAGTAAACACGATACGTCGACCCAATGTTGATTTAATGCTGGGCCAGTGACGCTGGCCCAACATTAAATCAGCATTGGGTCAACGCATCATGTTTGCGGAGTACGTACTAATGTACGGTATCCGTGTTGTGTATACTATTTTCCGCAGTATGTGCACTGTGTAAGATATAGGTTGTATGTACACATTGTGTAATTTTTATTTATGTTTTATAATGTCATGTTAGTTCCTCCTAGGCTATCATATGTGATTACTCAGTTCACGCAGGCCGTTGACACAATGTTGCTTCAATGTTTACCAAGCTCATCGTTTCTGTATACATATATAATTCTATACTCTTTACTCACGCATGTCCCAGCGGACACAACACGTTGAAACAATGTTGTTTTAATGATGGGCCAACGTCGAAGACGGTGGGCCGGTATTAAAACAACATTGGTCTTGTGTACGCTGGAGCACACTGACTTAAGTATGCTATAATTATATAGAATCCAGATTGTTCTGTGTCTTGTGAACTGTAGGCCTATTAACCGCATGGGCGGGGGCCCTAGGGTAGTGGTTAGCACCGTTGCCTTTCACGCCAGAGTTCGGGGTTCGGTTCCTGGTCTCCTGGCGGTTTCAAAGAAACAAAAATGTTTCTTCCCCATCCACGTGTGAAAGTCAGTATTGTGGGGAGCCTCCGTGCCCGAGAGGTAGCGTGCTCGGCCTCAGACCGCCAGGGCTCAAATTTCGAATCCTGTGTCTGGAGGACAGTGTCATCTCAATCATCTCACCATCCTCAGGAGGTTCTCCTGGCCCAGTTTAGTCTATATGTGCACAAAGGTGGCCTAAAGCCCGATTCATTTCATTTCATTTATTAACCGCTTCTTGTCCCAATTTTCGCCTTTATATGCATTGATAGATTCGTCACTTCGGGTTTTATCCGTGACTTTACACAGTAGCAAATAGATTTGACCTGCTTATACTGAGATAGGGCTACATGCCACTAGTTAGCCGTGTCGTCAAATCATGCAATAAAATACAAGGAACATAATTATAATATTATTTTAAAATCACAGAGGTTCGTTCAGTTTTGACGGGATATTACCCTAGCAATAATGCAGATTAAAATCGAAGAAAAAGAACACAGAGCAATCTTGTCTACCTTAAAATCGCACTTTCGTTTTGAAGAATAAATTTTAGGCCTACTTGAATTAAGAATTTCTAGACCCTATTCTTAAACTGACCAATCAGCCTTTAATCTCCCGCGTCGCACCTTCCCTTTTTAATGGTTCCACTTGTCAAAAAAATGTCATCAGGAGGCTCTACTTTTTTCCGGAGAACGTACCCCCTGACCATAGTAAGCGATCACTTTTGGTGGTGGCGACCGTCTTTTTGCATTTTTCCGAGTTTGGCAAGTTTATTGTTAATCTTTTAACCGCCAAGCTGTTTAATTGGAATTTTCACTCACTTGAAATTGTGTCTCGCTGACGCGATCCACAACTTCAAGTGACTGAAAATAATTTAGATTGACAAAATGGAGGTCAACGATTTTGAGCTCCTGCTGATTGATGTCAGCTTAACATGTTTGAAAGCTGGCATTTATTTAAATAATAATAATAATAAACGAATCTAGTCGTGGCCGGCGGTTAAAGAGTGGCTTTGCGATGTGCATACATGCAGCTATAAGCCACTGTAAGTAGGATTATCAACGCAGCTAATACGAGACGTTGGGCCAATGCTGGATTATCGTTGGGCCGACGTCGTAGACGGCGGGCCAACATTAAATCGACATCGGGGCAGCGCCTCATGTTTTCTGGGAATGCGCATATATATAGGTTAATATTGTGAATTATTCCGATTACACATACAGATCGATATGAGACTATACCGCTCTGCAAGGCAAAAGGCAGTATCTGCTTACTTGTAAAGTGAGCAGATACTGCCTTTTTATTTGCACGGCAGTAGGCCTATAGGAAAACGCGATTTTGCTTTAATGTTGTGTCATCGTCTGCGACGCTTGCCCAAAATCAAACCAATGTTTCGCGTTCGCTGGAATAAGTGAAAGGGCTGGTCCCTTCCAAGTAAATATTAGTATTGCCGCTTAAACTGAACAAAATCGATAGTGATTGCCATAGCGCTATCCGGGGATCGTGTTCAATCAATCATACTCTCGAATTAAGAAAAAAAATGAAAAAAAAAATTCTTACAACTTGTGTGTGTGGTAGCTCTCTCAAATGAATTAAGCTTGTCAGCACGCGGCTGGGCCTATACGTATGTGTGTAACAAAAACACTTATTTTCGTCCCCTTAGATATGAAAGGGTGTATCTGCCAGTTTGTGAGGTACTCAGTACACTTCTCTGCATATATACACAATTCCATATCCGATATGACGTTTTGTCAACTTCTCAGCTACCAAACCCACGTTTTGATGCAACACCCGAGTAACTTCTGACTGTTAAATACTAATTAAGTTTCGGGTAATTTAACCCTTTCAGTACGGAGTTCATGACAGATAAATGGCCCTGGTGAAGTACTCATCAACGACTGGGGCCCTTGGGTACACGACCACCTCTTTTTTAGATTAATATTTTTTTAACGCAGGAAAAAACATTCTACGTTACCATGCATGTTTACAAAAAATATATAGAATGTCATTCCCCCCACAGGCGTACCTCATGCTTCGCCAACCCCCTTTTTGTACATTTTGAATAGGCGTTTTGAAAACAAAATTCAGACACCCCCCCCCCCACTTTTAAACGCAATGATAATTAATTTCCTATTACTGTATGTTGCGTATGCATGCTCATTGCACCTTCTATGCACTGTTTATAAATATTTAGTAAATGAACATGTATAATCATGTATTTGTAGCATATTATAGTTTATGTGTGGGTAAAACGTGTACAAATATACAAAATAATAAGTGATATTGTTGATTTTTATCCTGTTGTTTTTACATCTTTATACATGCCATACACTATACTAGTAGGCTACGTTTAATCTAATTGAACGAAAATAAGATATTCCCTTGATCTATGATCCAGCAAACACGACACATCGCCCCAATGTTGGACCAATGTTGGGTGAATGTGTCGTGTTTGCTGAGGTCTACTGTCCACTGTGCAATATTCCTGATTAGGAAAAATAGTGCTCATTTTAGAAAGAAACACAATTTTAGTGATTATTAATATTACCTTAACCCTCTAACCGCCAAATTATTCAATCTGAATTTCCACCCACTTGGAGTTGTGTCTCGCTGACGCGATCCACAATTTCAAGTGAGTAAAAATTATTCAGATTTGACAAAATAGAGGTCAACTGTTTTCAAATGTTGCTGATTTATGTCACATTTTATCTTTAACATGTTTTAAAAGTGGTACTTAATGTGCTAAAAAAAATGAAAACCCGAATATATGCGGCACCGGCGGTTAAAGGGTTAATGTTCTAATGGTAATAAGAGAATGTTAGGATAATCTTAATTTTAAAATTCTTAATGGGATGGACCCCTTCCTATTATGTGTGCAACAGCTTATTCATTCTCAAGATGTTTATATACTAGTATATAAACATCTTGAAAATAAATAAGCTGTGCTGGTTCAATTTCATCAGGGTCTACTCTGCCATATTTATCGTATTGTATGTCGAATTGTAATTATGTGACACAGCAGTGCCAAAGACTTGTGCTCATTATATTAAAAATATGATTTCAATGCATGATTGTAGTTAATCCATGGATCATGCTTGTTTTAAATTATGTCTTGGTGCGTAGTGTGTCTTGTTGAAAGTAGAAGCCAGCTGGAGCGTTGATAATGTCAATACCACCTAGTATGTAAATAATATTGCAATAATTTATCTTTTCTAACCTATACTGGCCAATAAACAGACAAAAATAAAAACCTGTGTTCTCTCAAATTATTTTTCCGATGTCGGTCTACTCATGGGTGCAAACGCGAAACTTTCTCCAGTGGGCCTATCATAATTTTTTCATGGTTAGGTCTATGCTACTGTCGAAAGGTGTTTTCTGAGAGGTAAAAGCGATTTGACCACATCTAATCCTGCTTGGTTAGGGTGCGAAATGATATGTTAACACATTTTATTTTTTTCACAATATTTGCTATTTTGTGGGTCATTTTGTTTTTTCATCAGTTAGAAATACCAATATGGCCAATACTTTTCCACTATTTGCCAGACAAATATCTGTAGTACCACTTTTCAAATTGTATTTGGCATGCTGAGCTCATTTCTGCCACTATTTTTTAATTTGTGATATTGTTCGTGCTTAAATCCAAGATGGCCTCCACTGCCATCTAATAGACTATATATATTTCACTTTTCGTCAGAAAAAGAAGGTGTAGAATCGCTGTTTGAATTTCGTATGAGAAAGTCATTTCTGACATTTTTTTAAATTTTGTGATCATAAATCCAAGATGACCGCCCCCGCCATCTTATAAAATATTTTGTTTGTTATCTTTTTTGACAGAAAACGATGTGTAATACCATCTTCCAAAGTACTTTTCGCACGAGAAACACATTTTGTACATTATTATCTTGCTCTGAAGTACTTTTTGATAATAAATCCAAGATGGCTGCCATCGACATCTTGTAAAACAACAGATATAATGTATAAACACATATCAATCTGAATTTCGCTCACTCATTCTGGACACTATTTTGTGATGCTTATACACTGTATATACTCAAATTTGTGCCTGCTATCACTCTCACGGAAAACAAATCACAATCAATCAATCAATCAATCAATCAATCAATCAATCAATCAATCAATCAATCAATCACAATCAATCACAATCAATCAATCAATCAATCACGTCGTGTCAGCAGGATGTTATAAACATTAACTAAAAATATTATCCAAACTTTAAAAACACTTTTCTAAGATTTTAAAAAATGTTGTATATATATTTTCTAGACCAGACGAAATATTGTTGTAAAACATTTTCATGACTTTCTCAAAATGTTAGAAAAATGTGTTGCTGGGTTGTAGCTTTTTATGACTCCTACCCATTTGTCACGATTTTAAACCCCATTATAATAGTACAGAAATCTCTCAACACGTTTTTAAATGTCAGAAGTATTGTTTCTAATGTAGGATATTCATAACTATATAGCCAGGCTATTTTTATACATTTTTAATATAAATATTTTTAGGTACCCGGTACTATATTTTGTTTATTTTTATCACACTGACATTTGTATCATACTGATTCTCTTAAAGGGACATGCCCAGGTCTCAAATCAGAAAAAATTCGGTGATTTTATTTTAGCTTAATAATATGACAATATGATGTAAACATGTCCATAGACTAGAACTGCTAAAGTTTTTTAATTTTTGTGCTGCGCACTTACCAGTTAGGATAGATATAGAGACGAAATCCCCGTATTTCTTATTTTTGACATGGTTGTCAATAATTAGAAATCAGGTATTTCGTCTCTATATCTAACAATCTAACAATTATTTTAATTTCAGGAAACTGATGCAGAAAAATGTGTGCCATAACATATTGATTATATTAGTTTTTGTACAGAATAAACAACAAATTCTGAGTTAAGTTTACTAACTATCATGTTTAAAGGTTTTGCTCATATAAAGCGACTCAAGTCCCCAATTAGTACCAAAAAAACGTGCTTAGCCAAAAAAATGGTAGAAATGTCGTTGAAAATATATCTGTATGATACAGAAACAGGCACTATACCCAGTACACACAAAACATTTGCATAACATTTATACAACGTCGGACAACGTCTTCGATGTTGGTCCAACATTGTATAAATGCTATACAAATGTTTTGTGTGTACTGGGTAGCTGGCAGTTTAAAAGAGTTAATCTGATAACCACCCTTTCAATCACTCAGCTACCATATATTTAATAAGATCAACATGATTGACCCTTGTCCTGCTAGACCCGGATATATACGGTTTTAAGCATATTTTAAGCCAAATATGTCACTGAAATGGACAATACAGTTTGTGGTAGATGATCAGTTAGTAAAATAACTCAATTAAGAACATGTATTTTTTCTAAAAATATCTATATTTTTCGTCATTTGAAGCTGGAAATTGCGTGAGCAATTCCAGCTTCAAATGACGAAAAATACAATTGAAACAATTCAGCAGGACAAGGGTTAAGTCTATATTAACATTTTTAGCATATGGCCTCTTTTTTTTATATGAAATGTATTTTTTTCTCATTAAAAGACGTTATTTAATTCAGCAATGCCAACTAAAAAAAGTGATAAAAAGACAAAGAACAAACTCCGCTTTTAGAGAGTTAGCAGCATCAAAGTGGCCTCTGGTGAATGAGCTATGATTGTACAATAAACAGTGACTGCTCGTTCCTGGATGCAATCTATATATTTATTAAATCTCATCCAAAATACAAATCTATGTTGTTGTGAATATTTTATTCAAAGCCAACAAATAATGAGACACTGACAGTATGGCATCTATGATAATATACATTAATATCCTTAAAAATATGACTATTTGGTCAAGATACATTGCGTAATGTACACTGTTAAATAACAATAAATAATTTACAGGATAATCATGTTTAACTTTTCTGTTGTATCTATATTGGGTCATAACATGCAAATATTAACTAAATGCAATTAAATACTGGAAATAATGAGAATTGTTCAATCAAATTCAACAGTTCAATAATACTGATAATGAAATTATTGCTATGGCATCGTTGTCAAAACCACCAGCGGATAAGACTGTACTACGTTTCTTGTCTGTCTTCTATCACGTTGCGCTGGAGTGACACAATCACCTGCGCATCTCCTCGAAGATGTGTCCGAATCGCACCTCTGCTATGTGCTCGATCTGGGCGGCGAGGGTAGGGTAATGTGTGAGCACCTCCTCCATGTCCATCCTGGAGAGGGTGAGCAGATCCACGTGGGTGCTGGCTCGCACGGTGACCCTGCGCGGCAGGCTGCACACCAGGGACACCTCTCCGAAGATGTTACCTTCTGCCAGCACCTGGTTCACCTGGTGCAACAAAAATTACAAAACGTATAAAAAAACTATTTTTTAACCCTTGTCTTGCTGAATAGTTTTTATTGTATTTTTCATTCATTCGAAGCTGGGAATGCTAACACAATTTCCAGCTTCAAATGCAGAAAAATAGATCTTTCTATAAAAAATAGATATTTCCCAAATTCATTTATATGATTAATCCTTTCAACACCGAACTATTTTAGTTTAAAACATTGAGACTAAAAGGATTTTTCCAATTTGATACCATCATAAATGTCTTAGTTAGCTCTTTCCTGCTCATTTGATCACCTATGTTATGGGTCTATGGCCATTGTAAATCCTTAAATTCTTTCAATATCGGACTGTCTTTATACGTCAGATTCTGACGTGCTTAAAGGGTTAACCCTTATCCTGCTAAGTTAAATAATTTAAATTTTTAACCACTTGAGGTTGTGTCTCACTACCGCAATCCACAACTTCAAGTGGCTGAAAATTACTCATATTTGTTTAATTTGAGCACAAATAATTGCATGTCTTGATGTTCATACACACATTTCATTCCCGATAACAGTGATTTGGTCAACTGATAAAATCCAGCAAAAACGATCAGCAGGATATGGGTTAACTGAAGATCTATCACAAACTGTTTTCACAATTTCGGTGGCATTTTATTTGGTTTGAAGCTGTTCCAGCTACACAAGGGTTAACCCTTATCCTGCTAAGTTAATTTATTTAATTTTTCAGCCAATTGAAGTTGTGTCTCGCTACCGCGACCCACACTTTCAAGTGGTGGAAAAATACTCATATTTGTTTAATTTGAGCTCGATGTTTAGACACAAATTTCATTTCCACATCCCAATAACAGTGATTTGGTTGCCTAATAAAAAGGATTAAAAACAACAATAGTGGTGATCAGCTGCACAAGGGTTAAGAAATAAAATCCTTCAAAATACAAATGGTTATTACCTCACAACACATACCTAGGTATTTCTTCACTTTGAGATGAGAGTTGCTGACACAATTTCCATCTCAAGGTGAATGAAAAAAAACTGACTTTATATAATACCCTTGCACTGCTATCGCCCCCCAAAAAAATCAAGTTCAGCCTGCTGTGGGCCCAGTAAATTGAAAAAAAATATAAATAATATTTTCTTATATATTTTTTTTCAGTTTCGTTTTGTGGTGTCTTTGTATTTGCGTTTTAAAGATGGCTAACAGAATGATTTTTTAATTTACCGGTATCAGCTTTTAGTATCAGTTGTTCATCGGATTTTTTTTTAAAGAAAAAACGTGTCAGATATTACTTAGTGGGCAACCACACATGCTGAAAATTTTATGCACTAGTGTAAGGGCTGATTATGGCTGATGGTCGGCCAACTAGGTAAGTCAAAGTTCATAAACCCCAAAAAGGCACATATACACCCCTGAGAGATGTGTGTGTGCAATATGAAAGAAATTCACCCATATAAGTTTCAGAGATCTGCTCCGGAAACGACTGGGATACTCTGACTGTCAACCCAACCATATTACGAATAAAAAACCTAGATTTACCTTGGAATTGTCATTACCAGACAGGACTTCCACTTCACCGTGCTGGATGAAAAACACCTCCTGGCCCACGTCACCCTTTCTCACAATGTAATCTCCAGGCATGCATAGCATCTGATTCACTTTCTGGGCAAGATGGCGCAGAAAGCTCTCATCCGCCGCCGCAAACAGTGGCACCTGTGGTGTGAGAAATAAAGTGATTATTCCAATTTGGTCCTGATTGAGGCTTCATCACACATATTCTATACCCTTACATGTATTATCGTGTGACACCTGATACAAAGCAAATTACAAAATGCAAATCAAGATATATACAGAAATAATTTTTTAAACATGACAAAAAACTCATCATAAATGCGAGACACAACTTTAACCCTTCCAGCCCGGGGACCGTCTTTATACGTCAGAATCTGAAGTCTGTAGACGTCAGAAAGAACTAAAATATTTATGATGGCCTTTGTCCCTATTTTTTATTCAATTAACCAGAACAATGATGTCAGCTACAGTAGACATTCCGTGTTTTTATTAGCACCTGCATAACCAGTTGTTAAAAATTAAATATGCTTTCAATCTTGAAACACTGATATATTTTGAGACCTTAATTTCACAAATAACACACATTTTCAGTCACCTGAAGTTGTGGATCGCGGTAGCGAGACAAAACTTCAAGAGGCTGAAAATTGAAATTTCTTAGCTCAGTGCTCTAAGGGTTGAAGCTGAAATTGCCAGCATCAAATGACGAAAAATATCTATTCAAAAGTAGATATCTCCCATATTTGATTTGAAATAAAAAATATCTAGGGTATTAGCAGGACAAGGGTTTAAAGTCGCACTCTAACAGTACTTACTGTGGTGAGAAGGGAGCGACTGACATTGAGAGATATCTCAGCAAACAGGCAGATGGGGGCGTCCCTGAACAGGGTTTTCACCTCCACTCCCTTGTTACGGTTCCACAGGTAGTTGTAGTAGTTACTGACTCGGTGCTGCAAGTCCTTTGGCACATCTTGGTCCTTCATGTGACACTGAAGCAAAGCAGTAAGCGTTACAAGGGTCACACTAATCCTAATTGAAGGTCGTTTAACCCTTACAGTGCGGGGATCGATTTTAGTCGTCAGAATCTGATGTCTATAGACGTCAGATTCTGATGACTAAAGGCGATCCCCGCACTGTGGGAGTAAAAATATTTCTATGGCAGTAGACCCATAATATAGGTATTCCAATGAATCGGAAAGAGCTAACGAAGACATTTATGATGATTTCAAATTGAAAAAAAAACATTTAAACAAATTAATTCAGCGCTTTAAGGGTTAAGGCCATCTTGGAAAGTCAGACTTAACCTTTTAAGCACTAAGCACAACTTTGAATAAGATAACTTACAGGTTAAAAGGTTAACAACTGTTTAGTTCCAATGTTTGACAAATATTTAATTGTGTTATTATGCTCTAATATTCTTGAAATTACTATCTAATGACTTTCAGTAAGAAAAGAAAATGTGCATAATATGAATAGGCCTAAATAAACTAAAATAATGTGTATGTGTGTGTTATATTAAATTATTTCAAATAATGTATAATTTTGATTGTTCACCATGTTTGATTGTTCACCATGTGGTAAAACAATTCAGTTATTGTCTTATGAAACTTCAGTTACTATGACGTCATAAGAAACTCGAAAAATGCACGATTAGAGATTTAGTATGCTACTATAGGTGTCTTCTATGTTGCATTCGCTGGGAGTGGGGAAAGTGATTTAGAGTGGGTTATTTCCCACAACACCCACCCAGCCAACGCGAAACACTCACCTTTAATTTAAATGGTTTATCCTTATTCTGCTAAGTTAATTTGTTTAAATTTCAAACTGCTTGAAGTTGTGTCCCGCTACCGCGACCCACAACTTCAAGTGGGTTAAGATTATGCATATTTGTTTAATTTGAGATAAAACATTTGCAAATCATGATGCTTAAAGGAACATGCCCAGCTAGGTCTAAAATCAGCAAAAAATCGGTGATTTTATTTTGGCTTCTTAATATGACCATAGGATGTAAACATGTCCATAGACAAGAACTGCAAAAGTATTTTAATTTTTGTGCTGCACACTTACCAGTTAGGCTAGATATAGAGACGAAATTCCCGCATTTCTTATTTTTGACAAGGTTGTCAATAATTAGAAATCAAGAATTTCGTCTCTATATCTAGCCTAACAGGTAAATGTGCAGCACAAAAATTAAAAAACTTTCGCAGTTCTAGTCTATGTTTACATCATATGGTCATATTATCAAGCTAAAATAAAATCACAGATTTTTTCATGATTTTAGACCTGGGCATGTCCCTTTAAACACACATTTCGATCCAAATATCAGTGTTTTAATCAACAAATAAAATAGGTTAAAAACGACAAAAGTCATGATCAGCAGGACGAGGGTTAATGCCGTCTGGGATGTCAGCCCAGCATTAAACCAACAGAGTCTGAGAGTCTTGTGTTTGCCTGCAATTGATTCATGGTAATCCTTGTGCTGCTGAATTGTTTGTTTCTATTTTTCCTTCATTAGAAGCTGGAGTTGCTAACGCAATTTCCAGCTTCTAATGACGAAAAATATTTCTATTTATGAAAAATGAACAACTCACAAATTGAATTATTTGATTTCCCAAGCATCCACCACAAAATGTTTTATCAATTTCAGTGGCATTTTACTTGGCTCAAAATTTGGAAAAAACACACGCCAGCAAACAAGAAACATGCAGCCAATGTCGGTACAATGTTGGGCCAGCGTCGAAGACAATGTGCCAACATTGTACGAACACTGGCTGAACGTTTCGTGTTTGCTGGGACGAGAATGCTCACCTCCAGAGCATGCAGCTTGTGGTCGTACTGGACACGTCGTGACTCGGCGTTGGAGAGGGTGGAGGCGATGCTTCCCAGGACGAACCCGAACATCAGCTTGCCCACGATCATGACGAAGCTGGCGAATAGCATCTCCACTGTGAGGTGCGCCGACACGTCTCCGTAACCCGTGGACGTCATCGTGGCCACGCACCAGTAAACACATGTGCAGTAGGACAGGATGGGCCGTGCAAAACCCACACCTGAACACACAGTTTTAAAGCATCTAATTATTCAACATGGCTATATAATTGTAACACTGCAGATTAAAGAATAATAACCTCAAATTTATTTTGGTGCTAACAAGCTTATTCAAATAATAAGCAATCAATCAATACCAGCGGATACCATGCAGATACACATCTTTTTCCATGTTTAGGCCACCCCCCCCCCTTTATGTTTTTATCATTGTAAAAAATCAACCACTAGCAGTGATAAAAATGCAAATAAATGTTTAAAAACGACAAAAGTTGCAACCAACTTTGAAGGAAAAAATCATCAGAGCTTGTTTGTATAACATTTGTGCGATGTTGGTCCAACGTCTTCGACATTGCACCAACATCGCACAAATGTTATACAAATGTTTTATGTTCATTGGGTTACCTGCTGTATGGCCGGACACCCAGCCATCTGTGGTACACTCGCCCAGCGGACAGGAGACAATGTACCAGATGCAGGAGAACAGGTGGATCATGAGAGCCAGCGAGGCGAAAGATTTACACAGACGCACCAGCAATACGTTGATATTCAGCTCCTTCTCCCACTTACTGAAGTACTGGAATAAAGGGGGTTACCGGTGATGTAAAGTTAACCCACAATGAACGTGAATAAAAATGTCCGGGATTTAAAAGCCACCCAAGCATATTAATATAATAAATAATAATGAAAAAAATAGATAATAATATTTTGATGGGCTGAGCTGTATACTATTATCATTGAATTAATTGTATACAAAATATTCTATAACGTGTATAAATGCGACAATGGTACTTAAAGGGTTGGAAATTCAAAATATCTATGTGGGCCTATCCAGTAGCTTGAACACATGTTTAAATATATTGATATTTTTATATAATTACAAAACTTACAAAAATTAAAATGTGCACTAGTCACCTCAAATGTTCTTAAAAGTCTTATCAAATGGATGAGTCGGAGATATGACAATCCCAGCATTTTTTTGCCCTCGGGCATGGCGAATGCAAATACTTCCAAAGGACAGGCAGCAACAGCATCAAGAGGGAATGCAAAGGGTTGGCGTAGATAATTGGAGAACACCACATCAAAGTCTTCAATGAGATCTCCAAAGTCATCGTGAAAACTTTTGTGAAATTTGACGTAAATCTAAAATAAAAAATAGGATGATAAATTGAATCAAATATTTTATTCAATTTGATTTAATAATTAAACATTTATATATAGCACCATATATCTGTACCATAATCATAGGCGTTTCACATTGTCCAGTCACTGTAGCGTACTGTCTATTTAAAAATGAAAATATACACGTACTACATGTACTTTTAAAATATTTCTTTATTACATCACGTAAAAAAAATATTTTTGGTTCAATCATGGTATAATATAATCTTTTTAGAATGTTCTTAAATTTGATTATCTCAACTTCACAATTTCATCTAATAATCTACTATCCATGGTAAGACTCAACCATCGCTAAAAGTTACAGATACCTATGGCGATTTTACCCAGGCCAAAAGACTAAACATGTTCAATAGTCACAGCAGCTCACAGCGAAAATTGGGACAGTAAGCACAGCAACAAATACTTCAGATATCTTGTAGTGTGGAGGTGTGACCCGAGCTTAATCCTCACAGCGTGGAGATCGAGTTTAGTCGACAGAATCTGACGTCTGTAGACGTCAGATTCTGATGACTAAAGTCGATCCCCGCACTGTAGGGAGTAAAAATATTTCTAGGGCCGTAGACCCATAACATAGGTATTCGAATGAATCAGAAAGAGCTAACTAGGACATTTGTGATGATTACAAATTGAAATAAAAACCTTTAATCTCCATGGCTGAAACAACAATATTTCAGCGCTTCAAGGGTTAACCATCACTTACCTCTACCAGAGAAACAAAATCACAGATGTAGTTGAGAGCAAGGATGACTGCGTTATGATCTTGATACGCCACCTGAGATAAAATAGTATATGGTTATATCATACAAGCTAATCCTTACCTGTGTTGTCTTGCTAGGTTTGCATACATATACATGTTACATTGTATACACATTTACAAGCTAGCTTCAATCCAAACAAATGTCCAGACCAGAACAGATAATTTCGAATAAATGAAAAATATAAGCTGATATTATTATACAGCAGTATTATAAGGGATTATACAAATAACTGGATGTTATATTTGCATGGCAAATGAAAGAAAGACTCCCACCTTCCACAATTAAAAGTTGAATGTCAATGCAGATGGGGCTATTATGAAATATATATTAATGCAGTAGGCCTATTGTTGCAGCCATTTTAAATATATACTTTGTCAAATTGTAAGGAAGTGCTGTCGTGGACATCTTGGATATGCAAATTGGCCAATTCTCGAACGAACGTAGTGTAGTCAGTCAGAGAATGGTCTGAGAAAATTTCTTGAAGATCAGAACAATATTTGCGGCTGCATAATGTTTACATCGTATTGCAAGAGTGCTGTGGCAGCCACATATCAGAATGTTCAGAAAGTAATTGGTGAAGATCCGATCAATATTGGCGACTGTGGAGCGTTGACGTTGATTTGTTGAAGAATAATGATAATAACTGGACTGTGACTTTTCAAGTAACAGTAAAGTTTTGACAAAACTTTTAAAATATCACTTGTCCTTCCTTATAATTGTCAAGCAGGGGCACTCGCCCAGCAGGACAAGCTCATTGAAGCTGAACTTGTCCTTCCCAGATTGTTGGTCGTCTTGGACGATCAGACGGTGCCAATTTCGAGCCCTGGTTGTTCAGTGTCCAGTGCTGCAGACTGGCCCAGCATTAAAACAACATTGGGTCGGTGAACCATGCTGACTGTGCTGGACAATAGGACCCACACATTAGAGTATCGGACCCAGGCCGACATTGCTACACACATTAATACACATTAGAAATGCAACCCCCGACCGTCAGAAGGCTTTCGAGACAAAAGTATTTAAAAGCTTGAAATGAATAGATTCGTTTGTGAAATGTAAGCAGAAATCAGAGGGCCCAGTAAACACAATTTAACACGTTGACTTGACTCACTGTTGGTTTAATCCTGTATCACTGTCTGCCATACTGCCCGACAATAAAACAACGTTGGGTTGACATTCATATATTGGAACTTACACTTCACAAATCACATACCTTTTCAGTCATTTGAAGTTGTGTATCACAGCAGTGGGACTACTTCAAATGACTGAAGAATGAAATTGAATAGCTCAGAGCTGCCGCCGGGGTCAACCCTTTCAGTGCGAGGACCGTCTTTATACATCAGAATCTGACGTATAAAGACGGTCCCAGCATTGAAAGAATTAAAATATTTATAATGGTCGTAGACTCATAACATAGGTATTCAAATGAATCAGAAAGAGATAACTAAGACATTAATGATGATTTCAAATAGAAAATAACCCTTTGGTCTCCATGGCTTAAACACAAATAATTCAGCTTTGCAAGGGTTAATCACAGTGGTACATACCTGATAAAGGATGAGCCATCCAGATGCCAGAGATACGAGGACATTCATCATAGAGAACCAGTACATCAGCTCGTCAGACGGCCCCAGCACAAACCTGTTGGCTTTCCTAATGCGAGACAGCAGAGAAGGCCTGGCAGGCTCAGGCTCAACCTCAGGCTTAGGATCTGTCAGTGACGGAATAATGTTACATTGAACCAGCATTGGTACAAAACTTGTGTTTGCAAGGATAATACAACATTACTTACCCTATAATCACCCCTCTGTTGCCTTTCTAAAATAGAAGTGAGCATTAAATTTGCAATATCAGCATACATTTTTTAATTGTACGTATATATATGTAAGTAATTTTTGAGGGTCATGGTAGCGAGACACAATATCAACTGGGTAAAAAATTGAATTAACACACATGGCACAATGAGATGAGAACAAGCATCACAACACTGCCACAATGGGAATTATGTTGCAATTTGCAATAACATATGGCACAATGTCTTATCACAATATGAAACAATAAATCCCATTTGGCATTTTGAAATTTTGACATCAACTATACGCCATGCATATCTCATCTCTCATCATTTTAGTGTGGGATAAATGATAATGAAGTTTTTACCATCTGCATTATTCTGGTTCATGTTTTCCTCACAAGATGCACAGAGTTCCACCTCCACAACTGGCGATTCTGCTGCTTGGGTATCAGACACAGTGGTCTCGGGGGCATCAGTTAAGGTTACCTCAGGGGCATCATTTACCATGATTACAGGTGTTTCACATACGGCGACAGACGGGGCATTTTCTTCATCTTCATCTTCTTCCCCAATAGCTGATTCACAGATAGACATCGCAGCTATTGATTCAGCCATTGTTTCAGCTATTGATTCTGCCTGAGATTTGGCATGGCGAGTTGGCTGAAAAAGTTAATCCTGTGATATTACTCCTCATTTTCATTCACCTTGGGATATGACTTTAAATTCCTATCATAATTTCCGCTTCAGGATTTATTAATTAACATTGATACAGGATTGATACAGTACACTCAAGTTATCGTGCCCAAAAGGTCAAATTATTGACATAAAATGCAAAAAATCACAATAAATCAGCCATTTTGAATTTTTTTCAGCCATTATTGAACATGACCGAAAACTGCACATAAGTAACATGCATAACAAATTTGAGCAGGATAAACAAATTTAGGAAGGATACATGAAAAACTTTCAAAGTTATCACGCCCACAAGGTCAAAATATTAACGTAAAATGCAAAAATTGCAATAAATCGCCCAATTTTTTTCAGCCATTATTGAACTTGGACAATAATATGTGGACCCTTGAAAAATAATTGATAATGGTCTGTAATAATATCACCAATGATATTACTGCTCCATGAGGTCAGGGTGGACAGGCAGTTATCCACAGGAGGCCAGTGTTTAAAAGGTTAAACAGCTAATAAAATGGATTATCCCTTACAGCGCGGGGATTGACTTTAGTCTACAGAATCTGACGTCTGTAGACGTCAGCTTCTGTCAACTAACAAAGATCCCCTCGATGTAAGAGTGAACATATTTCTAATGGCATTAGACCCATAACATAGGTATTCAAATGAATCAGAAAGAGCTAACGAAGACATTTGTGATGATTTCAAATTGAAAAAAAACCCTTTTTCGATGCGTTGCGATTTTACAAATTAATTCAGCGCTTTGGGAGTTGAAAACGTTTCTAGTCATACTTAGCGGTGTAAGGGTTAAAATAAGCTTTTGAGGGGAGAGGGACGAGGGTTTTCAAGAAAAGCATTACCCAGCAAACACGACACATTGAAACAATGTTGGTTTAATGTTGGGCCAGCGTCGCAGACGGTGGGCCAATGATAAACCAACATTGTTTTTTAAAGTGTCATGTTTGCTGGGCTGTTTGTATGGCTGTGAAAAAGGTGCTAGAGACCAGGCCTCTGAATCTAAGGGATATACTGTAGGTCTGGTAATTTTCGCATGTTAAATTTTCGCAAATTTATGATTTTGGGACTTTTCACAAAGTTTAGAATTTGTAAATTTTAGTTTTTCTATAGTAGCGCTGTTAGAATAATAATTTTCTTGAGATTCTTGAATTTGCGAATTTGTCCTCCTCGCGAAATAGCGAAAATTAAAACCATGCGAATATCACCAGATCCACAGTAATTTTTCCTTGTCAAACCACATGTACATGTAGCTAGATCTACTCACTGGGACTACCACTTGGGCGTTGGCTGCGCTTCGTTTTCTGGCCTGGTTTCGTCTCTCCTCTCCTATGGACATGATTTTCTCTTTGATGGCGGGGTAGTATTCTAGAGCCAAATCCAGATCCTGTTTAGTCAGCATAAATACGTCAGCGTTGGTTCTCGCCCTGTAAACATGTTAATCAGGAAAATTAACTATATCAATCTCTGTATATCAATCTCTGTACAAGCAAGTACGTTGATTATATGAATCAGGGTTGGGGCCAAGTACATCGGTACTTGTACTTGCCTGTACTTAAGTACATTTTTTCGAGTACTTGCTTGTACTTTGTATTTGAGCTTCAAAAATGTACTTGTACTTGTATTTGTACCCAAGTACATTACGAAGTACTTGGTACTTGAAGACAAGTACATTGCAAGTACATGCATCCCGTTTTGTTCCAAAAAAATATATGTTAGGCCTATAATTTACTTTTTCAGTTATTCAGTGCAATATTTTTGCGAATACAAATTTTAAAATAATTCAATTGTTGAACGCAAAACAAATTTAGTTTATCTAGATGTATCAATGTAAAGCGTTATCACACATTCTTGTTCTCAGTGAGCTGTATAGTGTCCATTTGATCTTTCATGCATACTTCTGGTAAGCTGTCCAGATATATGTATTGATAAAATTGTTAAAACAACACACAGGCGTAACAGCAATGGTTATCGTCCATCTTTATCTAACACAGCTATGCAAAAACCTGACCCTGCAAAAACGGTTTATTGTGGGGCCAGCCTTCCAGATGATGGCTCAATATTGAATCGACAATGGATTAACGACATTATGATAATTGTATATCCTCTAGTTATTTTTAGTTCTAGTTAAATAATATTATATTCTGCTGAAATGCTTCATATTTGTGGGTTTGATTCAGTGTAAAATGTGGTTGCCCATGGTGTTTTTGTTGGCAAATTAGGAATTCTAACAAATGAAGTTTAATCAAATTCCTCGGTAAAAACTGTGACATTAATGTCTAGTAAAAGGAAATAAACATTTTTTCGCAACACATTGGTCATTATGTTTAATGTCAACAGACATACCCTAGTTATTAAAAACAGGGGAGCGCTTTTACTAATACACCTCTCTGTACTGCACTCAGCGAACACGAGACGTTGTCCTAATTGTGGGTCAACATCGTCGATGATTACATAGCAATACGCCAGCGTTGGGCCATTGCGCTTTAGCCCACTGTAGTCAACCCACAAACTGGCGTTAGAGTAGGCCTACCTGACTGTCCCTGCATCAGCTATTGCAGTCGAGAGACTTATTAGTATTGATATGAAGGCAAGGTATTTTCACCCAGAGAGATGCCAACTGAGCGATTAAATGTTTCAAAAACGTATATTCATGACATCAGATGCAATTCACATAAATGAATAACTGTATTTATAATATCATTCAGTGAACAAATATTCAATGGATAAACAATTTATTGAGCTCACATTGATTGTTGATATCATTCAATACACCAATGTGCAATGAATTATAATCATTTATTGATCTCACATTAACTAATAATATAATTCAATACTCCAATATGCAATGAATAAACAAGTTATTCAACTCAGTATGACCTTTGTTTCTTAATTTATGCATTTACCGGTATATTTTTATGCGTTATATTATACATTTGTACTTTGTACTTGGTAATTGTACCCAAGTACATTTGCAATGTACTTGGGTAGTACCCAAGTACATTTCGCAAAACCCTGTACTTGTACTTGAACATTTTTAATGTACTTGTAATTGTACGCAAGTACTGAGTCGATGTACTTGCCCCAACCCTGATATGAACCCTAAAATGTATCTGTTGATATCATAACACACATATGTGCTGTTCACTGATCTGTTCAAAGTGGCTGAATACAATAAACAGCCTGATTGGTTGTGTGCTTCAATTTTCCACATTATTTCTTACAAGAGGCCCATTTTGATATAGCAGAGCCTGCTATGAGCAGCCATCCTTGAGAAACAGGAAAAGTGGCCTTTCAAGACAGGTGGCTGCCCATAGGAGGTACATTTGTATAGGAAATGCCCTTTTTGGTAATGGTCAGTTGGCCTCCCATAGGAGGTTGGCTTCTCATTGGATTTGCTGCTCATAGCAAGTTTCACTGGAATGGAATGATTTAAAGTCAGCTTATTGTTTAGTCATATTTCCTAGCACAAATGGATAACAGCTCAAAACTGTGAAAATGTGAAAGGCGCTAATGTTACAAATGCCAGGCCAATGTGATATCTGTTCAACAATTTCATAAAGCCAATATGGAGGGGGGGGAGGTATGTGCTACAGTATGATATGAAGAGGAGAGCGTCATATAACATTTTTGTCCACATAGAAATTTAGATGGCATACCATTGGATTCAAATCTCAGAAATATGATCAGATAATTGTATAATCAATTTGCAAAAAACTTTTTTTATATATTCTACAAGAGTTTAAAGTGAGCTCAGCTTTAAACCAGCATCTTTATATGTCAGAATCTGCCGCCTGTAGACAGAATACTACGACATATAAACATGGTCCCTGCACTGAGAGAATAATGGCAGTGGACACATACCATAGGTTTTCAAATGAAGCAAAAAGAGATAACCAAGACATTTAGGATGATTTAAAACTGAAAAAAAACTTTGTCTAAAACTTTGTATAAATCTTCGTGATTTATACAAAAATAATTCGGCGCTTCAAGGGGTAATCAGAATGGAGGGGAGGGGCATTGAACACAACCTGGCAAGCTCGCCATTTTGCACACAGACAGACTTACCTGACTGAGGCAGTACGAGGGCAACTGAACAACAGGGCGACTTCACCAAAACTCTGTCCAGGTTTCATAGTGTCAAACACTATGTGGCCGTCCTCTGATACAACGTCTACTGCACCTCTGTGTATGAAGTACATCTGCAAAGAAAGTCAAAATACACTATAGGATTACACAAGATAAAAATATGCTGCTTTGAGTTTTCAAAACACATTATCTTGTACAGTATCACTTTGCCATATTGAGACCCTTTTCACACATCGTCCCCTTGGATCTAAAAGGGTATATCTGCCACTTTGAGAAGTATCAGATACACCCTTCCATACCCAGGGGGACGACTTGTTGACTGTAGCAGGGTTCCCACTCAAAACCGAAAACAAAATTCCATGATTTTTCCATGATTTTTTCATCATACCAGGTTATTTTTCCAGGAAATAAAATAGTGCTCAATTCTGTTTTGGCTGCATTAATTAAGTAATAAAAGACAGATGGTATAACATGTGTAATTTGCCTAAATTGTTATTATTCCCCTAAATTTTTTATACATCAAGTGATTTGGGCACATGCTACCACCAGTAGTCAAATGTCAGGTTAAGAAGGAAACACAAGTGACAAAGAATAAACTGTGCAAAATTTTTTCTGATATTGAAAAAAATGCGGATAACTGAAACAAAATTCCATGATTTTTCCATGAAAATGTCTTTTTTTGAAATTCCATGATTTTTCCATGCATGGATTTTTTTAAGCCAAATTCCAGGTTTTCCAGGTGAGTGGGAACCCTGCTGTAGTGTTATTTCTGTGGTTTTATTCGCACTTGTGCATATTGTGTAGGAACTTTCTAAATTTAGAAAATTGTCTTAAATGTGTGGAACTGATACACAGTGTGAATTAATTTTACAAATACAACTGATTTTCAGTCACTTGGAGCTGTGGATTGTGGTAGACTAAAATCAGACCCCCTAGACCAGCTACCATTATTTTTTTGCACCTAACCTAATTACCCTTTAGTAGCATAGAGTATATCAATTAAATATTAATGGATGGCTGATGGCTTCAAGGAGCATTTGAGATATGGTTGCCAATCAATCATCCTACCCAAACTCCAAATATTTTAAAGTGGATTTATAAAATTTGCAAATATGACGTTTTTGGTCCTATAGCCTGAAAAAACTTAATTCTGGAAAAAAATCACATGCATGCTAAGCACATTTGAGAATAAACCATGTAATAGATGTTTTTATCAAAAGCAATTTTCAATTCCTGCTGGAGTATAGGGCCTAAAATCAACATGTATATTCAAATTGAGCAATCAGTCATCAGTTCAGAATCAGCATTTCAAATGAGTCAAGATCACCAAATATCAGGATCAACATATAAATTCAATATAAACTTGGTCTTTTAAAAAGATAGTCAGACCTCTTGTCCTGAGACCACCCAACTGACAATTCTCATGACAACCCAGCAAACACGAGGCATAAATCCAATGCTGTTACAATGTTGGGCAAACGTCGAAGATGGCAGGCCAACATTATAATAACTTTTGATTAACACCTTGTGTTTGCTGGGAATATATCCAGAATGGCAGCAACACATACTTATGATAATCTAGGACCAATACCAATTATCGTATTGTTTTGCTTTATGTGACCAGCGCCTACGAGCAGCATAATCAGTTTAGTTTTGACATGTAATCACATTAGGCTCCATTTTTTTATCATGCTAAAGAATTGATGACTGTTATTATTTTTAGATTCTCACCTCACTCCCAATATCATGTTTTTTCACTATATATTCTCCTTTCAGGAAAAGCAAAGGTCGTATGCCTGTTGATAACATCTTGATGAAAGAAACTTCTGTGTCCTTAAATAGGGAAATCTAAAAAAAAATGTAATTATGAATACAAGGAAGTAAACAAGAGAAGCAGTTTTGTTTGAATAGCATCTGCGTGCCTATATACTTAACAGCCTGTATACCTATACAGTGGAGCCTGTTATGGGAGACCACTCCTGAGGCACAGAGACAGACACGGAGGTCCTTCAAGACAGGTGGTCTTCCATAGCAGGTTGGTTTCAATGGAAAAGCTAATTTTGGGGAACCGGTTGGTGGTCTCCTATAGCAGGTTGGCCTCCCATAAGGGTGGTCTCCTATAGCAGGTTGGCACTTATGCTGCAGGGACCGTATATATGCATTTTCAAGCGAATGTCGGACAAAATAAATTGAACTTTAGTTATTTAAATATTTTGTGGTACATGCTTAATTAATCTAAAGATAAAATTGTAAAGACGTTTATTTCTTCATAAATATGATTATTTTACGTCATTTGGAGCTGGAAATTGCGTTAGCAATCCCAGCTTCAAATCAATGAAAAATATTCGGAAACAATTTGGCAGCATAAGGATAAGGGTGATGTCCCATAGCAGGTTCCTTTCTAATTCAGCTTTGAATCATTTGCAATTGAAGGGTCACATCTGCCATATCAAATCACAAAGTGGCTGTAACTGGATATTGATCATCGATCCCCATCAATTTAATACGCAAGCAGCTTTATAGTCTCCATAACAATTTAAAAATGATATTTTAATAATAGTGAAATATACATGATTAAGTACTGAAATTTTCTACATTTTGAAATGACCTGATTAAATTAATGCATTAAATAAGTTTACAATGTAGTTATCCACCTAAGGATAAAGCTTTCTGAACTTGCATAGATGTTTTCTGAACTTGTATATATGTTTTCCGAACTTGAATAAATGTTTACCGAACTTGAAAAAATGTTTTCCAAACTTAAATAAATGTGTTCTGAACTGGCATAAATGTTTTTTGAACCTGCGTAAATGTTTTCTATCGTGGATGAAATTCAAAACAAATTCAAGCCTACAAGATAACAAAAGTGTTTTAAAAAATCAATTTCTACAAGCATACTTTCACTGGGTAAATTGACATTGATGTAATCAGTTTGAAAGGGACCACTGTACTAGAGGTGGATGGGGAATTCCAGCAAACACGGGGCATTCACCCAATGCTGGGAGAAAACCTACATTGCTGATGATGTCCAGTTTGTTGGGAAAACACCTACATTGCTGATGATGTCCTGATAAAGGCTAAGTGTGACGTCACCCCAGAGTGACAAAGGCAGTCCATCAAACAAAGACACCGGCTCTACACCCCTCGTTCGCATCCAAACATATTCATAGTACGACAGTACCCGGGTCTTCAACACTTCATCCAGCTTCTGGTCCTGTAGTATCAAATATAAGCCCAATTGTAAGCAAACATTCAGCCATGAGAGGGGTTATAACCCTTATCCTGCTTGAGTTAATTTATTTAAATTTTCCACCACTTGAGGTTGTGGATCGCGGTTGAAAATTAGGCTTATTTTCAATTTGAAATCCTCAGGAATGACCTAGTTAGCTCTTTCTGATTCATTTTAATACCTACATGTATGTTATGGGTCTATGGCCATTAGAAATAGCATGGGTTGACAAATCCTTATTGTGTTTCGTAGCTCAAATATCAGTGATTTGATCAGCAAATAAAATATATCAAAAAAGCCTATAGTCATGTTTAGTGATTTAAGGGTTGATGTCATAGGTGGTTGGCCAGCATTATCCGACCCCTTCATAAACAGTGCTCAATTTTCAGGAGAGCCCGGGTGCCCAAGGCTCCCGTGCCCGAGGCTCCTAAATGTACTGCAGGGCTCTGTATTAGCTGCATGACTATGCCCTTGTGGCTCATTAGATTTTGCCAAAATGTTTTTATTTAACACAGGTCAATTTATTTTGGGCACTCAAAGGAAATGATGGAATGATGGAAATGATGGAATCTGATATTCTAGGTGGGGGCCCTGCTGGCTCTCACATCAAATCTTCCAAAATCGAGCACTGGTGAAAAATATGCTATAATAACTGATTTATAATTCAACACTAGGTAAACATTGTATATAAACAGTAACAGTGTGCAAGTAGTCTTTATTAAATATGCACCATATCGTCCCCTGGTAGCCAAATATATACGTAAGGGCTTTCCCTGAAGTGCAGATCCGCGGCGCGGCGCCTCGCTGTTTTATCCCAGCGCCGCGCTGACAAAATAGAATTTTTTTTTTTTAATTAATCAATTTTTAAATTTATTTTACATAAAGCCTAAACATCTCCAGATTTTGCCAGAATGCGCCATTTCAAGACTTTACTTCAAAAAATTTTCAGGGGGCATCCCCTGTACCCCTAGAACCGAACGTTTCTGGAGCGCGTGCTTCGGGCATCACTCGTTCACAACACTGACAGAGCATTTTTTAAATATCTGCAACAAAATATGAGCCATTGTTTAAAAAGGAATCTGGAAGTAAAACTGCATGCCCGCTTCATCTCAGTGAAGAACAAGAATTCTGAGTGCTTTTTACTTACTCCAAGATAACGTGACACAGCGTCCAATTTTTCTTTAAAACGAGCTCTCTGGGCGTCAGCGTTTGCCAGACTGGCAGCTACGCTGGCAATGATGTAACCAAAGAACAGTACTCCGATGATCATAAAGCACAGCAAGATCACCATCTGCAAAAAATAGCACACAAATGTAATCTCTCAAAAACATTTAACCTAGCTTATAAAGCTGAAACATTTTTGTATAAATCATGAAGACCAAAGGCTTTTTTAAATCTGAAATAATCATTAATGTCTCAATTAGCTCTTTCTGATTTATTTGAATACTGTTATGGGTCTACGGCCATTATAATATTTTAATAATAATCTTATTCTATCTCGGGAAATTCTCAGGTAAAAATTTGACAAATAAGAAGTTTAGATCTTTTAACTCTTGACTCATGAATTAGATATTCAACAGATTAATTAGAGAGGAGGAAAAATGTGGGTTTTTAAAAAAAATTCACCTCCAGGTTAGTGTAGGCACTTATATCACCGTATCCGACAGAAACAGAAGTTGCACTGGCCCAGTATAGACTGATGATGTACAGCACAGGCACACTGGTTGTCTCTGAAAAAGTAAGAGTAACCCTTGTCCTACTAGGTCTGTATAATTATATACATGCACAATTTCAAGCAATTAATTTTAAAACAATATGCCACTGAAATAGGTAAAATATATTGTGATAGATAATTCAAATCGGGAGATTTATTGTGCATAAATAGAAATATTTCTCATCATTTAAACATGGAAAATGTGTTAACCCTTAACCCTTGCAGTGCGGCAACTTTAAGTGGGTAATAATTTCAGCTTCAAAAGAACAAAAATACCATCTTTAAGCTCCAATGTCTCATTTATCACAATTCAGTAAAAATGAAATGAAACCATTTGTGTTTTGATCATAATTAATAGAAGCAAGTAATATATATATAAAATATAACAATATCATTTATTTCTCTGTTATTTGAGGCTCGAATTATGGCTTCTTCAACGTTAGACATGTATATGATGATACTAACTTATGTCATATGTGGAATCAAACTGCATGATCCAGGCGCCCTTGGAGCACGTGTGTCCAGTACTGGTGGTTATCTTGTTATCTCCACTGCTGGGTGGACATCCCAGAATAAAAAGTCCACAGGTCAACCAGTGCAAGAAGATGAGGATGTAGAACATGTACTTTACACCTCTGTCACAAACACAAAAGTCAGGTGCATACTCTGGTTACTAAATATACGGTAATACAGTTTCACTAGTAGCTAGCTAGGAGACATTTTGTAACCCTTTCAGCGCGGGGACCGTCTTTATACGTCATAATCTGATGTCAGCAAACGTCAGATTCTGACGTGGAAAGACGACCCCTCCGCTGTAAGAATTAAAATATTTATAATGGCCATAGTCCCATAACATAGGTATTCAAATTGAGCAGAAAGAGCTAACCAAGCCATTTAAGGGGTAATGTACTTTGATAGAACTTACTTTGTACCCCCTGTACGTGTCTCTACATCAGACTCTTTGAAGCTAAATGCCAGCGGTAGCCGATAGATTTGGAGAATTCTGTTCAATCTGACCAAAGCATATATCTGCAAATCTTCATCTGCAATTGTCAAAGACAGTTTTATATTATTCAGAAACTTTTCATACACAACTTCAAATTTTGCTTCAACAGAAAAAAACAAAATAAAAACGACAACAGTCAGGATCCGCAGGGTGAGGGTTAAAAACACATCTCTAAGAGTATTGTATATGTGATAGACTGAGCAATAATGGCTTCAGCGGCCGATTCGCTTTCGCTGTCATTCGCCCTCATCTTCACTGCCATCGCAGCAAAAATAATCCTCTATAACGCTAGGAAAATTCGAGACATTAAATTTACCTGATGCAATAATCAATCGCAGATCTTTCAACACGTTTTGAACTATCTGCTCGCGCTTCCCTGACGACGACGCCATAATTGTTATTGTTGTGATGTTAATATCAAACTCCCAGAGCACGCAATCATTGAATATCACTGAGGGAGAGACCTTCGCAAAAAGGAATATTTAGGACTGTTTCCCGTTATAAAAATGATTATTTTCACTCGATGCATAAATTATAAATTGTGATTTTGACAAAAAAGTTTTTGAAGAATTACGATTGATTAACACAAATTGGCAATTTATGGGAAATGACCATTTGCTTCCTTAGCCTGGTTTTTGCCAGATGTCAAATATGTCTGTTATCGGAAATAAATACTTGTTACTTGTTGTCGGGAATACCTGTGAAGTGAGGACTGGCAGCATAGGCAAAAACCTCAATGGGAAAGCAGCTGATGAGTTCAATGAGGAAGCCACGGCTGAGGTAATGTTTGGCAGTGGAGAGAGGATGGGTGACCAGTACACGGTTCTCATTATAGAAGGCTGTGTGAAGGCCAATGTACCTGAAAACAATAATAACAACAGTAACTACATACAAAATAAGCTGCAGGACCATCCCGAACAAATCAATTCCACTGTATATGTTTACAGATCTGTACAGATCGAAATATACAGCTCATTCAAACAATACTCTTGTTAAGCCTTTCAGCACGGGGACCGTCTTTAAAAGTCAGACTGTGACGACTACAGACGTCAGATTCTGACGAATAAATTAAGATGGTCTGAAATAATTAAAATATTTAAATTGGCCGGAGACCCTTATAATCATGGGTATTTAAATGAAGCAGAAAGAGCTCACTAAGACATTTTTGATGATTTCAAAGTGAAAAAACCCTTAGGTTTCCATGGTTAATACAAAAATATATCAGTGTTGTAAGGATTAAACATTTGCCTTCAAAGTCAGCTTTTGTTTGAACTAGCTCCATAACATTTTGATTACAAAAATGGGCTTTGGTGTTGGAAAAGTCATGTGGACACAAAACAGACATAGATTTGATTAGAACTTTAAGGTTTAACCATTATCCTGCTAAGTTGGTTTATTTAAATTTTCAACCTCTTGAAGTTAATTCTGTGTCTCGCTACCACTATCCACAACTTCAAGTGATTGAAAATTACTCATATTTGTTTAATTTGGGACCAGACATATATCTTGATAATTATATGAACAGCCATTTTATTCCCAATAACAGTGATTTAAACGGCTAATAAACAGATTAAAAACATCCATTGTCGGGATCAGCAGACAAAGGGTTAGGATAATGTACTGCGCATGTACAAGGTCTCACCCCCCTAAATAAGCCGAAATCACGGCAGGTGTATACTAATGATGGAATCATCACACAAAATATTTTCAATGTGGCTATGTCAACCTCTGCTGAATTAAAAACAAATACAAACAAGTTATCATTTTGTGATTATTTAATAAGCACACGTTGTTTCCGTCGTGTAGGATATCAGATATAACTGTTTCATGATAATCTTGCAGGGGTACAGTAGGTTAAAATGATGTGTGTCTGGTCTGTAAGAGAGGGTAAGAAAAAGAGCTAATTTTCAGCCATTCTGATGTTTATCATGTTTATACACGGCATAGACTTTAGCTCAAAATCTGTCTGGCTACCAAACATATATCGGGCCTGTTTTTGAAAAAGGACAGATCAAGTTTTGCCATAATATGCGACACTACATGTGGAAAAGAGGTGAAATCGGCCCATGGAATAAAGGCAGTTTACATGTATTTCAATGGGAGCGGCATTTGGGGTGGTGAGACCACAAGGGTACTTACATGTTCATGTAAGCGAATAGGTCAAACATGTAGTTAAAGAACCAGATTGTTTTGCTGGTGTGAAGAAAAGCAGCTTGCAGAGGTAGAGTGAAAGCCTGGATAAGTGCCAGAACCACAATGAGGAATGTCCACCATTTGAGAAAGCTGCCTTGCTGAAGCAAAACACGCCTACAACATAATCACTTAATGAAATGAGGCAGGCACAATACGTTGGTCCAACGTTGATCCAGCGTCGTAGATGCTGCACCAACATTGGTTCATTATAGGGCCATCGCATTGTATCTAGGCAGGCACAATACCTTGGCCCTATGTTGATCCAATGTTGGGCCAGCGTCGTAGACGGTGGACCAACATCGGTTCAACATAGGGCCAACGTATTGTATCTGCTGGAAAGGCAGGTTAAGTGAAAAGTCAGTCCTATCAATTTGTATAATTAAATTTTCATATTCAACCAGAAACTAAAAGTGTATATTTCAGTAAACATAAATATAATACATTTAAATAGACCGTAAATTATCTTGATAAGGCTACACCAATATTAGCTTCATTAGAAATACCAGATCTGTTTTAGATGAGAAAATATCCAAAATATAATGAGGAAGGGAAAAAACATTTTTTTTAAAACATGAAAAGCTAAGGCCATGGCAGTATGTTTTTATCTCTGTTTTAGATGAGCGTGCACATTAAATTAAAACAGCTAGAGAAAAAAACATGATACCCGGTACCGTAGTTAATGAAACTGCATGCAAAATAAATGTTTTGATTTTTAAAAAGGTGAAATTTACTTTCAAAAATAAACAAAGCGAGATTAAATTTGAATACTTAATACAATTCAGTCAATTTATAAGCAGTGAAGAAAACACATTGCTTAAGAGACGGGTCATATACTCTTAATACCTCAAAAGCAGCTTAGAGAATATTTTCTGAATTGTGTTCAGTTTCTTGAATGGCGCCTCATATTGGTTTTCCGCACTGTCACCAATAGCTGTTGGTTGAGATTTGAAAATTTTTTGCGACGGTTTGGCCTCCTTCCCTTTCACGTTTTTGTGCAAATTCTGGATCTTCCTGTTGGCGTCTTTGATCACTGAAAATCAAGTGGAAATACGGGACTTTGAACCCTTCTACTGCTGGACCTTTATAGAATAGAGACCCGGTATCGAACCGCATCACAAAGGGGACCATCCCAGAATACGAACCACTGTTAGTCAGTTCCAATTTCTTTCCCATTCACATAATTTATTATCAGATTCAGAAAGTGGACCGACCTGCAATTCACAACACCAGGAACATAATGAAATAAATTAATTTTAACTCCCAAGACTAGTATATCACTACCGAGTTATTATTAAACAAGAAGCGCGGCATCTAATTTAACAACGCTGATTGTTTGAATGATGTCACGATCAAAGTGGCTGGCACAAAAAAGCAGACATGAATGAAAGACTTTTTACATAAATAAACATGTATAATATGTTTTTCATATATATTTTTATATGTACATGTATTTAACCCTTTGACTTCCAGGCCGAAGTGCATGCCAGGATCCAGGCATACTGGTGTAAACATAGTAATTTTGATGGGATTTCCGTAATGTATAGCTACGTACATTGCTGAATGGCGACGGAAATTTCTGTCATATGTATGGTAGTGAAGAGATTGATAAAACACTATTTTTAAATTGCATGTTGTTTTTTATTATATAGTAATGTCATTATCAATACATTAGTTTAATAATCCACCTCAACCCTTTCACTACTGGCAGTAATGTCCCCCCCGTACTGGGCCCAAATGTTTGACGTAATATAATTAGGCTATCGTGGTGACGGCCCAAGTACTATAGTGTACATCATTTAGGCCGTTGTGGCAACGGCACACGTAATAAAAAGGTTAATCTCAACACGGAACAGCACATAAGCTGACTGACTCGTATCTCATCATTCTAAATTGGCTGGATTCACAAAGTGGACCAACTCGAAAACTCAGTCCCATGAATGGTCCGATTTCCGGGTCTCTACTGTATATATGGTTCCAATTTGGCCTCAACTATCAGAGAAATTAATCATATATATAGTTAGTGGTGGATGATCAGGTAAACAAAAAATTCAATTTGGAAGATGCCTATTTTTCACAAATAAACTTATTTTTTGGCCATTTGAAGCTAGAAATAAACAATTCAGCAAATACGTTGGCCCAGCATTGTACAAATGTTATACAAATTTTTGTGTTTGTAGGATCCGCCGTCTTACCATCCATGAAAGAGGAGACACTTCCTTCATGATCCATTGTGAGACGAGCTCGAGCGGCCGTCTGCAACCTTTCCAGCAACGCACGATTTTCTCTGGCAAACATGAACTGTCTGCAAAAGGCAGACAATAACCATAAGCAAACTTTCTCAGCAGGTCCAATTATTATTATAAAATTTTAATTGCAGCCTGGAGGGGCTTTCGAGAAAAAAATTGTGCTTGATGCTCCTGAGAGCAACTAAATAGTATACCTTTATTTTTCAGATTAGATTTACAAAATTCAAATAATTGCGACGGCGGAGAGTGTGGAATAGAGTAAGCAGCCCGACTCTGAGACGGCTTGTTTTTAACCCTTGCAGCGAGGGGACCGTTTTTAGCCGTCAGAATCTGACGTCTGTAGACGTCTCATTCTGAAGTCTAAAGACGGTCACCGAACTGAGAGAGTAAAATATTTATAATGGTCGTAGACCCATAACATAGGTATTCAAATGAAGTGGAAAGAGCTAACTAAGTCATTTATGATGATTTCAAATTGGAAAAACCCTTTGGTCTCTATGGTTTAAACAAAAATATTTCAGCGCTTGAGGGTCAATGAGAAAGTGATAACATCAAGAATTGTAACACCAAGCTGTGGCAGCGTGAAGTTGACAAATACTCACTCCCTGAGTAGAGGGAAATCATCCACCACTTTGTTCATGTCGCCAAGTTGGAGGCGTATGACCTCGCAATGGGTGATGGTTCTGACAGTGGCGGTGCGGTACTCTCCGTAGAACATGCCGATCTCACCAAAGTATTGTCCAGGTCCTATTTCCGCCAGCGTGATAGACAGGTCTGGTGATAAAATCTGAACAGGGAAATATACCAATAATTACCCTTTGGACCCTGACCTCCTGGGGATAACTACCTCTCCACCCTGGTATCCTGGAGCAGTAGGCCCTACATGTATATTCATGATATTGGTGATATTATTATAGACCATTATAAATGTTAATTTTCAAAAAGTCTACACAATTATCCTGACCAAATTTCACAAAGTAATACTCCAAAAATATTATCAGAATGATGTGGTTTGTTGGGACAGTAAATGATGACGTCATAATTTACTGTTATAATCATATCTATTTGTGTTCAATTATGTTTTTTTAACATTGTTCAATACACTAGTTGTGATTATGTCACACCTAATATACACTCAGTTATCAGTGAGTGTCACAGTCACCCACTGAGATTTTGTGTGGCATGTACACATATCCAACACCAGGGGTCTCTGTCGTCTGTTACGTCACCGTCTGCCAACCAGCAGCCAGCTATTCATAAATCAGGCACCAGCGGTGAGGTAGATCGTGATTGGCCAGTTGTGTTTAGATGCACACCTGCCCATCCGCTGCCAACACATGGGAATTTGTGCACGCAGTGCTCGTCATACAAACCTGAGGGTATCCATGAGTGTTCCACTTTCAATTTTATATTTATTGATATTTAATTTGATGGAGTTTTTAAAAGTATGAGCTAAGCACAGTTTTTACTACATACAGTATATCAGTGTATATTCAGCCTAGATATTTTTATCTCATTTTCAGAAGCGTCAATGGTAATAACATGAATCGAGTTATTTTGCACTCTGTGAGGCCATCATTCTGAAAGAAGCGGGATTTTTCCCACGCACGTAGATGCGGCAGTACAGAGAGTGGCTGTGAAATCTCTGTCCCCTGGTGGTTAATATTAGCTGATCGGGGGAAGATGACCAGTGTCTGAAGTAGAGATAGAGACACTGGTGACACGAGTGAACACCTAATATGGTTAGTTTCATACTGATATATCGGTACTCTTCCATATATGACGTTAGAGTCCTATGGGTTAAGTTGCAATACAGAAAAATAAAATAAACACTTTTAACCCTTATCCTGCTAAGATAAATTATTTAAATTTCACCCACTTTCATCCACAACCTCAAGTGGGTGAAAACTATTTTGTTTAATTTGAAACCAAATATTCACAAATCTTGATATTTAAACAAGGCAAAGGCTCTTTTAATTTTGCCACACAGTATACTTTAAGCAATGGGCACACAATGTTCAATTAACAACAATAATGTTGATTAAAGTTGATACAACACTAATTGTCCAGTAGACACTACAGCAATAAAGAGCATGTTACCATGGTTACCATGACATTACCTCACAGTACCCCCTCCTGATACAGTACATTTCCTTGCCCACATCACCAGCGTATATAACAATATCACCAGGGCTGAACATGTAGTTCTGGGTGCGCAGGGCCAGCAGGCGCAGAAAAGACACATCCGTGTTCATAAACAAAGGCACCTGAAATGTACTTAATGTGGGAGACTAAATCATTTTGTAGATTGACATTTCATGACTTCAATAAATTCATTACAGTATGATTCCTAGTCATGAATACTAACAAATTGATGAATACATGTACCATGTATCACTGTGTATACTAACAGCTAGTGTATGTATTTTTCCATAGTCTATGTATACAAGGTCGTGTTGATTATCTGACTTGTAATTGAAAAAATTATAAGTCAAATATTTGATCAACATGACCTTACCTGCTAAATTATAGAATTGAATTTTTACCAACATTTGTCGCAATATTACCTCAATATACAGAAACCAACCTGAAGCAATACATACACACTTACCTTGCATGGTCTCATTTGCTAGAACATTTTTTTGTGAACTGGGTAAATCCTGCGTAATATATATCATTTTTCTGAAGCTGGAATTGTCAGTACAATTCTCTGTGCCTTGGTGGGTATTGAACATGTTGAAGGATTATTTATGACACATAGGGTATTTGTAAAGTAGCAGAACCCAGCACACACAAGCTGGTGGCCCAATGCTGGGCTGTTGTTGGCCCATTGTCTACGCCACTGGCCCAACATCAGCCAGACATTGGGCCAACACCTAGTGTTTGTTGGGAAACTGCACTTCGCGTATTTACATACCTGACCGAGCAGTTTTCCAGCGTCATCCATAGCAATGTCAGTCTGTAGAGCTTGTGGCATGTCGTACATCAGTGGTCGCTGACCAGGCATCCAGCACCCTCTGAGAGAAAAAAATTATTGTTTAGAATAAAGATATTACGCAGATCAATTGCTTGTCACACTAAAATAATTAAGATCAGACATTTGACAACTGGCCACACAGCGTTGTATCAGCATTGAATCAAAATCAACATTTATCAAATCACAGATACACAATTTTCACCAATGGTCACCATCGTAGAATAAATTCAGCTTGCTGAGAAATAATAGGTATACAGGTATTGCCACAAAAGTAGCAAACAGTTCAGCCACCTGGCACCTGGACCGTGATTTTTAAAATAACACTAAATTACTTAAAATTAATCAGATTATTATCTGATTATTAACCGGTTTAGTGTAAGCACAATAGCTCACACATATCTGTTTTTTCCACGCTATGCTTTTATTTTGCTACTAAGTCATTTTTTTTTCAAAATACAGTCATCTAGACAAATACCTATTCTTACTCCACATCATCCTCAAATAGTTCATCACCCTCAGCTGTAAGTGAGCTCCCAAGTGACGCTCTTCCATGAACTGCTTCACAGCAAATACCTTTTCCTGGAATACAACCCTGGCAAAGATAAACAATTATACATGTACATGACATGGGTTGGTTGCATTGGGGACTCCAAGGAAGAATTAATTGGAAGGGAAATTTGTGTTTCTCCATGCAGCTATACAAATTAGAGAAACTATTCAAATTAGAGAATTTTTTTAAATGAGAAAAACTAAATCAATGTACAGTAGAACCTGCTCTGAGCAGCCACCCTTGTGACACAGAAAAAGTGGCCTTTAAGGCAGGTGGCTGCTCATAGGAGGCTAATTTGTATATAAAATGTCCTTTTAGGTAATGGCCACTTGGCCTCCCATTGGAGTTGGCTGCTCATAAGAGTGCCTGCTGATAGTAGGTTCTACTGTATCTACAGTATTCAAATTACAGAAACTATATATTTAAATTAGAAAAACAGACATTCAGAAGGAACTTACTTTGGGTTTTCCAGATTGGCTAATGTGGCTGCCATGACGGCCAGTGACAGCCCATAGAGCAGCAAGCCCATGAGCATGGCAGAGAGAGCGACAAATCTCCCCATGAGAGAGTAGGCTGTTAAGTCGCCATATCCGGTACTGGTCATGGTGGCGGCGGCCCAATACAGGGACACAATGTATTCACGCAGGGGAGTCAGGTCTACACCTGGACCTGCCCATATGCCAATCCAGCTGTCGGCACTGCATCTACAAAATACAACACAACCTGCATGTTTTAATCAAATTTAACTTGATTTTATTGACATTGTGAAATTATAAAAGTAGCCAAACTTGAGTAAAAAAAATTCCAGTTAATGAAACAAGAAGGACACTGCTATTAAATCAACTAAAAAAGCAAATTTTCGCGGGTGCGAATATTGCTTTAAATGTTTAGTATACTTTATATGCATACGGGCACCATGCACAACGGTTAAAACATTATGAAACGTAGGCCTAGTGGGCTAAATATTACACCGAGAACTGTGTATAGTGTCACCAACCACACACAGAAAACATTTTCGTCTCAACCCATAGATTTATAACACACCACACAGGTGTCTGTCTCCACCCCACCCCATCACCTCCACCGTACATGCTATAGGAGCATAGCTAGTTATAATAAAGTAGAGGTCATGTAGGTTATTTTATTCCCACCTGCATTTCCATTCCCCATATTTTCATTACTAACTAAACTAAAAAAAGTTGTAACATTTTAAAAGCTGGAATATTTGAGATATATTAAAATTCAGACTTCGCTTAAAAGAGAGTTCCGGGGTTAATGGGTCAATCATGTCTACAGGTCTATAGAGGGACATCCTTATCATGATAATTAGCAATTCACTATACCGGGTATATTCAGTGGCCCACAGGTGACACAAACATCAATGCAAGTTCAAAACCATTTATGCATGTTCAGAAAACATTTACATAAGTTCAGAAAATATTTATGCAATTATGCTTGAAAACATTTATGCAAGTACGCTTCAAAACATTTATGTAAGTACGATTGAAAACATGTATCCAAGTTTAGAAAACATTGATGCAAGTTCAGAAAACATTTATGCAAGTAGTTAGAAAATTGAACAAATGTATGCAAGTTCAGAAAGCATAATTTATGTAAGTTCAGAAAACATTCATGCAAGTACAAAAAACATTTATGCAAGTAGTTAATACAAATAATAACATTTGTGCAAGCTCATAAAACATGCATGTATAAAAGTTCAGAAAACTTTTATGCAAAGTAGGCTTGAAAACATTTATGCAAGTACAATTGAAAATATATATGCAAGTTTAGAAAACACTTATAATGCAAACTTGTTCAAAAAACATCTAGGTAAACACAATTGAAAACATTTATGCAAGTTCAAAAACATTTATGTAAGTTCAGGAAATTTTTCCTGGAAACATTCATGTACTAAGTTCAGAAACTTTTTTTGCAAGTTCAGACAACATTTATCATGTTTATGCATATGATTGAAACCCCAAATGCAAGTTCAGTAAACAAAATGGAGAGAGAAAGGAAGGGAAGAAGGCAGAGGAAGAGGGGCAAAGGAAGGAAAGAATGAAGAAGAAAAAGAGTAGTGAATAAAAGAAAAAATAGATGAAGGAAGGAACAAAAGAAGGTATGGAGGAAGTCAAAGAGAGGAAGGAACAAAAAATGCTGCAATGAAAGATATTTCGAAGATGGGAGGAGGGGAGGGATGAAATGAAGGAAGAAATAGACACGAAGGAAGAAAAAAAAGGATAGCAGAAAATAATGTCAGGGTATATAGTTGATGGGAGGGACGAGAATACTAACCCTTGCAAAATTGCATGAAAATCTGTTCAGAATTGACTGAGAAATATGCGAAAAACATGCGCTATAATTTTATGTGACAGAGATTATAGATAGTTGTGTGACACAGGCCTACTTTTGTGTACTAAATTTACTTTTAGGAAATGTTAAAGGGACATGCCCAGGTCTAAAATCATCAAAAAATAGGTGATTTTATTTTGGCTTCTTAATATGACCATATGATGTAAACATGTCCATAGACCTGATTTCTAATTATTGACAACCATGTCAAAAATAAGAAATACAGGAATTTCGTCTCTATGATGATTTTAGACCTGGGCATGCATATCCCTTCAATATCTCCAATATTTAAATCAGCGACCAAAATTACGACTCACTTTGTCAGCTTTGTCAGATCGGATCACACATCAAAGTAGCTCAGCCTGTGCTGGTTTAATGTTGGAACACTGTGTCAGTCGCAACAAACTGAGGATAAAGTTGTGAGTGTTAAAGCTGCTTGCCTTTTACCGCAACCATATACCCAGGTCAGGCATATACCCCCTATATCATGTATATACCCCTATACAGCTACTAGGTACTGCATTACCGGTGTTCAGCGTAATTGTTGTAACAGTGTTGTAACTTCCCAGCCTGGGGGTCGAGCCACCGACCCTGGCATTGTCTACGACATCGGCCCTACATTGGTTCAATTTCTCGTGTTAGCTTCTTCATAAAGATGATAAAATGTAACATTAGATATGGGAAGACTCGTCTGCATGAAAGACGCGATCCCAATGCCATTATAAGATTATAAGTAAACAGCCGTACGAATAGACACACTCTCATATCTGACATATCTTTGCAGCAAGACGACATGACGTTGAACCAATGCTGTATTGATGTTGGACCAGCTCTATGGTAACACGCGTGTCACAGAATGCTGAATCAGAAAGTATTAACGTGTGTGTTCTGTCTCTGTTGTTTGTTTGTCTGTTTGGTTTAGCTAGCCCTGCTACCGGGCTTCTCGGGCCTTTTGACAAATGTCAATGTTACCACGTCACCACGAACTACAAAAAATCTGGGGCCCGTTTCTGTAACGTACTTAAGTCCTAAACTTAAGTATTTAGGCTACTTGTACTTAACTTTTTGCTGAGCACGTTTCTACCATGACCTAATTAGAGTTAACAGAATTAAGTCCCTTGATTTAAGCAAAACATTTAAGCATGGAAGTTAGCAGACTTAAAGGTGTAGTCAACTGTCAAAATTCGCGGGACAAGGGTCCCCCAGATGGCAATAGTGCCCGTGGGTAGGCCAAGGCCCTATTCCATAATAATACTAAATATGCGTTTCATACCCAAAGCCTCATTAAGAGCAAGTTCTCAAATCACAGCAAGTTCATATATACTTGAGCGACATCTATGAGTTAATAATTCAAAGCACTTTGCCCTTGCCCCTACTTGGTCGCTGGCTTGCAAACAAACTGACTGTATTACTGCGGGGTTTGGAAACTGATTGACCCCAAAAGCTTGTATTGACACTCAGTAAATACAAAACATCTGTATGACTTCATGCAATGTTGGACCAACGTCGAAAACGTTGGGCCGACGTTGTATAAATGTTATACAAATGTCTTGTGTTTGCTGGGCTGCAGGAGGACTTTCTCTCAAACATTGTACATTTATTCAATGTTGGTTCAATGTTGGGCCAGCGTCGCAGACGTTGGCCTAGCATTAAAACATCATTGGATCAATGTCTCGTTTAACTAGTATCTTGTAATCAGTCCAGTAGCTATATTAATGCCGTCAATCTGTACTCAATAGGCAACTGTTGGCCTACACTTGACCGTCCCAGGCATGCGCATTTTGCAGTTGAACACTAGTTTAAGTCTGAAATTCACAATGTCGATTCACTCGAAAAAGTACTAATAAATATAACTTCTACACATTTTTTGCATATATATTTGCTGAAAATGACATATACGAGATGAAATCTTTGTTATCTAGGCCTACTTAGTTAAATAACATAATACTGCGACTTACAATAGCTTAGATAGATGCGGCCACGGGAACCCAGTCCACCTGCATGGTGGCAAAGTCCAAAGTGTCATTAAGCATGCAGGTCAAGTGTCAGTAGGTCAACAGATCCCTTAGGCTTAGCCTACATGGCCTAAGCAGGCTTAGCCTAAGGCTAAGCCTAACTAAGGCCTTGGCTAGGCTTATTAATATCACTGTCGGCAAGGCTGTGATCACTGCCAAACACACAATTTTTTTTAATTTAGTCATAAGAGTTGTTTTTATTATTTAGGCTTGAACTATGTCCAGTTTAAGCACCCAAAATGGAATGGTATAGGGGCCTAGGCCTACCTGGATTTTTTTTTTTTAAATAATGTGAATTAAATAGACAAGGCCTAGGGGACGGGACGATAATCTCCAGAAGTTATGTAGACTAGGCCTAGTATAGTAGGCCCTAGACCTATATTATCATTTTATGCCTACAAAGTCGCCCATAGGCTAGGGCCGAATACTATAGTCTAGCCTATAGGCCTAGACCTAGGACACCTAGGCTAGATGTTAGGCTTAGGCCTGCGTCATAGGCCTACAAATTACACAATATCATGGCCCAGGTGGGAAATTTCCGTTTAATAATACAGACGGATTTCCGTCTTTTAAAAAAATTCAGAGCAGGCAATTCTAGTAGATCTAGGCAATATTCTTATCAGTCTTGGGTTTCAACACTCAATTTCTGATCCCCTCACCTCTATGAAATTTCCCCGTCACTGCAACACAGCCCACAATGCAGGGGCGGTTCCAGGATTTGAAAAAGGAGTGTGGTTCGGGGCCTCTAACCAATATTTGTTTGGCCAAATTATTTAGGGGACTTCTTAAAGAATTTGGCACAAAACGGGGTGGGCGTGCGCCCCCCCCCCCCCCCTCTGGATCCGCGCCTGCAATGGTCACTCAATGAAGACAATAATATTAATCTAACATTAGTCCAAATTTCATGGTGTATGAAACTTTATTATTTTTGTGTGCTCACTTTCCCAAATTGTAGACTTTTGTTTACAATAATAATAGGTCTAGTCTGCTTATTATATTAGGCCTATAGGCTAGGCTTGACTAACGTTATAGTCTAGTCTAGACTAGTCTAGGCCTAAAGCTAGATTCTTATGTTCAGCCCCTTCAAAAATTTAACATTTTTTCAATCAGGGACTTTGATAGGCCTAAGCTAGTGTAAGAGCTATAGTCTAACGTTATATGTTGCCATTTATCCAGGCAAAATAATCACTCTGAAAATATCATGGAAAAAGGAAAACCTAACTTAAGTATACTAGTCAAATTCATGTAATTGAAGAAGCTGGAAACACACTATGGTTCATTGGACATTGTGTTATATTGTTGTACACATTTCTGCAACATGATTTGGACAGACTGGCAGTGATGGCCTATTAGTATTATAAGCTATAGCCTAGCCTTTAGTTGGGTCTAGATCTATACCATGCATACCATGGCCATGGAGCACCTGCTGTTGTTGTCATGGCTGTTCAGTTTTGACCAATTGCAAGCTAGATAATTATATAATTGGGTCAACGTGGCCCCATATGTCATGGTGAAAACGTAATTAGTTAAGTAAAATAATATACATAGTTCAGCAAGAAACATAAATGGAACTTAAGTATTATTAAGCAAACTTAGTTTGCTAAGCATGCTTATATTTAAGTACGATACAGAAACCGGCCCCAGATCCCTGAACATCCAAACTAGACAGTCCTCACATTTAGATCGTCCGATCTCATACAATCAGCTCATTACAGCTAATGATTTTTCTACTCTGTGCGACTTGCAATAAAACGTATCTTATTTTATCTTAGGCTTATACACTGTAGCTCTCCTCTCCGATTCCCCCGGGGTGAATGGAAAGGAAGAGAAAAGCTACCCTGTACTCAAAAGATCCAGAACTGCCAAGGGATCTGACCTAAAATCACCGGGGGGCGAAATTGTGTTCCACTGGGACACGATATATTTTATTGCACATAATCACGATTTTTTTTCTGGAGTAGTACGTTTACCACGAAATTCGAGCTACAAGCCCAACATGCACTGGGTGTATTGAAGGGTTTCTAATTATATATGTTACGGGTTTAAAGTACGGAATCCACGAAATTTAAGCTTAAAATTTTCCCCAGCAACATCCTCCAGAATCCAACATTTTGCACCAATTTGCGGCTAAAAATATTTTAAAAAAATCCCAGGGGCATCCGGACCACTCTAACCTCCTTTTTGTAACACCAAATATCAATTCAAACAGTATTTTACAGGTGGTCTAATTAAATTATTTTGAAAATACCCCAGCAATATAAAATTCGACCCCCCCCCTTCAAACATTCCTGGGCACGGGCCTGTAGTATGTAAACTGGTACCCGTAGCCAGCTCTTGCAGGTGGGTCAGTATCAAACCTACATGTATGTAGCCTGAAAACATGTAAGTTGTAACTGTGTTCTCGGGCTACCGGGATATATGAATAATCTGATAATCCTTGACCATGTCTGATGTAAACATTGTTTTTTAACAGGATATCAAATATTATCGAGAATGCGTTAATCACAGTAGAGAAAATACAGGGATTTCATTACCTAAATTATGCTTGCGTATTTTATACAAAATTACGTCATTTTCATTCACATAGATGTGGCAATTGTGACAACAACTCATTCCTGAATTTAAATGCAAATGCTAAGAAATACCTGGTTATTTGGAGAGTTATAACGATATATTCATTTGACCAATAGCAGTCAGTTTTTAGTACATCCCTTATTAAAAAAAAATGCATTGACCATGCAATGACCATGTATTGCCCATGTATTTCATGTATTGACCATGTATTGGCAATTTCTCGCTGTATTGGCCATGTATTGACCAGTATTGACCATGCATTGACATTGCATTGTTGAGTTGTATGTTGATATATATGCATTGACCATGTATTAGAGATGAATACTCCTTTTTCTGTTATTGATCATGACTGTCTTGTCAAGGAAATTTTACTGAAAAATATATATTATTTTGCATTGACCATGCATTGGCCATTATTTTGACTAGGCATCATGCATTGACCATATATTAGTGATAAATGATCTTTTTTTTGTTTTTGCATTGACCATGTTCCGTCCTGAAAATTTTCAACAACATCTATATTACTTGTCAATCATAGTCATTGGCCATGCATTGACCATTATTAAAGTTAAGAACTATATTGCACATGGTAAAAACATGAATATGAATCATGTTAATCATTGGCTGTGAATGATCACAAGGCAGAGTGAAATAATGGAAGGTAAAGGTAGTTCTGCACAGAGGCCATTTTGATTTTAGAACTACAACATGATGTGCAAAATCTAAACAGCAAAAAGGAGCTCAAAATGTATTGTTTTCACACATACTTCTCCATGTACTTTACCATGATTATGATAAACTGGGTGTTTGATTTGTGGCATCTGGACAAGCAGCAAATACGCTAGGATAAATAAATTTGGCTCTAAGTTTGCATATGTATACATAAGGAGCTCTTTTTTATATTAAAACAGACCATTGCTAAATTGGATCTGTGAGGATGTTTTCTCTACAGTCATCGACACTCTTAGTGACAGTAGCCTTTCGCAGCGTAATGTAGCGCTAACGTTTGTAATTATTTGTGCTGTCAGTGTCAGTGCTACACAAAACTCACTAGGATAGTACAATTGGATTGCATATAAAGGAGGGGAAGTTGGAAAAAGAAAGGTTAGTACCGGTATCAATTTACCATTTTGTGCAGCATGCATTTATTTTAATAAAGTTACATTGACCATGGATTGCAAAATGTCAATACATGGCCAGTGGATGACAAATTATATGCAATGCATGGTAAATGCACATGCATTTCAAAATTATGCATTACAATTTACATTATCAATACATTTACCATGCTCAACAGTAATACAACCTTGGTCAATTGCATTTGGTATCATTGACCATGCATTAGCATTATTGCAATGCATGATCAATACACTAACATAAGTCTTGTAATATTTAAAAAGTATTGACCATGTAGGCTACATGATGTATTTCAAAATATTCACAATGCGTGGTCAATGCACTTGAAAGATCATTGACCATGCATTGGCATCCAGGTTATTTGCAATGCCCGTGCAATAAATTATAGCTGCCAATAAAATGTATTGACCAAGTACTGCAAATGCCTTACAGCTGTATTGATCATATATTGCAGAATATTTGCAATACATTATTACTACACATGTGACGTGATTTAACTGTCAATGCATGGTCAATGCATAGTCTAGCAATAGATTCTATTTTTTTAAATTTCACAGTAAATGTATTGATTTGTGCTCCATCAATGACCATCAATGCATTGTCAATGCGTAATGGTCAATGCGTAGACAATACATGGTCAATGCAATTATGCATTGCAGCAGCAATGCCAATGCAATCCATGGTCGATGCATCACTTTAGTATATTCTGGTTAGGGATTGTCACGTCGATCACATTAGGATACCAATCCCTCTGGGTGAGATGGGGTGAAATATTTCGCCACAGCCTTCCAGACCGAAATGACTGACTAAGATATTTCGGGCCAGCATAGTTTATCAAATTCAGCTTTATTTGGACCTACGCATTTCAATAGCTTGTATGCGGCCAGCACACCAGCCCGTTGATTTCAATGTGGTGGCCCCTTATCCTGCCACGTGTCTCTGCTACACCATGACGGCAGCGCATCTTTATAGCCGCTGCGGTCTGGTGTCTGGCCAGCGTCGCAGACAATGGGCCAACATTTAGCCATCATTTGATCAATGTATCTTGTTTACTGGGACCAAGGAAAATAGATTATATTCTCTATGCTCGGATTTATCCTTCTTATCTGGACGTCATCATTGGGTCATCGTCGCGTGTTTGCTAGACACCACTTCAGCCCTAAAAAAATGTGTGGTGACCCCGTACCTCCACGTGCCTCAGACAAAACAATGACGGCAGCACATAATAATATAATCACTGATAATGTTAATCTTTCAAGAGCAAGTGAATAAAAGAGTTGTCCAAATTTCTGCCTTTTATCATTACGTTTTATATATTGTTACATGATATTTTGTGAACGTGCTTGTTATGTGTTTAATATGGGTGCCAGCAACCATGACAATGGGCATGATAGTTGATACACTGAAGGCCTGGTGCACGAAAAGTGGTTAAATTGGTTATCATCTGTATAAAAAAAATTTATATCCGTGATTTGGCCCAAAATCTACATAAATAAAGCCACATATGTCAACTGATACAGTTATAGACTGTATTCTTAAAATGTATTATCTTACAGTGTTTATACAAACTCATTGTAATCAGTAAACATGGTCAGTTAGCGGACGGACCTGACACATATTAAGATATCTCCCTGAAAGCAATATGAAATTTACATAGAAAAAATGTTATTACTGAAAAAAAACCCTGCTTTTAAATGGTCTATTTAATGATGTTCCATTAAATTTAATACTAAATTGTAACTTTGTTCGCACATTTGTTACATAATCTTACAAAGTCAGCCGGATACAGGGAATTATCAGTCTGATTAAATGAATGTCAATTAGCTCCAAATATTATTCGATAGATAAGATAAAGCGTATTCTGTACACAGCTCTATGTGAAAGTATTTGAATAAATACATATGTATTCCTTACCCAGCCATTAAAGATCAGCTACATAGTTTGGTAGGACTATCTATATAACATCTATAAGTGATCTGAACCCGAGTAAATCGTTTTTATCACCCTTTTACACTGTAAATTCACGTTATGATATCTAATATAAATGTAGGTTTTGAAAAACACAAATATATCTTAAAATCCAAAATTGTGATATATTGCTATTTTAGTAATCTAAATTGCTTCACATGGTGCTTGGATACTTTGTTGATGGTAAAAACATTATCTGTCAAATACCAGTGCTTGATAAAGACTTTATAAAATCGTGTCACGTCCGTCCCCCTGGAAACTAACTTTGTTGTTGCCGAGTAGAAAACAGCTCTAAATATAATATGAACTATTTTAAAATATGTATTTAATATAAATTATTACATTGCAGCTTTATTCCACTATAATCCTAATAGTTTATTCAAGATTTTACGTGTAAATACATATTATGGGGGACGGACGTGACAGGGTGGGGACGGACGTGACAGCCATATTTGTGCTATCTGCCAGAAATCTTCTTAACATTTATCCATTCAAAGTGGCTATAATTAAGATATCACCTGAAGACTACATAAGCACAAAATCGTCAATGACAAATATTTCTGCTTCCTTGATTTTCACCGGGGGGGACGGACGTGACAGATTTTTTTTGTGAATTTTGCCGTCTAGACACCCCTATATCTAGCTAAAACTTTATGTGTATACATATATTTTTATATCTGCTGGTCATATATACATATTATGCCATATAATAAAAACAAAATATAAACTATTATGTGATAATTAATAATTTTAGGTGATTAAATAGATAAATAAGTCAAAATGCCTGAAAAAACGTTACAAGGATATCGTTTTACATTTCAAATGAAACTGACCTAAATAATTGAGCTAGATGCACATGGTATACCTTAAACTGAAGGTATTTTTATGTAGTGTTATATAGGATTTGCTGTCTAATGTAATAATGCACAATTTTTATATGGCAATGATATAAAAAAAATTAAAAAATTGATGCTAACTCGTAACAGTGCATTTTTGACCAATTTTGGTGACTTATATGTTATTTTCACTTTTTTTCGCTGATTTAAACTCGCTAAAAAGTGACATTTAGCTCGAATGTATGCCCAAGTTCATTTTCAATCAGTTTAAGTCTGTATTTGATGTATATATTAACAATAATTGCATCCGTAACACAATTTAATAGAATTTGACCACTTTTCGTGCCACAGGCCTGAACCAATGCTGTTTCAATGCTGGGCAAGCGCTGCAGACCGTGGACCAACATCAATCCGACATTGGGACAGTGTATTGTGTTGACTGTCCAAGTGGAAGCGTTAGCCCAGCATACAAGACACATTGAAACAATGTTGGCTTGATGTTGGTCCACCGTCCGCGACGCTGGCCCAACATTAAGCCAACATTGTTTCAATGTGTCGTGTTTGCTGGGAAGAAAATCTTGAGGTAATGTTTCAAATACTTTCCAGTATAAATTTAAACAAGGCCCGGCCAGAGACGCCCTTCGCCACTAAAATTAAACACAAAACTGTTTTAATCAACGATTCCCTACATATTCAGACTCCGTATGCTGGAATGACGTCTATTGCTGGGCCGGAACACTGTACATTTTATGCATACAATTATCACATAATTTGATATGAAAGGGTGTATCTGCCAAATATACCCTTTCAAGAGGGGCGATATATACACATATATACCTGTATACTGTACAGACAATATTCCGGCCAAATTTAAAACTGGTACTTGCGTTTGGTTTAAAAAGTGGCCACCTAGTCTGTAATTAGTGTCGTCTCAGATTCTGACCACTTTTGAAACAACAAGATAGCAGGCCACATCCGTGCAGCATTATTAGGATTAATATACATGTAAACAGAAATCAATTGTTGTTATTAGTGTTAAGCTGGATAACTGTTTTGTTTATTTTATTCAAACGATTAATTCATGGAGAATGGTGCTTTATTTTTTATTTTACTGCTCTGGTCACTGAGTTATTAAGGATTTGAGTTTTTTTTTTAATTGTTGCCCCACCAAAACAAACCTGCTCACAGCGGAATAAGACATACTGTCTATATAATCAGGACATTAAAAGTACCAAGTGGCAGATAACGGTCATCATAGGAAAAAGAGAGGAGGACTTTTAAAATTATTGTTATTTTTTAAGTGATCATTGATACATTTCACAGTACAACATGTATGTATTTTCTCATATCAGCTAGACATATCTAGAAGTTATTACTTTGTCTGATATGGATGATATCTGCATGTAATGTCATGTTTAATATCGGTACCGGTATGGAGAATGTCACTCACTTGAAAAATAGAACCGTATTTCGGTATGGTGCTTTTAAGTGTGGGCCAGCATCAGAGCCTTTGGCCCGCCATTAAGACGCTCTCCCCAGACCGTGAAAAATTGTACTCTGAATTGACATCAAATTCAGTTATGTAAATCATCGTTTTCGCTCTTTGGATTTTCGTGATTTTCTTGAAAAACATTTGTCTTTTTTTATCAGGTATCTCATGGACATTTCAAAATATAGTCAAAATACTACTAGACAATATCAGACTTTATTTTATTTTATCGTAAATCATCACACACAGTGATATACATCGCGCTATGCGGTAAAATAAAATAATATTTAAAAACATCAGACTTTACTGTAACCGATTTGACCCAGTATTCACCATCTAGATCTGCGGCTGGTTATGAGGGCTTTGTATCTCAGCTAACACGAGGCATTGATCGAATGGCATAATGATATCGGCCCATTGTCTGCGGTACTGGCCCAACATTATACCGATTCAGTTCAACGTATGTGCTTGCTATTAAGGGGGTGGTTTCGTGATGGCCAATGTAACATTATATTGGCCCATAACCTCACCGTTATTACATGAATATTGTACACACACCGAATCACCACTTAATAATACTTGATGGTGTACCGCATGGTAAGCTAAATCCGCTACATTTACCCAGTTTTAGTGCATTTATAAGGCCTTTAAAACAATAGCAATGATTGTTTTGTACGTTTTAGGTTTTTTTAATCGAAATAAACAAAACAGTTATGCAGCTTTAACAGTGATTAACTGTTCATACACGTACAAAGATAGGTAGTTTTTTACGACATCCTCTTCAATTTTTCCCACCAGGTTTATTTATCAATTTATCGTTAAGAAATCAAGTACCAAGGTATCTCATTTAAAACGTTAGGATCAACTGAATGAATAAATCAATGAATTTTTCTTCACGTCGCTTTTTGCACAATCATGGCAAAGAAGCCCGGGCTTATGCCCTACTTTTATTGAACATGTTGAATGATTTGAAGGGTTCTTTGTGGTGCACAGTATCATCATGGAGATAGTACTTTACTATCTCTAGGTTATCATAGACAACACTGCATACTCCAGATTTTTGAACAGTTGACAAACATCCGACCCGGCCGAGATTCGATCCCCCCCCCCCCAAAAAAAATGGTCAATGGTGAATTTACCTGCGGACGCATCTTCATCTATCAAGTTGTCTGCTACTGGTAGTCTGACGGTCTGACCTGACTGGGCAGGGTGCTGCGGACGCGGCTGCCCAGTGGGCATGTACCTGGTACTTTCTGGAACCCCCCCCCCCCCCCCCACACACACACACACACACACGCTTATAAATTTATGCAATCAGCTCGGTGAGTGAATTAATGCTGATTTAATGTTGGACCAGTGCTGCTCCAACATTAACCCAACATGCATCTCCTCTCATGTTTTGCGACGTTGACCCAATGTTGATTTAATGTTGGGCCACCCTCTTCGACGCTGGTCCAACATCAACACAACATTGGTTCGACGTATGATCTATCGTGTTTGTTGGGCTCCCAGTAAACACAAAACATTTGTATACCATTTACACAACGTCGGCCCAACCAACATTGTCTAAATGTTATATAAATGTTTTGTGTTCACTGGGTTGCCATAACCACGTACTTGTCGTCGTTGCATGCCACCACATGGAGCAGACAGGCCACCAGGTGGGACAGCAGGGTGATGTAGATGAGGAAGCCAAACACTCGTAACTTGACCAGGGAGATGTCCAGCGTGCGCTCTAGCTGTGAGAAGCGCAGGGGAAGCTGTGCGGAAACAACCAGAACATTACCAGGATTACAACAAAGATACATTGCTAATGGACATTTTAATGTATCGTCACCTTGGTATTAGAGGGCCGTATCTGCCACTTTACAAAGTGGCCGATACGACCCTCTGATACTGTTCAAGGTGACGATATGTGTAATTGGAAACTTTGTAAGCTTACACTGGGCATTGTCCCAAGATTCACACAGCGATTCTAACTTGAAAATTAAAGACATATAATTATGTCCATGTTTTCAATAATTTTCACTGAATTTGACCAATGTATTGATATGGCATTGATTTTTAAATGGGGAAAACAAAATTTGAGTAACCAGGTAGCAATAAAAATTAAGCCACTGAAAGGAAAATTTAGAAAGCCACACAAATTACAACAAATTTATAAGGAGCACGGTCGGTATTTGGGAATACCAGAATACCAGACCATAGTATTTTGAGAATGTAGTTCGATCAATGCTGCAACAATGCTGGCCCAATATCTGCGAAATGGGCCCAGCGTTCTGTCAGCACTGTGTCGGGGTATTACCATGACTACGTTACCTTAGTTGAGATAAGGCCCGAATTCGACAGAAGTTCTTATGATTCTTACTCACTTTGAAGAATTTGAGGCAGCGGTTTAGTCTCAGGAAGGCGAACATCCTGCCTCTGCTTGTGGAGGTAGAGGCGGTCAGACAGAATATCTCCAGTGGTAACACAGACGCCAAGTCCAACCAGAAGCTTGCACTCTTACAATAGACCTTGGAGATAGAGGCGAAATCGCTTAGCTGACCTAGAGTGGAAAAGCAAATGTGACGTGACACTCTGAAATTAGGCAGATTTTTAAAATTGTTTTTTTGCGGTTCCAGAAAATCATCTTCTTTTGGAATTCAAAGTACAAGTTTTAAATGATTTTCAAAGATCTACGCATTATATTAAACAGATAAACACGTTTAGTAGCTAGAACATAAACCTCACTTTTTTATTTTACACAAACCTTTTATTCGCCATCAGCGACACAGAACACCGGGATATCAGCCACGAAGTGCATACTATTACTATATGGACAACTTTCTTTTCAGCATTCTCATTCAACAAAATAATATTGTATATCTTGATAGTTACATACTCGACATTTGTAAAATAGTCTCTTTTCCTCTTTTTTCAAACACAGATCAGTATTCAGGTATCAATACACCCTCACAAAATATATGGTTAATATAATTATACTGCTCTCAACTTGCTTACAAACTGAATCCGACTTTAGCGTATATGACAGACCGCGGTATAGTTCCTCTCGAGAAATTGGGTATAGTAGGGCCTATAGTCAAGGAGACAGCTGTGATTGTACTCTGCTCGGTATTACATCACTATCATAGTCAACGCCATAATGTAAAATATATAACTTTGTCATACAATAACATTTATTATAAATGTTATATCTTCGATACATTGTAGGACAATATTGAAGTATTGAACAGATACTAATAAAAGTACATGAATTAATGCCTACACTATGATACACGGGGTCACAAGGTTTGCCAATGACGAGGCGACGTTATTATCTTAATACCGCTACTTGTGTCTGACAGAAGTGTGGTAGGTCCACGTGGTAATAGTACTACATAACCTTGAAGTTTAGCTAAATGTCGCAGACGGTGAGACAGCATTAAGTCGACCTTGGTCATCCTTTCGTCTTTTCCTTGTGTGAGCAGGAATTATTGGTCCAGATTTCCACCGTGGTAATTCAATAATGTCAACTTACAAGACAGTATTAATTAGTTATCGTTATTTAATATATCATGTATACCTGCATGTGTATTACAATTTACGTTTGGTTTGTAGCCCGTTACATAAATCATTTATCTCCATGATATTTATTCACATCGCGATGCAGATGGTTTGACATGGTTAACAACCTGGACAACGGGATGATAATTATCAAAGCCGACCATAACGCTTGACGATACGACCTTCTAAAGACACCCCTGGTGAACACTCATAACCATGATAACTGGACGTTACTTTATTGTCGCCCAACCACTATGGCGTTGACCCAGCATTAGACGACATTGTTATTCATGTCATTGTTTATAAATTCAATTGAATTAGATAAATATATGTATGACTTTGGTAACACGTCACCTTATTTATATCAACTTACAAGTAAGCCTCCTAAATTAGCCTATCTTTTTGGTACATGTTGAGGGCATGGCGCCACGTTTTGACGGCATGGCGTCAAAAAGTGAAGACATGGCGCGGCGCCATGCATAAGTTAAACATGCCTACTGTACATGTAGCTGGAACATTATGTAAGTCTTATAAACTGTCATGCATGTGTCATATGAACTGACATAATCAAGTATCACAACTTGTCAAACTATGGTATCAATGACAGCTGAAATCCCACCAATTAGACTCCATTTTATATCATTCCCCAAAACCACCACACATTCTGTGTTTGCCACTTATAGGCACATATCGCCAGCGATTTTCATTCACTGTGTCACGGATACCTGGTAATTGCTCACACTTTATTTTACAAATAGTTAGGGTTAGAGGGTTAACCCTTTCAGCGCGGTGATCGTCTTCAGACGTCAGAATCTGACGTCTGTAGAAGTCAGAATCTGACGTCTAAAGACGATCCCCGCACTGAGAGAATTACAAAATTTATAATTGCCGTAGGCCGATAACATAGGTATTCAAATGAAACGGAAAGAGTTAACTAAGACATTTATGATGATGTCAAATTGAAAAAAAACACCTTTGGTCTCCATGGTTAAGTTTACACAAAAATATTTCAGCGTTGTAAAGTTTTACCCTTTCACCGCTGAAGCCCGTTTTTATGTGCTGAATGCCATAGCATTCAGCACATAAAAACGGGCTTCAGTGGTGAAAGGGTTAAAGCGTAAATATCCACCATGTGATTTAATTATCGGCACGACTAGTTACCGTGTGGAGTGTCCACGTTGGTGCGTAGGGTGATAATAATATCCACCATGAACAGCACGTCTAATATGTAACTGATGCCCAGAAAAGCATGTCCACCTTCACTGTCAAAATAACCTGCAAAATAGACAAAAAATAATGGTTGGAGTGGCCACCGATGTCATTTTATTTCAGTTAGGAAAAATGGGTTATGTTAATAGGCCATTCGTGGTCACATTTATACGTGTGAAACAAGAATCCATCCAGCAAACACGGGGCATTACCTTTCAAGTAAGCAGCTACTGTATTTTTAATATTTAAGAACTATAATTTCTCATATTATAGATTCAACTTTACCTTCGCGGTTTTTGCTGGCCGTGAAGCAGGCCATGTAGGGATAGCCGAAGGCCACTACGACAGTGCAGCACATGATAAACGTCTGCCACACGGACAGAATGCGACCATCAGGATCCAGTGTGTGATCCTCAAACCAAGTCTTCATCTGTGTCAGCCGATCCACAGTTCTCTGTAAACGTACCCAATGTGTGATAGACTATATATTTGACATAAATCAATATGAAAAACCAGTATCTCGCATTATCAAAAGTATATCAAACTAGACTACATTTTTTGTTTCAATAAATTTTTTGTATCAAATTTTGCAAATCACGCACTATCTTCCATTTATTTATTTTCTGCATAGGTACATGTTACGTACTTTTACAAACCTTGATGGTGCAAGTCGCGATAACATACAATGTGATATTATAAAAATTAACGTGTATATGTATACATGATCCCTTAATACATGCAATTAGGATGTGTGTGTGTATGACATTGTATCCTACGTGCCAATTATTTGAGTGGCACATGAAAGAATTTAGCTGCTTGGGGACTGCTTTTTAACATGCTCCAGCCTGCATGTGAGTCTGTTTGTGATGTCTGCTTACTAGTATGGTACATTGTGAGCAACCATCCACCAACAGAAATCCCTAAACATGCTGAAGCTACATGTTACATTTTATCCCAGCAAACACAAAACGTTGGGTACCAAACACAAATGGGCAATCAGAATCGTCGCTTTGTTTCAACACTGGGTTACAAGTCACTTATTTGTCTCGTATTTGTTTGGTACCTATTCAACTATAGGCTATCAAATACAAGAAAACATTTATAAATGAGCTTTACATCCCGACAAACATGAGACGTTGGCCTAACGTTGATTTACTGTTGGCCGTGGCCCAACAGCATAACAACGTTGGTCCAACGTCTCATGTATGCTTGGATATATACACAGAACGTTGTTCATCACACATGATACAGTACACATGGTACCATGGCATAAGAAATTATTTAGGCGGTTTTATTTTGACACACGTGATCATAAGGTTTCAACGCTGTGTTTTGATATCACACGTGATATAGCCAAGCAAACACGATACATTGTACCAATGCTGGAACACCATCGTAGACGCTGTACCAACATTTAGCCAACATTGGTACAATGTATCATGCTTGCTGTGGTTTACCCTCACCTCGGCGATACTCTCTCTTCTAATCGGAGTGACGAACCCATCTGTCTTTAGGACTTCCACCTCTTCTGAGATTGCCATGGACGACCTCCTCCTTGTGATACTACCCAAGCTGGAAACATAGCCATATATATGTTCATGTTCCTTACCCACAAATTAACAAAAGACGTTCATACAACGTTGGTTTATTGTTGGTCCAGCGTCGCAGACGGTGGGCCAACAATAAATCAAAAATGGGTCAAACAGCTCGTGTTTATTGTCTAGTGTTTTGAATTATTATAACATGGCTGTATATTTCATCCCTTTAAACATGAAAGGGTGTATCTGCCACTTTGTAAAGTGGCAGATACACCCTTTCATATCCAAGTGGGCGATTTGTTGCTATATGTCGGGTTTATCAAACTCTTATGCTGCCGAATTCTTTCGGACTATTTTTCATTCATTTTAAGCTGAAATTGCTAACGCAATTTATTTCGTCTGAAATTTGCTTGAAAACGCATATATATACGGTCTCGACAGCATAAGGGTTAAATTTAAACATTTGGCCTACCTAATTGTTTCTTTTTAACGTACCGCCACCGGTACAGATACATAAAATAAATGTAGGTAATACAACGCTTCTGTGGTTAATTAATACACTTCTTGTCCCTTGTGGGAATTATTTGTGAGAATGCTCACAAGTTAAATAACCATACAGCCCCCAAAACAAACGCTACCGCTATACATGTTATAAAGATATATATTTTATATAATATGATTTCATACGACTGCTTGTAATTTGGTAATATTAGCACCTGGAAATAGACGGTCTATGAGACTGGGATACTCTGGAGAGACTTCCAATCCTGCTTCCACTAATGGCAGATGGGGCAAAAGACTGTCGGCGTTCCCTAAACCTGCTCGGCTTCACGTATCCCACTTTACGTGGCTGGAAAGCCTGAAAAAATAAGCGACACACTCAATACATAGACGTTTTTTTACAAAACTTCCAAAGCTCCCAATATTATGAATATATTATAACGTGCGCTACTATTTCCCGGCTTACAGTATGTGAAATATTGTAATACGTTATATGATTAATTAACCCTTTAACCATCAAAGCGCTGGATTATTTTTATATTTATGAACAATAGAGACTAAAGGGTTTTTTCATTTTGAAATCATCATAAATGTCTTAGTTAGCTCTTTCTGATTCATTTGAATACCTATGTAAATTATGGGTCTGCGGCAACTATCAATATTTTTCCTCTTACAGTGCGGGGACCGACTTGAGTTGTCAGAATCTGACGTCTGTAGACGTCAGATTCTGACGACTAAAGTCGGTCCCTGCGCTGTAAGGGTTAAGCCCGCACGATGCATTAAAGCATCATTTTACATCCCTGAAAACAGACTTAATTTTCCCACAACAAAGGGTTTTAGAGCGAAAATTTCCATGAAACTTGTTTTCCAATACATGGTAATTTTTTGTAGTTTTTAAACCAAGTCAAGTCATCTTCATCAACTACAAGTCCAGAATTTCTACAGCAATTCGCGGCTTGTAGTGGATGAAGATGACTGGATGATAAATTCAGGCTTCCTTGCAAAAATTTCTGTCACAAAAAAATTAAAGTCGGCAATTGCATCTTCAACATGTTCAAGTTCTTACTAAATTAAACACGACACTGTAGTAATCTGACATACCCTTCTGACCACCTATCTTTTTTTAAAGCAGCTCCTTGGGATGACATCAATTTTCGTTTTTAACTCCGTACTGAAGTAGTGTATCCCACTGATCATGTTTTTATTTTTTTCAGAATTTTCCTATTTTTACAAATATTTTTAATCAACTATGAAACCAGAAGTAACCAAAACAAACTATTTGTATACCTGAAGGACGATTGAATGTTTTCACAGCATTGGGCCACATGCTGATGGCATCGGCCCAGCGTTGGGTAGACAATCAGTGCTGCAGGTGTGTCCTCCCGTGTCCTGACTATAAGACACCAATTAGCGGCGACTGCTCTGATCTTACCCTCTGATACGTGGGAATATGTGATGTAAAGTGCTGAATATTTCTGACTTGTTTTGTTTACATGGCAATATACGACCTGTAAATACAACTATTTCACTCTTTTTCGGTGCTCTAAAATTGTTTTTTGACTTTTTCGTATTTTCAGTTAAGATCAGTAGCTATATAGCTTCATATAAATTAAATTTTCAAAATTGACAACATTGAAAATGTCTCATCCCAAGGGGTCCCTTAAATTAGCAGTGAATGAAAGTTTCCATAAGATACCTTGGCGCGTACAAGGGCTGAGAAACAAGGTATAAAGACAATGTTTCCCAGTTTGACAGACAAAAACTTCAGTCTCCTCACCGCCCCCCCCCCTCCAAAAAAATCCACAAAGCCCGTGTTAACCATTGTTAACCAGGATAAATGGTTTTCGTGACGTCATGCTCAATCCACGAACAGGATATATCAACGCAGCATAGACAAAACATTTGTATAACAATTGTACAACGTCGGCCCAACGTTTTCGACGTTGGTCCGGCATTGTACAAATGTTATTCAAATATTTTGTGTTTACTGGGAACCACGTCCACAACGCTGGCCCTACATTGAGCCACGCATCCACTGTCTGCAGTATGTGTAGCTTAGTTTTTACCTTGTAGCCGGCGGTGACGTTAGCCTGTGGTTTCTTGTTTTCCAGAGCCAGTGCTTTGTCGGCAATCTTGACACGCTGTCGGGCCTGCTCGTGCAACCGATCAGCAACTGTTGGAATACAGGAGGTGAAAATAGTAGAAAAAAGTGGAACAAAGTAACATTTTTTACTGTACTAAATCTATATATCCTTACCCACAAGAACACACGAGGCAAATAATAATTATATTGGATTGATGTTGGTCCAAATTTGCATAATTTGTCCAACTTTACGGTCTCAGTAAACACGAGGCATTGACCCAATGTTGTTATGATGCCGGGTGACCGTCGCAAACGGTGGCCCAACATTATACCAGCATCTGCTCAATGTCTCGTGCTGGCTGGGGTAGGCTTCCCAAAATAATAAACATATTTTCATTAACTTCGAGCTGTGAATTTTTTGCTCCCGCAACTCCCACCGAGACAGTAAACGAAAATTAGCCAATTTGATAAAGGGGCCACCTTTCAATCTCCATGGGGGGGGGGGGGGGGGATGCACAACTTGAAGTGGGTGAAAATTACTCATGATGTTTGTTTAATCTGAGACCAAACATTTGCAAATTATATATTGATGTTTAAACACTAATTTTGTTCCCATAACAATGATTTAAACGGCTAATTGAATAAAATAGATTAAAAACGACCATAGTCACGCTTAGCAGTTTAAGGTTATTAATGAAACATAGGATTGCTTGAACACTAATCATGTTAATAGCTTAGTCTTTTCGAACTATAATATTTATCTGTAAGCCTCCCAGCAAACGCGAGACGTCGATCCAATGGTATTTTAGTGTTGAGCCAACGTCGGGTACATAGCAGAGCAGACGGTAGGCGTCCAACATTGGTATTTGAGACGATGGACTGAGATGGACTGAGTGATAGTCCTAAAGATAGCAGAGATTGACCATGGTAAAGGTACATGCATGAGCTATTTTTTTCAAAAAATAGAGACTAAATAAATTTTATTTTAAATCATTTAAAATCATAATTATTTGATAATCTGCTTACTTTCCGGGTAGTGAATCAGCATGGCGTTTAGGTCTGTTTTCTCTAGTACCATCAAATCACAGTGGGTCGAAGCACGTATAGTTGCAGTTCTTGGTAAACTACAGAGTAAGCTAACCTACATAGCGTATAAATGCAAGGATAGAATTTTAGAGACTTAAAAAAAAACACGAATTTCAATTTAATAAATTCAGAATATACAAAGACGAAAAATGATTTTTTTTATGTGGCAATGGGACATCCGGGCGTAGTAAATTACTTAAATGAACATAATCATAGATGATTATTTGGCTATAATTTTGCTTATTAATATTATTTGCATGAAGCAAATTATACTGTTTATTTAATATATTTTTGTGTGTGGGGTGGGGGGGGGTGATATTTACTCTCAGTAAACAATGTTTACCTCCCCAAACAATTTTCCACTTTTAAGCTTCGCAATGGGTGTCTCGTCATCTTCTTCAGACATCACCTACAATCATGGGAAAAACAGCTCTAGATGAATCTTTAACTCTCTTCTCACAGAATAATATGTATGTTTTTCTAGAATGCAGCAAAGATGAGACGCTGATCCAAGGATGATAATTGTGTTGATGATAATTGTTCGCTGACGTCGCTGCCGCTGATCCATTATAACCCCTAAAGCGATGAATTACACCATGAAAACCAAAAGGGTTTTTTCAATTTTAAATTACCATAAATATCTTAGTTAGCTGTGTCTGATTCATTTGAATACCTATGTTATACCTATAGGTGTACGGCTAATTATAATTATTTTTACACTTGCAGTGCGGGGATAGGCCTTAGACGTCAGAATCTGACGTCTACAGACGTCAGATTCTGACGTCTAAAGTCTTATCCCCGCGCTGTAGGGGTTAAATCAGCCCCGGGTCAACGTCAGGTGTTTGCTCAACAGTAATTATTTAGCCCAATGTGACCTACATACAGGTTCCGCTCTTGTAGTATACATGTATGTACTATAGATGTATGTCATGCTTAAATGCAGAATATACCTTGTCATTGAAAAATCAACTTTATATTTTGCACAAATGAATTAATTACCCTAGTGGAAGCGCTCCCGATAAACACAGGTTATGTAGACGCCTTGTGACTGATGGATCAACTTCATATTTTGCACAAACATAAGCATAGCAGTTCCACTAAACACGAGCCGTTGACTCAATACTGGCCTAATGTTGGGCCACCGTCCGCGACGACGACCCAACATTAGGCCAGCATCGGGTCAATGTCAGCGTTTGCTGCAGTGCGGTGTTACCTCCACTTCCCCTCTGTGGATGAAAAACATCTGGTGGCCTACATCTCCTCTAGTGATGATGATCTGAGTGGGGAGGTAGAGCATGGGTTTAATGTTCAGTGACAACATGCGCAGGAAACCTTCTCCAAGTCCTTCAAATATCGGCGCCTGTGGATAGAAAATTAACGAAATCAAATTAGTCAATTGCAGTAACGTATCATTTGCAGCAGATGATGTTTCCCTAAAATTAAACCATGCACGTAAACTATGTAAGGCACTACTATATAATACCATCAAAGTCGTACGAAGTCGTTTAATCGATCACTTTATTTTAATCACAGCGGGAAAATGAATAATTTTCCGTATAATTAGAATACTGTATGGAAATTCAAAACAATTTTAAAATTAGATTTGAGCTCTCAGATAGATACTAGCTTAGAAATACATTCATGGCAGCCACTAAACTATGGGAAGCAGACAAAGAATGACATCCGTGGACATGGATCATATAATGCCGAATTATAAATTAAAAAGATTTTTAAAACAAATGCATGTCATATTCGCTAGCTAAAAGATGAAACAATAAAAGGTTTAATGGGCTACCCGTAATTGGACTGTATAAGTAACAAAGGCTGACGGGGGGTCCGGGGGGGGGGTTCCGGACCCCCCACTCAGCACCACATGGGGGGATATCCCCCCCTTGTTGGCCAGAAAAATTAAAATATTTTCCATATTTTACTGTCATTTAAGTTAAAATGGGCCATTTTAAGCACCAAAATTTCAAAACTCTGATTTTTTCCTCCTGGGGGAGGACCCCCAGACCCCCTCCCCTTTTGGACCCCCCCTCTCAAACATTTCTGGCGGAAACCCTGGCTGATATATAAGGTCTCTTAGTCTACCAAGTTTACTTTCAAGAAGTGTCCTTTTCGAAATCTTTTAAAAAATCTCACGCAGTTATAATTAAAGTACATTTTAATGTGAATTATAATATGCACTGCACATCTGATCTGTGCGTTGTAATTGGCTGAGCGTGCGTCAGAATTCGTTGACGATTTGTTGAGAGCACTCAGAGGTGAACATGGTGAACGCTATACACTGTTTGCACGATTATGCGCATAAGCAGGACTCCCAACTAAATAGATCAGTTGTAATCACTATGTGGCGCTTTGTAATAGAAAACAGTGTGACAGGACTCCCAACTAAATAGTTCAGCTTTTAGTCCCTGTGTGGCGTGTTGCTATTGTGTAAGGTGTATTCATTTATTGTGTGCATGTCCAACAGTTGATCCACGTGTGAATGTAGACGCCAGAAAAGAAAATACCTAGCAAACACGAGACGTTGAAACAGTGTTCCAGGTATAACGTTGGGACGGCGTCACAAACGTTGAAAATTTTTTGATTTTAAAACACATTTAGAACAAACCTTTTCGAGTATACCGCTGTTGGTACAGTGGCAAATCTCTGCTTGGAATGTTAATGGTAACTCTCCGTAGATGCCCTCGCTCAATACCCCCTTCTTCCTTGACCACAAGTATTCGTAGTACCCGATCACTTGCTGTTTCAGGTCTGTAGCTACCTCGTATTCATTCTATGTGAACATGGTACCATGGTTACGGACTGTCAGTGTTTCACACCATATTCGAATGAAAGAAAACTCTAGGTTACATGTACTTATCATATCAACATAATGTATGCATACCATCAGAAAAGCATAATACATAAATAATGATAATATTGTAATGTCATCATGCATGCTCACGATTATGCATTTCTGATATCATGTAATTATATTTCACAATTTTTTTGATTACGGGTATCATGGGTAAGTAACCCACAGAAAAAAGGACTATGATAAAATGAGGACTAAATTATAACATTGAAATGGTGAAATGAGGCTTGAACACATCGTTATGTACAATGCTTTTACAAACTTGTAATGATTTGAATTTATTCACGTGTTAGTTACCACATGATCCTTGATAGTGTTGAGTCTGTGGACGTATCTGGCTCGTTGCTGATCCAGATTGGTCAGCATGGAGGTCAAACCACCGAGAAGCATCCCGAAGAACACGGCTATACCCACCAACATGGCAACCACAGAAAACCACATCTCTCCTTCTGTCAGGGCGTGAATGTCACCGTATCTTTAACACAGCCGCATTTTCACAAATCAAGAGCCACTCATGCTTGGAACACGCAGGTAATTGCATGTATGCTACCCCCCCCCCCCCCCCAAGAAGGGTGGTGATAGTCATTGCTGAAGGCGTTATGACAATGTTTTTTTGGCCCCAAGAAAGGCCAATGACCGTACAACAACATAACCAGTTGAAAACAAATATGGTTTCAAAATTAATTTATTGTGTGGTCAGGAATTGAGAAGTCATCCAGTGGTCATTTGTTATGTGTAATTATCATACTGGTCATATAAAATATTTGAAATACTAATAAAAAACCCCATTAAAATAAAGATGGCATGAACAATTTACAATCAAAATATGTACATAAGTTCATAGCATGTTAATTTTAAGATTAAAAAAATAATTAAATGTGGTTATTCGGGGGACATTTACATGTAGGAGTCCTCGAGGATGACTGTCATGTTTAAAGTACCGGTACATAACATACCGTAATCATACTAAAAAGCAAACACGCAAACCAACATGACTTTCAAATAAACACCCCACTCCCGGGGGGGGGGATGCTTTTGTAGCTAACAGGTTGCGGTTGCATACAATAGAGCCTTACTTAAACTACTCCTTGAAATGCCTTTGATTATTGACCACAAAACAAGGTATCATTATTAGACAAAAAAAATGAACTACCTTTCTTGTCAGAGAAAATTCCAAAAGTGGTGCGGTAGTGCATTATTTCTGCCCAGATCTACGTTCAAGAATGTTTATTATTGTATTTGTACAGTCATTACACAACTGCTGGCGCATCGCTGGCACCAGGGTCATGTCAACATTTGATAATTGGAAAAATATATAGTCTTGCCGAAAAAATTTAAAATTGCCGAAAAACAAGTGGTGCGCAGGTTTTAAATGACGCGGGGTCCGACGAGAAGCAAAATCCTTTTTTGGCCTTACATAACGGCGGTACTTCAAACATAGATCTCTAGATGCAGAACTGCGGTGAATCACTGATCATGCTGACGGAAACCACCAGGCCAAGGCCTCGCGGAGTCAAGCCTTGCTAGCATGTATAGTGAAGATGAGGGAAATAATCAAGTCATGATTTCTCAACAATATCAGCGTTGATCTAAATACTCACCCCGTAGATGTTGCAGTAGCAACAGCCCAATACAAAGAGAGGATATAGCGATCTCCGGTTGTACTGTTTTCTGAAATATACATGTCTTTGTTTAAAACAAATTATAAAAATATCAAATAGTAGTATATAACGATAATTACTGCAGTTCTCAGAACATCATGACATTATCATGATTATTGTTACATTTCTATTTAATATTTCCTAATATTACATAATTAGGCATTCAGAATTTTTTTATTAATTAGGTTTTTGGATCAATTTGCAGTTGATGATCTCGTGAGCAATTCTAATCTCATATTATTTGTCCGTTTAAAACGGACCTGGAAATAATTTAATACTAATAACAAAAAAAATTAGTAGCATTTGTTATAAATAAAGGCCTACTTCTAGTTTTGCTGATTTGACACTTTATCAGATTTATAATAATTAAGTATGTTTTTTTAAAATTTGCTTCGAGTAGTACCGTATTGGTGTAATTCCCATTTAATAATGAAGAGTTTTGTACATGATGTCGATTTACCAATGGAAAACTAAATGATTTCAGTGACATTTCACTAACTGTTCAGCTACGTCGTTCAGCAGAACGTTGATGTTGGGATGCTTGTTTCATCTTCGGCAATATGATATTTAATTATTAATATGTATACATCTTTGCCACGGTACATGTACATGTAGAAGCAATTACATGCATGGATACATAATTTATGTGGGGCATTCCAAGGTAATTCACAGACTGCTGTGGACGGGACATTTCAGAAGAGTAAATTTTAAGTTACTTCCAAATATGCTTTACCAGAAAACAATTTGAGGACAATGAAATGTGTTCACTTTTAAACCTATATTTCTTTGAAGAAGTATAGGTTTAAAATACAAAAAAAATCTTTGATTGTTATATAAATATATAATCTGATAATACGTAGGGGCCTACATAAATTTGATGGTATAGTCTAAATTAATAACACATTTATCAACCATTTAAAATTAGTTTAAGTAAAACATAGAACCTACTGTATGGTCTCACTATTTGAACAAACACTGAGGTCATAATCATGATGATGAACATGACTCTGAAAAAAGTGTTCCAGTAAGAAAAGTCTATAAATCTATAATTATAAAATAAATTTGGCCTCCACAATCTGTTGGGGATTTCTAGACTTATTTTGCATTATTCTTCCACGTTTCTTCAAACATTAAGTTAACCTACATTTTTATACTCGTAACTGGTTGGTAAATTTGACACAATCAGTGGTAGCTACTTGTACGAGAGATAGGGAGCAAATGTACATGCTAGCCTAATCTTAACCACGAAGGATCATAACATGGATCATAACATAGATTGGTTATACTATTTTGATCTGTATGATCTGTATGCATCACAGAAGTACCACCTTTATAAGTTAATAAAATAGGTGGAATCTATGACGTCATAATTCCCACCCCTTTATGACCTTTATGAATGAATGCAATAGGCCTACGACCGTACTACGATAGGTTTTTTAACGCTTGGATTGGTGCACAAATGAGTCACGACGTTCAGGGTTTCCCCCAGAAAAATGAGAAAGCATCATGGTACTTGGCGGTTCGGTTTCAGCGCGGCGCACAATTTGTGCGCGGCGCACAATTTGCGCGCGGCGCACAATTAGTGGCGCGCACAGTCTGGGGGGTATGCTCCCCCTTGAAATTTTAATCAGAAAACGCTCTTTATATGCATTTTGGTGGCTTATAGCAGTTATTTGTATCCACTGTTTGTGCTGGTAAAAAATTAAACACTGATTCTGCATGTAGACTGATATATAGAAACTAAGTGCCAGTTTTACATTTAAAACCCTTGTGATATAGACCACCAATTTTCTCATATGTACACAGCAAATTATTTTTAAATAGGACTAGAGGCCTATGAAGTGACGAATGAAATATGTTGTGTCTAGGCCTACTTTGTCTAGTTATGCCCCTGTATCAAACTATGATAACAGAGAAATACCATGAGATGGGGGCTTGAGATCTATGATTCTTGTCTGACAAGACTATTGGATTGAATCGCATTGTGAAAAATTAAAAACAATAGACTAGCCTACACTTTTTATTCACAAAAATGAATTCGAAAAAATCTTTAGACCATTAGACACTAGGCATAACGTAATGATTCAAAATTGGTCAATACAAGATCTGTTCAATAGCATGCTGTTTGTTTGTGGTTGAGAAATAAATTCATTAGTCCAAGTTAATAGATCAGTGCCACGCCGATGGATTATCATCAGGACTTGCTAAAACCAGAAAACAAGTTGGTTTAAATACAAGCATCTGGTGACATTGGCCCAGCCTTTAATGAACACAAACAAGGTGGGCATCACTTGTTTTGCTTTCTGAGAATATAAGTTACAGCCCAACTGATCTCAGCTAGTACGCTTCATTGCCTAAACAACGCTGTGTTGACGTTGGGTTCGTGTAGACACGGTAGAGGATTGTGACACACCAGGCGTATGCTCTGTTATCGCGGCAAACACGTCAGGTGGAACAACGCGCTTTAATGTTGAGCCAGCGTTGCAGACGATTTACCAACATTAAGTCAACATTATATCAACGTACTACACGTACTATACTGTAACTATCGTGTTTGCTGGGCGCATCCAGTCAGCCCCACGCTGATAGACCCGCCAACAGTGCCTGACCACGTGACATCATATGACCACTGGGCATGCGCACAGACGAGCCACGCACTGCCATGCGGCATGCTGCGGCAATACATTAGGCCAATGTAATGCTGTAAGATCTAACGTTGATCTGTATCGCTGGACATCGCAACTCGATGCCAATGTTGTACGAAATTTCCTGAAGCGTCACGGCACTTAGGCCTAAAAAAAAATATTGTTTGTTTCCGATTTCCGACCGACCCTATCAAAACATGTGCGATCCAAATTTATTTTATGGATTTCCAAAAAAAAAAAAAAAAAAAATTTTAGGAAATCCATAAGTTAAAGGGACTGGCCCAGGCTAAAATCATCAGAAAATCGGTGATTTTATTTCGGGTTCTTAATATGACCATATGATGTAAGCATGTACATAGACTAGAACAGCAAATTTTTATAATTTTTGTGCTGCGCATTCTCCAGTTAGGCTAGATATAGAGACGAAATTCCCGCATTTCCTATTTTTGACATGGTTGTCAATAATTAGAAATCAGGAATTTCGTCTCTATATCTAGCCTAACTGGTGAATGCGCCGCACAAAAATTATAAAAATTTGCAGTTCTAGTCTATGTACATGTTTACATCATATGGTCATATTAAGAACCCGAAATAAAATCACCGATTTTTTGATGATTTTGGCCTGGGCCAGTCCCTTTAAGGGATGACTTACTTGCTGTAGTCAAAGTAACTAAAAAACGTTACCAAAAGGAGAGGGGGGGGGGTCAAAAAATCATTATCTAATGTACAGATAAGACATGCATGGAAGTGAATTTGGCGCCAAATAAAATAAAAAATAATTTTCACCTACCGATTGGTTGAAGTGACAAAAAATAAAATAAAAAATAAAATAAAATAAATTTCCTACCTACCCACTGGTTAAAATGACAACAAATCGGAAACAAACTGTTAACATATATTTTTTTGGGGCCTTACTGAAGCGTCAGGGTAAAAAATTAAAGCGTCATGGTGCCGTGACGCTTGGACGCTTTGGGGGAAACCCTGACGTTGGAACCAGCCTTCTCTAAGCCAACCTCCCTAGGCAGTGCTTTAATACCGAGTATATCAGATTATATCTCGGGCCAATGACCATAGATCCATTAAATTTTAGGAATGATCCGGATTACGTTCCGGATGTAGGTCTAAGGATCCGGATTACGATCCATAATTTCGGCAGAGGTTTGCAGTCTCTGACTGATTGACTGTCTAATTTTTATTAAAAATTTAAAAAGAAAATATCCCGCGTCCGACTGCAACTCTGCTCCTGTAAATATAAGAAGACCTTTTTCAGCCTGGGCACGAGTCGGTCATATAGCGCATTTTATATGGCGTCACCAATGAAAGGATGCTCAGAGCGGCTTTTATCTGTGCGTCGCAAAAAAAATCTACCAATCTGTCCAACTCCGAGAAGTCAGATTTATACAATTTTAAAAGTATTCTGGACCAAAAAGTTAAAGGTGGTGGCAATAATGTCCAAAATATTATCGAATGTTCCATGTGGTATATATGATATATGTGCTTATTTGTTTATTGTCGTACATGGCGCGTCATTAATTAATATAACAAATTATATTTTGAATGAAACGAACCTGTTAATTGTAGATTTGCCCAAGACTCCACTCCACAGGTGGGTATTTGATCCGTGTGCTGCCCAGAACAGCCCAGTGTGTACCATACACATGTGATGCCATGAGTACTTATCACAGATACCATCAGATACTTGAGGCATCGCAGCACCAGCGTGTTAGCTCCAAGTTCTGCTTCACGTGCCTCTGCGACCAGAAAATTAAAGGTTTTATTATCAAGTTGTTCTAAACATTGTTAAACATGTTAGGTTACATAGCCTAGGCTACACCTACAGTCTGTTTCACCAGAACCTGGGAGTAGCCTTTTCCTAATTTGCTCGGTCGTTCTTTAAAATTTGTTAACAAAATTTTTCTCGGATCATTTTTTCATGTTCCCTTAACATCCCTGAAAATTTGGTGAAATTTTGTTGTGTATTTTGGAAGTTAGACCATTTGGCATGTAATAGGATTCTTGTTTCACGGCAATGGTGTTAAAGAGAGCTGTCATTTTGAAAAATTATTACATGCCAAATGGTCTAACTTCGCTACTACACAAAAAAAATCTACCAAATTTTCAGGGATGTTGGGGGAAGGTGAGAAAATAATCTGAGAAAAATTTTGTTAAAAAATTTTAAAGAGCGACCGAGCAAATTGGAAAAAGGCTACTCCCAGGTCCTGGTGAAACAGACTGTAGTGTGTAGGCTGGCTCCTGTACTAGGTCCAGATATACCTCATACAAATGGAAATAATGATCTACTGGCAGTTCTATTTCTAATTATTCAGAGAATGTCTGAAAGGCACACGACCACATGAACATGATAAATGTATAATTGCACCTTATAGTACACAGATAAATATAATAAATTGTAATTTGAATATGGTAATCAACAGGCTTTCCAAGCTATAGCTCTAATCTGCAATTCTTTTCTAGACGTTATGCCACAATGTAGGTTTCTATAGTCTGTTCAACGGTGCAGGATGGTCCAAAATAAAAGTTAGCTTATCGGTATCCAGTTAGTCAATTCTCAACCGATTTTCATGAAATTTTGTAAACGATATTTTCTAGTCATTTGGCATCGATCCTGAAAATTTTGTAAAAAAATGTAGTTCAGTTCAAAAGTTAGACCATGTAGTAAATGTCTATTTATGACGCTCCACTATAACATCATGCATGTATAAACCCATTGACTTCCGTTCTGGTTTATTCTCATAATTGCGTTACATGTCGAATGGTCTAACTTTTGAAATACTCAATTACGCGAAATTTTCAGGTTGTTTCCAAATGACTAGATAATAATGGTTGCAAAATTTCGTGGCAATCCGTTGAGAATTGACGGACTGGATACCGAAAAGCTAACTTTCATTTTGGACCATCCTCCACCGTCGAACAGACTGTAGTCGGTCCAACGGTGGGGATTGTCCAAAATAAAAGTTAGTTTTCGACTGCTTTCTAGGCATTTGGCAAAGATTGAACATTCGAAGCTTCAGTAATCAAACGAAAAGGCAACTTTGATTTTAGACCATGCTCCACCGTCGGACAGACCATAGAACATAAGAAAGTAGGCCTGCGTAACGGCAAGTTAAGGCCTAGTATTAATTTAGTAGTAAAAAAAAATAGTTTCTATATAGTGTAGGCCTACATGTATGTCAGGTGTAGTCATCATATCAAGTTGAAGTATCATGGTAAATTTTTTGAAGCCCACCGAACGACGCAAAGCATGCGTAATCGAAATTACACTGAATTAATGTTTTTGCTAATCTAATGCCGTAAAAAACTTGTCTTAAGAGTCGTCAGTAGTAGTCTTGAGCCCGGCTAGCTGGAGTCGACTTCATTAAAAAATAATTTGAAACAGTCTTAGCCTTCGGCGCTTAACTTCTGACACATGTCATAAAGTTACACAGGCTGTAAAAATAACATTCATCTGAATAAATTAACGGAATTAAGAGGCGAGTAGCGCTATGAATTTGCGTTAGGCCTATGCGCCGAATGTGAAAAAATATTTCTAAAACATTTGGAGCCTACAAGTTCCGACAATCCTGGAACTGAAATCCGACAATCCCGGAACTGCAAGTAGACTATCAAGCTTTCCCCTACCTAGATTCACAAGTATAACAGACTTATAGGCTACTAGTCTACTTAAAATCTAAGATAATAAATAGGTCTAAAAATATAATATAGATAGAATGAGTTGACATCGGACAGCAGCCCCTGTGATGTCATTCCTGTATAAATTTACATTAATGTATTAAAAATAGCAATGCCCCAGAATGGGTCCCTTTGGTGCTCCGCAAGAATTTCATTTTAAATTCTTATTTTACCGGTCTATACCAAAAGGCAAAGTCACATTAAAACTGATCAACCAGGATCGCAAGATTTTCGCATCTTTTGGGGGTGTTTACTTTTAAATAATCTTATAGTCGAATATTAAGAGTTTTCAAAAACAAGTGCACCCCTCTCCTCTGCTCCTCAGTGACTATATTGTCTATACTAGCCATGTGACTGGAGCAATTACATTAATTACGCCACCACACTGGCACTATAAAAAAACGCTTATGCAAAAATATTCTTTTTAAACCTCACTTTCAGACTGCTGTCTGTTTCAATAGAGTAGAATCTATGTCCGATAATCCCCATATTTGCTCCTTAAATCCCCCCCCCCCCCTTCCAGATATAAAATAGATTAATTAGGCCTGCTGAGTGCTCCCATACAGTATAGACTAGGCCTACTACATGTACTAGGGCCTATAAGCCTGGCTATACCTACCAAAAAAGCCAGCCAATCTATAAATGCGTATAACCCTGTTGAGTCTTGACAAAGTGAGACCTCTCCAGGATGAGTTGAGTGGCCAGACCAGAGCCAGCAAATCAAGAGGTAAAATAGTCAGCAGGTCTATGACAAAAGCCCCCACATAACCATTGGAGCCTCTGGTGTAGCGGCGCTTTATCATAGAACGTTCTTTTATTATGATCCCACTCTCATTCATGTACGGAACGAAAAACCTCAGCACAACATCGACCATGAAAATTGCATCTGCGATGTAGACGGCCACCCATAATTCAACGAATGTCGAGTCGAAAGCAGCCAAAAAGGTGTCCAAACAGAAACTGCAGACGATGGAAAATGTGACGATCACCTGCCACCATCTGTACCATTTGTTCCTGGCTGATATGACGCTACAAGCGCTGCAGCCACGTGTTCCCACCACTTCTCCAAAGTCATCGTCTGGGTTGATGCGATTGTTGCCCATATTATTATTCTTGCTTTTTAGCTCAAGTTGAATCTGGTTATGAGACACAGGCTCTGACCGCGACATGACACCCACCAGGCATTGACAAATCAGTCTTGAGCCCGGCTAGCTGGAGTCGACTTCATTAAAAAATAATTTGAAACAGTCTTAGCCTTCGGCGCTTGACTTCTGACACATGTCATAAAGTTAGACTACTCATAGTCTCGGCTTTGCAGAACATGAATGATGAATCACTGATTGCACTGGTCATGCTGGTCACAATCACATGGTCATCAACAGTTGACAACACATGAACACTGTCACTGACAGATCAAGAAGTGCTGTGCCACTGCACTCGCACTGTGACTGATTGCTGCAACTGTAACGTTACTGGAACTATATAGACTAGGTTACTTGGCTGCACGTCACAAGTCTCGCAATAGCATGCTTTTTCTCTATCGAATTCTGAAGTAAACCACGCTCAATATGATCCTCTTCAGTTAATTGAGCAGCAAATAATTAATATTTGACAAAGTCTACACTACAGGCTTCAAAATCAGCCCCGAAAAAATGAGTCAAAAGTTCCTTATAAACCATTGTAGTCCAATGCCACTTATGACGTCATAGATAAAAATTATAATATGACGCATTACTTGTAAACCAGCATTGTGGTAAATATTTAATAATTTAATATAGACCTAGTAATAGTATGGCTCCCAGCAAACAGAGACGTTGACCCGATGTCGAAATAATGTTGGCCCAACTACGCAGACATCGGGCCAACATCACCCCAGCATTGGTTCAAAGTACATCGTATTTGCTGGTATTTGATTATATTAACTGCATGTACTGACATGACAGTAAGAACAGATTTCTACTTATTATAGGATAATATCATATATAGAGCCTAGTAGTTCTACCATTAGCCCTAGGCCTAGACCTACTACTACTAGACTATAATTATTAGTTGTGTAGTTCACATCTTATGACAGATGATTAGAAGTCTATATTATTACACTAATTGACTAGTCTTAACATTCTCAAGTATAATAGACTTATAGGCCTACTATAAGTCTATTATACTTGTGAATCTAAGACTAGTCAAGTTATAGGCCTAGCCTCTAGGCCTAGTCTAGGTGATGTTGTTTTCACAATGTTACCTGGACCTATATTGTTATTATGGTTTATATCATTATAATAATATAGAGAGAGGGGGCGTAGGGCCTTTTTGTTTGTGGGAAATTTTCGCTGACCCCTGCCCCCCCCCCCCCCCCTCCGCAAGTAGCCTACTGGTAGTGTACTGGGTCCACCACTGATTAATAAATAGGCCTAATGATCCAACAGGTAATCCTAGCCCTAGGCTAAATTACACTATGATATAGACTACTTAGTCTTAGACTAGACAAGCATATTATAACAATTTACAGCCTCAGGGCCTAGGCCTAAAGATGGGATAGGCTACGCTCACAGTTGAGCTAGCTATATGCAGCATTCATTTATGTCATTGTTGGGACTGTTTCGGCAAAGGATGCTGCAAAGCGATGGATGAACACATTCCATCCAAGTTCACTTCACAGAGATTCAACTAGCCCTGGACCAATACCAAGATCAAACGAGTGTCTCACACTCACAGGAAGAAAAAGCTTTTCTGCTGAAGACAGAGCTGCATAGGTCTAACGTTACTACAAGGCCAAGAAATATAGACCTACTCAGTCAGTATGACGGAAGGCCTACTATCGTTACTACATTAATCAGTGGCGGATCCAGCATAGGGCGTACCCGGCGTACGCCCCCCCTCTTAAAGTATTGGTGAAAATATTGCATTTTCATGCATTTTTTTAATAAAGTGAAGCTAACACCTCTTTTTTCAGCCAAAATTTGGCTTACGCCCCACATTCTGGATCCGCCACTTTTAATGATATGGTAGCTAAGCCCTGGCCTCAGAGGGTGAAACTCACTCTCTTAAGAGATTATGGGCCTTCGTCAAAATCAGGAAATGCGACAACAGTATTGTCTCCCCTTTAAAAACTTAAAGGATGGGATCTCTCACAGTGATAGCCAAGTCAAGGCAGACATCCTCAACCAATAATTTTTGTCAGTTTTCACCAGCGAGGATACAACATATATCCCTGACATCAGACATAAGTCCTTCACCCCTGATATGGCTGACAACACACATGTATCATCCCAGTTTTTAAGAAAGGTGACCGTAGAAAGCCTTCAAACTAGAGACCTATATATCGCTAACGTGCATAGCAAGCAAGGTTCTAGAACATGTCATTCATAGCAACATCCTGTCGCACCTGAACCACCACGACCTCTTGCCCGACAAACAGCACGTTTTTTCGCAAGCGTCGTTCCTGTGAGTAGGCCTAGTCACTATTGACGATCTCGCCAGGTGTCTTAATGAGTCCGGCCAAATCAATGTCTTTTTGCTCGATTTCTGCTAGACTTGCCAAGAAACTGAAATACTATGGTGTACGGGGTAAAACCCTTACCTGGATCAACAGCTACCTTGCCAACCACACCCAGCAAGTTGCATTGGAGAGCAAGCTATCTTATCTTCCACAGCGCCATGCAGTTACATCGGGTGTCCCCCAGGGCACAGTGCTGGGCCCTCTACTGTTTCTCTGCTACAATAATGTGTATCTTTAACGGAACGCTTGTTCGCAGATGATTGCTTGTTGTACAGAGTCATCAACAGTCACAGTGATACCGATCTTCTGCAGCAAGATCTGGATCGACTCTAGGAATGCGAGGATAAATGGCTAATGCAGATTAACCCCGATAAATGCGAAGTCATCCGAATTACCAACAGGCAAATCAAGAATCTAACAGTGCCCTATTCCATCCACAACTCTGTGCTCCTCGAGGTTAAAGCTGCAAAATACCTGGGAGTCACCATTGATGACCGTCTGACATGGGACGAACGGTTGATCGACCGTGGTGAAAAATGCAAACTCCACCAGAGCCTTCCTCCAACGTAACATCAACAGATGCCCACACAAAATCGAAGAGGTCTGTTACAAAACATTTGTTCGACCAACTGTAGAATATGCTGCTACAATGTGGGACTCTGCCTCTGCCTGTAACATCTAAGCTGTAGAGCAGGTGCAGAGACGAGCTGCTCGTTTTGTCACCAGCAGCTACACCAGGGACGACAGCCAAACAGCCATGGTTGCTGAGCTTGGGTGGCTCTCCCTAGTTCACCGACGGGCCTCAGTCCGTGTCCTGATGATGTACCACATTACAACCAATCTGTAATAGATATACCTGCGACCTACTTGACACCCTTACAGCACCAACTGACCCGAGGAAACCAGATGAAATACCACCAACCACACACCCGGGTGTGATGCAGTGAGACGCGGCCTGGCCCTGTTATCCTGACTTCTCTACATCAGCCTAATAGGATGCTGCTTTTAGCAGCACAACTCGTCAGAGCATAAAATGTTTTTTAATAAAATGTCAGCTCTGTCTATTCAGTAGACCAGTCGGGTGTTTCCTTCCTTGATTTAAGTACAGTATCAATTCGATGAGGCACTAATCCTACCAGTCAGATAGTTCTCTGGCTTATATTGTTCCTCTCCAGGACCAATCAGCTGGGGAGCTCATCCATATATGTTGGTAGGGTCTTCCTCCCACGAATACCATGCCTAAAAGCATCCCAGCATGCTTCAATCTGATTCTGCCCCGATAAGTATGCTGGTTGGGACAGCTGGTCAATTTTCTCCCTTTATGACATTAACTCTTCTGATATTTCTTTGGACACTTTTAGACCAGCAACTGAAGAGGAGGTGTTTAAGATTATTAGCAAAAGTCCTAAGAAATCATGTGCTTTAGATCCAATACCAGCCGGATTTTTGATAGATATTTTACCTACACTGCTACCAACAATCACAAAAATTATTAACATTTCACTGGAAACAGGAACGGTACCTCGTTCAATGAAAAAGGCGATTGTCAGCCTATTCTTAAAAAAACTAAAACTTGACAAGGATGTTTTGAAAATTATCGTCCTGTGTCTAACCTTTCTTTCATTTCAAAGATTCTTGAGAAAATTGTATCATCTCGGCTGTTAGACCACATAGAATCAAATAATCTTGGAGAGCCACTACAGTCGGCTTATAAACTCCATCACGACACAGAGACTGCTCTTTTGAAAATTCAGAGTGATTTGTTGTTGGCAATGGACGATCACAAAGCATCACCAGTTGTATTTTTGGACCTTTCCGCTGCATTCGACACAATTGATCATACCATTCTTGTTAATCGTTTGCGAAATGACTATGTGGAAAAGCACCTGATTGGTTGGAATCATATCTCACTGATCGATATCAATCTGGAAATATTAAAGACAATTCTTCTGGTGTTCCTCAGGGTTCAGTCCTGGGAGCTTTACTTTTCAGTTATTATACAAAACCTATTAGAGCCATAGCAGCAAAACATAATTTAAAAATACATCTATACGCAGATAACACTCAATTATATGTGTCGTTCCGATTTTCAAGCTACACAGAAGCAATCGCTGTACTGTGTCGTGTAGAAGCTTGTATCAATGAAATACAGACATGGATGAAGAACAATAAACTTCAACTAAATACCGATAAAACTGAGTATCTTATTGTTGCATCTCCAAACGTTTTACCAAAGATAACATTACGCCCTATTAATATTAGTGGAATCGAAATTGAGTCATTAGTGAGTGCAAAGAATTTAGGAGTAATGTTTGACAAACATCTTAACATGTGTGAGCATGTGAATCAAATTTGCAGAAAAACTTTTGAGAAAGATCGGTGACATTAGAAATTGTTTATCGATTGTTACCACTGAGCATCTCATCCACGCCTACGTCACATCTCAACTTGACTGTTGCAACTCTATCTTGTATGGCTTGCCAAATAGCTGTATTTCAAAACTACAACGAATTCAAAATAGTGCAGCAAGGATCATATATCGGAGAAAGAAATTTGATCACGTGACACCTCTTTTGAAACAATTGCATTGGCTGCCAATCAGACAAAGGATACAATATAAACTTCTCCGTCTTTGCTTCGAAGCGCAACATGGCCTAGCACCCAGTTACCTTCAAGACTGTATCATCCCTTATTCTCCATGTCGCCCACTGCGCACCAAACATCTGTTGGTGGTGCCTCCCACAAAGTTAAAAACATATGGTGATAGATCATTTAATAAAGCTAGCCCCTTACTTTTGAACAAATTACCATATCACATACGAAGCTGTAACAAACTTGATCAATTTAAGCGACACTTAAAAAGTCATTTGTTCAATATCGCATACATGTAGAGATGCTATGATTTTTTCAACTTAATGTACCAAGTTATCATGTTTATTGACATTTTTGTTTGTAGCGCTAAAGAGCAACTTGAGGCTGGATATGGCGCCATATAAGTGTATATTATTATTATTATATTATAATTATTAATAACTTCTGCCGGATCGGTGCGCTTGAGCATTTTATAACTGAACAGGCAATTTTGTCCAAACTGTATACCAGAAAAATGGCGCCATCTAAGCTTACAGAACTCGACGGTAGGAGTCGACATTGACGTTTCCAGGACAGACCTCCAGCTCAGTGCATCTTGAATGAAGAAAACCTGCCCAAACCTGAGCAGAACCATCACCATTGGCCACAGTCCCGAGCATACATTCACTCTGGAAGCCCTGGCCTGATTTACTATGAACGCAAACCCTGCCGTCAATTTGGTGGAGCAGAAGCCGGAACTCCATCAAAAATCAGGACATTGTCTCCAGTGTCAAGGTAGTGCTGTTGAGCTCATTCTTTGCGATCCTGTTAAGGTCGACCAGATAAAAGTGGTTTCTTGGCTGATCTTGCTGTGAGAAACCCTGGTGTGTCTACATCGTCCATATCTGCTACTGAAGGCTGACTTTGTCCTGCTCTGACGGCAGATACGTAAGAGAATCACCTCGTCACATCACGATGACCCTTAAAGAAACCAGGACGTACATGACCTCTCCACTGCTACCTCTGACTATCTTGGAGAGTGGTGTGTGCTTAAAGAGCAGAAGACGGTCATATTCTCTGCAGCAAAGCGGCTGGCCAGGCTTCTCCCGAGGTCACAGACCGATTGGGCCTACGACCTCGAGATGCCTTGCTGTGGGGAAGATAAAGACGACCAGCGAAAGTTTTATACAAACACAGTGCCACATTCCAATGACCTGTAACGTTAGTGCTTTGAGCTGCGTAATTCTAGGAGGCTGTCACACCAATAAAAGGATTTTATGGTCAAATTTCACAGACCCTTGGGTGTGACTACTCTAACACATATGCATGAAAATCAGACCGTTTGAATGTAAATATTGTTCATTTTTTTAAATATAGATATGCTTTAATACACACAGAAACTTTTTAAAATTGATAACGTTTATGTGTATAAATAAGTAGGTTCTTTGTGATTGCCTAAAAATATTCCATCACTATGACCACGAGTGTGGATGAGGGTAAAGTGCCTTGCGCAAGGACACAACATTGAAACAATATCTCAATATTTTGAGTGGAAGAGAAACATTTCTCTGAAAATTGTGTTCGACACTGCACGGCAGGCAGCGACATTGGCAAAGCGCCACGCTCGAAAAATTGCTCTTCACGTGTCAGGGATATTAGCATACCTGCCTAACTGGTGAAAATTTATCGCTCTCAACTCCACCTTGTCATGTGTTATGCAAATGAAATGAAACGAAATGAATAGTGTTTTAGGCAGCATATAGGCTAAACTGGGCCTGGAGAGCCTCCTGAAGATGGTGAGATAAATGAAATGACTCTGCCCTCCAGACACAGGATTAGAAATTCGAACCCTGGCGATCTGAGACAGAGCTCGCTACTTCTCAGTCACGGAGGCTCCCCACAAATTGAATCTTTACGAGTGAACAGTGAGGAAACATTTCGTTTCTTTGAAACTTGAATGCCAGAGCGGGGTTTGATCCCGCCATCTCCGATTTTCCAATCATGCAGATTCAACCACTGCATCAGGGCCCGCGCCCATGTACATTTGACAGTGTATCTGATATACTGAATGTGGTACAGCATAGAAAAGGCGGAAACGAGTAGAAGATGTGAATTAAATCTCTGTTTCCTGACTGAAATTGTTCATACAGATTTAAGATTGTGTCACACTTGCAAGTGCCTTTTTAGACGTTTATCTTTGCTCAGTGTAATTGTCCTTCATTTGAAGACTGCTCAAATTATTTCAAATTTACTGTGATTGAGATGGACAAACTATGCTATAGACTGATGTGTTTAAAACTATATGTTTCATTTTGACATTGCTAGAGCCTGTTGTAATAATTCAACAAATGAATTAAAGTTAAAGTATATTGCTCTTATGACGATTGTTTGTCAATGCATATGAACCGAGATGGCCGGTTGAAAGAACAAGTAGTCTGGGATAATTTTACACAATATTGTGATCCTTAGAATAGGTCACATGATCTCTAAATTAACGGTAAAGACACACCTGTGCAAAACATGGTGATATAAATCAAGTGATTCAAAATATACGTTAATTATCCACATCTTGTATGATAAATGTTTTAACTAATTGATTATAGTCATAAATTATGAAATAATACATGGAAATCATGTTCTAGACAGCAGCATTAGCAGTGGCCAGTATGGGAATTTGCATTAATCAGTTTAGACATTTAACGGTATGGACATTTTTGTCATCTACACAGTATTTTTATTATGAAAAGTAAATTTTCCAATTCTAATGTTCTCATCCATCAATAGGTTAAATAAACATCGACATAAAAATTATGATTGCACGACTAAATACAGCTAATAGAAGGACGTAGGGTGGTGGTTATTCCCTAGGTTTTTTTTAAATGGTCATTATAGGTATCTGGGCCATGGGTCTGCGGCTCTATTGGAATTATCCGTTGTCATGTGCGATCCAAACCGAGGCTATAGCGTCCATCTTGATTTTATCTTTCATCTTCGATTATTGGGAAGCAGTTATGTAAGATTTGTGGCCGATTTGAGTCACTTCATCCGCCGAGGGGTATTTGAGTGCTTTCACGGTATTTTTCAAATTATTGAGTTGCCTATCAACCTCGAGTAGATCTACGTCGTGGCGCTGGTACCAGTGGCCCCCCCATGTTTTAGCAATGATCAAGGGCCAGTGGCGGATCCAGGATCTGAAGACAAGTGGGCCCCGGGGTTTGCCCCCAAGATATTTTTGGTAAATTTTAGCCAATTTGGTGGACTTTCAAAAGTATTTGGCGGAAATAGGGGGGGGGGGAGGTGCATGGGCCTAGTGTGTTGGTTAATCAACGCGACGTTTTGCGCTAAGGGTTGGGCTTGCCGTGTCGTCCTCTTTGACAAAACTTACTTACAAAACTTACATTTGGCCCATGTATCATGTGTATTGAGGGGTTATTACCTATCATTCTGCTGGAACAACCTCAAATAATGAGGCAACACCAAAAACCCAACACTGTTGGCTCTTACTGTGAACAGTAATTCACACTTTTCGCATATTTACCTATGCTAAAAGTGTTCTATTTTTGCTTAGATATTTTATGAACAGCTGTTACCAGGTCATATAGGGGAAGGACGGGTTAGTTGAGCCACATGGTTAGCTGATCAACCCCTCGCATTCCATTCTGTGACCAGAGCAGTCTCTCCCTGACGGGCTCGTGGGTGTGGCGCTGGTAACAGCATGCTCGCATTCTCACACATGGGCTTTTAAGGAAAGTTTGACACCACCTGGTGATCAACTCTATTACTTACATGGGCACATTATCAGCACGGATCATTGTGAAGGTAGGGAGTTTTGTGGTTCAAAAATGCATTTTTCACGTATAGTCAGTAGAATTGAGATAGTATAATGTTTGCACTAATCATGTTAATATTATGGGAGCTATAGGGATTCTGTACATTTTTCATCTTGCTATAGGGTTAGGTTGTAAATTATATAAAGATAGCTTATGTCAATGCAACAGTCAGCATGGATCCTTGAAATGTCACATAATTTTTATATGGCTGCTGTGGGGTAAGTTGAGCCACATAAGATGGAGTAAGGTGGTCAACCGGCTCAATTAATCCTATCCGTGCCTCATCTTACCCCAGTAGGCCCTATAGGTAAAATATATTATTACAGAATGTGGATCAACTAACGTGTCCCACTCGTGGCTCATCATACCCCAGTGGATATAATCCATTAGTATAGAATTCGAATTTTTTTAAATATGTCATTATGTAATAGGTCAATATAATGAAGACGCATAATAACATTATATGTATAATAAATGGAAGATAACAGTGATTCATACAGCAATACAGGCAATAATGCCTATTGTATCACAAGTTTGCGACTTGGGAGATATGATAACGTGTCCACAAATTTGACCCCTGTGTGAAGTACAGAAGTGTTTATTTTTTGCATTTTCTGGAAATAAAATAACATGTTGGCATGTAAATTTGTCAATTGTGATATAGTATTTAGCATGATAAGTGGCACAACTTACCCCATACGGATATGGGTTAGTTGAGCCACTTTCACCACTCTTAGTTGTGTATCCATAACTTTTTTTTAAATAGTTCTTCCTATTTTTCATTGATATGGGACATATGTAATATATAGCCATGTTTTAAAACTATACCAACCATAACTGGGCAAACACCAGACAAAATATTGTAAAAGTGGCTCAACTAATCCGACTCTCCCCTAGGTCTGGATGTAATATTTAATATAGGCCTATATTTCTGACCTCAATATCAGACTAGCCACCGGACTTATAGGGCCACCATTCAATCTCCAGGTAGGGGGGGTATTTTTTAAATAAATAATTTCGGGCGGACTTTACGTGAAATAAATAATGTACTTCAAGAACCGAGCCCGTTTGAAATAAATAATTTGTCCGCCACAAAATCTTCAGCCCTTGGTAGCTAATGATAATCGTTCACAAATGGGTCATAGCTCCGAGAAGCCCCCAATGTAGCATCCTTTTTGTTGATGAGTATCGATCAGTGTCTTAACCTACCCATTGAGCCCACGTTTCGATCTCGACCCCGGGATCTCATCCTGGGTTGGGGCCGGTCGCAGAATAATTTTATCCCCATCATGTCCAATGTGGGATTCGAACGTTAACCCACGACCTCCCGCAGCTCTAACCACTCAGCCAATATTGGGTGGGCTAAATGTTATCACACTCTCTTCAATGTTGGCCTGAACCATAGGCCTATGTAGGGTCCAATGTCATTGGCCTATAGAGCCCATCGCATTTGGAAGAGGGGATGCCTTCCACAGAACATGCTCAGTCTTTCACATTATATCAGTGGTATTTTTATATATATATTTTTTTTTTTGGGGGGGGGGGGTTCTATTCTGTCTCATGCAGTATGCCATCGCTGAATAAGTGGCTGGCGGTCCGCTGTGCTACAATGATAATTTTCATTCAATTAATAAATTGTCCTGAGCCTTTGAGATAAAGTAGGGCCTAAACAGCATAATATTCTGTCCCTTGCAACATGATATCGGTGAATAACCGGTTGTGTCCTCTTGTACTATTTAGGCCTACTGACAAATACTGATAATTTTAATGAAAGTTTTTTCTGATGTCTTTGACATAAACGGCATTGAGCTGTCCCATGAAGCATGTGTTTGGCGAGTAACTGGTTGAGGCCACATGTGCTATTATACTGATAATCCATAAGTATGTATAGCAGTATCTCACACTCAAAAGATTTGGCTGTTTAATATTATTTTTTTTAAAAGTCAAAATAAATTACCATTATAACATTATAGAGTTAAATTATGTATTTTTTTAGACGCCATTTTGAATTACACAAAAAAAATTATAACTGCAAATGGTTTTAACAGTTTCTTTGAGCTCTTAAATGTAGGATCAGCCAGCAAAATAATCTTTCTAAGTTGATTTAGAGGCAAGATATGTTCAATTATGAATTTGTGGTGAGTTCTGTAATTTTGATGGCGGTTATTTTGAAAATCGGCCATATTGGAAATTTCGTCCCTCCAGATCACGTCTTAACAGACTGATTCTGGCCCAGGAAATGTCCCTGAACAAAATAATAGCACTTATGGAGGGTCCTTGAGGGAATGCACGGTAACCGCCCTGGGCTCATCGAATATAATGTTGATTCAAACCATGCTTATGTAGGGTTAGGGCTAGTAGATAATAGTATGCATTATATTATTTGTAAAACATAACGTATAGGTATACTAACCTTCTATTGTATGCTTCAATTTATTGTTTACACTACGAGTTATTTCAAAATATGTAAACACCATATACGATTTGTTAATAAGGTTAGATTCATTCTGAAATTGTGAAAAAAGGAGAGTTGTTGAATGATTTTTGTTGTTGAAACTGCATCATTTTATATTTTTATTAACACAAGGAACATAATATGTCAACAGCACAAATAAATAATAGTTACGATCACATATTTTAACATTACGGTGTGCATTTGTGAATTTGTTGTTTCAAATCTAATGGATTATGTCTCACAATATATGTTTTTCCATTCATCACAATCCCAGAAATATTCTGAACTATTTATCATGCATAATGTCACTTATAAAAAATACATTAACGTGGTTTAAACCCTCCAAGCTATTGCACATAAAGTTAACGAAAACATTTATATTTGTGCAGTGAAAATATAAATATACCACTTAATCGCTCACACTTTATACACTGGATTCAACATTTAGGAATATAATGTTAAAAAGCACCATGTTGAATTGGAGATCAAGGGAACGAGTGGTGTTTCAGTAAGTCAGCTCATTGCAATCACCAGAACTTCGTTCAAAATTAAATAAGCTGTCACATTCCCATGTGGAGTAGCGTTTCCATATTTGGAGATTATCAGACTATGTGCACTTTAACCGCCGGTGTCGCATATATCCGGGTTTTCATTTTCTATTAGCACGTTAAGTACCACCTTTTAAACATGTTAGAGATAAAATGTGACATCAACCAGCAAAATTTGAAAACAGTTGACCTCCATTTTGTCATATCTGAATAATTTTCACTCACTTGAAGTTGTGGATCGCGGCAGCGAGACACAACTTCAAGTGGGTGAAAATTCAGATTGAATAATTTGGCGGTTAAAGGGTTAAGGCATCTTTTATATTGGCAATGGAATAAATATTTTGATTAAGGTGGATGTCAAATTCAGTCTTGTATACTGACATTAACAGAGTCCAGATACTTGATAGGAGTAACGTGCAGAGAAATAAAGCGATAATTAACATCTTTATCCTCTCTGCAGTCAGGATGCAGATGACAGAAACAGCGTCCTCCGTGGTGCTGCTTACCAGCTTCTATAAGACTCCCCTCATCAATGGAAGTGCCATAGACGTCCAGGCTTAACATACAAAGTGAATGACAACATCTGAGGACATCGGCAATGGCTTCTGTACTGAGGTTTTTGGCAGCACATCCCAGGGAGAGTCTCTTCAGATGAGAGGCCGCCTGACTGATCACCTCCATCAGTGCATCATTCAGCTGAAGATCGGGAGAAGAAATGTCCAAGATACGCAAGACATCACAGTTCCTTATCACCAGACCCAAGGCGTAGTTATTAAGGATGTTCGGCTCACTCAGATCCAGGCAGGTCAGTTGAGGACAAACCACTGTGATGAGCATCAGAAAGCTGCTCCCAACACCTCGCAAAGCTAGCCTTCTCAATACAGCCGGTTTCAGCTTGTCTCCCTCCTCATCTATCCTCTCGTATACTTTATCCCATAAATCTGACTGATCTACACAGAATTGTCTGTTGCCGCTGGACACGTGCAGTGTGAACCTGTGCAGGGTATGAGATGTCACCATCAAGTCCATCACACCAGCTGGTGTGATATTCTCACAACCGATCAAAGCAAGGCCACGAAGCCAACGTAATCCAGACAAAGCCTTCAAACACCTGTCATCCACCTGTTCGCATTCATAAAGCATCAGTCCCAACAAATGAGGAAATCCTGAACACATCGCCTCTACTCCAGCGCCCGTCAGAACTCGACTATGAAACAATCTGAACATTGTCATTTCAGTGGCGTTTGTGGCTATAGAAGCTACACAGTTATCGTCGATTTCTTTTCTTTCCAGATCTTTGGACTTATCTAAAGAGCTCTCTGAATTATTAATATGTAGCTCTGCCAAGGATCTGCAGGCATCAGATAAATAACTAACACCAGCAGGTGTTATACCCATGCAACGAGCTATTTTAAATTTTTCCAGAGAGGGACAGAGATCAGCTATGATTTGCAGTGATTTGTCGGTTAACTGTCCAGGCTTGTCAAGCACAATCTCCTTCAATTCATTAGGTTTTTCTTGCCACTGGAAGAAATTTTCCCATGCTTTGTCAGTGATTGAACAATGTCTAATCTCTATTGCTTCGAGCTTTGGGAACAATTTAGAAACGGCTTCCAATCCATCGTCATCTACATAGCCCATACCCCGCATACACGAGTAGCGTGTTACTTCTGGACACAGACTTGACACTTTTTCCAGGTGGCTTTTCCAAATTTGACGTTTTTTCTCATCGAGATTACGAACGACATTCCTGATTCTTCCGAATGAAGATGTGGGTAAATCATTCAACACGGTCAGACTGGGAAATAGTGATTGGCAGAACAGAGGGTTACAGGTCTCGTCAACGTTGGAGCGAACGTTATAAAGAGATTTGAGAGCAGGACATGACTTAGCCAGCCCTTCGTACACGTCATTTGGAAAAGAAGCCAGGACGGGCATGGAAAGCTTGGTCAGCTTAGGGAACTGGGTGAGGATCATCAACCTGAATGCCTGTTCTGTCAAGTTCTCAGACCTGCTGCAGTCCACCTCCTGAACCACACCAGACACCTGTGCCAGAAGGGAGGTGAATCTATCCTCCGTCATGTGATCTGCTATTTCCACACATTCCCACAGCTCCTTATCGGTTGAGATGTGGTGCCACCTAGTGCAGGTCATGCGCACTCCTAGACATAGCTCATCGTGGGGTATAAAAGTAAAGATCTTCAGGAGGATGTTGTCTGGTAGTTTATCCATGATGTGACAAGTAACTGACTCAGCCTGCTCTAGTAGTTTACGACGAAATGACAGCGGCTGAAACACACAACAAAATTAAATATAATTATTGTGTTATAAAAAACCAAAGTCAAGCAGTATGAAATAAATAACGCTTAATTTGGTAAGCAGTATGCCTACTTTACCATGTTTAAGCAGTACTACCAATATTTGTTATAGAGAACCACATATCCACTGCCAAGATATGAGATCAAATTTTCAATTTTACCGTGCATGGTTGGCTTTGTTAATATTAGATTTGGTTAGTACGCAGTATGTATCTGAATCGTAAGATACATCATCACAACTGGTTAAAATGGCCGAAATATTTTTGGGATGTGTTTAAAAAATGCTCTCACACGATAAATAACTGCCTCGTTTACAAGCTCAATTAAAATGTATGTCGCGGGCGTTATTAAGGCTCAAATCGATTGCGTGCCGCCGGCAGAACATATTACAGTTTAGATATGAAATGCTTAACACATGTCGAGGGTGGTGTTTGCTAACTAGTTAACATTAGCTGGCTTTAAAAATAAGACTGACGGTAAAAAGCGCTAGCTTGATATATGCTAGAATATTAAAAGATCTACGCTTTTATGACCCTATAGGTTCTTTGCATGTTTCGGATGCTAGCTTTAGGGGTAGTGATATATACGATGCTGTCTTGCTATTCATCCAAATGACAAAGTAATTTCTACTTTCTATGAAATGATAGAGCAACAAACGATTTTGACGTTTTAGTATGGAAACTAATGCGTAGTGGGCCTACATCTTAAGTGATGATGCAGAATGAGTAATGTTAATATTAAATAAGTAAATCCTAGGTCCTTCCATAAAAGTTGTTAAGGTGCTATCAGAAAAAGTGTATATTTCAGAAAATACAATTTTAAAGAGAGTAGGCCCTATGTACTTAAATGGGTGAAGCTCTAGCTATTCACTTTATATGTCCATTCATGATAGCCAACACCATACATAATACAGGCTAATGTAATTATAGTTATAAGAACCGCTGAAGATTTCGAAGCTGTATGGTCAGAATAAAAGTTTCACACGTGGGCCTGCCTACCTTCATAAATACAAAATGCCTCGTCTCTTTGGGTCCATCGTCCATTGTTGTTGAAGCCTAAGTCATATATCCGGTTTCGGAGTAGGGGCCTATTTATATGCTTATAAACAAAGACCTTGAGTGCTACCTCACAAATTTCAGTGGTTATTTAGATGTATATGTACTGTGCTGATGAATTGGTGATAATGTCCACTTTGCCCTTCGACCAGTCGCGCTTATAAATACAAAAGACGCATTATACGTACAGTTACTATCACGAATGTATACGTGTATGAAGTAGTATACATTGTGTAAACTGAAGGCAAATACATGTATACCAACTGTTTCATATAGTATAGTACATGTATACTAGCCGGTTACTCTCTACGATGGCCTTGAGTATAATGCAATTTTATGGTTGTGCTAATTTATCACAATAAGGATATTGAGGGCTTTGATTTCAGATATCATACTTAATATTACTATGATATTGTGTAACCTCGGGCACCAGGATAACTCATTGGTAGACCAACGCGTTGACTCAGAGGTACCGCGTTCGAATCTCGCTGCCGTCCGAATTTCTTCAGTGCACGTATAATTGACAAAGTTACCCTAACTGTTCAACTACAATGGAGAATGACAATCGCATTTAAAATATATAAAAAATGGTAAAAATAAACAGATGACCAATATATGTCACGACTGACTTGTAAGCTAAGCAGTCAATACAATTAATAATATATTTTTATAGACCTTCACATCTCAGGGGAATAAAAATGAGAAGAAATGGCTCTTCAGAGAATTAAATAGTTCTGAGTCATTGGCGTTATTGTGACTTTATTTTATTATACATAGCCCCATTGCAATATTTCAAAATCTTTTATATTTAAAATCTTAAAATATTCCATCTGATGTGGAAATAATGTAAATAAACGTACTGATTGTATTCAACATTGTCTTCTCTGTCCCAGATTTAACATATGTTTTTACATCAAGCTTAATTTCTATTATATTTAAAGAGCGTCATGATACAAATCAAATGAATATTTCAAAGTGTTATTCTAAATTACTTTAGGAGTAATCAAATATCGTTTTAATACCACTGGTTTTTAGTCATAGATATATGTAATTTTATATTTATCAAGATCTATATGTAAATCATTATCATTATTGTTCATTATTATTGTCTGCAACTAAGTATCATAACAATTATGAGAAATATCATGGCAATGCTTTTTAACTTGATTTTATGTGTAGGCCTAGCTATACCAATGTATTGTGTCTTAAAAATAACCTGTGCTTTTACAAAACTAACCCTCTCATCTATGCAATATTTATATTTATGACTAATAACTGTCAATAAAACGTATTCTGTCTGTTTATGATATCTGGCGCTTTGCTGTGCGGATACAGCATATGTTTGATGGATAAATGTGTTGGAGGATATGAAAGAAGAACTTAAGGAGTACTCCACTGTGTACCAACAGCGAGCCAAATATGTACCCAAAAAGCACCGCGCTGTTCGCGCAAAGTACAAAGACAGAGCCAACTGATAAATAAATATAAAGAGAAGCAGACATAGAGTGGTCTACGGTTTTAAAACTGTGATTTTTTTTATCGTGGATTTAACAGCACCTCCAGACTTGTGTTTTTTCCGAGCAGGAAGTAGTCTAAATAATGTGTTGATAGAACAGTTTTTCACTGTTTATCACGGTTGAAACAGTGTTGGGTGATATTTCAAATGTTTTAGTTTTAAGGTTTCATTTTTGTTCTGAACTATTTAACAACTTAACTGTTCACTGATCACACGTCGCTGCAAAAAACCCCAGATTTCTAAACGCTAGTTGAACGCATGGAGAATAATGTATTTTATAGTGGACAAAAGTATTGTATTATACCCCTTCATGTTATATGCCTGCCTTTTGTTCGCCAATTTATCTCAAAGTCAATGTTGCTAATTATTTTAGTGTTTGATACATTTTCTCTTTGTTAATTTATTTGAAAGATTTAGTTATGCACTAAAACTTTATATATACATACAGTTCAGAAGTATGCCGAGGTGGCTCGACTCAGGACATGTAGAAGCTGGGATGGGTGAATCTCCTGTGTGCATTGATATGTTTCTGGCGTTGCGAAGCGGAGATCCAGCAAGACTACAGCACATACAGAGTTGTACAACACGTAAACTCACATGTGGAGAAGCATTCGAAATGCAGGAAGTGCTAAAAGTAGATCTTGAGTTTGGCAGGTTGTAGAGACTGCAGGAACTCTTGCAGAGATTAACTACGGGAACAGACGGAAGCCGCGCGTGAGGCGTTCTGGCTTGCCCTGCAACGTCCTACCTGGTGGGACTGTGTCTATACTCACGATACTGCCTAGAGACAGTAGTTTTGGGACTAAGGCAGACCCCACCTATTTTGGGGGAGCAAGGTATTTTGGTCCGTCTCCAAATTCCATACGCCGCTGGCCAGGTGCCGGTCTAAAGGTTATAGGGATGGATGTGTGGGAGCGATCCCACGCGATACATTGACCCAATGTTGGCTCAATGTTGGCCCGCCGTCTGCGACGTCGGGCCAGCATTGAACCAACTTTGGGTGAAGGTATCGCGTTTGCTGGGGAGCGGGGATGATGCCGGAGTGTTTGGGCTGCACAGCCTGCCGTGAGCGGGATCACATACCAGAGACGCAAAGCTGAGGATGAGCAACTCTCAGGCAAATACAGGAGCAATGAAGTGCCAGAATGGGCGCCCGCTGGCCCAACATCCGACCACAAATGGGGTGGATTCCAGCGCCAACAGTTACAGGCAGACGCTGGCACCCAAGGGGAGAGTAACAGACAAGACGTCATGCAGAGGTGCGAGCGAGACTGTTGCCCAGTCCGATTTCTGCGTTGGGCTAACATCGCTGGCGTTAGCCCAACGCCGAAACAAGATTACGATCATTACACCAGGGGACTAGAGGGAAAAACAGAGTTACATGGTGGAACTCCGGGCTACCAGTTGCTCTTCTGAGGCGAGGCTTCACGTTGGCCCCCGCCGCATTGCTTACAGACGTAGAGCAAGCAGGAAACAACACCAGAGCCACCACAAGGAATACTCCGCCAGATCGCATAGCTCAGTCTGATTTCAGCGCCCGATTAACCACCGCAATAAAGTTCACTTCTTCCGTATCGGTGTTAATCGTGCTCAGGATGAATTACGGAGGTTCAACAGGACCATCTACGGGATCCACAGTCACGGTGAACATCCATAAGAGGCAGCCCGGTCAGCCATGGGGGCTCCGTATTCAGGGAGGTACTGACTTCAGGCAGCAGCTCTGTGTGAAAAAGGTAAAATATTTAATTAAATCAATTACGATATATAGATATAAGTCTATCTATGTTTTTTTTTTAAGTGTATAGGCTAATTATAGAAACTGGTCCGTATGCTAATAATATGACAATGTATTATTATATGGAAAAATTAGGCCATAGTGCTGTGGAAGATAGCGCACTTAGTAACATCCCAGCAAACACAAAACATTTGTATAACATTTGTACAATGTTGGACCACCGGTGAAGACGTTGGGCCGACGTTGTGCAAATGTTTTGTGTTTCCTCGGTAGCGTACTATTTGATTGTATTAAAAACCGATTACATTTATGTGATTTCGGTTAGCGTTTGAAAAACACCTTTTTGCAACCTGCCCTACTCCCGAAAGTATTTTTGCATAAGATTTTTCTGTTTTATACAAGCGTAGCAATCCGTTAATTATTTCAGTGTTGCATATAGCTACTATTCTGATGCACTTTAACATGGTTAAAATCCGACCTGTTACCATATTGTTATAATTTGAAATGTAAGCTTACTTTCAGATCTCACCTGCATGTCTAATACATTTTAACCAATATCATTCTTTGTTCTGAAAAATAATTCGAATCTGCTTTAGCCTATCGACCGCACTGAGATGTTTTTTATAGTGTATTTTTTTTAACAAAATGAATTGTTCGAAGCCTTGATCAGTGTTAATGGAGTTAATAAAAATAATCGTTACAATTATTACTGTGCATACGTAATATTTGGGTAATCATGGTGATAGGCCTACTATATTGGAATTATCTGATTATGTCTTCAATTGAGTGAATACCGGCAATTGACCCTCTTTATCCCAACGTTGATTAGATGCGGGCCGAAAGTTATGGATATTGGGTTGTTAAAAAATCAACGAAGAACCAACGGCTCGTGCGCGATGCGAATAGTTTTTTAAGAGGATGGTACGGTGTATAACTGTGTTATACGGTAGGTGGAAAAAACATATCGTGGGCGGTGGGGGATTGAGGAGCCAAACACGTAACGATGAGTCAATGCTGACTTAATGTGGGGTCCAACGTCGAACACGGTGTGCCAACATTACAACACTATCCGCTCAATGTTTTTTGGCTATAGCTATTACTGAGAGACAGCAAACATATAAACATTGTGTGACGCAGTGATGCATTGGCAGAGTACAGTGTTCTGCCGTGCAAAGCAAATAAAAAGGCAGTGACTACTTACTTTTCAAGTGAACAGTTACTGTTTGGCTTTTCTGGGCAGTGCTGATTATCGCTACTTCTATTTTGGCTCGAATGGCTCGTTGTCCGACTTTGTTCACTTCACATTTCTTATCCACCATGCATATATATATATGTCGTGTTCTGTAGTGTTTGTCATTCTATTATGTTGGCGTAAGTTTGAATTTTATATTAGTTATAAGGCGTTTTGCCCATTTGATGAATGTACTCCGCTCTCTGGAAATGTGAACGAGCTACCGAGAAGAGCGAATATTTGGCAGGGTTCCTATACGTGATGGAAAACCTGGAAAATTGCAGTTTCATTTACAAGCCTGGAAAACTTATGGAATTTGAAAAAAATGTCAAAACTCATTAAAAACTCATGGAAAAAATATTTGTCAATAAAAAAAATGTTGTGATGCACATTTTGATCGAGTCCGTGTGATATGATCAAGTTGCTTCATCTAAATAAAAAAAGTAATAAATAGTGGGAGGATCGGTCGGATATAAAAGGTGATGCGGAGGCCGAAAATCGTTTTTATTATCTTCACTGTTTTCTTACATGGTTTACTAGATACATTATTAAACAATTTTATGCCCGGTATATGCCTGAATTTTGTCGTGGAAAAAAATAATTTTGTCATAGAAAACTCATGGAAAACTCATAGAAAAAGATTCACACATTGGAGTAGGAACCCTGCTTTGAACATTATTTAACTTTACACGCATTCACTCTATTCTACTCAGGTTTGAATAAGTAGGCTATATACATATACATGGCAGTGTGACATTGCATCTGAAATAGCAACAATTTACATACCTCAATATGGTTCATCATCAACATGATTAAGTTCATTCACACATCTCACATTCCAATCATTGGAATGTGAGATGTGCGATAGTTAAATTACATCTCGGTCAGTGGATTTTGAACTGTTTTGAGATAAGTAAATGTAATAATATATTAATTTATAATCAAGTTTCTTCGCTGTGATGCAGGACGTGTTGAAATCAGCAAAATTATCTTTGCTATGTACACTGGAGTTACATATGCTATACTGATATATGGACTAACACTTGTCGAGATCTACGAAAGTTTATTTTGTTCACTGATGGAATGAGAGATGTAAGCCCTATAATTAAATCATCACAAGTCACTTTGTGTAGGCCTACTTCTTAAATCAGCGAGAATTTCTTAATCATAAGGATGTGAGATATGTGTTAATATCAACAAAATGAAGTTTGTTTATCACATTCTCAGATCTGTTGCGATCAGCTATTAGCTAAAGTATATTTAGTTTACCATGTTTAGTGGTTGATGAAATGTTTTAAGATATGTAATTTAAGTAAAACTTTCTTCATCGGAATAATCAAAAGTATAATGTGTTTGATGGACACTGGACTTTATAATATTATGAGATCTATGAAAGCCTTTATTTTCACTGGATTGTGTGATGTGGTAAAATTATCGCAAGTATATCATGTATATTGGGAGTGTTGTGTATCGTTGAGATACAGGATTTGTTGAGACCAGCAAGGGTCTATTTGGTACGCTGATTTATTCAGTGAAGATAAGTGATGTGTTGAGATCTGCGAAAGGTTATTTGGTGTGTTGAACTTCTAAAGGGTAAGATTTGTACCGTTGAGATAAGCGTTGTGTTGAAACAGCGAAGGTCTATTTGGTGTGCTGAAATGTGAGATTTGTATCGCTGAGATAAGCGATGTGTTGAGACAAGCGAAAGTCTTTTTGCTGTTCTGAAGTGTGAATCTGTTTACAAGTACAGTTAACAGTTTGAGATAAGCGACATGTTGGGACCAGCGAATGTGATGTGTCGGTGTAAGTTATACGATTTGTTTAATAAAACATATTTTTTTAATTATAGTCGGATTAGCGAACCGATGAAAGTGATATTAAAAGTGTTTTAACTCACTGAAATGTGATATATGCGAATTTGAACGAAAGTCTCTTGGTTTACTGGAAGGCGAACGATTTGCAAGTAAAAAAAATGTGGGATGGGATCATATCAGCAGAAATACTCAATAGGCCCTACACATCTTATGAACTAAAATGTAATGTTTATGCCTATTATTATTATCTCGCTTTAATTCATCTGGATCTGTGCTTTGTAAAATGTTGTTGAAAGTACTTTAAAACATGATACAAACATGTCTTGTATTGTCACTATAAATGTATGGGGTCAGATTCACACATTTTTAGCGAAACAATAAGTCAGTATGATAATTCGTTGTATTTTGGTGAAAGTTTAATTAATGAATTGTTTTGAGTATGCTATATTTATAGCACATTATATGATTACTATTTTAGGTATGGGATAATAGCAAGCCAACTGTTTTTCATTTAAATATATTTGTTCTGGATTTCAGGCAAACTTTATAGCATAGCTTTGAGCTCGGGCATACCCAACCTCGCATAGCGTCTGCTATGATGTATGAGGTCATGTTAGGGTGCTGGGGTTGGGCATTATTTTACTTTTCAGCTTATCAGCTTATAGTCTGCCATCCAACCAGCATAATTATGTCTCCCCTCTGTACACAGGTGGAGACATGTTGCTTTACCTGTCACTGCTCGGCCCCGTGCTCTCTGTTAGTCTCTGACTGTGAGTGTCCCATCAATTTCGGTCCAGAGCTTTCTATCGTGCAGGCGGTCAAACACGAGAAATTTACCAAATGCTGGGCTAATGTTGGCCCACCGTCTACTACGCTGACCCAACATTAGCCCACTATTGAGTGTGGGCTGGCATGACACACCGCGGGCCAACATTAACCCAGCTCTGGTTTGAAGCATCGTGTCACTACCAGCATGAAGTACTGAATGGATACTGCCCAGTACCACCGACGCTGGCCCAACATTTGACTGACATCGGGTTGATGTCGGCTTGTACTCGCCGCCAGCAGTATCCACTAGCAGGCCAGCACGCAGCCCAGCAAACACGAGGCGTTGAATCAGTGCTGGTTTGATGCTGGGTCAGCGTCGCAGACGGTGGGCCAGCACTAAGCCAGAATCGGGTCAGCGTCTTGTGTTTGCTGGGAGTGTTGTCAAGCCACACTATGTTTCGCACCAAAATCGAATAATAAATTTCGCTTAAGAGGCCTACATAGTCTCTACTGTACACAGGAGCTATTTAATAACAATAATTACAAAAGCCATTGACACTACATTTACCAGTTTTTTTGTTTACAAGAAACTGTGACCCTTCTAGTTTATATAGAAAGGCGTTTGCTGTCACCTACTGTGCACAGGCAGATGACAGTATAACTGCTCAGTTGAAAAGTGAGCAGTTACTGTGTTTTTTGGCTCTGCATAGCAGATTGGTGTCTCACTGTCTGTGTTTTCATTATCACAAACATCTTGAGCACCTAGTTCTCTTAAATGACTTTTTTTTTTAATCTGTGCCACATGTCACAGATATTTGACGTTACTTTACATTTCAGTATTGTTTTTGTCACTTGAAGATATGGATCGCCGTAGTATGTATGAAATAATAAGAGCATGACCAATTCACAGCACCTGAAAAATGAGAATTGGCCAATATGTCTAAGCTGACATTTGAACGGACAATAAAAACTTTAGACAATTACATGGATAAATTGCGTTGCCACCTGTCAAACCCGCGAGGCAAAGCCACATTCATTGAGTGGCTCACTAACTAAGTGACTCACTCACTCACTCACTCACTCACTCACTCACTCACTCACTCACTCACTCACTCACTCACTCACTCACTCACTCACTCACTCACTCACTCACTCACTCACTCACTCACTCACTCACTCACTCCCTTGTTTCACCGCTGCTAGATGTCACGGTGAGTCACGCACATGACCTTGGGTGATCTTTTAACAAGGTCAATTATCCAGGGGATTATCCTAATCGCCATCAATTACGCCGGGCTGCATCTGTGGATAACGCTGATAGCTCCTGCAGATGTCAGAAGAGAGGATACCAAAACATGCACCATCAATGCGACGTTACCTAGTATTGAGCTGACGCGTTTCAAAGATGGATTACTTTATTTATAATAATGGATTTACACAATTTAAACAACAAAAATGTATAGAGAGCATATAGGTGATATCCAAATAATCCATGTGGATAATCGCTATTCACTGTTCTAAAGGTTTAAAATTTAAATCATTCGACAACCAATAATCCAAGTTGATTCTTCAATCAGACAGAAACATTTGATAGACACAACATTTTAAGGTTTCAAGTAATTGTCAGTAACTGTTTAAATTAATAATAATTACATTATGTTGTAATCATCAGGTATCTTTGTATAACCACAGTCTATTAATACGTTTTGTTTTTTCCTGGCGAAAATGCCTAATGTGTAAAGCATGAGTACAGATGAGCGTAAAGAAATAGACTGATCAACAGAAAAAGATCTACTAGTGTGACGGAAATTGCTAAAACAATTCTGTATCTGTTTCAATGGTGTACGACTAATTCAGGGATTATTTTACTTCTATATTTATTCCTGGAGCAGAATGCTCCTAAATTCAGAAAGAAGGATATATTTCCCTCGCAATCTCCGCCAGCACTGGAAAATATCTAATTTTTACAGGTGACTCCCTATTATAACTATCATAGATATCAAGCCAATTTTTTTTTTTTTCAAATAAGACACTGTCCGTTGTGTATTTATGTGTAATTCTATATTCTCTCTTGGATTAACAGGGTTATGCTCAGCACAGAGCCATCTACCGTTGTATACGATGCTGTTCTATGGTAAACCTGAAGAAATAACATGCCATACTTTTTTATGCTAGATAATGCTGCTCTCATAAAAACACAAATAAAAGATGAAATATAAATCATTCAATTGCTTGTATCAAACTATTTGTTGGACAACCCTTTACGTTGCGAAATAGCTTAAGTAGGATATTAAATTCTAAAATAGTACGTGGATATTATATACGTTTACCATGTATAAGCAAGGCAGTCCTTTTTGTTTGGAGAATGGATTAGCAATATTCTATCTTCAGACAAAACAAATACACGTATGAGAGAAAAAAATATGATATAATAGGGCATATATATACTGATGTAGGCCCATACATGAACATAACACTTATGTTTCTTAATCTACGATTAGTAGAAGGATGAGCGAAGCCATCCCAGCAAACACAGAACATTTGTATAACATTTATACAACGTCGGCCCAACGTCTTCGGCAACATAGCGACATCGTCTAACAATGTATAAATGTTATACAAAGGTTTTTGTTTACTGGGATGGGTCTCATTTTTCATTTTAATCTGCGGGATTTTTTGGTCATTTTTGCGGAACATGTAAATTGTGTAGGCCGACGTTATTTGATAATTATGTAAGACCTTACAACAAATTTCATTTGGCGGTAGGGGCCTACCCACCAAACGCAAAACATTTGTATAACATTTGTACAACGACGGCCCAAGCTGAAAATTTACCCCAGCAACATCCTCCAGAATCCACCATATTACACCAATTTGCAGCTAAAAATAAAAAAAATCCCAGGGGGCATGCCCCCAGACCCCTGCGTTTCTCATTCGCACAACGCGAAATATCATTATTCAAGCGGTGTTTTATAAGGTGTCCAATTAACTTATTTCGGAAATACCCAAGCAATCCAAAATTCGACCCCCCCCCCTTCAAAAATTTCTGGGCACGGGCCTGATGTTTTGTGTTTACTAGGGTATGAACCAGCGTGTGAACGTGTACTCCATGATATTAACACCAACACAAATATGCCGGATCGGCGCTAAAAATGTACGGCGTTGTATATATTCTGGGTCAATTCCCCAGACGTTGCCCCAGAATTGCAACGAAGTCTAAACGTTAACTTTCGCTGTCTGGAGAAGATCAGCACATAGCGATGTGATGATGACTTCTGTGCTCCTGCCAGAAACAGTATCCGGGCGTTGGCTTAGGAGCCGAAAGAGACGTCGGACCAATGTTGTTTTAATGTTGAGCCACCGTCTGCGACGCTGGCCCAACATTAAAGCAACATTTATTCAACGTCTCGTTTTGCCGAGATAAAGTAGGGGCCTGGCTACAATACTCAGGCCCGGGTGGGGCGGTTCGAGAGGGTCGCACGACCCCCCTGTGACCTCAAAGCTGAAAATTCACCCCAGCAACATCTTCCAGAATCCACCATATTGCACTAATTTGCAGCTAAAAATGAAAAATTTTAGCGGGGGTATTTTACAGGGGTCCAATTAACTTATTTCGAAAATACCCCAGCAATCCAAAATTCAACCCCCCTTCAAAAATTCCTGGGCACGGGCCTGATACTGCCGTGCAAAGTAAGAGTAACTACATTTTGGAAGACTAAGGAGTTACTGCCTTTTGGCCTTGCACGTTTGTTCAGGAGATGAGTATACTGCCGTGCAAAGAAAAAAGGCAGTATCTGCTTACAAGTAAGCAGATACTGCTTTTTTGGCTTTAGATCATGCATCATAGTTACCTCTTGCCATGTTATATGTTAATCGCTCGTATTCCAGATGAGTAATGTCGTATAAAAATGATGTTCCGATAACATGAAATCATGAAGCAGTTAAACGTATATATCTTTGCGCTATTCAATATTTTCGCACTGGATTTTCAATAGTTCTAACTAGACCCCTATAACGAAAATAAGAACAATACTTCTCACCATCGATGGTCAAAAGTTCCAAACTAAATATATTGAGACGAGACGAAATAAGCCTAACAAAACTGCCGTGCAAAGTCAAAAGGAAATAACTGCTTATTTGAAAAGTACACAGCTTTTGGCTTTGCACAGCAGGAAAAACCCGTGGTTTTCAACAAGACTGTAAACACTGGTAAACAGGTAAACGTCACCTGCTCGGGAAATAGTGTAGCTGTGGAAAGGTCAGCTTCCACATTGGCAACACTTCTGTTCGTTTTCAGGCCACGATCAAAGTTTACGTCAACGCCGTTCTAATTCAGACTCGCCTGTGGCTGTTGATCACAATCAGTTTGATTGTATAAATCAGATATCTCAATTGTATGTAATCGTATCCCATTTTTAATTCACACGAGAATGACATTGTGTGGAATCAACATAAATTATCATTCCAATAATTATTGTAAGTCTATTGCACGATTATGTCAAATTATTTTTTGTCTTTAATATAACGTACTGAATCCACATAATTGCCAACAAGTTTATGATAACATAAATCATAGGGTCTACTATTTTGCATCTACGACGAGTTAGAGATTCAGCTGCAATCTATGGTCAGACTTTCACTATAAAACCAGCCCCGTTTCATTTTTTAAATTCTGAACCACCAATGTATTGGCAGCACAGTCTCATGCAGTCAGAAATAATCTTAAGAGCCACCTGGTGAATAGTATCTTGATTTTACGGTGCCAAAATCTAAAGATCAAATTGGTGTGACCTTAGATATATTGCATCATGTAGGGACTAGTCTCTATCACAAGTTGTGAAAATATTTTTTGTTGCTGTGTTGTAAATGACTATTTCTCAAAAATAAGTAACGATTAGGATGCTGATATATGCTGATAGGCCAATATTATGTGAACAATAAGATGTGGCGTGGTGTAAAAATGTACATTATTTACCTAGCTATACATCGTTTCACAGTATTTTTTCTAATCTTATAACTGGATGAGCTGATGATTGACATTACTGTGAGTACATTGCTACGTCCCTATATATATCTTCTACAATATTGTCTCTTAAGTGGAAAGGATATATCTGCATATATACCAGCTCAACACTCACTCAATATTGAGCTTAAATGTTGCGCCCAACATTGAGTTAACCTCATAGACACTAACTTAACTCTTACAGCGCGGGGGCGTATTTATACGTTATAAACTCTGACGTCTGAATACGTCGGATTCCGACCGTATACAGACGATCCCCGCACTGTAAGAGTAAAAATATGTCTAATGACCGTAGATCCATAACATGGGTATTTGAATAAAGCGGAAAAACTTTTGGTCTCTATGATTTGTTTGCTGTGTGGACGTTGACCATACTGCGTATATGCGTTCCGTTGTATTTGGCGCCCTAACTGTTTTCTCAAGGAATCATAACGACCCACCTAATTTAGGTAACATTACTTCCCACCACCCCCCTTCTTTTTTGAAAGACTTGGCACATCCTGCTCGCTTTTTTGGTGAATTTAATGAAACCGAAAAAAATGTATTCGAAACTGCAGGACATTTATCACAGAAAACAGTATTAACGCAGGCGATCGTAGTATCCGGGGTGAAAGGGTTAAGGCTCGCCCTGCTAGGGGGGTGCCTTTTATTTTTGTACGGTTCGTCCGCCGCCGCCGTATGGACGCCGCACCATACCTTGTCATCTTGATATCTTCAAAACCGATTTTTCGATTCACTCGGTATTCAACATACTGGATACCCAGTACTAGAGCATATAGTATTAATTCGTACAATTTTTTCAGAAACTGTATGACTTTATACTAGTATTATTAGCTAGATTGCATCAATTTTTTTAGACGCTGGCCCGACATCAAAACGACATTAGATCAACGGCCTCTAGGTTCTAGTCAATCCAGACCATATTTCTGACGTCATAGCCTTACATGACAAACAACGTATTTTTTTACCACGAGTTTCCTCCATATTATAGAAGTGATGTATGTGGAATTCCTTGCCACATATTTTGCTTTCGTAATGGGGCCACCATTTAATCTCCAGGGGGGCTGGAGTTTTTGTCGCAAATTATTTATTTCAACCCGGCTCGGTGGCGTGCTAAAAATTTAAATTTTATCACATGTTTACATATGGAACAGTTCTTGAAGTAAACTATTTATTTATTTAATTCACGCCGAAAATTATGTATTTCAAAAATACTCTAGACCACTCCCCCCCTCCCTGGAGATTGAATGGTGCCCCCCTAAGTATATGAAAAAAAAAGCATCGTGGAAGCTGTCATGCTCTCATTGTCTTAAGTCAGACAACAAGAATGTGATCACTCCATGTCCATTGTAGTTAGCAAAATGTAGTGCTAAATAACATAGACTCATAATTCTGATTTACCCTCAATCTAAGCTTTTAAAAATAATAATAAAAAAAAAACGAAATAAATGATTTAAAAAAAGTGCAATGAAACAGAAAACGGTGGTAAAAAAATGAATGAAAATTACAAAACACAACCTGTGTGGCTGAACGGGTTAGAAGGTCTGCAACAGAGTAGGGCGTACCATAGATCAGCAAAATTCAAAGCATTCCAGTATAGACATAAACTGTGAATTATTACAAAGTAAAATTTGTTTGTCTGGTGAAATACCTGTCTACTTGGCTACGTACAGAAATGGAAACAAAAAGTGCGCAATTATGCAGTGGTCTGCCATCAGCAATACATTACCCAGAAATGATAAAGTGAAAGTGTTGTATTAATAAAATACTAATAAGAATAAAATACAACTGAAAAGAAGATAGAAGGATTAAATCGGAGAGTAAGCTATATATATCTGGTAGATAATATTGTTATAAAATACCATATTGATACCAAAATAGCATATTCCCTTGTGGCATTTAACGGCGCATTATTTAATTGGATTGGTATGTGATTCAATGCTACGTGATTAAAATCACGCCATTACATGCTATGCCATTCCATTCCATTCGGTTTGACTGTTGACTGGGCGCGGTAGTTTGTCATTGTGGTTGTGAAGCCGTGCACGGTAACGTGACCCCTGAAGTCATTCGATGTCGAGCTTGCGCTTCTCGTTTTATTACCACAATGTGCAAAAATCGACTTGAAGCATTGTTTACCAACTCTTTACATACCACCCAGCAAACACGGGACGTTCACCCGATGTTGTTTCAATGTTGGGCCAGCGTCGCAGACGGTGGGCCGACATTGAAACAACATTGGGTGAACGTCCCGTGCTTGCTGGGCATGTAGCTATTTTTGGGAGCTAGAAAAAACATTCCGAGAGAAAACCAAGTTTATTTCGGTAAACGAAAAACATTTTCCAGGCTATTTTTTTTCGCCTGTTTTTTTACGTCACCCTCATTAACTTTTTTCTAAATGGATCACTTTTTTTTATTTCGTCGCCCTCATTAACTTTTCTAGAAATGTGACCAACGTTTTTTTTTTTATTTGGTCGCCCTCATTAACTCTTCCAAAAATAGGTTTAATGTTTGTTTTTCCCAAATGTTTTTTTTTGCCTCCTCTCATTAGATTTTGGATTAGTTTTCTGATCTAAAACTGCGAAATTAAACATAGTGGCCTAATGCAGCAGCGCGTATTTCTTTTACATTACTGCTGTTTAAAACCAGAAACGGTAGCTGCTTACTGCTCAAGTAAGAAGTTACCGTCTTTTAGCTTTGCAGAACAGATCAGATATGTTTCCCACGCAGACACAGGCGTATTCCGACAAGGTATGATATGTTGACTCGTGGACAGAAATGAGGATAGTTTGCGAATGTCAGGAGAAGAATACAGCCATGCAAAGCCAAAAGGCAGTGTCTGCTTACTTTACAAGTAAGCAGATACTGCCTTTTGGATCCGCAGACATAAAACAAAAAACAGGATCCACTGGTTTATCTTGGGCTGAATAGAATCCTAGCAAATGTGAGAGGTTGATCCAGTGCTGGATTGATATTGGGTGACGTGCCAACATTAAATCGACATTGGGTCAATATCTCGTGTTTGCTTGTAGTCTTTGAAAAGAAAAACCCTGGAAGGTCTAACTCAGAATCATTTTTACAAAATTATGCCGATCCTTCATACAAGGTATCCTATTCAGATATATTGTTTTCATCAATAGAAACAAATACACATTGATGGTACATATGTGGCCTACTTGTCATTGAAGAAAAGGTGGCAAAATTAAAGCCACAATCACGCCAAAATCAACATTTTTATTTTGGCTCCTTGATCATGGTGATATGTCCATAATGTGTCCATAGACTATAAACATACTATGGACATATTAGACATATTAAGAAGCCAAAATAAAAGTGATGAATTTTTTGATGATTTTGGCCTGATTGTGTCAATTTGAAATTAATCGTTTAGCTATTGGTATGATCACAAATGTTTTGTTTTGGAAATAACGTCCCCTCGGATGTGAAAGGGTGTATCTGCCACTTTTAAAGGGGCAGATAAAGGGCATTCACATCCAATGGGACGATATATGTACAGTGTTCGCGTCCTGGACAATTCTGTTTAATTGAATTGGTAATGATCCTACCATAAGCAGATAAGTTCGTTTTAGTTTAAACTGAGATATAGCTTGAAGCAAGAACTAATTAAAGCAACTATATAGCACACCATTCTGAGTTCACTATTATAGTTTGGCTAAGCTGATAAGCATTTAGTCATTCTGAGCAAAACCAACGTAAGCGTATTCAGTCTATGCACATAGCCTGACACATTTCTCAGATGGCCACAATTTTCAATAATTTATATGACATAAGTCTATAATATAATATGATTTTAGCATATGGACCCATTTTACACGACTTCGCACATATACAACTGACTGACTGTATTTCTAATCACCTAAGTTTCTGTTTTATATGTGGTGCATTCTATGTCACGTGATTTATTGTTTGTTTATTGTAGCCTAATTGAGAGTTTTCTTCGTGATGCTTAAAGGTGATCTATCACCCCTTATCTGTTATGAATAATTATGTCCTTATATGGGGTGATTGGCTATCATGTGACCCTCTCAGAGGGTCACATGATAGCCAATCACCCCATATAGGGAAACACCTGTGCCCCATCTTGTGGCAACTTTGATTTATTTGTCACAAATTTATTCATACTATATAAGGGGTGATAGATCACCTTTAATATGACCGCATACATGTAACGACGCGTCCCATTTACCCTTACAACGCTCAAATATTTTTGTATAAACCATGGAGACCAAAGGGGTTTTTTCATTTTGAAATCATCATAAATCCCTTAGTTAGCGCTTTCCGCTTCGTTTGAATACATATGTTATGGGTCTACGACCATTATGAATATTTTAATTCTTTCAGTGCGGGGACCGTTTTATACGTCAGAATCTGACGTCTGCAGACGTCAGATTCTGACGTATAAAAATGGTCGCACTGAAAGGGTTACCTCGTTTGTAATTATGAAACCCATGTCATATGTCAACAAGTAAATATATATTTGCTTAATATACCTAACATTTAAATGTGTATGCGATGTTGCTTTGAATTTAAAGGTTTAAGCTTAAATCCATTCAAAGATTGTTTAAAATACCGCTGCAAACCTTTGCGGTAATCATAGTCATTTTACGTCATTTTTTGTTTCCTAATGATCCAAAATGATACCCGGAATCAGTTTGGATCATTGGAAAACAAGAATATTAATGTAAAGTACGCACGCTCCTCACATAAAAAATCCAGGGGATTAATTTACCTTGTTTTTTATTTAGCCTTTTGACGTGGTTTTATTTTAGTAAAAAGATATACATAATCTGATAATTAAATCATGATAATGTAAAGTCATGGAATTCGCCATTGCTATTAACATACACACATATGTTAAAGTACTAAAATCTTCCAAAACCCATTAAATGTTAAACCAAAATAGAAATAGTCATTTGTACCTGATCGAATGACTGTACATAAGATATAACAGAAGCATCCCAGTAGGACTTCTCTCGAGACATTGACCCAATGCTCTTTTGATGTTGTTACGGCGTCTGCAACATAAGACCGACATCGGGTCAATTGATCTTGTTTTACTACTGATATATGAAAAGTGTAAATGGCATTCATATGATAATGTTGGATTTGGCGATCTTTAGCAATGTTTTGTATTTAATCTGTCACCATTGACAGTGGCCTTTTTTATGAAATGTCACTGTCGTGTGTATGTAAATGTGAATTTTAATACCCATTAATGCACTTCATGGATTTTTTTTAGTTTCGGTGGTGCTAACTTCATTGCAGGGGTGTAGTAACGTCTGGCCCATCCCCGCAAACACGACACATTGACCCAATGATGGTTTAATGTTGATCTATCGTAAATGTAAAAAGGTAAAGATGCAGGTTTATAGTCTGATATCAAGTCTTTCATCCGACTTTTACATGCATTTTTACCCTCCGGTCACTGGATCTGTTCATTCGTGTGCCATTTTAACTCCACGGAGAGCATACACTCCTGCAGCCATTTCGGCACATTGAACTTATCATACACATTGCCATCTCTGTCCTACCAGTTACTCATTTTCACCTGAGTCAAGTGAAATATTTGAGGGTTAAGTGCCTTTCCCAAAGGACACAACATCGAAACAATGTCCCAATATTGAGAGGGGAGAAACGTGATATTTTTCTGAAAATTCTACACCAAGTGGAATTCGAAACCGCACGGCAGGCAGCGACATTGGTAAAGCTCCGCGCTCTAACCATTGTACCACGTCCCTCTCTAACTTTTGAACGGCATGGTCGATCTACGACTATGGCCCAACATTAAGCCATCAATGGTTCAACGTATTGTGTATTCTAGATGCATAATCCAATCCACAGCATGCGCACTACCAAGCGAGCTAATAAAGTTGAGCCGATGCTGGCCCAACAGTAATTCAGTATTGGTTCAATGTCTACTTTTTGCTGGGTGAAGCCTATTGAAAATAACATAATACTTTGAACCATCGAGGATAATTTATATAACCGATGACACTCTCCTGTTATCATCCATTCCAGCAGACACAAGACGTTGAATCAACGTTGGTTTAACGCTGGTCCACCATCTACGACGTTGGATCCATGTAAAACAACATTTTATTCAACGTCTTGCGTCTGCTGCGATGTGACTTGATACAAGTAAATGTCAAATCAATGAAACTAATAAGGAGTACGAGATGACCGGCTCCTAATAATAGTCAAAGGACAAGAAAAGAAAACAAATATGAGAACATGCGGCATAGGTTGGCAGTTTCAATCTTGTTCACGGCTAACTAGTGTCAAGCAAAATAGTTATCTGTCAAACCTTTCTGTCAAAAGACAATGATAGTTTATTTAAATTAAAACGTTAATCGGGTTATAATGAGAGCCTGATTAGCTGACGCCCTTAAATGTCAAGGTCATAACAAAACTGTTTATGTATGGATACAAATTTTGCATAAATGCCAGGTTGTCGTGGAGATTTGAATGAGCTGATTATTTTTGGGGATATGTATATATTTCCACAAGCTTATCAGTTGTACGATTTTTTTCACATAAAAATCAGATTTTTGAACGGAATGGTCGATGGATATCGAACCAAACACTTTTTACGTAGGCCTATATTCTGCGAACGCTGGCATTTTTTCAAGACAGGAACTCATCGCCCAATTCGTCACATATCGGCCTGGTGAACATATTACGAGGGGGGGGGGGCTACACGCTATACAGATGTTTTTGGAATGTTGGAAATCTGAAAATGACATATAGGAGCCGTGTCCTGCCATATATATTATTTGCAGCAAATGTATTTCCCCTCATTTTCACTCACCTTGAGAAGTGAATTTCTGCCGCAATTTCCACCTGAAGGCAAAGGAGTTTGACCTGATTTAAGGGATAACGTCTAAGTATAGTATCCTCCTGTTGTTGTTGTTGTTGTTGCTGTTGTTGTTGTTGTTGTTATTGTTGTGTTGTTGTTGTTGTTGTTGTTGTTTTTGTTGTTGTTGTTGTTGTTGTTGTTGTTGTTGCTGTTGTTGTTGTTGTTGTTATTGTTGTTGTTGTTGTTTTTGTATTATGATGGCTTGGTCCATACCATTTTTAATCGATGAATGTCACTGGATGCATACATGAAAACATGGAGTTTAAGGTTCACCATTCGCGCTTTAAATGGTGGTCTTAAGGTGCTATATAGCTTAACCCTTTATCGCCGGTGTCGCATATATGTGGGTTTTCATTTTTTATTAGCACATCACGTACTACTTTTTAAACATGTTAAAGGTACAATTTGACATCAATCAGCAATATTTTAAAACAGTTGACCTCCATTTTGTCATTCTGAATAATTTTCACTCACTTGATGTTGTGGATCGCGTCAGCGAGACACAATTTCAAGTGGGTGAAAATTCAGATTGAATAATTTGGCGGTTAAAGTGTTAAACCGGTAAGATCCATAACATATTTATTAGAAATATACATTATTTAGCTTTCACTCACTTGAAGTTGTGGTTCACCGTAGCGAGACACAGCTTCAAGTGTATTAAAATGTAAAATGTTTATTATCTTAAATTTTCGTTTTTTTTCAATTTGATGTTCACACTTGTTTATTTATAAATGCGGTTGTTGTGTTCACTTCGAGTAATTATATTCTAGACCTACATACCACAAATGTCTTTTTCGGATGTTTCATATATCACGGCATCCTGTATCGGGTGCCTGAAAATTGCAAGTAGTTTCTTTTTAGTTTTATTCATCGTTCTCGGATTAATTCCAGGCGGATTTTCTGTTACAATTCGTGTTTGGTCATTTCAGCCAGACGTCTTTGCAAACACGATAGCAAATACTCTCACCGATCATATTGACATTTCTATGCCCTCTTGGTTACTAGAAAGACAAACTAATATTGTGTGCTCATGTTTTCGGGTAGCTTTAAGATAGATGAAATATTAACACACTAGGCTATGGATGTACTTGTAATTTGGACTACACCATGAAATGATCTTTTCCGTCCGCCTGCGAATACGTTGTCCGTTGAAACTAGTTTCAGAGCGTACCGGGGGTAAATTTCAGCGTATGCCTATACCTGCGTAGACATTGACCATGCGCATACGCGTGCGCCCACAATTTTGACGACTCACCTACTTTAACTTTAAACGTAGATGAGTCGTCATGATTCGCTGAGTAATCAGAAAAATCGTATGAAGGTATGCTACGAATAAAATTATTATTTTGCCAATTTCGTAAGAACGTTTTACGAAACTACATGTAAATGTGACACCGTACAGATAAAACAATAGGAAATGAAGATTCTTATGAATCTATTGCTCGTACTAACCTTTGTGACGAAGATATTAGTTGCGATGGTGATCAAATTGTGATATAGAGAATAAAATATGACCAATACGTGAGTGAATATATTGCTTTATGTCGCTTTCTGCACACTCATGGCAATATCGCGACAGAAGGAATTCAAGCCCTAAATCGGGACTATCCCCTACTCTTATCGAATGACTGCAACACTATAGTGCACAGTGTTAGAGATCAAAATGTTGTGCCAATGTATTTTTAATGATGGTGGTTCCTTTGTGGAAAAGTACACGTGTGTCCACGTGTTTGGTCAGTCAGTCTAGTTCTCTTATCAGTTGACGCATAATGTTGTGCAGTGTTGGGGTGATGCTGTTCCATGGGTCTGGATGGTGGACCAACGCTGAACGGGCAATGGGCTACACCTCAGGCAACAGCAGCTTATGTCAGTCAGTCAGCATGTGAGAGTAGTCTCTTTGTTAGTATGCTAGCCTGGGTAGTGTGCCTTACCCAGGGCGGACTATGTTTATTGTTATACTCTTGGAGGATGTGAATTGTACCTGACATTGTAATGAAATTGTGTATCCATTGTGAGATGTGTGCTAATATATTCTACATAAAGAACAATAAAGAATGGAATTGATTAAGAACCTCTCACTTGGAGCATCATTTACTAAACCTATGAAATAATATAGGTACAAAGATCCCATAACCCCATATGAGCATTTACACACAGTACCACAGACAGCACTGAACACTCCAGGCCTTTATACTGTTTGAGCACTGTAGGCCCATATGCACAACCCGATGACAAACATTCGACCCGGCCGGGATTCGAACACAGTACGCTGAAGGGGCTAACTATAGTTTCAGATTAGGCCCAGGCTACACCCAGTACAGGGGTGATGTGAACAGTGTCTGGGTTAATCTGAAACTGTTACACTGCCGTTATCGGGACGAGCAGGTTCACTGATTCATATATTTACTTGTGACGGACCATAATCCTTTGAACGTTGACCATGTGAATGTTGCGCATACGGGTCAGCCCATAAGATGTGCTCAGTGAATCGTGACGACCCATCTATTTTAAAGCCACATTTAAACGATAATTGTAAATTTTTAAACATATGAGTTTAATCGCGCGGTTTGCAATTATTGCGGACAGTGAGCACTGGCCTCATACAGTAGTGTTAAAATTGTTTTTGCAAGACAGTATACATGGTATAGTTGAAAGCACTGACACTCGTTTCGCTTCCTATATTAATGGAAACTGTTCTTTTTGTGATATGCTGCTGTTCAGCCTGATACCAACGCGAGAGATTATTGACTCCACTTGGTATCATACTGAACAGCAGCATATCGCAACAAGAATAGTTTCTTATAAGCAGCGCTATAATAACGTTCGGTGGTTGTCCAGAGGCAAGTTATTACTCAAGGAAAATGATCTAATGCACCGGGCTTTGTATCGCATCGTCATACAGCAACACAAACTCAAAAGACAGCAACTTCAAAAAAGCAGCTTCCGCCTTACGGTTTTGCGTTTAGTATAGGCCTACGTGGGCAATAAAATCCAACCATGTCATGTTTATGACACTGACAGTCCTACAATTACCAGCTCGCGCTGATGGCCAATAAATCGTTGATTTGACCTAACATCTGTTACGTGGTGTCAGCCTAAGTTGGGTTTTAATTGGTCAAGTTTTGTTGAAGGTCACTCCCGGGACGCCCGCAGCGGAAGGACACATCCAGGCTGGGGACGCCATCTTGGCCATCGCTGGCTACGACACCACCAACATGACCCACTCACAAGCCTCCCAAATGATCAGCTCCGGCGGCAGTGCCCTACAGCTCACGATACAAAAGTAAGTCAAATCCAGCGTTAAAGGTGTAGTCAACTGTCAAAATACGCGGGACAATGTGGTCCCCAGAATGCAACAGTGGCCCCTGGACATTCCACAATTAATTATCACCCCACATCCACAGTTATCAGCCAACATCAGCGACATTTATGAGGAAATAATTCATCATTTCTCTCATGTGGGCTCTGTGTTGTGACACAAAAGGCTGTGTTACTGTGGGTATCTGGAAACAGTTGACCTTCAGCATATTGACAGTAAGAGCTTTCTCAGCCAACAGGGCACTCTCACCAAATGTTGGTTCAATGTCGGCCAACGTCGCAGACGTTGGTCTAACATTAAAACAGCATTGGACCAATTTCTCGTTGGAATAGTATCTTGTAATCAGTTCAGTCGCTGATATTAATGCCGTCAAAGTGTACTCTATAGGCTAATGTAGGCCTACACTTGACCGTCCCACACATTTTAAAGCTCTATGAATCTTAAATAGAAACCAACTAACCTAGAAACGCCTAGCTATTTTTTTCCAAAAACCTAATCTAATTATGAGATTTGTTTTTTCCAAAAACCTAATCTCATTATGAGATGAGGGTTTTTTGGTCCTACAAAATAATATCTTGATCTCAATATAGGTATTACTAAATTTTATTAATATGCAGACGATCTACAATAAATAATTTGTTTTACACTTTCACTGTACCGAATTGAACTTGGTTAAAACGTATTACGTTTAATAAACACGTGTTTCTTGTTGATTACTCACTTACTTCAAATCTACAACATTGGTTCAATTATCAAGTATTTACTGAAATAAACGTGATGTATACACGATCTTAAAAAATCATTATTAGTTGTACCTCTCGCTAAACATAATTGTTGTAATTATTTAAAAACAAGGAATGATCGATGTAATAAACTTTGCTGTTGTGAATATACTTTATAATAGATGATGTGTGGGCCTAAATCACATCCATTCTGTGTACTTCCAGAGGAACCTTCAGATCCATTAGGCCGAGTGGTCCAGTCAAGTTCTCACCAGGAACAGCTCATCAATGTGGTTACTAGGATACCACCATCACTGGAACAAGGCCAAGAAAATGCCATGACATCACCGCCAGTATACTATGCTGAGCCAACGCTAGTCCGATGTCTTGTGATATTGGCCAAACGTTTATATACCATAGTATAATGATTGGTGATGACATTCCCAGTAAGCACAAAACATTTGTATAACATTTGTACAACGTCGGCCCAACGTCTTCGACGTTGGTCCAACATTGTACAAATGTTATACAAATGTTTAGTGTTTGCTGGGGTTTTAACGCTGTACAGATTCAGCTTTCAGGAATGAATGGAATATTCTAGGTCATGTCTGTTGATGTCTTAATATTGTTATAATTGTTCGTTTATTTTTCTCATTGTGACCTTATATTGTATTAAATTATTTTTTGTTAAGGTTTTAGATGATACTGTACAAAAACATTGACAATAACGTTATCATTTTCTGAATGACTCCAATCAGTTTTTTTAAAACAAAACAAAACATTTTTTATATCTCTCGAATACATTTTTAACATTTTTTTTCAAATATATATTTCGAATAATATTTTCTTTATGCTAAATTAGGAAGTCCTCCTAGAACTATAGAACCGAGGTGTATATAAACTAGCATATATATTATTTATATGTGTGTGTGAGTGTGAAATAGATCAAGCAAACAGTATATCATTATTAAGCAGTCCGAGGCGGGCTGCTTACTGTATTCCACACGGTCCGCCGCCGCCTCCGCCGCTGCAGTTATTTGTTTTCAAGATAACTAATAATCTATCAACTTCTGCTTCCTCATACTTCACATAGCCATCACATACCACTGGGGAACTGTTTTGGTGACATTTTGATCCCCATATCATCAACCCTTTAATTACTATGGCCACTAACGAAGAAATGCTCGTTAGCGCATTTCAAGAAAAAGTTGCCATAAGATCTTCTTTTAATTTGGCAAATATGTTCAGTTATGTCAGCCAATGACTTGATTAGCTTTTGGGATCAAACAATTTCAAAATGGCCTTTTAGCGACCATGTTTAATTTTGTAATATTTACTTAACTCAAGAAATGCGAAATGACTGAGTCATGAATATAAAACAAAATGTAATGTCTCACACAAGAATAACCCATGACAAATTTCACACTAAAAAATCCAAAATGGCTGGCAGTCGGCCATTTTTTTCAATTTTTTTTTTTCTTTTTTACTATCTCGGACATTTTGCATGATAGCTGATCTATGAATTTCTGCTCCCTCATACTGCACATAGCCATCATATACCACAATTTTAAAATAGTGATCGAGCGATAACGGAGGGTTGCTTTCGTGTTCGTTTCCGAGCAACTCTTTCTAGTTATAGTGTAGTAGCACACCTCCAGGAATAGTAAGTTATCGTATCAAAAAACAACTTTACAAGGAAAATACTTTTAAAAGATTGAAACAGACAGCTTGCATGCATTTTTATGTACTCGCTTTTATACAAAAAATAAACATTTAGTCATAAATGACTTTTGTCGTTGTCAATAAACTGCAATACAATGACGTAGAGCAGACTCGCGGGGCACACGACGTTGTTACGATGTTCAATCAACGTCAATGACGTAGGGATACTGCAATTTGCCTTTGTACGACACAGAACATCTCTTAATATCTATTACCGTTTATAGAATTATTCCCTCAATTATTATATTCCACTATGCGCTTAAATGTTGTGGTATACAATTTTATCATTTGTCTATATATCCCATCAGATGCAATAGTTGATTTAATGTTGGACCACGGTCTGCGATGGCGGCGGATTCCACTGATTTCGACACTGGCAATTTCGACACAGATCGGCACAGAATCACTGGGAAAAATAGGTGATTTTGACACACTTTTTGGCCAAAAATGTATTTTGAACCAAATCACTCAATGTTTTAGGGAGGAAAGACAGAATTGTAAATAATATTATACTCAATTATATCTTCTGTAGATACGATCCTTTAGCTCTGAGAAGACAACATGTGTGCAACAAAAGATAATGCAAATTGGAGTATCACACCTTTCACTTGACATCATAATATCTTGATTACAAGTTGGAAGACGCATAACCTCATAGCCTTTAATTTAAGTCATATTATATGCAGCTTTCATGCCAGAAGTAAATTATTATTTTTGTATTTTCATAATTTTGCAAATATTTTATTTACTGTACTATAATTGTGATAACATGTTTTGAAATTGAAGACACATCAGTAAGTTTTACTCACTTGTAATAATATGTATAACACAAAACCTCATGAGGGTGCAAACAATTTACCAAAAAACTCAGTGCTTAATGGTTTTAATGCGCCTTGTGATAATATGTACTAGTAGTTGATAAACCCTTTCAAGCCTGACTTTATCATTGTCATCTTCATCCACCACAAGCAGCGAATTGCTGTCACAATTCTCTACTTGTAGTGGATGAAGATGATTTGAAGTGGGTCAAAAAATTAAAGAAAATTACCATGTATTGGTAAACCAGTTTAATGTAAATTTTCATTCTGAAACCCTTAGTTGTAGGGAAATTAAATCTGTTTTCAGGGATGTAAAATGATGTATCGTGTACGGATATTATGATCTCGTCATTTTCTGTGTTTTGTTATTAGAAAATATAAAGAGGATGATGATTGAACATTACTAATGCTAATACTTGTCATTTATATTTGATGACCAAAAGTGTGCGTCTGGCTTTACCATTAAAAACATTTTTATTCCAATTAGTGCGTTGCGTTTCTTAAGTATATGAGGAGGTCCTCCTGGCCCAGTTCAATCTCTATTTTGGGTCAGTAATAGTTGCTTAAAGCCGCATTTGTTTACTCATTCAGTGTTGTAAATCTCTAACAATGTAGACAAACAACAACAGCTATGTTGTTTGCCTTTGCACGACTGTTCATTGAACCAACAAAATTATTATGGTTTCACTTGGGTATCAAGCTTACTGTCTATAGACCTACACGGCCTATATATTGCAGAGGGCATGTGCTTGACATTATATACTTGCTAATGTCGGTCGGTTATATAAAGTTGCACAGTCCTCTGTGCTATTTCAGTTTAGATTAATCAATGTCATCTGTATACTACGTGACTGTGTCATTCACAGATCAAACGTGTCACGCTCAATTATTTGTGTACTCAAATCATAGAGTTACTCGTCACACAAAAAGATAAAAATACGGGGGCGAAATTTTTCGACTTTTTTTTCAGTTTAACCCTTTCAGGCCTGAATTTAGACATCTTCATCCACTACAAGCCGCGAATTGCTGTCGCAATTCTCGACTTGTAGTGAATTAAGATGATTTGAAGTGGGTGAAAATTGAAAAAATTACCATGTATTAGTGAACCAGTCTCATGGAAATTAGAATTCTAAAACCCCTAGTTGTAGGAAAATTAAGTTTTTTACAGGGATGTAAAATGATGCTTTAATGCATCGTGAGGGCTTAAAGGGTTAAAGCCGCCCTGCTTCATAAACTGAAATCATTTTTAACTTTTGATTTTATTGGATTTTAAACTTAATTTTTTGTTGTAAAACTGCTGCTATTCTGTCTTGCTCTGAGTTGCAGCACTCTTGGTCTTCTCTACATCTATACGGCGCATGCGACCCTATGCGTCCACCAGCGGAAAGACATGGTGCGATCCACCACAATTTGGGTATAGACCATTTCGTCGCCTCGGAGCTAAAGGATCCTATCTGACACTCGTTAGAGTGGCAGATAGGATCCTTTAGCTCCGAGGCGACGATTTGTTGACTGACACAAGTGGTTGGTTTCATTAATGTAATCATTTTAAGCCTGAATTCACCTAAAATCTTTATTCACGTAAAGCCGCGCATTGGTGTCACAATTATCGACATGTAGTGGATGAAGATGTCTTAAAGTGGGTGAAAAATTAACTTATCATATTAATGTTTTACAGTTTCATGAAAAGTTTTGCTCTAAAACCATAAAACAGTTACAATGAATAAAATGAGTGTTTAAACATCAATATTTCTCAATATTTGTACAACATCAAGTGGGTGGGAATTTGAATAAGATAACTCAGCGGGGAAATGATAAAAGCGGGGCAAAACCAGGCCAAAATATTTTATTTTTATTTTGGCTCATTAATATTCCCATAATATGTAAGCATGTCCATAGACTATAGCATTGCGTAAGTCTTTTAAGTTTTGAATTGCTGTGGCAAAGTAGCAAGTGTACCGAAAACCCCGTTTACCAGTTATTCCTATATTTCCTATTTTGGACATGCATGTCTAAAATTAAATATTGTCTTTAATACTCATTTAATTGGTAAAGGCGCAACACAGGTTGACATATTATGGACATATCAAGGAGCCATAATAAAAAAGATGAGTTTGGCCTGGTTGTGTCGCTTCAAGTTTTCAGAGCGGGAACCGTCTTTATACGTCAGCATCTGACCTCTGTAGACGTCAGACTGACGTATAAAGACGACCCCCGTGCTGATAGGATTTAAATATGTATAATGACCGTAGACCCATAACATAGGTATTCAAATGAAGCGGAAAGAGCTAACTGAGACATTTCTAATGATTATCCATGATTATTGTCTGTTTTTCCTTAAATTATTTTTAATTATAATGCAAAAGTTGATAATAATATTGCTGCATTCCTAGCATGCCTTTGTATTTGAGCATACATAGGCTAATAATACATACAGAATATATAGCTCTATATGAGAGAGCACAGCTTACTAAAATAAATAATTTTTGAAATAAACCTAGAAACACTGCAACAAAGAAACAGTGTTATGATGATCCGCCACGCAATATGTCAGATAAAGCTAATTTATGTAACAAAATTAAAACATTACTTGACACATGTCGTAAGTTGTAATATACTAAATATCTATGAAAACACGAGCAAGTGATATTTTCCTTGGAATAATAGTTAACGTGAAAATTTCATTTTAAAAAGTTGATTTTTGTAGAAAAGTTTTTAATTTTAGGATTTCAAATGTTTAGTTTACATGGTTTAGGCCGCAATAATAATTTATTTAATCCTTTTTAAAATAATATAACTCAGACGAAGTGAGTGGCATCCTGAGATTACTCGAAAGTGTTTCGAAGCACTGAAGAAGTCTAGGGGGTCATGGCATTGTAGAAAGGGACGAGACGCAATGGTTAGAGCCTGGCGGTTTGCCATTGTCGCTGCCTGCCGTGCGGTTTCAAACCCCGCTTGGTGCAAGATTTTCAGAGAAATATGATTGTTCTCCCCTCTCAATATCGGGATATCGTTTCGATGTTGTGTCCTCGGCAACGCACTTTGCTCTCACATGTTTCACTTGAAACAGGTGTAAATGACTTATGAGTAAACGGTAGCAGTTCTAAAGCATAAAATGCGGTTGAATGTCCATGCCTACAAGCCATATTACTATATATAGCAGTTTTTACTATCAAAATATGTTTACATAATTATCGTGAGCATACAGTACTTTGAATTAATTGATATATAGATTGTATAATAGATATAGTTGATTCGAAAACGTGTACTGTCTCCCTTTTCATATAATGATACAACATTAGAAATTACAATCTATGAAGAAAAAAGCTGTGTTGTGGACTTTTATTTTAGGTAACATGGCTAAGAGGTTTGACATTTACTGATTTACTCGATTTTAATGAAGACTTTTAAAGCCATTTACACAACAGCATTATATGTTATGTTAATTATATGTTAATTATATGTCTAAAATATTCCAACAATTTTCCTTCAGATAGGCCTACACGACGTCGAGAAATAAAAGTCGTGCGAGATTATTCTATTTACAGTAATCAACAAAGTTTGAAAGCTGACATTCAGTGTGACCTTAAGGTTGACATATTATATCCAGACACAGAATGCCCACGTTTTATGTGATTACTCGGACACGTTTATGACATATTAACTGCATTCAATGTATTGCAGTTCAATCACATAATTATTACCTCTAATTATTATGTACAGTATTCCAATGATGTGTTTAATTACTGGGTGATATACAATCACAAATTAGAGGTCTACTCTAATGTGTTCGAATTTCATTTCAATGCATGATTCAATTCGGTTAACCATCACCACGTAACCATCACTACAAAGTGATGAGTGGGGTGTGTTAAGTTTCAGTGTACTATTTCTGGAAACTCGAAAGGTCCTGGACTCGATTTCAAGGCCGGACCATCTAATTCTGGTATTTTTTTATAATTCACCTGTTCGTTATTCCACTGGATTCATACATCTGCTCAGTTACATCAGCTTTCTCTGTCAAGTTTCTCTTACTATGTGAATGTGACAGACATCACCCACAAATTCCATGAATAAACCCTGCTAATCGATTGTACCTTGGCCCGAGATAAGTAAGTAACTATAGGGCCTAAGTATAATGACTTCAATAGCGCAAGTATCTATCAACAATATTGAGACTCAATGGCGCTGTAGACTAATATCAGTATTCAGTGGGGAGGTCCATAGTCAGAAAAAGAATTCATCATATGACGGACAGTGGATGCTCAGATTAAGGTGGTAGGTCTAATGTAAAAAGGTGTGTTTTTATTTTTTTCCGAAAAATAGTGACTGATTTTGCTTCACGTATTTGAAGAGGCAATTTATTCCACAAGCGCGGTGCGGCAACCACGAACGATGAATGGCCGTAATTTCTCTTTGACAAGGTTGGGATGCAAGAGATACACTTCTGGTGAAAGGACAAACAACAAACAAACAAACAAACAAACAAACAAACAAACAAACAAACAAACAAACAAACAAACAAACAAACAAACAAACAAACAAACAAACAAGATCTAAAACATAACTTTCCTGGTGGGGGGAATTAAGCATCACCAGAAAAAACGACTATCAGCAAAAAATGATGATCGAGACAATCCATTGGATCGTGACTTTTTAGCTTGGATTTCTTGGCGACGTAAATTAATCATTTCAAAGGTTAAATGTGTCAGTAGTGGCTATGAATTCAAGAGAGTGTAAGTAGCTTTAATATCTCATGACGATGTTTTCCTGAGCAAGCACAAGGTGTTGGCCCAATAGTGGGCTGATGCTGGGCAAACGTCTACGACGCTAGCCCAACATCATCCCAACATTGGGCCAACGTCTCGTGCTTGCTGGGTCGTGTTGTTCGGCTGATGACTGTACAGTGACAGAGAGCGTTGAACCCTCCTGATGATTTGCTCAAGTTTTAAATATGTATTCCTAAATTTAATGTTGTGTAGCAATAGATCACTGAAGGTGAATGCAAACTGCAAATAGCCCTATTTCAAACAATAGGCCTACATGTATATGCAAATAAAATATTAAAATTAATGAATTATCTAATTTACTCCGATTACTTACACCATAATTTATTGTATGATGTGTGGGGCATGACCGCGACAAGTGTGCTTATAGAGGCCTAATTATGAGCCTTGAGAATTTACCACTTACAACGCTGAAATATGTTGTCGGAATCTGACGTATTCTGACGTCTAAAGTCGATCCCCGCACCAAAAGTGTTAAGTCGAACAATAAAATACAATTTATTTATCAACCCTTTCAGCACAGGGGCCATATTTATACGTCAGCATTTGACGTCTGTAGACGACAGATTCCGACGTATAAAGATGGCCTTCGCATTGAAAGAAATAAAATTTTATAATAGCCGTAGATCCATAACATAGGTATTCAAATGAATCAGAAAAAACTTACTAAGACATTTACCCAAAATAATGACGTACTTCTATGACGACTGAAAGGTGTCCGTATCAGCCGTTCATCATCAGTCATCTATATTTACATACAGGAGCGTCGCGCACTGAGTGGGCGTGCCGATTTCAGCGAACAATCTATTTTTTAATTGTACCGGACCAGCCTTAAAGCTGGTATCGCCAGATTCAGAATTAACTGGACATCCTCTATTCGTGGTATGTGAGGGGGTGGTGTACACTCGCACAATATTTGTGAACGTTTTCTAGTGAGCTGTGCCCATGTTCGCGGCAGAGTGGAGCACGCTTGCCATGGGTTTGTCGCCAGGACTGGTATGGGACCATGGACGTAAAGACGAGGCCAGCCATACACGTAGGTGGTCAGTGTATATAATTGTATATGTCAGACTAGTGTACGATAAACCATTTCACAACGTTAACTGACCTATTCAGATTAAATTTTCAGTCACTTGAACTAAGTTGTGTCTCGCTACCGCGATCCACAACTTCAAGTGTTATTTGTGAAATTTAAGTCCCAACATAATTATATAAGTGTGTCAAAATTGATAGCACATTTTCCTTTTAACAACTGGTTATGCAGGTGCCAATAAAAACACAGAATGTCTACTGTAGTCGACATCAGTGTTGTAAGGGTTAATACTCTTTTATTTGCTCTGTCGTGCAAAACCAAAAGCTCACTTTACAAGTAACAATATTTCCTTTTGGCTTTGCAGAGCAATGCCATTGATGCATATTAATTTGTGCACGAATATTTCACATTAAAAAAATTAAAAAAAATTATGAAAGATTTCATTTTTTCCTGAAAATTTGGAATTTAACAAAACAAAGTCTTGATGGACTTCAAAATTTAAATATTATCTAAAAACTCTTCCGTTCTCTATAAAATTCTACATCTTGGCTATTGTGAAATTGTGAAGACACGTCACTGAGTATTTTGCTGCTTAACCCTTTAGGTCCTCACGATGCTTTAAAGCATCATTTTACATTCATGAAAACTGACCTAATATTCCTACAACTTGGGTTTTAGAACGAAAATTTCCATGAAACTGGTTTACCAATACATTGCAATTTTCTTCAATTTTTAAACCACATCAAATCATATTCATTCACTACAAGTCGTGAATTGTGATAGCAATTCGCGGCTTGTAGTGGATGAAAATGACTATGGTAAGCTCAGGCTTGAAAGGGTTAATCGACATATCCTAATCATGGTACTGGTAGTCCGTACCATGAAAAAAAGTAACATACCTGATATGAATTAAACTCACAAGAAAAACCTTTACCACTTTGTGATGAAAATTGTTGTATCAATATATAATTTGGTTATTCAAAAAATTAGTCAAACATAAATTCAGTGAATTATCCTGGGCATAGAAAATAAACATGTGATGCTCTTAAATGTAAAATACCACAGACACAGACAGACAGATATTTATTGACTGAAAGAAAGTCATTACAGACTTATTTGTCATAGTAATGAGAGAAAGATATGTACATGTATATACAAGATTAATAATTTGTTAAAATCATATGACAATATACATAGTATGACATACATAACTAAATTCATGTTAGGTGGCATTGCCATAAAATATTTCGGTAATATAAATCACTGCTACTTAAAATAAAACTCAAAGGGTCTAGTTTTTTGTGACCAAAAAAACCGGAGATGTCTCCCCTCCAGCAGCATAACCATAAAGGTTGATAGCTAATAGATGAAGTGTATATGGCTTTAGTAATTAATGTTATTAAAGGCTCCTGTGGACAGTAAAGACTATGTATTAAGCGAATTTATTATTCCGTTTTGGTGCGAAACACTTGTCAACACTCCCAGCAAGCACGACGTTGACCAAATGCTGGTCCAATGCTGGCCCACCGTCTGTGACGCTGGCTCAACATCAAACTAGCACTGGTTCGACGCCTCGTGTTTGCTGGGCTGCGTTCAACCCAGTAAACACAAAACATTTGTACAATGTTGGGCCAACGTCGAAGACGTTGGGCCGACGCTGTACAAATTTTATACAACTGTCCCAATGTCTGTTAGATGTTGGGCCAGCGTCGCTGGTGCTGGCCAGTATGCATTCAGTCCTAGTCAGTACTTCATGCTGGGGTAGGCCTACCTGTATGCTGGCGGTACGGTCACGATGCTTTGAACAAAAGCTGGGTTCATGTTGGCCCGCCGTCTGTGACGCTGACCCACATTCAGCGTGGCGCCAAACACACACAGTAACCCAATACTGGGCTAATAGTGGGTCAGCGTCGTAGACGATGGGCCAACTTTAGCCCAGCATTGGGTCAACGTCTCGTGTTTGACCGTCTGCACGATACAGAGCAGTGGAGAGAAATAAATTGAAGTCAGACTCACAGCACAGAAGACTCACAAGACGGACTGAGACAGACGAGCAGACAAGGGTAAACCACCATGTCCCCACCTCTCTAGTTTTTTTGTAAAAAAAAATTGGTATGTCTCCCTTCCAGCAGCGTAACCATAAAGGTTGATAGCTATTAGATGTTGTGTCAATGGTTTTTGTAATTAATGTTACTAAATAACTCTGGACAGTAGACAGTTAGAGACTATGTATTTTGATGTGGTGGAACCCCTTTTTTATATCTACAGCATCTTTCCACGGAAGGTTCGCTACTCCTCAGACCTCGCTGTGTCAAGACTTGCTGCCGGGAAGATGACCTACAGTAACTAAATCGTCTTTAGGCTCAATCAGTTGGGCAACAGTTTTAATATCTTCATACCCGGTGATGTGCAAACACAAATGTTGCCTGTCAACACTACCAGCAAACACCAGACGTTGACCCAATGCTGGTCCAATTCTGGCCCACCATCTGCGACGCTGGCCCAGCATAAAACAAGCACTGGTTCAACGCCTCGTGTTTGCTGGGCTCCGGGTCAGGCAGTGCAAGCCGACACCGACCCAATATCTGGTAAATGTTGGGCCAGCGTCGCCGGTGCTGGCCAGTATCCATTCAACCGTAGTCAGTAGGCCTACTTCATGCTGGCTGTAATACGCACGATGCTTTGAACAAAAGCTGGGTTAATGTTGGCCCACCGTCTGTGACGCTGGCCCACATTCAGCGTGGCGTCAAACACGACACGGTAACCCAATACTGGGCTAATGTTGGCTCAGCGTCGTAGACGGTGGGCCAACAATAGCCCGAGATTAGGTCAACGTCTCGTGTTTGACCGCCTGCATGATAGACAGAGAGAACAGAACGCACAGACACAAAACTGCTGTGACATAAAAATGAGTGGTGAGAAGTAAACCTATATGTCTCCCCTTTTGTGTACAGAGGGGAGACATAATTAAAAGGCATTGCCAAGATAGCATAGGGTCTATCATATTGTTTCCCGCATTAAATACCGAAATGTATTTTAATGTAATGTGTAATGATCACCATGAAGGCCATTTTCGATGTAGAATTGTTTTGAAGTCTAATCAACTTTAAACAGCAGTTTGTGCACTAATTTTAGTTTTAAAATGATTTTAAATTATTTTTGCCGTTTTTGAAATGAATAGCTATCGTGACATAAAGCTATTTTGGTGACGATATCGGAAGTCATTATAGCAATTGTACAGAATTTATAAAAAAACTAAATAAGTATTATAGGCATGAACAAATAAAAAAAGAAGCAGCTTAAATTATTTTGTACTTCAAGCACAGCAAATGCTTAGCAAACTTTATCGAAATACATACACCTCAGAGGGAAAAATAATTATTTAAGAATATGCTATCGTCACAAACATACATTTATCGTGTATGCAAATGTCAGGGTAGCTGCTGCCATTGTCCAATTTTGTATTTTTGTTCCAATAGCACATTTATCACTTGCATAAACTAAACGGCCATACACAGCAACCTAATAAGACACATGATACATATGGTCATTTTAGTTTCATAGAATTTGGGCAATTTTATAAGGGCATCGTGTTAAAAAATTCGTGACATAATTGATATCATGACTTTAAAAAAAAATTGAAAACTTTAGACGAATAGATCAAATCGTTCACCATGAAATACCTGGCAAGCAATTATTGTAACCAGAATTATTGTAATCAAAATTGAACGGAACGTTGATTTGACCTCTACCGTGTCTGTAGTTAAAAACCTTAGTTTTACATAGAATGAGCTATAAAGCAATATGTAAATTTAAAAAAACTTATAAAGCTTTTAAATTACACTCTACCATGTCTATAGTACCCTACATTAGGGCTTTTGTTTTTAATTTTACACTGATCTCCAGTCACTTGCAATTTTAACTGATGAAAGATTGAATGTTGATAAATCAGGCAAAATTAAAAACTTCCATTGAGCCTCCAAGCTCGGCACGTGACACCTTAAGTATTCCATTGCTATCGTGACTCATTTTTTAGAACGGAAATGGTCAGAATAGCAGTATTTTTTAAATGTTAAAAATCTTATTTTTATACAGAATGAGCGTATAAAGCAGTATGTAAATTTAAAAAAAACTTATAAAGCTTATAAATTACGCTTGAAAAACACAAGTAAATTCATCGGAAGAACTTTCTGTCATAGAAATATCTGTTGTGATGTATTTCTTTGCTTTTGAAGTGTCAAAGCTGATTAGATCTGATTGCAAATCTATGACGATGAATATGGTGTCTGCAAAATTAACCTTTCAAATAGTAAAAAAAAATAGGAAGATAGAGTATTTATTGCTATTCATCTTTCTATTTCTTGTTAAAAAAATACTGCTGCTGTGACCATTTTCGGCAGACGCAGACTCACTGTGTATTCGGCAGACGCAGATGGCAAACAGCAGACTTTGAATTTGCAAACAAAATCATTTTGTATTTTTTAGCTGTATAAATAAGGACTATTTATCTGTGTAACCCTGTCTCGCCATTATAGTGTCGCTATAATGCTGCTGAACACACCGCTAGACCTTACGCATCGTCATTACAAAAAAATTGGGGTCTATATATCGTTCGACACCCCCCCCCCCGGCTACGGAGAAAAATAATCATACTTGTTGAATTTGGGACCAAACATTTGCAAATCAATTAATTCTCAATATATGTTATTTAATCAGCGCGAGGATAGATTTTAGTCGTCAGAATCTGACGACCAAAGTCGATCTCTGCACTGTAAGAGTAAGAATATTTACAATGATCGTGGACCCATGACATAGGTATTCAAATGAAGCGGAAAGAGCTAACTAAGACATTTATGATGATTTCAAATTGAAAAAAAACTTCTGTCACCATGGTGTATACATAAATATCTCAGCGTTTAAAGAGTTAAAACGACAATAGTCGTGCTCAGTGCTTAAAGGGTTAACAAACTTCACAACCTACCTATTTTGAAAGACAATATGACTCCTGTTTTTTTATTAGCAAACGACCACTTATCAAACGTATTGAACATTGCGTCAAGCCTGAATAATTTTCATTCACTTAAAGTTGTCAATCGCGTCAGTTGCTGTGGCAACGTAGCAAATGTGCGGAAAGCCCCATTTATCAGTTATTTTCGTATTTCTTATTTTGGACATGAATGTCCGAAGAAAAATGTCCTCTTTATTTAAGCCCTATCGCTAATCTGGTAAAAGCGCAACACAAAATTTAAAAATAACGCAATTCTAGTCTATGGACATGTTCAAATCTTATGGCCATATTAAGAAGCCAAAAATGATTGTGTCGCTTTAACTAAAAAAACCTTTAACTGAAATTTTCGCGAATGCAAAAAGGTTAAACTTCAGTCCTATTTGATATCAATAAATCGTGTTTGTATGACCGTTTTAATCAGTTTGTCAGTTCGTCAGGCATGTAGGTAAAGGGCCTATTCAATTAGAAAAGGACGTACCAGTGGTACTGGTAGTTATTTTAAAGGCATTTAAATGTTTTTTTGTATTTCAATATAATTTGGTGTTGTTTACTTCTTTACATGAGTTTTTTGCTTTTGCTGGCGTCCATTTAACAAAATTAGGTTTGGATCCATAGCAAATTTGCTCTACTAGATAAAACACCACCAGAAGGTACTTGTCTGTGTGTTTGTCACCAACTGAGTAACTTAAGTTACTCATTTGGTGACAAAAACATGCAGTCCAGCAAATTTATGCTCAATTGAGCATACATTTGCTGGACTAAATCACGGGGCCCTGGTGTACTCGTCAGTACTACATCCTGCCATGCCAGAGTGCGTAGGCCTATAGGTTCTTTCTCCAGCATTCAGATTCAAATGAAACACATGTTTTTTTTTAGATGCGCATTATCCGTCGTCTTCAACATCGCGCCGAAATGACCTTAAAATGTAAAAAAGGATACTTGAAATAACATTACATTGTCCAATATATGATATTGAAACGTACAAACAATCATGACGTATAAATTGGGGATGACACGTGGCGACCATTTTGTATTGATGTAAATTAAACAAGAAGAGAAAAACTGATGATAAAAGGTGACATTTTAGTGTGTGAGCTGTAAAGCATGATATTGTACCATTGCTCATTAAGACATACAAGTCTCACTAGCTATACAGCTAAACAGCACGGATATTTTATATCACCATACTTCTTCATCATGCAAACAGACATTCTTTTTCATGCCTAGCATTTTTCACCAAAAACATCATAAGTAATCTCGCTAAGATACTAGTAAAATATTGTCACGATGATTCTTATTTTTTGTCTGTATTTGCAAAGAACAATGAACGACATTATTTTCAGACTGCTGTTTCAATTATTGCTCTGCTTTACGAGTTTTACAGCCTTCGCCACGTGGACATATTGCATTATGAATTTGCCCAACACGCTGATAAATTATTTTGTGATTGATAAATTATGTGCCATAGGGCCACTACCTCCTAACTTATCAAATAAGCACTTATACCCAGTAAACACAAAACATTTGTACAACATTTATACAACGTCGACCCAACGTCTTCGATGTTGGTCCAATATTGTATAAATGTTATACAAATGCTTAGTGTTTACTGGGATACTGCCTCTTGGCTTTGCAAAGCAATATACGTGACATTAACACGATCCATGCGCATTTTTTAAATTTATTTAGGGACTTCTCGCATTTATGTACCACATGGCATATCATATTGAATAAAAATCACAGAATGGAAAAAGTATAATTCATCGTGAAAAGTATGTTGCGACCTTTATTAGTTGATACATTATACTTGGAAATTTGATAAAATCACGACAATTTTATTCTCCTTGTGTTAAAAATATTGTGATAGCAGAACTGGGTGACGGGAGAGTTAACCCTTCAAGCACCGAACTAATAAATAATAATTTTTAGTCACGTGAAGCTGCGTCTCGCTACCGCAAGCAATAGCTTACAGTGAATGAAAATTACTTGGATTTGTGAAATCATGTCATATACAAGTTTGCTATTATTGGAGCATTTTTCATTTAAAAAATCCTGGACGGTTGCACAATGCAAATTACCACAGACATAGTGCTATAGTGGACGTCAGTGTTCTAATGGTTCACCATTTAACCGCCGAATTATTCAATCTGAATTTTTACCCACTTGAAGTTGTGTCTCGCTGACGCGATCCACAACTTCAAGTGAGTGAAAATTATTCAGATTTGACAAAATGGAGGTCAACTGTTTTCAAATATTGCTGATTGATGTCACATTTTATCTTTAACATGTTTAAAAGGTGGTACATAATGTGCTAATAAAAAATGAAAACCCGAATATCTGCGGCACCGGCAGTTAGAGGGTTAATAGCAATATGATTCTACTAGATTAATTTGCTGACAACATTTATTGACATCAATTGGTCTAGTGTTAGGCTCATCCGCATGATCCAAACTCTAAAGCCCAGGCCACACAGCCAAGATTGCTTGAGACCCGACAAGACTCCACCGTCGTGGAGAGTTGTGAGTAAATATCGTACATCTCCCTGGCCTACGACAACCACCGTCCGCACCAGTCAGATTATCCTGCGATGACTTGGCGTTGACCCATCAGGTAAATAAATGCTACTTTCTGATTGGCTAAAAGATCCTACGATTATTGATGGCGTCGTGGGAGTGTCCACAGAAACCTGGAGGGTCCTGAAAAAAAGGCTCCCACACACCGTTTAAGACGTGATTATAATCACAATCGGTGTGGACACTAGCATGACTACTTTTTCGTCGATTTCCATCGCGTCAAAAGCCTGAACATGTTTAATCTTAGTCGTTCCCCGTCTTAGCCATCGTAGACTGTCGTTGCGGTGTGGTATGCTCTGCGACGTTAGCGAAATTTCTCACTATTGCTTCCGGTACACCCACTAGAGGGCCTAAACGGTCACCAGTAGGATCGCTGCTATAGCTTACGACGCGCAGTCGGTAACACAGCCCACGACATGACGGATTTTGACTGAATCGTGGTCGTGGGACTGTTCACACTGCTGCGATTATCTCCGACGCGCCTTTGTGTCTCGTCAGTGGTAATCGCAGCAGTGTGGCCTTTTGGAGATGGGTCTTCTTATGTAAATATTATTGTTGCTGATCTGATCAATGAACCAAGACGACGCAACTTTGTAAATCATATTCCCCATGCAAATCTCACTGTCTGCATTCAATCGAGTAATATCGCTATTCCAAATAAAAACTTTCGGCTCCTGTGAAAGGTATCACTGACTATTGCCATGATTGCCATTAAAGGTTTAATTGAAAACCAACAACGGGCTAAATCGGCATATTGCCATTTCAACTATACGTTTTAATTAACATATAAATAATAAAAACAAACTATTGATTCAAGTTTAATAATTTTATGACGTAGTTTCACCATGAGAACCACCTCATAGATTAATAAAAAAATGTCCCTCGAAATCAAAACATCGTCCAGTCTATCAACTGAAGAGTGAAGATGCGACCTATAGAAAGGATATATATTTATAAATTAAAAAAAAGACTGTCCTTTCAAAGAAATAACAATGGAAAATTCCATTCGATTGAATGTGTATGTATATGAGATTGCCAACACAATTTCCGGCTTCAAATGCAAGTCAAATAGTCTAATAATGAAGATTAAAACAATTATTCTTGTGACATCAGCATTTTATACATTTTGCATGGCATATTTGTTGATTGAAAAGTATATGGCAGATCTCATAGACCATATCTCTGCCCAGCAAAACATTTCTATAACATTTGTACAACGTCGGCCCAAAGTCTTCGACGTTGATCCAACATTGTCCAAATGTCATACAAATGTTTTTGTGTTTGCTGGGTGATATATGCCTACTGTAGAGTTGGGTTTATACTCAAAATTGATCAAGATCAAAATTGCCAGAACATCGGTATTTAAAATTCCAAATTGACTAAAACTCGAAGCACTGCCATTAGTCTTGTAAATATTCTGAGTGTCAGCCCAGCAAACACAAAACATTTGTATGATATTATTAATTATACAATGTTAGACCAACTTCGAAGACGTGGGTCAAATGGTTTGTGTTTCCTGGGAATCCCCCACATAATTATATTAGCTGAGCTAACTTGTTTCCCGGGGGGGGGGAGGGGTACTCGCCTTAAAAATGGGTGGGGAGTGCCTCCGGCATGTTCAAAATCTGACCCTGTCCCAATTCGCCTCGCGGCTAAAAAGACACCCTTTCCCAATTTGGAAATTAACACCGAATTTAATTGATTGTAATTACTACCAATATCTTTCATGTTTTATGGTCTTTTTAAGCTCTTTAATATTTGTTTATAACATTTTGAGGCTATTAGGCTGAAAAATGTGATGGAATTCGACTGATAATGGCCTGAAAAATACACCTTTCCCTATGCAAAACGCCACACACTACAGTGACTAAAAGCTGAACTATTTAGTTGGGAGTCCTGTCACACTTCTATTACAACACGCCACACAGTGATTAAAACTGAACTATTTAGTTGGGAGTCCTGCTTATGCGCAAAATCGTGCAAACAGTGGATACATGCTAAGCGGCTGCCCAGAGTTGGAAGCCCAAAATAGGACCCTGTCCCAATTCGTGAAGCTCAAAAAAGACACCCTGTGCCAAAGCTAGAAGTTCAAAAAGGCACCCTGTCCAGCGGCACATCCCCAGTACTCCCAAGTATGGAAGTGCCCCTTCCGGGATTTGTTTCTTCATCGTTTGGCAGCACACATTTCAATCGGACCAATCTGAACTTTTCCCTGCGCAAGCGTTGTACGGGTACGATTGGGGCATCATACATATATAGTCATGCGTACGAGGAGTTGAACCAATGCTGGTTTAGATGTTGGGCCACCGTCGAATATTTATATTTAGGCTATGCATGTGGTTTTTTTTTCTTTTGTGACAAATACTACATATTTTGAACTTTTGTATTTAATGCATTAACGTCCCGTAATCGAAACGTTAGCACAAGAAAAAAGCTACTTTTTTCACGTGACTATTAAATATAGACACCATGCCCAGAAAGCACTGCACCATACACACGACGTTGTACACATGTTATACGAATGGTTTGTGTTTGCCGGGTTAGTTTAATGTAGCAGTTATTGCTGCTTGGCGTGGCGGTACTGTGATATCATTATATGAGACAGAAGAGCACTGTCATGGAAAGGGTCTGCTCTTCAGAACGTTAGCCAAACATCCTCTTTTAAAAATCATCTCCTAAGATGTATGCTCAAATCTGAAATACATAATGAGATAAATTGAATCGGGACGACATTAGTGAACTTGTAGGCCAAAGCACAGAATTGTTTGTAATATCCACATTTACTTTCTTTCCAAAAAAATAATATGGTAACACGTTACTCAAATAAAATCTACTGAAGTTATCAATCTTGCAAAAATATCTTTCATTGGCTATTTTAAAGACTCTTCTCACTTACCGTAGGTCTAGATGTTGTTATAATAAAATGATATTTATCGGACAAATTCCAATATTTCTCCTTTCTGTCGTAGCAATCGTTGAATATTCGCACGATTATGTTGCTGTCTATCAAAGGTTGCATCCACCTCCATTTAACATAGAATGTTCGATTTAATGATATGATATTAATCATTGACTCAATGGGCTACAGTTTTCAACTTCATGTCAAGAGTAGTAATTATATGAGAACTGTTACGACCTTTTAAAAATTATGGCTCTTTACAGCAGTCCCGGAAGTGAAGATTGCAGATATATCAAATTGCCCCCAATTTGAATCGATTTTGTAATGATTTCTTGTTGCAAAAGCATTAAAATTAGAAAAGATAAAGATAATAATTACGTAGGTAAGTCCCTACGCTGGCAATAAAAAGGTATTTGCCGAAATATACTGATGCACCAATCTTCAAGTAGATACGAACAAATCAATAATAACGAATCAATAATATATTACTCGGTTCATAGTTTTCTGCGTAGGTGGGATAAATTCTTTATATGATGTTTGAGAACAAATCCAAAATCTAATGAGGGAGGGCGAAAAAAACACATTTAAGAAAAACAACTTTGGAAACTATTTCAGGAAAAGTTAATGAGCGCGACCAAAAAAAAAAAACTTTAGAGAAATCTCTGGAAAAGATAATGAGGGCGAAATAAAAACTTTGTACCTATTTTAATGATAATGATGTATTGTAACTTGTGCTGTGTCTTCCTATGTCGATGTGTGTGTTTATCATGTTTATCTGAAATGCTAAGTACATACATAAAAATATATTTATAATAATTAAATGAGAGTAAATTGTGCATACAAGTCCAAATGATAACCTGTTAGCGCATATTTGTTAAAAAACATGGTAATTACCCTTTCTATTAACAATAAAATATATTAATAGTTTTGTTTCCTCCGTTTAAACAGGCATAAAATAACCACATTTGTTATTGCAGCAATAAATTGCTTGACTGCAGTCTTGAACTGCAGCCGTGTCTTGCTATCATGATAAAGTTATCTGTGGGAATTGACCTTTATTGTGAATATTTTACCTTCAGACGAATTTTTTTTATTATGAAAGCTCGTGATGAATTTATTAAAATTAAAAAAAATAATAATAATAATAATTCGTGACGAGACTATCATTTAAATGATTGTAAGCTTCGACCAGAAAACACAAAACATATAAGATTTATACAACGTATTTAAATTGTATATATGTAGGATCCTGACTTCGTTAAGTTTAGGTGGCAGTTATCCCTGGCTTCTCGGACGCAAGAAGCTGTGGACGACCGCCTCGTTTCCGTACCTTGGTGCCGGACGCACACAATTGCAGCCCATGCGGTCTTGGTACTTTTCCCGCACTTCAGATGTTACACTCGGCGACTACGGACGTGCCGTAGGTCGCTCTCTCTGAGTCAAACAGGACGTGCCGTGCGCGGAGGTTGTGCTTTGTTGTTGCCAGATGTCTAACGAATAAACATGACAAGTGGAGAAAGAGTTTTATGATTTATTTGGAACCGTCGACTCGACGGGGAAGGAAGTTTGTGTTGAAATGGTGAAGATTGGGCAGTTTCCATCGTCCGCCATTGCGACCCTACACTAGAGACTCCAACGGTCACTTACAGGTACTTTCGGCGCGAGGGGCTCTCCATCCCACAATACTGGTGACCCCTGACGACTGATAGTCTACGCAACAGTGTTTTCACCTAGACACCAGTTGAAAACCGCTGTTTTCAAGGATAGCTTTGATCAAATTTTAAGGGATTTTTAAAAAAAAATCGATAGCATTTTTTTCATCAGGTACGTGAAAACACTAGGTCATTCTTTATATGCCAGTTTGAATTAGTCAGAAAGAGTTATCAGAGGAGAAGCACGTTTTTTTACGTCGAAAACGGCGTAAATTTTTAATTTTTGGACGAAATCCCACGTGTTTGGCGCTTTTTCAAGATGGCGACCATGTCGGTTTCCCTACAAGAATCCTGAAAATTATTTTCATAGACTTAGTCTATCATTTGTTAAATGTAAGTGTTAAATGCCTTCATCTTATTATTGCCATTGTAGGCGAATAGGAAGTGGGTATTTTCGGTAACTCATTTTTATCGTTGATTACCATAATCGGGTGACTCGATTTTAAAGTCCATAGACGAAGCCTAGTCATTTTTTCGATTTTTCAGCAAAATCGACAAGAAATTATAAATATCGCTTCGACTCGGGTAACCTTTATTAGGTTCAGGGCCAAAATAAAATTGTTTCCCTAAATGAATGTCAATAAACGGTCTTATTTGGTCTGTTAAAAATATTCCCAGGACCGTAGGTCAATATTTTGTTACTATTATCATATGTTATTTCAGAGAATGCTGAATATTGTACATGTATTTGGTAGGTGAGCGCCATTTTGGACGCTGGTTCCCCTAACTTAGCTGATCGCCCGCCGTGGGCAAACACGTGTCCCGCCATAACCGGCATGCATTTGGACAGTGAACCTGTGTCGCCACATCACATTAGCATAAATTAGGCCGCCATTTTGATTTGGTGGAGCTGATTCCTCACGTGTTCAAAATTTTACACGGACTAGTTTTAATGAAAATTTTTTTAAATTATTTATGAATTTTCTTTTTCAAAACGATTGAAAGAGAGGAAATATAAATAAGTTGTTTCGAAAACGAAATTATAACACTAATTGTGTGAGATTTTTTTTTTTTCACTTTAAAACGCCCTTCGGTGTTTGTAATCGCTCTAGCCTATTTAGCGCCTTATTTGGGCACGCAGTAGTTAATGAATATGCTAATGTGAGGCGAGACGGGGCCGCTGATCATGTTTCTATGTACACACCGTTCCACGCATGCTGACACAGACAGGCAGCCACATGCTGTCTGCCGCACATGTTAGCAGCACCGACAATACATCATACACACACCCACCACAGACGAAATAAACACAACCGCTACGACGACAGCCGATTTATACGTCAATCAATGAATCGAAGCGAGCGATTGATATGGACGTTTATCAGAATGACTCGGTGATGAACGTGCCATTATTAAAAAAAAAAAAACGTGGAATGTTCATCACAGACATCATTTTTCAGCGAAATGATATACTATATCATCAATCAGCATAGACTACTGTCAGTCACGTTTTAAATATTTTTCTAAAATTATAAATGTAACTGTTTTTCTTCGCAGTCACATTTTGTCTATCAGTTTAAGAACGAAATTTTCTCACAATAGTTTATTTCTGAAGTTTTTCATAAATACAGAAATATTCGATTTGACAGTTGCGCTATTGCGAAACATTGCCAATATTTGCATGTGTTTTTCGACTTGTGTGAAAATTTTTTTTTTTTCACCCAGGTCGATTTACAAAATACTATTATCCTAGCTTAGCATAGCATGTCATAATTGTATCTGGCATTTTTTATGCACAATTTCGACCTATGGTTTTCACTATACCATTATGCATGTGTGTGAATAAGTGAAGACGTTTTATGTCAAATATAGACCTTCAGTTTTCACTAAAATCAATATATACCTTTGTGAATTAGTGCACAGCACTTAGGCGCAACCTCAGCAACGCATTTTCAACTATATCTGCAACCCCTGTTTCTCGCAACATGCGACATAGCATGAACATTTTCTACAGTCTACATTTCTAAGATTCAGCATATTACAGACATTTTTCATCTGATTTAGACGGCAACGTACAACCTATCCGCGCACGGCACGGCAAAATAGTTGGCATGTGTTAATACGACATGCCATTTTAAACACATTTGAGATAGACACAGAGCCAATAGGCCAGCTATCTCAAATGCTTCACTAGTTAGCTAATTTCAAAACACTATTTCATAATGTCGAAGCAATACGACAGTGAAGGTTTCATGTCAACGCCCCTAGAAGGTGCAGGTGCTCGACCTAAAGATGATTATCATCAAGACAGTGAGGACAATGAGGTTCGATTCCGAGAGGCAGACGAAGAATATCAACGCCTCAAAGCTGATTTCGCTCTAATTGCCCGAGCTAAACGTATGAGTTCTCCCTCTAGGAGCGATTCCTCAAGGAGTACTTCACCGCTCGGTAGGCAGTCTCAGAGACGTGCTACAAACTTACCAAAGTTCAGAATCGCCACTTTCTACGCTTCGGATGTTGAACTCTGGTTCAACCAAATAGAGACTCAGTTTGCTCTTCACCAGATCAACGATGATGATGAGAGGTACAGCTTAACCTGCGCTGCACTTTCGGGCGAGGTGGCATCGGATGTGAGGGACGTGCTACTCCAGCCTTTCAGGTCCCATAAATACGAAAGCCTGAAAGCGATCTTGATAGAGAGACGAGGTTTGACCACACCCGAAAGGGTTAACAAAGTGATCTCTGGTGAAAGAATTGGTACTGACATTCCCTCGCGTTTCCTGCGGCGTCTGCAGAAGACTGCAGGTTTCGGCACAAAAGCCGTGGTGGGGAAAGCAGTAATTCGTCAAGCATTCATCCGACAGATGCCCGCTTCAATCAGAGCCCATTTGGCGACTCAACCCGACAGTGCCACCCTCGAAAGTTTGGCCGTTTTGGCCGACCGGGCACTGGCAGCCGAAGAGGGTCGCAGAAATAAAGGTAGAAGAAACCACCAAGCTAGTTGGTTTGTTGGAGAATTTGTCTAGGCGAATTAAAAAACTAGAAATCGTGACTACTTCAGAGAGGAAAAGAAATAAAGGACGTGGACGAGTAAATAATAACTATGCTCCTGCGTCTGCATTTGCTCCTAATGTTCAGGCCTCAGGTTTTGTTAACAACCAACCTAGTCATTACAGAAATGAACAGAATAATGCTCGACCTTTTGTTCCGCCGACGAATGTGCAACCAATTGCTCGACCTTTCGTCCCGCCGCCGAACCCACAGCGAAATGACGCCGCTAAAACATTAGATACTGCTAATGCACCTGTCTGCTATTTTCACCAGACTTTCGGTGATAAGGCACGCACGTGCAGGAGCCCCTGCGCTTTTTCTTTAAACTGCTAAGCCAGAGCAAGGTAGCGACTCTTGCACCGGGCGGTATAACTGAGATGCGACATGACTCCGCGGACGCTAGTTCTCCAAAGTTATCTCACATAAATGCAGATATTTGATTGACACGGGCGCAGCTGTCAGTGTTTTGCCGAAATCTTGCGCTAACGTGATTTCGCACGCTGACAGTCTCCCCCTGGTGGCAGCTAATAACAGTACTATAGATACTTACGGCAACTGTAAACGCGTCGTCGATGTCGGCTTAAAGAGCGAATATCCGTGGACGTTCATAGTGGCAGATGTGCAGCAACCCATAATCGGGGCTGATTTTTTAATCCACTATAATTTGCTCGTAGACTTGAGAAGCCGATGTCTCCGGTACATGCGTACAGGTTTAGCTATTGCCGCTTCACTGTCATCGATTAAACCACTGTCATTGAACAGAGTAGACACTGTTCATAACGAGTACACAAAACTCCTCGGCCAGTTCCCGGAACTGACACGACCTACGACAAAAGTTGAGACCGTTAAACACGGTATAACACATAAGATAGTGACTAAAGGACACCCAGTGTTTGCACGACCACGACGGTTAGCACCTGATAAGCTGGTTACCGCAAAACGCGAGTTTGATGAGATGATAAAACTAGGGGTCATTGAACCCAGCGACAGCGAGTGGTCCTCAGCGCTTCACATGGTGCCAAAGAAAAACGGCGATTGGAGACCATGCGGGGACTACCGTAGTTTAAACGCACAGACCGTACCGGACCGTTATCCGATTCCTTATATACAAGATTTCACGCAGCGTTTAGCCGGATCGAAATTTTTTTCAAAGATCGACTTGGTCAGAGCTTATTACCAAATTCCGGTGGAACCATCCGACGTACACAAGACTGCCTTTACTACACCTTTAGGCTTATTTAATTTCACTAGAACACCGTTTGGTCTAAGAAATTCCGGTCAAACGTTTCAGCGCTTTATAGACCACGTTACACGCAGACTTGATTTTGTTTTTGTCTATTTGGATGACCTACTGGTAACCAGCCAGATCATAAAACGCATAAGAAACATCTACGAATTCTTTTTGCCCGACTATCCGAATACGGAATTATCATTGGTCCTGAAAAGTGTCAGTTCAGTACAACTGAATTAAGTTTTCTAGGTCATCATGTTTGTGCCGAAGGAATTTCGCCGTTACCCAGCGCCGTTGACGCGATTGTTAATTTCGTTAAGCCCAAAAAGCAACGAGCACTGCGTAGATATCTGGGAATGGTGAATTACTACCACCGTTTCATACCGCATTGTGCTGCGAAGTTGACACCACTCAATAATTTACTGACAGCTGCCAACGAAGGACATACAAGACTGTCACCGAAGTCAAATTTTGATTTGAAGTGGAATAAAAATCCAGAGTCAGCATTTTCTAAGTCAAAACAAATATTGGCAAACGCTACGCTTCTGGTGCACCCAGATTCTACGGCTCAGATTAACATCACGTGCGACGCTAGTGATGTCGCCGTCGGTGGCGTGTTGCAGCAATTTTTAAATGGTATGTGGCAGCCATACTGAACCCAGCAGAGACACGTTACAGCGCGTTCAATCGTGAGCTTTTGGCGGTATACGCCACAATTAAACATTTTAGACACAATTTAGAAGGACGAAATTTCTTCGTTAATACAGATCACAAACCGTTGACATTCGTAATGTCATCCGTGTCTGAGCGCGCGTCCCTACGACAAACACGTCATTTAGCTTTCATCGCTGAATTCACCACCGATATTAGATATGTAAAAGGCGAGACAAATTTCGTCGCTGATGCGCTGTCACGACCATCAGTGTCTGCGATACATGATGGACCAGCGATAGACTATAAAGAGTTAAGTCTCGACCAAGCTAATGACGCAGAATTCACGCGTTTGAGACACTCGACTACATCCACTATGAAGTTCAAACTATTAAAATCATTCGATAATCAATTGATCTGGTGTGATGTGTCCACGGGACACAACCGTTTTTTCAAACTTACACGGTTTAGGCCACCCATCGCATAGAGCTACCAAACCTTTGATTAATACCCGATTTGTATGGCACGGCATGAATATAGCTGTTGCTAGATGGTGTCGTACCTGTAAGGGTTGCCAGACTGCTAAAGTTTCACGTCACAACACCCCAGTTTTCGGAAAGTTCACTGAACCTACCGAGCGATTTGATCATGTCCACATAGATATAGTCGGACCTTTACCCTATGCTGATGGCTTTAGATATCTACTGACTTGCGTCGACCGTTTTACACGTTGGCCCGAAGCTATACCTATGGTAGATATTAGAGCCGAAACGGTCGCCGATGCCTTCTTCAGCGGGTGGATAGCACGTTATGGTACTCCAGCCACTATCACCACTGATAGGGGCGCTCAATTCGAGTCCAAATTGTGGGATAGTTTGTGTAATCAATTCGTGATTATTCGGAATCGTACCACGAGTTATCACCCCCAGTCGAATGGCATGGTCAAACGTTTCAACCGTCAATTGAAAGCCGCCATTATGGCGCACGAGTCACCGAACCCGTGGACTATCACGTTACCCGCTGTGCTTTTAGGAGTTTGTTCCGCAGTTAAGGAGAGACTAGGCAGGTCAGCTGCCGAGATGATATACGGGACAACCCTAAGACTCCCAGGAGAGTTTACTAAACAGTACACCGTCGACGCTAACACTTATTTGGAGAATTATTCAGACAAGCTACGCGTGGCCATGTCGCGTCTCCGTCTATGTCCGCCACGTGACACACAACAACACAACATTTTCCAATTCAAGGAAATAGCTACATGTACTCATGTATTCTTGCGCCGAATCGCAATTGCGCCGCCTCTGACCGCCCCTTACGACAGACCATATAAGGTCGTCGCGAGGAGTGGCAGAGTAATGAAAATCCTAGTTAAAAGCAAGGTTGAGACGGTCTCTTTAGATTGCGTTAAACCCGCACATCTTAAGTGCGAGCCTACGATAGGTACGACAATACAGCGTAAAACGCCAAACAAACCAAAGAGATCGACGGCTACCAGGACATCTAGTAGGAATCCACAGGGTCCACCTAGAACTGGTAGTGCGGACACTCCGACGTCCAACGGAACGAGCGTTAAAACGAAAAAGTCGACGGCAGTCAGAAGCAGTAAAAAATCGGCCACAGTCCCAAAGCAACTAGATGTTAAAGTCAACTTGTCTAACAGAGACAATACTTATGTAGCGCCGCATTCGCGAGCCTCCGCCGTATCCCGCGCTAACGGGAACGGCGGTGGTTTACGAACGTATTCCCGCATACCTTTACATTTACGGGGTAAAACCCCTGGGTGCTGCTGACGCCGTAATCAACTCGACCAAAAGCAACCGTGCGAATATCGCTAATCGCGAAAAAATTTCGACCGACCAAACAGTGCAAAAAACTAGAGTCGCACGAATAATCCAGACTCCTGCCCGGTTCGTGCAGATGGTTCACGCCATAGTGGCGGCCCAACGGCATGCATCGTATTCACAATGTTTTGAATTGTAAATGAATATGCCAGGCCTGGCAGCATTTTGTACAGATATATAAAAAAAATTTTTTAGCAAGTTAATTGCTAAAATACAAATAGAAATTTATGTTAATTAAATGAATGGGTTGATCGCAGCTTGCAGCATATGAATACATACATAAAGGACAGTTGGTGTTAAGAGGATGGGACAATTCATGTATGATGCTGCGATTTCAACCACCCACGCTGTAACCACACACGCTATATTTTTTAAACCATGCTTAGTTATAAGAGGTTACATATTTTTACAACCACGCTACTCGCACGAAACAGTCACCTACACGTCAGTTGGGTCCTACGTTATCACTCACCCGGGGGTAATGTAGGATTCTGACTTCGTTAAGTTTAGGTGGCAGTTATCACCGGCTTCTCGGACGCGAGAAGCTGTGGACGACCGCCTCGTTTCCGTACCTTGGTGCCGGGCGCACACAATTGCAGCCCATGCGGTCTTGGTACTTTTCCCGCACTTCAGACGTTACACTCGGCGACTACGGACGTGCCGTAGGTCACTTCCTCTGAGTCAAACAGGACGTGCCGTGCGCTGAGGTTGTGCTTTGTTGTTGCCAGATGTCTAACGAATAAACATGACAAGTGGAGAAAGAGTTTTATGATTTATTTGGAACCGTCGACTCGACGGGGAAGGAAGTTTGTGTTGAAATGGTGAAGATTGGGCAGTTTCCCTCGTCCGCCATTGCGACCCTACACTAGAGACTCCAATGGTCACTTACAGGTACTTTCGGCGCGAGAGGCTCTCAATCCCACCATATATACATGTATATTGTGTATGTTTCTTTCTTTCTATCTGTTCTTTTTTCTAAAACAAGACGGTAGCGTATTACCACAAACATAACGAGGAAAGTGATAAGCAAGCACATTTAATTTTGGTAATATTCTTTCTTTGTCTGGAGTAAATAAAGACTACCACACACCGTAAGGACTGTCCCCCTTGCTTAAAATGCGACGATAATCTTAAACAATTGTACGGTGTGGCCGCTCCCACGACTACGATTTTGTAGATTTCCGTCCCGTCGGAAGCCGTCGGAACATGTTCAGTCTATGTTGTGGTCGTAGACGGTCTATGCGCTGTGGTCTGCCCTGCGACGCGATCGTAATGTCTCAATATTGCTTCCAAAACACTCACTAGGGGGCCTACACAATCACCAATAGGATCGTTGGTATAGTATAGCTTACGATGCCAAGTCGGTGAAAGTCTTTCTGCTGTGACATGGTGCCGTCGTAGAACCAGCTTGTATGCGATTTTCTAAAACCTGCCACAACCTTTGCGTTTTAAGCAATCGCGGGTAGTCTTTGTGGCGTGTAAGGACCTTTAGAGGAACATTCACTACACGTCTTCGAAGTCTCGTGCTCATCAAGTATTAGTCAATATTGGGTCGCCGTCTGCGACGCTGTCGCAACATTGAATCTCCATTGCGTCAGTGACGAATAATGTATTAACATGTTGATGTCAATATTTTGCTAAGATAAATTAATTCTGTGAAACTCAATGACCTCGACCTCCTTTGTTTTCACTGTGCTGGCTAATACAATGAAGTATGGGGGAGAGTTCTTATATAACCTTGTTTTCACCGAGTGACGTCACTGCGTTTCACAGAATGAAGTATGGGGGAGGGGGGTGTTATATAACCTTATTTTCATCGAGTGACGTCAGTGCGTTTCACAGAATATATAAGAAAATGTTGTATCATTTTTTTGTTATTTCAGTATCGTTTTCACTGGAAATCTGTGAGACATGTTACAATGTGTTATTTCATCAATTTTTCATGCATTGCAATAAACTCAAAAATCAAACCGTCTTTACAGTTGACCCTTCCTGACAAAAAACATAATATGGACTTTGCTATACAGGAATGTGTGTAGCAGCTGTGTGTGGCAACATTTGCACACGGTGTGTGTATAACTTCATAGGTCGAGGAATATTATAGTAGGCCAATCTATTCATATGAACAGGTGAATAATGATTAAAGCCTCACCAAAATCTAAGCCCAGTGTAACCCTCGTCTCCAGAAAATATATCAGGGTAGATCATAGATTAGGGTAGATTTCACAGCAACCGATGGTTATTAGGAATTTATGTGCTGAACACCTTGTAGCATTCACGATTTATACCACTGGTACCCGTAGCGCTGCTTGTGGGAAGCTGTTCTTGTTGCGAATATGCTGCTGTTCAGCCCAGCAGAGTATTATACAATATTGTATTAATATTATATTATATATTATATTATATAATATATATTATAATATTATAATATTATAATATTATATTATATATTATTATATTATATTATATATATATATATATTTATTATATATATATATTTATATTTATATATTTGTTATATTGTATAATACTCCTGGGCTGAACAGCATCATATTCGCAACAAGAACAGCTTCCCACAAGCAGGTGCCAGTGATTTATACCACGACCAGTATGACCACGATCCACAACTTTGACCACAAAATGACCACGATCCACAAGAGATTTAACCCTTTCAGCGCGAAGACCAACTTTAGTCGTCGGATTCTGACGCATCAAGTCGATCCCCGCACTAGAAGAGTACAAATTTAAAATGGCCGTAAACCCATAACATATGTGTTCAAATAAAGTGGAAAGAACTAACTAAAACATTTATGATAATTTTAAAATGAAAAATACCCTTTGGTCCCCATGATTTATGCAAAAATATGTCAGCGTTGTAGGCCCCTAACTCTTAAAATTACATTAAATTTAAGTCACAAGAAGTCACGGGAATACAGGCCTAGCACTCTACGTATTAAACCTGTATACACCCAGTGATCTCTAATATAAGGGGCGTGTCACACTACGGCGTATGGGAGAAAGGTGTGAGTTGCGTTTGAAATGATTAAATTAAATGTCACACGCACGAGAAAAAATGGTAAATTACAGAATTCTAGTACGACTACGGTGTAGTGTGACACCCCTTAATACAGTGATCGCTAGAGAGATCACTGTATTAGAGATACCGTATTAGATTTCACTGTATTAGGGATCACTGCATTAGAGATCATTGTATTATTTAGAGATCACTGGGTATACTCATGTGACATGTGGAAATGTTATTTATGTACAAGTATACAAAAAACTAAAATGATCTTAAGAAACCTTGCAGTATATTATACATAACATGTGAACTACCGGTGATATTTGAATAGTAAAAGTAGATCCAGACAGTAACATCTAAACTTCCTGTCCTGATGGAATGTCCGACTAGCGATGAACATTCTCACTGGGGACACGACGTTGTAGCGACGTTGAATCAACGTCAATGACGTTGATTCAACGTCGCAACAACGTCGTGTCCACAGTGGGTTAGTTTGGCGTTCGGCCAACGATTCACTTGCGCAGGGTTAATTAATAAAATGCTTAATTTTAAGCCCAAGTTCTCAGTTTATTCGTGATCGTCTGGGTTCTTTTTTGAGAAAACTTCTTTTTTCATAGTAATATTGAAAATTATCTCAACTGTAAGTGACAGTAATTTTCTTCCTCTTCTTCACAAAATATATCACAGCCTGCATGATATTATAATGTCATATACTGAAATTGCAATAATTGTAGACTATACATTGATAATAACATTAGTTGATACAGCTAGGTCTATAATTATAAACGTTAAGCTGATAATATATATTGACATTATATTGTCATATCCCGATATCATATTTTTATGATACACCATGTGATCACAAAGTAACTATCTCACAATCGGCGTACTTCGTATTGTGATATACTGTATATACGACCAGGAATGTTTAGAAAACTGTTGATAATTAATTAGCAAAACAGTTCACCAAACATGAATATTAATTAAAATAAGATACAAACACTTACAAGAAGCAAAATTAGTATCTTCCTTAGCAATTCATTATGTGAAATTAAGAAAATAAAAGTTTGTCCATGCAAACTAGATTTTTTGGAACAAATTGCAACATAATATTTTTTTTCCACAAAGCATTTCCTTAAGATCCCCAGAATACCATAAAAAAGTCCCAAAAGATCCGCTGGGGGGAAAGAGGTCAAATTTGCATAATTCCAATATAACCGCCGAATATATATATGCTATTATATTTTTGCTTACAGATGAGCTATTTGAATAATATTAAGTTTTTGACCAGGATTTTTAGACACAAGAATACCAATAAACAACTTTAAAAATTGTTTGGATGAATATTTATGTATTTTGTTAAAAATGACCTCTAAATAGCGACATTTTACAAAAAAAATTATTTTTCATGGAAATGTTTAATGCATCATCAAAAAAAACTTGGGTTCCATATGTGATGTACTCTTATCATATTGTATTTAGTTTTTCATCACTAACACCACCGTATAAGCACACCACACTGCTACAACAATGTCATTTTCTGCTACTATACTGATCAAGAACTGCTTAATACCTCTGCTTTCTGACAAACCCTTCCCCAATCCATTTAGACGGTATATTCGCAGTAAATGCCAGGCACAAGCTGCTCGCAACGCTCAGATTTCACTGATGATTTGGATGACCGTCATGAATAACAGTGCTAGATTTAATAAGTTCCCTGAAAAGGAGCTCAGTTGTTATTTTGAACAAAATACATAAAATATTTATCCAAACAATTGTTAATGCTGTTTATTGATATCCTTGTGTCTGTAACTCAACTCTATAACGCAAGATCACTCAACTAGCTCATCTGAAAGCAAAAATATGATGGCGTATAGATATTTGGCGGCCATATTAGATTTATGCAAATTTAATCTATTTCTCCCTGGCGGATCTTTCGGGACTTTTTCATGGTGTTCCTCAAGGAAGTTCTTTGTGGGAAAAAATGTGTTGCAATTTGTTCCAAATTTGGTAAAGAAATAGCTTTCTGTGCCTGGACTATAATAATATATATTTTGTGTGTTATCTTTTTATGGTTTAAGACAATGCAAAAAACTATTCGCAATAATTTTTAGACTTGGTTCGAAATATGACACTGTCCCAGCACAATTTACTTCCTGAAATACTGGTCGTATCTCTAAAAACCAAGCTTTACGAATCTCATTGCTTATACTTTATTAGCGACCTTCAATTCATTCTTATTTTTGATAACTCTTCCTGAAATTGGTGCTAAATGTACACAAACCAAAGATCAACTATTGAAGCTGAACGCATATAGAATACTCAGAATATTACATCCGATATATAATTGTAATATAAAAGTATATAAAATCATAATGAGTTATTGAGCTCATTAAAATAATATAATTTTATGTCATATGACTGTAAAATGATACATTCATAACGTTAATGATCAGCTCAAAACATCCAAATTCAATTTACTCTTTTTACATCTGGATTTACAATTTCTGATTAAATGATCCATACAGTATCTGGATCATTTCATGATAAATAGTGTCTGTTTGTATTACTTTGTCTATAGCAAGTTCAGTGTACATCTTTATCCACTCACCAGCAGTGCGGTGCAAAGCCGAAAGGCAATATCTGCTTATTTTACAAGTAAGCAGATACTGCATTTTGGCTTTGCAGAGCGTTGATCCAAAGTTGGTTTCATGCTGAGCTAGCGTCGCAGACAATGGGTCAACAATAAGCCCAACGTTTCCTCTGTTCTGGATATGCTATGGTAATAGTCGTGACATTTGTACATGCTCCGGATTTATTTTCCCTGCTGCGACGTTTTCCTCTATTAAACTTTCATTTTTTGTGTGTAATTAAGATACATATCCGATATTAGCTGACCTTCACGTTTGTTTCATATGCCTCAATATACGAGTCTTACACGTTAATCGGAATGTAACCGGACAGCCCAAATACTGGACCAACGTTGTTTCAACGATGGGGTGATATCTCGGATGTTGTTGCACCAGTTAATCAACGTTCTGCAAGTATCTGCGAAAGAGTCCTGTTTCATGGTTTTGCTTTCGTAATTTCTACTTTTATCCACCAGTTTCACGACAGTGCAATGTTTAATTAGTTACTTAGCTATTTGTTTAAACTTTATTATGCCTTCTGTGCTGAAAAATATGCGGCCAAAGCATGTTAAACATATTCATTTTATCAACCGTAATATCCCAGTAACCATTGGCACAATTCTGGTTTTATAATGTTCCACAGTTTGCAAAGTTGGCCCAAAATTAAACCACCACTGTTTCTTGTTTTCGTGTTTCGTGTCGTGGTAATGCTTAAGACTATCTATTCAACCATGGGCCAACGTCAGGTAAATATGTCCCAATGTTGATCCGATATGTCTAGTTTATATGTAGAGCACAGCCTGTATTGCATTAAATACACACCTGGGGCAAAGTTGGCCAAACGCAGCAGACGTTGCCCCAGAATTGAGCCAACGATACCGTATTCGACCACGACCCATCAAACAAGAGTCTTAGTCCAGTGTTGCAGTAACATTATTCCAACACTGGTCCAGTGTCTCCTGATTGCTGGGAGTCTCAGACAGCAGGCGGTCGGGCGTCAATCCGCCAGTGTTACCTTTGTTGGGGCAAATTATGCCGGGATCGTGTCCACACGTCGGTACTTAGCGCCAGAAATCCGGATCAGCTCTAAGCGTATTAACACCAATACTTGTCATTCATTTGGACTGGGCAGATGGGCAAATCATAGGCGGGCGGGTCGATCAGTCAGCCAGGCCCCTGCGGTTGTAAATGCTGCATGCTTCTCAATTAAATTTCTGAACAAATGAGTTTAATGTATTCCGCGAAAATGATACTCTCACATACAGGGAATTATTAAAATCGGCCATTTTCTTTTTTAGCAATTTTATTAGCACATAACATATCAGCTTTTAAACCTGTTCAAGATAAAAAGTGACATTAATCAGCAAGATTTGAAATTTGTTGACCTTCATTTTGTCAAATCTTAATAATTTTCACTCACTTGAAGCTGTGGATCGCGTCAACGAGACACAACTTCAAGTGGATAAAAATTCCAACTGATTAATTTGGCGGTTAAAGGGTTAAAACAAATATCGTATGTAAGTTGAAAGAAAATAGGCAATTAAAATACGTTGACGCACAGCTGAAGTATTATATAATGTATAATTACAATTATATAATACCATAACATTTATACTGTTGAAATATGCATAATAAATAATATATATGCGTTTATTGTAGCTAAATTAAATGCATAAATCGCTAATGATTTAAATTTAATAAGTAAGTAGTAATAAGTTATTGATGTTATTTAAACCTGTGCTCTACAAAATTATTATTCCTAACTTACAGGCTGTAAAATCGGATCTGATCCTCGGCGCCCTTGAGTCTCATGCAGTGTTTTTGCATCCAACCGGACCCTATGTCCGTGTAATGCTAGCCCATCGTTTGCAGCGCTGGCGCAACATCACCCCACCATTGGGAGAATGTTTCGTGTTTTCCGGGGGTTGTATGTCGGCGCATTTCGCGGCCTCATCGTGCGTGGCCTCATTCTGATCCGGTCTAATAGCCCCACGGATCGGCAAGGACTCCCAGGACTGCGTGGTCCCGGAGGCGTATAGGTGGGGGCCACACAACGTCACGCCTCCAATCTTCCGCTCACTCACACACAGTCGCCTGCTGTCGTCTGGCACAAGAGATACTAATTCAAGTGTCGCCAAACCACAGGGGCATTAACTAGTTGTGTTCTCGATGAATTGGGGGCCTCTGTCACTTCTGGAAACACGGGATTGTACCTGCTTGGAGGCGCTCTGGATCATGGCCGCCGTATCTGTGTGAACACGGGGGTGTCCGGTGTGTGGGCAGTGGACTATCTGCCCTTCATAGATGAGTGGGCATGCGGCGCCGGGCCACCAGCAGCCACCCACCACCACAATGTTCGGCTGCACCATGGACGAGGCACCTCAGATGGGCTCCCTCATCTCCTTCCTCCAGGAAGACTTCCTGCCGGCTGAAATGCCCGCCTCCCAGCCACCCCCGGTGGACTGGGGCGCCCCCGGCGGCCAATACGTGGACGACTCCTCCGTAAGAATTCCGGGATTTATGGCGGCCAGTACCGCCCTGGACGTCCTCAATACGGATCAGCACAATCTGCCCTTTTTGCAATCCCAGCCGCACCATGGTACGTTCAGGATGTTGTGACTTAGGCCTTAGGGTAATTACCCTTACAACCCAGCAAACACGGGGCATTCACGCAATGCTGTTTCAATGATGGGCCAGCGCCGAAGACGGTGGCCCAACATTGAAACAACATTGGGTGAATGTCCCGTTATGCTGGTTCGACGCTGGCCCATCATTGAAACAGCATTGGGTGAATGCACCGTGTTTGCTGGGAATGCTGAAATATTTTTTTATAAACCATGGAGACCGAAGCGTGTGTTTCAATTTGAAATCATGCATCATAAATGGCTTACCCAGTAAACACAAAACATTTGGATAACATTTATGCAATGTTGGACCAACGTCGAAGACGTTGGGCCGACGCTGTATAAATGTTTTACAAATGTTTTGTGTTTGTTGGGTTAGTTACCTATGTCCCCTTCATTTGAATACCTATGTTGTGGGTATACGGCCATTATAAATTATAAAAAAAATATAAATAGACCTAATACACATTTCAAAAGATTATAATTCTAAATGCAAATGGGCTGGAAGTCATGGAGTGTTTAGCGCTACTGAGTTGAAAAAATCCGACAAGTTCATCCAACTTGATTATATAAAGGGAACCTGCTACCCAAATTGTATTACTATGTATCAGGTGCTTTTATTGGATTTTTATATTATTCTTATAATTATAATCAAGTAAGTAAATTAGATTGAACAAACCTAAATAAAATCAGTTTTGAAACTTACTCATAATATGACCTTTTATACAACAATATATTTTTATTTCACTTGATTGCACCATTAAATTAATTGAGTCAAAACAGAATTTTGCAACAATTAATTTTTAATGCTGTTTTATCGTATTTATTCACAATTATTTTCAGATAAAGGGACTAAGTTGAGTATTCTACCCCGACCAATAAAAGAGAGACGAGATCAAGCTTATGACTACCGTCGTTCAATGTACTATTTCAATCGAGGGTAGAATACCATATTTGGGGCTAGCAATTCACGTGCCACCGACAATAAAATGTATAATGATGTGGGTTGAGGGTTGATGGGGTTGAGTGGGTTTAATTATATTAAAGAAATAATTACGTTAAGCTCATGCAATAACATATGTGTGTAATATAATAAAATACAATTGACAATTTTTGATGTAAGTCAATGTGAAAAACATTATAAATATCACGCAAATACAAAGAAATAATATTGGACAGATACTGTGAACATTCCCGTAGTTACGATATATCGTAACTTCTGTGAACATTCCTGGAGTGAGAGGCCTTCACAAATTCCCGCACAAGTTATATCTACATATGTAATTTATCATTAACATGCGCTTCACATATACATACGACAAACTGCTACATAAACACTTCAAAAACCATGAACAGCAATCGCTGCCTCTGAAAATCTATGTTTTATTGGCAAGTAGGATATATAGAACGGCATATGCAGGGGGGAGGCACTCCAGGTAGAGAGCTCCAGCAATCCTATTAATTAACCCTTCAAGCCCCCACGATGCATTTTACATCTCTGAAAACATACTGAATTTTTCTACAACTAAGGGTTTTAGAACGAAAATGTCCATGAGACTGGTTTACCAATACGTGGTAATTTTTTCTAACTTTTAAACAACATCAACTCATCTCCATCCATTACAAGTCGAGATTGCAGATTTGAAGTAAGTGCGTAATCAACAAGAAACACGTGTTTATTAAACGTAATATATTTCAACCAAGTTCAATACGGTACAGTAAAAATGTCAAAAAACAAATGTTTATTGTAGATCAACTGCATAATAAGAATTTAAGCCCTCGCGATACATTAAAGCATCATTTTACATCCCTGAAAACAGATTTATTTTTCCTACAAACAAGGGTTTTGGAAAGAAAATTTCCATGAAACTGGCTTACCAATACGTGGTAATTTTCTATAATTTTATTTAATACAAGTCGAGAATTGCGGCAGCAATTCGCGGCTTGTAGTGGATGGAGATGACTATGGTAATTCAGGCTTGAAAGGGTTAATTTTTATTATTGGAAACAGAGCTGTGTTATTTACCTTCTGCATTATGTGGCATGCATCAGCTGTTTATTGTCACATATCGATATTATATAATGTATATTCTTGATATTGAAAGAGTGCGGTTCACTCAATATTACGAGTCTACTTTGCGATAAATTCTGTATAGCACTCAGTATGTGTATTATTTATTTTAGCTAAACAATTTCAAATAATTTATTCAGGTTCCATAATTTGCAACATGTAGGGTTTTTGTAGGTTTCATAATAAAATGGGATTAAAAGGTCACGCTTGATTCTAGCCCAGACATAATTAGCAGAAATTACCGCTGATTTCACAAACGGCAAGATTTGCTATTTTTTGTTTGGGACACAAAATAATAAATGAATAAAAAAATATTGTGTTTTGGACATTAATTTTAAGAAAGTGTTCCATATAGCGCCCCATGCATGTGCACACGAGCAGACAAGGTCTGGTTGTGCTTATTTAGCAATATCTGCTTATCAGCATTCTCCGTACAGGTATGTGTATAAACAGTCATAGTAACATACTTTGTTGAGATCGAGTGCATTGGTTAAACAAAACAAATTAGTTATTCAAATCACAATATTTGTACACTATTAGCAGCTAAATGAAGATGTTATCTTCTTTTTGAAAGAAATTTTTATCGAATTTTTCGGACCCACTCGTTTGTGATACCTCAACGTTTTCAGTCGATAACCCAATTGATTTTGTTTTATTTCAAAGGGAACCGACTGGAAACGTTTAGGTATCACATCACATATTCAATAGCTCTCTCACGGGGAATCATGCTTTAGAAACTGTTTTACACATACAAATGTATAGGATGATAACTCGGCAAATTTCTCTCAGTACCGACTGGAGCTCGTCTGCATAATCTGATAAAAAGATGGCCACAGAGACAAACGAGTGGCTCAAAAATATACGATGAAAATTTCTCTCAAAAAGGTTATTACATCGTCATTTGGCTGCTAAGAATGTACACATATTGTGATTTGAATAACGCTGATCATAATGGTATATGTTATGTAAGTGGGTTTTTTGGGCCAATTAGTGTCCACATCTTCTATCTTATAGATAAATACACCTTCCGCGCTCTGCGCGTCATTGTACCAAGTCACCGTGGATCGGGGTAGCGAGACACAACTACAGGTGACAGAAAATTTAAATGAATAGACCAGAGCTGCAGGGTTTAAGAAGCAATTATACGTTTTTCAGTCTGGAGCAGGCTTGACAAGTTAACAAGCGCTCCATGCAATCATCGGGGAAAATACGTGGCTTTTTTCCACCCAGCAATTGATATATCTTTTGCGCCTCATTTATTAGCCCTTGGCACTATTCATTCTCATTGAGATAAAAGTGGAGGCTGCAATTTGATAAAATTATCCCTTCGTGATTCACCAAGGCTGTTATAAACAGCGGGGACACCAGGTGTTGGCGCAATGCTGGCTCAATGGTTGTTTCAGCGCTCCTGCCTATGGGCCGGTGCCCCAGTAAACACAAAACATTTGTGTAACATTTATAAAATGTTGGACCAACGTCGAAGACGTTGGGCCGACGTTGTATAAAATGTTTTGTGTTTACTGTGACGGTGCCGCTGAGGGCAACTATATATTGTATGCCTTTTATTAACAACATTATCAACTTCAGTGATCGTGACTGCCGTAGGAAAATTTAAAAAAACATATTGATAGCCTATATTTTGTTGGCATGACATAACAAATCTAGTATCGTCACCTACAACCACCAACTCGGTGGCATGTCACATGTGAAACATTGTAGTTTGAAACTAGATGACCTGCCGCTCACCTGTGTCCGCTCCCCTATGCCACACGCCAATTGTAGCCCACCTGACAATCATCACGCCCCCCCCTCGTATCGTGTTTGCTGGCCTCAATGTAGAGGCGCGTAGAGGAGAAGATTTGCGGGCCCTATAATTAGGAGAAATCAGTTAGATTAATCATTTTTAAAATCTAATGCCCATTGGCCACACTCTGGGTCAAGGCATATGCTCGTGCAAAATATGAAGTTGATCCATTAATCGCAAGGAAGTCTACAAGACCATACATACAGATGTTAGGCCTATGCAGATGTATTACGAAGACTAATTGTTACAGATAAAGAGGTTCAAAATGCATTCTAATCAAAGCTGGAATCTTAGCAACGTAAGAGTTTTAGCAACGTTATGCTATTTCCGGGGTCAATATAAGTTACACTTAGGCCCTATCATTGAATTCTACATCTATATGAAGTCTTTTATCTAACTTTAACTATTCAAAATCATCAAACTGATTTTAACAGACAGCATGTTGTGACTTGACCTTAACATTGAGTATAGATCACTCATATACTGTGACCTTGATAAAGATACACAAACAAATATAATATGAATTCAAAACATGTGATAAGTTAGCTATTGGTAGAAAATATGGCGGCGTAGGCAGACTAAGACAGTCAGTCGATGCTGGGGCGACAATAATACCCGAGGTCGCCAGAGCCCAGGCGTAAAAAAGGCTTTTGTAACTTCTTAATAAAACGTCGTTACTGTGATGATTTATTTTTTATTCTGGCCAAAATTTCGGTTCTTTTTAATATATACTCCAATACAGCATCATTCACCATGGAATTTTACAAATCCACGTACACTATTAACTAAATCTGTCTTGTGCATAGAACTGTAAATACATAAAGAACATCACTAAATGATGGACGATAATAGGTGAGCAAAATGGCAACTAGTAAAAAAATCAGCCAAATCAGTCAGCTAGAAATTAGCTTGGAATGGGAGACGTCATTTTAATATTGAGGATTCTTAACACATCTTTTGAAATCTTATTGTATAAATTACAGGTGATGAAAGTGTTTTATCTAGCTCCCAACATTATGACATTATATCTTCAGATGTAATATTGAATCCAAAAAAATTACGCGAATGCATAGGTTTAACATTCCAGAAACATTCCAGAAACAAAAAGTCTCACCTATTTGATTTGGCTTTCCCACCCTAGCTCCTCAATAGCCCGGTGTAACAGTTTCACATGACTAGTTTCAACGTACCCTCGGTAAACTGAAACTAGTTTCAAGGTAGCCCCGGTATGCTGAAAGGGGAGTACGCTGAAACGGCTACACCGGCTCCCTGTTGACAAACCTGCTTTGGCCTCGACTATGACATATGGTCACGCTAAGGATTTGTGCGCCTGTGAGCTCGGTCCACGGAAAATCTATGCGCTATATAAGTTTTATTGTAGTTTTTAGTAGAATGTAAATTATGAGCATTATGTATCGGTTGGATCATGAATTTATTTCTCATTATACAGTACTTAATTACAACTGTTGAATGGGCAGGTGTTTGCGTTGCGCTTAAAATATGTTAAGCTACATGGATGACACAATCTGATTATTCGTAAACCGTATAGTATTTTCACCAGTTTAGGCCAATTTCAGTAGTTTTTGATTTACTTAATGCCTCAGAACCTCAAGTAACGCCACGCAATTCTCAATATCTCACTGAACTTAACATGTTTGCTATCCACATGAAATCACGGATTTTCCAATTGTCATGGAAATGTCAGATGCAAACGACAATGCTGTTTTGTGTATATTCATAATATGTGATGCCTACAACACCCAGCAGACACAAAACATCTGCATAACATTAATACAACGTCGGCCCAACGTCTTCGTCGTTGATTCAACATTGTATAAATGTTATACAAATGTTTTGTGCTTTCTGGGCAGTTACTGTGAGGTTTTGATGATTTCTAAAGCGTTCAGAGCGTTGCATTCCTTTACCTTCTTGGAAAATTAATATAATAAATTATCACAAGCTATCAGTGACATATATTTGTCCCAATAACTATTATATTATTATATTAGTATTAGGCTCGGCCTTGCGTAACACCATAAATTGACAGAGTTTACGTTCTTCACCATTCTTCCAATGGCCACTCTCGTCCAACACTATCCAAAATGTATTTGTTGGTATCTGCTGTTGGCTGTATGTTCTTTTGATGTAGGCCTATCCCTTCGCTTCTCAAACTCGTGAATATTTATCATTTAATTTTCAGAGCCCCCCCCCCCTCTGCTCCTGTAGTAGTTTCTATGCAGTATCCTCGGAATGTTACCTCACCCTTCCTGTAAGTGATCAAGGACTGCATTCTAAAGGACGTCCCTGGCTACTCAGTAAACACGAAACATTTGTTTAACATTTATACAACGTCAGTCCAACGTCTTCTACGTTGGTACAACATTATATAAATGCTATACAAATGTTTTGTGTTTACTGGGTATGAGACAATGTTCACCCAAGTACCTGGTGTATGAATTGCTCCCCTGGCGTAAAAATGTGTTTCCTATTTAAAAATGAACGCATCAGATATTATGTAAATATATTTAATAATTGACCAATTAGAAAAGTACAGACGACTAATACACGTTTTCGCTCGCTCTGTGATCATCTGGTGACTGGCCTGGTGCAGCCTATGGTGAGGAGGGTGGTGGTGCGCGGTGCGGTGCTCTAGCTATTTTCCCATTATATGGTATATTGTCTGGCCATCCTGCTAGACCAACATTGGTGGGGGTCCTTTTGCAGTGGTTAAGGCTACCTTCCTGGAAAGTCGGAGATCGCGGGTTCGTCTCCTGCTCTCGCTTTCAGGTTTCAAAGAAACAAAACAGTTTTTGTCCCGCTCACTCGTAGATATTGAATGCCCAGTTAAGCCTTTATGTGCACAAAGGTGGCGTAAAACCATATTCATTCATTCTTAACCCACATGGCACATGTTGAGGTTTCACCTGGATATTCTTTCTTTTTTACAAATAGCACGATTAAGATCAGTCTACTACACCACTTCATATAAAATGTATTGCCCATATCAACATACCAGCCAACCCCAGCAAACACGAGACTTTGACCCAATGTTGATTCAATGTTGGCCCACCGTCTACGAAGTCGGCCCAACATTGAACCAACATTGGGTCATCGTCTCGTGTTTGCTGGGACATGCTATGCACGACTATAATCGTTTTTAATTTCTCTTATTAGCCGATCAAATCACTGTTATTGGTCTTAAATTGAACAAATTGGAATAATTTCCATCCCCTTAAATGTGTGGGTATCGAGACAACTTCAAGTGGGTTACAATTTGTGGGTAGCGAGACACAACTTCAAGTGGGTTAAATTTTAATAAAATAACTTGGCGAGAAAAGGGTTAGATTTACCTTGCAAGACTTTCAGAATTCTACAGCATATTTATTTACTTCAGCTGGTCCTAGTAAAACACTCTTTTATAGATACACTGTACAGAAACAGATCTGGTATACATGTGTCGAATGCCTGGTGTTATATATAATATTTAACCCTTTCAGCGGGAGGACCGTCTTTAGACTAAAGACTATTTCCGCACTCAAATAATTAAACCAATTATAATGGGCGTAGACCCATAATATATGTATTCAAATGGAGCGCTAAAACCTAAGTAAGACATTTATGATGATCTCAAATTGAAAAAAAAACCTTTGGTCTCCATGCTTTATACCAAGATATTACTCAAGGTTACCAGGATTACCCAAATTCATCTATAAATGCAAAATTACTTGGTGATTTTAGAGGTATACAGATTTTAACAAGTTGATGGACAAATATCAGATTCAAACATAATACCAACGAATATAGGCCTATAATATAACAAAACCATGATTTTGTAGGGCGATAGGTTTTCTTGTTGGCCTGACGCAGATGCCAGCAGCCCAAGGCCGAGCCGCGGGCTGCTGGCATCTGTGAAGGGCTGATAAAAAAGCCTATTGCTCGAAAAAAATAATGGTATTACTATTATTATCATTTATACACCTAATCTTGAAAACATATTTATCATTTGTTCACAATTACAGCATAGGCCTATCTACGCAGAAACTAACCACTTTCATAAATATCACAGCAAGCCAGGTGTCAGTTGGCATAGTAGCCCAGTAAACCGGCGACCCCAGCGCTACCCACATATACTATGGAACAGGTGTGCACCTGTATTTTGTAAAAACAAAAAAACACTGCCTGTTCTAGACAGTCAACAGTGCGTAAGCACAGATAGTCTAGCAGCCCTGGGAGTAGGGCTGATAGCCAAATCTTACGCTGGCATAAGCAGTTGACGGGGCAGTATTATATAACATACCGTGGAGCATTAACTGCACAGTACGTTATAACTGGCTGGAGCGAGTGGTGCCTGTTCTTGTATTACAGGTCGCTGGAAGTAATATTCTATATAAAGAATAAATTTAATACATCAATATTACAATTATGTACACTATAATTATGTCCGTTGATAGTTATTCATTTCTGTTCAATATACACCAAAACAAAAGACAAACAATTGTGTTGGCTATCAATAGTTTGTAGTTATTTTCGAAAGGTTTTAGGGTGCACAAAAATATCTACACATACAAATCGTTAATGATACATACAACTTGTTTAGTGGAATGTCCTCTTTCACCTCATGTTAACATATTCTTGCGCCCTAACACATGTTCTTTTTTAACCCATCACTTGGAAGTAGGTGGGGGTCATAGGTTTCACGAGCGATACAATTCTTTTTATTGATTACTTGCTTTGAAATAAAATATACATTATTTTTACTCACATAATAATACCTAACTTATTACGTTGTGATGCAAAATCATAAAAAAACGTTTTAGAAAAAGCCTTTGGCCAGTCTATGAACTACCAAAATACATCAGCTCCATACATGTATATGGTGCTGAATGTTGTTAATTAGCCAAAAAGCAGTAACTGCTTTCTTATAAAATAAACATTTACTACCTTTTGACTTTGTCGTTAGCTGTTTTAGACATTTTTTGTAAGCCCACATGTAAGCTGAGATATTAACAGAAAATTAATTTAATGATTACTGATTTACTGATTAAACCCTTTATTAGCCGATTAAATCACTGTTATTGGGAATAAAGTGAGCGTTTAAACATAACGATTTTTTAAATGTTTGGCCTCAAATTAAACAAATAAATGAGTAATTTTCACTCATTTGAAGTTGTGGATCGTGGTAGCGAGACACAACTTCAGGTCGGTGAAAATGAAAATTATTTAATGGGGAGAAAATGGGGCACAACTTACAGAATGATGACACTGATTTGCCAAATCTACAACAAAGAAATTAATCAAACCACCTCAGTTAATCAAATCTTTAGAATGTGATAGGCCAATATATTTTTAAGATCCAGTCTATAGCTGGAAATTCCACAAGCAATTCTGCTATATAACCATAATCAGTGACAAGCAAGTATAATTTTAAAACGATTTATGCCTATTTTGAGTAATGTTTTTTCATTTTCCTTAATTGGTTAAGGCTACACAATCATAAAAAAATCAGTATTTTTTATTTTGAAATCGTGAATTTTGTCTTTATATCTCGCTAAACTGGTAAATGTGCAACACAAAAATAAAAAAACTTGCGCAGTTCTAGTCTATGGACATGTTTACATCATATGGTCATATTCAGGAGCCAAAATAAAAATAATGATTTTTTAATTATTTTAGCCTGATTGTGTCGCTTTAATGTCTTCAGAATAACAAGAGATGGTCATTCTCACACGACATATGTTATAATTCGTGAGCTCTGTTGCACGAAAAATTAATACGTTGTTTCCCGATATTAAATAATGAATAGTAAGCAGTACCAAAGTGTGATCATGGTGATGGGGTCGAGTCGAAGAACGACGGCAAACAAAATGTGTCAGTAATTATCATAACTCATGCTGTTTTCGCCTTCTCTGTATTCTATTTTTTAAAATGCAAATACTAATATTAATATTCTATGATTTTGTATTCTATTTAAGTTGTTAGAAAATTAGTCAGCTATGCGATGTATTTCGATTTTAGCACCAGAATGACTAGCATGAGGTGATACCCATGTATTATATGTGCATGTAAAGCGTGTGTGTACATTTCATGTTAACTTCTTGCCAGCCAACCTGCTTGTTTTAGGTGTTATATTTATTGTATATTTTATATGTCGCTTGTACTCAGCCTGAGTACAAGCGACATATAAAATAAACAATAAATATATGAATTGCCATAAATATAACAGCTAAAACAAGCAGGTTGGCTGGCAGGAAGTTAACATGAAATGACTACTAGCTCGCTAGAGCTAATGTTATATGTTTTCACTATGTGCGACTTAAAATAAAACTTATCCTATCTCTTATCTCTTTCATCTGTGTGCATGACGGACTGGGTTGAGTACCACTCTTTAGCCACACTGGTAGTAGCACTGAAGGCTCACGATGTCAGTCGGTGGATCACCGGGCAGGGCAGTTTCAAACACACATCAGAGTGCGAACCAGATGCAGACACGCTTACTCACTTCAAAACTCATAGGAATCTTGTATCAAGCCAGCGAATAGTCACTGGGTCTACTTTTACTGGAATCAAATAGATCATTCTGTAACATTTCTCATACCGCACCAACTGATCACACGGTTTAAAATTAGCGTCACGTAGGCAATATAAAGCCACTGTATAATCAAACCGCCATACCACTTTAATATCAAAATCTTTTGAAAAATAGTCATTAGTTCTGGTGGTCATTAGGCAGCCATCAAAGCCAAGAATATAATCGTGTTCTCGATAAGATGTGCGATTAATTACCAACTGCGCGGTGTAAATGTTTGATTTTTGCTAGCTTTTTATTTCGAGAATTACGCACAAACCGAGCCTGCTGAAAATTTAACTTTGAAAATATAAGCAAAAAAATGTTACTATATTTTATATTTTAAACCATTTGCGAGTACAGATGCGACAAAATATCCAATAACATCCTTCCTGAAATGTCAGTGAGTAAATTTCCACATGCAATTTACAGTAAAATAATTTCTAATTATAAATCTTTAGCAAATTGTCGTTGGTAAGCAATTTTCCCCCTTCGAGCTCCTGTTAGCAGTTACTGTTTTTCTGCCTTTGCAGAGCAGTTCAATGTACGTTTACCGTACATGCGAGCCTATCATGGTAATAATAATATATATATATATATATATATATTCATTGTCGACGTATTCTTGTTATCAAGCAGCTTGGCCCACTCGGTGACGCCAGCAGCAGCGACAGCAGCTTCAATATATCCGCTATAGACACGTGTCCTGACGGTACCTATCTTGCATTTCATATCTATACCTGTTTTCAATTGGAAAACAAGTGCATAATGACAATCATTTTTTGTCATGTCAATCTGTTTTAATGGTCGTGAATCCAGTGTGAAAACAGCAACGACTACAACAAACAGGACATCTGTGACGATTTTTAAATGATATAAATATATTTCACGGGAGTCAATTGTACAGTCAGTGTGCAATATCCACGTGAATTAATTGTTGTTGCTCACAATGTGCAAATTTGCCTTCAATTGTCAGGTTAACTAACAGCAAGACTTTCAGACAAATTTGACAATTACGTCCGTGATCAGACTGAACCCACACAGAAAAAACTTCTTCACATCAATCCAAGTATACCAAGTAATATTTATTAACCCTTGAAGCGCTAAATTACACATTTATGTTTTACCGACTTGAAGTTGTGACTCGCTACCGCGACCCACAACTTCAAGTGGGTAAAATATACATATATTTTGAACAATTTGAATACAAATATATGCTAATTTTGCAAATTTAATACACATTTATCTCGCAATTTTTGTTTGTTTTTGAAAGAAAAACAGAGAGACTAAAAACGGCTATAGACGCTATTAGCACTTGAAGGGTTAGGATTAAAGAAGGCTAACATGCAATGTATTGTTTTTGTTAAGGTACTGAGTCCGGCGTGGCGCAGCATCAGCATCAGAAGCAGCAGCAGATCCAGGAGCAATTTGACCAGTTCACCCGGGATCAGACAGAGTCCATGTTGGACGCCCCGGAAGCGATGCAAACGTCCCCCTACGGCCTACTGCCCAAAGCGCACGATGACCAGGCAGAGACAGAAAATAGCCGAAAACGCAAGAGCACCTCTCCAACTCTCGGGTAGATCAAATCAATTTTCAACTATTATTGCACTGAATTTTCAGATTAAGATGATAAACTGGCAAAATGCGTTGACTTAAAAAGATAGATAGTATAGCTCAAATAATTTCACGTCTCAGTAGGCCTACCTTTTTTTCACATTTTGACCCTTACAGCGATAAAATATTCTTATGGAAACAAAGAAACCAGAGGGTTTTTTCAATTTGGAATAATCATAAATGTCTCAGTTAGCTCTTTCTGCTTCATTTGAATACCGATGTTATGGGTCTACGGCTATTATAAATATTATACTCTTTCACTGCGGAGGTCGACTTAACTCTTTAAGTGCTTCATTACTACTTAACATTTTCCTTTCATTTGAAGTTGGCATTGCTCACGCAATTGCCAACTTCAAATGAAAGGAAAATACCTCCTCACTTAAAAATTAAACCTGCTAAATTTCACAATGGGGGCTTTACTCAAGATTTATACATGCATATTTGTTCAATTTCTGTCAAATTTTAGTTGTGGAGAAACAGTATGAATGCGCTTAAAAGCGTCGCCCGCACTCAAAGGGTTAAGACGTCAGAATCCGTCACAGACGTCAGAATAAGTCGATCCCCGCACTGAGAGGGTTGAACAATAGTGCTTACCCATTTTGTACATTAGATAAATTATATAAAATGTACAATATAAAAAAATAAAATAAAATCTTATTATTATGTTTTAAAGTCACTTAATTTCATTTGAGATCTGCCATACAGTACATATGCTTAACCTGCGTACATTATACCTGCCTGATGCGTACCTGCGTACTACGTAGTAACTATACACCCCCACACTGAATATGCAAAGTTGGTGTATATAAAGGTGATATGTAATTAATGGGATTGCTTTGACATGGTCGATCTCTTACCCTTTAGTAAGGACACGAAGAGCTCGAATATCAGATCACAAGAGATATATTGTTTCTGGTGTCTGACAGGTACCCGTCCTTGGACCAGTCCTTCTCATTATGTCGATTAAAAAAATCATGATGTTATATGAAGCCACGGTTTCAAGCACCATAATAATGTAGATGAGATTCTGATTTATTTACCCCTATCTTTATCTGATATCAGATATAAGTCAAATCGCCTCCAAAACTACCACATGCCTGTATTACTACTGGGTGATCATTATGTAATTATTTAAAATCATAGCAATACCACAGAGTAGAATTGTATATTGTCAATTTGCTCTTCCGTGGTGTGACAGGGCCCGTATTCTACGTTATATCGCAGGTTTCAGATTGGTCAAGATGGCCATCTCGACCAATCTGAAGCCTACGATATATCGTAACTTGTACGAGAATACGGACCCTGGCAGAAAGATAAATCGATCGGCTATACCATATCGGCTTACACATTAATTTGTTTCCGAGGATAGTATAGAAACCTCTGCGTTTCTTTTATTTTACCCAATTGCTGAAAATGTTTTCCATCAGAACAAATACGCGTGTATAGATTATTAATATGGCAGGAGAAAATGGTCCACGAGCATAGGGTGGATTACCTTTTGTAACTCGCATTTTTAAAACCATTATGGTGTATAAAAAAACATCTTTTAATGTTAAAAGCTGGAAATTTAGCCACATGAGTGTTGTTGGCCGCTTATACGGGGGGTACCCCCTAACCTGTCTAAAGTAGGGTTACGCAAACGTCTGTCGTTACTGTTCTAGTTTATCAATCAACACATGTGATGTACCATATAGAAGTAAATTACATTTCCGTTCAAATGATGTATTGCTTGGTGCAGAAGATTAAAGAGTGATCTCTACAAATACGTTGAAACATTTTTTTTTACAAAATAATGAAAATTGACAACCAGACAAGCAATAGTCAACATGGCAAATTGAAACGACATAATAAAACATAATTATTGGCCATATCTATATTTGACCTATGTTTGTCTGATCCCAGATGTGTATACATATACTTAAACTGACTGGTATTTAGATAAATTTGTATATGGCACATATATGAATTTTGTTCGACATTTGAGGGAAGATTTTTTCTGTTGGTTTTTAAAGAATTTGGGTGAGTTAGAAAGTGCTAAATTGCCACTTTACAAAGTGACAGTTTAGCACCCTCTAACTTCAAGGGGGCGATATGTAATGACTCTTTTTAAAGTTTTCATTTTGAATTGTTACCCCTTCAGCTGCCATGACCGTATGGATTGTAATATAAAATATTTTACTGATCATTTTTTATTACAACGTTGTAGGTTCCCTAGTGTAGGCTTGAGATAAACGCCACGAGACTAGTCGAGTTTCTTTGTGTTATTAGGTTATGATCAATTAACTTCAGATTTGATTAAGAAAGGTAAAACAAAGTTCAGGTCATAAAATAATACTGATCAACAACCCATGGCAAATTTCAACTTTCTTTCAATGTTCTTTCGTAATAAAGTCACAGTGGAATTAATTAACCCTTAAAGCGCTGAAAAAACGTGTGTACAAATTATAGAAATCAAAGGGTTTTTTCAATTTGAAATCATCATAAATGTACGTGGGCCGTCGCCACGACGGCCTAAACTGGGTACACTAAAGTACGTGGGCCGTCGCCACGACGGCCTAATTATATGACGTCATACATTATAGGCCCCAGTACTCTGGGGGAAATTACTGCCAGTAGTGAAAGGGTTAATCAGCTCTTTTATTTTTATTTGAATACATGTTATCGGTCTTAGAAGAATCTGACGTTAGAATCTGACGTCTGCTGTCAGATTCTGACGACTAAAGTCGATCCGCGCGCTGTAAGGGTTAACACCATTTTTTATTGTTAGCAGGATTGTGTACTAGCAATTGTTTATGATATAAGGGAGGGAGGCTTTGTCATAGTGGCTGTAGCCAGAACTCGCGGTCCCTTCTCGCTCGCGGTGTGCAAATTTCAAAGATACAAAATTTAATGTAGAGATTCTATATTGTGGTGAGCTTCTATTATGACATAGAAGTAGCGTGCTCGGTCTTAGACCGCTAGGTTCTAAGTTCGTATCTGGATGACAGTGTAATTTGATTAACACCTTGGAATTCTCATGGAATTCATGGACCAAATCATGTATTCTACCCCCGATCAGCCAATCACTGCCGTCATTCAGTTGTTTTTTTCAAATTAGGGGGTAGAATACCATACTTGGGCTGTAACATGCATATTGCTTTAGAATTGTTGAAGGGAAATTCATATATTATTTTTTTTGTTTCAGAGTGTGCATTGATGACATACCTTCCGTGTCAGATATGGACGACAATGGTCGGAAATATGCAAGGTCGCCATCTTTTTCGTATTGTAATATTATGTCGTAGTTGAAAATTATTTATGCTAATAAAATGCAACATTAACATTGAAGGCATACTTTATGTGAGATATTTTTGTTGTCTAAACGTCTCAACAACGTGATGTGCCCAGTGGGATTACAGCCAGATATTATTTTCATTGGATTTTGATTTATTAGTAATGAATTAAAATGAAAAGTCAGTACCACGATAAATACAAAAAATAATATTTTTCAACTGGTTAATTGGAGACTTGGTCATTATTTTGTGTACTATTTTTTTATAAATGTTAATTGAAGAAATGACAAATTTATTTTGAAGCAGTGAACGTTTTATAAGCGTAGAAAACATGAGCTGAGGTCAATAAATTTAATCTTCTTGAAAACCAATTTCAGACAAAACCACAGCGAAGTGGAGAAAAGGCGCCGGGACAAGATGAACTTTTTCATCACCGAGCTGGCCACGCTGATCCCTATGTGCAACGCAATGAATCGAAAACTGGACAAGCTCACCGTGCTCCGGATGGCCGTGCAGCATATGAAGACACTGAGAGGTCAGTTAGGACACTATGATTTTTTCTCTCTTTTAGATAAGCGTGCGAATCTGATTTAGGCCACGCTTAACAAAAAAACATGTGTTTTTATCTGCCCAGCGCGCTCATTGGATTGTTGCCGATTTCCGAAAAAAAAAAATAATAATTTCAGGGGATAAGAAAACTTTAAGAAAAAGAAACAAGTTCATATCAGGAGATAAAAAAACATATATCCAGCTAATCTAAGCACGAGTACCCAGCAAACCTAAAAAAAATTGTATAAAGTTTATATGCTGTTTTATTAATCTGTTTTATTATTTATTGGGAATGAAATTCGTGTTTAAAAATCAAGATTTGGAAATGTTGGGTCTCTAATCCAACAAATATGACTAATTTTCGCCAACTTGAAGTTGTGGGTCGAACTAGCGAGACACAACTTCAAGTGGGTGAAACTTTAAATTAGATCACTGAGTGCTTTAAAGATTAAAACTCATTTCCATTAGAACATGTATTAATTTTTCTAGTGGAGATGAGAGAAGGATAAGAAAAACGATAAGATTTTATAGTGGGATATGCTCCTCACACAGAGACCACAATACTGAGTAACGAGATGGTTATAGTGAACATTCCCGTTCGTGGTGTAGGCAGATAGGGTCTTACATCATTTTTTCTGTAAACGGTTAAAGTGTTGCGTGCACACACGATCTTATGTAGGTTGTGATGACCTCAGTGCTGCCTGGTTTGGCGCAAGTGGGCTATGCAATTTGGCCATGCTATATTAACAAATAGTCTTTCAGATTGGTCTGGAATATCTGGACAGGCTCAAATTTGGTTTTCTTCTTATTTACACAATAGGCACCAATCCGTAAAAATTGAATACACTTTGTCAGATAAAGTCACACTCTCATATGGAGTTCCACAGGGCTCTGTACTGGGACCAGTGCTTCTTACCCTATACACTACACCACTCAGCGCTATCATCTCCAGTTTTGACATAAACCACCATCTTTATATCGATGATACTCAAATTCACATGTCTCTATCAGTTTCGCAGAAAGCGACGTAAAGCAATATTCATATATTCGCTGATGATGTACATATAAATCGACGTAACGTTTTATTAACACCATTCTCAGATAGCATCCGTGTACAACTCATTTTTTTCTGTTTTCAGGAGAGGCGGAAGCGTCCACAGAAGTCAGTCAGAAGCCGTCATTCTTATCAGACGAAGAATTAAAGCAGTTAATTTTGCAGGTATGATCACTAATAATTTTATTTGTGCGATGTCTTTGTCCTATCCTAGAAAACATGAGACGCTGGCTGAATGTTGGTTTACTTTTGGCCCACCGTCTACAACGTTGGCCCAAAAGTGAGCCAATGTTGGGCCAACGCCTCATGTTTGCTGGGTTGTCCTCTTTGAATGACTTTAGCATGATCACATTCTCCACATTGAGCTATAGTACTCACACTCCGCTCAATCACTGTGATGTTTGGGACTATTTCTGGATATTGGAAACACGCCATTCTCAGGTGTTACATGGAAACAAGCTGAGCACTCAGATCTAAGAAGCTAAAAAAATCGTGCAATAAATTGCAACGGAAAGGAATCCACATGTCCATATATATATATGAAAGCCAGGTGGGGCCTTCCTATTTCCGACCTCACACTTCCGATTTCACAATTCCGACTTCGCACTTCCGTCTTCACACTTCCAACTTCCCAATTCCCTTTTCCGACTTCACACTTCCGACTTTCCACTTCCAGCTTCCCACTTTGCCGTTCCGACTTTTTACTTCCGACTTCATACTTCCCGCTTCCGACTTCCAACTTCCGACTTCCCATTTTCCACTACCGACTTCCCACTTCTGATTTCCCACTTCCGATTTCTCACTTCCGACTTCCCACTTTCGACTTGCCACTTCCGACTTCCCACTTCTTACTTCCCATTTCATACTTATCCCTTCTAGTTTTCAGGTGTGCACGTGGTCAATTACGTTATTTGAGCGGATGAAATAGCTTATATAACACTGTTTTCGTCGATACAGCCTGGAATAAATGTTGTATATATAGATGTAAATCAGATTTTTAAAAAAACATAGTAGCCTTACAGCAGCATCCAATTAATCTATCGCAGGTACATGTTTATTTTGTTATCAATAATTTAAAGGTTATGGTCACTAAAGGTCAACAAACAATTTTTTTACATCTATTTTTAGTTTAAGCTACCTGACTGTTTTGCTCTTTCATCCGTAGGTTATTCTTTTTACAATTTTGGTTTTGCCCCTCTGGTTGCCGAGTTAAAAATCACTGAAGTTTAAATAAAACCAGCCTATGCCGATATTGCATTGGTCAAAAAACAAAACATAGGAGGTCAGCCATAGGGAAGATCAAGGATTTTCACAAGGGGTTTTACTCAAACCTGTTCCTGGTGAGCAATGAAGATGGGGGACTCCGGCCGGTTAGCAATTTGAGCAGCCTGCATTTATACATCAAAACGAAGACTATCCGAATGTCATCTGAGAATGGCACCTCACAGACTCAACGAAGGGGCGACTTGGCAGCGTCCCTATGCACGTCCCTATCGCATCAGAGCACTGACAATGCCTACGGTTCTGGTGGCGAGGCAGCAAGTTCCAGTTCAGACGACTTCAATTTAGTCTCAGCTCAGCGGCACGGACCTTCAGACAACTCATTTGGCCGCTGGTGAATCCGTGCAGGGCAAACGGAGTCAGAATGATCGTTTAGTTGAACGACTTTCTGGTCCTAGGTCGCAACAAGGCGGAACTTACTCGTCACACAGCCTTCGTTTTGGCTATTCTGAGGAGGGCCGAATTCCAGAGAAATCCCAAGAAATGTCATCTGGAACCCAGACAGCGTTTCGAGCAGGCCTACCTATTATGGGACTCGAAGGAGTTACGAGTTTACCTGCCACAGGACAAACTTGACGATTTCAAGTAGCTGGGATGCGCCCTGCTCACAAATCCTTCATTGGCTCTTGCTCAGAAATTTCTAAGCAAGACTGTCTTTGCTCGACGTGCAGTACGGCTCGGGAGGTTACTATAGTCTTTGGCGAATATGAACCTCTTCAGCGTCAATATGTGTTCCATAATGTTGAGTCTGATAGAGCTATGGCATAAATAAAATAACATCTGGTTTACCCGTGGGACTTTGAGAATGGTGATTATGTGTGTTCCACTCTATGGCTGTGCGATAAAGTTCTGCCCGAAGTACCGAAGTAGATCATAGATGAAGACATAGACGCAAGCATTTTATGTGCATTGAGTTATGATCTTTTAAAATACCATGGTCTCGTGAGTTTTAAAAAAAGTCCTAAAATCCACATGTCCCTTGCGCACTAAGGCTCCACCATGCCTCGAAGCGTTGGTTGGATGTACTTTTAGAAATTTGTTTATGCCAGCAAAGTTATCATGGTCATTCCTTCTAAAGAAAGCTTATAAATTCTTCACATTACTATTTTCAGCTCCCAAGTTACACCTGAGAACACAACGCGGGGTGCACATGTAACTTGTGTCTAGTCTAGATAGTACTGGCAGATTACGCTTGGATTATTGTTCGTGGAGCCAATTTCTAACCCTAATATCCTCCTACTATACCCATTTATTGCTCCATGTAGATGATGTAGCCTATATTGTAAACCCAAATGGTTTCAATTTGTCGTACCCATCCATGTCCCAGATATAATTCAGTCCAGCTGCTACATATCTCCTTCTCATATCTCGCTTTGCATGTACATGATGAGAAGGAATATGCCTCCTCCACATTCTTCCGTGACCGAAACATTGACCACAACCTGCCTATTCATCCAGCATTGCAGTATGTTATGCTCTGCATGTCCGATTCTGAACGTTTTCGTCGAAGATACATCCTCTTCAGTAGTCTCTTCAAATGTCCGTAGCTAAGACGTAATCCATGTTGTATTATATGAAAATACCTGCTACAATATGTTCTTGTATGTATACCCCAACTGAAAATACGTCTCTGGAAAATTATCATCCAGTTGCAGCTGGCAAGCAGCTTGGTGAAACAGCATAAGCTCTGGTTGGCATGTACATTAATGTACACAAAAAGATGACCACATACATTTTATGTTTGTAACCACCGAAGAAGCAGTGTTGCGAGATATATTCAGCACTCACTAGACCATACACAGCAGCGATAGCCATATTGACAAACGGCAATGTTCAAGTGGAAGTGTAAAGTGGGAAGTCGGAAGTGGGAAGTCGGAAGTGGGAACTTGGAAGTAGGAAGTGGGAATAGGGAAGTAGGAAGTGGGAAATACGAAGTAGGAAGTGAGAAGTGGGAACTAGGAAGTGAGATGTAGGAAGTGAGAAGTGGGAAGTCCGCACTGGGCTTTCCAGCTAGGAAGTAGGGAGTTTTAAGTGAGAAGTGGGAAGTAGGATGTCTCCACTGGGCTTTCAAACAAGGAAGTGGGAAGTAGGAGGTGGGAAGTAGGAAGTGGGGAGGCCCCACCCACCCAGACTTCACCAATCTCAGTTTCTGAGCACACTGGATACAACACTATTGTGGCTGTACAAATGTCCAAAATGTTATATTTTAATGACATCTTACCTTCAAATACTAAATAACTATTATACAAGACTCATATCAACGCATCAGAATAAGAAAAGCAATGTCATCAAGAACAAGATACTGTTGTAAAACAATACAAAATAGCTCAAAGCATAACGTAGCACCCCCTCCCATCAATTTACTTTCTTTTGAGGCAGCTGCTGCTCAATATTGTATTAAGTCTGGATGTACGTATAATCGGTATTGTGTAAACATAACATTAATTATGAAATTGACACATTTAATTTAATGTTTTTTTTCACAGAGTGCCCAGGGGTTTCTGTTTGTTATCAGCTGCGACAGAGGGAGGCTACTTTTCGTGTCGGAGTCATGCAAGAAAGTGTTAAACTACAAACAGGTGAGTCCACGATCTCCACCCGCAATACTGCAATGTAAAACCAAAATACAGTAAATGTTTACTTGAAAATTTAGGCAGGGATCTCACCAAACGGCAATCAATTGGCGTAGTTGGCAAATGTTTGGCATAAAAAAATCAGCGGAAAGTTGGCGACAATGGCAAAACATTTGTCACCAACTGTTCGCTGATTGAAGAAATTCACATGGGGTGCTTGCGAGATGCGAGCAGTTATTGACTGATAAGGGGGATCTCACCGGCCTGGCGACTATTTGGCGACAGTGGCGAATGCCAAATTTGAGAAATTACCCAAATCTCAATCAAACTATTTTAATGTTTTCAACAAACGTTCTAATATGCTCTCCATGTTCACTGAACGTTCTCTAAATATTCGGCCGCAGTTTTGGAAATGTTCAAAATTCCAGCGACTCTTCGAGGGAGAGATTTTCATGATCGCAAAAAAATGAAACTGCTTGGGGAATATCTGGCGAACACATTACCACAATTGGGGGACTATTTGGTGAAAATTTCGTGACGTTTTCGCTGAATGTTTGCCTAATATTCACGTAATAATCACCACATGCGCCATTTGTTCACCAAAGAGTTGGCGGAACAAAAAATGCCTCGGCGAATATCATTAGATATCATTAGGGGACGATAAGGTTCTTGCTTTGCTATGGTTCTCCAAACATTTGGCGACTAATTGGCGAGCGTTGCGATCAATCAGTGAATTGGAGACTACTTGCGAACTGTTTTGTAAACAAATGGCGAATGTGGCGAGCAGTGGCGAGTGGTTGTACATAGTTAGTACATAGTTTGCCACATCTTGAATATTTGGGGAAAAACAGCAACTGTTTTTTTCGGATTTGGGGTAAACATGTCAGGAATCTTGAACATTCCCAAAACCCGAAGAGAACTTCAGGAGAACATGGATAGCGTTTGGTGAAAGAGGACAACGCTTGTTGAAAACGTTGGGAATGTTAGGGGCAGATTTTAGAAATTTCACTAATTTTGCATTCGCCAATGTCGACAAATAGTCGCCAGCCCGGTGGCTTAATCAATCACAGCCTTCTGGCTCTGCACGATGGCATAGATGTGACGTGACGATACTAGATTATTGACATTATTTATAGATCGAAACAGATTTAAATATCACGGTTTAAAATAACAGCCACGCAGACAAACGGACGGACGGACTTTAATTTAATTAGGTTTAATTAAGATTATATTTACAAATCAATTATCAAATTAGTAGCCCGAGTATTGTTGCAGGACGATACAGGTTATAAGAGAATTAAACTTAATGACACTCTGGCTGCTCTGGAATAATGTGAGCACCCCACCCCTTTCAAAGAACATTCACGTCCCGTTTACCCACAGCCCCAACCGTAGAAAGAAAGTGATTAGACCTTGAAAAAAGTGATTAACCCCATTTCCAACCTACATTTTTGATGTGTACATTTCTCAACTTGTCCTGAAAAATCCTCTATGAAAGAAGAATAGATAAAGTGCGACACTATTTTTAGCAGAACATATGGTATTACCTTTCAGGTATAGGATTTGTCTCTGGATCTAGATGGAACTAGATTTAAAAATATTAGTGGCCACGATTCGCCGAGTACACATTGAAATCACATGCGCAGTATGGTCAACTTCCAATCAAGATATAGGGTTTAACCCTTTCACCACTGAAGCCTGTTTTTATGTGCTGAATGCCATAGCAAATTATTTAATTGGAATGTTGCCCCACTTGACGTTGTGTCTCGCTGACGCAATCCACAACTTCGAGTGAGTGAAAAGTATTCAATAGACATGATAGAGGTCAACTATTTTGTAAAATCTTGTTTTTTGATGTCATACTGTATCCTTAACATGGTCAAAAGCTGGTATTAAATGGGCTAATAAAAAAATTAAAAATGAAACGAATAAGCCATAATCGGGATCGACGGTTAAAGAGTTAACGTTACAGTTTTTGACATGTGCGTTCTATTTTTATAGGCCTATTTGTCACAGAAATATATGTGCATGTATATGCGAGATGCTTAGGTAAAATCACATGCAATTATACATGTTGCCGCCTACATAATCAAAATTATTTTAGTGACATTGTCATGATAAAACACTGGATATTTAAAGAATGTAAATAATATTTTTTTAAAACTAAATTAAATTGCATTTTTAAGATACGTGAGATGGGATGTGTGTCTGTACGTTTCCGTATTATATTATACCAGGAATGAAACGGCTTGAAAAGTGGAATATTAGCCTATATCCTGGGATAATAAACAATAACGTGGGTCATTTATAATCTTCGAAATTTAGTCTAGACCTAAAGGCGATATATTTTTTCTATACCACATTATTTGCACGTATGGCACAGCAAATGTAAATTATTGACGAAAAGCACAAAAGTACAGCGTGATACAATAAAATTACTGTTTTTAGTAATATCCACTTCAAATTATTTCATGATTATTATCTATTATTATCAAGAGACTACACATGGATGATTAATCCATGTCATGTAGGTTATCCCATGTGAAAAGTTAAGCATAAAACTAAAAGAATAATAAAATACTGGTGTGGTATATTAATGAGATGTATTGTCACAGCAAATGTGCTTTTCCATGACTACCAAAATAACATCAGTATATGTGAAAACATTTCATTATATGTATCTATAGAATTCTGGTACAGCAATGGTTAAATGATTAAATGATTTAAATTTCATGAATATGGAGGAGCTATACTCATTAATAATCACCACGACGATAATGTCATTGAATGTCATCATTAGCCACAATAAATGGCTCCAGATTAGCTTTGCACCTTTTGGAGCATTGTCCCTCTCATAAAAGCAAAGGTATTTCTGCAGATAAGTGCGCCTGTGTAAACTTGGGATGTGGTTTGACAGATTACATCTGGTGATAAAGCTGATGATGATCTTCAGTGGCATCATCTATCATGGGCTTAACAACGTACATAATTTAGAGCCCGTTTAACTCATTCAACCATTTATGTGCAATAATTACATAGATCTGAGTTATATTTAAAGAAATAATAGATGACATAGATTAGTCCAATATATAAAAGAAATGGCGGCCATCTTCGATTTGTGGGTGAAATATGGGTTAAATTATCTCAAATACCCAAGAAGGAACTTCTTGACTCAAAATCACCTAGAAAACATAATTGAGACTGGAGATCTGGTTGACTTGGCCACAAGGTGTCCCCGTTCGATTCTCAATCACAGGCGAGCGTGAACTAGGTGCATGTATTTAAGGATATTAGCATGGCGGTCGCTTAAAATTACCCTTAGCTTTCAGGGTGAGCAAAATTAAAAAAGAATTGTTCGCCTCCAGACTACCATTACCTAAACTTATCTAATTATGCCCGAGATCAACTCTTCTTTCGCTAGTCTTTTCCCACAACTATATTGTGACCTTGAAATGAAAAAAATACGAGACGGTGTCTTCCCTTTAGAAACTAAAATAATATTTTTCAATATAATTTGTCTTGTCTGCGCTACATTCGCTGAGAAGGGACGGGAATATACTCTTAGGTTCCAATTATGACACCACGTAATTTAAATGATACGCATTATATGCATTATACAGTCTGCATAATAGGCTATAGTTTCCAAATGGAATAACTTTTTTAGTAAATGTATTTCACTCTGCATGGTACAGAGAACGTTTGCAAAGTTTCGCTTTTATACCACAGTAAAGTAAGAGCGAAAACGTTTTTTTTAACGGTTTACCCAATTAACCGCAAAAATATTTAATATTTTCAACCAACTAAATTTGTGTCCCGCAGTGGCGATCCATGACTTTTGAACAACTGAAAATTAGTCAGATTTCTCAAATTGTGGGCAATTATTTGTGAATCATGGTGACCGAGGATACTTTCCAATTTACATTATCTTAGGCCTATTTAACCATTCACCCGCTAATAGTTCTCTTATTTCAATTTTCATCCACTGGAAGTTGTGTCTCGCTACCGCGACCCGAAACTTCAAGTGGGTGGAAAATATTTAATTTGAGACCAAACATTTACAAATCTTACTAATCAAACATATCTAGAACAATTTAACCGTTATGCTGTCGAATTGTTTCAGACTATTCTTCATTCATTTGAAGCTGGAACTGCTAACGCAATTTCCAGCTCCAGATGACGAAAGAATATCTATTTATGAAGAAATATACGGTACGTCCTGAAAATTTTATTTTTAGATTAACTAAACGCGTACCACAAAATACTTTAGCCATTCGAGTTCAATTTATTTGGTCCGACATTTGCTTGAAACGCATATATCTGGTGAACGAATCAAGTAAAGTTAAAATCGATCATTGTCGTGACATAAAGGGGCTAACAGTGTGGGTTCCAAACGCACCTCACTCCTCACGCAATCTTCAGCTTCAATAGTACAAAACATCTAGGATTTAAAAAAAACCGGACTAGCCATAAATAATTATTAAAACATCGTGATTTTAATTGACAGCCGAACCTGGGTATTTATCCCTATCAAGCGCTATTTCAAAGGTTTGAAAATCGTTTGAAATTGCATGATATTCTCTCCCGTCCTCTCTCTGTAGTGAAAAACATCAAGCCATCATTGGTCTAATGACTGGTTTTCTGGGGCGATAGCCTATATCCTAGACGCACACGATACTTTTTAAGCGGCAATAATATTATATTTCATGTTTACCACTCTTTTTCTCGTATTACATTTCAATCCGATAGCCCACAGGAAGTGATGACAGACTCGTTGTCATTCGAAAAACTATGCTCCAAATGTTGGGATTGCGCAATTAATTAACCCTTATAGCGCTACATTTAAAAAATAACTTTAAAAAATATTTTTTCGACCACTTGAAGTTGTGTCTTGCTGCCGCAATCCGCAAGTGTGTGAAAATTACAAATATTTGTTGAATTTGATACCAGATATTTGCAAATCTTGATAAATAAACATTTCGTTCCCAAAAACAGTGATTTGATTTGATCGGCTAATAAAATGAATTAAAAACGACTAGAGTCGTGCCTAGCGTTTTCAGGATTAAGGCATCCTTAGTTTGGGTACAAATTTAAATAATAGTTGAAAGTGACAGATTTACATACATAACTGGATTTCTGTCTTTGGGAGATCACAGAAAGTGGTCGTAGACGGATTTTGTTCTCTTGAAGTAAGTGTTGACTCTGGGGTGCCCAGGGGTCAGTTCTTGGACATTTTTTTATTTCTTATTTTTATAAATAATTTACCACAACAAGTAAAATTTCATTGCCGCCTCTTTGCGGATGATTGCCTGCTTTATCGTGAAATTTCATGCCTGCAAGATTCTATACCCCTTCAGCAGGACTTGACCAGCCTAGAAGGGTGGTCAGACACCTGGTGCCTACATTTCAATGCCAAGAAATGCTACATTATGTCCACCGCTAAAGGGAAGCACCCATATTTTTATCAGCTTAATGGTGATGTCTTATCATCCTACTATCAAGTGTGGCCTACAATATGCCAACACAGCTTAACTGGAAGAGCAATTTAATTTAAAGTTTTCTTGGAGGGAAATATATAATACACGTGATACTATATGTGAGATGGCGCGGCCAGGATGTATGACTGAAAAAGCTATAAGTGGTGGTAGCTGACCTAATGGTCGTATTTGTTCATTCATTCATTCATTCATTCATTCATTCATTCATTCATTCATTCATTCATTCATTCAATTATTCATTCGCTCGCTCGCTCCTTCGTTCGTTCGTTCGTTCGTTCGTTCGTTCGTTCGTTCGTTCGTTCGTTCGTTCGTTCGTTCGTTCGTTTGTTTGTTTCTTTGTTTCTTTGTTTCTTTCTTTGTTTCTTTCTTTGTTTCTTTGTTTGTTTCTTTGTTTCTTTGTTTCTTTCTTTGTTTCTTTGTTTCTTTCTTTGTTTCTTTGTTTCTTTGTTTCTTTCTTTGTTTCTTTGTTTGTTTTTCTGCCATTTTGTTTAATGTTGTTTTTAAGAGAAGCCAACAGCCTATGTATATTACGTGTGTCAGCATGAAGTTTTCTCTCTGCTTTCTTCATGGCATTGTCTAATCTTTGCTGTCTGAGCAGTTATTTTCTCCAGTAGGTCCTGAAAGACACCTGACGGCGTAATGGGAACCACACTGTACCATTGGAGTTTAGTTGCTTGTTTACTCAGTAGGTAGCGCTGCAGATTTTTGGTACCCCAGGGTATTACAGTGTAAGCTATCATAATAATGGCCGATTACGCTGTCACAACATTAGCACTGCTTTGGCTGATGAATTATGTCTCCTGGAAAACCTTCCAAATTTGATGGCATGCATAATTACCTATTATGGTATTCCTTTTATAGTATCTCTTTCGTGTATCGGTCAGTTTATTTTTGAAAGGGGGGGGGGCATTGGTCCATTGTTCATTGCATTACAATTGATGTGCATTTGTGCTGACTATTTCATCCCAATATTTCTTTTTTATGGACATAGCATAAAATAGGAATTGTGATAGTTGTTTGAATTTATATAATATTAGATTTTGTCATTAGGTCCCCATAATCACGGATATATGTATTTCTGATATCATTCACTTGTTCACACTCCATGATCAGGTTGTATCATCATCAATTAGCAATTGATTATTTTGAAAACAAAAATGACAAATACGTTCGTGTATGGGTGTATTGTCATACCTACCAGTTTCCACTCTCTGACTTTGACATGAAATCCTGAAATTTGTATGTGTTTTTCTAAACTTGAAAATGTTCTAATTCGCTTTCATGTTGGTAGACTTGCAAAGTAAAAAGGTCAAAAACTGATGCTGTACAGATTCGAAGCCATATCCGCGGTCAAACATGTTAGCTCTGAGCTGCTTATAGCCTCTCTTGAAAGCAAGTAGGCCTATTCCAGCAATAATTTGCACATACTGGCATAACCTTCATCCAGCATTGTCTTAACATTTAGAGTTGGCACGGTATATAGGTCGCTGGTAAGCCTTTTCTCTTGACATGTGCAAAAGGTACAGTTTCCTAGAAATATATCCCATTAAAACCGAATTTTAATCTGACATTATCATAACTGATTAATATCAGCCGGATGTATTTTTTCAGATGCAAGTAGGCCTATGTTGCCCCCATATAACCTACGTTGAAATTGTCTTGAGATTTGAATTTTCCTTGTTTTTTTTGTGTCTGGTTTCAACTATCTGATTAATTCGCCGGAACTCACATTATATTTTGTTCACATTTGTGGAGGCAAACGACATAAATCGCGGACACCAGCCCTTGTCAAAAAAACACGTGAAAATTATTGTATTTACGTTAAGTATAGGTCGATAAAGTTCTATCTCTACACAGTTGAACAGAGCCAAAAGGCAGTAGATGCTTTCCTGTCAACTGAGCGGTTACTGTCTTTTGGCTCATCAGAGCAGCACTGCCGAGCAAAGCCGAAGACAGTAACTGCTAACTTTTCAAATGAGCAGTTACTGCCTATTGGCTCTGCAGATCGGTACATGTGTCCACATCAGGAGCTTGACCTATCACGACTCACCTTTCACGTGTGCCATTACTCTTTGAGAGGAAACTAAATAGATATGGCCTTGTCCGTAGATGCTATAATCACGATAATACCGTGAATGCGTGTGTATAACAATAGTGAATTGTGAAAGTTCACAATATAACTAACTGTTACCGATAATTTCTTCCCAAGTGTGTCTCTCGATCGCCCAGCAAACCCGAGGCATTCACCCGATGATGTTCCAATGTTGTGCCAACATTGAAACATCATTGAGTGAATGCCTCATGTTTGCTGGGTCCTATTCACCCAGGTGAATAGGTTTGCAGTTCTGGTGAGACCCATGTATTTCTCCTCGTGCACAAAGTGTGAATTCATGGCATAATTCAATTAAAACCTTGAATTTGAATCCTCAATTTTTATAAGATTTTTTTTCTAGAACGATTAACCCTTCAACAGCTAAATTCAACTGTTTTTATTTTTAAATACTTTTATAACCATATAATATAGATTATATGTACAGTCCCTTTTTGGGGATAAATCATGTCTTCCGTCAGGCAGCATTAGGAAAGGCTTGACTTCCATTTTGATCAATCTGAATAATTTGCACTCACAACATCGTAATTAGATAGTTTGGCGATCAAAGGGTTAACATTGTTCCATTCTATTTGGATATCGCGTCGTAATACAAAGACATTAATCCTTAAAGCGCTGATTTTTTAAATGAAAACCTTGGAGATCAAAGGGTTTTTTTCAATTTGAAATCACATAATCATAAATGTCTTAGTTAGCTCTTTCCGATTTATTTGAAAACCTATGTTATATTTCTACCGCCATTATAAATATACTCTTCCAATGCGGGGATCGACTTTAGTCGTCAGAATCTGACGGCTACAGACATCAGATTTTGTCGACTTAAGTCGATTCCCGCGCTGTATTAAAGAGTTATGACTCATCTAATTGTTTTTGCTGCTTATAACTTAGTCCATGGGCCATAAGGTTGATCGGTGCCGTAACCGTTATAGTATGTGTATTTGGATACTTTTGTCCCAGTATGCTAGACATTCCAGATGTGTAGCTATTAAAGGGACTGGCCCAGGCTGAAATCATAAAAAAATCGGTGATTTTATTTTGGCTTCTTAATATGACCATATGATGTAAACATGTCCATAGACTAGAACTGCAAAAGTTTTCTTAATTTGTGCTGAGCATTCACCAGTTAGGCTAGGTATAGAGACGAAATTCTTGTATTTCTAATTTTTGACATGGTTGTCAATAATTAAAAATCGGGAATTTCGTCTCTATATCTAGCCTAGCTGGTGAATGCTCAGCACAAATTATGAGAACTTTTGCAGTTCTAGTCTATGGACATGTTTACATCATATGGTCCTATTAAGAAGCCAAAATAAAATCACCGATTTTTTGATGATTTTAGACCTGGGCATGTCCCTTTAATCAATATGACGGCAAATGTCTAAATGGCAGCTAATTTGAGCAAGATTACACAATGCGTGTTGTTTACATGCTTAAATAATTTATCATGCAAGTCAAATGTAGATCAAATGCATCAATAATGGTTAGATTAAGAGCAAATGCAATATATTTCAACGTTTCAAAAAATAAAATGGCCGCTAATTTAAAATGGCGACTACAATAGGCCTATACATTTGCTAAAATGTTGAAACTAATGAGGTTTGGCATTGGCCAAGAAGACATAGGAGACCAATATGTCAATACTGAATGCTGCCTCAAGCATCACATCTGACAGTCTTCATAATCAGCAAATCTTCTTGGTCTCAGTCTGTGACATGTGTTTTGCGCTCATGCTAGATAACCTGTCGCCCCTGTGTCGTGTTTTATGGCGTGATATTGTCGGTATTATGCTGGTGAAGGATGGCTTCCTAGCAAACATGAAACGTTGGCCCAACGTTGGTTTACTGTTTTGCCAACGTCGTAGACGGTGGGCCAACAGTAAACCAACATCCCATATATGCTGGCTTGGTGCCCTAAAACTGACAAATGAGCGGGAATATTTAATTAGCTGGTTAGGATAAATTGGTGTCCTAAAGCTGAACAAATGTGAACATCAGATGTGTTTAGCAGAGCTTGGAAAAAGGGGACACTTTTAAAGAACTTGCCGCGAAGGTGGGGAAATTACCAGTAGGCTGTATCTGACTGCAGGCTAAAAATTCTGTGTTTAAAACGAATGTCGATACCAGCTGTCCTTTTTAAAACGAAGTGACGAAAACAAAGTGTTTTGCTTTAGCTTTAGCAGTTAGGAGGAGCTAATTTTCAGGGTGGTAAACGGAAGCATTCTGACCAACATGAACCTGAGAACCCAGTCCCGTGAGATACCCAGTCCCAAATTGTCAAAGTATTGATCATGCTACGCCCAATAAGTGGTGTTAAATTATCAACTAGTGTAGCTTTTGCGTCGGCCTAGAGGCAAAATGTAGCCGGAATTACCGGTGATAACCTGTAATTCTACATAATCCCCATTTATGATGATTTCAAATTGAAAAAACCCATTTGGTTGCAATGTTTTTTGCAATGTGTGTTGTTTACATGTTTTAATAATTTATCAAATGCTACAATACTGTACATAGGCAGTGACGCTGGTGTTATTGTATGCTTTTAGTTTAAATAAACTAAAATATGCACATGGGCCTACACGAGTCTTGTATTTGACCAATAATTTAATAATTTGTCATAAACAGTGTTCATGTACTTTTTGTATAATTGTACATTATTGATAAATAGCATTTTGTTCAAAAAATGAATTTTCAACGTCAGTGCCCTTATAATTATAAATTCGCAGCGTAGAAATTGTTTCCTTAACACTCAGAAGGTCAAGAAATATAGTATCTTTTAATCCTTTAAAGGGACTGGCCCTGGCTAAAATCATCAAAAAATCGGTGATTTTATTTTGGCTTCTAAATATGACCATATGATGTAAACATGTCCATAGACTATAACAGCAAAAGTTTTTAATTTTTTCTGCTGAGCATTCACCAGTTAGGCTAGATATAGAGACGAAATTTCCGTATTTCTTATTTTTGACATGGTTGTCCATAATTCGAAATCAGGAATTTCGTCTCTATATCTAGCCTAACTGGTGAATGCGCTGCAGAAAAATTAAAAACTTTTGCAGTTCTAGTCTATGGACATGTTTACATCATATGGTCATATTTAGAAGCCAAAATAAAATCATCGATTTTTTGATGAATTTAGCCTGGGCCAGTCCCTTTAACCACCTGAGTGTTTATTCTTCTCTGTTCCCACCTCACGGTGAATAAACTTACCAGATTCTATAAAATATATATAAAATATACATTACATCAAACGAAAGCGTCCTCATTTTAATTCGATGCGGCATTTTTATACTAAAATGACTCTTGTTGAAAAAATAGTGCGTCATAGGTATCAAAATGATGAAGTGTTCTGAAGCGTGCAAACAGACAAAACTGAGCGAATTTGAGCACACAAGATGCTCGTCGACCCCATCTTGCCACATCAGGTCTGACAGTCAGACCACTGGTCTGACCTTGACAACAGGTGTGCTTTGGAGCTGTACGAAAAGGAAGGGTGCGAGCAACATAAATATTCATTATGACGTCACCGGTTTACTGTCTGCAGTGTAGAAGGTCACACTCAGGTCAAAAGTCTGGGTTGTCTCAGTTGGCCAGGGAGGAGGGGGGTCGTATACTCATAGCACATATGCGTAATATCCAAGAGTCTGCCGGTAGCAGACAACTGGATAGATGGTTGACCCTTACAACGCTGAAATATTTTTATATAGGCCTAAACCATGGAGACAAACGGGGTTTTTTCAATTTGAAGTCATCATAAATGTTTCAGCTAACTCTTTCCGCTTCATTTGAATATCTATGTTATGTGTCTACGGCCATAATAAATATGTTAATTCTTTCAGCGCGGGGATCGAATTTAAACGTCAGAATCTGACGTCTACAGACGTCAGATTCTGACGTCTAAAGTCGATCCCCGCGCTGTAAGGATTAAAGTATACAACATAATTTCTCATTATATATCGGTATTTACGTAAATAAACAAAATACTTGATTTTTTCCTATTTTCCCTCTGTACAGTCAGATTTGATGGGTCAGAGTCTGTTTGACTATCTACACCCTAAAGACATCATGAAAGTGAAGGAACAGTTACTGTCCTCTGATGTCTCTCCAAGAGAACGACTTATTGATGCCAAAAGTGAGTATCCTTATAAAATTTTCGGAGCAAAACGGTACGTTACAATTATGTGTCACTTATTAGATTGACTGATAGGTCTGTTCAGTTCTTCTGTGTACGTAACTCTCCCTTTCTAGCAAACACTAGGCATTGAACAAAAGCTGTTTTAATGTTGGCACAGCGTCATTAACATTGTGTCAGCGTCTCGTGTTTCCTGAGAATAGACGATGATGATTTAACATAATGTGAGGCTAAGACTTCAGCAATAACTGCATTTTTGTCAAGTAAGCAGTTACTGCAGTTTGCATTTGTTGGATGATTTGAATATTTTTTTATATAAGCTAGCTTGCAGTTTTCATATAGTTAGACCTATTTATTGTCGTTTTTCATTTCAAACACATGAGGGCATTTTTTAAGCAAAATATTACGCGTTAAAGAGCTTAGTACACGAGTACTTTCTTTTAATTTTATTAAATTCCTATTTCTCATTTTTCTCCCCATCGAGTTACAGATAGGACCCTCAATCTTCCGGAATATGATATGTCAATCTGAACTTTAATTTCGATAGCATCCCAGAAACACAAAACATTTGTACAACGCCGGCCCAACGTCTTCGACGTTGGCTCAACATTGTATAAATGTTATTCAAATGTTTGTGTTTGCTGGGATATATACCACACGCTTTGGTAGGTAAACGAAAATTGTTAAATGGCCAGCCACGTTTTTTCACTGAAAATTATCGTGGTGCTCTCGCCGCGTTTAGTGCATATTGCGGCGTGTCCTCTGTGATCTGTATGCCATATGTAATCACACACGGGCTCAATTACAGGTAGCCGTATCCGTAGAGTTCGTGATCGCTATCATACGGTTTATGACAGTATAAACATACCACTTGAAGCCTATTGAAGTGATTTCAGTTTAGTGAAATAATAAAAGTATTTATAACAATGTCCTATTATATAAATTATCGAAATTTGTGTCCGCTATTTTTCAGTTTTTAGCAAAAATGAGGAATGGCCCAACGTTTCGAGTTTGCATGATTAGCATTAATTAGTTTAGATTTCTACAAAATGCCTGTTTGAATACCAAGTAAATGCATGACATTGTCCAGGATGAGTATTATAATTGTCAGGAAGCTTATGCACGTAAAAAAGATCATATCAGCAAATTATGAAAGACATTTTTTGGGTATAAAATTTGTGTTAATATGTTTCTCAACTAAGTTTGTTTATGAAGAGCCTACAAATCTCACCCCGGGAAACCCCCAGACACCACCCCTTTTGCGCGCTAGGGGCTGAAATGCAATATCTTTGTCAATGTTTGGTAGATTTGAACAAGTTTAGAGTCGATTTTGAAGTTTTAGACATCAAGGAATACATTGGACACGGTTTAAGACGCACATTTATCATGCATAACGTAATATCGTTACCCCGGGTTTGTTTCACCAGAGCGAATATGTGTTCACGAATATTTCGTCTTAAAAAAATATTAAACTATTAGTTTCGATTCTGTGTTCAAAAAATTTAATTGAAATAAGTAATAACCACCAATTAATATATATTCAAATTATTAAGCTCAATTATTTTTATACGTTACGTTTTGATTTGGATGATCAGTTCAGTGTATTTATAATACGTCTAAACAATGCATTATGTATATGAAAATTGAATGATCTACATTATAATGATGACATCAGGGTGAGGTGATTGAACATGGTGGGTTATTGAGAGTGTTTTCACTCACTCGCCAGATAACTGGTTCTGGGATTTACCACCAGTTATGCCCAGACAGCCGTTGTTTAATTTAGTGCTGCAGCCCGGTGGTCTTTTGCTCAGCTCCCCGATGGCAGTAAACACAAAACATTTGTATAACATTTATACAACGTCAAACACTAGTGCGTGACCAGTGTATTAGCAAAATTGCAACACCTGTATTAGCATCATTGTTGAATGGAGGAGCCTAGGTATCCTGCTGGCATTTCGGCTATGACAAGGAAGCTGCAAATTATTTTGGATGACAGTAACGTTAGTGGACAAGTGATTCTGCATTATACTTTGCAATGTTTACAGCATGCAGCAGACGGTATATCTCCCCTATGAGCTGCCCCAGCGTGTTGGTTTAAAAGTATCATATACCACAATACTATCTTTATCCCCCCCCCTTCAGACTCATTGGAATGTGGCTTCACGTGAGTAGGCCTGATACGCATCCTTAAAATAGAATCGTTCTCCATGCATTTTGACATTTGTTTGATTTTGTGCAAACGCGTGCTTTGAGATGTCAGCCAAAATGTGTAGTCTGTAACTGTGATAACAGATCTTTTAACGACGCACTGAAATGATTTGGTTAACTCCCTCCCCTTGAAAAGTTGTTATGTCATCGACTCATAGTTTCTGCAGACATTTCATAATTTATTGAACAGGTTTTTTTTGGTACTGTGCGAATGACCAAGCATATCTATTTATCTTTGATTTCATAACATATTCAAAGATCCAGCTATCGTTTGCATTAGTGATGTTATTGAGTATTGACATAATCGTTTCCTTGGATATGAAAGGGTGTATCTGCCACTTCGTGAAGTGGCAGATGCACCCTTTCATATCCAAGGGGACAATATACTGCCGCAATAAAGCGCCCTCAGTGGCCATTGATAATGTCGATATCTGTCCCTATCAGCGCAGTCAGTTCAATGTGTAATCCACCCATCACCACAAAGTAAGAATTACAATCGCTAAAATACATGTGAGGACACTGGATTGTCTTCTTCGGTGCATGCAATGACTGATCTGACATTTCATTGCGACCCGGATTTAGATCATGTGTGTATTTCAAAGCCTTTTTCATAAGTTCATATCTTCGATCCGTGGTTATGCTTTTAACATAAATTACCAGGATACAAACATTTATTATGGCAATGCCATTTGATTTGTACCTAGACAGACTTAACTGATATTCTGGCAATGAAATCGGAGTCAACTTGTGACTTATATCTGCTATTGTCAACCAATTATTAAAAAGCACTCTCGTCATCGAGTCCTTATAGTCAACAGGCATGATTATAAGTTAAATCAGTCAAGGCATTGATTTTGAGAAAATGAACAGTACATTCCAAATCATTTTAACCCTTTAACTGCCAAATTATTTAATTTGAATTTTCACCCACTTGAAGTTGTGTCTCGCTACCGCGATCCACAACTTCAAGTGAGTGAAAATTATTCTGATTTGACAAAATGTAGGTCAACTTTTTTTTAATTTAGCTGATAGATGTCACATATTATCATTTTAACATGTCTAAAAGGTGGTACTTATTGTGGTAATTAAAAATTAAAAACCGAATATATTCGGGACCGGCGGTTGAGGGGTTAAAAGACAAATACATAAAAAATGTGCACATGAATCTGCTTCTTCTCGTGAATGCATACATTCATTCATGCATTCATTTATTCAACCGATTTATTTTAGATATAAGTCAGTTGCTACCCCCATTTGTTACTGCCAATACCTGGAATTTTGCTCTTTTGAATACTGTTTAGTATGATATCCAGGTGATATTGGACTCTTTATATTTTGCGCAAGTCTGATTATGTAAGAATAAGCGAATAAGCATCTTAAAGCATCTTTGTTAAAATTTAACACAAATTGACGAAGATATGGCAAATAACAGCATTTTACCCTTATGGCACAAATGGGGTGGGTGGGGTTTCCCGGGGTAAATTTTTTAAGCTCCTTCATAATAATAAGTGTTGTGGAACATCTTAACCCAAAACTAATACCGAAAAATGTCCTTCATAATTTGCAGGTAAATGTGCACATGCCTCAGCCTCCGGACTATAAGTCATAAAGTGTAGTGCAGTCTCGGTATTCGGGCTACGCTGGGCCGCGTGTCTTGCTTACTGAGGTTGAATAATTATATGCACAGCTACAAATCGATCCCAGTGGATAAACCCTTATCCTGCTGATCACGACTATTGTCGTTTTTCACTGTTATTGGGAATCAAATGTGTGTCTAACCATCAATATTTGCAAATGCTTCTGCTCACATTAAGCAAATATGAGTAATTTTCAGCCACTTAAAGTTGTGCATCGCGGTAGCGAGACACGACTCTAAGTGGCTGAAAATTTAATTAGCTTAGCAGGATAATGGTTAGGAGGTGGCGACCAGGAACTGGGGTCAATAACAGAATATTTAATAGAAAATGCAGAATTGTTTGGCGCAATACAGACAGGCATGGAGACTTGACTAGGCTTCTAACCTATTGATACAATTGACATCTTTAAACTAATTTTTAAGCTAATTTTATGTTTAAATACCCCATGCAGTGTATAATACAGTGTCAGTGAAAACTCCCATAAAATGTTCCATTTTGCCAACATATTAGCAAACTTTCTTTTTCTTTTTTAAATATACTATATCGATTTTAGTTGTGATTACCATTTTGGGGCCTAAGAATCAGCGGTAATAATATAATAATACTGCTAAAATCTGCGGATCAGCATAAATTATGAAGTTTTATCGTCCAATCATATGCTCGTGATGAGTAAGCTACTGATCAACCATATCTGAATACAAGCGAATAATCAAATTAGTCCTGACCTTCATACAGAATCATCTTTATAATTATTAGTAGAAATAAACACCTTTACCGTTTTTCTTCTAATTATTTCACGATTAGTTTCCCATTTTAAGGTCATTGTAGACCAATTGTCGTGTGAAAAAGTTGTCGTTTAATCTTTTAACCCTTTAACCGCCGGTGCCGCATATATTCGGGTTTTGATTTTTTATTAGCACATTGAGTACCACCTTTTAAACATGTTAAAGATAAATGTGACATTAATCAGCAATATTGGAAAACAGTTGACTTTCATTTTGTCAAATCTGAGACACAACTTGAAGTGGATGAAAATTCAAATTGAATAATTTGGCGGTTAAAGGGTTAACTTCCTGTCGCAATTATAGTCGTTCTTTTACTTTTTTGTTAGCAAATTACCAACTTTAACAGCTTGTCACGATTGTATTTGTTATTTTACCTTTTTATTAGCCAAATACCAACTTTCAAGCATTAGATAAAACGTGACATCAATCAACACTATTTCAAAATCGCTGACATCCATTTTGTCAAATTTAATTAATTTTCACTCACTTGAAAGTTGTGGATCGCGTCAGCGAGACACAACTTCAAGTGGGTGAAAATTCAAAATAAATAATTTGGCGGTTATAGGTTTAACCAACATAATTATCAGCTTGCATGCTTTTCACATAAGATTGTTATATCAAATTGGTCGGTGCGCTTTATAATCAATGGTGAGTATGTCCTCATATTTTAAATGGATTTTAACGTGTGTTGCAGCGGGGTGCACTAGGCATATATTGTTTGTATGTAACATACATTGTGTAGGCTTAAAATACAGTTGAGAGCCGCTGATATATTATGAGGTTAGAAGTGTACATTATTTTTCGGTAATGTACACTAAATGAAGGGAAAATGTGAATTAATTTAACAATAAACCATTTCTAAGAAACAAAACAATTTTTTTTAAAGTTAGATATTTGGCCTCGAAACAGTTGATTATCCAACTTGTCTACAGTATCTCTCCTATTGTCTATAATTGATAGGCAATTAGCGATCATTGAGACATGACTGTTTTTCAGAGATGTACACTATCAGGTTATTATGTTGTTAAGCTATGACACCAGTGAAAACGGAGCTGCCACAGAAACAAACACGCCTGTGCCCTGGAGCACGCAGGAGTTTTGTCTGTCGCATGAAGGCGACGTTTCCACAATACAACAACAACAGTTCCCTGGACAGTGACGGCTATTCTCTAGGCGACAATCTCTGCAGAAGACGAAGAACAGGTAAATACTGCTCAACGTATTTTTATTCTGTTAGTCTTTGAGTGGCCTTGTTTATCTGATGCAGCGACCTCTGTGTTCGATCACTTAGTGTTTTTATTCTTTTAATTATTTAATAACGTGATATTGACGCATGTTTGTATCAATTTATGGTTTATTTGCCTATTTATTTATTTGTCTATTTATTTGTTTATTTATTTGTTTATTTGTTTGTTTGTTTGTTTGATTGATTGATTGATTGATTGATTGATTGATTGATTGATTGATTGATTGATTGATTGATTGATTGATTGATTGATTGATTGATCGATCGATCGATCGATCGATCGATCGATCGATCGGTCGGTTGGTCGGTCGGTCGGTTGGTTGGCTGGTTGGTTGGTTGGTTGGTTGGTTATCTGGTTTATTGGTTGGTTGGTTGGTTGGTTGGTTGGTTGGTTGGCTGGTTGGTTGGTTGGTTGGTTGGTTGGTTGGTTGGTTGGTTGGTTGGTTGGTTGGTTGGTTGGTTGGTTGGTTGGTTGGTTGGTTGGTTGGTTGGTTGGTTGGTTGGTTGGTTGGTTGGTTGGTTGGTTGGTTGGTTGGTTTTGTGGTCAGGGTGAGAGTTAGGGTCCATGGTTTGGGACGGGTAAGGGTTCCAGTACCTGGTTCCCCATAAAACCCGGTATCAACCTGTCAACCGTACTCTCATCATACCCTAAAAGGTCTGACTTTCGTCACCCCTTCAAGGGCATGCCTTTCCATGTTCCCAACCTAGTGCACTGACCGAGGAGAAGTATAGCCTGATTTATAAAAAGGAAAACAATCATACTAATTGATATAAATTATACCTCATCTAATGCATTTACTAATGTAGTGAGATCCTGACTTGAGTCGAATCCGGTAACCGTTGGGTTGTCCAGTGGGGCTTTCCCCAATCTACTTCTCACCAAGAGATCACGTAGATTTTGTCCCTTTTTAAATGCTGTTACACACCGTTTATACAGGATGTTTGGATGTTTCGCTTTAAGTTTATTGAAGGAAGTCTTCACTAATTTAGCTGCCTCCACCGCAGTTGCAGAGTAGGTAATAACAAAGGGGGTGACGCCACTATCCTTAGGGGAAGGTACCGTATTTAAGCCGAATGGAGAATACGTTTTCAGGGCAAATAATTGCCACTTCTTTTCCGCTTCAAGTCGCCCAATCTTATTTAGAGTTATGTCTCCTGTATTCTTCAATACTTCAAGATACAACACTCTCAGATGGGTCGCCCTGCAGCTCCCGGAATTGAAGTGTGTGGCAACTGCCGTGTCCTTCTTAAGCCGTACATCCGAACGATGTATGTTTATCCTTTTCCTGAAGGAGAGCCCAGTTTTTCCCACATATAATTTTTTGCATTTCGAACAAACTATACAGTAGATACCGTTAGTTGAATCACAATTTTGTGTGGTGGGAATTTGAATTTGATTCCCAGCATCCAGTACGCCCCCCATGGTCTTACCACTCTCTACAACTACTTGTGTCGAACATAATTTACAGTTCCTAGTAGTGCATCTTTGAGAAGATCCCTTGTTCGGGTTTTTTCTCAATTCACACAATGTTTTATCTTTGATCTTTCGCAAAAAACGTTCCGAGTAACCTCTCCTAACTAGTGCTGCAAAGAGTTTCCTACACGCTATCATTACATCTTGTTTGTTATTACATATTCTAACATATCTAAGGATTTGTGACTTAATTAATCCCTTAAAAGTATGGTTTGGGTGATGTGATTTCTTGTGTAACAGTTCCAAAGTATCTGTTGGTTTAAAATAAACTTTGGTATCAAATATCCCTGTCTCCTTAAATATGTTCCCTTTGTAAACCACTGTGTCTAAAAAATGCATTGATTCACAGTGATCGAAGGGTGATGGGTATTCAAAATGTTCACAAATTTTTAAAAGTCTTCCTTGGAGTGTTCCCAGATCATAAAAATATCATCTAGGAACCTCCAGTACTCTAAGGGTTTTAGGACGCATTTTTCTAATGCTTTTTCCTCCCACTCTGCCAAAATTAAATTAGCATAATTTGGTGCAAATTTCTTACCCATCGAAGTTCCCCACGTTTGTAGGTACCATTGGCTGTTGGTTGGTTGGTTGGTTGGTTGGTTGGTTGGTTGGTTGGTTGTTTGGTTGGTTGGTTGGTTGGTTGGCTGGTTGGTTGGTTGGTTGGTTGGTTGGTTGGTTGGTTGGTTGGTTGGTTGGTTGGTTGGTTGGTTGGTTGGTTGGTTGGTTGGTTGGTTGGTTGGTTGGTTGGTTGGTTGGTTGGTTGGTTGGTTGGTTGGTTGGTTGGTTGGTTGGTTGGTAAAAAGCTAACTAATTATTTTTCAGATCGGAAAAACTTCGTCACCATTCAGTGCACGGGCTACATCAAGTCGTGGTCGCAGTCCAAGCTGGAGGCTGACCAGACGGACGCCGAGAGTGACATCTGTAACCTGAGCTGCCTGGTCGCGGTAGGTCTGCCCCTGCCTCAGTACCAGACCCCCAACGTGTCCGAGAACCCCGCCATCACCCTCAGAGCCATCGAGTTCCACTCCCGCCAGACGCTGGACGCTAAGTTCACCTACGTGGATCACAGGTGAGTGGCGATGTTAACCCTTTAAGCCCTCACGATGCATCAATTGAATCTGTGCAGAATGATAGAATTTCCTACACCTAGGGGTTTTAAAACGAACATGTTCATGGAAATGTTATAATAATAACATTTTTCATATTTTTATCACCTAGTTCAAGTCATCTTCATCCATGCACTAGAAATCGCGAATTGCGACATCAATTCACGGCTTGCAGTGGCTGAAGATTAACCCTGTGAACGCCAACCACCACTATGCTCGTGTGCAAATATTTTTATATGCAATTTAGGCATCTTCCCCCGCAAGGCCCGTTATTCCCGACGTCGCAGACCCGTCTGCGACGTAGGGAGTAGCGGGCCTTGTGGGGGAAGATAGATTTAGGTTACACGTTTTGTAACAATTTGGTGTCTTGCAATATTAACTTTTTTTTCAAAAATTAAATCTATATTTTTCCACTTCATCGAAATAATCTAAGGATAAAAAAAATACATTACGAAGTAGCATAACCCTATATGGTTTAGTGTCGACAAGTTCATAATTTACATGGGTTCTATGATATGAAATGTGGTCAAAGAAATTTCAAGAAATTGGTGTTGGTTGGCAATTCAACACGTGTGTACATGTACACAATCATGCCTTAATTTTAAACGAGATCATTACCAAGATGACATTTTCCGAACCTCTACATTCCACTTTCCATCACACTGTGATATCATTAATTGAAGTATAGATATATTATATTCTTTAGGTCAAATGTATATTATTTCTAATAACCTATGCAGGCAATCTAGCAAAAATAAATCCAATTAGTAGACTGCAGGTGTTATTTTGAGCTTTACGCGCGTTACAGCCTGTTTGGTCCAGGGTTGGTCTGATCGGTTGCTGGCCCCAATGGATCATTCGATCTGGCTGTGGCTCGACACTCAGGCGTACTGGGTTCGAATCCAGGCCGGGTCGAATATTTGTCATCGAGGTTGTGCATATACAGTGCCCCAAACTGTTCAAAGGCCTAGAGTGTGCAGTACTGCCTGCCCATGGTACTGTGCACTATAAAGAACCCTCGAAGTCATTCGATAAGAGTAGGGCATAGTCCTGACTTCGGGATTTCTTCTGTCGCGATATTACCATGATTGTGCAGAAATCGACGTGAAGCAATATTCACTCACTCACTCTGATCGGGGTTTTTTAATGCTGAAATTCGTATTTCTCCAAATTACGCTGCAAACTTAGATGAATTATAAAAAATGCAAAGCCTCGCTCATATGAAAACACTTTAAATCCCATGAATATTTGATGTGTTGTAATTTGGGCACGGGGCCTTGAAACACGCATTAAACGTACTCACTCACTCACTCACTCACTCACTCACTCACTCACTCACTCACTCACTCACTCACTCACTCACTCACTCACTCACTCACTCACTCACTCACTCACTCACTCACTCACTCACTCACTCACTCACTCACTCACTCACTCACTCACTCACTCACTCACTCACTCACTCACTCACTCACTCACTCACTCACTCACTCACTCACTCACTCACTCACTCACTCACTCACTCACTCACTCACTCACTCACTCACTCACTCACTCACTCACTCACTCACTCACTCACTCACTCACTCACTCACTCACTCACTCACTCACTCACTCACTCACTCACTCGCTCGCTCGCTCGCTCGCTCGCTCGCTCGCTCGCTCGCTCGCTCACTCGCTCACTCACTCACTCACTCACTCACTCACTCACTCACTCACTCACTCACTCTGACAGCTTAGAACGCCATGGCCCAATGTTGGGCTGATGTTTGTCCAGCATCGTAGACGATGGGCCAACATCAGCCAAATATCCGACCAATGCGTTGTGAGCTTTCGTTTCCTATGTTATACTTCAGACGACACTTTAAATCCAATGTGCACGAATTATTCAATGAATTATATGCTGCAAAAATGCGAGTGTTGACATACAGGTCTTTACATTTCACAAACCGTCTAACTCTGATTCCGCGCTGACATGATAAAAGACAACGACTATAAAATTGTATCTGCCTTCATTTGTGTTACAGAATTGCAACAATTCTGGGATATTTGCCTCAAGAAATGCTTGGAACCTCACTGTATGAATACTGCCATACCAACGACGTGGAGAGCATATCACTCACCCACAAACAAGGTATACTGCCGGGAACCCTTTTCCTGCTGGTGGCGCATATACTGCTTTGCAAAGCCAAAATACAGTATCTGCTCACTTGTAAAGTAAGCAGATACTGCATTTTAGCTTTGCACGACAGTATATGCCCCATGAGACATATTTTCAAAAAATGTAAATTGATAGGCAATAAATAAACAAGTCATCGAAATTATGAAATTCCATTATTTCGTTTTGTTATTATTACGCTTGGATACCTTATGCAATTGGGTAATTCTAATTCACAGGGAGGTAGGAATTGCGTTAGCGATTACCACCTCCCAGTGAATTAAAATGTGATAACATTTGCGGTCGATAACGGATCAGCGAACACGAGACGTTGACCCAGTGTTGGTTTAATGCTGGGCCAAGGTCGCTTTTGAATTAAAGTCATGGAAAAGTGTGTGGTGTTATTTATATGAAGTGGGGTCGAAGGTGGAGATATGTATATTTGCCCATGTGGAGTAAATGTAAGCAGGTTATTATTTGAAATATATATGTAATTTCAAATTACACAAATCAGGACCAAATCACGCCTGTGACGTCCACTGGCGATTTCTATGTTCTCTAATATTTGTGTTATAAATTTTAAATTATTAAAAAAGACACGTTGTCAGCAAGGTATACATATATATACCTGCATACAAATAGATATACAATTTATCTATTTTTATGACACCCCATTTGTGGATTCGCTGTTTAGAACAAGCACTAGTACACGCTTATGTATGAGCATTGTATGATTTTTTTTGTTACAGTTTTAAAATCACGAACGAAAGTGGAATCTAGCGCCTATCGATTCAAAGCTAAGAACGGCGTGTTTGTTTACCTGAAAAGCAAGATGTTCGCGTTTCAAAATCCCTGGACGAACGAGCTGGAATGCATTGTCAGCACAAACACTGTTACTTCGTAAGTTGAGTATTACAGCCATCTTCCCACGCAAGGCCCGCTGCTCCCGACGTCGGGAGCAGCGGGCCTTGCATGGGAAGATGGGTCCTACGCTCTGTCGCATTGTGTAGAGTTGAAATGACTATTTGGGATTAAAGTGTCGCATCTGGCGCTTCTCTTTTTCTTTTTAACCGCATATACCGATTTTATGTATCTTCTATAGACTTATTGCACGAGTTTGCGCGTTAACAGTTGTCTGATTGAAACAGTTCGGCGTTGCTCACTGTGTGGCGTGTTGTCATTGAAAAGTGTGTAACAGTTGTCCGATTAAAACAGTTCAGCGTTGCTCACTGTATGACATGTTGTTATTGAAAAGGGTGTATTGGCACATTAAATACCAGCTTTTGAACATGTTTAGGATAAAAGTGACATCAATCAACATGATTGCAAAATCGTTGACCTCCATTTTCTTAAATCTGAACTTTCACTCACTTCAAGTTGTGGATCGCGTCAGCGAGACACAAGTTAATTTATTTAAATTTTCACCCACTTGAAGTTGTATCCCACTACAGCTTCAAGTGGCTGAACTCACTCATATTTGTTTAATTTGAGCACAAAATATTTGCAAATCTTGATGTCTAAACATACATTCCATTCACAATAACTGTGATCTGGTCGACTAATAAAACAGATTAAAAACGACAATATCCAGCAGGATACAGCTTAAGCGAGTGAAAATTTCAATTAAATAATTTGGCGGTTAAAAGGGTAATTCCAAGAAAGTGAAAGCATTTTTAGAGATAAAAATACAATTATCAAATGCATAAGTTAAGATATACAATCACGCACCAATTGAAAACTATGAGATGACATTTGAAACTGGACATTGCGTGAGCGATGAAATATGTCAAGAGCATAATGAATCACTTAAAAAATGGTAAATCTTTTTTTAACCCAGTGACCAACGTAACAAATAAAGCGCAAAAAGAAAAATCCATCCTCTTGAAGTTGTGTGTCGCTACCGCGACCCACAACATCAAGTGGGTGAAAATGACTCGTGTTTGCTTAATTTGAGACTAAACTTTAGCAAATCTTGATGTTAAAACACTAATTTCATTCACAAAAACTGTGATTTAACCTGCTAAGAAAACAGATTAAAACGATTCTAGTCATGCTTAGCGGTTTAACCCTTACAGCGCGGGGATAGACTTTAGACGTCAGAATCTGACGTCTGTAGACGTCAGATTCTGTCGTCTAAAGACGGTCCCCGCGCTGTATGAGTAAAAATATTTCTAATGGTCGTAGACCTATAACATAGGTATTCAAATGAAGCGGAAAGAGCTTAAGACATGTATGAGGATTTCAAATTGAAAAAAACATTTGGTTCCCATGGTTTATATAGAAATTTGTCAGCGCTTTAAGGTTTAATAGTGGTGTATTTCATTCACGTTGGGATGTAATTGACATCTCTAATTAACCATTGTGCGGCTGAATTGTCTGTGAGTATTTTTCATTCATTTCACGCTGGAATTGCTAAAGCAATATCCAGCTTCAAATGAATGAAGAAGAATAGTATTTATGAAAAATAGACATCTCCCAAATGTAATTATTTGTTTGACTGATCATCTACCACAAGATATGTTATAACTTTCAGTGGTATTTTATTTAGTCTGAAATTTGACGTATATATACGGTCTTAGCAGCACAATGGGGTTAAGAGAATGACTCTCTTGGGATGAATCGTATGGTATTTCCTGGGTTTGTTAGTTTAATGTTGGTTTAATAATGTATTCGTTAATACAACAAAATTAAATCAACATAGTGTCTATGCGTTTGTTGTTGGACGAAATATTACTCCAACATTAACCATCATTAAACCCATAGATATCTATATCTCTGATTAAGCCAACGAATACAGTATTGACTGTTGTTGGTTTATTGTTGATGTTTAATTGAAAGTTGAAAAACTATTTTGAGTAGTTTAAACTTTATTAGATAATTTTCAATCCAAATTCATGGCTTGATGGGGAAATCTATTGACATTAGTACGTAGGCAGCTGGTATTTTTATCAGAGTTTGGGAAGAGGTGTAAAAAGAAACACTCAATAACATTAGTAAGAGTTGTGTTCAGCAAACCTTATATCATATACATACCATAACTAGAACTATTCCATTTAACAGGGGGCTTCATGCCCCTCAGCTACAAAAGCCACATCTCTGCTATGATGCGCCATCTTCATTATAACACCGTTGCTGAACTGAGGTAGCGCGGTATGCTCTTGGCTACCCCGCATGTATAGGGGCTGATCACCAGCAGGCTCTCCGGGACGCTTTGATGCGTGTTGTGTATGGACCGGTGACTACATGTACGTACCGCACATAAAATAATTGAATCCCCCCCCCCACACACACATATGTTTTTACTTTGCGAAAATTGTTCGCTTGTAGACGAATACGAACAAAGAGCGGTCTACAAATGCTATAATATAGTTGGCCATGATCCTGACAGTGCACTTGAAACTTCCAGTGTGATTTATATTTTTAATCAGCAAATATAACTGGGTTCTCTATAGCCGTGATGAACCATTTTGTCTGCACACACTCGGCAAGTGCCGGTGATTGCCACCGTAATAAAGCATACTTACATGGTAAATGGGGCACCGTGATGACGTGGGCGGTTCCTCCAGAGTGAGGCCTTTTCCTGACCATTTTAATAGTGCACTGCTGTCAGAGACCCACATGCTCGACAGAACATCCTTTTCTAGTTAAATTGAAAATTGTCATCGTTTATTCACAGGAACCATGAGGTGTCCAGCTCCAGTATGGAAGTTGAGACGCAGAAGCCGGACTGCCAGCCCTGCAAATCCAAGAGCAGCTCCGTGGAGATGATACAGTCCATGTCCCACCATACGGAGCGGGAAACCGCCTCGCCGTGCATGTACCAGCAGGAGTCACAGGGACGTAAGTAACCTCCTTAATTAATCATAATTATGCTGCAATGGGCACATTGGTATTAACCCTTTAACCGCCAAATTATTCAATCTAAATTTTCACCCTCTTGAAGTTGTGTCTCGCTGACGCGATCCACAACTTCAAGTGAATGAAAATTATTCAGATTTGACAAAATGGAGGTCAACTGTTTTCAAATATTGCTGATTGATGTCACATTTTATCTTTGTCACATGTTTAAGATGTGGTACTTAATGTGCTAATAAAAAATGAAAACCCGAAGATATGCGGCATCGGCGGTTAAAGGGTTAAAGGATCGTATCTTCCACTTTAAAAAGTGTCAGATACGACCCTTTAATACCAAGATGACCATGTGTACACTGTATCAATTAGCTAACTTGCTACTTATATTTCATCCAATTAACATCGGCGATCGAAGAAGACAATAATTTTACAGCGATTAACCGTTTAACCACCGGTGCCGCATATATTCGGGTTTTCATTTTTTATTAGCACATAAAGTACCACATTTTAAATATGTTATTTAAGATAAAATGTGACATCAACCAGCAAGATTTGAAAAGAGTTGACTTCCATTTTGTCAAATCTGAATAATATTCACTCACTTGAAGTTGTGGATCGCGTCAGCGAGACACAACTTCAAGTGGGTAAAAATTCCAATTGAATAATTTGGCGGGTAAAGGGTTAAAGCAGCTGGGTCTTTCCTTAACGAAGTTTTACGATGATGTTTGACGATGTTCATTATTCTATTCTCTCATTGAGATTCATTTATTTCCAAATTCTAAATTGATTTCACGACGCGAGAACATAATAGGTGTTTTCGCCGGCTGACACCGCCTCGTGTCGGGAATTAAAAAAGCCTTTCGCCCTCAAAAATCATGTTATTGTTAAATTGCCGTTCACCTCTGTCGTCGTGAGTCGTCAGGAAAGTAAACAGGTAAATGTTGATAAATTGCACTGCGATCATGTTTTTTTGTTTTTAGACCACGGTATTGTTATGAATTTTTCAAGGATCAAGTAACTTTGCGATGAAAATCTCTACAATAAAAAAAATACGAAACGCTGTAAAAATGTTGTTTAATGTTGGGTTCGTATCGCACCCATTGAAACAACTTCGGGTCAATGATTCATGATTTTTGGAAAGTTTCAATATGTTTTATCTCGCTAGCCGTGACAATAAATCAGCTGCAGCAAAACATGAAATTTTCCGCGCTATATACTGTCAGCACATACTGTTTTTTACTGCAAAAGTCACTGCAAGTAACTATTTCTAGCTAATGTATCCATGCCTTGCTAATATGAATCATAGTTTTATTTTCTAATATGTTCTCATAAAGGATTTTAATCTTTAAACTTGAAGAGGAAAATATGACTTACTGGCTATCTTCAAACATTAATTAGCGGCGAATAAACAAAATATGATATGATATGCTATAATCTTCTTACTTTTATCCAATGAATAAAACGTAGGCCTAACAAAATTACATTTTGACATTGCAACGGAATTACAAATAATTTCCAGATTGCTCATATATATTTTTGCTGTAGCTGCCTCGTTGTGAGTGTTCACCATCCCTGGTAATAGACGGTAATAACTCAATTTAGATACAATACTTAGCATATTGCCATCTATTTCCTTTGAGACATGTGGCAAATACCTAACTCTATATCTTTTTGAGCCAGAGGATTCACAAATTCTAAAGAGTTTGTTAACTCTTTAACCGCCAAATTACTAAATCGGAATTTTCACCCACTTGAAGTTGTGTCTCGCTGACGCGATCCACAACTTCAAGTGAGTCAAAATTATTCAGATTTGACAAAATGGAGGTCAACTGTTTTCAAATATTGCTGGTTGATGTCACATTTTATCTTTAACATATAAGTAAAAGGTGCTACTTAATGTGCTAATAAAAAATGAAAACCCGAATATATGCGGCACCGGCGGTTAAAGAGTTACCGTACTGTGAGACCAGCAAAGACTTTTCAGTGTCTACTGTTTCACATTACCAGCAACAGGCCCCTTACCATGCGGTGACAAGCAACATTATTACCTGTTCTATTATTCTATTGCACTGCTGTAATGCCGTTACGTCATTCTATTACGCAGTTCTCATGTAGAATACATTTTTTTTAATTTTTTTTAAAAAGTGTCCCTGTATGAATATTTATTTAAAAAAACTTCAACAGATGTAATAAGATTTGTAATTGGAGCATGAATAAATTAATTTGAAAAATAACTTTTTATATTTTGATATCGATTCACACTTTATAGCGCCATAACCATGCGTCTGCTGTCTAATAAAGTAATTAGCATTATAATTGAAAAGTGTGTTGTGATGAAATCAATCACGCGATGAAATTTGATCCAACAAATATGTCCGTTGTTAATTATCATGATTATACAACTATTTGTAATGAAAACCATTTTACATTACAGCTACAAATAGGCTTTTTGTTATGTATAGGCGAATAATGATGAAGTCATTTAAAGCGTCCAACTATAGATATGTATATCTCAAACGGAAGTCACATTATTATAACAGTTGGCCAGTCTCGTTCTAAGAACTTCGCCTATATCAGCATCCATTCATCGGAAACAACATGTTCGAAGAACATGAGTTATTCTGCTTTGGTACTGACATCAATCGGTGTGCGGCATTAAGCCATTAACACGTGAGATACACTACTGGGCAAGAATATCTAGAATATCTAGATCAACTCGCCTGCAGCAGCACTATGAAACCATAATGATAACACCCACGGTTTGTTGTACATATAGATAGGACTGTATTAGTGGTGATGTTTCAGTGAGATGTGAACAGATCTCAGTGATAGTGTATTTCTGACAGCTTCAACATGTAGGCCCTAGGTGATCGTGAGCGATCGTAGTTGTGAAGTAATCGTGGGAACAAATATGGATGAAAATAATTTATTAAGTCTCCTTCTAACTTGCCAATTAACGCAAGGATCACAATGTATCGTTTTGGAAACCGGTTTTGATGGCTATATATCCAATGATTTTCTACTACCTTTACACATTCCATCCTCATGGTCAGCTGACACAAATCACATTTCAGTGAGCACCTCGCCGATACATTCAACTTTATATTTGGGGTGCTGGGATGACTGCTAGTAGTAGTACTTTCCGCCCCCATCCGGGGAGGGTCATTAGGGATCTGTTCCGTCTGTTGAATGCTGTGTACGGCATTGTACGGAAGCACTAGTCTACAGCAGTTACCCTTCCTATTGTTACTCTGTGGACTATCCTACCCGAGGATAGCGGAGCTGGGCGAAATGCCACGGAGTTTCAGCATTAAATTACACAGCGAAACCCAAGTCTCCAGCCGTCTGGGCATGTCCGTGGGTAGATCTTCTAGACATGCCCAGAACCCCTTATCGGGCGAGCGAAGGAAAACCCTCTCAATAACCCGCCATGCCCTTCCACCCCCACCCTCACATCATCATCTGTACATCATTCATCTCATCAATTGACTACAACGTTTTTATCGTATTACAATGTAACTTAAAAGACCATTTGTGCCGAAAAGTGACGTAAAGCAATGATTTACTACTACTACTACTACAACTTTATATTTGACAGAGAAACAGGTGACCAGCCAGATAGCCGCCCAAGCCGAGAAACTGGGTCGCCAAGTGATGGACGAGGTGATGGACACCAAATGGTGAGCTCTAGCAATTATTTCTAACCCTTTAAGCGCTGATTTTTTTAATGAAAACCTTGGAGACCAAAGGTTTTTTTTAAATTTAAAATCATCATAAATGTCTTAGTTAGCTCTTTCCGATTCATTTGAATACCTATGTTATTGGTATACGGCCATAAGAAATATTTTTACTCTTACAGTGCGGGGATCGACTTTAGACGTCAGAATCTGACGTCCACCGACGTCAGATTCTGTCGACTAAAGTACAGTGCGGGGATCAAACTGTAAGTGTTAAACGGTATGAATGGCACACCCTATACTATCATTAAATTACATATAAAAGTATCGAATATTTTTCTTCCAATATACATTGTAGAAATTTGCATTCAATTCCTGCTAGACGTTAGATTCTGACGACTAAAGTCGATCCCGCACTGGAAGGGTTATCCATCTCCTGTTAGTGACGCTTGTATAATTATATAGATGTACAATGAAATAATGTACGTTAACCCTTACAGTGCGGGGAGAGACGTCAAATTCTGACGTCTAAAGTCGATCTCAATACTGAAAGAGTAAACTATTTATAATGGCCATAGACCCACAACATAGCTATTCAAATGAAGTGGAAAGAGCAAACTTATCCAATTTTGCTGATTTCAAAGTGGGAAAATAACACTTTGGGCTCCTGGTTTATAATAAAATATGTCAGCGCTTAAAGTGCAAAACACACCAGCGCGAACGCGAATATGCATGCGGCGATGCCGCGACGACAGACGCGAAATTCGCGTGACTGTCCACACACCAGCTCGAAGACCAGCGCGAAATATGAGGCGTTTTACAATGTTCCAAGGTTAGCTTGTGGTAGTGGCGCGAAAACCGGCGCGACGCGCAACAGAAATATAACAGTTTTCAACTTTTGAGTGTTGCCCTTCGCGCTCGCTTACATCAACCTCCTTGCTTATATATATTACGCGATGGTATGTTTTAAAAAGGGAGGGGTGTGTGTGGAAAGGGGGTGCCTATGGTTTGATTACTAACTCCTAGAAAATGACATCCGTACAACTGCAATAATCATTTTTCTATCTGTTCAGGTCAGCTTTGGTTACGTCGTAGTTAGAGCTGACTTATCAGATATCAAATTAGTTACTGTGCAGTATTAACCCTCAGAACGCTAGAATATTTTTTCAATAAACATGGAGACCAAAAGGTATTTTCAATTTGAAATCGTCATAAATGTCTTAGTTACCTCTTTCTGCTTCATTTGAATACCTATGATATGGGTGTACGGCCATTATACGTCTGGAGGCGGTCCTCACGCTGAAAGGGTTAATCACAAATCAATCTGTATGCTCTTCATGTTTAAAAAGGTATAAAGGTTTTTAGTATAATGTCGAGCTAAATGACCCATGAGCTGACGTTTAACTTTTTATCCCCTGTATGGTCATGGGATATGTTCATTCATGTGTGATTTCAACTCTCTTGCGAGCATAGTCACACAAACCAAACCTGTACTAATTCACACCCCTGAGTGAAGTGAAGTATGTGAGGGTGAAGTGCATTGTCTAAGGACACACCATAGAAACGCAAGGATGTCCCAGCGTTCAGAGGGACGAAACATGATATTTTTTTAAAAGTGTTTTTTAAAAGTGCCGTATCATTTTTTAATGGATACAAAATACCTTAACCTTTAAAAAGGGAACTACTAAGTGCCAGCTGTAATGAGCAACTACTTTGTTTTTTTTATCTACACTAACACATTTGGTCAACTGCAGTCAATATTTGCTGTGAAAAATCGCCACCCGCCACCCGAAATGTCGCCGCCCGCACTGAACATGGTAACTAAGCAGTGATAATTCCATACACTTTTTCAAAAAGATTAAAATCAATAGCCTACACATCTACGGTGCGCTTAATGCTTGTCTTTGAACGTTTTGTAAAGTCGTAGGCTACTGTCCGCTGTATCTGTTCAATTTCAAGATCTTGATAATATGGCGGAAAAATGATAGCTTCACCAATGTTTGAAGACAATCTTAGTCAGTCGGCGTTAAAGGGCACAAGTATATGATATTCTACCCTAAATAACGACAGAAAGCGATGATTGGCTGATCTCGTCATGTGACCGTCTGAACCAGGCATTCATTGGTCGGGGGAATAATTGGTCCATGTTGTATTTTGTGGTTGAACGTTTCAAAATATTTCATATCATATCAGGTATATTTTGAATAGCTACATACGCTAAGCTAGTTTTTGCTTTTTAATTTATATATTTTTCATTATAAATGTGGATTTACAGTGTGAAGATGGAGACAGTATTTCCAAAAGTACGGATGTGGTTACAAACTAAACATTCTCGTTTGTGTGAACAAAGCTAGCAATTATTGTTTCTAATAATACTAATAATAAATTGACTACGATTTTGTAGAGGGCCTACACGGTCACCACTATAGGATCGCTGCAATAGCTTACGACGCAAAGTCGGTAACAGTCTTTCTATTCTGGTGTGGCATGCTGCCGTCATAGAACCAGCCTTTCTGTGATTTTCTAAAAGCTGCCCCGGCGGTAGCGTTTTAAGCAATCGTGGGGAGTCTTAGCGGTGTTTGGGAGCCTTCAGGATACGAAATACTACTGATTTCACGATTTTTGGGATATCCACATGAATCACGTCAATTGGCGGAAGCCTAACCCCTAGAACACTGATTTCCGCCATAAGAGCGGTGTTTCTTTGGTTTTATTTGCACTTGCTCAACCAGTTTGAAAGATACAAATGTTTCGAAATCTGTGTAGCTAACATAAAATGTGACTTAATTTTACAAATTCGAGTAATTTTGACTCATTTGAAGCTGTAGATCGCGGCAGCGAGACACAACTTGAAGCGACGGAAAATTTTATTGAATAGCTCTATATGGCTTATGATCAACTTAAATTTGGTTTGGAACATTGGTGAAGGTGACCCCAAGAGACAAAATTGAACGTCCGTTTTCTATCGAATCCAAATTAAACAGATAGACGGACATTTCATTGAAAATTTGTTTTCATTTATTTGTTGCAAATTTATATGTACATCAGTTTGTACAAGATACTTAGTTTTGTAAATGCACACCTGAGTTATCTTGAAAATATACATGATTATTATGCAAAAAAGTTAAACGGCAATGCGAGTTATTTTGAAGATATGTTTTGAGTCATAGTAGTTACAACTACATGTAAACAGAAACGGCATTGCTATATACATAAAGATATGTCGTTTCTCTTTACATTTAGTTGCAACTATCACGACTGCATGTACACTGCATGTACATCTATTGCCGTAGTTTTATTTACTCCAAAACCCAACAAAATGTATTATTTTCGTTTGACGCTATAAATTTCGGAAGTTTGAAATACTAGTCACATCTCCTCCTCCTACTGATTAATACCTGTTTGGTTGTCTTTGGGATTTCAAAAATGGAAGGTTAGTGCTTTTACCCAGCAAACACAAGATCGATGATGGCTCAACATTGAGCCAGCATTGAATCAATACAACATCTTATGTTTGCTGGGTTTGCCTTTTCATTGCAATATTCACAGATTTACGGCGTAAGATTTATAGTGTTCGCTTCTTTTATGTATGTATGAGAAAAAATATTTCGTGTTAATGTCCTGTCGGTTCTAATGCTGAATAGTAAAAGTCAAAGGAAGCTTAGTCTCTGTCTTTTATTACAAGACAAAAAAGAAAGCCGGAAGTAGCAGAGTGATACTTTGTCATCAGGTCATATATCACTGTGAGTGTAAGATATGATAATAATTATTCTGGGAGACATTATCCCAGCAAACACAAAACTTTGTATAACATTTGTGCAATGTTGGACCAACGTCGAAGACGTTGGACCGACGTTGTATGAATGTCATGCAAATGTTTTGTGTTTGCTGGGCTATCACTAGAATGTTCAATAGCCTAGAGCAGATAATCATAAGGCCAAAGTGGTCGTTTCCTAAAATAAAATTATCATTAAAGTATCTCATCTGAAAAAGAAACGTGTACTGTGGCATATACCAAAAAGCAGTAGCCTAACTCTTTAGTTTTCAAGTAGGCAATTACTGCATTTTGGCTTTGGAGAACAGTGTTGTATTAAGCGGTTTTCTATCTGGAAATTATGGCATGAGCATTACATTCTGTCAAGATATGACCAAATAATTTTGATATCGGCTCCTTGGCGCAAACGAATATGTTCAACTTGTCTTTAATTAAAACAGATCGAACAGTATAAATGCTGTAAAGCAAACCACCAAGTCTGGATTGCTATATAATACGGTAACAACAAATTATGATGAGGAACAAAAAAACGAATTGTGGCGCCAGGATAGCTCATTGGTAGCGTGGTTGACTCAGAGCCCGGGGGTACCGGGTTTGAGTTCCGCTGTGGCCGATTCTTTTCCTTGGTGTACACATATGCTGTGGCCCAAACTGTTTAAATTCGTGGGATAATGACAACCAAAAGTATAACCGATTCGCGCCGCATAAAAAAAATATATAAAATGTCAAAGTTGACATGTAAGCGTTCAATAAAACCTTTAAAACATTTAATGATAAAGTTATTGGAGCAAAAAACAGCACAGTTTCTACGTAGTGCTGACTTATTTATCCCGCCGGTTTTGGCTACTACCTTTGTCCAGGTGTACAGAGTAGCCTGGTTCCCTCATTCCTACATCAATACTAAGCTTATCTTAGGCGACATCGGAGAAGACTAGCCTTGCTGTAGGGAAGATGCCTATTGGCTTATTAATTTTATCCCGCCGGATTTGGCTACAGCCTTTGTCCTCTGAGCTCGGTCCGCTAAGGATATAGGCGCTATGGAAGTTTTTTATTGATTGAGGTGTGCAGAGTAGCCTAGTCCTTCAAGATGTTAAACAACATTAACTACAACAGGTCAGCCTAAGTATATCCGCTAGATTTACGTTACGTCATCACACACATAATGGCACATAATGTCAAAACTAAAAAAGGAAACATTACATTTAAAAAACGTGATCACGTAGGCCTAACGGTGAAATTCACGCTTTAGGCAAGCCCTCGCCAGCGGAGATGCCTCATGCGGTCAAGCAACGTCAAAATATGGTTTTAAAATACTACACCGATATTATATAGATTATGATAGTCTTCACTCTACCATATATGCCATAATTTTACCCAAATCATATTGGGGGGAGTGTTTTAGATTTATTTAAGGGTCACTAAGAATTGACCATAAATATTACAGAGAATAGATGCATATGGCATCGTTGGTAAGGCGAGATGGGCTCATCTCAGCACAAGCCACCACATCAAGCCTGAGCCTTTAGGCGAGGGCTTGATGTGGTGATTTGAGCCCATCTCGCCGTACCAACGATGCAGTATTCATTTTCTTGCTCAAATATCTATCTGAAACGGCGAAATCAAACTGATCAGCGAAGCGAAAAGGAGAGAGTGCGAGATGGGCTGATCTCACCATACTACTCATAGTGAAAGCCAATAGCATGAGTGCGAGAATTCTGGAATATCTGTGGAATTAACTTCCTGTCCAACTCGTAGACAGCTGTCAAGCGCTGTCTGATTGGCCGGTCTTGAGACGCAGCTCGCAACATTCAAGGTTTTTCGCTATTTAAAATAGTTGGACGCTAGGCTCGATAGAGCAAGGTATCGCCCTGCAGGCTCGTGGGTAAGATAACTTGTTAGGGAAGATGGCTATTTATAGGCCTAGTAACCTATAATGTGATGCCGAGCATCATGATTGCTGTTATTGTGGACGATGAACGGGCGGGGGGAATTTAAATTGCTTCAACGTTTCTCTGCCAGTTCAATCTATTTTTGGCATAGTTATCGTGATCGTATTCACAATCGAAATCGTTTTTCTTTGGGCTAGGCCTATCTAGAGAATAAATTTCAGTTTCGTGGGTAATTAAACTGTGTAATTGTCTATGTCAGTTTTGCGCAAAGGTTAACCCTTACAGCGCTGGGATCGACTTTAGTCGTCATAATCTGCCGTCTGTAGACGTCATATTATGACGACTCATGCAAGTCGATCCCCGTACTGTAAGAGTAAAAATAGTTCTAATGATCGTATACCCATCACATAGGTATTCAAATGAATCAGAAAGAGCTGACTAAGACATTTGTGATGATTTTGAAATTGAAAAAACCCTTTGGCCTCCATGAGTTATACAAAATTAATTCACATTTTTAAGGGTTATTTAATTGATCATTTCCGTATTCAGTATAAGCACGAGAACCAAAATAAATTCTTACATGCATTTACTGGATCCGTATTCTCGTACAAGTTACGATATATCTAGGCTTCGGCTTAGTCGGGATCTGGCCATCTCGACGGGCCCGGAAATACAACATGCCGAATTTCTGGGTCATATAATTGCAGAGTGCAAGATTATTGTCCCATGAGACAAATCTCACGAGACAATCTCATGGTGTGTACTGGGCTTTGCACCGTCTGAGACATTCCTCGCGCAAACAGTCATGATCCTCGCTCAGAGCTAACTAATATAGGTACGACCACCCAGCAAACACTAAACATGTGTATGACATTTGTATATTGTTGGGCCAACGTCGAAGACGTTGGATCGATGTTGTACAAATGTTTTACAAATGTTTTGTGTGAGGAGCGCGCAGCGCTTGGTCTTGGGTGAAATTAACGTCGATACACTGGTCTCAACCTTAACTCGAAGAAGCCGCCATCAACGTGATCGCCTAGTCACATTAAGAAGGGGGAAGCAAGGATATTTCTTTGAAAACCCCACATAGGATAAGCGGGGCTCGAACCCGGAACGCATGCATGACTGGCGAGGCAGTCAGGCGCTCTAACCATTGCAACACGTCCCCTCAAAATGTTTTGTGTTTGCTAAATAGGTCTCTATGAAGCTCGCTACCCACGACGAGAATGTCTCGTGGGATTTGTTTGAACGACTAAGTCAAATTATACAATTAATAATTCAATACTTGCTTTTACATTTAATTCATTCAGACAGAATTGTTTTCTTGACATCATGAAAAGTCATTTTTGACTTATTTGTCATAACTACAGGTTATATTTATTTATATACACTAGAGGGTTGGTTTTTATGAGGCACAGTTAAGGCCACTATGTTTTATATATCTGTTTTAGATCAGAGAACATTCAAAATCTAATGAGGGAGGGCGAAAAAAAACATTTGAAAATAAGCAAGCATTGAACCTATTTTTTAAAAAAGTTGATAAGGGCGACCAAATAAAAAAACATTGGACAAATTAAAAAAACAAGCAAAACACATAGCTGGAAAAAAGTTTTTTTATCTCGTGAAAAAACCCCTGTTTTTTCGAAAATCGGCAACAATCCAATGCGCGCGCTGGGCAGAAAAAACCCATGTTGTGTTGGTACTGCGCTGTCGAAACTTAATGCGCGCGCTCATCTAAAATAGAGAAAAACATAGTGGCCTTATTGCATAGAACATGGAGCGTGTGCTCTAAACTCCTGATCTTTGTAGTAGATCTATTACATTGGCTGTGTATGTAATTTTCACCCACTCGAAGTTGTGGAGGTAGCGAGACACAACTTCAAGTGGGTGAAAATTGCATACGCGCATACAATCACAACACATCGTGTGACATTTTGTATCACTATATTTCAAAGGCCATTGTATAAGTTTAGTCATGAAGGCTTTGTCACAGTGCACTTATTTGTCCATGACATATAAGCACGATATATGATATGCACCAGCTAATTCTAACCATCCTGTAGTCTTCAGAAATATTCGTTCTCGCTTAGAGTGTCGGAAAACGCTGTAGCAGGGTGATTCTCACACGAATAAGCCTCGCCTGGTGATTAGGGCCTAATTATAGGCCTGATTGTGTAACTTTTTCACATGGAAAATGTATATTTCATTTTGTATTGCTCCTAAATTATTATTGCATGATAATATTATACATCGTCTCATCGGAGCTACATTTCCTATTCCAGCAAACACAAAACATTGTATAACATTTATGCAACGTCGGCCCTACGTCTTCGACGTTGGTTCAACATTGTATAATTGTCATACAAATGTTTTGTGTTCGCTGGGATATATATGTCATTCATTAGTGACAGATATAGGTCCGAAGCAACGTTATATAAGTGCGACTTGTGCTAGCAAAAGGTGACATGGTCGTCATCGCCTGATATTGTAAATGTAGATATTTTGTGTAACTTGAAAATAAATGAGAAAGAGATACTAGGATTACAAATATAACGAAACTAGCTGTGAAACCAGCTATGACCGTTAACTCTTTACTCGCTAAGTGATCTGATTTAAATTTTCACCCACTTGAAGTTGTGTCTTGCTAGTGCGACCTACATATTTGTTTAATTTGAGACCAAAAATGTACAAATTTTGATGATCAAACACTCATTCTATTCCCCCAAACAGTGATTTAAACTGCTGATAAAGTCGATTAAAAACGATTGTAATAGTGCTTCACACTAACTCTTACAGCGCGGGGATAGACTTTAGACGTTAGAATCTGACGTCCATAGACGTCAGATTCGCAGGATAGACGGATAGATTGCACAGACACAAAACAGTCTCGTGTTTGACCGCCTGCAGGATAGACGGAGAGAGCGCACAGACACAAAACAGCAGATCGGACGAACAAATGAGCGGTGAGAGGTAAAGCAATATATCTCCACCTTTATAGAGGGGAGACATAATTTCTGCCCTTCAAGATACGCACACTTCAAACTTAAACACCCATGATTGAATGATGGCATAAAATCGCTGATGGCATTAATCATCAAAACGTGAACTTATATGATGGAAATTTTAGCCGTTTTTTACGTTTCACTTTGGCCATTATCTCAAAGGTAAACAGGCAGATGAGAAATTATTCCAAAACAATATAAAAACTATTGGGATATAGTGTAAAGGCAGCAAACATGAGACGTTGGCCCCATGTTGGTCTACTGTTGGTCCTCCGTCTACGACGTTTCCCCAACACCAGACCAACGCTGGGCCAACGTCTCATGTTTGCTGTGATAGGCCTACTTTTATTGTGAACCGATATCTTGTCTGACATCTAACCTGGGTGAATATCCCCTCCTCGATGCAGAAGGTGAAACCGAGTCAAATTATCTTTTCATTTCTTTCCTAAAGACGATACGCTGTGGTGATTTTGTTTCAATCTTCAGTCAGCATCAAAGATGGTAGGCCACGACCAAACCAACGCAGATTCAACGTTACGCGCGGTCTAGGCTACTGTGGTTATTAGGGGGGCATGCCTTTAAAATCCATCTTGCTTGCCTAGAACGCCCACTCTATTAAAATTCAGTATTTAACTAATAAAAAGAAGTCATCACTTTCGCTGTCTACGAGAAATAAATACCAAAATGTGATAGATTTTGTATATGAAGAGCTAAAATATAAAATAAACTGTGAACAATCTGGAGCTGCGACCTAAGCGATCATCTATTTACATTGATAACTTTGCGAAGCCTTACAAAAACCTCTATCCTACTATTCGCCTGAAAAGCACGATCCCCACATCAGATTTTTTTACGTGAAATGACATTATACTAAATGTTGCTGATTTGCCACATTTAACCACGTGACCACTTTTTCAATAACGTACCTTGGGTGGGCCTTTTAGTAACATGGCTTTGACAACGATCCTTTGTGCTTTGTCTTATAATGGCTTTAGTGGGCCTACTCCAATAGATTAAAATGGGGATTTTCTGCGCATGGAGGGGGCAGAAGCATTCCCAAAACGTCTCGACTTGATCCAGAAGCGACACAATCAGGCTAAAACTATTAAAAAATCGGTAATTTAATTTTGACTTCTTAATATAACCATATGATGTAAGCATGTTAAATTTTTGTGTTGCGGATTTACCAGTTTAGCGAGATATAAAGACGAAATTTCCGTATTTTTTATTTCGGACATGAAATGCCATATGTCTTATAATATCGCTTAACCGGTAAATGCGCAATACAAAAATTAAACAACTTACGCAGTTTTAGTCTATGGACATGTTTACATCATATATGCGGTTATACTAATTAGCCAAAATAAAATTACCTATTTTTCGATGATTTTAGCCTGATTGTGTCGCTTTCATCATATGCACTGGGCACCGTCTCGCGGCCGAAGTTAATCGGCAGCACTCGGAGTGTGTGTGTATATAAAGTCTTTATATACACACAAACTTTAAATGCGAACTTTAAATGGCCATTCTTTATTACGTATAATTATAATCCTACAAACCATTCATTTACCCTTTTTCTACTAGACCGTACATTGAACCAATGCAGGGAGTATGATTGGCCCAGGGTGGGTATACAAGTTTTCAAGCCAAATGAAATGTCAGTGAAGTTAATCACCATTTAACCCCTGAAACGCCGGTACCGATTATATTTGTTTTTTCAATCGTTTAGTATCAAATTAAGCACCAGATTTTAAATATGTGACAGATAAAACGTGACTTAAATCAGCAAGATTTCAAAACAGTTAACCTACATTTTGTCAAATCTGAATAATTTTCACTCAATTGAAGTTGTGGATCGCGTCAGCAAGACACAACTTCAAGTGGGTGAAAATTACATTTAAATAATTTGGCGGTCAATGGATTAACCCACTAAATAACACTACAGTCTGTAATCTGTTTTCTTAGTCGATCAAATCATTGTTATTCTGAACATAATGAGTGTTTAAACATCAAGATTTACAAATGCTTGGTCGGAAATAAACAAATAGGGGTCATTTTCAAACAATTAATGTATTGTGGGTCGCGGTTAGCAGCGCTATAAGGTTTAGTTATTTTGCAGTAGCTGCTCAAGCAATCAAATAATTAAATTTGTGAGATATCTACTGTTCATAAAAAACATTTCTTTATCTTTTAAAGCTGGAAACTGCGTCTGCAAAAAATGACAAATAATATTCGACGATTAATCAGTGATACAGGGGTCGAGCCTACATTGTCACTGCACTTCAGTCGATCGGTATTGCCCTACTCAACCAACGCAAATAAATGTCACACGGAGATTTCCAAGACAAAACTGTCGTGCGACTTGCATATAAATATCCTATTTTTATCGTTATACGCCCTGATTACGATAACGAGTGACACTGACAAATGCAACGCAAAGATCAACGCCAGATATGTTTCTAAGTACAAAAACATTTGGTCTTGAAAAACCTTCAGTTTAGTTGATTATATAGCTAACATATTTGTAACGTATGCCTATCCGGGATGACATTTTACAATAGGTCAACGCTCCGAGATGACAATCCCTAATAACAAGTCACATTCATTATTCTTTCTACCGGCGGGTCATTTTCAAGGTAAGATGACACGTTTTAGTCCAGTCAATGTAGGGTAAAAAATGACCCAACCTAGAACAAATTGCAACAGAATTATTTTTTGTGGCAAATATTCAAAAAACATTCAGGGATTCCAGAAAAAAGTCTACACAAATATAAGTGGGGGAACATTTTCAAAACACCCTTTGAAGTCGTCGACCTCTCATTCAACACATGAAGATTTCAGGGAGAATGTTCTGCCTGGCTGTAAGATCTATATATATCTATATTTATCAAATTGTCTTTTTATATAATGCAATCCCACATCACTATATAAGTAACCAATATCTAGAACACTTTACTGAGAGCGTTCCAGTCAATTAACACATTGATCTCTAGACGCCAGTTGACCACCTTACTTCAATAAAAATATGAAAAGACCCACCACAAATTGCATAGGGCCTACGTTTTATTTTTTTTTCAGCTCAGAATCACCAATGGAAAATCTGCTAGAAATCCATTCGGTTGAAGGATACTTAATTTACACGAATCCAAGATGGCCGCCATTCTATTTGCAGAGGACAATTTCATATACGACTTTGAATCGATTATAGCTAGGAGCAAGTGGTTGTTGATGGTTTTCTGGTAATATTATGATGATTCAAGGTTATATTCAAAGTCAAAATGTCAATTTGAAGGTCAAATGTATGCGAAAATGTGTAATTCAATTTTGGTCGAATAATCTTTTTTTTGTATTATTGAGGTAATATTTGAGTTATTTTGTGTTATTTGTGTTATTTTGATTGGATAAACTATTTCTGGTAGTATTTCAAATAAATCATAACATTTTTTCTAGGTAACAACATCAAAGAAAAGTCTGACGTGTCTCTTGTAAAACAGACCATGGAGCGTGTTACCATGAGAAGAATAAACTGGAAATGTTATGACGTATATCTGCATGATATGCAGGCTAATACAACTAATAAACCTACACCGAAACAGATCCTCTGACAGTCACATGATAGAACAAATTATTTGATTTTAAACGATACATAGAATAAAGAAAGTGAACAATGCAGAAACATACAGTACAGGCACTGACACAACCAGACAGAAAGTAAAAAAAAACACGAGCAAAATATATTGAAATCTAAGTGAGCAACACCACGGCAAGTAATACGTACTTTTATCTGAGAACATAATATTAGGCGACTATAAGTTTTGCACTATTCTGTTACCTAACTGATTGATTTATGGGACAATTGACTGTGTGTTTTTAAGCCCCGAAAGTTTTTTATTTCACAGGTGCACACCAAATATGACAGTAGGCCTTTAATGAGTGACAATTGTAAATGCGTAGTGGTAGAAGTAGGAAATTCCTTTCATTTGGGCATTATGTTAGTTGAATATTGATAAAAAATGGTATTATACTGCTATTGAATGCATTTAAAAGAACAGTGTTTGGCCAAGGCATACCCAGTTATGTACCGCTGACTCTAAAATGACCGGCGGCGACAATCCTGACATCTATTTTCTAGAAACAGTGATTCCGTAATCTGTTCAGGATCACAACAGAGAAGCACATAAATTGACTTTAGGTTGCAAAGACACAAAATCTTTCATAACTGGTCCTTTTAGTGTATATCCATCATTGTGTCATACAGTGTGCTCTTATAACATGCATCCTATTGGTATTTCAATAGACAAATTCAAATGTACTATTAAGCCGTTGTCGAATTTCACTTCACTAAAAAATGGCTAAGAAGAGGAACTCCAAGCACTTCCAATTTGTTTATGTGAGGTATAATGTATTATACTTGTGTTTGTTACAAAATCACAAAAGTGCATTCTCCATTCAAAATAACAAATAAAAAACATTTCTTATTTATATATGTAAAAATTACCTCCTCATATTTTGCTACATTTAATACGTTTCACTTGATCTTTTGACACTGTAGATGACATTGAATCATCAGAATGTTATCAGATTTTTTTTCAATTAAAATCACATCAACAAGAGGTATTCATTCGGCTTGTTCCAATTTAGATTTGTTAAAAATCAAATCTATGCGTATTTGACCTTGAAATTATAATTTGACCCTGAATATGATATTGAATAATAAAAGTTTTGCTAGTAATGGGATTATCCTGTCAAAAACACCCAAAAACGTTGTATTACATTTGGTTTCATTTGCATTTGATAAAATATTTTTATTTTATTTTTGGCTTTGAAATTGACGTTTTGACCTTATATATGACCTTGAATCACCAAACTAATAACATAAATAGATTATTGAGGCAAAATTAAATTTTAAAAGATGCATTACACTTGTTTCTGATTACATTTGTTAAAAATCGCATGTCCACATTTTATGTCTAAAAATTGACCTTATGACCTTCAAGATGATCTTAAATCATCATAATATTCACGGAAAGTTATTCTCCTATCACGTACACACCTAAAAGAGGCCTTACACTTATTCTCCGCTTCATTTGTTGAAAAATCAAATATAAAAATTATTGTCAAGAAATGCAGGCGACCATCTTGGATTTATGGTAAATTGGTGTCTTTCCAGCAATTGGATTTTAGATGATTTTTATTATGTTTTTCTTTTGTTTATTCTGAACTGTTTGCTGCTTTATTTTTGTTCATTCAGTGGATTTTAATAGATTTGATAATTTTTATAGTTCAAGTATTTTTTTATAATAAAAAAAAACAGTTTTGGCTTTTAAAAATATGTTCCCCCCATTATATTTTTGTAGACTTTGTATATGTTATGTAGATACCCATGTAGAGTCACATGTCATCAAAATAAATTATGTTGCAATTTGTTCTAGGTCAAAGTTCAATTTGACTGGACTATTTGTATTTCTGCACTTTAGAAAATGAAATGAAAATGAAATGAATCGGGCTTTAGGCCACCTTTGTGCACATATAGGCTAAACTGGGCCAGGAGAACCTCCTGAGGATGGTGAGATGATTGAGATGACACTGTCCTCCAGACACAGGATTCGAAATTCGAATCCTGTGTCACACGTGGATGGGGAAGAAACAATTTTGTTTCTTTCAAACCGCCGAGACCGGGAACCGAACCCCGGACTCTGGCGTGAAAGGCAGCGGTGCTAGCCACTACCCTGGGGCCCCCGCCCCTGCACTTTAGATCGCCGATCAATGTTTGAAACTTGCATCGCTCCCAACAAACACAAAACACTCGTATAAATTTTGTACAACGTCAGCCCAACGTCTTTGACGTTGGTCCAACATTGTACAAATGTTATACAAATCTTTTGTTTTTGTTTCAAACGTGTCGCATATTACGAGACAGGGCGATGATGTGGAATAGTCTCGGTACCCAGCCCAGAACTATACTGCTCCGCAAAGCCACCAAAGGCAGTAACTGCTCACTTGTAAAGTAAGCAGTTAATGCCTTTTGGCTTTACATGGAAGTTTTCTGCGATGCGAAGGCAAACAGTAGTAATTGCTCACTTGAAAGTAAGCAATTACTGGGGTTTGTTTTCATGTGTGCATTTGATATGAGGGATGACAACTAATACATTAGAATAACAAGTGTACTACCCTGGACAAAATTACACTCTAAACAATATAGGTTCTTTGAAAAGAACCCTTCAGTACTTTTGCCATGCAACCCCTGCAGGGTTCTCCTGGGGTTGCATAGTACTGAAGGGTTATTTCTGAAGTATTTAAAGTTTTCTGAACAAGGTGCAAATATTCGTCTGCGGGGATGCTTAACATAGGCCTACATTCAATACGATTAGTTTATCTGTGTTTCGCGAGCAAATAAGGGCTGACTTTCCTGTACAAAATTGCAAATCACAGACCTACTCCTGGTGCCGAAGATTTATTCTTGCATTATACCGGTTGTCGCATTATGATGTGACCTAAAGAGTCAAATCATGTACTTGTTATTAGCTTTTAACTTACACCTAAGATCGTCTCAAAACATATTTAATTGAAAAATTGTCCACTGAAATATTTGTATTTGTTTCAGTCGAGAAAAGTCGCCGGCCGACGTACAGAGTTCATCTGCCATAATACCCAGAAAATCTGAGGTAAGTTAATGTAGATATAGAAAAAACTTTAAAACTCAAGCGAAAAATTCAAAATGTCTGTAGACTGCGAACTTTGCAGTCTGTAGACATTTTGAATTTGTCAGTGGTAAGTGTGTGTAACATCCGCAGCCCACAAATGAAAGTAGTTAAAACATTAATTAAACACGACTTTAGTGTTTTATTAGCAGGTAAAACCTTTAAGCCCTAAGGATGCATCAAAGCATCATTTTGCATCTCTGAAGAATGACTTATTTTCCTACACCTAGGGGGTTTTGAACGAAAAAATTCCATGGAACTGTTTCCATATTGACAATATATTTTTTTCATTTGACACCCACTTCAAATCATCTTCATTCACTACAAGTCGAGAAATGCGATAGCAATTCTCGGCTTGTAGTGGATGAAGATGACCATAGTAAATTCAGGCTTGAAAGGGTTAAATCACTGTTATTGGGAATGAAAATGAAACAAGAGTTTAAACATCGAGATTTGCAAATGTTTGGTCTTAAATTAAACAAATATGAGTAATTTTCACCCACTTGAAGTTGTGGGTCGCGGTAGCGAGACACAACTTCAAGTGGGTGAAAATTTAAATTATTTAATTTAGCGCTTTAACAGTTTAGTAATTGAGCTGCCGTTATTTTTGCAGACCAGTGCTGAGGAACACTAATTTTAGTGCAATAATTTTGCAAGAAAAGTAAAGAATATAGTCATATGATGAAAAGATATTAGATGCTAAATTTGTGTCTCGCTGACGCGATTCACAACTTAAAGTGAGGGAAAATTATGCAGATTTGACAGAATGAAAGTCAACTATTTTCAAATCTTGCTGATTAATGTCACATTTTACCATTTGCATGTCTCACATTTAAAGTGATAATAAACATTTTTAAAAACCGAATATAATCGTGACTGGCAGTTAAATAGTTAAATATCAAATGTCTGTATTATCTAGGTTGCCAAAGCTGTTCGTAAGACGTTGAAAATAGCGGGAATGCACCACAAAGGTGAGAATTTACTTAGAATATTCAAACAGAGTGTTATGATGTATTATGCCTCTAATTATATGCATAGCTTACTTTCGTGTAGGTTTAAAATCTATGTATATCCCTACTGTTTTGCAAAGCTAAAATGCAGTAGCAGCTTACTTTTCAAATAACTAGCTACTGCCTTTTGGCTTTGCAGAGAAGTATACAACAGTAAAATTCTAAAACCTTCTTCGGAAAGATCAGTAGCGTTAATTATTGTTAGTCCAATGACATTGAACTTCTCTGCGACCATTATATCATTGACGTTCAAAATAATTAAATTAAATCGTATGGAAAATAACAAACATGCAACTTATAGTCCCTATATGTAGAGATATATTTTGTGCTACGTCTCAAAGCTATGCTGATATTATCGTTATTATTTTGAAATACATTACTGTAAATAAAACTATTCATCATACTATTTTTAATGTAATTTCCGTCTAAATTGGATCAACGTCGCGTGTCTACTAAATTATTGACCCCAAGAACCGCGGATTTTGGCTATATAGATCATTTAGTTCAGAGAGAACGATAGATTATTGATAATCCATGGCATTAAAACTGTAAATTAAAAAAATAATTGAAATGTATTCGTTTTCAAACAAACACTCACCTACCATTGGTATCATCCCACATTCAGTTTATGCTCATCTCAGTTTTTCGCTATTCACAAATGACGCTTCCAATTTATATCCCCTATGTGAATTTTGTGAAATAATCAGCGCGGTGGCATCAAAGTGGCCTACATTGTTCATCTGAATTATTATCTGTAATTATGTATTACGTGATCTGATGAATAAATATAAAATTTAATTAATTAAATAAAGTTCTATCACCAGATACGACCCCTTAGTAACAAGCTGATGTCATAGTTACGATATCCTCCCCTTGTTTTCTGAGGGTCGTATCTGCGACCTTTTGGTACCAAGGTGAGGATAATAACGATGAAAACGACCGTTATTACGGTAATTCGGATATATGGATATAATTATTATGGTAATTTCTTTGCGTTGCAGGGCCCAGAAAGAGAAGTGTGTCCTCGTCGCTTACGGACGATAATGTGTTTGGAATGTCTCTCTTGGAAGGAGGTGAAGTGTAGCTCAGCAAACATGAGACATTCAGCCATTGTTGGATCAATGTTAGCCCACCGTCTACGACGCTGGACCAACAGTGATCCAACAATGGCTCAAAGTCTCCTGTTTGCTGTTAGTGTAGTAGGCCTACTCGGCAAGCCGAAAATCCATTTGGTTTTTGCACTGCGGTAATATACAGTCGCATACAAATATTTTTTTCTAAGTACTTTTCTTTTTTTTTTTAAATGATAAACTGTGATGGTAAACATAGTCTATCTTGTTCACAGCATAAACATTGATATGGCGAATGTTCGTTATATAGTCAAAATGTCATTGAATGGCAAGCTCAGATACTGAACTGTAATTAGTAATTTCAGTTGTAATTTCGAACGCTGATTAGTGATTACTGACGTCACTGCTCATATAAAATATCCTATTGAAGTTTAGGCTCGAACGATCACTTCGGAAAGTTGGCGATCGGTTATTTCGTTTCATTATACCATCCACTAAACCCTTGCACCGCCAATCTCAAGCCAAATGAAATGCCACCCCAGCAAACACAAAACACTTGTATAGCATTTGTACGAAGTTGGACCAACGTCGAAGACGTTGGGCCGGCGTTGTACAAATGCTATACAAATGTTTTGTGTTTGCTGGGACTGTATTATAATTGACGAAATATTTTGCGGCAGATGCTGAGTTACTCTACTAATTATATTTTAGAAATGTCCATTTCGAATAATTGATAGTGCTATTTTCTTAAAAAACAATATATAATTGTGTTACGCAGCTATGATACTGGCATGTAGGCCTATACTTAATTAGCATCAAAGGAACTCAATGTATATTCTATATAAATAAATAACTAGTTATTTTTAAAAAGTTGACAACATAGGCCTACATTACCATTGTTCTTAATTATTGTTTTTTTCTTTTGAAGTTTGCAACAAATAAACATATATTTAGCGGCCTATACGTCTAGCTGTTTTGTCATAAGGGGGCAACCATTTAATTACTAGGGGGGCTGGAGTTTTGGAACTGGACAAATTATTTATTTCACCTCCTGTCTGCAATATTTTATTTATTTCACACACTGCCTCAAGCAAAAGATTTATTTCACTTTCTTAAAATGTATTCTTTCTGTCTACAAAATTGGATCCAATTTTTTGACGACCATTAAATATCTATCTACAACATATCCTTCAGACAATTATTTATTTCATGAAAAATCATTCTCAAAATATTTATTTCAAAAATACTCCAACTCCCCAACCCCTAGGAATTGAATGGTGGCCCCCTAACAACTGAATGGCGGGTGCGGTGTAGGTGAATTTTCCACGAGGTCGCCAGTCAATATACTTGATTGGATGGGTCTCTTAATATCATTGCAAATCAACACATATAGCACAAAAATAAATACATTGTCACTCTTTTCATGGATTACGTATGATACGTATAAACCCAAAGATGGTTTATTGTTGAGTCACTGTCTGCGACGCTGGCCCAACATTAAAACAGTACTGGGTCAACATCTCGTGTCAGCTGAATTGTCTGTTGCAATGCTCTGACGCTGTCTGCTGTTGGTTGTGCCAGTGGAAAATTGTACAAATTTGCAGTAGAATATGAATTCACTTCATCAACCACGATACAATAATTAAACCTATAGTCCCCACTGCGCACACGACGTTGCTGCGACGTTGAATCAACGTCATCGACGTTGATTTAACGTCGCAACAACGTCGTGTGCCTAGTGGGATGTGACCATTGTGGATCACAGACTGCGATGCTGGTCCAGCATTGTAATAGACCTGAAAGGTTTTAGTCACGTGACAGACCTTTTCCAACATCGAAACCACACAGGTTAAATATATCGTGCTTACTTGGAAAATTCCAATTGAATAAGCTGGTTTATTATTCAGAAATATCTAGGTGAAGGTCAAATAAAGGCATACGAACTTTTTTTCGACAGTACAATAACTGAATACATGCCGATTTAAATGCAAATTAAATTACCAGTGTTGCCTCCGCATATGGACTGTTGTTGCACCTGACAAAATCTAAGATATAATTTCAACTGAGATTCTGAAAGTGTAAATTCTTCATTCCATATCGGCTTGATTGTATGCATGGGATTTGATTAGGCCAACCGAAATGTCAGCCACATTATAATATGACATGCCCATGATGCCGGCTGGTGTAATTAAATTATTATATTTGCTTATGTAGAGCCTAAATCTAAATTACATGGTATACAGACATGTTGAATAATTGCTAAACTAATAATCTCACACGATTGATATCGGGGTGACATTTTGATTGCCGCAATAATTCACCCAAGTGTTTTGCAGGCCTGGATAGTCTAAAATATGGAAAATTTAACAAACGGAAAGGAAATCAATACTCGGGATGAACATACCCCAGCAAAGATGAGACGTTGACTCGGTTTTACGTTGGGCCAACGTCCCATGTTTGCTGAGAGTGTCCGTTCACGAGTTAGAGCCTGTGTCATAAGTGGGTGTAGTCCTATAAGTATGTAACCCTTTGCCCGCTACGTTATCTTATTTAAATTTTCACCCACTTGAAGTTTGGTCTCGCTGCCGCGACCCACAACTTTAAGTGGGTGAAAATTGCTTAGGCCTATATTGTTTAAATTGAGGGGCAGAGACCAGACATTTGCTTATTTTGCTGTTTAAGCACTCATTTTATTCCCAATAACAGTGATTTGATCGGCTAATCGGAGGAATTAAATGCGATTATAGTCGTGCATAGCGCTTAAAGGGTTAATTTAGGAGCCTACATAAATTTGGATGTCTTTAACCCTTTGATCGCCAATCACGATTATCTTTGTGTTTAATATGTTCTATTGAGACATTAAGTAACTGTGTTGGTGGTGAAACGAAGGTTTAATAAAAAAACAACGCTAAATATTTGATCGATAATTAAAGTAGTAGCCCACTATGAACTATCAACGGTATTGAGGGAATTCAGAAAGCATGGCGCCACCTGGTGAAAATATATAAACTAAACAGTCATTTGTGTGGATAAGGGTTTTCAAAAACAAATATTATCATTTTTCCCGCTTCAGGGTGGCCCAGGGTGGATCGCGTTCCGGTAGCGGCCCACAAGTGGGGGGAAAATAAATTAGATAACACCGCAGTTAACCCTCGGGGACTGACTTTAGAAACTGACGTCAATAGAACGACTTTAGACGTCAGAATCTGACGCCTGTAAACCATGGTTTAAACACAAAATATTTCAGCGTTAAGGGTTAACCCTTTCAAGCCTGAATTTACCATTGTCATCTTCATCGACTACAAGCCGCGAATTGCTGTCGCAATTCTCGACTTGTAGTAAATGAAGATGATTTGGTGTGGGTGATAAATTAAAGAAAATTACTATTTATTCGTAGAACAATTTCATCAAAATTTGCCTCCTAAAACCCTTAGCTGTAAAAAATCAAGTATGTTTTCAATGGTGCAAAATGATGCTTTAATGCATCGTGAGGGCTGAAAGGGTTAAGGCACCGTATTTTTCCACTTACCCAGTTATCAGGTTATGATACTAATAATAATATACGTGACATTTTCAACGTGTTTTGTGTTTATAAAATAATATGACATTTCTTGACAAATGTCTTACAGATTTCCTACCTCCCGGCATGAGCAGCGACAACAGCACGGACAGCAGCTCGGGAACAGAAGGTAACGAGGACGTGTCCATGGCCATGATCATGAGCCTGCTGGAGGCTGACGGCGGACTCGGCGGCCCGGTGGACTTCCAGAATCTCCCCTGGCCTTTGTAGAATGCAGCCATTCTGCAAATAGCCTCTCAGCAACTAAATGAAATGAATCGGGCTTTAGGCCACTTTTGTGCACAAACAGGCTAAATTTGGCCAAGAGAGCCTCCCGAGGATGGTGAGATGACACTGTCCTACAGACACAGGATTCGAAATGCAAACCCTGGAGGTCTGAGACCGAGCACGCTACCTCTCGGTCACGATGGCTCCCCATAATACTGAATTTTATGAGTGGATGGGGAAGAAACATTTTTGTTTCTTTCAAACCGCCGAGACCGGGAAAACAAACCCCGAGCTCTAGCGTGGAAGGCAGCGGTGCTATAACCACTATCCTAGGCCCCCGCCCCCTGACATTTGTAGACTGGAGCCATTCTGCAAATAGCCTAGTCCAGCAAACATGAAACATTTGTAAAACATTTATACAATGTTGGACCAACGTCAAATACGTTGGGCCGACGTTGTATTAATGCTATACAAATGTTTTGTGTTTGCTGGCCTAGCCTTTTGAGCTACTGCCTTTTGACTCTGCAGGGTAGACTACTGACAATTTACTCGTCTGGTGGTACAGACAATCTTTGGATGGCTAATTATACTCAAATATTTTGTTTTCATTCATCTTCGAATGACCAAACGTGGGATTAGCATCGAGCCAGAGTCTCGAAAACGTTAGCCCAATGTTAAGCCGACGTTTGGAGTGGCTTGGACAAAAACGGGTTTTAGTTTTGTGTGCGCGGAACATAGTAAAATGTATCTAAAAGATACGGCTGCCCACCCATCTATCTAGGGACAAATAGTTATCGGTGTCTATGTACCTTCACAATATGTAGGCTACCTATGTGCATTTTAATTTGATTCGACGTAAATTTGATGAAATCTGACCATTTTTGTCACAAACAACATTTACAAATGACAAATGTTTAATTTTTCCAACTATTCCATTATCTATTTGTGGTGCATATGGGGTCCTAGACACACAAAGAATATAAAGTGTCATGACCACTGAAGGGAACGTAATGACCCTCTAGTTTCGAGGGACACATTGTTGATGGTACAGTTTTTCAAACAGATGAAGAGTGTCATAATATTGTATATAATTATTATCTTTTATGTGTATATTATTTTTTGAAACTTGCACTGCTGTTTTTATGCATTAATCAAATATGTTATCATGGTTGCATTTTCAATAATGTAGAATAATTTATGAGATATAAAGGCCACAAAGAAAATATATTTTGACACTATACGGTCTGAAATCTGAGATGCAATCACGAGACATTGGGCCAGTTCTGGTTCAATAGTTTGAACTTTAGTTAAATATTGATCCACTATTGGACCTGTCCTTACTGAGAATTACATCATTATTGCATTTTTTACAAAACCTCCCATAGTCAGAACAATTACATTGATATAAATAGAATGAAAAATAGGCATAATGGCCTACCCAGCAAACACAGAACATTTGTAGGCCTACCTATAACATTCATATAACATTAGTACAATGTTGAAGACGCTGGGCCGACGTTGTACAAACACTGACACAATGTTTGGCCAGTATATGTGACTCTGAAAGAACGCTGGTTTAAACGGTCTGGGGACATGATTTTATGCCAACAACCAATCAACGTCGACCGCACCCCCTCCCTCTAGCATCCAGTTGTTTTCTTGTTGTTTTCATTTACCTCGAGCTGTGAATTGCTGCCGTCATTCCCATCCTAAGGTGAATAAAAATGCCTTGATTTTTATAAAATAATCTCGGAATAAAGCATTATTGTGATGAATAGTTAAGCGCGGATCCATGGAGGAGGCGCACGCACGCCCCCTTGTGGGCCAAATTCTTGAAAAGTCCCCTAAATTGCCTAGATATGCCAAAAAATTCTCAGGGCCAAGCGTCTAAACCCCCTCCCCACACACCCCTCCTATTCATATCCTGGATCCGCCCCTGATTGTAGCCTACTAGATTTTATTTTATTCAAAAATATGCTACGTGGTGTATAAATGCGACGGGGGAACCAGAAGGGTTAATGACGTGCATAGTCGTGTGTGCCCAGAGGGTGGCGTCGTGTCGTGTTGATCGTGACAAAAAACATTGCTACGCCAATCGGTTAAATCAAGAAAACACAATGCAATGTGGGCTGCCATAATTCAACGTAACTCACCAGGTGACACTCGCGTAGAAATGAACAATAATGTTGTGCTCGTCTTGGTAAAGATTCACACAACTGCGAAATGGGCATGCGTGGGACGGTCAGGTGTAGGCCTACATTAGCCTATAGAGTACACTTTGACGGCATTAATATCAGAGACTGAACTGATTACAGGATACTACTCCAACGAGAAATTGGCCCAATGTTGTTTTAATGTTACACCAACGTCTGCGACGTTGGCCGACATTAAACCAACATTTGGTGAGAGTGCCTATTGGCTGGGAAAGCTCTCACTGTCAATATCCTGTGAGTCAACTGTTTCCAGGCCCCCATGGTAACACAACCGTTTGTGTCTCAAAACAAAGCCCACATAAGAGAATTGGTGAATTATTTCCTCACAGATGTCGCTCAAGTATATAGAGTTTATATGATTTGGGAATTTGCTTTTAAAGCTGCGATGTGTATGAAACGCATATAGTTTTATTATCTTGGCTGATAACTGTGGATGTGGGGTGATATGTTATTGTGGAATGTCCAGGGGCCACTGTTGCATTCTGGGGACACCCTTTTCCAGTGTATTTTGACAGTTGACTATACCTTTAACCCGTTGAGCTCCCCAGAAAACACACAACATTTGTATAACATTTATACAATGTTGGACCAACGTTGAAGACGTTGGGCCGACATTGTATAAATGGTATACAAATGTTGTGTGCTTACTGGGTCTGAGCTATTAAATTTCAATTTTGAGTCACTTGAACTTGTGAACCACAACTTCAAGTGACTGAAAATTAGCGCACAATGTCGTAAATGTGGGACACAATTCACTGTTAAAATTTGTCAACAAGTGAAACACTGAGAAACTACTATTTGTCAATGCTCTGGGGTGAACCCTTACAGCGTGGGGATCGACTTTAGACGTCAAAAACTTACGTCAGATTCTGATGTGTAAAGTCAATCGAAATGAAATGAATGGGGTTTTAGGCCACCTTTGTGCACATATAGGCTAAGGTGGGCCAGGAGAAACCCCTGGGGATGGATGGTGAGATGACCCTGCCCTCCAGACACAGGATTCGAAATTCGAGCCCTGGTGGTCTCAGGCCGAGCACACTACCTCTCGGGCACGGAGGCTCCCCACAATATAGAATCTTTAAGAGTGTATTCAAATGCAGCGGAAAGTGCCAACTAAGACATTTATGAGGGTTTCAAATTAAAAAAACCTTTGGTTTCCAACTTTTAACACATGTGGAGACAACCACATAACATAGTTATTTGTATAAAGAATCTTCCACCGGCAAACACCACTTGGATTTCGGCAATCTGATGAGTTTGATTTTGAACAATGTTTTCAAGGCACTTGAATAATGAATTCGAAATTTATGCTTGGATTACAAGCACAATCTCTGGTTATTTACTGGTATCTGACGACAACGAGTAGATATTTTACAAAGCCGAAAGATGGTAACTGTGTATTTCCAAAGTGATAAGTTGCTGTCTTTTGGCTTTGCATGTCAGTAACTGTATATCTCTATACGACATTAAGTACAAGTTAACCGAGATAAACGGCATACCTCTCATACTAATTATTAGCCACACTTGAAAGAAACGAAAGTCCAAACACATAAGGTTAATCACAGTTAAAATTTATTATCAACAATCTAACAATTATGCATGAAAAGATGTATCCTATAACATGAATATATTATTGTTAAACTATTAAAAATTGTATATTGCACAATAAACACACCCGTTATTCATATGATTTATGGATTTTTTTTCTCTTTTTGGGTGGGACGTCGCGATACATCGACATACAAAACACGAAAATATCCCTTCAACAAAGTATTTAAACCAATATTGCATCCTAGGGCTTTTTTTATAAATGTTTAAATCCTTTGCTGAAGATCCTGCTGTGTGAAATGTAAGCCACTTAAAAAATACTTGCAAGCATATTATTTTCACGGGCTTGGATCACTGGATAGACATTTGCAATATAAATTGGAGCATGACGTTTGAAGATTAGGTCAACCATCATCAGTGACATCAGGTAATGTAACGGACGTCCAGACAATAACGTCCATTACAGTACTGCTCTGCAAAGGCAAAGCCTACTTTAAAAGTAAGCAGTTGTGGCTTCGCAAAGCAGAATAGCCGACACAATGGTCTTTACATATTATTAAGTAGTTTCCATGTCTATATCAGTGCCTGCTTGGTGATATTCTTTTTTCATTCTTCAACACATAAAATACAGCATATCCTCACTTGCCCCCACATTTCACCACCGTTTTCAATATTTACTAGATACAGTATATACTTATATTACTTTCATATATATATATTCAAAACATTTTTGTCGACTCCAGTAATCTTCCTGTGTTTTATGAACACTTGTGTAATTGTATTGCGCAAGTAAACTCTTGATTAAAGGGATAAATTAAATAATTTAAATTTTGAAGTTGTGTCTCGCTACCGCGACCCACAGCTTCATGTGGTTGACAATTATTCATAATTATTTGCTTAATATGAGACCAAAAATTGGCATATCTTGATGGTTAAACACTCATTCGTGCTCATTTCGTTCCCAATACCAGACTGATAAAACGAATTAAAAACGACGAAACGTACTTAGCAGAGAAAGGGTTAATAATGTCACAGTCCCGCAGTGATTAAAATGGCAAAAATATCCCAAGGTTGTGCTTCGCGATTATAGCGAGTCACAAATTGAAGTGAATATTTTTTGGTCTAATTCATTTAGCTTTCTCCAGCTCCCTTTTCCACCATATCGTCCAGAGTTGACTGCACGTTGGCGAGAGCGTCCAGGTAATGATGGGGTACCATGCTGAGCCGTGTATCATCCTCACTCTTAATGTGTCTCTCTACTTCCTCAAGATCATCAACCCCAGTCAATACAAACAGTGTCTTCATGCCACACCTATTCCCGAACTGTATGTCCGTATTTAATCTGAGAAAAAACACACCCACGTATAAGAAGGGGTGGTTACAATGTAGTCATTGAATATACAACTGTAATGAATACCCAGAAAACATGAGACGTCGGCCCAACGTTGGTTTACTGTTGGTCCAGCGTCTACGACGCTGGCCCAACAGTAAGCCAGCGTTGAGTCGACGTCTCATGTTTGCTGGGTAAATACAAATTGTTTTAACAACAGTTTTCGCACCTCACATATCATGAACCGTAACGTTCATCTGGAATATATTTTTTTGAAGTATCTCAAAGACCGTCATTGATATAGTATATTTGGCGAATTGTAGCTTTTAATAATAAATAACCTGATCAAATTTGAGTCACTTTGCTAATGTATGTTTAACAGCTAAGACCTCCCCCCCGTTTGTTTATTGTTGGGTCACCGTCAGCAAGGTTTGTCCAGCATTCAACCAACATAGACTGAGTTTAAATGTACGGCAGTATCCAGCAAACACGAGACGTTGGCCCACCGTTGGTTTACTGTTGACCCAACAGTAAACCAACGTTGTGCCAACGTCTCATGTTTGTTGGGAATAAAGCTTTCCTGGTATCATTACCTATCTCCCACCATGACAGTTGTATCGGCATTTAAGTCGTGGGACTCCTTCAGAACATCAAACATGGCGGTGTTTGGCTTGCCGCACACGACATCAGGCACTCTGCCGCAGCCAGTCTCTATAGATTTTATAATTGTTCCACCACCTAGATACACGAAGGAATAATTGAAAAATTTTAGTTACCGTGTAAATGTTTCTTTTTTTATATGCAAAGTTCAAGTGTGACAGCTAGATTAGACATACAATTCAAAGAAATGAATGAAACAAATAGACTAGATCAATTTATACATGTGCAGACTATTTGTAATTAAAACGAATTCAATCGCTGTAAAATAACTGCAAATATATCCAAAATATATGTGGGTCATTTTATTAAATAATAAGAATTTACAGTGTTTAGGATCTACAACTTACCAGGAAACATTCGCCCATTTCTAGCGGGAAAAGTAGAATCGTCATTGGTTGCTATAAATAGACACTCTTTCTGTTGTCTGATGTAGAGAACAGCCTTGAGTAGCTTGTAATAGTTAAATGTTCTATCTAATCCAGCCACCACACAGTTAACCTGAATAATAATAAAAAAATATCCTTTCTACACAAATATATCACGATTTGTGTAATGTTTCCTATTTATTTTATTATTTATTTTATATTGCTAACATACTAGATAACCTGTGGTTCACAATATGTTCGCTCCTCAGGAGGTATGTAGCCTTTGTGACCATCATCCAGGCGTGTTTGTCAGTATTAAGAACTGGTGTTCAACGTCTTGTGTCTAACGGAAGCGATTCTAGTAGGGAAATTATATTAATTTCATGTAAAATTTAAGTGTCCGTTGGCAACCCTTTGAGTCAAGGCCTATGCGTGTGCAAAATATGAAGTTGATCCATCAATGGCACGGTGATCTGCATAGTCATGACATACATACATAAACACTCACATGTCAAGTTTTTGTGGTATATTATACTACTTGACTAAAGCTTTTAATATTAAAAATTAGAATTTGACAACTGAATTGACGTAAAACTATAGGTGGTGAGCTTGTCTCTTAATAATCAATTGAAAGAGTCTTAATGTATCCATTAATTTTTTGATAAAAAATATACATGTTTATTCAATAATGCAGCATGAACCATTGGTTTATATGCTACGTATACAAAATAGTACGAGAGGTATGATGCTTGCAAGCTATTTTGAACAATACAATAACCCATTGTATTTTGAACAAGCATTTAGCCCGGGTCGTATGTCGTGCTTCCAGGTTATGTTACGTAACACCACTCCTTCATTCAATGCATTGGCTCAAAATTAAATACAGAATAGCTTTCAAACACGAAGGGTGCTGAGAGTGGGATTAAGGCATTCGAAGCTTGTATAAGAGCTATCTCTTAGCCTATCCAAATACTTCATTAGTATATAATACTCATTGGAAAATGTCTGGTTGGCAAGGGAGGCAAGGAACCTGGAAACAGAAGCATTTTAGAATTTAATTAATTTTGAAGCGCCCTCTGCGAACAGAGGGTCGCGGTGGTCTAAATGAGGTGTTGAATCAGCCGGTAGCTACCCTATATCTCGTGTCTTAACTCTTGAAATCTGGATGAAAATGGCCGATAAAGTTTTAATTTTGACAGATCCTTTAAAGGTGTAGTCAACTGTTAAAATTCACGGGACAAGGGTCCCACAGAAGGCAATAGTGCCCGTGGGTAGGCCAAGTCCCTATTCCATAATAATACTAAATATGCGTTTCATACCTAAAGCCTCATTAAGAGCAAGTTCTCAAATCACAGCAAGTTCATATATACTTGAGCGACATCTATGAGTTTAAAATTCAAAGATCTTGGCCCTTACCCCTACTTGGTCGCTTGCTTGCAAACAAACTGACTATATTACTGCGGGGATGTTGAAACTGCTTGACCCAAGCTTGTATTGACATGCCCAGTAAACACAAAACATTTGTATGACTTTATGCAATGTTGGACCAACGTCGAAGACGTTGGGCCGACGTTGTATAAATGTTATACAAATGTCTTGTGCTTGCTGGGCAGGAGGACTTTCTCTCAAACATTGTACATTTATTCAATGTTGGTTCAATGTTGGGCCAGCGTCGCAGACGTTGGCCTAGCATTAAAACAGCATTGAATCAAGTCCCGTTTAAGTAGTATCTTGTAATCAGTTCAGTGGCTATATTAATGCCGTCAATCTGTACTCAATAGGCTACTGTTGGCCTACACTTGACCGTCCCAGGCATGCGCGTCTTGCAGTTGAATCATTCTTTAAATGAACATTTGAGACATTTCTTTTATTAAACCTATGCCTCTCGTGTACACTTAAGTTCACTTAGTATGTTTGACATACTTAAAATTGCGTTCTGAATTTTGGATCAAATGTGATCAATTTACCTCGTGTTGTTTGCCTGACTGTCTGTGTGCCATCGCCATACTCCAGCATACCCTGAGATGAACGTCAGAGTTATGTAATTTCATTGAATTTGGGTTGAATGGTCTAAAAGTGTCTAAAGTTGATAATTTGATAAATAGAAAGTTCCTAGAAGCGTGTCATCTTAATTGTGAAATTAAAAAAGTTCGCTTGTTCTCTTTTCAGAGCCACCAGGGGATTTAAACCCTTGCTTTTCACTCACCATGGCAGTCCTCGCGGGGGGTGGCAATTATGTTGATTATCACCCCCTGCGATGACATGTGGTGAGTGACAACAGACTGTGACGTCTGTTGTTGTCGTGACGCGGTGGCTGGCCTGCTTTTCACTCACCATGGCAGTCCTCGCGGGGGGTGGCAATTATGTTGATTATCACCCCCTGCGATGACATGTGGTGAGTGACAACAGACTGTGACGTCTGTTGTTGTCGTGACGCGGTGGCTGGCCAACGCCGTAGGTGTTGGCCCGTCAACGCGTCGCACCTGGCACTAGAGAGCTTGTCCGACTAAAAGCTCCCAATAACATCTCGTGCGTTCTCTGTGGCAGCTCCATATCTCTGGGATATAGTTCCTAATAATTATGACGAGCTTAATAATCCGGGATGGGTGGCATATCCTGGTCATGTTTGTTACTATACACGGGGACCTAATAATAATAATCTACAAAAAAAACCTTAACTGTCGATGTATCTCTTACCTCTGAGTCCAGGTCCATGTCAGTGTAGTCATCCCAACTTGTTTTGTTAACAATACTTCCGTCAAGCTGCAAATACAAAAATATAGCTAAACATATACGCTAAAAAATATACATACCGAAACAAAAACTAGGTTTCATCGGTCACGCGTCCATATTGACGAAATTTTAAATGCAATATTAAAGAGGTAGCAGGATACCTCACTACCCAAAGATTATTGCGGTCAAATGTCATGCCGATCTGATCAAACTCAACGAGAAATAGATAAGCAAAAAACGGCCGTAGAATAATAATAAAAAAATAAAGATTCGTTTGGAAAACAACAGTTTGGAAGTAGTTGAACGTTCAAACTATTTGAAAATTATAAGGCAGCGTGGCCAAAACATATTGAGGTGGCAGTGAGGCCAGCGTCTCATGAACACAGCAAAAATAAACCTTCAATGTTCCAAAAGTGGAGACTAACTAATTAGCAGGATTAATAGTCTCAAAACATCACTCACCTCAAGTGGTAGATGCGTAATGCCAATATCGGTGAGCTCGTGAGCAATACCTTCCATACCGACAATGTAAGCTTTACCTTTGAATGACCGATTTTTCAAGTGCTGTGCTGCGACGTAGGCAGATGTAATGACTTGTTCCTGCAATAAGAACGTAAACATTTGACATAAAGTTCTACTAACCTTTGTCGAGAGCTTAGCCTAGCCTACATGAGGGGTATAAATGAGAATAACTCAATGCATGGATGTTAGACGTCAGAGGAGTAGAAAAAAACATTCTTATCTAAATAATGCTGAGCAGCCTGCAAATTGAAGCGGAAATCATTCTTCCTAGTAGGCCTATCAGTGAAATCACGCATCACGTGAACATGGTAATTTATTCAAACAATTAAGTTGTGAAATATAGGCCTACGTCGATTTGTAACTGCCCAGCAGACACAAGACGTTGAATCAATGTTAGAATAAAGTTGGCCCACCGTCTACGACGCTGGCCCAACGTTAAACGAACATTGATTCAACTTCTTGTGTCTGCTGGGTGTCGTATTTTTCATCCACAAACAGACCGGGAATCAGACGTCTCTGATCCACATAATTATATTAATAATTAAGCATAAACATCCGATCAGATTTGTATTTGTAGTAGACACACCTCCAAGTTGACCCGATAATAAAAAACAGCATGTACATGCAGGCAAGCTAGGGTCTGATGTAAGCACGGCGTTCACTAATGGCCCTGTCACATTTGGCCGGGATATATATAGCCCGACGGACATGGAACGAACCGCATACGTTGGTGCTTGTCATTTTTTGTTATTAATGCTGTCGTTGTCCGAAAATTCGTTTTATGTTCGGTGATGTTCGTTATTATGTAACTACGTCCGTCAGAAATGCGTGTTTCGTTCAGTATTATTATATATCCTGAATATGTTGGTTTTTCTTCCAATACGGAAGAAAAACCAACAGACAACCAGACGACGCGATACGTCGTCGTCTGGTGATGTGCGTTGCCCAGTCCGGCCAAATGTGACAGGGCCATTAGAAACTTGCCAAACATAAGATGCATATTCCTTAAAATTATTCTTTAAAATAACATTTCTATCAAAACAGCATTGTGTTGTTGCACTATTTCTAATATTTTTCATTCATTTAAAGCTGGTATTTCTGGTCGATCTATATATATATATTTGTTGTAAATAGCTATTTTAATGTGCTTAATATTGTCACTGAAAGGGTGATCATCTAGCTACAAATGAAAAAATAACCTTCCAAGTATTACCTTTCTGGCTTGGTAACCGAAATTAGCTAATTTTTTAGTCACATCCTCCCGACTTATCGTACTGTTGTTAGTGAGGAAGAATATGCCTTTACCCTGCAGAAAAAACATAAATACTGATCTGTAATTTGCAAATAATCTCATTTACATCAAATTAAAAATGTAGCTACTCTACACATCAAGAAATAGTTGTCAATTTTATAAGGAAGGCAATGTGTTGTTTTAGACTATTAAACATTAAAGTTAACGTTCTCAATAGCCTTTATAACTATTTTAGTCACTGCTACAAAAAAAATATGAGTCTCACCATATTATGCAAAGTCTGAAGTACTTTAAATGCTCCTGGGATTACTGTACTTCCATGCCAGATAACACCTACAAATTGAAGGCATGTATCATGCACAGCGACAACGCTGTTTAATTTTGTAAAAGTAATTATTATGCATATTTTAAATATCTTGTGTATGCTAAGGTATATAATCATGATAATGGCAAATTTAATTTTAAGTTTACATAACTAATTACCCTGTTGTATATACATATACATATCTATTACATACTGTTAATTTGAATGAATATTTAAAATATACTTCCCGTCGTCAATATATAATATTTATCTATCATTCTCCAGAATAACCGTTGAACAAATACAGATCCCACTCGTGACTTCATAATTGTGTCAATATAATAAAAAAAAACTATAGCATAGCATCTGAATATTTCAGAAACATTTTGTAAAACATAACATTCCTTTCAATAATACATGTACATGTATATCAAAAGTAATAATTTGAGAAAACATTTAGTAGTGTTTTGGCCCAAATAATATTACTACGTGTGATATTAGGTTTTCTCAATCAATCAATCAATCAATCAATCAATCAATCGATCGATCGATCGATCGATCAATCAATCAATCAATCAATCAATCAATCAATCAAATAATTAATCAATCAATCAATCAATCAATCAATCAATCAATCAATCAATCAATCAATCAATCAATCAATCAATCAATCAATCAATCAATCAATCAATCAATCGTTAGCATGATCATGTGTCATAATCCAGGCCGAAGCAGGTTCGTCAACAGGGAGCCGGGCCACCGAGGAGCTAGGGTGGGATTGTTTGGGCATTACGTATGGGCAGAGGCAGAACGTTCCATAAAGTTTGGCTGGCTATGTATGGAGGAAGCTATTCACCCAGTCTTGGCGTTTGAAACTGATAAGGCCATTCAAGTATTGAGTATTATGTTTCTGTATTGAGTCGTATGTTTCCTTTGGCTACAAATTTGTTAAATAGCTGTTTAAGCTCAGCTGGCAGTTGATTTAGATTGGTTATTGGAGTATTTCAGTGGAGCAAAACTGATAATAGCAATACCTTGGGAATTGTTTTCATACTTGATGTGGCCTGTATTGACCCGTAGTGAGAAAATGTATACCATAATGTAAACGCAGTGGTCCCAGAGCTGAGCCCTGTTGAACTCCACATATGAGAGTGTGACTTTATCTGACAGTGTATTTATTCTTTACGGCTTGACCCCTATTTTTCAAATGAGAAGAAAACCAACTTTGGGCCTGCCCATATATCTGATACCAATATCAGAGTGTATTTGTTAATGTAGCATAGTCAATGGCGAAAACAGCTGACAATTCAGGTAGTGTCAGAGCTGTATCTTCACCCTTGTCCATACTGCGCTCGACTTATGATTCAGGTGACAAAGCAGAATTACATGATATATAATAAATAGGCATAAAATATATATTAGCATTGTGTTTTCAGCATTGGCCCTATTATTTCGTCTCGGCTGGCCATTTCAACAAAATACAAAAGCCAATACTGAAAACACCAGGTAATATTGTCTATTTAATATGTGTAGGGCCTATAGGCCTAGGCTATTACACTTTTTTTCAATAACATATTGCACATAGGCCTACTGATATCGCACTTGCGCATAGCATGGTGTTTTGTTTACTTCCACTTCGTTGCATTATTCATCACTTTTGTTTACTGTTTTAGCTTATTATATAAGTCTATTACAGGTCGACCTAACATCTAAAACCACTGCGTTCAGGAGGGAGGAGGAAGACCGGTCGCCAAAAATGGATACTTCTTGGTGCTCTAAATGGACAATTTTAAATGATTGCATTACATAAATGTTGCTTCTGTCGCCAAATGTGGCCATTTGGTGACCATTTGCCTCGCACTTAGCCATAGCATAATTCGCATAACATGCAGTAATTTCCTTTCGCCACAGTTTGCATCTAAACCCATTTCTAAATTCTGTCAAAATCATAACACATCAACTTTTCATGGGTCTACCTTTTCTTCTCTAAAATAAAATTACATATGCATAGAGGACATAGAGGCCTACAATATAAACGCTTAATATTGAATTTGGATATTTCGATCGCACGCACATGTAGGCGTGTTTATAAGCTGGTCGATTGTTATAATAAAAAATAAGCTGATCGATTGTTATAATAATAAAACTACACGGAATGAGCTTTTTGTGAATTCAAAAGGCGCCTCTTGCCAGGGATGGAAAGGAGGTTGATGAAGAAGAATTCATGACATATTATATCAATAACATTTAATGAACATCAGGCACTACAGATGTTAGCGACATCTATGTGTGGAAAATGACAATAAATAAATCGGCTAGCTGACCGTCTGCCCCTAACAATCAGTTCAACGTTGCTACGGTTAGTGTCGCTCTCTGTTAAAACTTTGTAGACACACAAATACTTGTGTTACAATATGCATTATTAAAAGGAGTAATATAAACCAAATACCATCACAATCAAAGCAAAAAGTTTTAGTTGATAGAATTAAACTCCTGGCCGTGAGAGATGTTAATTTTGAACATCTGTCCATTTTGATCCCTTAAGTAAGGTGTTGTGTTTCGGTCTTTTCAAAGAATAAATTATAGTGATTTCGGTTCATATTATGATTCCGCAAATTATCTCGGCCGATCGTATTTCTTACTTGCGACCCCACATTGATTTGTTCATAGCTTCTTCCCACTTAACAACAGTTGCCAGAGCACATAGTATGTGCACGCACGTTTTCAAAGGGAAGAAAGAAGTGAACATTTTGGGGAAGATATTCTGATATTAGGAAAATTCGCTAAATTTCTTAATAAAGAAAAAGAAAATGTGAATGCGAAGAATAGAAAAACAAAAGACAAAATATAAATTGGGGAATGGGAATTTAAGCGTGGGATGTCCTCCTTTCCTCCGGGAGAGTTGAGCTCCTCAGACCTGTATTAACACAGTACTGTGATGCCCATCAATAAGCTGAAAGGCTTTTTGAATCTCAATCAATCAATCAAAACCATCTCCTCTTACTTTCAAAACTACAGTCTCCAATGAGATCTGCATGCTAAATAAGGGGGGCTTTTCAGCCAGCATAAATACCAGTATCATACTCACACAACATGAAACAATGAATTAACAGGTGTCGTGCTCGACATGGCGCGAGGTGTGAGACGGTTGGTTCTCCATGGCGTAAATGTGTATATCTAGGTTACATTTAGCAATCATGTAGGTAGGCCTAATGGAAAACGCCTGTATAAAATCTAAACGCTTCACATTGATTTTTCGTATAATAAAATTACATTAAACATTTCTATTATAGTTTGCAAAATTTGTGTTTTTTGGCAAATGCCTTAATAATCGTTGCCCCATCTATGCCTATAGCACCGACGGTTGTTTTTCTTTATTGACGATCATTTGCATAATATGTTTCGGCGGACATCTTATAATTGCATAAATGTGTTTATATAATCAGGATAATGATTTGATCTCATGTAGCATGGATATATACAAAATACTGAAGATTTTGTACTGTTGCCATGGAAACCGTTTTTATGGAGTAAGGGGACGTTTTCAAGAAGTATTATAACAACCTGAAATTGACCACCCAAACGTTGCCCATGTGCGTAGAAAGTTTCATGTGTATTGGAATAAAAGTTTAAAAGATATCAGAAGATTTGCATTGTGTTATCATTTTTGTTTCAAAATCCTGAAAAAAACAGTCAAAAGCTAATTCCGGCCAGCTGTAATATCTCGACACATATCTCGACATACATTGCAGACTGTGGATCAACATTACACCGCAGCATTAATTATCCTTCTTCTTCTTGTGGTGAACAGCGCTCACTCCTCACTTGGAGTATTATACGCTGCATGGGTGACACGTGCTGCGCAAGGCGGAAAGTAAAATGTGCTGGTGATTTAAAACATTTCTCGAATTTGCAAAATAAAGTTCCATATTCGATTCAAAAAACCAAAAGAGTTTTTCATAACAACAAAATTGAAGATCATAAAACGTCTATATCAGACCTATGGAAAACACTGAAATCACTCGGAACTTCATTCAAACTGAAATCTGGTTAACCTCTATCGGCTTAGCTGTTGACGGCTCATCAACTTTTGACAAATTAAAAGTAGCTGATACTTTTAATGAGGTTTTTTTTACAACAGTGGCTGATAAACTGCTATCTAAAAGGAGTTGTAAAATTATTTTTCTTTCTCTTTGCTCAGTGAAACCGTAGTGTGAAATGCTTAAAGGTTTATCACCTAGAAAAGCTAATGGTCTTGATGACCTACCTGCAAGATTTATTCATGAGAGTGCTGAAAGTATTGCCTACCCTATTTCATACATTATTAATTTATCTTTAGAAACAGGCGTTTTTACCCCTCAGCCATTAAGGCTGTCGGGTATAGTTATCACCAGAGGCGGGCAGTCAGAAATTCAGCTCTTACTAAAAAATTAACTGATGACTTTTGTTTATTTTATACAGACATGACCTATGTGCCTGGGCAATTCATCCCATATATTTTTTTTTGACACCAAGCCATAAGCGACCATTTTCCAAGATGGACGACAAAAAAGTTTGTGGGCACGATAACTTATGAACTGTTGGTTGGATTGCATTCAAATTTGGAACGGTTATTCTCTAGGTATTGTTAATGATCTGATTAACTTTTGGGATGAATTCATTAAAGATGAATCCATTAAAAACAAAATGGCTGTCGCAGCCATTAAAAAAAATTGACATGGACAGATGGACAGAGCTTACGGCTGAGGGGTCCTGCCATCAATTGATGGCTATTTTTTGAGATGAAATGAAAACTGAAAACTGTCATTCCTTTGTAACAAAAGATTTCCAAATTAGAACCGGGTAACAATAAACCAGTATCCATTCTGAGCACTCCATCTAAAATTTTAGGAAGAGCTGTTAACATTCGACTTGAAAATTATTTTAAGGAAAATGATGTATTTTATAAATTTCAATCAGGTTTCTGTACTTCTTTTTCAACTGATACATGTTTGACTTATTTAACGACTATATTCGGCATGGCATGGATAATGGCCTAATTACACCGGCATGGTCATGATAGATCTGCAGAAGGCTTTTGAAACTGTGAACCATTTTTTATTATCAGATAAACTTCAAGCTTTAAGGCATAGTAAGATTTCAGTTTCCTGTTTCGACTCGTATTTAACGAATCGAACCCAGAAAGTAGATATAAACGATACCTTTTCCAAACCCAGGATGGCCCAGTAGGCCTACCCTGTGGTGTACCACAGGGTTCCATTCTGGGTCCATTGCTTTTCTTAATATATGGCAATGATGTGGAATCCGCAGTAAAATGTAAACTTATTTTTTACGCGGATGACTCTGCTTTATTAGTTTCCGGGGAAGACATCAAAATCATTCAGGAAATCTTCGTAAGGAGCTCTGTGCTTTGAGTAGTTGCTTGGTTGATAATAAACTTTCTTTACATCTGGGCAAAACAGATTTTTTTTATTTGGACCATGCAAGAAAATCTGCAACTCACCATCTTTAGATATTAAATGTGGGGATACTAAAATTTCTTCAAAGAATTAGGCAGTCAATTGATATTGGAAAATAATTTGAAAAAATATGGAAATTCTTGTTTGAAATTTTTGCGAAGACAAGCTAAATGTCCAAATTAAGCATCAAAAAGACTACTTTCGTCAGCAATAAATTAATGTCACATGGACTATGCATGCTCTTCATGGTAGGCTACCATGGTTTGCAAAATAACCTAAAACACAAATTACAAATCCGTCAAAATAAAACTATTATATTTGTTCTAGATCTTACCCCACGTAGCAATATAGGGTGGGCCTACCAGTACTCTGAATTTAATCAGGTAAATTGGCTTCCGGTTAGATTCAGAGTAGGCCTACAACAAATTAACATGCATAGACTGGTCCATGGAAATACTTTTCTCTAATTAAGAGAGGGCATTTTCATGGTCCAGGAACGACACTCCTATAACACCATAAATAGTGTTCTCTCTTTGGTTCTTACCAGGCTCAACAGTTCGGGGGACAAATCGTTTTCATACATTGTTGCTAAGTACTAGAACCATACAGTTACCAATCCCTATTCGAACTACTGAATACCCTTTATATTTTTGATCATTAACAAAAAATCATTTTTTGCCATTGGTAAAAATCAGGAAGAAAACATCTATATTTAGCTAGCTAATTTTCTAGTGGTTGATTTATACAACTGCTTCCAGGTCAGCCTTTGTCAGCTCAGTCTTGGACTATTCCCGTGGCTGTGCTGACTGAGGTAGGGATAGACTAAAAATACTTTTTATTACATTATTGTAATTTATCACAGGTAATATATTCTAGTCTGTAAATTATTTTTCGCCAATTTATAATATGGTAAGCTTATTCATGTTTTTATTGGAAATCATCCTTTTATTTTATTATAGACCTATGTTATTCCTTTAATAATTATTTAGGTTGGAATTATTTCCATCCTCATTCTTGCGGCTGCCATCTTGCCAACAGGGACCCCTGTGGAAATAAGATTTTCTCGCTGGACTTCTTCCAGTGTTTTTATCCCTGGTGGCAAGTATGGTGGCACGCTGTATTTAGTAAAGGCCTATTTGACTTTGACTTGGTACTCCAGCAGCACCTCCTTTTGGAGTATCAGGCTGGAGGGGGAAAAGGGCTGGTGCACTTAGTTAACCAGCTGACTCTTGAACGCTGCCACAGTTTTTTTATTCTATGGCAGCTGCCAGAAAAGAATTCCAATCAGGGATAGTTCGATGCCAAAAAGAATTTTGTCCCAGTGTGGTGTTAGCTCTAAGATGTTTATAGGCCTGATTGTGCCCACCACGTGTTCTTCTGTCCGCTGATATTAAACGGTCATTGATAGGAATTTCGACTAGCTCATTTAAAATTTTGAACATGCTTACAAGTCTAGAATTTTTACGTCTTGTTTTCAAGTCAGTCCAGCCCAGGTTCTGAATGAGAGATGTCACACTAGCTGGCTGTTTGTCTATAATTTTGGGTGACAAATCTTGCTGCTGATCTTTGAATGTTTTCTAATTTATCAATATCTTTTTGTCTAAAGGGGTCCCAAACTGCTGAAGAGTATTCTAAGGATGATCTGACCAGGGAGAAATAGGGTCCCTCAGTTTAGGGGGACATGCCTTCAGGTTCCTCCGAAGGAAGCCCAGAGTGGAATTTGCTTTACTTGTAATTCTGTTAATGTGGGCCTCCCATTCCAGGGTCTCGCTAAGGCAAACACCAAGATATGGTGTTGATGAAACGCTCACTAGTGTTTCGCCTTTAAGGGTATACTCAAATTCCAGGTTTTTTTATTTCAGCATGGACACCCTCAGACCGAGCATTTCGAGGGGTTGAAACACATCCCCCATCGATCAGCCCAGTCCTGTAACGCTGATAGGTCTCTCTGCAGCTGCTCCTGATCTGCTCGACATTTTATCGTGGAAGGGAGGTCATTAATATAAGTAAAAAAAAATAGGGGTCCGAGAACAGTGCTCTGGGGCACACCGGACCTCACGCGAGCTGATTCTGAAGAGCTGCCATCAACTACTACTTTTTGGGTTGTATTGGTCAGAAAATTTTGAATCCAATTAAGAGTTGTTCCCCGAATTCCATAGTGGTCAAGTTTGTGCAAGAGGCGTAGGTGGGGGACAACGTCAAAGGCCTTACTAAAATCCAAGACAACAACATCTGTTTGTGTCTTGCTTTCAAAATTTTGAATAAATTCATCAGTTGTAATCAAAAGCTGGCTTTCGCATTCAGGTGTTTTGATCGAAAGTCATGCTGTACAGGTGGTAAAATTTTCTTCGGCTGCAACTTATAGTAGGCCTACATGCAGTAAGGTCTGTCACCAAACCCAAATAAAGCGAGATCATTGTGGGACGAAATGTCTGTTCATATCTATAATCGTGTTATTTGGCAGTAGTCTAATGAAAATATTTATAATATTAATTATCCGCTCCATTTATAATCTTTTCAAAGGTATAGCTAGACTTTAATCACTGATGAGGCATATAGCATAGGCCCAGGCTATCTCTCAAACCATAAATAATTTTTGCAACATACCTCTATGAAATGTACCACAATCCATTTTCTGACAGATGCTCCAGAAAAACATGGCCGAACGGAATGAAAACAAATAAATGTTTTTAAACTAAACTGTCTAATGGACTGGTAATATTTTATTATTTTTATATTTTACTGAGTAAATGAAATGTAACAATGTGTTTTTAAGTTGCAGCCGAAGTTGTATATCAAGCCAAGATCAGTAAATGTACGATAAAGTTCTTCTTCTCACAGTCACACGGCATTCAATCATGATTCGGGGAATCATCATCACTCACCAGTGATCATCATCATGCTATTCATTAGATCTATAATCATTATATATATACTCGCCGTCAAATTAAAAATGATCAACCAGGATCGCATGATTCGGCGATTTCTCCGTCAATTTTGAACCGATTCCCTTGAAATTTTGCAGAGGCCAATTTCTATTAAAATCCTAACAGGGGTAAAAATTTTGCAAAATAATATGCAATATGAATATTTCAAAAGTTAGACCATTTGCCATGTAATAAAATTCCAAAATTAGTTTAATGGGTTTAAAGAGGAACGTCGTAATTTCAATTTATTACATGTCAAATGGTCTAACTTTTGAAATACGCTTTATAATTTTACGAAATTTTCAGGGCTGTTGGGATTTGAATAGAAAATAGCCTTTGCAAAATTTTAAGAAAATCAGTTTAGAATTGACGGAGAAATCGCCGAAAATCATGCGATCCTGGTTAATTTGACGGCGAGTATAGTAGTAGTCTAGTAGTATTGAATTGACACTGACAGATTGAGTAGACTATCGGCATTGCCACTTCAATTTAGCATTGATTTGAAGGCATGAATCTCATGATTGATTTGATGGGTCGTGATGAACAGCGAGAGATACGAGAGACACAATAGAGACGAGAGACACGAGAGAGCGTGGTGATGAAAAGCGAGAGAGCCTAGGCTAAAAACACGAGAGAGACTGGTGATGAAAAGCGAGAGAGAGGAAAAAACGAGAGAGCCTCAAGAACCCGCAATGATGAACAGCGAGAGAAACGAGAGAGACGAGATATAGGGCCTACAAGAGAGCCTAAAAAAGTAAAAATTTAATTAAAAAATACATTTAATTCTGTGCTTTAGTTTAGGCCTAGTCTACTACTAGTATCAGCCTAACTGAGGCATAGCCTTAGCCTAGGGTCTACCGTCTAGTCTAAGAATAAAATTAATTCCCATGCACTGACATGTGTGTGCTCAGTGCTGACAGTGGTGAGCTGAAATATGGGACATTGAAAAATCAGAATGCACCATAAAATATCAGGCCTAAGGCGATAACATCGACCACATAGGCCTACGTGTGTCCAGGTTTTTTGTTTTTATGATATAAATTGTGCTTGTAGCCTATGGCGCTAAATTCTTGTTCATTCTGGCACATTAACTTTCTGGCCGTCTGTGTACATTAACAGTACTGCCTACTGGAGATTAACAGGCCTCCTATTGTGACGTCACATTACGCAACATCTATGTACAGCCCATTCTTTACTCTGTATACACAAGGCAGATGAATACGGCACAATGCCGGGCCAACGTCTCAAATAAAATAAACTTTATTCCGAGAGGGTATACCATTTAGCGCTAGAGCAGTGGTTAGCAATTGACAATCACGATGTTGATCCAGCATTGAAACAGAGTTGTGCTATAGTCACGCGATGACGCTATACTATACCTATATCTATTGTGACCTCAAGAATAATGTGCAGTATGGGGAACAATATAATTCTCGTCGTATCTCAAGGCCTCGTGAATATACGATACAAAGCCCACCCTCTCGTAATACCTGTCAATCAAACTGTTCCAAAGCGTTGATTGGTGGTAGGAGAGCTCAGCCCGTTCCTATCTCGCATAACTCTGTGATGCCTGTGAGATCGTGGGAGGTTTTGTCCATGCACACGGGAATAATCAGTGATATAGTCCACATTCATACATGATAAACAGTTTTCTAATTATTGCGTCAACGCTGTCATAACATTTACAATTTGGGCCAGTGCTGGCTTAGTTTTAAGAATATATATATACACCTCATTTTTTGATGAAACAGAAGAGTGTATTTGTTATAAAAAAGCCTAATCACGCTTATGTGATCCCATAGCATTCACGCCTAAAGTCGCACTTCAATCTGTTAACTACACGTGGAGTGATTTCACGGAGCCCAAGATGTCATCATATCTCGCGAGTAGCCAAAATGTTCTAATTGCGTTCAACTAGAAAAACATTCATGAGACTAAATAACTTGCCCACCCCAGTGTTATATAAAGAGTGAATTTTCAATCGAACTGGCATATTTGCTTTGACCATCGCTTCAAAAATATTGTACACAATTTATTTATTGAAATAATTTTGCCAATAAATGATAAATTAAATATTGTATATTTCCAATTCATTATTTATTCCGTTTATTTGTAATAAATACAGAGTTATATCTAGCACATAGCATCTACCACTGCCGCGTATAGCGTGTCCATATACATGATATAGACCCAATGTATTGACCATCAGCGATAGAACGGTCGTCCCGCTATAGCGCGATCCACTTATAACGCGGTCCAGTTTTTTGGACCCCAACTACCACGTTATAACGGGATTTTACTGTAATTCGAGCAAAATGTGTTCCTTATTATTTCTTGTCTGTTTCCTGTGGCATATGTTTTCATTGATTATCATTTGGTTTCTAGCTCCATATCAATTTCAAGGGGTTATATTTTATTTTTGTAAGGTGAGCATATAATATCATATTTGGGGTGGCTAAATTCGATATGCTAACAGTGGTAGGTGTAATCATGCTGATGTTATCAGTATTTTTATTAGCCAATTAGCGATATGCCGGTGGTGTTTTTCATGAATAGGGGATAGTTTTTAGAAAAAAAATAAAATGAGTAGTACACCCCACCTCCTCTGGAGTGGTAGTGGTTGAAGTGATGTTTACTACTCATATGCATTTTATTCAAGTGTTATTTCTCTATATTACCATAGTGATTTTGTATCACTTCTACGCTTAGCCATTATTTCAAGTCGTAGATATTGATCATCACATGTATTGAGAAAACGATTTAAATATGGTTTCTGATTTTGACATTTGGTGACCTCTGATGACCTTGCACATGATCAGGAAAGTGACCACGACGAGAACATCACAATGAATTTTTAAAAGCCCCTTGTATGCAGTCAATAGGACTATGTCAAATATGTCGGGCGATATGTTACCCTAGAAAACTGAATAATAATATTTATTTTTAACTGAGTGAAACACCTTCAAAATGGTATTTTTCCATAGTTTTATGTACAATTTTTGCCACTTCCATGCAATTATTTCATAATTAGGCGAGTTGTGGTAATTGGTTGTGGCAGGTACATAGTATATGTCCAACCAGGCACATTTTGGGGAAAAAATGAAATTTGTTCAAAATATAGTAGATTTTTACCTTTGGTGACCTTTAATGACCTTGCGCGGGGCCAAGGGAGGCGACACATAACAAATTTGCAACATATCCTTTTAAGGTGACATTTCCAATGTAGTGCATACATGGGGTATGTCGGTCCATGAACCTCTGAAATACGCTAGCTAATCCTATGTGTATCACTGATTAATAACGTGCATTTTTAACTGAGAAAAACGTTGTCGAAGTCTTATCTTCACATAGTTCTATGATGTACAACTTGTGTCACTGTCATGCCATTCATTCACTGCTAATTGTGCTATGGTTATTGAGCATGGCATGTACAAAATATATGTCCAATCAGACATATTTTTGAAAAAAAATTAATTAATTCAAAAATGTACCTGGTGATGACCTTTGGTGAGGACCTTTGATTACCTCTGCTGACCCCGCAAGTGGTCAAGTGAGGTAACCACCACTGTAAAATATTACAATGAGTATATTTGAGGTTATTGACATAAGAGGTGTTAATACCTAAATGAATGAAGCTCTCATTGTATATTCATTGAAATACACGTTCAAAAATGGCGCCAAAATGCATTTATATATATATCAATAGGGTTCACTATTATGACTGTAAAATCGTAAAGCTACCGAATCCAAATTGCTATCATGCAGAAATGACATCCCAAGATATATTGCTTTCAGAAAAATATATACCCAAGTGGTAGTGAAGACCCCCTCTGGCTCATTCCCTAATTGTTCCGACGATCCATGCAGCGACGCCGAAAATAACAGCTTTGATATTCAATAAGCCCAAATGTAGGCCGATGAGGCTCAAAGTAGTTATCGTTCAAAAAAACCCTTGAAAGTGACGCCACTAGGCTATATCAATATAGGCAGTGTCTGCATAGTTTACAGAACACAGTTTTTCATCATTGATCTAAACAACGTTATAAATTTAGTTTTAAAACAACTTAGCGTCGACTCTAGAGAAAAGTTGAGAAATGTAGAAAAATATTTTCATTCACCATAATACAGTGCAACCTGCACATACCGAACCCTGCAAAACCGGAATCCTATTAATCCGTAATGATTATTTGGTCCCTAATTAATTACAGTATTACCATGATTACACTCAAAACAATACTAATTAACCCTTTCCAAACTGGAACCTGTCTACTCTGAAAACCGGGCTCATTATTTTCCCCAAATGGATAAATTGTTTTGTATTTCACCTTTCCAAACCTGATTTTTTTTTAAATTAAAATAATTGCATGTGGTGCACATACTATAACTATAAGAGTTAAACAGAGCGGCGACAAGGTGATGTAACATCATGCTTGTTAAGCAATGGTAAAGGTGCGAAAATATGTGTTGTTAACATAGTTTGAGTATTAGAGAACTTGTCACCACCTTTACTTTGAGATTGGTAAGCTATTTTAACAACATGACGGATTAAGAATTGGTCAATAAATATTGTAACAAAACCATTGATTAATAAAATACAAAAAAAATATTAAAAGTTCGTATCAATTCATAAATATATCTGTGCATTAAACACATTTTAATCTCAAAGATATTAGACTGTGTTTTGGTTAAATTTATTCAGTTTGTGATACTTAATGACCCAATAAATAAATAAATAAATAGGTAAAATTTGTTTGAATAATTCTTTCACCACTGGATTATTTCTATATTATTTTTCATTCTTAGTGAATGCTTTTTTTTGACATAATTATACTGTTTCCTGGCATTTTATCCAGCGTCATACATTTCGAAGAATATACAGTTCAGCTGTATAGACACTGGAACATTAACACTGAAACAGCTTAAAAATAAAACTGATGCAATATATTAATTAACTCCATATCAAGACACAGCTCATTGCTTTAATATTTAAACAAGCCTTATGCCTTGCGCTCTGTGTGTGCTATATATGTGACATACAATTACAAAAATGTACTGTATTTCTAAGTTAAATGTTAAAAAGGCAATTCTTATCAAAACCACAATAAAGCGTAAAGTACTTTATTTGATACATTAACCGTGTATATCAAGACAGAGCTGCGTTAGCAATGTATACTTCAGAAGGATAAACGTAGTAAACAGTAAATAAAGTAAATAAAGTTTTACGATCCTAATAAGATTGAAATGGGTGTGATGTTGGAAATTACGGGAGTAGGGCCTAGATCTGAAGTGAAACCGCAAAATTAGTGAAAAAAGTATTGTCGGAACAATGATTGTCGGAGCAATGATTGTCGGCGCAATGATTGTCGAAGCAATGATTGTTGGAGCAATGATCGTCAGAGCAATGAGGCTGTCCCGTCTGATCATGTCACAAAAAATGTGCCTTGTGCCCCTGATGGCAATACTTTTTTATTTTGTCTTGATTGGTTAAATAGTTTTTGGGTTATCGTCAGTTTTATAGCGTAAAATGGGGGGTGTTTTATGATAACAGTCAGGATCAAAGCCCTATACATTCATCATATAGCAGCCGTGCTGATTTCTGTCAGCCCATTTTTTAAAAATTTTACACTAATTTTAAATGATCTTCATTTTATTATTATTAATCGTCCATTTAAGACATTTGGCACATGCAAACACAAGATTTGGAAGTATCATTTGGCCTAAATTTTGAAAAGTGATTCAAGTTTAAAAAAAAATTACGGTTCATCCTAAAAGGCAAATTTAGCGTTTTTTGCCTTTTTCTGTTTTTCACACGGCTTTTTTCATGTATTTCACCGACAACTTGCCAATATGTGGTCTATTGTCCCATTTGAAATACCAAAATGATGGCAGTTGTGGTCTCTTTAAAAATATTCTTTGTTTTAAAATAACATAATAATTGGAGGTGCACGGGCGCTAGGCATAAACGCAAAATAATAGCTCCTTAAAATACATTAAACATAACTTTTTCAAAAGCTTGTAACTTTGTCAATATTTAATTTTTTTGTCCCAAATTTTAGATTTATATCATTAAAATTTTGCTTAAAGTGCAAAGAAATTAGTAATTTTTCAAAATTTGGAATGCCAGGGGAGTCTAAACAGAACAGCCAAAAACACACATTTCAGGGCCGAGCAATACTGTAACAGAGCAAATATACCACATAACAATCAGAAATTTGGGCATATTCTCCGGCCCCAGTTTGTCCATGAGGTGGTCATGGAAGAAGACAAATTTTGATGGATTCTCATGCTTGTACTATAGCTATGAAACTTCCATTTTTACCCTCGGTGCGCCCCATGAGGAAGTGCAGGGCAGGCAAACAAACCTTCACCCAGGTTTTATCCTGGGCAATCTAGTGCAGCCTTCCCCAGGTATCTCAATTCTTCGAGATTCCCACATTGTTCTGTCGAAACGGTCTTAATGATGTCCTCCAGAGCTTCCTCATAGGGCAGTGGACATAGTCTATTTTCATTTTTTGCATTTTCTTACAAAAATTAAAAAAAGAGCGTGTAAAAAAATTATCAGAAGTGGCCACAGCATGCCTGTTCCACTTACCTCTTCAAGCATTTGTTGCAGCTATCATGAAATTAAAGGCGAGAGCTAGCATAATTTTTCATAATTGCGAGAAATCTAACGATGGGAACCCTCAGAACAGGTGATAAGAGTGCCATTCAAAACAAATAACTCTTTTAATTCCACAATGATGGCTTCATTTTTACCAGTAATAGTGAGCAAAAAGAACAAACAAACAAAGAAAAATATGCCTTTTATTACAGTGTCTCACAAATTCACATAAATCCTGAAAAAAAACACGAAAAAAAACCCAAAATGACTTCTTCGGACTGTATCTCAATTCTTGGAGATTCCCACATTGTTCTGTCCAAAGGGTCTTAATGATGTCCTCCAGAACTTCCTCATAGGGCAGTGGACATAGTCTATTTTCAATTTTTTCATTTTTTTCAAAAATTAAAAAAATAGCATCTGCGTAAAAAAATAATCAGAAAGGGCCACAGCACCATGCCTGTTCCACTTACCTCATCAAGCACTTGTTGCAACAAATACGGGATTAAAGGCGAGAGATGGCACCATTTTTCATAATTGTGAGAAATCTAACGATGGGAACCCCCGGAAAAGGTGATAAAAGTGCCATTCAAAACAAAAAACTTTTAATTCTACAATGATGGCTTCATTTCTACCAGTAATAGTGAGCAAAAAAACAAACAAACAGAGGAAAATATGTCTTTTATTCCAGTGTATCACATATTCACATAAATACTGAAAAAATACAAAAAAACCATTAAAATGACTGATTTGAATGTACCTACCAGTACTCATAGCGCTGACCGGCCGAGTAAACAACATCTCATGTCACGTCTGTGGCTCGCCCAGAATAATACTTAATACTCGGCTATCTGTGTCACTGTGGCCAGTGTGGGACTGGGAGTCTGTGAGTGTGACTGTGGGTCTGTGACTGTGAGTCTGTCTCTGAGTCTGACTCTTTGCAGTGGTTTTCACTATCATGACAATGAATGATAGGACATAGCGATAGGTAGGGGAAACTGGGGCACGTTTATCCACTTTTTCTATTTATACATATAAAATGTTATTAGCATGGTACATGCAAAAAACAAGTGTGTCTTGTAATGCTCAGTCATATTGATGGGGAGGTACGTAAGGGTGATGGATAGGTGTCTAAGGGCGATGAGAAGCCATTAAAGACGACAAAGAATCGCTAAAGGGCAGCGAAGAAGCATTAAAAGGTGACGGACAGACGGCAAAGAGGGACAGAAAGGCGTTAACCCTTACACTGCTGCATAAAATTTGCAGGATGTGTGGTTTCCCACTAAGTAATATCTGACACGTTTTTTTTAAATCTGAAGAACAACTGATATTAAAAACCATTAATAAACCAAAATCAGTCAGTTAGCTATCTTTAAAACGCAAATCGAGAGACACCACAATTTTTTTTTTTTTTATTATTATTTTTTTTTTTTAAGAATTTACTTGGCGACAGCAGGCTGCGCTTGGTTTATTTGGGCGACTATAGAAGTGTAAGGGTTAAAGAACGAAAAAACTGTTAAAAGTGATGGAAAATCGCAAAAACAAAAGGCGCTGCAGATGCGTTAAATGGCGATGGGAATGTGTTAAAGGGCGATGGTGAGGCTTTAAATGGTGATGGCAAAGCATTAAATGGCGATGGGGAGGCGGTAAAGGTCATGAGGAGTCGTTAAAGGGCGAACATGAAACGTTAAAAGACGATGGAAAAGCGCTAAAGGGCAATGAGGAGGAGTTAAAGTGTGATGAGTAGGCGTGTGAGGGTGTGGAGAAGGCGCTAAAGATGACGGTGAGTTGCTGAAGGGCAGCGGAGAAGTGTTAAATGGTGATGCAGACGTCAAAGGGCGACGGAAAAGTAATAAAGGTTGATGAAGATGCATTGAAGGGTGATGGTGAGACGCTAACAGGCGCTGTAGATGCGTTAAATGGCGATGGAATGCGTTAATGGGAAGAGAGGAGGCATTGAAGGGCAACATTGAGGAGGCGTTGAAGGACAACAAGGAGGCTCTGAGTGGCAAAGAAGAGGCGAAAAAAAGCGATAGGATGCGAGAAAAATGGCGGGGGGGCATGAAAGGGCTTTTAAATAGCGTTAAAGGGGGTGACGAGAAAGCATTAAATGACAGTGGAAGTACGTTAAAAGGTGATGCGGTTGTGCTACAGGGTGATAGATAGGTGTTTAAGGGTGATAAGAAGGCGTTAAAGACAACAGAGAATCGCTAAAGGGCAACTGAGAAGAATGAAATTGTGACGGAAAGACATCAGAGAGCGAATATGAAGGTGAGACCCAAAAGCATTGAAGGGCAATGAGAGGCAATGAGTCCCACAGAGACGTTAAATAGCTATGGGGAGGTGTCGGAAATCCATAGGGAGGCCCTGAAGAACAATGGAGAGGCGTTAAAACACGACGAAGAGTTGAAGAACAATAGAGAGGCGTTCAGAGCCAAGAAGAGGCATTAAAGAGTGACGGAAAGGCCTTCAATTGCAACAAAGATGCGTTAAACTAAAAGGACATTCAGGGCAAAGAAGAGGCGTTAAAGGGCGGCAGAAAAGCCTTCAATTGCAAAGAAGAGGTGTTGACCTAAAAGCTACAAAGACATATTCTTGTCTCCCTTTATCGCATCTCCATAGCCACTTAATGCTTCTCTGTCACCTTAAAACTCCCTTGGTCACTCTGCAACACCTCTTGTCGCCCATTAACGCCTCCTCATTTCCCTTTAATATGCCTCCTCATTGCCCTTTAATGCCTTTTCATTGTCCTTTAGTGCCTTCTCATTGCCCTTTAATGCCTCCTCATCGACCATTAAAGCTTTTCCATCGCTCTTTAACACCTCTCCGTTGATTGCCCTTCAATGCCTTCGAGTCGATCTCTTCACCTTGAGCACGTTTAATCATTTTAATTTAACAGAATTTGATTATCCAGTCAAAATCAAACCCAACACATTCATGAGGATGACTTCAAATCACCAAAGTAATTGAAAACAAACACATTTTTCACTCAAAATCCCACGAAAAAAGAGGTTTTTACACATGTTCTAGCTGTATTTGTTAAAAATCATGTTTTCCTTTACCTGTTTACTTGACCTTGAAATTGCCTTGAAGATGACCTTCTAGTATTATCAAAATAGTTTCAGGAATAGAATTATTGAGTAAAAAATCACACCAAAAAAAAATATTACACTTCTTCCTATTTTGTTTCATACGGTTCATATATTTACATTTTTGACCTTGGAAATGACCTTTCGACCTTGAAGATGACCTTGAATTAACAAAATAATACCATAAATCGATTTTCCATACAAAATCCATTCATGATTGGAAAAGAGGTACTATGCACATGTTCCTAGCATTATTTGTTTAAAATGGTATTTCTGCTTATTTGACCTTGAAATCAACTTTTTGACCTTGGAAATGACATTTGAGTCATAAAGATAAAGATCTGGCGGCAATTTTGTTTTTGATCTTTGAAATGACCTCTAGACCTTCAAGATAACCTTAGATCAACAAAATATCACCATAAAATGATTTTTCACACAAAATCCCATGAAAAAGAGGTATTACACATGCTCCTAGCTTTATTTGTTAAAAATGGTATTTTTGCTTATCGACCTTGAAATGTCTTTTTGACCTTGAACATGACATTGTGTCATAAAAATAATACAAGAAATGGATAGCCTGGTCAAAATCACATGTAAATGGCGTATAACACTTGTTCCTGGCTTCATTTGTTGAAAAATCATATTTGACCTTGAAACCGGTCACACGGTTGATTTTTAATTGGGACATCCCATGGTATCAGAATCAATCATAACACATCGTCCATACCGCAAAACATGCTTTTGTAAAAATCTACTGTACATAATGATGGCCTCCAGAACTTCCTAGGTGTCCTTCACGCTAGCGATCCTTGGATCTTAGTGAAGGTTTCCTGTCATATATTTGTTTTTTTTTGTGATTTTCTTCAGGTAGAATTATGCTTCTTATTATATAATCTTATATATTCTATTATGTACAAAAATATATGACAAATGAAAGAATCTGAATCTGAGTCTCATAGGGAAGTGGACATCTATAGTCTATCTTCATTTTTTGCATTTTTTTGCGAAAATTTAAAAAATGGCTCCTGTGTAAAAAAATTATCAGAAAGGGCCACCACGATGTGGCCATAATCCCAGGTGGACCAGGGTCTGGGAGCCACATAGAAAGGGTTAAGGTAGCATACTACAGTGCTGATTCTGCCTATGTTGCCAAAATCAAAGCTAGCATATTTTTCGCATGCACACGTACTTGCATTTTCCGCATGCTCGCACTAAGTATAATCTGGCAGCAATACAATATTATACTGTGATTTGGTCCAATAAAGCACAGCTTTTATTTTAAGTGTGCTTAGAACATGTGAAGGGAAGGGCACCCTACCAAGTGACATGCCAAGTGCTCAAAACACGTGACCCGAGTGATCAAAACAACTGGACGCATGCTCAAGCATAGTGAAACCTATTCCAGAAATAAAAGTGTACATGTATGCATTTGCTAATAAGGAGGTGAGCAAGGTTATATGGTTTAAAATGGCATATTCATCGAGATTTATCACATGTTACTGAACAATAATTTTATCTTGTGAGCGCGACAACTGCAAAGTTTTTTCATTTATTCTGCTCAAATTTGTTCTGCATGTTGCTAATAACCAATTCTCAGAAGACAAGTTCAATAATGGCAGCGGGCTAATATTGTCGAGTGTGCTTTTGGATTCCTAGAAAAAAAATAAGATACTACAATTCGCCAGGTATACCCTATACATGTATGTCTTAAATATTTTTATTTTTATTGAATCAAGCCTTTCACAAAAGTCAAATTACGATCACAGTTACAAAAGACTCCGTCCTCTCCAGAGAGCTAGAGCTTGAAAAAATGGTCCAACCAAGGCTCTACATTTCATTCTCAAGGAATATTATATATATCACATGTCGTATTATTCCAGCTGGGTTTTGTGTTAATTTTGCTGCTTGTGTTTTGTTTTCTGCATGAGTTGTCAAATCTTTGAACAGTGTGCACAATGAAATAAATTTTAAATGCTATGTATATTTTATGTAATAATTTATCAGATCACTAAATTTTCTTAACTAGTATTGTTTTCTCTTTGCTAGATATGAGTGTAGAGGTGATGCTGATTAGGCAACCATCTTAACAGGACTCTTGTCAGTGAAATGTAGCATTTGCTACAGGGAAAGTAGCAATCAATAAAAACATACCTACATCATAATTAATCCAGATGAATGGAACCAGCACTTCACAGACAGGTTGTGACAGCCCTACTCCTTCTCAGGGTAGCTTGAAGAATGGCCAGCAATTCAACTACAGCCCAGCCCAGCAGAGAGCTTCATTACTGTCAGCTGGTATGTAATAATTATTTTAGGTTGTACTTTATTTACATTACTTTTTCATTTGAAAGGGGTAGGCCATGTTCCAACTTCAGGCTTCTTCGCAATTTGACAATACAGTTTAGTGCAAAAAGTGTCCTAAAGCTACATTCACTTAGTCACTCATGAAAATTTGACTAAAATAAACAATAAAATATATACAGGTACTAGACTGTATGTAGATTATGCATACTACCCTAAATTGCAAGCTGTGATTTTTTTCCATTTCTTGAGCATTTCTGTACATCCTTGTACCGTCATAGTACATAGTTTCTGAAGTAAATGCATACATTTAGCCACAGAAACTGTAATCATGGTCAACTGTTTTGCATGAATTATGTTTTGCATTTTTTTGCAATTTTTTCTGCCGGCAGTATCGGTTCAGTTTGAGACATTGTGTAGTATTGTGTGAGTGAGTCATAGTGTGTGTATAATTATAACACTGCACACTGCACTTAAATGTGTGATTTTAATTATTGATTTTTGGTGCTGGCTCACATGAAAGATGCTTTACTTCTCAACCCTGTTTAGGATTTCAATGCCATGTACCCTACACATTTTATATCTCAAGTACAACAATTAATTTGAACATTCTTATGTCTCTGATTAAGCTGACAATATGCCGGCTCTCTGCACACAGGATACTCAACAAACACAGATCATTTACCAAAGCTGTCTTCATGCTGGCCCACCGTCTACGACGCTGGCCCAACATGAAACCAGCATTGGATCAGTGTGGTGCACACCTGGTGATACCTGATGCCCATGTCCTGTGATTGTGCTCTGCCCCAATGTGGCAGTCAAATTGTCAACTTGATACACTCAATGATCATTATAATAATAATTTTGACCAAATAGGGATTATTTGAAAACATGCTGTCAAATGTGGTAAAATGTGAGCGGTCTAATTGTGGGACAAGCGTTGTTGGTAGTAGGCCAACATTAAACCAATGGGTTGCTGAAGTCTTGAGACAAGCGAGATAAACAATGTTGTAATGTTGTACGCATATTATTTTTAATATTTATTTAATAATATTTTAAAATAAGAACCACCTAATTAAAGCATCCTTAATCCTCTAAACACCCTAAAATTCCCTTTTCACATATATTCATACATGATATATATCGTCGCCTCGGAGCTAAAGGATCCTATCTGACACTCGTTAGAGTGGCAGATAGGATCCTTTAGCTCCGAGGCGACGATATCTCCATCATCTGATCATGTCCAAATTCTGAAAAAAAAAACATTCCAAAAAATCGACCAAAATAATGTTCTTAGCTTTCGTCTGGTTATTTTTTATGAAATCAGATAATTATATTCAATTTGAGGTGGAATTCCTTGTGGCAAAAATTCACATCTCGGGATGTATGACAACATATACCTGGATGTTAAAATGAGAAAGTGGAAAAGAAAGTTTTTAAAAAATCAATTATTTAAAAAAATCAATTATTTTGAGTGCACTGCAGTATTGAACTCACTGGCCTACTGCAATATTATGTTGTCTATAGATATGCCATCACAAAACAAACTGTTCAGTAAACAAACATGAGAAATATATTTTGACTTAAATGCTGTGCTGATATCATTCAGTGTCTCGTGACAGCCAAGTGATAGAATATATAATTTATAATTGCTTCACCAGCACTTTCAGGACAATAGTAAATTGTGAAAATGTTATTAAAATGGTGGATTATTTTGTATATACTTACATGTACACAAACATATGTGGGTTATTTTCACTACCTGTATTCTAATTATAAAACCAGCTAACACCAGACGTCAGTCCAACGTTGTCTAAACGCTGGAATGCCGTACAACGCTACTTCAGCGCTTAGGTAACGTTGGCTCAGCGTCATTCGTGTGTATGTGTGTGCCACTTGACAGTCTGCGTGCACAGCAAAAAGCTGTATCTGCTTACTTTACAAGTAAGCAGATACTGCCTTTGCAGAGCACGCACTGGTGTGGTCACATGATATGTAGTTATAGATACATGTAGGCAGTGTGAAATGACGACTCTGCCCGTGGGTTGTAGTAGTTATGTGTCACTGACAATAAAGGTTATAATGTGGGCCGGGAAAGATCAGCCATGTGTGTACATAAATACATAATGTACATGACCGCCTCAATTCTCAGCTAACACTGTGGGCGTCTGCCACAACCTCGTGGACATGTAATCGGATAATGATATCAAACGGAGGGAGCACATTAACAGGATTAACAAGCTTGCTGTCTTAACACTCACTTCTCGGCGTGGAGGCTTTTTTCCGTCAGCACACACTGGAGCGGAGGGCATCGCACGCGTGACAAGTGTCTCTTACTTTTTAAAATCACTTTTTCTTCTGGTGGTCCGGTATACAAAACAAAGTGTAACTCATCGCACACCCACCACGGTAACAGGATTTAGCGCATCTGCAATGACGACGAGACTTTGATTTGTGTGGTGGCATGGTATCTGATATAACAAGGCAAGTACCGTACTATTACTAACTTTACTTAATTAGAGGTGCCAGTATCACCCAAGTTAACCCACACCCTTCCTAGTCTTCCTAGACACAATACGTTGGCCCTATGTTGAGCCAGTGTTGGTCGCAATCTACGACGCTGGCCCAACATTTGGTCAACATAGGGCTAACGTAGTGTGCCTGCTGGGAGTGTCGTACCCACACCACACCCATCACCACTAAGTAAGCATGAGACATTGGCCTGATATTGATATGATGTTGAACCAGCGTCGCAGATGATGATCCTACAATTAATCAGTACATCGCTCCCTTGAATATGAAAGGGTGTATCTGCCACTTTGAAAAGTGGCAGATACACCCTTTCATATCCAAGGGGCGATATAGGGTCAACGTCTCATGTTTTCCAAGTCCTATCTCCTCCAGGGTAAAATCTCAATCATGATGACATCATTCACTAGGTATCAAGTACACCTCTTCTGTCAGTTTTTCATAGCATTTCAAATTCAACCTATCCTAACAGACGTAGTACAATGATCTGGACAATGCTGTTTCAATGGTTTTCCCCTCAATATTGAACCAGCGTTGGATCCAACCGCGGCATCAATTGAACCTTTGATTTTGGTGTAGATGCACGATTTTGATTTCTCGGTGTTAAATACCATGCATGTATTTCTAACCTTTTAAACTGGTAAACCTGGGTACAAATGGTAGAAGCAACCTTCATTCACAGGTGCATGTATCATAATGTTTGCCCTTGCAATTTCCGCACATACTAGTTGTTTTTGGTTCGTTCCTCTGTTGTCTAATTTTGTGACTTTCATTATTATGTATATAATTTGCTACAATGCCTAACATTCTTGTGCTGTGTATTATAATAGTATGCTTGGTAAATGACTGAAACGTATACAGTATGTAGGTTACATGATTTTGCGTGGGCAGTGTCATTAGAATAATGTTTTTTTCTGTTTACCAAGCGTACCATAACAATTCTATTATGGTAACATCTCAGTAACTTTCCACTTGTTACATGTACATGGATAAAACGAGTATATTTTTAACGAAAAAAAAATAGTGGACATGTGGAATATAAAACTTGAAATTCACCAGCAATTTATATGAAAAAGATAGCAAAAGATAGTAAAAAAACTATCCATGACAACACTGGAAATGTTCGCAGTTGTACAGTTCATTACTCTGGTCCTATACGCTGTTGATTAGACTGATAATATGGCCATTAGCCCAAATGACAGCCCTGCCTACAATGTTGTTTAGTTGCCCAGCCAGTGTACTCAGCGCTGGCTCAACACTGAGCCGCATATATTCAACACTCAGAGCCGCCTATGAAGCCAAATAGTCCAGTTGCCAGATAGAGACTATAATGCATGTTAAATTAACATACTATTACTAGTTTAGTACATGTTGCTACATTATCAAGTTCATACATAAAGCGTCAGACTAGAATATATTTTCTAGTGTTTTGAGAAGGAAGTAAGACTCCGATACCATAGCTCTGAGTAGATACCAAGGACTGTTTGTAATTTATGATAATTAAATAAATGTGTTTTAGTTCAACGGGTACCATGGCTATACATTTTTCTATAGAAAATAACAATCCATCCAGTCATATATGTGCCTTCTTGTAAACTATTTGACAGAAAGATGGCCAATGGTTCAAGTTTTAGAACTTCTAAACGAACCAACATTTCTGAAAAAAAATTAATATTATTAGTCATCCAAAGAGACTGAGTTATAGCTCCTGTCATGATATTTGCCGCAGAGTGCAGAAGGCGACTTAAATCGCCATTCACTGATTCAATATTGTATACTACTAGACTGTGTATGAGTGAATCGTTCACAGCCTACTTATGAGAGATGTAAGGATCAGTGAAAGCCCGGTGTTTAATTTCGGTGATCAATGCTCTGGATATCACAGCCTGGAATGCTGACCTCTACCGCCCTTGATAGTAATAGGATTATTCGATCGATCTGCGTGGCGGACATCACAGCGGCGACCGACTTTAACCCTTTCAAGCCTGGATTTACCATTGTCATTTTCATCCACTACAAGCCGAGAATTGCTATCGCAATTCTCGACTTGTAGTGGATGAAGATGACTTGAAATGGGTGTTCAATAAAAAAAAATTGGTATTATCAAACAGTTCAATGAAAATTTGTGTTGGTTTTAGGAAATTAAGTCATTTTTCAGAGATGCAAAATGATGCTTTGATGCATCGTGAGGGTTTAACGGGTTAATGTGGCTAATGTCAAGGATGCTCCCAAGGTTGTCAGATTTTTTGCGGTGATGCGATTCATGGCTGGGAAAATATTTGACTAACAGTTAAATAAAGCCAGCGAACATTCGGGTAAATTTGCTTAATTTCATTTAACATTGTCCTCGCGAATTGTCAGTCACATTTTTCAATGATTTGTAGTTGGAATTGTAACACAACTCCCTGCATGGGTAGGCCCGTATTTTAAAGCTGGTCTCAATAGAAATAAAAGTCACTGGAAATGATAAAAAAAATGTTGTCGTGGACGCTTTAGGTTATCAGATAATTCAATGTGTCTATTTTCATTTATATATAGGAATATTGTTTGTCATTCGTAGCTGTAATTTGCGTCATGAAGTCAATGGCAGGACAAGGGTTGAGATACGACTTTTGCATTTTTTTATGTAAAATACAGATGATTAGTTTTTCTCTGGATCTACCACCATGCGCATTGTACTGACATAATCTAGACTGAACGATAGTTGCCCACCTTGCAATTTCCATACAAATGACATATTTTTTCATATATGCGCATATATTTACCACCTCAAGTAAATCACATCTAGCGTGAGATAAACTCATTCTCAAATATCTATGTATATATCTTTGTTTAGCAAGCATTATGAAAAAACCCGTCATGTATCATGTTTATTTATCATTCCAGTAGTTCGACCAGGGCGGGGGCCCTGGTGCAGTGGTTAACAGCTGTCTGTTTATAAAGTCGGAGATCGGGGGCTCGCACCCCGCTCTGACATTCAAGTTTTCAAGAAAAAATGTTTCTTCTCTGCTCACTCCTACAGATTAAATATTATGGGGAGCCATCGTGACCGAGAAGTAGCGAGCTCGGCCTCAGACCGCCATGGTTCGAATTTCGAATATTGTGTCTGGAGGGTTGAGCAGGAAACTGCATGTTATAAAGAAGTAGGCACAGCTCACCATACATGTGGCTTGACTAGGTAAATTAGTGTAGAGATAAATGTTTAAGTGGTTAATGCAAATTCTGTAAGAGTTGTGATCCAAACGAAGTATCTCAACGAGTCAACCACTATATACGTATCTGCTAAAGTCTAATTATTTCAAGAGATGCTAGATTTATCTGTAACTTTTTATTTGATTGATGATGTTGATTATAGCTATTGTTTAAGAATATAGTTGTGTGAGTTATATCATGGTGTGTGCTACGTTTGGAGGAGTGTTCATATAATACTTTAACCCTTTAAGGCCTGAGTTTACCATTGTCATCGTCATCCACTACAAGCCGCGAATTGCTGTCGCAATTCTCTACTTGTAGTGGATGAAGATGACGTGAAGTGGGTGACAAATGAAAAAATATACTCTAATTTTTAAAACTGCTTCATGACAATTTTTGTTCCAAAACCGCTAAGTTTCAAGAAATTAAGTCATTTTTTAGAAATGCAAGATGATGCTTTAATGCATCGTGAGGGCTGAAAGGGTTAAAACGTATAAGTAATACACGTGAATAACACTAACACATGTTAAGAGTTAATATAATAAAAACATGTGTCTGGAAGGCTATGTGGCAAATTGCGATTTAAGGCCCGACTTTAAAATTTGAGCCCTATCAGAGTAATTTGATACCGAGGCGTAACCGAGCGATCAAAATGACACTAGTTGGTCTCAGACTGTACAAGAATAGCCTCAAATTACCATATCCACCGACTGTCTATTACTAGTGTAGTAATGTATTATCCCTAAGCTAGCTTTTTAACCCTTACAACGCTGAATTATTTGTGTTTAAACCATGGAGACTGAAGGGTTTTTTTATTTGGAAGTCAGCATAAATGTCTCAGTTAGCTCTTTCTGATTCATTTGAATACCTATGTTATGGGTCTACGACCATTATAAATATTTTAATTCTTTCTGAGTGGGGATCGTCTTTATACATCGGAATCTGACGTCTACAAACGTCAGATTCTGACGTATAAAGACGGTCCCCGCGTTGAAACGGTTATCATGTTAACCACATACCTATATCATGCATAGTAGACAGAGCTCATAATTATATGGATAATAATCTAGTTATTGATATTAATGGTATTAGTTATAATTATTAACATATAGTTCTTTGGCTCATATTCACAATGACATACTGTCTGGCTATACATGTACGTCTGCCTCCTCTGCCGTGATCCACAAATTCATGTGGATTAAAACTATTCAGTTGGACTTAGAACGTGACCTGGCGAAAACGAAAATCCTGGAATCATTAATGGCTATACACTGTGTGTACAATTTTGTTATGATGAGTTTCGAGATATTTAAAATGATATAGGCTTGATAGACCTCTGAAAACACCATGCAGACGTTGCAGACAAACAAGTCTGGCGTCAGCGAGACAGAAGAGGTTCAATGACATCAGTGATGGTCGCAGACTTTAGCCCACTGTTGTTTGCATGTTAGTCCAACGTCTGCGACACTTGTCTAACGTGCGGGGATATGCATATGCATGGTTTACGAAGAGGACTGTTTTTTTCATGCTGGTCCACCGTCGACGACAATGACCCAACAACAAAACAGCATTGACTCGACGTCTGGCTTATAAACCGGGAGGGGGACTCTTGGGGTCTGTGCGAGGACTGTCAGGTATGATTAGGGTCTGCGGCGAACACTGTTGTTTAGTGTTGGGCCGCAGTCTACGATGCTGGCCCAACATGAATACAAGTCTGGCTTTCGCCGGGGATGTTTGGGGTCTGCGGCGAAGACTGCGCAGCAAACACCAGACGTTCAGCCAAGGTTGTTTCAATGTTGGGCCACCGTCTGCGACGCTGGCCCAACATTGAAACAACCTTGGCTGAACGTCTCGTGTTTATACTGGGTGCGCTTGCGGTGGAGTATCGATTCTTACGGACCCGTCTCGTCTCAGCGTACACATTAACCAGATTTGACACACCGCGCGCGAGTGCCAGGAAATTTCTGGACGGGCGGAAGCTGGGGCTATCATACAGGGGTCTGCGGACTCTGTACAGTGTGTACTGGGGGCGTATTGCAGCCACTGGTTGCCGACGGACGGACGGTAGACTTACGAGGGGGCGATCACGCGGCGGCGGTGTCTGACTGTGAGGGGTGAATTGACAGACATAATGGCAGGGCGGGGGAAAACAGACATTGTGGGTTGATGACTAAACTCTACATACACGGATGCGGTGCATCCCCACATCCATCAGCGCTCAGCCAGCCCAGACATATACTACACCACATATCTACGTGTTGCGCCTCCTGTATGTGGAATTTGTGAATCAAGGAATGCCTAGTAGTTTGGTGCGAAGTGGCTGTACACGTACCATTGATATACCAGTCACATTAGAGCTGTTCACGTAACCACGTGGACTGCACACACATATATATATACAGCGGATGATACGGATGGTTTTATTATGGACATACTAACTAGGTGATGAGAGGATCGCTAAAGCGACCTTGGACAACAGTTAGTGGTATCATGGTAGTCAATCAAGCCTGCATGATAGCCAAGTCAGGTGCGCATGCTGTGAACACTCCTCGTACCATGTCACGTCGCAGGCAGATTAATAGTACGTATACTTTAACATGTTTAACCCTTACAGTGCGGGGTTTAACTTTAGTCGTCAGAACCTGACGTCCGTAGACGTCAGATTCTGACGTCTAACGTCGATCCCCGCACTGTGAGAGTAAAAATATTTCTAATGGCCGTAAACCAATAACATACGTATTCAAATAAATCAGAAAGAGCTAACTAAGACATTTATGATGATTTTAAATCGAACAAAACCCTTTGGACTCCATGGTATATACAAAAATATTTCAGCGCTTTAAGGGTTAAGATCCATCTCAGTAAATACGACATATCGATCCAAAGTTGTTTTAATGTTGGACCAGCGTCGTAGACGGTGGACCAACATTTAAGCAACTTTGACTCCATATGTCCTATTTGCTGGGGAGACTCTGGCTAGAGCAATTAGTCACTCAGTTATTAATATTTATTCGGCAAACACGAGGCGTTGAACCAGTCGTGGCTTAATATTGGGTCAGCGTCGCATACGGTGGCCCAACATTAAAATAGCATTGTTTTATTGTCGCGTGTTTGTTAGGATATATAAACCGACATTACCCGCGAGTAACAGTTCATTTCAAATGTTATCTCCAAACTGTATTTGAAGGTATGCTACACCATGTATACGGAATTAATTGCATTCCAAAGGTTGAATGATTTTGTTGGCATTTTCTTGTGCGCTATGGGGAAATAATACACGATTTTTACTAATTTTAGTTGTACAATTTTGTCCTGCTGAGCTCGGGCCATGGACAGCGTTTTAGCAGAAAAAAACATGGTTCCCACACGATCAGGAAAACCTGGGAAAAGCGAAGTAATTTTAAAATTCTCTCAAAAGTCGAGGAAAAATTGAGGAAATAACATGTATTTGCAGTGACCGCGCACTGATAAATCAAGTCTATAGCCATGTGTCTAAACCTGCAATATCGGTGTGGTCACAGATGTATTCTCTCAGGTTAGAATGGAACTTTAACCCTTACAGCGTGTGGATAGACTTTAAACGTCTGAATCTGACGTCTGTACATGTCAGATTCTGACGTTTAAAGTCTATCCCCGCACAGTAAGAGTAAATGTTTATGGATGATTATGACGATTGTTTTGAAACAGTCCCATGATATTTATCGGATCCATTGGAATATTGTAGTAAATGCAGAATTTCTCATTATATAATCATGAGTGATTCTAACTATACGGCGATAACGTGTCACATCCATGCAATCTATTCATCAGTTCTTTCATTAAAACTTTCAAGCCTGAATTTACTTTTGTCATCTTCATCCACTACAGAATTTCTCATTATATAATCATGAGTGATTCTAACTATACGGCGATAACGTGTCACATCCATGCAATCTATTCATCAGTTCTTTCATTAAAACTTTCAAGCCTGAATTTACTTTTGTCATCTTCATCCACTACAAGTGTAGTGGGTAAAGATGACTGGAAGTGGTTGATAAATTACAGACAATTACCATGTATTCGCGGAACAGTTTCAACGCATTTTGACTTCTAGAACCCTTAGTTGTAAGAATATTAAGTATGTTTTCAATGATGTAAAATGATGCATAATGCATCGTGAGGGCTAATCTCCACGTATGCAGATCGAGAGTTTGGAGCAGCACTGCAGTATGTGATTTTTTGTCTTCAAGTTGCACAACCGATTGTCTTGCCCTCAGGCTTAGCAACTCTATGCAAAACAACATAGGTATCACAGTCGTTTCTGCAACGGAGGGTGATGTCAATTTGAAAAATGACATACTCTCTCCAACCCCTCAATATGTTCTGTGCTTGTATTCACGGACAGAGAAGTATCCGCATTATTTTCACATATTGAATTTTTGATACCTTGGGATTAAAAGGACGTACCACTTTGTAAAGTGGCAGATACGATCATTCAACCCGTGAGGTGTTAGTCGCAAAACTCGCAATAATTTTCAAATTTGCACACATTTTTGGCTTTTTAAATAATCATTTCTGTACGTGCCTTATGCTTTTTTTCAACGAGATTTTCATAGCTGTTAAGTGATTTTCGACAACTTGAAAGCTGTGCACTTTAAGCGTAAAACACACTGGTTAACGCCCGCGCGACGTCCCGCGCGCGACATCGCGTCGGTTTTTCAAACACACAATTTTATCACTGGCACAACATACCAGCGCGACAACGCACCGCGATCTTTTTCAGAACTGTCACATTAATTGGCCGTCACGCCGGCCGTCGCACCTCATATGTTGCGGTGGACGTTTTTGCGTTGGTGTGAGGACAGTCACGCGATTGTCGCGTCTGTCGTCGCGTCCCCAATCGCGCTCGCGTTGGTGTGTTTTGATCTTTAAGTGGGTAAATATTTCAAAGTAACACAAAGATGACACGGAAATGTAACAATTGCACATGTTATTGATCCACGCCACATCTTTGTGTACCTCTTCAGCGTCCTAATTGCAAAGGATGAGGGTGATCTCCGCATAATTATCACACCATTAGCAGTGATCAGACGCAACACATTTGTTAATATTACTTCTGTGTTGAGCCGTTGGGTGATGGCTAAAAAGCAGTAACTATGGCTTTGAAAAGTGCGCCTTGTGCGTTGGTTCCCTCTTGCTATAAACGTCCAATTAACACCATATTAGACATCACGTACGTACATGTAGCTTATGGTATGGCGCGGTGTGATAGTCTATAGGCAGAATACTGACATGGAAAGCCAAACGACGATAACTGCTTATTTTCGAAGTAAAAATTACTGCCTGTTGACTTTATGTGGCAGAATGAGATTTTTCGGTTGTTTTCAGATGGAAGGGCCACGTCATACCTGTAAGATGTACTAATGAGAGGGAGAGCGAGCGTGATGAAACACGAAACATAACGATTTTATCTCAAATTGTATCCTAAAACATAACTAGCAGTGCGTTTGTCTTTTTGTCACTGCAGAGACTAATAACTAACCGTGTCTAAAAATTGGTCGTATTTCAGTTATTTTTGCCTTCACAAGTAAGGCAAAAATAACTGATATACTACCCATTCCATGTCGGATGTTTTCTCTTTTATATCGTCACTCATTATTTTGTCACGTACATAAGAGAGTAACATCCAACCGTGCCTGAATGCTGGGCCAACGTCTCTAACGTTGGCATTTAGCCGTCGTTTGATCAGCATCTCGTGCTTGCTGAGAAGTAACCTGATATCATTTTTCCCCGCAAGGCCCGCTACTCCCGACGTCGCTGCGACGAGTAGCGGCCATTGCGGAGAAAGATGCGTGATATCGGCTGCCCGGAAAACACGATACATTGATCTACTTCATCTAATGTTGGGTCACCGTCTGCGACGATGGCCCAGTATTAGCCCAGCACTGGATCAATTTTTCGTATCTCGCTCGGTGAATGTTCCCATTGATTGCGGGGGTTATTACGGTATACCGGACAGGTGTAGCATGGTATGTGGTAACCTGACGAAGGTAATAGGGAATATGAATGTCGGAAACATGAGATGAAATGTCACAGCTTCCCACGTGAACCCTTTGAGAGCTAGATCCGTCCACGTATAGGTTTTATCGTACCAGTACCAAACTATACTGGTCAATGTAGAAATATTTAAGTGAATACAATTTAATCGATGGTTATGTGCGAGGTGCCCATTTTGTTTCCTTCAAATCCCGTGTCTTTCAGACTCTCTCATTCGTATTGTTTCATTCTTTTCTGTAGTCAGTTGCTGGCCCGGTTTCGCCTTTGCCAGGTACACAAACAGGTATTTCATTCAGTTGTGTTTAATAGTAATAGGTGGGTTTTTCTATATATATCTAAATTTTTGTGATTCATAATTGCATCTCGATAAAAAGAATTGATAACTATAGACAAATAATGTCTTATTTCAAAAATTCCAAAAAAAAATTTTGCTGCATAGAATATTTAATGTTTTCCAATTTCAACTGCAGCGCGCACTGTGTCAATGGTACTAGGCCATGTAATGAATGCAACATCTTCCAAGCAAACAACACATCAAACATGTGCTGATTTAATAATGGGCCACCGTCTGCGACGCTGGCCCAATATTAAATGAGCACATAGTCGATGTCTTGCTGTGCCTTGGTATCCCAGCAAACACAAGACATTTACCAAATGTTGCTGTAATGTTGGTCCACCGTCTACGACGATGGCCCAACATTACAGTAACATTTGGTGGGTGAATATCCCTGGGATTACGACCAGGCCAGTTTGCCAGCGTGGAATGGATACCGCTGACCGGTGATGCATTACGTGACCAGCCCTGCCACACCCAAGTACTGGTAAATTCATCAGAGAGACTGCATGATCAGAGACCGAGAGGGGTACACCAGCCTTGAGGCGATGCCGCCGCCTTGCCGGCTTTAATGAAAACTGAGACAAAGGAGCATCCTCAGAGAGATGAGAGACGATCGCCTTCTGTGATATGAGCTCTGCCTTTCGCACAGGGGCTCTCTCAACTCTGGCTCTTGTTGCTTCCATTTCTCATTATTTACAACATAAAATGTTCATCGAAAATCTGTACGTTTCTCTTCTGATGTATGGAGTGGTGTGACGCACTGAGTCGGAAATTCAGGGTAAGAACACTCTTCATCAGTTTAACTGGCTGTAGATTAGGTGTGAAGAGAACTGCCCGTCTTTTATTTAACATTTGTTTGGATCGCGAAGTAGATGGTGACCTCCGTGTTCTCCTCTACATTTAGTAAACGGTGGTATTGTTAAATCATAATTTGCAAAAGTGTTGCTTAGATGTAAATTCAGGAGCTGCTGGACGTGCTTGCTCGTATAGATCGTTATTTTGTCAGTGGTGATTTTTATCATGACACGTTGTTTCTTTGCAACATGACACACACATGACATCTGTTGCACAGTATCCACTTGTAAGATCCATTCAGAATACGTCCCCGTAACCCTTTAACTGCCGGTGCCGCATTTATTCGGGATTTCATTTTTTATTAGCATATTAAGTACCACATTTTAAATATGTTAAAGATAAAATGTGACATCAAGCTGCAAGATTTGAAACGAGTTAACCTCCATTTTGTCAAATCTGAATAATTTTCACTCACTTGAAGTTGTGCATCGCATCAGCGAGACACAAAATTCGAATCGAGCTGGTATGAACAGTATAAACGGCGGCCATTTTGTTTGAATTTCTGGAGTCAATAAACAGCATCCAGCTCCCCGTCTGGAAACGAAGTGCCAGACAGGTGCCCCGTCTAGGGTTAGGTGCTAATAAAAATACAGAATGTCCACGGTAGTCGACATCAGTGTTCTATGGGTTACTGTTCACTAGATGTAGATTCGATGTTGGACCACCGTCGGCGGTAGTGGCACTATATCCCAAACGTGTATCGTTAACTTGTTACACTATCCGCGGCTTCTATAGTTATTATGATTCACAATGGAAGAGGTAGACTTACACTTACATTTTGATCATCTCCGACCCAAATCCCATGATGTATGTTGGGTTCTATTTTGGACATTATACCATCCATCTTTTATTGCCGTGTGGCACGGAATGTAAGCTTCGTGTTGTCTCAAGGGTCCTCCCACGGCTAATAGCCAGTTGAATGTTCAGCCAACGCTGGTTTTTCACAGCCCTCGTATCCGTCCATTTCTCAATTGCCCTAGAGGAAAAGCCTTTTTCACAATTGGTGAATTTTCTACTGAACAACGCACTGCTCTAAAAATGTCCCATTTCCCAAGATCAATATACTGTCTGGTTTGAACCGAATACATCCATTTGTATTTATTTGGAAACAACACGTCGGACGTTGCCCCCAGAAAGGGGAGGAGGCATTAGCTGATTAGCAGCGTGGTGCCGTTTAATTACGTTTCTGTAGACTATGTCGGTGGATTTTCCTCAATTGTTCTGCATTCTTACCAAAAATATGCTTTGTGTGTGCATTGGGATCATGAAGCCAAATATTGGAATCAAGTTTTAAGGTTTTCTGTTTGCTCGGTGCAATCTAATGTCAAAAGGTAATGTAAAAACGTATATTTAAAGTTTGTGGATAACAACCTAATTCATTCAATCTATTATCATTAGCACATATTAACCATGTTAACCCTTTTAAGCTTGAATTTACCATTGTCATCTTCATCCACTACAAGCCGCGAATTGCTGCCGCAATGAAGATGATTTGATGTGGTTTAAAAATACCAGTTTCATGGAAATTTTCGTTCTAAACCCCCTAGTTGTGAGAAAATTAGATCTGTTTGCAGGGATGTAAAATGATGCTTTAATGCATCACGAGGGCTTAAAGAAGGGTTAACAAAAGAGTTAATGTTCACTAGAGATCATTTCGTGACGGAAGCAAAAGAATTTACACTGGTGCTGAATTATTGATGTTGCCTACTTTACCCTTAATTTAGCCTTGATTGGGAGAGATTGAACCAAGGTTAAACCCAAGAAGAACAGGATTTGTTTTAAAGATTGGCTCAATGTATTGCTAACGTTTTATATGTTGATATAATATACCCAACGTTGAACAGATAGTTCTTGCTATATAGTTTTAATTGTTTATAGGTTAAGCCAAGCCACTGGCCGATTTCGCTGCATTTGGTCACGCACCAAATTAATTTGTACGACTTTGGCACTGTTAGATGATAGACAAGGCAGTTTTTTCAAGAACAAAGACAAACTAAATATTTTACAAGATAAAACTTCTCGCGCTCATGGTTTTAGCTGTCACTGCGAGACTGTAAAAGCCCCTCTCGCACTCGTATTACGACTGTAAAAGTGACAGTCGAGCAAAACTCTCACGACATATGAAAACTTATTTGTTCAAACTACACGTAGTTTCAGATAACACAAACAGAAATGTATTCATTTGCATGTATGGTACAAGACAATATACTACAGCGTTGGGTACATTACATCAAGCCCTCGCCTAAAGGCTCAGGCTTGATGTGGTTATTTGTGGTGATATCAGCCAGCCCACCTCGCCTTGCGAACGATGCTGCATGAACATCAGGTCATTACACTAACAGAGCCGTTCAAATTTATTGGCTTCAAATCGAAGGACTTTCTTTGAAAATGTTGAATGGAAATCATCACTCGCACAAATATTTACTAAATTACAACTGTCTGTCGATTCTTTTTATTAGATCTGTGGTATGATTCTTCATTTAAAAATAAATATTGCATATTATGAACGGCTCTTGTATAGACATAGATGACTACAAGTTGATAGTAACTTTTGTCAGCCTATCAGTGCATTACGGATGTTTCTGACTTCACCAAAGCCAATCCGCGTTTATTAGTTTAATGTATTAATGACGAAATATTGTATAGCTGATGTGAATATTTGCTGAGCGCTGTTTGATGATAAACAGTCTGTTTACATCACGTCTATACATGATCATGTAGCTCGTTAGTCCATGCAGTCTCTTATGAAATCCCAGCTGACACAGCACGTTGAACCAATGCTGGGTTAATGCTGGCCCAGCGTCTACGACGCTGGACCAACGTCTTTTGTTCGTTGGGATTCAGGTCAGAGGACTGTTATTAGACCAGAGCTGTACGATTTCTGGTACAAACTTGATAATGCGCCTATTTTCATCCAGACTCATCCTTGGCATTATTATGACTTTCCTGTACTTTCCTGCATTTCTCCTAACCTGTTAACTCTCAATGCGCTAAAATGTTTCATATAAACCAAGACACCGAAAATAAATGTCTAAGTTAGCTCTTTCCGCTTCATTTGTATACCTATGTTATTTTTCTACAGCCATTATAAATATGTTCACTCTTTCAGTGCGGGGATCGGCTTTAGACGTCAGAATCTGACGTCTAAAGTCGATCCCCGCACTGAAAGGGTTACCCTTTAGTGCTGTGAATATACACGGCTTTCAAGTTTACTGAAGTTCAAACCTTCCAGATAACCATATTTTTCATTCACCTGTTCACGGTGAGCTATGAATAATTGCTGCCGCTATTGCCACCTTGGAGTGAATGAAAAATATCCACCTTCATAAAATACTCAGGTATAGGACCTAATAAATCGAGTTACTTCAGCCCATTTTAATGGGTATTGGGATTGACTCTGTGAACAATCTTTGCCTTGATTATAGTTTCTGGTGCATCTCAGATAAAAAAAGGTGCGAAATTGCACTTCGAAAATGAAAAAAATATATTTTCACGAGGAAAGTTAACTTCAGAGTTATTCAGCGATACACTCTGCATCGAAGGACCGATTTTTTTAAATTAAAATTGATACGTTTCATGTTTATGAAACCCCCTGTCGTACGCAGAAGGTGAAAGTCGACCCATTTTTCGGCACTGAACAGTGAGTGGCCATGCCAAATTAATAAATTTTGAGGAGTATCCATAAAGACCGCTGACCCACGCGGGAGGTCGAGTCCGAATTATTTTTCGTCACATGAGTGGCAGTCAGGCGTTGTCCCACAAACTCAGGGTCGATCCTGTGCTGGTTTAATGTTGGGCCAGCGTCGCAGACGCCGGCCCAACATTGGACCAACACAGGTTCTGTTTGTTTGGTGACTGCGCTGGCATTGTTAAATATGGCCTGTGTGCGCCAGCGGCCTGGCCCAATGTGTTGTTTGCTGTTGTTATCATCGGCGCTATCTTGTCAAATAAGTCAGCCGATTATTTGCACGGGCGACGTTTTCTCCTGCGGAAATAGATAGCACCGAATACAGAGGAGTGGCCCGGCGTTAGCTCCGTTCTCGGACAACACTCACTGTCGCTGGCCCAGCATTATATCAATCATCATTACGGTGAAAATTATCTAGCTCTGTACACCCCACAAAAAGTTTCAACGAGCCTCATTAAGCGTTGTGATTTGGTTAAAAACTGGTGAAGGAAATGAGGGTTTTAAAAATAATAATAATGCAGGCACTGCTCCAAGAAAATTAATCCTAACATAAGTTGCCAGTGAAATCGTGGACTGCAGAGTTCATAGGTGTCGGCTCAGTTTCTATATTAATCGGATACGGTGGACGTTAATATTAGTTATCAGGCGGAGACGAGAGCTAAGGTTGTACATGAAACACGAGACAGGTATGTTTACGGAGTATTTGGTGGACATATAATCATAATTGATGCAAAAAACATCACAGTATATTTAATTATCTTCAGATCTTTTATTACATGGTAAATATTTTGTTTATAGGTAGTCTCTAAGATGATATCATATGTAGTACTAGTGTTGATTGTTATAAACATGCTCTGGAGACTTCTTCGTAGCGGCATAAATCATGATAATCATGATAATGTGGGTCTTGTTCTCAGACGTACCAAGTAAACGGCTGACATTTTATCAACGCCGTGTTCATGCTGGGCCAACGTTAGAGACGCTGGCCCAGCATGGAAATGCTGTTTAACAATATCTGTTGTCTTGCAAGGTAACCACATTCACTAGAGATGCACAGCCTCCAATGTAAAATGGCTGAGAAGTTAGTATTTCGTTAAACACGCTTTGTCGCAAACGAAATTCGAACCGAATGCCTTCCGGTCACCTGCGTGCCCATGTTGAGGTATGATTACCGTATTCTACAGCTTATTGACAAAATTCTACATTTTTCGCTTGGTTGATCTAGAAGTTCCATTGCGAATGAAATCTAGATTAGCCCCCTGCAAAGTGATTCAGTTACTTCTCGTAACGTAATGGTATTAGAAGTGTACATTGGCCGCGTGTCGTAAAATTTCATAACGATGTTATGTCATTTGACCAAAGATTAGCTAATGATAGCAATATAGCCAGCTATACATTGGCCTTTATCATGTGTATTTGCTGGCAGCGAAGGATATACTCACTGTCTAGGTGCTCCACTTCTAAGACTAAGGTCAGAAATATTTTGTTTAGCTTTATCATTTGATTTAGAAAATGAAGGCATTTTTGTTTGATTGTATGTCTGTCTTTATCTTAGAGACTTCTACACGTCACAGTGAAGCTACGTAACGTAATGTAGAACAGTATTATTGTTGATTAACCACTGCAGCCTAGACGTCCGCTTGTGGTCGTTGGATCACTGTGATAATGTAGGGAATGGTTGTCCTGCAGCGGCGTATAATAGGTATTAACATGAAGCGGAAAGATCTGATTATTTAAAATTGAAAAAAAGCGTATTTGTTTCCATGGTTTATACAAACATAATTCAGCGTTGTAAGGGCCCAACTTCTTCGAGGTTGGTCCAACATTGTATAAATTGTTATACAAATGTTTTGTGTTTGCTGGGTATAAACTAACGAGGTCTGAGGTGAGCGGCGCTGGTGCGGGTTTTATCCCGCCGTGACCTCCGCTTTTCATACCAACCATAATATATACTCCCATACAATTCAGCTACATAGGGATCATTACATGTATTTCTATATAAACCATTTGTGTTTTATTTAACGAGCTACTTAAATAGTATCACACTGAGCGCTACATCCACCCTGTTTTCTGGTATATATATGTCAAGGAGAAAGAACGATATTTTTGATGGATTGGTAACTCCGATTGTACATGTATGAGGCACCCGGCGCCGCGTACTAGTATCGTACTTATTAAGTATGCAATACGATTCTATACTATCGTTATCAGGTCATTCTTGCTTCGACTAAACGGGTCTGGATGTGTGAGCGTGGTCAACGTCGTTGTCAGTGTGAACACTAACTAAAAGGGGAACAGTAAAAGTAAATGCTTTCTTTTCAAGTAAGCATTTACTACTGTTTGCTTTTTTATGTCCAAACTGTAGATTCGTTGATACGAATCTACTGTTTTAACAATATACTGACGTCAGAGGAGTATTTTGACTGTTAGTGACAGTACAGTGACACAGACTTGATTATTTGTGTGAGACGACGTGTAGCTCACGAAAGATTACCGCCGCAATGGTGCGAAGCAGAAACCCGAGAAAGATGGCGTAAATCCAACCGCCAGGAACAACGGTATTCACCCTTTAACCGCAAAGCTATTCAATTCGGATTTTCACTCACTTAAGTTGTGTTTCGCTAACGCGATTCACAACTTCCAAGTGATTGAAAATTATTCAGATTTAACAAAATTGAGGTTAAAGATTTTGATCTTGCTGATTGATGTCACGTTTTATCTTTAACATGTTTGAAAGCCGGTATTTAATTGCTAATAAAATGTAATGAAAACGAATATAATCGTGACCGGCGGTTAAACAGTTAAGGTAACCTTTGTCGTGCTAGGCCCGTATATATTATGCGGTTTCAAGAATGTTTCAAGTCAAGCAAATCGTCCCCTTGGATATGAGAGGGTGTATCTGCCATTTTGCAGAGTGGCAGATAAACCCTTTCATATCCAAAGGGACGCAATCTAGTTGGTACGGAGAGAGAATATACGTGATCTATATACGCCATTATACTATAACATGTGAGTTAACAATCAAACGACACAATTCTTTGATTAACTTTTTTTTTGCATTGAAAATATCAGATATCGATCTTGCGTCACTTCAGATTATTTCCATGAAGAACAGATTACTATTTTTCATGCATACGGCCCCTAGTGTTTGCTAGATCTGAATGAGGTTGTTTCTCTTTGGTGGTACACCTTTCTCTTTGTTTCTGGGTGTGCTTACCAGATTATAGTCATATTTGAGTAATACCATTGTTAGTGTCGATGTTGTTTTGTTGTGAATCTCCATGGTGAAAAAATAAGATCTCAACTTGACTATACTGGCTTGCAAAGTCAAAAGTCGAACCGCCTTTTGGCTTTTCAGAGCAATACAATGCCCTTTTGACATTAACCCTTGTACTGTTGAATTGTTTGTGAGTATTCTTCATTCAATTAACAAATGAGGCTGGAATTGCAAATGAAAAATAATCGTATTTATGAAAAAATAAAACTTATACTAAATTGTATTATTTGAGTTACTGAGCATCTTAGTGTTATTTTATTTAGTGTGAAATTTTCTTGAAAATATATACGGTCTCAGCAGCGCCAGGGTTAACCATTTCCACGCTAAATTATTTTTGTATAAACCATGGAAACCAAAGTGTTTTTTCAATTTGAAATCATCATAAATGTCTTGGTTAAAGGTCTTTCCGCTTCATTTGAATGCCTATATTATGGATCTACGGCCATTAGAAATATTTTCATTCTCACAGTGCGGGGAGCGATTTTAGCCGTCAGAATCTGACGTCTGTAGACGTCAGATTCTGACGACTAAAGTCGATCTCCACGCTGTCAGGGTTAACCCTCGTAAGTCCAGCTACTGCTTCTTCTTTTCATTTATATCTTGAGATGTGTCCCACCTCAATGTGTAGTGAAATGTCCTGATTTAAAGTTTATGAAATACGCAAGTATCTAAGCTGGAAACGAAATACTTAGTCATTTGAAACCTCCTGTTTCAAATGACGAAAAGTATTTCCTTTGTGAAAAATAGACGTCTTCCAAGTTGAATTATTTTATTAACTGATCGTCTGTTATACACTTTTTTATCAATTTAACCCTTATGCTGCCGATTTTTTCAGACTATTTTTATGAACAAATATACATCTTCCAAATGTAACTATTAGATTAGCTAAACATTTATCACAAAACATTTTAGCAATTCGAGTTGAATTTATTGGTTTGATATATTCGGTCCCGGCAGCATGAGGGCTGTAAGACACATTTTATTTTGTTAGAAGCCATCTGTAGAGTATCTAATTACGGCTCTAACACGACAATGGTTAATAAACAGTATACAGTCCCACCAATGATTTTACGGTCACTGTTTAACCCTTTAACCGCCGGTACCGAATATGTTCGTTTTTTTTATTTTTCACTACCACTTTAAGCACTACATTTTAAATATGTTAAAGATAAAATGTGGCATCAATTAGCAATAATCGGGAAAAGTTTACCTTCATTTTCTGAAATCTGAATAATTTTCACTCACTTGAAGCTGTGGATCGCGTCAGCGAGACGCAACTTCAAGTGGGTGAAACTTCCAATTAAATCATTTGGCGGTTAAAGGGTTAATGACATGTAGTAATTTTGTATTTTCCTTAAAATTTATAACTTGATTTTTTATTTCATCACTTGTACCGTTTCAGTGCTTTAGAAGACGACCAGGGAACACAACGAATCCGGCACACTGACCAGACAGCCTAGAGAAGACCCGGCATCTGGGTGCACCATGCTATGCCGCCTCTCCGTCCTCCACACCAGCAGCGCTTCCACACATAACAGCACCACCTCAACATGGCCACCGGCCTGATACAGGAGGGGGTCGATTTACCCGGCATTAACCCAAAGTACAAATACGGTTTGCTGCGCACCCAGTCAGACGCCCTGCTTAAACGTTCACAGTCGTTCAATGACCAGTCAGTCGCCCGTTCACGCCTGCAGTCCGAATCTTCCTCACTCAAATTTGCGTTACGTAAGTAGACGTGTGTGCAGAGTTTGGTGTGGAGTGGAACACTGGTTTTACCGCCAACTCACTGGGCGATGTCACCCGTGAGCGCAGAATTAGTTAATTTTAATTTTCACTCACTTGGGAGTTGCACTCATATACATCATCTAACGAAGATCGAAATCTGGCCTCCAAATTTCACTTTTTATAGTGCCAATGAAGATAATTGAAAGCGATTTTAAATTGACACTAACGCGATCCACAATTTAAAGTGTGTGGAAATTGGTATGTAAATAATCTGAAATCGGTGTCCAGCTAAATTAAACCCTTAAGCAGCTTGGAATAATACCCCCGTTTTGTGAAGTATTCTATTTTTAGAGTTTATCTATTTGGGCCAGCAATTCCAGATAATTAAGCACTTTAGAGGCTTTGGTAAGGCACCTGCAGGGGCCCATCCCACCATGATTCTTAAAATTAAGATTTCACTCATTTCCATTAGAAAAGTTAAGATAAATCCTCACTTTTCTAACGAGCACAAGATAAAATTAAGATAATCTTAATTTTTAAATTCTCAGTTGGACCGGCCCCTGGCCCTGACCATGCTAATATTACATACATGTGCTCTCTGTTGGGTTGGGTTGTATTTTAGCACACAGGACACACGATATGTATTTATGTATCCCACACATAGACGTATGTGGCATGTTTTTTCCTCATTAGCTTTCGGTGGTGCATAGTTTTTTGTGGTTTTCTATCTGCTCCTAAATAGTCCATTAACTACTGTAGTCATAGCAGCTAAACGGTTTCATGCGCACTGTTCACTATGAAGTTGTTAAATTATTTTTAGAATGATTGCGAAGTAGACATTTTTCTTGTTAAGTCCGTATACTTGACATTTAATTGTAATATTATAAAGAACAATCCTATATACAAATTTTTCTTTAGTGTTAACCACGAGCACGTAGATCTTATATTACAGTGAAAGTGTTATACAATGACCTTATTATTGTAAGTAAAGATCTATGTATATCGGCATCTATTTCAATTTAGAGTAATTTAGAGATATACGATAATAACTACTAATATTTATCATTCTATACAAGACACACCGTAGCATAGAATCAGAGTAGGCCTAATCAAATAAGCGGGCCCGATACTGTTGTTTTTCAATGTTGAAGGAAGGCTTTATTTTTCATCGAGTAGTAAATATATTTCACATCAATATAATCAGAATGGGTTACCAGTATGATAATTACCAGTATGTCCATGACATCCATACCTTATAAGCTATGTCGTCATTTAATTACAACTGAGTATCAAGTACAAGGGATCTAAACGTGACATCACTTAAAATGAGTGATTTGGAATCTCATATCTGTTGTAGCATACTGTACTTCCTTATACATTTTCATTTCTATTTAGAAATTTCCATCCCACTATATGAAATACATATATGTATAACCTTTCGAATTTTCAATTTGATGCAACAACCATTATGAACAAAGTACGCTACTTTAGTAGGATGAATGAAAGGGGAGTAGATAATTGTAGTTAGCGGTCCTATGTGTTGTGCAATTTCTAATAATATGTACAAATATTTCATACATACCTTCCTTCAAATAAAGTTTACCCTGTTGTTCTTAGAGTGTAGTGTTATCATCACTTGAGATTTTTTGTACATCAGATAAATAACACCATACTAAGTAATAAAGTAAAGTAGTTTGGTATGGTTGTTTTTATTTTTTGTGAAGTCAGATATTTGAATAACGTTATCCCGTGTTTATCAATATATAACACTTCGGTTTGCTTTTTCTCATATCATCCACATGCCTTTGTGTTTCTTGTTAACGAATTAATTGTGAGTTACCTATGTACGTTTATTCTAACAGTGGTAACCAGGGTGGTAACCTACAATCAGTCCTAAACAATATCACCAATTTGAGGCATTATAAACGAATCCTAAAAAGTGTTTATACCTTACCGGCAAACAAGAGATGTTGACTCAATGTCGGTTTAATGCTGGTCCAACGTCTGCGACGATGGCCAAGCAGTAAATCAACATTCGCTCAATATCACGTGGTTTCTGCTGTGATGCAATTTAGGAACGGCAGATACTATAGAACACTGCTGAGAAGTGAATTATTAAAGGTGTAAGCTGGATGTTTGTTTTTGTGATTTATGTCATTTTTTCTGCCTGTGTAACATGATCCTCACAGAGAAGGAGTAATTCCCCGTGGTATTTTGTACTCATCCTGACGACGACTTGATCGTTTTCTAGCGTGACATGCTGACAAAAGTCTGGGTATATTCTCTGTTGCGCATGGATCTGCGGAGCAATCGATGGATGTCGTTGACGAATTGTCGTTACTGTCGCATCCTTCATACATTTATTCCAGAACTGCCGATCAATTTGACCTATCCCACTGTGTTATCCTGCACTAATAGAATAAGAGGCGCGTCTGCTCTGGTATGTCTGCAACTACCCAGCAGACACAAGACGTTGAATCGATGTTGGTTGCCCGTTGGTCCACCGTCTACGACGTTGGACCAACGTAAATCCAACATCGATTCAACGTTATGTGGCTGCTGGGTATTAGCTCACTGGATCCCAGCAAACGTCTCTGCCCAACATTAACCCTTACAACACTGATGTCGTCTACAGTAGACATTCTGTTTTTTTCTAGCACTTCTAAATAACCAGTTGTTAAAAATAAAATATGCTTTCAATCTTGAAACACTGAAATATCTTGGGACAAAAATTTCGCAAATAACACACATTTTCAGTCACTTAAAGTTGTGGATCGCGGTAGCGAGACACAACTTGAAGTAACTGAAAATTTAAATTGAATAGCTCAGTGCTCCAGGGGTTAAATACAGTTGTCTGGTGATAAGCATGTGTTCCGGAAAGATCATGTAGTTATACATAGCTAGTAAAACCATGGACATGCAAATTTATACACCCCAAATCGATCTCTGTCCTCTTTATGGTTAAATGATGAACCCAATGAGAAAACATTGGGCTAGTTTTCGTTGCGTCTTGTTTGTGTGCAGAGCTAGGGAACGCGTAGTTTTATGACATGTCACACAATAACTAATCAATACTGCTCCGCTACTATATCACATCAAGGGATCACAGGGTCCAATAAAGATTTGACAGCCCTGAGCCTTTGCATCATCTTATGCTGCCGGGACCGTATATATATGCGTTTCCAAGCAAATGTCGGACCAAATAAATTGGACTCGAATTGCTAAAATATTTTTGGTAGATGCTCAGTTATCCTAAAAATAAAACTTTAAAGACGTTTATTTCTTGATAAATATAATTATTTTTCGTCATTTGGAGCTGGAAATTGCGTTAGCAATTCCAGCTTCAAATGAATGAAAAATAGTCCGAAACAATTCAAAAACGAAGCGGCAGCATAAGGGTTATATCACACTTTCAAAATTCTAGATACTGCACCACCATTTTGGCTATGCCTGGTGTCGATGATGCTGTTTCAATCACGTTGCTGTTCACGTAGTGCTAAAAGAAAGGTGACAGCCACGTATTAATAAATAAAGGTTTGTTTTCATTTCCAAATATATAACTTGAAGGAATAGTGCGTACAGTTTCTATACTATAGAGAAAAATACATGCTTGATGGGGCAATAAGCTTCTTGTTCCGTTTGTTCTGTAGGCTACTAACACAAACCAATAAATGGAGACATTTTAGCTTGAAATTTATGGAGTGAAAATATTTTTGACAAAATTTTTTAATATTTAAAGCGATTTGTCATTCAATTGTGTCCACTTTCATTTAGGAGTTCCTAAGGTTGGACTGGATTTTGATATAAAGCGAAATGAAGTATACATTGATTCTGTAGTCGTCGTGTTCAAAATATGATTGTTGGTTTAAACAACACCGATTATGTATCATCCCCTGGGAGTTAGAAGCTTAGCACCTTGTAACTCCAAGGGGGCGATATATCGAGCAGAGATGACACGAAAAAGTGAAATGAGTCGTATTGATTTGTGAGATTAGATGATATTGAGTTGTCTAAGACGTCGGCCTTGACAGCTGAACTCTTGTGATGTGTTCCAGGCAGCAGCAGTCAACCCGAAGAAGACAATCCCCCGGCCACAGCAAATGACGCGCCCAAGGGGTCTCCTCTGTTCCAGGGACATCGAAGCAAGGTAGAACAGCCTTATGTCTCTCATTCACCAACGAGGCAGTGCACCTAATGTGTATTCCCAGTAAACACAAAGCATTTGTATAACATTTGTACAATGTTGGGCTAACGTCGAAGACGTTGGCCCAACATTGTACAAATGTAATACAAATGTTTTGTGTGTGCTAGGAATACACCGACATTAGATGCACTGTTCATGATAATACACTCGTTTTGACCCTTAACCCGCTAAGGACGACTATTGTCGTTTTCACTGGTTTTATTCTAGCTGATCAATTCACTGTTTTTCAAAATATTGGGAATCAAATGTGTGTTTAAACATGAATATTTTCAAATGTTTGGTCTCAAATTAAACAAATATGAGTAATTTTCAACCACTTGAAGTTGTGGGTCGCGGTAGCGAGACACAACTCCAAGTGAGTGAAAATTTAAATTTTTCAATTTAGCAGTTTAGGGGTTAAGCTTTTGGACTGGTAATAATTTGTGACTTATTTGACTATCACGCACTGCTGCACAGGGCTCGACAATAATTGTTTTCCTTTTGTGGGGCAAATATCCCTGTCAGTTTCAGGCAAATCATTATGAAAGCTGGTAGCCCTGTCGGGCAATTTGTCCTTTTAAAATTGCGTGTACTTGTTACATCGAATGATACTGTTACACTTTGTATGTCAAGTGTCGGTGCCGAATTTAAAAATTCAAATAAAAAAATTCAGCAGTATTCTTGTATTGCTCTGGTGTATTTATGGTTCATTTATTTCACCCCAAACTGGTAGGTTACCCACACAAAAACCAATATGTATTTTTTTGACAGGCTGATCGCCACCGGCAGGGCACGTACCGTCAAATGTTAGTGTCGAGCCCTGACGCATATGAAATCTTTGCAAATGTTCTCCACGCATGTTTTTTCAAGTTTGAGCAAAGCAACCCAGCCAACACGAGACATTCAGCCACCGTTGCTTTAATGTTAGCCCATCGTCTGCGACGCTGGGCCAACATTAAAACGACATTGACTGAACATCTCTTATTTGCCGGGAAACCCCTTCCTTGTCGCCACATGATATATTCATTGTGATCCCTGCATGTGCCATTTCAGGTCTCGTATGCTTACCCCAATGACAGCACACTGGTAATTTTGCTTCATTATTTGAAACGCAATTTAATTTCAGTTGATTATTTTGATTTGCACGTTCTCAATGATCAATAGAATTACTTGTGTAATTTACTTTCATTTGCATTATGTTCATGATTTAGTCTAGTTTTTTCTGACATTTTAAGACTTTTTAACGCATGTGGTACGGTGAAAACTACAAATAATACTGCTAGATATTTAAGTTGGATATGGTGTACACATGCCAGCAAACACGACACTTTGAAACAATGATGTTTTAATGTTGGCCCAACGTCTGCGACGCTGGCCCAATATTAAAACATCATTGTTGCAACGTGTCGTGTTTGCTGCAGGGATAGCATAAACTAACGTTAGATATATTACTGCAGTCATTTGATATGGGAAACGCATGCCTGTTCCCATATAGTGGATCCACATTTAATTAACAAAAATACAGTTGACCCACATTCAATTAACAAAAATCAGTAGCTTGATGAATATTATGTAACTTACTGTAATAAAGTCAGGGTGGTTGGTGTTAGTTTTACACAGAATTGAACCATTTAATCAACACAAGTGGCAATACCAGTTTATAGTTACAGTGAAAATGAGGAAAATTATTGTTACATGTACTAACTATAATTTTCTTCACTCTTCTATACTACTGGGTAGTGCATATGGTCTACATGTATTCACGATTTAAAAAAAGCTGCCGTTGCTTTTAAACTTCAAATAAGTTTCTTATGTTTAAAACTTTCTTCCCAAATAAAACCTTGAATACTGATTATTTTCTATTCTATATAATTGCATCCTTCATGTTGATAATGATTGTATTAATGTACATCCCTATTAGTTAAATCCGTATGACCTGCATTGCATGTTGGTGTTTGTTCAGAGCATGAGTGCCATAGATTTGGTAGGACTGCTGGAAGAAGATGAAGTATTAGACCTCCTGGTAATTGCCTTCTTTCTACAGAGATCAGACTGTAGCAATGTACATATGTGTTATTATCACCTGAACAACAACTCAATCTCTGAAGTGTTGTTTTCAGCAGGCCCGGAAAACACTAGACGTTCATCCAATGCTACATTAATGCTAGCCCAGCGTCGCAGACGGTGGTCCAACATTCAAGCAGCCTTGGATGAACGCAGCGCGTTGACTGGGGGCTTTGTCTAGATTTTTTACAGCTGTCTTTGCTCATTATGAACGTATAACACATGAACATAATTTCTGTTGGTGTGCAAAGTGTGTATAACTTATTGACTCAGATTTATAGTTATTGTATTTAGCGTCCTGTTGTGTTTAAAGGGTCATATCTTCCATTTTAAGTGATAGATATGTCCATTTGACACCAAGGGTAGTTAAATATCTTTACAGCGTGCTGTGATATAATTACTGACCAGTTGTAGATCTCTGGACTAATTAGCAGTTTTGTACTGTACTGACAATGCGGATACTTGTACCGTACTGGGCGAGATGAGGCGTCATTGTTTCTCCATATCGTCGCCTCGGAGCTAATGGATCCTATCTGACACTCGTTAGAGTGGCAGATAGGATCCTTTAGCTCCGAGGCGACGATATATGCAGTGTTCTTAACCATGTGATCGCCAAGCTCACTATATTCGTTTCCAATCATTTGTATTAGTACTTCGAATAACGGTTTCGGGGGATGAAATTGTGTTTATTCAGCAATAATTGCTAATGTTTGATCTCGTATTAAACAAACGTGTTATAATAACTTCAAGAAACTTTATGTTCAGGAATTTATTGCATATTATATATCAATTTATAAAACTTTTCTTTTCTAAAAAAGCCCTCGAAGTCATTCGAAGCGAGTAACCAGCAAACACGACACATCGACCCATTGCTGGCCCACCGTCTACGACGTCGGTTCAACATTTGTCCAACATTGGGTCGATGTGTCGTGTTTGCTCGGTAGGATATCAGCACGTGTTCTCTTCACGACTCGTTATTGTTTCACGGCCACCTTGCGTCCTCGGCCTCAATTCTTCTTCATAATCGCTCTCAAGATTTTCTTTCATATTGAGATGTTCCAGTTAGATCATATTTTCGAGAATGACACATAATTAGTGGCATGATCAAGTTAAAGTCTAGGTGAAGTGATTTTAATTTAGCAAAACCATTGAAGTATAATTAAGTCACGAAGTCTAGGGGTCCATCCCACTAAGAATCTTAAAATTACGATTATCCAAAATTTATCTTATTTTCATTAGAAAAGTTAAGATTTATCTTAACTTTTCTAATGGAAATGAGAGAAGTTAAAAAAAAATTTTATTTCAAGATTCGTAGTGGGATCGGCCAACAGGTCCGTCCTGTTCTGTGAATTCTGGCGCTGGCCCAACATTGAAGCGGTACCGCGACAAGGTATTGTGTTTGGATGGCTGTACACAAGCTAAAGTGTAAGTCAACAATTATTATCTGATTCCCATGAAATTTTGTGAATACTATTTTCTAGTCTTCCGGCAACCACCTTCAAAAAAATTCATGAAAAAATGCAGATCGTACAAAAGTTATTGACCGAGAAATCACGGAAAAACACCCAACGCTGGTCTAATGTGACTTCTACTATAATTCAATTAGCCCGTATGGAAACCGAGTAAATATAGAGTTCGGCCAGCAGCTGGGGCAGTGACTGGCCAGAATGTGTATTGTTGTTTCGGCATGCCAGCGCTTGCCCTACTTTCGTGTTTACTGGGGTCAAAATGATTATATTGGGCTGAAACGTACCAGCGAAACACTCTCACCACTCTCGTTATTAAGCATCATTGATGATATCGGGATGCTTATAGTGTTTAGCATTAGTCCGTCTCCGCCGCCGCGAGCGTATCAGAAATTCAGCTCTTACTTTTTTTACAGGCATGGCCTATGTGCGTGGGCAATTCTTCCCATATATTTTTTTGGGGCGCCAAGCCATAAGCGGTCATTTCTCAAAATGGCCGCCTAAAAAGCTTGTGGGCACGATAACTTATGAACCGTCGTATTTTCGGTTTAATCACATAGTCGTGTCGTAAAATGTGCCGCTCTTATTTTTCTATATTCATCTATAATTGAAATTGACCTTGTTGAGTGTGGAGATGAGCAAGATAAACACAATTCTGCGTAGTTTGATTTTATTGTAAAATCCATGACAATTGCAGGTTTACTGTAAAGTTGTTTTGTTGAATTACGTCGGAAGCACCGGAAAATCAATTTATAGAAAAAAGTTATCGAAAAGTTGCGTCAATAAAGATTAAAGCTGGCACACTTCGTGGTATTGACGCTGGCTCAGCGTTCTGTCAGGCGTTGGTAAAATATTGACCATAAAAGATAATGTTACTTGGAAAACCAAGGTAATAAGACCAGACTAATACTTATCTTTGTTCCTCATCTTTCACAGTTATTGTATTATTGCATGGATTTTCAACGATTGTCTGTGCCCATCTTGTAACAAATTTAGAAAATATTCATGTACAAACAAAAACTAACGTCTTATTCATTCTTGGTACAAAGCAAATGGAAACACAGGAACTGAGAGACTTGGTCGATTATTTGATCGATGGCACACATTTCTGGTTGATTATCAGAACTTTAACCCTTATAGTGCGGGGATCGACTTTAGACGTCGGAATCTGACGTCTGTAGATTCTGACGTCTAAAGTTGATCCCCGCGCTGTAAGAATTAAAATCTGTGCGATAGGTATTCAAATGAAGCAGAAAAAGCTAGCTAAGTCATTTGGTTTCAAATTTAAAATAAAATTAAAAAATATTTCAGCGCTTTAAGGGTACACTGTAGATCAATGACGGGAAGACGTCGTGAGTCTGCCCCATTATGGAGGATGAATGTTGTCCGGACAGGAAAACAGCCAGCTGGATTCGTGCCCTGCAAATTAAAAAGGCAGTGACTGTTTACTTGAAAAGTAAGCAGTTACTGCCTTTTGGCTTTGCACGGCAGATTTGTGGCCAACTTCCGGAAGCACTTTATCGTGGATTCAGATAAAGCGCCGGCCATTACACACAATCAATCCAAGATACGTAGAAATCGGATAAAATAAAACTGTCTGTCTATAGGAGGGAGCTTTTCTCTCTGTGTGAGCATTGAATACTCATTGCTGCTAAAATAGACGTGTCGCTGGTGTAGAGACTATCGGACAGATAAATTGGAACCAGCCGCGTCATAATTTTGTTTCTGGCTAGGAGGCACCAGTGGCACCATTTACTTGTTGAACCATCTCAGATATTTTAAATAGAATTAATAAATTTAATGGAAGATGCCACTGGTCATTAAAGCGACACAATCAGGCTAAAATAATCAAAAATCGTATTTTTTTGTGGCTTCTTTATATGATCATATGACTGTAAGCCAGCATTGATTAAGTCAACATTGATGTGCAACGATTCGTGTAGACTTATGAACAGACGATCACGCCAAGTGCGACCGGCACGATGCTGCTTTTTCCTAATTATCGGACTTGTCTTAAACGTTCGGGTGCTGATCGCATCTATGGCCGTTTTCCAACTTTCTGTCATTCAAAAAATTAAAATGTTAACACCGAAATGAGGATTCGCAAGATATGTATTTTGACTCAAATGTTACAGATCTATGTAATTTTCACCCTCTTGAAGTTGTGGGTGGCGGTAGGGAGACACAACTTCAAGTGGGTAAAACTTTAAATTATATAATGTAACGCTTAAAGGGATTATTATTTATAAGGTCATATTTTCACAGCTGATGCTTGGTAACACATATTATCTTGAGAACAAAGTACATTGATGTGTTTTTTGTGTCTCTGGGGCTTGAAGGGTTGTTTGTTCATTAATATATATGACAGCCAGAAGGTGGGCGCTGTTTGTTTTGGCACTCAAAAGTTTGAATTTGGATATGCTCATATTTTTAACGGATACTTCATAGTAACACATATTATCTTTAGAATAAAGTATTCAGGTATGTGATGTAGGTCTGAACCGCCTATCTCTGGGGCTTGAAGGGTTGTTTGTACATTAATATTTATGACAGACAGAAGATGGGCGCTGTTTGTTCTGTACTCTCGTCATGCTGCGACCAGATTACCTAACTGAACACCATTCCCAGCCGCTTGCCTTTATTCAAGAGCCACCGTTGATTCAACGCTGGGCCAGCATTCATGTGTCTTCGACTCGTGCTTACTCGGCCAACTTTTCTCATATATATTCTTTCTTGCGGCCGCTGTGATAATTAACAATTGTTAAAAGAATGACACACAGGACAAAACGACATTTTCTGTAAAGCGCCCAACCTCGTGCCCATTACTAATGTCTGCTGAAAACAAATATTGGAGCTGTTTTGCCCGAAGTAAATATTTCCATTCGAACCTAATCATGTTTTCTGTTTCATAAACGATACGTCATTATACAACCGTGTCTCAATTCATTGCGATCTTGACGTTTACTCAGAGTAGAAAACCATTACATTTCTTGAAACGTAGTAGCCTACATTATATTTCGTGCCTAAAGTCTGATCTTCGGATGGTCTCGAGACCGCATTATTCTGGGTTGAATAATTTGTCGGACATATTATTCTCCGTTTCGTCATGGATCCGAATGATTGTGGTAACCGAATGATAACCATATATACATCATTCACTGAGAGCTGTGAATTGTTACCGTAATTGTCTTATAAAACAAATACGTGTAGATTTGAAGCTCAAAATAATTAAAAATAAAAACGACCTGCATTTCAGGAGTAGTGACATTTTCTATTGATTTGAGTTTATTCAAAAAATGCCAAATATAATACATGTACAGTTAAAAGTTAACCCTTTAAGCGCCGAGCACGACTATAATCGTTTTTAATAGCAGGTTAAATCACAGTTATTGGGATTGAAATGTGTGTTTAAACGTCAAGATTTGCAATATTTGGTCCCCAATTAAACAGTTAATGAGTGATTTTGACCTACTTGACTTTGTGGGTCGCGTCAGCGAAACACAACTTACAGTGGATGAAAATACATATTAGATAATTTAGCGGGTAAAGGATTAGTGATTCTCTAAGCACATTCAGTTGTCACCATAAATTGGTCTGGTTGTCGACATTCTCGTCAAGCTGTAAAGAATAGGGTCTTTTGCGATATCAATAAATTGTTGTTGTGAGCAGCGAATCGAATGATTAACCCTCACAACTCTGAACTATTTTAATGTAAACCACGCAGACCAAATTTTTTGTCCATTTAAAGTCAATTTAAATGTCTTAGTTTACTCTTTCTGCTTTATTTGAATACCTATGTTATCAGGTTCTATGTCTACAACCATTATAAATATTTTATTGTTTTAGTGCGGAGATCGACTTTAGACGTCAGGTTCTAACGTCTAAAGTCGACCCCCGCACTGAAAGAGTAAAATATTTATAATGGTTTTAGACCCATAGCCTGATAACATAGGTATTCAAATGAAGAAATAAAGACGGTCCCGCTCTGAAAGGGTTAGACTACTTTTAATCCAGCGTATGTGCCCTAACAATAACATTCAATTTGAGTAGAATCCATGTGCATTTCGCGTGATACGTGATGACCAATAAGTCAGCTATCGACAAAATAATGTTTAGCTCCGCATTTCTTTCATTTGAATCTGGAATTTATGGAAGCGAAACACTGGATTATTTAGTATCCCCGAGATGCACATGTATGTGTTCATGAGATAGCCGCTGCCGCCGCTCCCGGGGATTTGTGAAAGCTATATCTCAAATAAGGCTTGTAGCAAGGTATTGTGTACACAGGTCCCTTTTTTAATGTAATTGCTGTTAATTTAAAGCAGAAAGGGTTGACCAAAACATTTATGATAACTTCAAATTTAAAAAAACACATTTGCTCTCCTTGGTTTATACAAAAATATTTCAGCTTTGTAATCCTGCTTAATTTATTTCAATTTTCAACCACGTGAAGTTGTGTCCGCTACCGCGATCCACAACCTCAAGTGGTTGAAAATTACACACATTTGTTAAATTAAAAACGCCTATAGTCGCGATCAGCAGGCAGAGAGTTAAAACTATAGCTTATTATTTATAGGGCCTCCTCATTCTGATGGCCTGTATCATTTTCTATGAAACTACTGTGTTTTGAAAATACGCCCCATAAAGTCACTAGCAGGTGCAGGGTTACCCTTACAGTGAGGGGATCGACTAAAGTCGTCAGAATTCTGACGACTAAAGTCAATCCCCGCGCTGTAAGAGTAAACATATTTACAATGGCCGTAGACCCATACCATAGATATTCAAATAAATCAGAAACAGCTAACTAAGACATTTATGATGATTTCAAATTGAAAAAACCCTTTTGGTCTCCATGGTTTATATAAAAATAATTCGGCGTTTTAAAGGTTAAACGTTTCAACCATTCTATCGTTATGTAGTCACATCCTGTAGTCTTCAGATGTAATGGGAACTACATCTGCCAATAACAGGATGTTGTAGTCATGACTATTTATCGTTTTAACTCTGTGATTAAACATCAAAATTTACAAATCTTTGGTCGCAAATTAACCCTTGGATCACTGAGCTATTCAATTTAAATTTTCAGCACTTAAAGTTTTGTCTCGGTACCGCTATACACAACTTCGAGTGACCTAAAATTCATGTTATTTGTGAAATTTAAGTCCCACTATCAGTGTTTGAATATTGAAGGCATATTTTACTGTGAACAGCTCGTTATCAAGGGTTATATATGCTTATAAAAACACAGAATGTCTACTGTAATCGACATCAGTGCTCTAAGGGTTAAACAAAAAAATAACACCCAATTGAAGAACTTTGTGTGTCACAACTTCTAGCGGATGAATATTTAAATTATATAACTTAGCTCTTTAAGAGTTGAAAGCTGTGCATGTTCAGCGGTGGCGTCGTGATAATATGAGATAAGGGGTTGATAACGGATTCCAAGCAAACAGCAGACGCTGAAGCCTAGATGAAACCTGGTCTGTCTACCCTTAAAATAAAACAGAAGCAGACAATACAATTCCACAGTTGAAATAAATCTCTGATTTCAAAAAGAAAACACAGAGAGGGGAATTGCAAGTAGGCAGCAAACAGTTTAGGATTGGTAAATGAATGTTTAGCTATTTCCTCTGCTTTGCAAAGATTAGCGCACAATACGTTTCGGCTTTGTGTGGCAGAATACCCGTCTCAGTAAATTCAACGTCAAACTGTAGTATTTTCTGCGGTTCCAATTCATATTATGCACATAGCTTAACCTTTTAATAGCCAAGTTATTTAATTTGAATCATCACCCGCTTGAAGCTGTGCCTCGCTAACCCGATCCGCAACAAGTGAGTGAAAATTATTCAGATTTGCCAAAATTGCGGTCAACCATTTTGATGATCTTGTTGAGTGATGTCACGTTTTATCTTTGACATGCATATAAACTCTCGTTTAATCAATACATGCTAGTGACGTATATGACATATTCTGAATAAAACTGTATCCAAATAAAGAGCTGTTACCTTTCATTAAAAAACAGGACACTTGAATCCTAAATTTGATATATTATAATATACTTGGGTATTTTATGAAATAGGGTCCGGGTATGTAAAGGGTTAATATGGTCGGTTGGCACGACACAGTCGAGGCCCACGACGGCAAGATGTTCGGAACGACCCAGCAAACACAAACATTTGTATAACATTTGTACAATGTTGGCCCAACATATTCGACGTTAGTCCAACATTGTACAAATGGTCTAGAAATGTTTTGTTTTTACTGGAGAGTGACAGGTATGGGAGCTAGCTCGATACTGAAAATGAGCCTTTATTATTCAGTGGAACCAAAGAGGCTGAGTAAATGGAACCCAGCCATTACGTGGACATATCCCAGTAAACACGAGACATTGAACCAATGTCGGGTTGATGTTGGACCATCGTCTACGACGCTGGTCCAACATCAACCCAACATTGGTTCAATGTCTCGTATTTACTGGGATTGTTTGTGGGTCATCCAGTGTATTCTGTGAAACGCAGTGACGTCACTCGATGAAAACAAGGTTATATAAGTCCCCCTCCCCTATATTTCATTCTGTGAAACTGAGTGACGTCACTCGGTGAAAACAAGGTTATATTAGACCCCTCCCCCATACTTCATTGTATTAGCCAGCTCGGTGAAAACAAAGGAGGTCACGGTCATTGAGTTTCACAGAATTATAGGAAGGGTGCATTCCCAGCAAACACGACACATTGATCCAATGTAGGACCAATGTTGGCAGGACGTCATAGAAGGTGGGCCAATATTGGTCCAACATTGGGTCGATGTGTCGTGCACGCTACTCCAGAAGCTCTTGTTCAGGATATCCTGGTAACAAATACACATTTAATTATAAATAGTAGCTGTGGATCATCGCTTAATTTAGACACTATTTATTTATTCAAACATATTTATACAGGGTAAAAACATTATTAATCATTGGCTATTTTGCATATATGCCCTGTTTTATGACAAGCATTCACATAAAATATGAAAACACATATTCAAACAATTATCATATGTACAATAGTTACAATACCTAAAATTGAAGATACATTAGACACTTTAGATCATAAGCCGATGATACATTTGAGTTAATTGAATAGGTTTACAAATGTATATACATGTACATTTATAGCAAAGTGTAAAGAAAAGAAAACACAAATGTTCCCGCACTAAAACTCCTACAAAAAATGGAGAAACCGTTAAGACATGTACAGCGATATCATTATTGCAGCCCTAATCTGTATCGTTGTTTAGTAGGATGCGCTTTCAAATGACGACAACATGACTGTATGTATACCCGATAGCCGGAAGGTTAAGGGGTTTATCTGATTACTTATCATAATGGGGGGGGGGTCGATATCCAATTGCTGTGTACATGTATCCGTGTATGTGTTTACAGTTTTTATACCAAATGTATATGCCTTTAACCGCCAAATTATTCAATTTGAATTTTCACCCACTTGAAGTTGTATCTCGCTGACGCGATCCACAACTTCAAGTGAGTGAAAATTATTTAAATTTGACAAATTGGAGGTCAACTGTTTTCAAATATTGCTGGTTGATGTCACATTTTATCTTTAACGTATTTAAAAAGTGGTACTCAATGTGCTAATAAAAGATGAAAACCGAATATATGCGGCACCGGCGGTTAAAGGGTTAAAGATTCAATACACTGTTCGATATTATGTAAGACGAGATGAACTTATGAACATGTGTTTAAATAAGCGCGTCGCTGAAATTCTCAAATGCCAATGTTGACTTGAAACGCAAATTGAAAATGTTATGGCCTGATGTCGGATGACGCTATTCATTTCACGCACGTACACATCTGGTGATATATGATGCGGTAGCATCAAAATCTAGCTGGCAGTGAGGATGGTCGCGGTGCTCATGGCTGGATGCACACCATCTAGATATCCTTGTACTGCTACCACTACCCTTTGTGCATGGATACTTTACCATACTGTAGTGTATAAGGAGATGTAAACAATTGTAGCGAACAATTCGAATAGGCGCTTTGATTTGGATAAACGTATCTAGGCCCCCTATGCCTAATAAGCAACACAAGTGATGTGCTGTCGGATATAAACAGTTATAAACTGAGTAGATATGGTAACTATTTTTTAATAGCCTACTTTATCTCTCTTAAATACTGTATTTTTCATCGCGCTAATCGGTGCGTGTGAATTTAATAACGTCTTGTAGTATATAATGTACCATGTAGGGCCTGTAGGCCTATAATAATAGTGTGACATGCTTGGTTTAAACTGGTATCAGTTAATCTATTCACCACCGTTACTAAAAAATAAAGTAATATTTGTCTATAGATATGCATTATTAGCTTTAGCTACTAATAAAAGCAAAGCAAATTTTGATTAAAAAGATTTCATATCTTAATAATTTACTGAGGATAGATTTTATTCCGTACATTTGTGTGAACAATAATCTAATCGTTGTAATATTTGTATCTTTGTATATGTATATTTGATTTCAATCTATGACCAGTGTTTCTCAGCTGACAATTATTTTTCTTCTTTAATTACCTTTCACGTCCGTGCAGCTGTTGGTTATCTTTAACATCTTATCAGCGGCAGTAGCACATCTTTTGTATGTGGATTAAAATCATCATCATTCTAATCATTCATGATCGCAATTACCATTCATGTGAGCTGATAGTATGCTGATGATTCTGTTTTTCTACATGTGTGACACAGTTTGATATGTAATCGTGGAATATGCCGACACTTTCCCCCCCGAAGTGTTCAGTACTATTTTTATTTCATCTGACCTTTTACCTGCTAGTGACGCCTATGCACACAGAAATATTTGACATTAACGAATAATTAAAATTCTACACTTTCCAATAAATTCACACCCAACAAATACAAAATGGCATCAATAGTTGTTTTGATATCTGCTCATGTCAGCTCTGGATGCGTCGTAGCCAGAGCTGATCTGAGCAGATATCAAAACAACTATTGTGCAATATAATAAACAAAAATCATTGTTCCATCTAGCTCTTTCTAACATGGCGCAGCGCTATGTTGCCTTTTGTGAGCGCCATGTTGCCCTTCATGAGCGACATGTTGCCCTTCTTGAGTGTCATCTTGTCCTTCATGTGCGCCATTTTGCCTTTAAGTTTCTAATATTCAGACAGAGAAATACGTCTTTCAAGTGTTGTTACAGATGTATGTCATATTCAACACACCAGGCCATTGTGATTGTGAAAAACATGAAAAACACCCCAGTCACTTGAAAAGGCCTAATTGGGTGCCCGGTGTGCATGATAAGGTGCCCCTAATGATAAGTGGCGCCATGCCCCTTTTGTATCCTAGATATAACACTGAAAAATTATAGCGACTAAATGAAAAGATAAAGGGTTGAAGTACGCAGTTTTTATTTGATAAATAGCGCAAACTGTTTGCGTTAAGAAATGAAATGTTGACGCATCCCAAATCAAATTATTCGATTGACACACCACAAAATATTTAATCTAGCTCAGTTGGATGTTTGTGTGGTTTAACCCTTACAGCACGGGGATCGACTTACATCTGTAGACGTCAGATTCTGACGTCTAAAATCGATCCCCGCACTGTGGGAGTAAAAATATTTATAATGGCCGTAGACCCATAACATAGGTATTCAAATGAAGCGGAAAGAGCTAACTAAGACATTTATGATGATTGCAAATTTTGAAAAAAACCCTTTGGTCTCCATAGATTATACAAAAATATCTCAGCGTTGTGAGTGTTAAATTTGCTTGAAAACGTATATAATATACACGGACCTAACAGCTAAGATAAGAGCACCATCACTGATAATCATCAGCATCATCATCACTGATCGGGAGGAATCTTCTGTATAGTTTCTCAATCGATACGTCTGCACCAGCTGCTTTACAGCTGCCCGTCTAGGCCTGCGTGGTAGAAATGTGCATAGTTTACAAATTATTTTCTCAATACAAAACAATGTCGTCTATCTATGGCCCAACGGCAGCTAAACTGAACTAATACATAGATGAGTAATTTTTCGCATCTTGGAAGAGTTTACAGTCAGGTATGAATTTAACTATATTGATAGCAAATTTTGATGTAAATGAATCTAATATATCTACTCACCATTAATGTCATCTAAGTTTGTAAGTTCAATATTTGTCACTAATAACTGGGGCTTTTATCGCCAATGTATTAAATGGTGCTACACCACTTGATTAGAACATCAATAATTCACATCCCCCTTACTTTTACTGCATGGCAATTCATGGAATCACACCCTGTCCCAAACCTACATGACTGGGTTGTCCCATCACACACGAGGCATTTACCCAATGTTGGTTTAATGGGCAAGCGTTGTAAATCATGTATTTTGTCTATTGGGTTTAATTAAAACAGAACTAAGTTATTATTCAGTACATTTTCTCATTTGCGAGATATTTTGACCCGTGTAATGAAGTCTACATGCATTTAAATAAGAACGAAATGACTGCTGAAGATTAATAGCTGATTTTGTCACGTTTGTTTGATTTTCCCATCGCCCATTAGCTCCCTGCAGAATTCTGACATGAGTTTCTGACATGAGTTAACCTGTGCTATTTTTAACAGATATAGGCTTATACCTTACCTCTTACAACGCTGAAATGTTTTTGAATAATCCATAGAGACCAAAGTTTGAAACCATCATGAATGGCTTAGTTAGCTATATCCGCTCCATTTGGTCTACAGCCATTATAAATATTTTAATTATTTCAGTGAGGGGATCGTCTTTAGACATCAGAATCTGCCTCGTGAGGGATTAAAGGGTTAATTTCTATGGAATTTGGCAAATTTAGCTATAATTTGTCATTTTCGTCATATTGTCGTGTCGTGACATCGTTTGGGTTTTTTATTACGATATAATTATTATGATCAGGGTGATGGATCGTTTACTTGCACTCGTACATAGCAAAGATACCATTATCAAGGTTATGATGCAAACGCAAATGTGCTGAGCGCCTGCACCTAATGCCGAGGGCCATGTGAGGTGATTAATGCTACCTGTCATGACAGATTTTCGCTGTCCTCACTCTCGGTTTTCAGTTTTAAAACGTTTGAACAAATGTTTCTTCTCCTTTCACTCGTAAAAATTGAATATGGTTTGGAGACCTCTGTAACACAGGTAACCGAGAGGTAATGTGCTCGACCTCAGCCAGCCAAAGTTTTACATCCTGTGTCTTTTTTTAGTACATTATATTCTCTTCTAGCAATTTCCCACCTGCCAACCCTACAAAAAATCGGACAAGAAGTAAATGACTACGTAGCAGCCATGGCAAAGACCCGTCGGCAACGGGTCTTTATTAACTGGTATCTGGAGGCTTATTCTGCCTAGCACATTTATCACGGAAATTAAACCTCCGCGCTTAATTAAAATATACATGTATGACATGTATAGGTGGGATTCATGTAATCTAATATTGAGCCCTGGGACTATTGTACCCCTTTGTCTTCTACGCGGTTTGTGTTGCGGCGTGATGCATCTAGTTTTCTGGGTACAGCCGCGAAGAACAACGTGTGGATGAAAAAAGTGTTCGATCCCTCAGACAGATACAAATCACAATCCAGGTAAATGAGAAAGTGGAAAAGGAGTAGTTCTCCCATAATTTACCCCCGGTTAGATCTCCAGCTAGTGGTATTTAACCCTTTGGCCGCCAAATTATTAAATCTGAATTTCCACCCACTTGAAGTTGTGTCTCGCTGACGCGATCCACAACTTCAAGTGAGTGAAAATTATTCAGATTTGACAAAATGAAGGTCAACTGTTTTCAAATATTGCTGATTGATGTCACATTTTATTTTTAACATTTTTAAAAGGTGGTTGTTAATGTGCTTATAAAAAATGAAAACCCGAATATATGCTACACCGGCGGTTAAAGGGTTAAAGCTGACATTGATCAATACAGAATCCCAGCAAACGCGAGACTTTGACCCGGTGGTGTTTTAATGTTGGGCCAGCGTCGTAGACGGTGGACCAACATTGAAACAGCTCTGAGTCAATGGCAAATGTGGCTGTTATCAATCCCGTAATTAATATGCTTATACATGTACACTGTCCGTGGATAGTAATTTACATGTAATATTAGTAATAATAATAAACTTCTATAGCGCCTAAATCCTCGATGATCCGAGCTCAGAGCATGTGAGTTCAGTCACGCACATGTGGCTGAAGTGTCTTGTCCAATAACACACTGAATTGTATTCGAATTCACTATAATCGCGCTCTTCTGTCGAGCAAGGGCCTGGGTGTGTCACTAACTTTTCCTTATAATGACAAACATGATAGGCATAAATGTATTTCAAAACACGATATCTCTATTACAAACTAATTCCTGCTTCTCAGCAAACATGAGATGTTGATCATGTATTGTTCACCCACTTGAAGTTGTGTCCCCCAGCGCGACCCACAGCTTCAAGTGGGTGACAATTATTCATATTCGTTAAAAATTTGGGACTAAACATTTGCAAATCTTGATCTTAAACACACATTTCGTTGCCAATAATAGCGATTTAATTGGCTAATAAATTGAAGTAAAAGCTACTATAGTCGCAATACGGGGGTCAATTTTGGCCCAACATTGAACTTTTTTAATGTTGCGCCAACATTAAAACATCATCTTGTCAACGTCTCGCACTGCTGAGGGGATATATAATGGAGAATGGTTGTGCAGCATAGCTCAGGCACACATCACTGAACGATAGACGTGCATTTTGTCTCGAATATCAGGTCCCTTCACATGTAAACTGTTCAACTGCAGGTACTTGCTTCTAATTTTCCTAAGATATTATAATACCTCCAATTTCTTGTGTGGTCGATATATCTAGAGTAGAGTGGTTAGCACGGTTAATATAAGTGCGAGTCTCTTTCGGGATCGAGCTCAGCTGCCGTACACAAAATACAGTTTAATCCGCCATTCCTTCATCTTCACTGATACTCGCCATCAAGCACGAGAGAAGTTGAACCATTGTTGGTTTAGTGTTGGGCCAGCAGACGCTGGCCCCACACGAAACCAACAATGGTTCAACGCCTCGGGATTGCTGGGATATTTACGCCATGGTACGGGATCGACCAAACTCTGCTTCTTATTTTCATCTCGTAGTTTTGTTTGTCTACACCCGCCTCACTCCTCGTACGCTTGGACTGCGGACGTGTCCCGGGTCTTTCTTCCATTGTCCCCGGGAATGCCCCGCTGAATGGCACCGTCATTTTAGCTGTGGATTTTTATCTGACTAAAGGGTCGAGCAGTATTTGTTTCTGCATGATTTATTCAAGGATGTACCCATAAATGGCCTGGGTCATTCGCAATCGGCAATGTTGATGGCGCCGCTCGCACATATATCGTCGCCTGGGGACTAAACGGTGGTATTTGAAGGGATAGGCCGATAGAGTGACAAGCACACATGATAGAGGTAATAATCATTGCTAAAATGAATTATTAATAGTACATATTATGTTCCTAGTTCCTGGTGTAGTTCGTCAGTTTAATGTTCATGGTTTTGAGATTCCGATCCCGTGTTCGGTAGAAATTTCCATTTATAATGCATAATTCGTCCCCTTGGATATGAAAGGGTGTATCTGCCACTGCCACTTTCTAAAGTGGCAGATACACCCTTTCATATCCAAGGGGGTGAATTATGTTGTTTCATTGTTGGACCTGCGTCGCACACGATAACGACAGTTGGCTTTTCATCGCGACCTATTCCCCGTCCACTCGTAAAACTCGTATTGTGGGGAGCCTCCGTGACCGAGAGGTAGCGTGCTCGGCCTCAGACCGCCAGGGTTTGAATTTCGAATCCTGTGTCTGGAGGGCAGTGTCACCTCACTCATCTCACCATCCTCAGGAGGCTCTCCTGGTCCAATTTGGCCTGTATGTGCACAAAAGTGACCTAAAGCCCAATTCATTTTTTTTTATTCCGATCCAGTGTGCTGCATCTAAAATTGCATGTACGAAATCGTCACTTAGGCGACCTTATCTTTAAAAAATTGTGTTTTTGTCGAGTCCACTCGTATTTCGTGAACTCGTAAAAAATACGGGAATACTATACTCATTCTCGTTGCTTGCTTTGTGTGATCATGCTGACTGTTACATTTTAATGCTTGGTCTTATAATATAGTGTGTACATTTGCCATTTAATTTCCATTATAAACTCGATCATTGTTTTCTCGTTCGTGATGTTGACTCGTCAATGACTCGTCAATATTGCCAGGCAAAGTTTATTGCGTTTGTGACTTTGGTTGGCGTTGCTGTATGTAGCTTCCATACACAGTTACCTTATAGACCTAGTATTTCTATACCGTGTATACATCTGTGCATCAATTTAATCACCTCCGTTCACATGCAATATTGATGTTAACTTTTTCAAAATATCTACTGCATTGTAATCAGTTTGTTATCTTTTTATATGTGTCTTTAATTTCTTATCTTCTCGATAACCAAAACACGATTGTGACTTGTTTATCAAAACGGTTTTATTATTCTACATTATTGTACGTTGCGTTTTCTCCTAATATTTACATGTAGTCTTTATTAATGGCATCATATTTTTGTGACATAGAACTCAACCTTTTAAACCTTTTAAAACTTTCCGCAATATATATTTGCGACACTTGACCTTTATATTTCTTTGCTTAATCAAGATTTTTGCTGTTTCGCTTCAAGGTTGACTACTTAAAAATAATATGGAATTGTATTATGCCACTTCTATAAGTGGTGTATCCGACCCTATAGTTGCAAGATGATGATTTTATTGTGTGTGTGTTATTCTTGTTAGGTCTACCAGTCTGTAGAAATGTAATGTCTGTAGAAATGTAATGATGATTACTACTGATTTTTTTTAGATAATAAATACATTTTCTAATAATGTAGCGAATATCTTTTTAGAATCATTTTGTTTATACTAATATGTTGTACACATCTTTTTTTTTTGTTTGCTTTAATATTGCAGATATGTTTTGTTTTTAATCCGTATATTTTTCACACTGGTCATCATGATTATGTAGTAGTTGTATAATACCTGCACCCTTTCTAAAGCTATAGTAGAAGTAAATCAGGTCCAGAATATTTTCCTCGTTTATATTTGTATAAATTATTAGTATCTGTTGTAAGCTTATTATGTGGTAGTACAAGGCATATCCCATCACACACGACACCTTAACGTTTGCTCAATGTCGGATTATTGTTAGCTCAAGAACACGAGACATTGACCCAATGCTGCTTTAATGTTGACCCTCCGTCTTCGACGTCGGCCCAGCATTAAAGCAACTTTGGGTCAACGCCTCGTGTTTGCTGGGGCAGTGTAAATAAACAGGAATGTTCACAGTGTAATATTATATTTATACGAGCCATTTAAAAATGGGTGAAAAAATTACGTATTATTCCAATGCTTGTGAATAAACACCAATCATTTGCATGTAGATTGTTAAATTTTGAGAAGCTTTAGAAACTGTCATATACTTTTGCCGTTTTTTTTAGAACACTTAAATAATAGTTTTGATTCAAAATTCAATGATTTACCACAGTGTGTTCCATTTGCATGTTTAACTACGATAATCGTTAAAACGCGCCTTCATAATTCATAATTATTACATTGGTATATTAACCCTTTAAGTCCTCACGATGCATTAAAGCATCATTTTGCATCTCTGATCTCTGAAGAATGACTTAATTTCCTAAAATCCAGGGGGTTTTAGATCGAAAATGTTAATGAAACTTTTTTAATAATAGCATTTTTTTCATTCACCACCCATTTCAAGTCATCCTCATCCACTGCAAGTGCAATTCGCGGCTTGTAGTGGATGAAGATGACAATGGTAAATTCAGGATTGAAAGGGTTAAAATACTTAAACTGGTGTATCTGCCTGGTCTACCAAATCCCAGCAAATATTAGACCCGATGCTGGCTTAAGGTGTTTGCTGTGATTTTGTGATCTCAAAGATATCCTATTGGCGGACTTCTCTGTTTTGCTGACGACGTAATTGTTAAGACACATTTAAAACAATCTTACTCTTATTTTTGGAAAATTGTATATGCACTAGTAGCACTTGCCGATTATCGAGGCTGGTTCATTTGCCAGTTTATTTCACAGCTTAATGTCCGCCGTCTATGTGTTTGCAGTCCGAGAGCAAGTTGTTTGGTCCCCTGTCACTGGACAAGTCTCAGCATGACAACAAGCTGTCAAAGAGGGAGTCCCTCAAGGTGAGATAATATGACCTAGTGTTACGGCAGCCAGCCAGTGGAGAAGAGGCGTCCGCCCAGCCAGCGTTGAGCCGGCGCTGGTCCGGTGCGCCAGACTGTGTCCTAAATCCACGATAAACCATTCCCTTACCAGCGAACACGCGATGTTGATCCAACGCCAATTTAATGTTGTGCCAGCGTCTGCGACGCTGGCCCAACATCAAACCGGCGTTGTATCAACGTCTCGTGTTTTCTGTGTTATGTTTATTCAGTGCACAGTCCCTGGGAGCTTGGTATGATCTTAAATACACTTCGCGAAAAGGATATTATTATTACAGATCCTTTGAAAGACACTGGTTGTTTCTACTACTCTCTTTATAAATCCTTTAATATTACATGTATGTTGTACCACTTGTGTTTAGTGATCACTGAGTAATGCTGTAAGCCTCAGTTGGCCGTTGCAGATAGAGGGTGCACTCATGCAACGGTAGATTGCACATATATTATAAGGATTATAAATGTATACAGCGTGCAAAACTCCGTGGACGTGCAATCCCCGTTTATAACTCTGTGGCAAGCCACCTTGAAGACGGGATCTCGGATTGGGAGTACCTGCATTTTAAAAACCTGGTCAAACCTCTACAGTACTGAATAACTGTCTATTTCTGAACACTGAAGCTGCCAAAATAATGCCAGGGCTTTTGAAAACGTCGGTAACGGTACGAGCGTTTTTGTGATCCGTTTCTTTATTCTGTGCCTGCTATAGTGCATTATGATATAGTCGGATTCGCATTAACCGTGGTGAATAATTTTCGCTGATTTCCCACTCAATTCTCAACCATTGTTCATGCAATTTTACAAGCATTATTTTCTAGTCATGCGGCGACTACGCTGAACATTTTATTGAAAAATATTGTATAATGTTAAAGTTCGTCTCTATGACATGTAGTAAATGTTGCCCCTCTATATCATGTATAAGCCCATTAATTTCGTCTCAGAATTTCGTTACATGTCAAATAGGCTAACTTCTGAAATACCTACTAAAACTTCGCTAAATTTTAAGAATATTCGCCGCAATGGCATCACTAGAATATAGTGTGCGTAAAATGTTGTGAAAATCGGTAGAGAATTGGCTGAGAAATCAGCGAAATTCATTCACTCCGGTAAAAATTGACATTGGATCAAAGTATCATGTTTGCTGGGATAGGAAGCTTTAATAGCAGCCCATAACAATTTCTCGTGTAGCAACTTTCTTAGTAAAGAAGGGAATTCCGTCTTCACCTTTTGTTTATGAATGATATTAAAAGCCCTTTCCAGCAAAAATGAGACGTTGGCCTAACTTTGGCTTACTGTTGGCCCACCGTCTACGACATTCGCCCAGCAGTAAACCAACGTTGAGCCAACGTCTCATGTTTGCTGGGTTTGGCGATCATTTCTTTTACATGTACCTGCTTTTCCCTAGTATAGAAGAAGCGATCGCGCATGGACTTACCAAATTGTTCTTGTTTCAGGTGCAGAAGAAGCACTACAGACGGGAGAAAAAGCGTGCGGCGAAGGAGCTCCTGAGCACGCTGAAGGACCCGTCTGTCATAGTGATGGCGGACTGGTTGAAAATCAGGGGTACACTGAAGGGCTGGACCAAGCTGTGGTGTGTCCTCAAACCCGGCATGCTGGTGATGTACAAGAGTCACAAACAAAAAGTAAGCTCACCCATCAACATGGGGCTTGCTTTTATCACGATTCACTTGAAGAGTGGCTGAATTTCTCATTATATTCAACACATTGCACTTGCGCAGTTTTGTTGAATTTCTCAATATGTGTAATATTTTTGAATGATAAATAGCATTGGTATTATCTTATATTCATCAAATTTCAGCAGTTCATAGTGTGGTGATCTGGGGGTTTATTCTCCAGATAGCTGATGTATTTCATACTTTCACAGCTGATCTGTAAGATACACAGAATTTAGAAGTTTCTGACTAAATATTCTGTGTTGTGTTTGTTGTGTTATGAGCATTTGTCTCATCTTTTATACTGTGATTATCGAGTTTTGGCAAGCTGCCAAAATCAGGTAGGTCAGTGCATTGGCTGGCAACTGGGTTAAGCCTCCATGTCATAGGAACCATTCATCATACGAAGTAATGGCGGGGTGAGCAACTGTGCCATGCTGATCAGGGTTTTATAGGTCACAAATAAATCTGTTTTTCTCTACTCAACACAAATTGAGAACAATTATTTTACCGTTTTTCAATGAGATTTTTAATACATGTATAAAATTTATTCAAGTATATTTTCTATACATGCTATGCATGCCATAGCAATGTTCATAGTATGGACATATTGTTTGACCTGGTTGTTGTACATCATTTCTGCATGAACAAAAACAAAAAAACCCTTGAATTCAGCTTTGGTTTGTATGAAGTATGAACCATGTGCAAATGTGAATGACGGCTTCTCTGTATCGGTGGGGGATAAATGTCCCAACATTTATAAATGTTTATGAATTTGAGGAGGATTGAAAAATAAATAGCCCCTGAAAGTACTGCAATACCTTTAATCTCTCTTCCTAATATAAATTAAGAGAGGGCAATTAAAAAAATCTTGTTCTAAAATGCTCAATGTAGGATATGCTCAGTTTTCAGTTTATTGCAAAAACACTTTGTTCGCATTTTTTACAGTCTAGTCAATGGGTTGGTACTGTACTGCTCAACACATGTGAATTGCTGGAGCGTCCTTCAAAGAAAGATGGCTTCTGCTTCAAACTCTTCCATCCATTAGACCAGTCTGTGTGGGCAACAAAGGTAAGTCATATAAAACTAAATTTGAACTTTATATTCAGCCATTAGATAATTTATATTATCATGTAAGAATATAACTTGTAACCACATGTACTGCTAAGACTTTTTAAGTTTAGAAATATCATTGAACTATTTAATACCTATGTAATAATATTGATCTTATCTAGGTTATATTGCGATTATTTTCTTTAAAAACCTTAGTTTATCAGGGTTCCCAGCCATCTCGGAAAACCTGGAAAATGTGTTTTAGTTTTCCAATCAGTATCCAGGAAAAGTCAGGGAATTTTATTATGGCCACTTGCCCAAAATAGAAAGTGGTTGTGACATTTGTTCAGTCTGCTGCTTTTTGCATAACTAAAAGACAGATTCACTGAATAATAATGATTGGCTATGATGGCTTTTTGGTGTGGACATCCCTCCTTTCATGTCTCTCGCTGGGTGGTTGTGGTGAATTTGACCTGTACCCGCATCATGGAATTTCAAAAGTTCATCAGGAAAAAGTCAGGGAAAAATCAGAGAATTTTTTTACATGAAATGCCGTGAACCCTGTAATTTTTTAAGCATCAAAGCATCTAACACATCACATCTTGCTGCCAGTATTTTGCCAGTACATTTTTCCTGGTGGGCAAGCGGACAGTTCTACCAATTTATAAGCCCTGTGATCCTAAATGACTATATAATATAACTATAAAGTTATGTCATACAGTTATACTAATAATCTTTTTGTACCGGACAGGGACCAAAAGGAGAGAGTATTGGAGCAATTACCCAACCACTACCTTATTCTTACCTGATATTTAGAGCCTTCTCAGAAGCTGCGGGTATGAATATTATCTTCTGTTAAAATTTAAAAACTCCTCTTTATTATATTTATAAATTAAAAAAAAATTCTATTAAGGATCTCAACAAGTTTTTTTGCAAATACATGTATAATACTTTCTAGGGAAATGCTGGATGGATGCCCTTGAGTTAGCACTGCGCTGCTCAAGTCTACTTATGCGGACGATGACCAAAGATACCAAAGAAATTGTTCAAGAAGCTGACACAAGCATTAACACTGACAATGATGATACTTTTCTTTCTCCCCTTCGTCAAGAGATGAATGAAAGTGACTGTGAAAGGCACTTCATGGGGCATGGTTTGTATTCTTCTGTCATCCTATCAGATACAAGCCAGCCCATGACTTATTCTCACCTAGTTTTAAAACAAAATATAGTATGATGTCAATGTCACAGTTGAGACTAAGCCTCGGATCGTAACCCTTATCCTGCTGAATTATCAGTTACTACCATTTGATACTCTAATTGCTAATGAAATTTTTCAGCTTGGTGGTTATGGCGTCACCCCTAGCTGTCCCGTTTCGTTTCCACTGTACATTCCGGAAACCTATGTAAGGATTTATTTCCTATTGCATACATACATCCATTAGAGGTGTAGATTCGACTTTTTGTGGGGATATGACCTTTGACGTACATCTCTGGGCCAAAAAACCTTAGCGGAGCATGTCTGGGAAACCCATCAGGGATTACTTTCATATTGCACACACATTTTACTTAGAGAGTCTAGATGTGCCTTTTGGAGGTTGTAATCTTTGAACTACATCTCTGGTCAAAATACTTGCTGATATCTGACAAACTGTGCCAATATAAAATTTGGGCACATTGACAACTTACTTTTTGTGGGTGGGGCGAGAGCCCCACTCACCTTATTGTCTTGTTCAGAACAAAGATTTGGGACAAAAAGTGACGTCACTCCATTCATAAAACCAGCAAACAGGAGCATTTCATTCATTATTTAGGCCTTTCCGGGGGTCGCGTAATATTCCTGATACAATACAGAGCAACTTCACACGGTTTCACATCTTACTGTATGGACTTTTGAAATGGTCCCTTATTATCCATAGTAGCCTAGACCCTTGCCATATTTAGTTATTTGTGAGAGGCTGGGTGATTATGAATATTAATTAGCCTTGGAGAATGAGGTCAGCACCTCTACAGTCTGACCAAGCTCTGCAGTCTGACTACCCCTCCACGAGCCCACAATCCCAACAGACACGAGGCATGGATCCAATGATGGCCGCTGCTGAAGATGCTGTGCCATCATTTAAACAGCATTGGGTCAATCTCTTGTCAACACATCCTCTTGCTAAGGAGCTCACCAGTCACTGAATACATACCCAGCAATTACGATGCGTTGACCCGATGCTGATACAATGTTAGGCCAATGTCACAGACAATGGGCCAACATTAAATCACGTTGGGAGTCTATTCATACGTCTTAGCAAGCATGGGACATTGATGCAATGCTGGTTTAATGTTGGCCTACTGCATGCGACGCTGGGGCAACTTTAAGCCAGCATTGGTTCAATTTCTCTGTCAGCTGGGGCGTAGACTACATTATTATAGGCCACACACCACATGCTCCAAGCAGTCTCTACTGCCAGACTGCTGTGCATCCCATGTTTAATGTTGGGCCAGTGTTGTAGACGCTGGGCCAGCGTTCACACATTAACACAGGGATAATATGCTGTGTTTGCTATGTAATAGCAGACTCAATGTTGATATAGGCCTAATACTGGGCCAGTGTCGCAGACGTTGTACCAACTTTAAGCCAGTATCAAAATAATTGCTGGGTTCAAGCGACAGGGGTGATAATCTGATAATATCACAAGAGAAAGTCACTTGCGGGATGACACAATCATCATGTATTGAACCTTTGCATAACAGGGTTGCCTACATCACGTGGGGCCTATAAGAGGTGATAATAATAGCCTTTGGCCACTAGGGCTATCTGTTTATCGTGAATTTTCAACCCAATCACAATGGGATACAATGAAAATGTGGCTACGTCAGACAGCTATCGCAGCCAACTGCATATTATGCCTATATCCAGGGGCGTATCCAGGGGGGTGCTCAGGGTGCTTGAGCACCCCCCTTAATTTCCAGAGTGGTAATTTTCCAACCAATAATTGTACATACAATTAATCCACCATTCTCCGACATGTTGGTTCCAGCCCCCTCCACACCTAAATATATACCCCTTCCCATTTAAAGGTGTCTGGGATGCATCATTGGCGCCATTAACATATTAAAGACTCAGATTAGACAATGAACTGGGCAAGTGATAGCCACATCGGGGCGATGTGGCTATCACTGGCGACAGAAGCAAAATCTTTCCAATGCAAATCTTTAAAATTTGACCATTCAGAGCACCTAAAAGTAGGAATTTGTTGCGACTGGTCTTATTTCTCCTGTCCACCCTTTACTAGTGTGAGATTTTTCAAACATTCATTTTTTTTTTGAAAAGAAGCAGAATAAAATATATCAACTTTGTGTTAGTCTTGGCCAATAATTGAAACGTTGAACGAGACTTGAAACAAAGTTATGAAAAATAAATATGCTAAGATTGATGATAATTATCATAGAATACCTTGAAACAACGTTGTTCCAAAGTAGATATGCTAAGATTGATAGTAATTATCATAGACTATACCCTACCCTATGATAATTATAACACACCACAAGCACAATACACAGTAGGCTATGGGGATCGCTTGAAACGGACAACGAGCTGGGCGTGCTGCTCTCCCAAGCAATTGACGCTGCATAAAATAAAATAATAAAGACCACGAGATAAAGATTATTCCTCAATAACCATGAATCTTTCCCCTTGGTGATGGCGAATTAATTTCTCAAGAGATATCATCTCTCAGACTCAGTCTTGAGAACAAGTGGATAAAAAACTGGGTCGCTTTTTCAATTTCCGAAATTTAATTGTTTTAAGGCCTATTTTAAATCGTCGTATTTTCTCAGTGCAATATATAGACCTCCAGTATAACCACTGATACGAAATAATTCAGATACAGCTGGGACTCGACAGTCTCTTTTTTACCAGAGGCTAAGTCAATGATAATAATTAAAAATTGGCAGTAAAGTTGTTTTAAAAATGTGGAACTACAACCAATACTAACAAAAATATCTGATATAGGCCTGACTGATGATGAACTGGAATATAACATTTGCATTAAAAAATATTCTGCCATAGGGGAGGGTGGCAAATTAATAAGGGTGAAATAAAAACAAATATCTCAGGAATTTTAATTGATCATTAGTGAACGTTGTAAGCATTTTAATGGTCCACAACTTTTTTCAATGACATGTTATCACTTTTAATAGATGATTGTTGCATAATCAGGCCCTACATAATTGCATAATCGGCATTCCACAAACAAGGTTGCATAAATATTATCACAATGAGGGTGACCCTAGCTGTTTATTTTTATCTAGCTCATTTATTATGCCCAGTAGTCCGCACTCGCTATTAAATGACCTAATGATCATGTTTATGGGGTTTTTTCCATTGTGTGGTTGTGTTAGCTTAAATAGTTGGACTAGTATAGGCTAGGTTAATCTGTCAATAAGATCGCACTATTTGATGTTTATTTGTTTCAAAATTTTGCGAAGGCATGCCCCCTATAGGTCCCTGCTGTTGAATGGTTTCTTGGAAATCTGAGCCCCCCCCCTTAATTTATTTCTGGATATGCCACTGATATCTTAGTCTTAGGCAAATAGACTTCAGTATATTTAGCAGAATCGTGAAGCAGACCATAAAATCATTAAAAAAATCACTGATTTTATTTTGGCTTTCTAATATGACCATTATGATGTAAACATGTCCATAGACTAGAACTAGATATGGAGACAAAATTCCAGATTTCTTATTTCGGACATGCATGTCCAAAATAAGAAATAGTATACAGGAATTTCGTCTCTATATCTCGCTTAACTGGTAAATGCACAGCACAAAAATTTAAACTTTTGCAGTTCTAGTATATAGACATGTTTACAACATAATTATGGTCATACTAAGAAGCCGAAACTAAATCACAGATTTTTAACTATTTTAGCCTGATTGATTCGCTTTAAATGGCTTCGACAAAAATCCGCCAATATAAGATTCAATCAACAATTGCCTTGGTAATTGACTTTAGTAATTCTCAAGACATCATCAACATTATCGTCATAATAGTCAACATTTTGAGAAAATATGCGTTCTTTTGTCATTCAATATATACTGATAATTTTACAGTTGTCCGGTAGGTAGGCCTACTATCAAAATTGCGTTTTTGACCAATTTTTCTTCAGCTATTTTCCATTTAGTTCAGCTGCAAGTTTTTTCATCTGGCTTAAATTTCGGCTACTAGGCCTGCTTTTTTATCACCCCACTTTATCACCCCAGATTATCACCCAGATACAAAAAATAACCAGAATTCACATGATGGTATAGTGTATATATTGTCTGTAACGTTGACCCAACATTGGCTGAACCAACATGATTGGTTGGATGCCTGATTATGCCTACTATTCGGCTAATTTCAATATTGATCCACTGTGTACAACACTGGCCCGTCATTGAACCAACATTGGCTCAACGCCTCGTATTTGTATTGAAATGGTTACTTAGGCCAATCCCTCAGCCCCAAACACATGAGGCCTTTGGCCCTAGTTTTCCTACTTACATTTAAGCTACACTGTCCATGCTGAATGATTTATCGTTGAACTACCTAGCATTTTTAAAGATATTTGAAGTGAAGTTACAAGGGGGTTGCCAATTCAAAAATTATTGGTGTTGCCCATTATCAGTTTTGAAAATGGTGGGGCAGGACATTTCTTGACATTTTTGAAAGGTCATTTTCGGTAGATGTTATTTTTTAGTTGGACATTTTTTTTTGGGGGGGGGGGGGGTCTTTTGAATTATCACACTGTAAATATCTTTATTGATATGAGATGGAACTAAATGTGAAGATGTTCACATTTCTTATCTCCGCAACTTTAGCTGCAGTTTTTATGTTAAAACTATCACGGATTCCATGTAAAATTTCTAAAAACAGGTCTTGAAGATGATAACAGAACTGACAAAGAAGATAAAGATAAGAGTGAATCAGAATCTGAACATTCAGAAGAAGAAGAGAAAGTGTTTGATGATGACTTACAGCCGATTGAGACACCTTATATAGTAGACAAAGCTGAGGAACTGGGACAGGTAGGTTTTCTTAAAATAGACAGATTGTATGTTAAATGTTCTCATTTTGAGTTTACTAACAAATAGTCTTCTTCAAATATGTCTATGTGTACTGTAGTCTTTGGGCAAGTATTGCCTTCTAGTTTGATAGTGGAACTTTTGTGGCTTAGGAGTCGATTGATTTTTCAAGTGGCTTAAAAATTACAACACTAAATTAGCTCATGCCTTTTTTTAGCAAGGGGATGCTTGTCAAACAGAAGAAGTTGCCGATGAAAATAAAGGACTTATTTGGGGCCTAGTGAAACAGGTTAGTTTAGTATATTTTGTAGTAGATTTCAATTTTTTACAAAATGATTGTCTGGCATGAATTTTGCCATAATATTATGAGCATTACTCCAACATTACATTCTTGTGTTTGACAGGTTAGACCAGGAATGGACCTCTCTAAGGTAGTGCTTCCAACATTCATTCTGGAACCACGCTCTTTCCTCGATAAAATATCTGATTATTATTATCACTCAGATTTCCTGTCACAGTAAGTTTATTAATCAAAGTAAACAACATAACACTGTACTGTTTTCTTACGCAAGGAGTGAAAATGTTAGTTCCCCCAGCTTTACAATTGATTTCATTGTGTCTATGTTTACATTATAGGCCTTAGTCTTTTTAGTTGAAAAAATCAAATTTAGTCGTTTATTGATTATTATAAAAAAATTATTGGTGATTGAGTCGGAAATAAAAATTATTAGCCATTATTGTTCAGTGCTGGTCTACAATGCTGGCCCAGCGTTAACCCAACAACAATGGCTCGACGTCTCATGCTTGCTGGGCTGTACATTATTTTATCATCTATGGCTTTTGCAAAATTGAAGAATACATTGTAATTTTGTATATATGTTACTAAACATATTTTATTAGAAATATTGACCTACACAAATAATGAATGATCTCCAAGTGCAATAAATGCATTTACATATATTTTTGATAGTTTTGCAGTTTTTGTGAACTCAAGGCTTTGAACCGATGTTGGATTAATTTTGGCCCATTTTCTGCAACATTGGCCCAGCATTAATCCAGCCTTGGTTCAAAGTCTCGTATCTGCTAGGGTTATGAAATATTGGTGGAATATTATTTTTCTAGATGCGTAATGATTTTTGTAGGGCTGTTCTTGAGGAGGATGCATACACACGAATGAAAAGTGTTGTGCGGTGGTATTTGGCTGGGTATTACAAGAAGCCAAAGGTACAAAGTTTATCTGTATGGCTAGTGCTATTACATCTAATTCATTCAAATAAACATATCTATGTTTTATTGCTTTTGTGTACTAAAATACTGTAACAATTTCACAAATGGATTTACATAGTAGACAATATACAAAGTGAATGAAATGCCTTTGAAAATTGGGTATAATTCTTTGAATTCACATGTTACGGTAAATATAATTTTGAGCACTTGCATAATAAATATAAATCTGTGTATTTGCATATTGTTTTACTGTTTCAGGGCTTGAAAAAGCCATACAATCCAATTCTTGGAGAGACCTTCCGTTGCTATTGGAAGCATCCTAATACAGGCAGTCGAACATTTTATATTGCTGAACAGGTATATATATGTAATCTTATTCAATAAACATGCTGTTGTTCTCAATGAAGTTGACTGCCTTCGAAAAAATCTCCAAAGCTAGATATTTCAACCCAGGAGGACATTTTGATTTGTTCTTAGTACACTATGTGACTAATTGCTAGGGTGTAGGCTGGCCGGAAACTTATTTGACAGGCTTCTTATGGATTAGGCCGATATATATGTATGATACCACAGCTTTTATTTGTGCACACAGGCCAGCATCAGTTAGGTTTAATTTACAAATTAGGTCTTTGTCATTTTATTTGTTTATTTTGATCACGTATACTCAACTTCAGTCAAAGTTTATCATGGCAATAATGATAGTATTATTCACAACTTTTATAATATATTTACATCACTAACTAGGTAAGGATTGTGCCTTCATATTGTTTTGATCAGCAAAGCATTTGAATGACCTCTACACCAGATTATGTGTTGATATAACATCCGTCATCTTAGTACTTTCTTTTGTGTACCACCTTACAATATGCTGCACGTACCGCTAAAACAATTCATCCCGAGGTAATCAAAATATATTTATTTTAAGATTTCACATCATCCACCAGTGTCTGCTTTTTACATCACCAACAGACAAGATGGCTTCAGCATCAGTGGCAGCATCCTTGCTAAGTCTAAGTTTTATGGTAACTATGATGTTATACGAATCTGTTATAAAACACCGAACAAATTCTGTATCAAATATTTTTATAGAATATATTTTAAGTTAACTTTTAACATCAATAGAATATTTTACAATTATATAAAGTGCACAATAATTATTTAAATATCGGAATCAGGGGGCCAACTTATCAAAAATACTAACGTTTATCTTATCCTAAATTTCTCTTATTTCTATCAGTAAAGTTAACTTGTCTAATGGAAATAAGATAAAGTTAGGATAAGATCAAAGTAAGGTAAATTTGTTAGTGAGGTGGCCCCCAGCTGATTACTTTATAGCCAGACTAATTGTCCCTTTTGTTCCTTGTAATTGTCCCTTGTAATGAAAGTTTTCTTGTCATCAGTGTGTGTTCAGTATATTGACATGTTTGCAAAAAGATATAGATTGCCGATTTAAATTTATCTCATTCCTTTGTGATGTGATTACTTGACAAGTTTGTCCTGTATCCTGCTAAAATCTGTTGCACATGCTGCTTATAATCAGTTCTAAGTTTGACAATGGTTGAAGAAAATCAAAACGGTGGATTTATATGATTTTACAACATTACTTTCACGTTTTTCCAGTATGTAGTACATAATGTGAATCACCAACGTTTATACTGTTCCACATAGCCAAAAGGCAAACTGCTTACTTGAGAAGTAAGCGGTTACTGCCTTTTGACTCAGTACAGCAACAGTTCTTTCCTTTTGGAATAAATGCACATAACTGTCATTTCATAAAATGACAGATGCCTGCCTTTTTTGACAAATGGCCTAATTTTAATTGTTATGCACTTTTTTTTTCTAGGCAATTCACTATCAGCTATTATGGATGGCTATGGACGGCTATCCTTTCTAAAGCGTGGAGAAGATTATACTATCACAATGCCTTATGCACATTGCAAAGGTCAGTTATTAGGACCATATATGTTTTGCTACGTTATTTTTTGAATTCATGGAAATTTAAATATAGATGACTTAGTTTGAAAATGTATGATTTTTAATCTATTCCATTTTCTAACATTTTATGATCCAGGTATTCTCATTGGTACATTAACAATGGAATATGGTGGAAAAGTTTCAATTGAATGTGAAAAGACAGGCTATCGAGCCGACTTGGAATTCAAGCTGAAGGTAAGATGTTTGAATTTTTCTCTATAAGTTTAATATGTTTTTTCTATATGTTTAACCCTCACAGTTATCCCCAGGATGCCAGGGTCCAAAGGGTTAATCAATAATAAATGAATGAAATTCAGCTCTTAGTGATTGTTTAATAGGTATATGTTAGATACTCACTCATTCAAACAATTAAATTATACCATTGTGTTCAATATTTGCAAACAAAAGTATGCATAACTTTAAGCTTTGAAATTTCAAGTACGTGTACCTGTAATTCGATTCTAATAAATGATAAACTTAGAATGAATTCCAGATTTGGAATTAGATATAATTTCGGAATTGGAGTGAAAAACACCTGAAATTTAAATAAAGATGTTATGTTTCTATGAAAACAATATTTTCGTCTTCTTCAACCTCAGTTTCTGAGAGCCATTTTAGGTATTTTTCAGCGTACTTTTTGGATTTCACCCACACTGTTTTGACAACTATGATATATACATGTATGTTCAGAACAGTTGTTTGACTTCACATGCCAGTCAATGGTGGCGTGCTGTATGTCACATGACACAATTAATTATTCAAAAGGGCTGCCATGCAAATTGCCATGCACATCCATGTCCAGAAGATTAATAAATCTATTGACATTGTGGTACAATGCTTTTCTTCAAACAGCGAATGTCTTCAAAGTCCGACCTTACTAGACCATTTCGCATGCTGAAATTACGAAGGGTGAAATCTATAATTATTTAGTCTTATCTAATACCATGCAAATATTCAGCTTCACTAATGGTGCTGCTAATGAATGCAAAACTTGTTCGAACTGATGACATTTACCAAAATTTAAATTATTACATTATGTAACATTCAAAGAGTCCCTAATCCTAGCTTGTTAATGCATCAGTACTAACTCAATAAACCGTTTTCAGCCTCATGAATATTAAGATGCAGCAGAAGTGGAACATCTTGTCAAAACAAGAGATCACTTTTATTCCGTACTTTCACATCTTATCTAGCAAAGTACACTGAGTCTAGGGTGTTTCGGCGCTAATTTACAGTGTTTTTTTTTGTGGTTGGGGTTCAACCACTTTATTATATCAGTCTGTTCTCTCAAGGTGTCCACTAAAGTGACGTCACACTATTCATAAAACAGGTAGACAGGTGAAATTTAATTAATGATTCGGATTATCGAATAGACCAGTAGCCTGTGGGCTACTTGATGTGACTATGTGCCAAGTCAGATGGTAAACTATCAATAAAAGGATAGATCATTAAAAAAAGAATTAAAATATGACACTAAAAATAATTTATTTCTTTATTTTGTACATATTGTTGTGTCGAAAACAGTATATATTGAGACTTTTTTTTCGGACAGCTTTGCATTTTATTTTTGGCAGTCGACCACAGGGCATCACATGCCAAGTCCTGTGCTACTACCCCCACGATTAATTTTGTAAAGCCTTGGACATAGCTGTTCACGTTGCTCTTCCTCTGCTGATCAGCTTTTGTAACGGCTAAGCTCAATATATAATTAAAGGGGGTAATTCAAATTGACATCTGCCTAGCTGATGAATACACGTGGCTCGACACATCTGGCCTTACGGCATAAGATCATTCTCCACACAAAGATGTCTTTCAGGTCAAACCCTGCTCTCCCTGAGGTCACAATGCTCCCAACAGGTGCCATTGCCTTATCCTGCTACTAAACAAATCAAGTTTCTTGAAGCCGGTGCTATGGAAGACAAGTTAATGGTACTACATTGTGTGTTGGCCAGTGCTGAATAAAACAGCATAAATAATACCTTGCCAATGACAAGCAATATTCAACAAATAACTAAGATAATAATCGCCGATGGAAAAAGTGTTGACCTATCTTCTTGCCTCCCCAACAATGTGTGACGTGAGTGCACACACAGTGGTATTGATGTACTGTCAGTTTTCAGTCAGCTCAGCCTGATGACGTAGACAATATATGATGCATGCTTTGATGTGTGTGTTCTCAGCACATTTCGATAAGATCTGTCTCATTTACATGAATTTCAAAAAAAAAAGCCACACTCAGGGGATTAGCTACACTGGCATAAGTGCTGTCATTGTAATGGATTCCCAAATATCGCGATCAGCACCACTAGACCTACAGTAGGCCTAAATATATCAGCATATCAAAAGTAAAGTGCATGTATAGATTTACTGCGATCAGCATGATATTAGATAAGGGTTTATATTGCTGGCCCAACATTAACCCCATCATTGGGTTAATGTTCCGCATTTCTAGATCGTAGGTCTATCTTGTCCAGTCATCTGCCAGTGCCAGGTACGTGAAAGTGGCATCAGTGAATTACACAGATGTAGCCCAAGGTTGTGTCAATACATGTACTATTGAAACAACTTTGGGTGACCATTTCATGTTTGCTAAAGCTGAGTACAGTATTACAAAGACGGTGACATCATAATATGTGACGTCACAATGCAATAGTGATGTTATAATTTTTTAGCCTGGACAAAAGCTGGGATGTGTAGCCATACATGCAAGTGGGAAGTAATTAAAGCTAAATCCTAATTTTTAACCATATTTTACAAGAAACACCCCCTCTTCAATTGTATGCCTTTTTGTCAAAAGTAGTTGGAAGATATCATGTTATATATCATTGCAACTGGCTAATTCTAAGCTTGATGACTTCATGTGTTTTTTCTGCCGGTCGGTTCATATGACGCAATGCTGGAGAAATCCTTGACATTTGAATAATTTCACTCTTTTAAAAGTCTTGCAATGTTCAGCTCAAATCACTAAAACAATTACATGTATAGTAGGCCTACCGATTTTGACAGAACGAAGTCACACTATGCTATACCTTTATGCATATCAATAAATTACAGTGTTGCCAACATCCTTTGATAGACATATCAATACATTACAGTGTTGCCAAAGTTCGTTCCTTGATTGATCCATTACAAAAGTTAACATACAGTAATTTGAATTCTCTATTCAAATCAGCTTCAATGCACTAAATTACAGAACCGCAGGGTTCTTGGTAAATGATAATGCTAAGAAAAAAATTCTATCAATTAAAATTTCTTACTCGTAAAATTAAATATCTACTTTTATGGGCTTTCAAGGAGTGTTTCTCTGTAATATGTTTTTTTAAATAGATATATATTTGCTGACTGAGGTAACTAATTTTCTAGATGACTATGTATATACCATTAAATGACTGAGTTAATACTTTTTCCACTGGCAGTATATAGCTACAAGTGCTATCAATTAACTTTGATAGACTGGTGCAGTGCCAGTATATGTATAAGTCTGTTTATACCTGTGTAGCGCTGGTACCTGTAGTGAATCGTTGAATACATTATATTGATGGCCAAAATATTGAAAGATGAATGATCATAATTACCTAGAATTAAAAAGAATTGAAATTTTCACATGAGAAAAAAATAATGTAAGCATAATTTAAAAATCATAGTGATTATATATTTCATGCGACTCCATACAATATTATATCGAGTGATATAGAAGTAATTTAGCCTTTCTTTGTTAAATTATATTTTTAATGTGCCAATAATAGATAGCGTACTTTGAAATTAAAAAGAAATCTGAAACAAACTACTCTAGATGTGTTGCAATTATGCAGAAAGCAGAATAATTATAATTGATTTCTTTTTCAGCCATTCCTTGGAAGTGGAGAAGCTTCGAACAGAATTGTGGGTAAAATTAAACTTGGTAATCAAACTCTGTCAACTATTGAAGGCCACTGGGATCAAGAAATCTATATTAAGGATAAAACCACAGCGGTAAGAAAAAAAGCTGTTGTTATACCATATGCCAAATGTCATGTTATGTAAAGTAGTGCTAAAATAAAATAAAAAATTCACAATTTTTTTAATGTGTTGTTAAAATTGTTTTTTGAGAATAAAACTCAAATATTTTTTATTTGATCACAACTTCAGGAATATTAGTTTTTGTTTTAGTTAAAATATCTTGATGATTAATTATAAGTGATGGTTTAAAATCTTCCGAGATATAAGTGTATTTGTGCTGCTCTTTTGAAAATGGTTAATGATATATATGCTGATAAATTGTAGTTTGGAATTCCTCAACATTGTCCAAAGTATATTTAGATAACGTATAAACTGCTCACCTATGTTGTTTATGCATCTCAGGAATCTGAGCTTTTCTGGAACCCAACCCCAGAAATGAAAATGAAGAGGTTGAAGAGATACACAGTCCCTATGGAATCTCAAGGAGCCTTTGAATCTGAAAGGTTTAAATTATTACTTTGATTGTTTTAAACTTTTTATTTTATACTTCGTTATAGATGCAGGGTTTAAATACGCTGGAAATCTCACTCATTGGTAGAATATCTAGACTTTATTATATCGTGGTGATATGGCACCAGTATGTCATCTATTGAAATGCTACATCAACCTCCAAAGTCCACTTTTGAATGAAAGAAAAAGATGATTTTTCTGAAACATCTAGGTTTCTGAGTGAACAATTATTTGTTGGGAACCTGCATCTCTCAACAACAAATACTGTACTATTTTTTACCCACCATATGTTGACAGATTAAGTCTTTAATCACCATCATAATTTAAGTACTTTAATCACCATCAGTGCTCGAAGGTTAATCAAATTGATGGGAAAAAATTGTTAATTTAAAGCCATTTTAATAATATACAACAGGACAAAATCTAACTGCAATGTTTTTAACCCTTGAATCACTATATAAAATAATTTACATTTTCACCCACTTGAAGTTGTGTCTCGCTACCGTGACCCACAAATTCCAAATTACTTATATTAAATAATTTACATTTTGTTTGATTTGAGACCAAACATTTGCAAATCTTGATGTTTAAACACCCGTGTTGTTTCCAATGACAGTGATTTAATTGCTAATAAAACATGTTTAAAAAACAGTCATGACTCGCGGTGTATGGTTTAATTTTTTATGAATTTCTCTCTCTGCATCATTTGAGCAATTTATTTATGACTGAATAATATATTTGTTACAGATTGTGGAGTCACGTTACTGTAGCTCTAAATAAAGCTGACCAGAATGCTGCTACACATGAGAAGTATCTTCTGGAGGAAGCCCAAAGAAAGGAAGCTCGTGAACGAAAGGCTAAGATGGAAGACTGGAATCCCAATCTGTTTGAGAGAGATGAAATAACTGGTGACTGGGTATATAAATACGCAGAGTAAGTCAAAGGATGTCTAATTATGTTAATATTACCCATCACCCTTTTCCTACTAGGACCTTTTCATTTTTATCCCCTGCCAAATGAAGTGACATCAGGGGTTTATAGCATCAGCATGTCTGTCTGTACGTAAGTCCATCTGTCTGTGCACATTCTCATTTCCAGAGTATATTTCTGAAATCTATTAGGGGATGTCTTTTATATATTGCTCACACACGCTTGAGAGTTTCAGCATATCTATGAAACCCTTTGGATATTGTTTTCATATTGCACACACACACACATCCCCGAGAGGTGTGGAAGCACCAATTTTTTACTGACATCCCTGAGCCAAAATAGCTCAAAGATCAACAATCTCGGTTATGGAGCATATCTCTGAAACCTCTTGGAGATTTTTTTTTATATTGCATACACACATCCCCTGCGAGTGTAGACCGTAGACGTGCCTTTTGAGGGTTATGACATTTGACCTATATTGTGACCTACATCTCTCTGAGTCAACATTGCTTAGAGAGCAGTCTGTCGTCATACTCTTTTCTGGAGCATATCTCTGAAACCACTTGAAGATTTATTTCTTATTGCTTGCTTACATCACTCAGAAGGGGGTAGATGTGTTCTTTTGAGAGCTATGACCTTCGACCTACTTTTTGACATGCATATCTGAGCCAATAGTCTAGGGGCTAACAATGTTGTACTTGTAGCCTATCTTTGAAACTTCTTCTGGGATTTCTTTCATATTGCACACACACGCATCCCCAGTGTTGTAAATGTGCCTTTAAGGGGATGATAGTGACCTTTGGTGTCAACTTTGATGTTCGATCTGATGTGTGAGCTAAATTCTAGCTTTGTGTAGTGTTTTGTATGAGTTTTTTTTTTTACTGGTGTCTAGTGTATTAAAGAAATGTATCTGCTTCTAACCAAATGGAATATGCACCTCTTTAATGCACAAGCCACTTATAAGAATATGCCCATTTAATTCCCAGAATTGCCACATTTACTTGCATTATATCACTTTTACTTAATGTGTTTGTAGTTTGCGTCCATGGGATCCCTTGAATGATGTTCTCCAGTACGAGCAGCTGTATGTAATCCAGACAAAAACCAGACATCGGACACCTATTGTCAGAACGACTAGTATTCTAAACGTGGAAGAAACGACACCACGTGGACCAGGGAGTCACAAGAGACAAGCCTCTATCGCCCGTATCAAAAGAACTTCCATTAAACAGTTACGGACCAATATCAGCAGTAGAGAGAGTGGCAGCTCCACTCCTGACGCTGAAACTAGACGCTGCAGAATAGACAGTGAATCTTCAGAATCTACAGGTATAAAGTCATTTTTAAACCACCAACTTTAACCCTTAAAGTGAAAGCGCTAAATTAAATAATTTAATTATTCATCAACTTGAAGTTGTGTCTCACTACCGCAACCCACGACTTCATATGTGTGAAAATTATTCACATTTGTTTAATTTGAGATCAAAAATTTGCAAATCTTAATGTTTAAACACACTTTTTGTTCCCAATAGCAGTGATTTGATTCGCTTATAAAACGAAGTAGGAGCGACTATATTTGGGCTTAGTGGGTAAAGGTTAAAGCTTGGACTATGTAATGTATTATAATTGCATTTTGTTTTCTTTGGAACACAATAATATGGCAAAATACCCATAATCTTGCCATTTTTACCAATTCACTGAATTTGTGTAGATTTGTATTATTGTCATGTGTATGGCTAATGACTAATGACTGCTTTCACTCCATCCATCTACAAGTGTATAGATCTTTCTTTGTATGAGAATATCATTGCCTGAGAAACACTAATTCACCATTGTTTACTCAATTTTATGCATTTCTAGCTTGTGTGTTATAATGTCTGCTATGCATGGATTACCTTCATTCATCCGTTATATACATTTTTTTTACAAAATTTGCAATGCATGTGTGGTTATTACCAACATGAGAAGACCCCTCATCTGCGGTTTTCCAGCTTCCAGCTTGGTAGCATTTTTCTGTTGAAAGTAAATTTCTGATCACTGAATAAGCCCTCGCTACTAAGAAAGCTGTAATAGTCCACTGTTGTGTTTATGCTGCCTCGTGTTTGCTCATTCTGCTCTAATCTTCCAGTGAGGTATAATTATATGAGAATGATTCTGTTCTGTTGTTACAGTTGAGGGGCTGGGAAAAGGAGAATCCAACAGACCTCTACGAGCCATAGATTTGGAGAAGGCACTGCAGCCGCTACTGCAGCTGCACCAGGATGCCAATCAGAAACTGTCCACCATACAATCACAACTGTTGTCAATGCAGCGCCGCACGATGCAGGCGTCCGAGGGAGGCGGCCATATGCTAAGCCACAGAGACCTCTATCTGATAGGAACCATCCTCGTGCTGCAACTCGTGCTGGTCTGGCTGTTCAAGTGAAATTAAATGTATCTCCCTCGCAGCTAAAGGGTGCTATCTGCCACTCTAGCGAGTGGCAGATAGCACGCTTTAGCTCCGAGGGGGCCACCTGTCTTTTAATCATGTACAAGTGGTCAAGTGACGGCAGTAATTTTTACCCACTTGAAATTGTGCGTGGCTGTAGAGACACCATTTCAAGTGGTGTAAAGCTTAGTTGCAATCGCCTTCTTCCACGACATAAAAAAATACGTCCATATTTTTACCTCGCCTATAAATTTAGCTAATGATTCTGTGATTTGGAACAATTTTCACAACTAAGTCCTGTCTTTTCTGTGAACAAATTTTGCCGTGCCAAAATTGGAAACTCACTTGTGTCTGTGAAAGAAGTACTTGCTGGAATTTTTAATCCAGTTTATATGCAAACACGTTTCAACAGAAGTCTGCTTAAAGTATACCTTATAAATTTGTTTTTGACTGTCTTGAAATTGTGATTCACCGTCGGCTTCGAGTGGATAGGATTTTTTTATCTGAAATTTAGTTGCAAACATACCAAACATTGTAATTAAGCAAACATTAAAAATTCAAAAACAAAGTTATAAGGCTTATCCCTAATATTGTCAACTTAAAAACATGCAAAAAGCTATATTCGCCAATAATTTTCACCACCTTGATTGTCTATTTTGAGTACGAATATTTGGCAATGTTGCTGATAGAAAAACAACACATTTCCTCCCTTGAAGCTAAAGGGTCATGTATGCCACTCATTATATTAGCACTTAAGACACTTTCACTCCAGAAATAGACGATTGCTCACGCATAAGCTGATATCTGAGGTGCTAACAAAAAAATGTAAAAAAACAGCTTCAGTGGGGATTGGCACTTATAGGGTTGAAGAACCCCAGCACTTGAATGGTTAGGGCACACACAAGCACAGTGCTGGATGTCAAGCTTGAGGTCGCGCCGATTTTTTCTGTCGAAAACTTGATGTGCCAATTTGGTGGATAGTGTGAATAAACTGTTGATATGAGGCTGTGCTGTTTCCAGTCAACATAATTACGTCATCCTAGAAAAAAGTAGCGTTCACTGTAGCTCAGAGTCCCAAAGTCCATGTCACCATTTTTTGCCTTAGCTGTTCTCTCTGTAATTTAGCAGTCCCGCGGTGTGAAGGGGTGTGAATCGCCGGGCCATGGTGAGAGCGGGAAGTTTTAGATACTTTTTTATTCAGCTCACGTAAGTGACCCAGTGGACACTGGACGCCGACGCGGTGCTGGTCCAATGTTGTGCCAGCGTCGCAGACGCTGGCACAACATTGGACAAGCACCGGTTGAGCGTCTCGTGATTGATGGGAACTCTGTGGCGTTTGCGTCACCTACCCTGCAAACACGAGACGTTCACCCAAGGTTAGTTCAATGTTGGCCCACCGTCTACGACGCTAGGCCAACATCGAACCAGCATCGGGTGAATGTATTGTGATTGCTGGGTAATATAAAGACTTGGCTGTGTATGCTTGTTCTGTACTGATGACGGTCAGTCTCTCGCTTTTAGTAGGTTATTGTTAATGCGTGTACTTGCCATTACAAATATACCAGATGATTTGCATTTCAAGTACAGAGTAATACAAGTGTGAAGCATGAGACATTGACCCAATGCTGGTTTATAGTTGGGCCGGCGTCGCAGACTCCGGTCCAACCGTAAACCAGCATTTAGTGAACGTCTTGTATTTGCAGGGACTCTAGTTTGGTCTTTTGCTGGAGTGTCGCATTTGCTTGGACCCAGAAAGTATTAGATGTCTACTGTAGTGTTCGTAGTATTTATATAATAGCACAGGCTGCGGGTTTCAGTTCTGTATATACTCGCACGGTGACGGCTCAGTGTTGGGCCAGCGTTTGAGACGTCGGTCCGTCACCGAATCAACGCCGGGCCAGCATCTCGTGTTTTCTTGGGTGGTAAACCAGTAGTTCTAGGTGAATTGATTTTAAACTGTCGAAAGTGACGACGAGAATGAATTGAACGCGAGCTAATTGATTTAGTTAGCTTGCTGTGGTCTCAGTGCTATGTAGGTGTAGGAATATCCAGTAGGAAATTTATAGTGTACGCGCCATGTCAAAACTTTGTTATATCAACTTAAGATTATCCTAATGCATATCAAACACAAATGACTTAGGTATGAAAATCTGTATAAATATAATCTAACGATGAAGCGGTGTTGCTCTTGAAGGACGTGTCTGGCAAGCACACTGCATTGGTTGTGTTTAATCGTCCCCTTGGACATAAAAGGGTGTCTGTCACTTTACAAAGTGGCAGGTACACCATTTCATATCCAAGAGCACGTAATGGCGAATGAATTGCTTGTTAATTTTGCTGTTTAATTCTATGAAATGTGCTATTTGAAGTAGTACTAAACTGTTTGTCATAATTTAATGATTTGATAATAATTATTATGTAACCGTGAAGCACTCATTGTTGACTGTGCAATATGTAAATACTCTGTAGTTATCTTTGTATATGCTTGTTTTCCCTTTGTAAAATTCCATCATGTAGTGACCCACGGATTGATTTGAATTCCAATAATTTCAATTCTATCATTTAGAGTCAGAAAAAACACCCTAGAAACTAGAAGAATGAATTAATTTTAAGTCTCCACATACTAGTATCGCATAATTTTGTCGAGAGAGATGTAATGACAATTTTAATTCAACCTTTCATTAATTGTGTCTGCATTGAGAGAAAACTGACAAGTATTGTAATGTTGATTTATGGCCCGGCCAACGACGCAGACGGTTTGCCAAATTTAAATCAACATTAACACACTCTTTTCGGAGCAATTCACAGAAATCATTTTTTTTCAACGTCACACACTTGTTTAAATGTCCTTATCTCTAGCGTCAGCCACCGAGATGTAGCATCATTCTTAGAATAATCTCCATGTCTTCAATGCAGGGTAGGGGGCTTCTACCATGTGGGACTTATCGCTTTAACCGCTAGACCTGTATATATAATAGCATATACGTTTTTAAGTAATTTCCGAACCGAACAACGTTGCATTATAATTTATAAAATATTTTGTGTTAGATGCTTTCTGTTAAGCAAACACTGCAATCTGATAAATTTATGTCTTTTTTCAATGATTGAACATTTTAACCCTACAGCGCGGGGATCGACTTTAGTCGTCAAAATCTGACGTCTGTAGACGTCAGATTTCTAAAGTCGATATCCGCACTGTAAGAGTAAAAATGTTTATAATGGCCGTAGACCCATAACATAGGTATTCAAATGAATCAGAGAGAGCTAACTAAGACATTTATGAAGATTTTAAATTGAAATAAACCCTCCATGATTTGCATTAATATTTTAGCGCTTTAAGGGTTAAGGTGGAAATTGCTGTAGCAATTCCAGTTTCAAATCAATACTGACAAATGTTGAACATACTAACTTTTGATATTTAAGTACGATGGGTTAAACAATAGTGTGCTAAGTGACATTGTTGGCCTTTAGAATAACAACCAGCTAAGTCGCCTATAATATGTATAAAGTTCAAATTTATTTCAAATTGAGATTAAAAAAACAGATCAAGTCGACTTAGTACATTGTTATTCTTGTGAACAAGAGGACATATCAGCATGATGTTTGTCCAATACAGGACCAAATCGACTTGACACATTGTTATTCTGGTATTACATGCTTATTGGCTCTGTCTTTGGGAGAAAAACGGTGCAAGTTCACTTAGCGCATTGTTATTCTGAGACTTGTGGGGATAACACAGGGAAAATGCCTAGACTTGGTTCATTGTTGATCTAGGAACAATCTCTGCATATACTGTGTTCCTGGAGCAACAATGAGCTAAGTCAACTTTGTGTGTTGCTCATCCCAATTTTGCTTCTGTTAATCATTTTGGAAGGTAAATAACACTCTGATAACTTCACTTGATCTACAGTCAAATTCAACTCGCTGTGTGTTTCATCAGTATCCAAAGTCTACATGCTGATATGGATTTAGCAGACTGTAGTTCTAAGCAAAAAGATAAACACAATTTTGCTGTCAAGTCGACTTGACCCACCGTTGTATACCATCGAATACGTGGAATTGGGTGTTCTACCATGATGCTGTTTTGTGTGACAATGAAAACTGCGCGTTAGATATTGCAAACATGGCATCATGACGTACTGCGAAGTGTACCCTTCAACAAAATTTAAGCAAGTGTAGAGAGTTGTATAGCCTGGTCCAGCTTACTGATTATTCTATGTGCGAATGTTATTGAACAACTTGTTGATATTTGTGCCAGGTAATGGCGGAAGTGTGTTTAACTGATAAGTTTTGTTTAATAATGATGTTTCTTCCCCTTGGAGACGGAAGGGTGTATCTGCCACTTTACAAAGTGCAGATACACCCTTTCATGTATAATGGGGGGTGAAATCGAATTATCTTACCTGTCAGAGTGGATTCATTTACGCCTAATTTAAATTGCACTTCGTTGCATGGGCTCTTTGATCTATCAATTTACAATTTCTAGTTACTGTATACCCTTACAGCCAGGGATAGACTTTAGTCGTCAGAATCTGACGTCTGTGGACTGATAATCTAGATAGAAGTAACAATTGAGTGGATGACTGAAGTGATTGTATCCAGGCGCCCAACTGGTTGAACAGACTTCCCATCAGACACAAGACGTTGAATTAATGTTGGTTTAACGCTGATCCACCGTCTACGGCGTTCGACCAACGTTAAACCAACATTGATTCAATGTCTTGTGTCTGCTGTGTTCTCACTTATGGGGACCGTCCAATCTGCGTATTCTAGTAAGACCTATGACAATGATTGCTTGTCACTTTGAATAATGTTCACCTGGATAGAAAACACCTGCTCGTGTTACTGTCGTTTGATATATGACAGTAAACATAGGATATACAGTATTCTCCTGTCAAATTACATGTCCGAGCCATTTACCCCCTGCTAAGACTTATATCTTCAAAACTCCCAGCGGGCACAAGACGTTGAATCAATGTTGGTTTAACGTTGGTCCAGCGTCGTAGACAGTGGACCAGCGTTAAACCAACATTGATTCGACGTTTTGTCTCTGCTGGGCTAGCTATGAATTTGGAGCAGTGAAAACACATCATTGCTTTATGGTCATGCTACCTTTGAATGGCGCATTTTCTTCTTGTCACTGACCCTGGTCATTAAATATCAGTGAACATAATTATTGATATGTAGGTAGTGGACTTAAAATATTGTCGGTTGGGAGTGTTTTTTATAAACAGCAATTGCAACAAATTGATCTGACTACGTACAACTTTATGTACATAGCAAAACTACACTGCAAAATATTGTCCTCCAGCATGGATTGACCTTTTATGTAGAATATACACTTAGACTTGTCTAAAACTCTTTGAGTTATATGGAAATTACAATCATTTGTAATTTTGAAAATCACTTTTACTACTACTATGTAGTGGAATTTAATCAGGACTACCCCAGTTAACACGGCACATCTACCCAGTGTTAGCCCATCGTGTAAAACGGTGGGGCAAAATTGTTCAAACATTGGGTAGACGTGTCGTGTTTGCTGGAACATCACTTTTAGGGTTAGCGTTTACATTCCTCTCCGAGACCATGCCCCCGTATCATATACTATTGTATCACATACTATATGTATCTGCCATGTACATTTTAGGACAGAAAGCTTACATAACATATTACTATATATACATTTTATGATAGAAATTTTGAGTAGATGAAGTATTTACATTATTAGAATAACTTACAGTTTACGAAGAAATAATGAATTCTTTTGTTTAAATGGATGGGGAACTGTGAACATAGTGATTGTGTTTTTGTATTTGCATCTTCTTATTTAACGCATTTCCGGGCAGTACGTTCTTGGGTAATGATGAGAAATAACAAATATATTAACTCAATGTGAGAAAATATATATATATATCGTCATACTGAACAAATAGTGGATGAAAATGTTGGATCGCCGTCTACGACGACGGCCCAACATTGACCCATTATTGGTTTAATGGCTACTCATATACAAAATTGGAAGAAACAAATATATGGACAAGACTGCAAGCAATACAAGATGGTATTGGGAAATGTTTAGATGTTAATATTTTTGAGACCTTCTTATCACATTCTGTTTCCCTGTCTGAAGACTCGGTCGACGTTGATATTGTTCCTTGTGTATGTATCACCAGCAGATCTGAAAATTAAAGTCATCCTAATTCAAGATCTGAAACACAATTTATCACATTGTCTGCCATATATTTCAGGTCTTAGTATGAATGCATTGTAAAAAGTATTCTACGTTTCCTAATATTTGTTATTATTTTAAAACTGAAATGACTTCTTTTAGTAATCCTGAATGAAATAAACACTTGGTAACTTGATTTCGTCAGAGTTCAATAACGCGTTATTGTTATTTTTATTTCATTTATACTTGTATGCCTGTCCTTCCAGGGCTCAATAATTATGTTACACCGCTCTTTTTGTCTATGCATAGATCTTCGCACGTCTGATTCAAGGTCTGCTTTATCAAATGCGTTATCCAACGTACAATACTTCGTTAATGTGTTGATTAAATGAATCATAAATATTGGTTTGAAGACCGTTGAGAAACTGTCAAACATAATACTCACTTCGTGATACTTTACTTTAGGGGAGTAGATATGTAACATTTTTTGGTTGAGTTTTGCACTTCCGGAAGAAAACACCAAAATTAATCCTAATGGGTTTTAATGTATGCTGATTCCGAAAATTGCCGGAACCACAATGGCATTTCATTTGTTCCTGCTCAAAATTCAACTTCAAAATGGCCGCCATTGAAAACATTTGTCATATCTCTACTTTGTGTTGCCCGATTCATACTAATTGAGTGTCTAAATATGACCCATCTGCACGAAATAAGTCACATGTCGGCCTCCTAATAGAGTTAAGACCTTTTTGTCATGGATTACGGCTAGTACAGTATAGAAAAAACCTATCTTTAGAGGGAAATAATCAAATCGTTGACTCTATAACACTTTCCTGTCAAACAATTGAAACATGAAGACGGCATTAAAAAATGGATGGATCTAAAAGACAAAAATGTAATGACCGACATTTTGTCATAATTCGTCCTTTTCGAAACCTGGTTACGTCGCCAACGGATGTTTCTAAAAGTTGTAATCTATCGGACTGTTGCCTACAGAAAATCAATTGTGCTAGATTGAAGTATGATGCCTAGAGGGAACCAATCTGTGTTGGATTGGGGATTTGTGCCTACCGTAAATCCGTTTGTGTTAGATTAAAGTATGATTTCTACAGGGAATCCATCTGTATTAAAATAAAGTATGATGTACGGCTCTATGGAATCTATGTTTTATAGCTGAGTATGATGACCATGGCCCACAGAGAATTAATGTGTTAGATTAAAGTATGCTGCCTACAGGTTATCAATATTAGAGTGAGGAATGATGCCTACAGGGAATCCATCTTGTGTTAGATTGAAGTATGATGCCTACAGGAAATTCGTCTATGTTTGATTGAAGTATGATGCCTACAGGGAATCCATCTTTGTTAGATTGAAGTATGATGCCTACAGGAATCCATCAGTGTTAGATTGAGGTATGATGCCTACAGAGAATCAAGATGTGTTAGATTAACGTATGATGCCTACAGGGAATCAATTTGTGTTAGATTAATGTATGATGCTTAGAGAGAATCAATCTGTGTTAGATTGAGGAATGATGCCTACGTGAAATCCATCTGTGTTAGATTGAAGAATGGTGCCTACAGGGGTTCAATCTGTGTTAGATTGAAATATGTTGCCTACAGGAAATCAATCTGTGTTAGATTGAGGAGTGATGCCTACAAAGAATCAGGCTGTGTTAGATTGAAGTATGATGCTTACAGTGAATCCATCTGTATCATATTGAAGTATGATGCCTACTCGGAATCCATCTGTATCAGATTGAAGTATGATGCCTACATGAAATCCATATCTGTATCAGATTGAAATATGGTGCCTACAGGGAATCCATCTGTAGGCCTGTTTGGAGTTTGCTATGATGCCAACAGGGAATCAATCTGTGTTAGATTGTGGAATGATGCCAACAGGGAATCCATCTGTGTCAGATTGAAGTATAATGCCTACAGGAAATCCATCTGTCTTACATATTGAAGTATGATGTCTACAACGAATCGAGCTGTATTAGGTTGAAGTATGATGCATGTATACATAGTATAAATCTGTGTTAGATTGAGGAATGATGCCTACAGATAATCTATCTGTGACCATCTGTGTCAGATTGCAGTATGATGCCTACAAGGAATCCATTTCTGTATCAGATTGAAGTATGCCTATGATGCCCACAGTGAATCCATCTGTATTTAGAGTGTGGTATGATGTCTTGAGGGAATCAATGTGTGTTAAGAGTTCTGCATGTATGCCTATTTGGAATCAATGTTTTACAGTTGAGTATGATGTATCCTCCCCTCCCCTATATATGGCCTACAAATAATAAATGTGTTGGATTGAAGTATACTGTCTACAGGAGATTCAATTGTTTTAGATTGAAGTATGATGCCTACATGTGATCCATCTCTGTTAGATTTAAATAGGCCTCATGCTGCCTACAAGGAATTGATATGTTAAGTGTCCTGTCTACAAGGAAGGAATCTGTGGTAAATTGAAGTATCATGCCGACAGGCATGACAGGGAATACATCTGTGTTACATAATATAAGCATACGTAGTGATCTCATGTGAGCCACTTTGAAAGTTATCTCAGACACTACGCAAATGATCTTGGCCATTGAAGAAGTGATCACAGCCAGTTTCAAAGTTATCACAGCCACTACAAAAGTGATCTTGGTCACTACAAAAGTGACCGTTGCCACTGAAGAAGTGATTACAGCCACTTTAAAAAATATCTCAGCCATTACAAAAGTGATCTTCGCAACCGAAGAAGTGACCACAGCCACGTCAGAAGTTATCACAGCCACTATATAAGTGATCTGAGCTTTACTGAAGAAGTGATTACATCATCCTTAAAAATTATCTCAGCCATTACAAAAGTGATCTTTGCCACTAACAAACTGATGTCAGCCACTTACATGATGATCTCGGTCACCACAAAAGTGATCTTGACCACTGAAGAAGTGATCTTAGCCACTTTTAAAATTATCTCAGCCACTACAAAAGTGATCTTTACCACTGACGAAGCCATCACAGCCACTCTAAGGGTTATCTTAACCATCAAAAGGGTGATCTTGAAGAAGAATAAGTCATAACAGCCACTTTAAAAGTGATCTCATCCACCACAAAACTGATCGTGAGTACTGAAAAAAGGAATCACAGCCTCTTTAAAAATGATCTCAGCCAACAAAAAGGTAAAACAAAAAAGTGATCTACAAATATTCCTACAAATATGATATTGACCACTGAAGAAATGATCACAGCCACTTCCATAGTTATAGCGGCCATTACAAAGGTGATCTTGGCCAAATGAAGCAGTGACCTCAGTTCGATTCCTATGGAAGTGATCTTGGCCACTGAAGCAGTCATCACAGCCACTTTAAAAGTTATCTCTGCCACCACAAAGGTGATGCTTGACACAAACAAATTGATCTTGGCCACTGAAGAAGTCATGACAACCACCTTAAAAAGTCATCTCAGTTATTTTCTAAAATGTTAGAAACGCAGTTAATAATTATTGTTTTAATTAACTTGTTAGATCAATCTTATGATATTTTAATTGTGTTTACTAACCCTCACAACCTAGGGGTAGAAATCTTTAACTGTTCAGTTATCAACGATAATCCTATGGAGCGACATATGGTGTCACTCATTTGCACACTATTTTTTTTCTGTAGCACATCAGATTACCCTCAAATTGGTTTCACTGTCTTCTTTGACCCTCAAAACATGGGATGTAGACACCCTTGCTGAGCCGTGATCTGTGATATCGACTGAGCTATAAATAGATATACATTTTTCGGTAATGGCGGCGCTAATTTGCATACTAAATTGTCTGAAGACCCCGATCTCTTATTATACCATTCACAGTGGACAACAGTTTATACATAATCCAGTATGTGAGACTACTGAAACAAATAAATAACACATTCGGTGACTTGGGACACTCTTGTGTGTTTTGAAAAAAATCAACAACAACAACCAAAACAAAATGTAACCAGCTCAACTGAAAGTAAAATACGCATGGGCATAGGCCTACTATAAACAACAATATTACAATATAACAGCTCGACATATACCCCAGCCAAATGGCATTTTTACACCAAAATAGGTATGGGTATAGGTTAGGTATCTATGGCTTATTTCAGCAAAAAGCCAAGCGGCCTGTGAGCATACAATACAATACAAATACAATAATATGCCATGGCGTGTGAAGATAATATAAGTGATACAAATATAACATCATTTTGATCACTCCAGTTTGCACAAACCTTTATACACATATGTGGCCAAGTTACGGATCGTTTTTCTGTTTTCACTTGTGAAGGGTTGACAAAATTGAAGGGTTGACAAAATAATAAGATTTTATATAGCGGCGGCGAAGTTCAACAAGCTTATCTTTTTTACAGATTAAAACGAAATGATATTCATCTTCTAGCTCGTGACAGTGTTGAGATAACCTTTCATTTCCCTGTAAGATATGGGTGGCGTATAATGGGGCGACTTGGGACTATGGGGTGACAAAGGTGCATAACAAGCTGTGAGACTTTACCTAATAGATAGACTAGTTAGCGAATACAACTCAGACTTTCTATATTACTAGTTTGTCTGAGCAGTATTTAAATTTTCAATAAGTATATATGTATATTAAAGCTTAGCATGCTTAGTCTAGTCATTTATGTGATAATGTCATGACTAAAAGTGTATGTTGTAGTCATGGAAAAATGTTTCTTATTTATAATTTATTTTATATAAACTTTTTACAAGTATTTTCTATTAATTTTTTCTGTAAATCTTTCCAGTCGCCATCTGGTCTACTTTTTTGGGGACCACTATGGAAATAAGGGTCACCAAACCCTTTATAGTGTCTTTTATCCCTGGTTCGACCTCGTGTTTTTCGGCTTTCCGCTCCGTATGCGTCCTGTTTATAGATATATCGCACTTGATCACATTTACTTTTGGTTATTTTGAATGTTTGCTTAATTGAGATTTAAGGTTTATATTTTTGACATATAAGCTAAACGATAACATTATGCTGACTAAGTGTTTGCAGAAGGTACATAATTGTGCAATGACATCACATAATGCAGGAGAATAATTAGATAGTTCAATCAGATGTATGCCAGTTGTCTTATTATCGCTCACTCCATCCATGCTCACTTGTCGTGGTCGTGGACGGATTTTGAACACTGCCACTCCCTGATTATGGTCAATGTATAGGTCGGATGATTTCTAATAATAAAACTTGGATACATATCAGTGTTTTAATTTATTCTTCATTGAAAAGAAAACAGCTTAACAGGGCACAGCAGAGCTGTTTTTTAACCTCTGCACGAAATGAGTCGCATGTCGGCTCCCTACAATGTCGGCTCCCTACAATGAGCAATATGCATAATAAATAATATGGGCTAATATTGACGAATTTTGTTTTTTGTCAAATTTTAATGCTTTAAAGCCTAGAATTATCATTTTAAGGCCAGAAATAGGTTGTATGCCCCAATATTAGTCAGAAATGACATATCACATGATTGTGTTGTCAGATTTTTGGTTGAATTTTTTTTCAAAATGGTTGCTGGAGGCCATCTTGGATTTTACCCATTTTTAAAAAACGCTTGAAATTAACCAAAGTCAACCCGGCAGATTCTTAAAGTAGACATCCTGAGCTATAAAAATCAATCGTTAAAAAGTATATATACAAAATTCCCAGGTTTGGCCGAAAAATCCTGTCTGGCCATAAAGATTTTTTTATACTATGAAGAGCTTTCAATCAAATTTTTGCCATGACTTTAAAGCCATTTTCTCCCTTTTCATTTTTTGATATGTACAGATGGGTCACATTATTTTTCGTTCATTGCATTTTACTGTTAATATTTTGATCACCTTCTGGATCACCAATTTTGTGTGGGCGGACAATATTTGGTAGTGGTTTGTATTCTGTGATTTTAAATTGCTGTAGGAAGGAGATGTGAAAAAAAATAGTGTGGAAGTTTGAGGTGGAATGTCAATACTATCAATGGATTTGTTGATCCGTAAATGTATCCGGATAAGAAAGTGAGAGAAGTGTGAAAAGTGTGATTTTGAATTGCTGTAGGAAGGAAAAGTGAGTGTTGCTGTTACTAGGCCTAGTTGGAAAGTATCCAGAGAATACAGTTGGAAGCGAAATAAAGGAAATGAATAAAATTAATGGTGTCAACGTAAAAATGTTTTAAAAAGAGAAGGGATCTGGAGAATAAAGTGGAAGAAGGGGTGAGAAAAAGAGTGGAAATGGTGCCAGGAGAATTCAATTTGAAAGAAAAGCGAAGAAAAGGAGTGGAAGGGGTAGTTGGAGTGTCAACCTAAGTGTTCTGAATGGCAAGATAACTGGAAAATACAGTAAATGAGAAATGAGAAACATCTGGTGAAGACAGTGGAATATAATGGAAAGAGAAATAGAATGAAAAATGAGTAGAAGGTGGGAGGGGCGAAGAATGATGGCAAAGGAGTGGAAGTGGAATGTGGAGAGAGTGTCAACAGAATAGAATTAATTGGAAGACATGTGAAGAATTCAGTCGGCGGGGAAGTCAGTGGGGGAAAAGGAGTGGAAATATCCTGTGTCAACAAAATATTGTTTTAAAATGGGATCGTATGTGGAGAATAAAGTGGAAGGAGGAGTGCGAAAAGGAGTGGAAATGATGCCTGAGAAAAGGAGTGGAAATTATGCCCAAAGAAGACAGTGGGAGGAAAAGTGAGAAAAAAAAGAGTAGAAGCGGAAGAAGATACCTGCAGAATACAGTGAATGATAAAAAAGAGTGGAAGGTTGGAGTGTCAACAGAATGATGTCAATGGGATAGTTTCTCGGGAAGTATCTCGTCAATACAGAGGAATGCAATGGAATGAGAAAAAGAAGTGAAAGGTGGGAGTATCAACTGAATAATGTCACTGGGAAGGTGTATCTCTAGAATATATTGATAAGATAAAAAAAGAGTGGAAGTGGAAGGTGGAGTGTCAACATAATTCTGTTAATGTGAAAATTCTGGAGAATAAAGTGGACAGAGGAGTGAGAACAGGAATGGAGATGGTGCCTAGAGATTACAGTTGAAAGAAAAGTGAAAAAAGAAAGTTTAGGGGGAGGTTGAGAGTGTCAACATACTGCTGTCAATGGGAAGTTGTTTGGTGAATACAGTGCTGTGGAATACAATGAAGTGAGAAAAAGGAGTTGACGGTGAAGTGTCAATGTCAAGCTGTCAATAGGAATTAAGTTGCTAGTAACTGGAAAATGGAGTGAAAAGAAATGAGAAAATGGAGTAGGAGGTGGGAGTGTCAACGAAATGATGCCAATTGGAAGTTATCTGGAGAATACAGTAAATGTAGTGATTGAGAATACAGTGATTGGGTATACAGAAATACAGTGATTGAGAAATAAGAAACAGGAGTGGAAGGTGGAGTGTCAGCGAAATGCTGTCAATGGGAAGTTATCTAGAGACTACAGTGAATGAGAAATGAGAAAAGGGAGTGGAAGGTGGGAGTCACAGTTAGCGGAATGATGCGAATGAGATCTGTAGAACACAATGGAACTGGAAGGAAAATTGAAAAAAGTGGAGGGTGAGTGTCAACATAATACTGTTAATGGAAATGTAGTGAGAAAAGAGACAGGAAATGGTGCCTGGAGGTCACAGTGGAAGGAGAAACTTGTGAGAAAAAGAGTGGAAAGGGAAGCTGGAAGTGTCAACAGAATGATGTCAATTAGAAGGTTTCTGGAGAATAAAGCAAGAATGCTTTAGGGGGGAGGGGAATCAGCTTTATGAGAACTGCACACTTCAGGAAGAATATGCTTCATGAGAACTGGACACTGGGAGAAAGGCTAAGGGGGGGGGGGAATCTGGTTCATGAGAAGTGCAGGAAAGATTGGACGAGGGTGGTCCTAATAGTAGAGGGGGGGGGGGGGTAAAGCAGAATTTATACTTAATAGGAGGGAGGGGGAATGGGGAGGGGGAACTGGTGGATGCGTGCCTCTCCTGTTTAGGAGGCGGCTACAGAAGTATCTTGGAGGAAGCAGATCAATGTATAGGCATAGACGTAGGCCTAGCTGTTATACTTATAAGCCCTAGTTATCATTAGGTTGATTTCCCTACCCCCCCCCCCCCCCCTCAGCCTGGGGCCCCCGCAGAGTAATCTTTCCTAAATAGTCATACTTCAATACCTCGTAAAGTTTATGAAACCAGGACGAGAAGGAGGGGGGAGGGTGTGGAGGGGGAGAGGAATCAGCTTTAAGAATATGGGAACTGGACATTAGAAATGATGCTTCGGGGAATCAGCTTCATGAGATCGGGACCCTTCAGGAAGTATTATGTGGGGGAAAGAGAACCAGCTTTATGAGACTTGCACCTTCAGAAAGAATTGGCCTGGACCCTGCATGGAGAATGCTTAGGGGAGAGGGGAATCAGCTTCATGAGAACTGGATGCTTTGAAACTTGAAGAATGCTTTGGGGGTAGGGAATCAGCTTAATAATAATAATAATAAACTTTATTTATAGAGAGTGGACCATTTCAGCCAATAAAATTAAGGATTTTTTTACCAGACTGACAGCAGGGCTCCAGATAACTTTTTTAGCAAAAGAGTAATTACCCCCAATTTTTTCTCCAGAGGGTAGAATGACTTTTCTAGGATTTAATTCTACCCCTAACAGTTGAGGTCAGAGGGTAATTTTATTAATAAATAGTAATCAGGAAAACTCAATGTATTTTTTTTAATCTTCAAGGCGGCTGCAGTAGGTCGGGTGCCTACTGGATATTACGGAAGGAAGGAGTAGCAACAAGATCATTATTAACGACTGGTATTTATCTTAATATAGGCCTAGTACTTATTTTACTTTTTAAGTATACGAGCCTGTAGACAAACTATTGCTGTGTTCCTTCGTCAGTGTGCATATATAAAGTTCTTGACAATATTGTGTGATATTTGGTAAGACATAGGTAAGACATGGGACATGTTTTGTTTAAAAACGTTCTTCCCAATCCAGTTTGATTGGCCATGATGACAATCATCTAATCAATTCAATGTAGACCTGCTTGTTAGTTGTAAAATGTCTAATCTCACACAACATCTTACACACATATATACTTCACACTACGCAGCAACCACCCCAGCACACACGAGACGTTGAACCAATATTGCCTTAGACTAATATTGGTCCACTGTTTTTGACGCTGGCAATTCACTGAACCAATATTGGCTCAGTGTCATGTGATGTCATGCTTCGAGGCCAGAGACACTAAAAGAATGTTGCTTTAATGTTAATCCACAGCTTGAATCATTGTACCTGCATTTAAACAACGTTGGTGAAACATTTTGAAAAATTATTTCTTACGCTGTGCTCACACAGTCATCCTCCTCTTGACTGTGTAAGCCCTGTGTTAGAAATAATTTTTCAAATTAAGAGCACCCTACATGTCGCCAACATTTTTGGTTGTCACTAGAAAAAGACCCAGCTTGAAGAAATCAAGTAGCAGTGGTAGGCAGCGATGTCATAACTACAGCAGTTTGTGAAATACCGTTTTTTTACACTGACCATTGAGCCTGTGTTTCTAATCATGTTATCTATTCCTGAGTGACAAATAATTACTACATCAATGTTAACTAAATGTGAAACACAAATTATAGGAATGCACTGACAAAACAACTGATACCAAGATCATCATTCAGTGACATTAAACATAGTCAGTGTAAAACAACGCAATTTGTGTGGAGTATACTATAGTCGATAATATAGCCCAGTATTGATAATGTTTAGATTACCAAAATCGAAAGATGTTAACAAGATCGTTTGAAAAGTTAAAAAAAATCAAATAAAGCTGTGTTGATGTTAGAAAAAGCAGAGGTAATGCCGTCGTTATTCCAGCCATTTTTACCACGAAAATGCAGTGTGTCAAAGTTGGCCCAGCACTCACGCTCGAGGCACATGCGTTAATACCCCCAAATCTTATTCAAATGCATACACACCCTCTATATACTGAAAACTGTTACCCCCAAATCAAAATGACAGTGCGTAATTGGCTAATCTCGTGGCGTAAAATACCCCCATTAAGCACCTATCTGAAGCCCTGCCGAACAGGTACAGTAAAGTTGAAAGTTCACCAGACAAATTTTTGCAAGACAATAATGTTTCAGTGATTAGGATTGCACTTTCTTAGCCAGAGTTGACATTTTGTCTATGATTAAGATCCATAAATTTTATCCGACATGTCGGGCAGGTGACTCTGAATTTTAATCAGTCATTACAAATTTAATTTAGACATGGTCGGACGGTAATTTTATTGGCTGCCATTTAGTACATCGTACTACATGTGATTTGCAATGGGCCCTCTTTATTCACATACAGTAGTAGGCTACAATGATTAAAATATGTACAAAAATAAAAAAAAATAAAAGTTACTACAGAATATAATACAAACTCTAATAAAATAATTAACAGTAGGTAATTATTTTTACATCAATTTACACTGCAAAAACATTATGGCTATTGAAGAATATGTACATGATAATTGTATTATTTTAAATTTATTATTCAGTTATTGTTATACATGGTACAGTACATAAATAATTGAAGATAATTGTGAAGATATAGAAAAAAACTATTGCCATGTTGTGTAAATATTTTTCCCCTACCGGAACCAGAGATAACATAACTACATAAATTATTATACAATGTTTTATTGTACAGTAAAAAAAGACACTAGAGCTTGAAAGCGTAGAATTTTAATTTGAACTTATGTGTATTTAAACTTGTTTATATTCATGATATCTGAAATATTGTTTACGCCCATTTGATATGTTCCTTAAAGAAGAATATCATGGATGACACAATAGCATTTGTAGAGAAGATGAAGAATTGAGAGGTAGCTAATTTGTCATGATCAATGTTCTTTACCAACTAAGCCGCCCGAATCAGCCCGTGGCTGATTTGCATGAGCAGCCCCAATCAGCCTGACTGCACCTGTGCAAATGACATTGTTTACTGGATGTCCCTGATGTCGCATCTCAAATATGAGCATGCCTGACTAACCAGACCAGTTTTCCATTCCATTTCACATAAAAACAAAGCCATGTTGTCAATCTGTACTTTCCAACAAATCCCAGGGAAATCAGCCATGCAAAGTGGAAATCACTCAGGTGTTGAAGGGTTAATGCTCAAACAGAATAAAACACTGTTTTCTGGAAATTGGAACTCGTGGTGTAGCAGTCAAGAGCTTTAACATCAGTCTACTTTGTCTCGTGTTGTTGCAGCACTGACCGTTACGACACTTGTGTAAATTTTAGAACAACAATGTATTATTAGATAGTACCACCTGAGTATCGTGTCCCAGCAATCACAAAACTAACATTTGTACAATGTTGGCCCAAAGTTGGTCCAACATTGTACAAATGCTATATAAATGTGTTTAAACACAAATGTGTTTACTGGAGTTTGTCGTTAAGACTTAGGCATTAGACTGAAGACACTGACTTGTGCTACTTCTCTGGTGTCCCGAGATGTAGCTCGAGCCACCAGCGAAATAGTCTTGTCTTCAGCCTTCAGGTTTATGCATAGTATTACACATGTTGTACTGAGTCTGAATTCACTGTTCTTCAGTGAATAACGTTACTCAATGGCATTGCATATATCTGTGCATAATCTTGTATAATGACTCGGGGCTGCAGATTTATTTCATTCAGTTGAATGAGACAATATGGATAGACCCCTAGACAAGAGAGTATTCTTTTGATATATATCAAACATTTTTTTCTGATTATACAGTTGCTTACTGTCAGGGGTCGAGCTGCCCAGATAACAAGACTTTGTTCCAATGAAAGCAGCTCTGTTGAAGAGACTTTGAAAGGATCTTCTGTTGTTATGACTGGTGATAGAGGTAATGTAATTGTGGTGATTTATTACAACGTACAAATATAGTATGTGTCAGATTACATTTTTAATCCTGATATATGGCATTCATCCAGGTTTTTAAAAAAAATTGAATGAATAAGTGGTCAATAAATAGCATGTGTGCTGAACCTGGTAACTTCAACTTATTACTACTTCCAATTCCCACCAAAACAGGCCTGAAATTTGTTCACAAAGCTGCCTACCTCTCCCAAAAAATCAACAAAATACACTAATTAACAAATTTTTGTTAGATAATTAAGGTACATGTACTTCAAGTGGCTGAATAGGTACTCATAGATTTGTTTAATTTGCAACCAAGCATTTGGAAATCTTTATCACACATTTCTTTCTCAATTACAAAGTGATTTAATCAGCAAATAAAATGGATTTAAAAAATCTATAGTCATGCTTAGCAGTTTGTGGACCAAGTTCTTGGTGATGATTTCCAACAATTGTTTTTATCAATTTATCAGGTCAACATCAGTTGCCATGCTTGGACTCATTTTACCAGGCCCTAGTGTCGAATAATGATAATCTAACTGAATTTTAAAAAAAAAAAATGACACAATACCTTCCACTCAGTTAACATGTCATTTTGTATTGTAAAAATTATTGCTTTGAAATGTTTCTAGTAACCGACTGGAAAAAAATATGGTTTGTAAGTAGAGTTCTAATTTTTTTATTATTATTTTTTTTCATTCTTAGAGGCATTTAGCATGTTTAGACCTGCCAGTCATTTCTAAAGGGAAAACAGGTTGATAAATGACAGTGGTGCAGCCAGGGAACTTTTCAGATATCACTGGACCCCACCAAATAGTTGTTAAAGATTGACAGGGAAATTAACTAGTTTTGACAGAAAATTTTGTGAGGAATACATCCCAATAAACACGAGTCATCGACCCAATGTTGTTTTAGTGTTGGTCAAAGATCTGTGAGTGTGACATTGACCCAAAATTAAAATGACTTTAGATCATCGCATTGTGTACTATGATCATATTAAAGTGATTGTCCACAAGTAACTAGATATATACAGAGTGCTACTGTATGTGTTATCAACATGCATACATGTATTTTTCAGAAATACAACAATAATGTTTAACTATTATTCAGAATTTTGTACTCAGCGATTGGTAATTCTCTTGCACGGCAATACAACAGTTTCCATGAGGATTAAATTGCTTAGATCTGTGAAACTTTTGGCTAAAATAGCGGCCTAAGATTTCTGAAATGCAGGCCAAGTTTAAAAGTAGCAATTTAAAAAATAAACACCTCATAGCTCCAGAATAATTGAAGGTTATTGTTTTCATTGTTTTGTGTCAACATTGTTATCATCAAGTCTCTCCATTGGTCCAACTTGGTGAAGTTTAAAGCTGGATTAGGAATCTGTGTCACTTTTGTACAACAGCAGGTTATATTCTTTCACAGGTGAAATATTTTTGGACCTGCTATTTTATAAATATGGCAGCAGGTCATATTTTACAACCTATTTCACACTGTAGATAGGCATAATCTTTTTCTTTTATCAATGTGAATGTTCGTTTATTCCATATTTTTGTCTGCTTGACAAAAATTCAACCTAGTAAAATTGTTCCTTTATGAGTATCTTTTATATCAGGATTTTATATTACATGTGTGATATTAATTATACTCTCTTAGGTGTGAATCAAGCCACTTTGATCGGGAGGCTGGGACAGAATCCAGAAATGCGAGGAACAGAAGAAAGCCCTGTTACCATAGTGTCACTAGCCACATCATTTAATCTAAAATCACCTACAGGTTAGTTTTATAACATGCAACCTTAGTGGGCTATTATTGCCTTGGCCACAGACAACTGATTCTCCTAAAATCCAGAATTGTTGAGGTAAAATTACTGACAGGATACTGAAAAAGTTTTGTTGAGTTCAAAAATATGTAATTTTACCCTTGTCCTGCTGAATTATTTGTTACAAATTTTTCATTCATTTAACTCTTTGAATGCATTAAAGCATCATTTTACATCCCTGAAAACAGACTTAATTTTCCTACAACCAAGGGTTTTACAATGAATATTTTTACAATGAAACTGTTTTACCACTACAAGGCAATATCCTTTCCTTTTTCACCCACATCTAGTAATTCCATCTCAACCCTTTCAAGCCTGAATTTACTATTGTCATCATCATCCACTACAAGCTGCGAATTGCTGTTGCAATTCTCAACTTGTAGTGGATGAAGATGACAATGGTAAATTCAGGCTTGAAAGGGTTAAGATGGAATTAATAGTGCAATACTATGATTCAATAATTAAAAATATCTGCTAAGTTGAATTCTTTGAGTATTATTAGAGTAATAGCTGAGCATCTAATACAAAATACATAAAATAAATATCAATTTCAATGTCATTTCATTAATTATTTGATTTGCAACCAGCTTGAAAACATTTTTATACGAGTTCATAAGAAATTACTAATTAGGTCCTCAGTACTAAACTAAAGATACACATGTGATATTAAAATAGAAAAATTGTAAGTCAGAATATAATCAGTTCTATAAATAGATTATTAAAGTAATAAAGCACAGTTGACACTGTCTAACTGTAATCAGTTAATCCAAGCTTATGATCTTTGGTATTTACACCATTTGCTAATTCAATTACCCTTCACTTTCCTTAAACCATCCTTGATTTACAGTACTTGGAAAAGTAACTAAAACAACTACCGATACTTTCACTTTTTGAAAACATTTATATCAGCTATATGGTAAAGTATTTTTTAGGTAACTATGTACAGAAGACAGAATGGCACAGAGTGTGTATCTTCAGACCAGTTTTGAGAGATTTCGTGGCCAACACAATGCGCAAAGGGTTAGTATTTCAGGTGAAATTGTTATTAGCACACTAGCCAGGAAACACGAGGCGTTGGCCCAATGTTGGGCTGATGTTGGGACAGCTTCGTAGACTGTGGGCCAACATCAGCCCAACATCTGGCTGATGCCTGGTGTTTGCTGGGTTATAGTGTTGTTTGACTCTCCAAGTAGTGGTACATACAATGTAATACATACAATTCTGCTGTGTAAAGCCAAAATGGCAGATAGATACTGCATTTTGGCTTTGCACTGCACAATACTATTGCATACTATGGATCTACATTAAGCAGTGAAATTTCCCTCCTCCTACTGGTGGCTGACAAATATTGGAAGTTGTGCCTCAACTTTGCAACATAACCTCAACCAGACTGTAATGGTAATAGATCACAATGAAATGTAACTAGCATAGTAATAATGTTTGATTGAAGATGTTCTATCACACTGTCGGAAAATGTACATTTAACATGTTTAGCGCTGTAACTACTAGTGTCATATACAGTATATATATATATATTTGTCATCAGACATATTTTGAATAAATTTAGTCACAATTGATTTTGAAACAACCCATTAACCCTTAGAGCACTGAGCAAAGAAATTAAAAATTTTAGTCACTTGAAGTTGTGTCTCGCTACCGCGATCCACAATTACAAAATTTGCGTAATTTGTGAAATTTAAGTCCTAATATATAGCAAGATTGAAGGCCTATTTTACTGTGGACAGCTCGTTATCAGGGGTTATACAGATGCTAATAAAAACACAGAATGTCTACTGCAGTCGCCATTAGTGCTCTAAGGGTTAAAAGTGAGATAGCTGGAGCTTTAAAGCTTACAGCGATGGGATCAACTTCAGTCGTCAGAATCTAAATTCTGTAGACGTCAGATTCTGACGACTAAAGTCGATACACATACTGTAAGAGTAAAAATATTTCTAATGCCCGTAGACACATAACATAGGTATTCAAATGAATCAGAAAGAGCTAACTAAGACATTTATGATGATTTCAAATTGAAAAACCCCGTTTGGTTGCGATGTTTTTTACAAATTAATTCAGCGCTTTAAGGGTGTGCGATAACTGGAGCTTTAATTTGATATATTGCACTCGGCTATTTTATAAAATATCTAGCTGAATTTTTCATTCACTGTGACTTGGGAAGTGTGGCTGCAATTCACAGCTCATAATGAATCAATTTTCTGTTTGTAAAGGGACAAACCACATCAATAACAGTTATTGATAGCTGATATCTCACTTTTGAAAACTAATACATGAATATTCCAATACAATGTGACAAAATAATAGATACTGCTATCTATATTGTTTTAGGCTTTTGTGTGTTTGCATTCACAGAAGGTCACTGTGTTCCTAAATCTTGGCACGATAAGAAAAGAGCAGCCTCTTATCTCCTCCCCTATATCACCCAGCAACACTAAAATACGCTGCCACAATAATAATACACCGGTAATGTTGGGCGAGCGTCCCAGACGGTGGTCTAACATGAAAACAACATCTGGGTCCTTAAGGTCTCATGTTTGCTGAGCACTTGCCTCACAATGACTATAGATGACCTGAAGTTGTGAAAACGAATTTGTTTAATTGTCAAGCATCTTTCCTTTTCTTCAAAGATGTGTTTCATGTTAATGTGTGCACACATTATTGGAGCAGTATTTTTTTATTCCAGTGATAGATTATTTGTGCAAGGCCGTATCAGTTATGGAGAGTATACTCCAGAGGGAGAATCGATGAAAGTTAAAGTGACAAGTATTATTGCAGGTAAGATAAGTGAATTTACTATTTTTTTCCCACAAGAGATCACAATTTTTTTTCCATAGAATATTACTCAATCACTTTAACTGGTATTCAATATATTAACTGGCCTTACTTGCTCTGCCCACTTATTGCTTTACATTTTTATCAAATTTTCGGTGTGAATACGCACCTTGTCCTTCTGATCAGAAGAATCATCACCTGGTGAATAACCCTGAACATAAGCAGGCCTGTCCCCTTGGCCTGTTTGGTGTTTTCTGGGTTTACTAAAGCCTAATAATAATATTGATGTGCACTTGACAACCAGTTTAATAGCTGGCTTAATTGGTTGATCCACGTCATTACTTGGAGTAACTTGATGTATACATGTACATGATGACTGAAAATCTTTTATACATCAAAATATACTTACTGATATATTTACCCTAGTATATATAAACTTTATGCACAACAGTGTAGAGATGCCTTAACCAGATAGCTAGACCATTACTATAAGATAAAATGTGCTGTTTTATGGAGGGATATGGCCTGAAACATTTAAAAAATGGTCAACTTGTATATCTGTAAAATAGATTGCATAAATAACATGTAAAACAGAAACCTGAAAATTTCTATCATGCGGCGGATTATGGTGGCTGTCTGGCCACTTGTTATAACAGTCATAGCATAGATTACCCAACTATAATATATTGAGTGAAAGCTCAGAAACGTCTTTTTAATTGCATGATTTTCCCATGAACTAATTTTATTGAAAATGTGTCGTGTGTTGATTTATTTGACAGTTAGGAAGGGTATATATTTATAACATAGCAGGAGGCACACTGAAAAGGTCAAACATTACTTATGTATGTCTGGTTATGCCTAATTATGAGATGATGTTTTTGATGAAATAAGAAAAAAAGTTTAATGCAAAAGCCAGCTATTAAATGGCTACTGTATTAAATTTTATTCCAAGAAATAACAAACATGGTACAGTTTATTTATGTTGTTTTCCAGATGAAGTAATCAATCTGACATCTCGTTCCAAGGAAATCCCCCACTTGGCAGATCCATAATAATTCATAGAGAGCTGATATGGACTTGTTTATGTGACATGCTGCAAAATTATGTGTTCATTATCACTGTACATAGGATGTCTGGCTATGTTTTGTAATCATGGTATTTTAGTCAATTAAATGATTTAAATGGTGTTATTTCTTGATCTCTCATTATGACTTGAATTTTTTTGTTTTTTCATTGTGGAATCTATTTAGAAAAATTACCAATATCATCATTTGCGCAATGGACGAAACTGATTGTTGCCATTTACGTTTCCACAAAATTAATGACCGTCAAGGTATATAATAACCGACTGAGTAATAATATCTAGTTATACTGGGTGACGTATTCAGCGTTTGCTACCTGCTACAGGACATTCTCCAAAATTGTGGACCATAATTTGGCAGAATAACACTCTTACAAGTGCATATAGTCAATGAAATTTATCAACAATAAAGAAGGCTCAGACATTATATGGACTAGTTGATATAAAGCTGTAGGCCTACCCCTCCGTCAGGTGAGCGTTAGTTGTCCAGAGCTGACTCGATTTGATATTTATCTCGTCCAATGCAGATACTACGATTAAATAAGAAAATGTGAATTGCATCATTCAAATTAAATCCCTTTTGGAGAATATGAAGAAAATATGTGTTTTATACAGTAATTAAACTAATTTAGCTTGCCCCATTCTCCCTCCATAGTTATTGCCAATTCTTATGTCAGTCATATAAGACGTCTCAAAGATCACGTTTTACTGCTATAGTATGTGCCACTTTTCATCACACCAAGGAATCTATAGATTCCTCGATCACATATATCGTGCACATGCCTGGTACAAATGGTACCAAATCATACAAAAAAACGACCTTTTAATTTTTGACGGTTTGGATTCAGTATAACTGACACAGCTAAAACTATTCAAGATTGATTTAATTATTATACATAAGTGGCTTTTAAATTGGATAAATGGTAAATAATGTCTTTAGTTCAGAACATTAGACCCTCCAACCACTCGTTGGATAATCTGGTGCAAGTTATAAAGCCTAATGAACGGGGTTATGTCCACACCGATATTGCAGGGGTGTAAACATGTTTTAGTTTTGGTGAGCTGGCAAATAGTGTAGGCCTATAAGGCTATATAATACTATTATATATTCTACGGACTAAACCTTATCTCAACTTATACTCGTGATAGAAGTATAATTTTGGTCGATACATGCTATATGTTATAATTAGGTGATTCGCATTTTTCTGTTTTAACCAAACCGTAATCAATTTTTAGTCAAATTCCACGGTTTGATGGAAAAAATGTTTGAGATTATTATGCCAGCAGAGTGTATTTATCAAAGTTTGAGAAAGAGTGAAAATATAACCCTAATCGCTTCAGTGAGAAATGCATGTGTGCACAGCCACTGACCATGCCTATCCGTTATAGCTTATAGCCTCTAGCTACGTTTCCATGCTCTCAAAATACGCGACTAAGTTACTGACTTAATAAGGAGCTGTCATCATTAACTTGCTACTTTCACAGTGAGCTAAGTGTCATGTGTACGATTGCTATCCTGCAGTTTTTGCTGCTTTTATGCATTTCACAAATCTGAAATCAAGTCTTGTATAAAACATTCATTCAATTATTTATTATACTGGAATGTAACCTACAGCATTTGCAAGCACAACATAGAAATTAATATCACAGTAGCCTACCCAGCCAATGATGGCTTATATGTAAGTTTCGTTTAGTAGTTATACAAATAAATAGTATGAGCGGCGTATCGATTACACGCGCCATAGAAACCCAGCAAACGAAAGAAGTCAACCCATTGCTGGCTAAATGCCGGTGCAACATCTGCGACACTGGTCCAGCACCAACCAAACACCTTGCGAGGTCTCGCGCATTCTAGGAATAGCTTTCAGAAAAAGGAGTACAATTAAGCCTCTCCCATAAAATAGCAAAAAATAAACAAATATAGATAATTGTCATCATCTACCTACAAAGTGACAATATATTGATATTCAGACCCACATACATACTGCCGTGCAAAGCCAAAATGCAGTATCTGCTTACTTTACAAGTAAGCAGATACTGCCTTTTGGCTTTGCATAGCAGTAGGCCCTATAGGGTAAGATGGTGTAATATGAGCATAGTAGGTAATATATGCGCACTGGCTGTGATATTCTCAATAATAACGGGAATTGGGTAAAATTTGGTTTGTAATATAGTCATGACACGGCCATGAACTCGTTCAATTTATAGAAAGTTTTTTTGAACAATTAGTCCAACTATGACAAAATGAAGTTGTTGGGCTGTTTAAATAAAAAAATACAATTACATTTGATTCGTTCGTACGTCCACAAATCACTAGGTATCATGAAAGTAATGTAGATGAGTGCTATCCATATCTGTTTTTAGCAAGAGAAGGGACGATAATAAAGTGATTTAGCATATTCTAGACCCCATTAGGCTTGTTACCACCTCCCTTCTACTGGGGTAATATGAGCACCCTGTTTCAATCTATTATGAGCAAGGTGCTCATAATACCCCTATTACAAGATATATATGAAAAAAAGTAGTGGGGGCCTGAGCTCATAATACTCTAAACGTGTTATACAGTGAAATGAAAGGAAACCATTCCAACCACTTATATTTGATGAAAAAAAATTATCTCTGCTTTAATGACATTTGTGTCATATCAAGGTACATGAATGCCACTTCTATTAGTAAACTACTCATAAAATTAACATTTTGGAGACTGTCCTTTTTTATGGCAAAGTGCTTATATTACCCTATTGTCAAATGATAATTAATTACGCATGCTTATATTCCCACACAACACATGCTCATATTTGCCACACGTATGGAGAATATGAGCATGTTTTCATTTTTTTTCTTTTTTCAAATTAATTATTTAATTATATTTAAATTGAGTTAATTAATATTATGAATTACTACATTGTACAGACATTCGATCAAATTTGAATGTTTCCACTTCATTTATTTCCTCAGAATCGATAATTAAAGTTAAGGTGCTCATAATACCCCTCTTTACCCTATAGGTGTAGGACACCTATAACTGAATTCGTACAACAAATAACTATTCATACAGAGGAACTTTAAAATTACACCTATTACCTCCGATGTCTGTTTTTGGTCGTGTTTGTTTGTTTGACTTGATAAATTATTGTTTGTTATTTGTGTGTCTGTCTGTACCTCTCAAACCAAGGAACAATCTACTCGATTTTAGGGATAATCCAGATTACAGAGGTTTGCAGTCTCTGACTGTCTAGTTACTTTACAAAATAAGGTTTACTAGTGATACATATCAGAAAAATATAGTAATGATAAAATAGTTATCAGATTCGTAATGTGACTCATCGGCGCCAGATCTATGTCGGAGCTTCATTTTTTATAAAAAAAAACATATTTTATTTGAACTACTGTAAATCTGGTAATTTTCGCGGGTTTAAATTTTCGCGAATTTCTGATTTTCGGCCCAGAATTCGCGATTTTTTGTTCAGTTGCGCTATTATAATAATATTTTTTTTTGTGAGATTCTTGAATTCGCGAATTTGTCCTCCTCGCGAAATTCGCGAAAATTAAAACCTCGCGAATATTACCAGATCTACAATATTTAAATTATTTGTCAATTAAATCTTATCTAATTTGCGTGTAATTTAAAACAGCTAGGTCGCTATGCTTCACGTACTGAACCATATTATTTACATGAGCCTACATGACGACCCACCTATTTTAACACTCTTTTGGCCTGCCTGAGGTGTTCTCTACCGAGGTCAAGCCTATTGCATATCCGTGTTAAAAGTCATGGTGACTCTCGGCATGTTTTGGCAGTTAAGCAGCATTGGTACACAGTTTTATTATAGGCGTACAGAGGACATGCTGCAGCTTTACAATATATACAAAAAAACACCACTCTCTATCTAGAGTTTGACTTCAACAGTGAAGTTCACCCCATTTCGTATCCACAATATATATATGCCAGTTCGTTTGTGTGATTCGTGTAGATACACGGATCAATGCTCCGCGTACCATCATGTGATAGCACGCGAAGCAGTGCTTCGCTCAACACAAATCACGCCTCTGACGAAGCATAAAGCAGTGTACATGTAGCTGTCACCACACAGTTAGCAGTTTCTATCCTAAGCATTCGTTAGAGGCGCTATTGATTCAGAAAAGACAGACGAATCTATCTAGCTGAAATTCAATGGCTGCATACCGTCTTTTATCTCCTCAGTGATCGGCATAACATTATTATTGGAACATATGTCGGGGCGACGCCGGTCCATTATCTAAGATGATGGGTTGGCGTCGAGCCAACTAATCATACAGGAAATACGTTGGCCAAAACTTCCAACCATCTGCATTTGGCCTAGGCCTAATTTAGACACATCTCGTGACCTCCGCCACGGCCATCCTGAAAAAAGAACAAGGCGTTGGCCCAACACTGGGACAACGTTCACCAAAACACTATGTTTCACCAATATTTTAGGCATATATGCATTTAAACACACATCCGACTGACGGCCCAGGGTGAAATTGAGCCGACAGCCGATCTTAGACGGTCGCCGCTTTAATTGCAGTTAAAGCCAAAACATGATTACACTTGTGCATTAGTTCTAACAATCAGCAAGAATAACCGTTATTGGGCGCCATTGTAACAGTTTTGCCACTAATGTACTGGGGATCAAACCACAGACCCTGAAATTGTGAGGCCTCAGAGCAACCAATGTGGCCAACGAGTTAATGGCTAAAGTGACAATCACTCTGGTCCATAGACACAACCGGCTACTACCAGTAGCATAGGCTATAGATTTTTAAAATAAAGGCCTAGGCCTATGTACGTTTATTGAAATTTAGATCCACTCAATTAATTGTTACTAGGTCTCCGATATATTTTGTGGGCTTACCCTGTTTATTTTTTGCTGGTAAAGTGAATATCCAAATGTGATCGGAAATTTCTTATGATAGACTATGAGGCTTTCACATTTAGGCCTAGATTTAATTTCATGAACCATTTTAGCTCCCAAGCATGAGGTTATTTAGGTCAACTTATTTGTTGAGTCTGACTAGCTGTTTGTCTTTTCAATAAAAACAATGACCTCATTTGTTAAAAAAAACTTTGGAGGTGATCAGACATTTGATTCTGACATTTAGGTACCGGTACAGTAAGAATAAGATAAATGTAGGCCTAACCATCCAGTAGATTACTAAGCGCTGTTTCTTATGATAAACTAGAAAAGGAGTTCCCGAACTCGGAGGCTCGGCATTAGGCTGTATGAGTTCTATAGATAAAAATTCGGCCTATAGTCCATGTATACCCCAAGGAATGGTGGTAAGAGTCATTGCTGAAGACGTCAGAACAACGTCTTTTTAACTTCAAAACCAATGACCATACCATAAAATAACAAATGGAAAACAAATATTTTTTTATTTATAGCTAAAGACTTTATTTCAAATATGTAAGGTGTTCGCGATGCTTAAAGTCAAAATCATGTGTAAAAGGGTTGATTATTAGGGTTCTCAAATTAACTCGTTGAGCACGAGATTATTATGCTACTGAGGTGTTTCAGAAAAGAGATTATTTTATGACGTCATAGTTATCTCATGCAATCAGACCCGGAGATCCCCGGGGCTCGTATCTGAATGGTCCCCCTAAATCACGGAGATCTCCGGGGCTCGTCACAAAGGGGTTAAGTAATTTGTGGTCAGGACATGAGACGTCATTTAGTGGTCATTTATTAGTATGTGTAATTACTATGCCATATAATTACAGGTGATACATCAATACAAATATAATCGTTAACTGATGGCATTAACCAGAAAAATGTGTGTAGCTAGTTTAGCATAAAGGCATAATCATGTCTAGCGTTTTAAATTTTAAGATTTAAAAAATGAGTAATTTTGTGGTCATATCTTAGTATGTGTAATTGCCATACCATAATTTTTCTCAAGTGTGGTTATTAGAAGTTTTCGGGGATGACTTGTCATTTTAAAGTAACATGAGACCTCAAAATGACCTCCAAACAACTACTCCATCCCTGGGGGGTCTAGTAGGCACTTGACCTTGTTTTGAGTCATAGGCCTATATAAATGTTTTATGACAGTTATTACATAGGCCTACTAGTGATTCGACCATGCCGATTCCAAATCCGATGAGTGCCAGATTGTAAACCTTGGGCATTTCCCACAAAACGCTAAATTTGAAATGGCAGCCAAAATGTAATACAAAAAAATGATTATTCACTTTGCTATGTGTGATCGAATTATAGTTTCTAGGTGATTTGGCATCGAGAAATTCATTTCTTGGCTTTTTGAGATAGTTTGAACTATATTTCACCTACAAATCCAAGATGGCCACCGTTCTTTTATTTCTAAAAAATAATCTTGATCTGCCACCTATGTATGTGTAATTTGTGGTCTCTAGGTGATTTGTGGTCGATAAATTCATTTCTTGTGTATTTGAGATAAATTGACATATATTTCACCCATAAATCCAAGATGGCGGCGTTTTTTTCACTTCTGAAAAATAATTTTGTCTTATCACCTAGATAATATAGTTTATCGTTTCTAGGTAACTGTCAGTCGAGAAAGTCATGTCTTGCGTATTTTAGAAAATTTGACCAATATATTTCACACACACAAGATAGCAGCCGTTGTTTTTTCATTTATGACAGAGTATATTTTTATAGTATAGTTAGTAAACTGAAGAAATGTAGCCGAGATTATTCCTAAACATTTGAGACTGAGCAGGCAAAATTTAGGATGGTCGTCATCATTTTTAGAAAGAAAAAATAACATACACCTATGTTGTTCTAAATTGATACATTGCCTATTGTCATATGATACAGTGATTTACTGATACTTCAGACCAGCAAACTTACTATTTATGCCACTTTCATGATTAATTTTGCTGTCAATGTATTTTATGGTTAAAAGTGAAATTGTCACCGTGAATCACAGTGGTTCGTACGTGTAGACTGTCGTCATGGTAGCATGATTCAGCCCAAACGAGCTACCAGACGGGTTGTCACAGCTGATGTTGAGCATTCATAGTTTTAAATTACAACTATGCAAACAATGTAATGGCCTGGCAAGTCAATATCATAGTCAATATCATAGAATAATTACCAATAGAGGAGGGCCATTTAAAGTATCATGACTGTTTTTGCATGATTCGATCATGCCGATTGTAATGCAGATTGTAAACCTTGAGTAGCCTACTAAATAAAGCATGTAAAATTCATAATTGCCTCAAAGTTTTAGTATGCAGCCTACTTTACGTAATAATATTATGCAATTATGCATCATTTATTACAGCTGTAGCTGATCATGTTCAGTAGCTCCTCTGGCGATATACAATGTATGATAGGGCTGTGGCTTTGAGTATGATACATACCTGATGACATTGTGAAGTCACCCGGCAGGGGATCACAAACATCAAGGAAAATGATACCAAGAGTTGGTCCATAAAAGCATGTTTGTCCATGTACTACCCTGGTGTTGCATGGTACACCTAACATCTGGAAAATACTTACTGAGCTATGTATTGATTTGTGTTATGATTCATTATACTCCTGGAATTTTTACTGAAATATATATAATGCCACTATATATTACTTATTTTTAGATTGCTCGGCAATGAGCATTAGTAATATTATAAATATGATGTAGGCCTAATCAGTTGATAGAACCAGTTTTACAAACACAAAGAAAAAGTACTATTTTTAAAAAGCAGCTTGAGAATGAGAGGAAATGTTGATTTGAAAACCTCATCTAGGCCAATTTTTTGCCATTAATGGTCTATCTCACTCAAACTACCAAATGTATTACCACGTACGAGATGAAATGGGTGGGTCTTTTCCACGAAACCGAGCGGTACCGGCCGAAACCGACCGAAACCGGCCCTAAAAACGCTAATAGAGGCCCAATTAACTATATATATACTATTGTGTAAGTACCATAGTCCACGGATGGATAGCATTATATTAATAAATTGTATAAATATAAGTAGGTTTATTAACCGAAACGTCCACGGCAAGCTTAAGAATGCCCCCAGCATGTGTAACGGTAGACATATACTAGTCCTGCTAGTAGGACTCCATGTCATGTAACGTGTTAGACTACTTGTGGCATATCTACAATGGCTGCGAAATTATATTCACTAGTTAATGCCACTAGAGTCACCAAATGAAAGGTTTTTCATTTTTAATTAAGCTTTGTAATCAATTGATATCGTTAATAAAAGAAAAGAACAAATTTCGGAATGACACATTTATTTCAAATATGTATTATATATTTACATTACATATACAACAGTAAAGTATAAGATGTATACATGTGCATTATATTATAATACTGATACAACTTTATAATAAAATTATTTACATATATAACATAAAAGTAAAATATACATAACAAATGTTCAAATGTTTGAGATTTGAGTAGCAATTAGGCGACGTGACACGTCACACATGTAACTTTTCCAAAGAAGTGATCATGTAGTTAATTCCGGATCCTTCTTATACAACCAAAAATACTCAACACCTTATAAACGTGTGAAATGTGGTGATGGAACAACTGTTTTTATTATACATAATATACATATAATATATATTATACATACGATTTTTTTATTGCGATCACATGCTTATCCTATGCTAGTAAACACGATACATCAACCCACTGTTGGTTCAATGTTGTGCTGATGTCGTAGACTGTGGGCCAGCATTGGGTTGATGTGTCGTGTCTGTTGAGATGCTACACATCGTGTGCGTGATCACATCACAGAGGGGCGTAATCCCATACGGTATGCTTTGACGCAATAACAGTTCAACTTTTTGGACTAATAGCAATCTGCATGGTGTGATACTCGCGAGGCGTGATTGATAATAAATGACAATCGAGGGTGTGTGATTTACGTGACGTTGGACTGTGAGTTAATTGCACAATTGCACTTCTTGCGTATTTCTAAACACCAAGAAAATAAATAGGCTATTATATTTTTTTTATTGCCTTTTATTATAATTATCGGCTATTGACAGTTGATCGGCTATTGACAGTTGCAACCACATGTCAACCATAGCGTTATTACCGCTTCTTTAGACATGCATACCCGTAAGACAAAAATAAGAAAACAATTAAAAAGGGGAGAAAATAATATTTTATTTTATTTAAATGAGAACCAATTAAATTACTGTATACATACTCCATATCCCATCTGGTGAGTACTTCAATACTAGGCAGTAACGTTAGTGGCTTGTGTGGATTTACGCGACATACATTTTCCACTTTCTTTTCTTTAATAGTCAATTGCTATTAAAAATGTAAATAAAATATATTTATATTCATTCTTATTATGTCCATTAGACTGCGCTACACCCCCCCCCCCATTAGTCCACAATTCCCAATATATGCCTTTTAATGGCCGGTTTCGGTCGGTTTCGGCCGGTTTCGTGGGAAAGATGTACCGAGATAAAATACACTTTATGTTAAAATCACATACTATATGTGGCTTCTAAGCTAACAATTCTCAATGCATGACTATCTTACCAACGTACGTGCAGGCTACGTGTGGCGTGTGAACATGTTTTCTTTACTTATATACTGTATATACTGTATTGTTTTATTCCACTATCTTAATTACAGATTTTCTCTGATTTGGAGGTTGGTTACTGATAGGCCGGTGGGGGTATTTTCAGGGGTTTCTTATAAACTGGTGACACACTAAGGAATAAGCAGTGACCAATATGCCTTAGATTGCCGGAGAAAGTTTTTGAAATTCACAAATGTCCCGTCGGGAGATGCCCAGACCCCCTACTGTAACAGTGAAAGGTTCCTTTGCCGTTTCCCCACCCCCTCGAAAGCCAGATCTGCCCCTAGGCCTATACGTACATGCCAATCTCTGCAGGCTATACCGCTCAATGATGACCTGATTAGCGAAATTATCTAATTATACAGACCCTAATACAAGTTAGGGAAACAGCAAAATCCCATAATATTTAAATTGATTAGTCGTTGCTCCTGTCTGTGGCCTTTTATATAGGGGCCTTAATTAGCTATATTAAGCCTAACAGAGAACTAACTCGTAGGGCGTAGTCAATCTTTAAAATATATTAGAGGTAACATAAATTTAAAAAAAACATATTTGCTGTAGGCCTACAAAAGTATACGTCTGACTCTGAGCGTCATCATCAACTGGCAGTTGCGGATAACGGTTGAACTCCTGTTCCCACATAGAACAGGGGCTCTGGTGGCGACGTTCTGTGTGACATACCAAAAGCAGTGAGTTCCCTATCACTCCACTGCATGAGACAAGAACACGGTTGACGGTTGACGGATATCGGTTGAACTCTCGAACTCCTGTTCCCACAGAGAACAGGTGCTCTGAAAGGAGCCGTTTTGTGAGACACATAAGGCAGTGGGCTTTCAATCATAGCACTGAAGGAGACGGATTCTGGTCTTAAGCAATGAGCTCTTTATCATTACATTGCTAGCTTGGGTGATGGCACGGCGGACACGGATGGTTGGCTAACGATGACGGTTCATGATGGTGGTTTCAAACACACTGCTCAGAAAGCAGAGCACATCTCAAAAGGGTCAGTCCTTGCCCTTACTCTGGTGGCTGGTCGCTCAAACGGCTGTTTCTTTATGGTTCAGCAGTCCTGCCCTGGTTCCTTGTCTCCTGGACTTCTTGCCAATGCTTGTACAATCACCTACCGCACCAGGTGAAAAGAGAGAGGCACTATAAGGTTTATACCAGAACTAGTGCATAATCTCGCGTCAGCCCGCGCGCTGCGTGCTCCTCTAGTCTAACTGGCAGTTGCTAGTGAACAATTAGTCCGATTGCCTGATACTCTAATTCATCAATAAAATTATTTTCTATGCAAGATTATAGACTATGGGCCTACATGTATTACCAAGTGAAGTCTTCTTCCACTGGCTGTTATTTAATCTAGATCAGCAGCAGTATTTTACAATTTAACCGGTTTGTGACGAACCCCGGAGATCTCCGTGATTTAGGGAGACCATTCAGATACGAGGCCCGGAGATCTCCGGGTCTAATTGCATGAGATAACTATGACGTCATAAAATAATCTCGTTTCAGAAACGGCGCAGTAGCATAATAATCTCGTGTTCAACGGGTTAATGATTAGCTGAGCTGCTCGATCAGCACTATATCCCCCGCCTGATACTCCAAAAGGAGGTCTGCAGGCTCATATATGCAAAGGTCAATTCGGGTCGATGTTAAATTGAGAAATATTTATTTTTAACTATTTTCGTATGGCGGCCATTTTGAATTTTGCCTATTACTGAAAATGCTCAACAGTTATAATCTGGCACTCATCGGATTTGGAGTCAGCATTGTCGAATTGTATAAAAACAACCAGAAAACATTAGGCCTATATATGTTACAAAACAAGGTTCAGTGACAAAATCCATTACACTAGCTCGGACTATTAATCTTTTGTAAAGATAACTGTATTGGTCTTCCTCATGTACCAGAATCCCAAATGTCCAGGATATAATTAAGGAAAGGACCAAGGAGCCAAGTTAAAATATATCTTCAACGTTTATTCATTCCACCACCTTAGCCGGTTCTGGCCAACATCCATTCTATACTTGCCAGTGAATCGTGCTGCGCGTGTCTTTATGATACACACGATGTGGGCCTACCCACCCAATTTTTGTTCAATGTTGGGCCAGAGTCGCAGGGCATTGCTGGTTCAATGCCGGTGAATCGTGTATGACGCTAGCTCAACACTACTCCAACACTGACTGAACGCATGATTCTTCTACACCAGCATCTACAGCAACCACTGGACGGCTAACCAATGAACATTGCTTCAATGTTGATCCAATGTGTCTGACGATGGCCAACAACAACCCAGCATTCTGTATACATAGGTTTCTTTGCGGCAACCGCTATAGGGGTGACAATTTAATCCCCCGTGGCCAGAAAGGCCACTGCTCAAATACATTGCGACGCTGGGCCAACATTTTTCCAACTAAAGCCCTTTAAGCTCTTATTATAGACTCAACCACAGATATAATCGGGAATATTATTATTTCTGAACACTTGTTAAAGACAAATGTACTTAACCTAAGGACCTGAAACGCTATGTTGTACATGTTATAAGGACTGGTGTACATAAATGTCAACCGTTTTTCACACACAGCACCCCTCTTCCCCCTAAATAGGACACAAACTTAGGAGGCAAAATAAACTTAATAGAAAACGGTCTCCGGGCAGTCCTAATAAATGATGTAATAAATACTTGATCCTTTTAGCTTACTGTTGTTGTGTGCAAAGAAAGGCAATTCTTATTCACATTTTTTTAATTCATTATAAATATTATTTTTTATCAGTAGAATAGGGACGATAGACTATATTTATTTTTAACATAATATTGGAGAAATAATCCGAAATCGTCTGCGGCCGAATAAAATTATTTAGCAATGTATGCATCCGCTGCAATACACTGGATATATGTGATTACCTCGGAGATGTCAGCGCATAATCTGATAATAACAGATTTATTATCAGATTAAATATACATATTTTGTGTTACGTTTATGTTATATAAGAATATATCCATTACAAAATATTAAATACGAAACCCTATGAGTTATTTTCATAAGCGTGATGATTGTATAAAATGGGAATATGCTTGTTTTAACCATTAAAACATCAGTATCTTGTCACTTGACTTGAGTTGATTCGTCTCCTCTTTCTCTGGACTCATTCGACATTTGCTGTCATCACTCCATCAGTCAGCTTGCTTGGTCATCAGCTATAGTTTAAGATGAGGGTGGGCGTCATTGACACATTGAAGAAATAATGTAGACATACTAAAACACGTAAAACTGAATTAGAAATGTGGAACATTCGCCTGCATTAATTATTCTTTAATTATGCCATTGTTATGGATTAAATAGGGCTGTTGTTGGTAAAAAATTGTGTGAAGTCACTCACTGACTCAGGCAGGGTTGATTTGATTTTGAGTGCACATTTTATGTTTGACAGCAGTCTAGACATCTGACAGTGACACAAAGCTGTTGCCAAGTCAAATATTGACAGATGTGAAATGACAGCTTCAAGGAAATAAAAGTCTATATGTCCTATATTTATATACTAGAATAGATTGCAAGAAGAATAAGAAGCCTGATGATTTTGAGTTTGTGAACAGCGAATAACTGTTATACCATTAGAATAGATCTTTGCTATAGATCTACTAGAGTGTAAAGCCCAGGAATGAAGAAGATGACCATCTGATTATCATGCATTCTGTTATGATTTCGAATCCGATCATCTACATGATCTAGTCTTTCATATTATTTCATTGACAACAAGATGGCAGGACTAATTAAAAATCAAATCCTGAAGCATTTGTCAAAGTAAGTATTTCCTGTTAACCAAAAGCAATGGCTAATCAAATTATTTTGTCATGAATTGTTAATCAGGTGTTTATGATATTAGCACATATTTTTACACTGTCTGTATAGGGCCTACTTTATTTTTACCTTCACTTTTGTACAGAATTTTTTTTAATACATCAAACATGTACCGTACCGGTATGCCAAAGCGCTGTGAGAATGCTTTCGATAGGGAACAGCAAATCAGGTGAATAGGATAATTTGCTTAGGGCAGGCCGCGAGAGCCAGCACTATCTCATTATTTTTTTGCTTCATGGAAAGTTTTATATTCATGATATTTTATAAATATATTTTACTAAATGAAGATGAGAAGAAATATTTGAAATTTCTGAGAGTTAAGAGCTGCAGGCTGAGGCCTACATTATTTTTATATTAAATAGGCCTCTATGTCATGTACCGGTATGTCAAATATAGGCCGCATTAAAAATGTGACAAGAATGCTTTTAGGCCTTCAGGCTTGAAACACTGGTCATGGTACCTAGTCAACTAGATACCAAATATTATTTTTTATCACAAGTAGGCTTAGCCCTAGGCCTTTAGAATCAAAATAACAGTAAAGTTAAACATAGAATACAGGGACATATCCAGGAGGGTGCTCAGGGTATTCAAACACCCCTTAATTTGCAGACTAATGATGATTTTACATCTGTGTTTTTCAGCCAGGCTCTGATAATATCTTCATTTTACAGCAATGTGCCACAAAATCTCATCAATTGGTGTTCATTTGTTCAAAAAAATTCTGGGCTACGCTGTCAAATGACTCATATATTCAAGCACCTCCCTTATTTTATTTCTGGATAGGCCACTGATTCTTTACTCATATTTCTCTATTTTTAATTTGTGGTACTGATATATATCATTTTTTTAAAAACATTCACAAACCTGAATCACTGTCTTAGCTAGGATTATACAACTGCCCATCTTTTTTTCCTAAATTTTGCATAACTGCCCGTGTATTTTCTTCCTTTTAAGCCTTTCTAGTGTAATTTGGACAATTAACTTAAGAGTGCTTTTAAATCTTGTAACCTTTATCTAAACAAAGAAATGACATTGAGATCCCAAGTCTATCAAGGTTAGCATGGTTAGTTTTGAAATTTTGTTCTAGGTGAGACCAATAGCAATAGCAACAATCAAATTTCATGCCACTTTTATATTCTGGTCTCTGTCTTAACCTTCGGTGGCAAACTCAGCGGGTTAATTGCTCTTCTCATTATTTCATCTTTCTCACATGTTTCCAGCTGTGGGCTCCTTTTTTTCGAATTTGGGGAACTCTAAATCAAAATTGTACATCCATGTGACCATATTTAGTAACATTTCTATAAATGTAAGAATAATATTTGGAATTTCTGAAAATTTGTTCTCCCTATCATTTGGTGATATACATAGCATTCAATTAGTTGTGATGAGTAATTATCTTACAAATATGTATCCCTTAATCATGTTAATTAAAGAGTTTCTTTTCATTTGATATTGTATAATTTAATGTAATATTTATGTTCTCATGTTTTTGAATTAATGCTGCTTTTTCTAAAATTCAGGTTTGCAAAAAATCTGACGCCTGATAAAATCAACCTTAGCACACTTAAAGGCGAAGGTGAACTTGCTGGACTTGAACTTGATGAGAAGTTACTGACTGAACTTTTGGATTTGCCAGCTTGGATCTGCCTACGGAAAGCTGTCTGCAACAGAGTTGCTGTTAAGGTACAATAAATATTGTGTTTTTTCGGTTAAGTTGAATATTTGTGCCTAAGTATTGAAAATAAACACAAATGCCTGATATTAATGTGTGACAATTACTTGTAATAAAAAATATTTTGAAGAATCACCGTACCTTTTGTCAAGGACTAAACCCAGATCACACTATTCTAAGGTGATAGGCATACCGCTTTATTACTGTATAGGCCTACTCTGCCGTGCAAAGCCAAAAGGCAGTATCTGCTTAAGTAAGCAAGTACTTACAAGTAAGCAGATACTGCCTTTGCAGAGCAGTATTGACTGCTTGCTGTTCATTTTGATTTGCTGATCAGAGGCAGTGTGCTCAGATAAAGTTACCGTGGTTACTAGGAAATAATTTAAGATGTCTTATTTTTTAATGAAGAGTGAATAAACTACTAATACTATACTGTGCCTTGAGTCAGCCTTGAGGCAGGTAAGAATGTTCACCTTTACTTATTGATATATGCAGTTTTTTCCCAATAGCGTCGGACCGACCGGACATGTCTGGTAAAACAGAGGTAGGTCCGACAAAATACCCAGCCACATCTGACCTACAATCCTGTAATTTTTTTGATCAGTTTTGTTTTTTGGTCGTTTTTTGGTCTCACAAGGTGAGAATCGGCCATTGACCACCTACTGTCTGGTGAAATTTCTTTTGGTCTGGTAAAAGTTTCAAGTTCACAGGACCTACTGTCTGGTGAAATTTTGACCTTATTGGGAAAGACTGGATATGTAGTGTACACCTGGTCTACATGGTATATACAGTATAGATCATAGATTGTGTTCACACATTAAGGTCTTTGCTGCACCACTAACTGCCATTTAGCAGGAACAGTTTTTTTGTTGGTATTTAATTAATATCAAGTGAATGATGTTATTCTAATTAATGACTTTTTTAGCACAAATTTTGCTTTGACTGTTTTCTTTCTGTTAAACAGATACAATGGACAAAGCTGAAAAGCCAGCCGATCTGCCTGGTAAGTAGGCTAACATGCACAGTAAATCATAGAACTATTCTAGTTAGCAATGTGGGTTTATAATGAAGGCATTGATTTACCAAAATAGAAATTTTATGAGTGCTCAAATTTATTCTTGGGTAAAATAATGTATGTTCAACAATTACATTTTATTTTGAAGTAGACCTAATTATTTTTATGGTTCACAGATTTCACCACTTGGTAAATGTGCTCCAAAGTATACGTCCGGCATAGTTTATTTTAAAGTTCACACAATTTCACTTTACTCTCTGTCTGTCCGACAGATCTCATGACCACTGCACACTTGATATTTTTTTAAATAATTGAAGCTACATGACATTGCATGATGGCAGCTTCTGACCAGGCAAAATTATTGACTGAACAGCGTATTACTCCCAATAGACGGGGTGGTACTCTAATACAAAACGTTCAACATCTACAACAATCTACACAGGCTGTTGCCATGCCATGCCGATCAGTTTTAGATACACTATGTCATAGACTATACACTGAATATTTTTTTTTATGCACCATATAGTAGTGATGATATCAAATACTATCTTCTGATCTTGGATGATGTTTGACACTAAGCATTGCTACTTACGGTTAGGCTCTAGGTGTGATGCATACATATGCAATAACTATATGCTGCCTGTATTACCAAGCTAACAAGATTCAATTATCATTGTTGTTTTAATGTTGGGCCATAGTCGCGGACGGTAGACAAACAGTTGACCAGCATACCATATATATATTAGTAAAATATCCCCAAGAAGAACAACTTAGTGTGCGATTTATAACATAACCAGGCATTCTGAGTGAGCCATGACGATAACTGTGTCCAAACCAGTGGGAGTTTGCCGGGACTGACAACCAACTAACAGACAGTGTATCGTCATGCGCGTCAGTGTGAGCTCTGTCGCCTGACTATTAGGTCTATTAACCGTCTTCAGACTAGAATAAATGAGCGATATATATTCAAATTGTAGCTTCACGTAAATTTCAATATATTTCTATGGAGAAAACATGAAGAATAATTTTATGTTATTGAAATATAAAGATGGAAGCTGATTTTCAACGTTCTGCAGTATGTAATATAATATTACGTTTATAGTAGTCTAACTAAAAGTAAATATGAATGTGTGGTTCCAACGCCAAACCTATTTTTTGAATTGAATATAAATAATGAAAATAAATGATGATATTAATTGGTGTTTATACTGATGTTGCTTAAATGTACTAACATCCAGTCATGCAGAGTGTTCAACAGCTGTTAACCATATGAATCTCGATGTGAATAAAGATGATGAAATAAATATCAGAGATGTAAGAATCTTTCAAATATAACCAGACATGTATTAATACACGTGTATGTAAATACGGTATCAAAGTAATTTAATAATTTACATTATTTAATTATACCAATGGACACATGTAATATAAGACAATATTGTAAGCTCCTTCAGACGTCAGATTCCGACGTATAAAGATGGTGGCGCGCTGAAAGAGTTAATGTTAATCCACCGTCTGAGACACTGACCCAACATTAAACATTAGGCCGAAGTCTCGTGTTTGCCTTGCCGTGTATCTGTTGTCTAGAACTTTATGAACTTATCTAATTTTATTGATTTTTTTTTATCATCAGGGGTATACTTTTCTTTATAAATTATAGATCTGTAAGTTGTTGATTATTATTATTAAACTAATTTATAATGTTTTGATATTACTAAATCAAAACATAATATAAGCTTGTCTAAAAATTGTGAAGGTGTAATTTTAATTTTCATTTGATGCCAAACCTGTGAATTATTTCGTGTCACTGGAATATACATAAAACTCAGAACTATATTTTTATGTATTATTTTTTGTGGGGTAATGGACAATACCCACCTATGAGGCTGTTTCTGCCAGTGTTTACTCAGTTACCATCTTAATTACACAACAATTACTCAATTACAATTGACTTCAGCCCCGTTTTGAACTGACTTTTTTTCTAAAAGAAAACATTTAAAATATTTTATGCAGTACCTGGATGAAATAGTGGTTGATATGGAGACATGTGAGGAACTGCAAAAAAGTGATGCAGCATCGCCTCTGGCAGGTTATAGGTTGGTTTTAATTCACAGTAATCTTTCTTTTGAAAATGAAATTGTTTAATCAACTGCACTTCACTTATTTTTTACCACTGTATTAAATGATATTCCTATATTAGTTGAGGTATTTAGAAAAGACAAAGTTTGTTTAAATTTTTTTTTGATTGGTGTATATATATATATAGACTATACCATGTATACCAGTATGTGAATGGTAACATAAATCATTTGGAATTGTAAAATGTGAAATTTGGTTGATAACTGTTGATTATGAATTATTAATAGCTCTAAAATCCTAAACGTTTTTTATATAATTGAATTTTCTTAGCTCTGGTGGAAAGTATGGTTTTGCTGAGAGAATTATTGATGGCATGTTTGTCTCCATCAACTCTGTTGTCGTCAATTTTAGAGCAAAAGCATTTGGTGCATCAATTCAGGTAAATTATACTTTAAACGCTACAGATTTTATCAATAATATCTAGCTTTTAAAAAAAAAAAACTTATTATATACATACAGTCAGGACGATTTTTAAAACTTCTTGGTCAAATAAGTTAGAAAATAATAAGTATTTGAAGTGCATTGGTTTACGAAATACGATGGATGGTTTAGAAATATTTTTGTGTTTGCAGATATCTCGTATAATAATACAGAGTAAAACGCCTACATGGAAAAATGAAGATTTAAGACTTACACGAATCAAAGATGACTTAAGAGGTGAAATCCTGATATTTAAAGAAGCAGAATGGCAAACATTGAGGATAGAAGCTAATGCCATGGAAGGCTGCAGTCCCATGTTGGCCACAACACCCCTCAGACTAATAGCAAATCAATCAAAAATTAGAATTACCATCAAGAAAAAACTTGCAGGTAATGCTTTTTTCCTTAATTATTACATTTCGAATAATGGGTTGTCTCTCATAAATATAATTTCCTTTCCAATAATGGGTTGACTCTAGCCTTTTTAGTCACACTATTATTTCATAGTATTCAACTAGAATGACTATATAATGTGCAATATTTGCGTACATGACTATATATAATGTGCAATATTTGCAGAGAATGATATTGGGTTGTCCGGCGGCGAAATGGGTTGTCTTAGACGCCCGGAATGCCCTTATTTCGTGCCTTGGACTATAAGTTGTTTTTAATTTAATTAATTTTTAAATTTATTTATTTGTTAACCACTTAAAGTTGCGGTGTCAAATTGTAATTCAACTCAAAACTTAAAATATGTTATCACAAAATAAAAAATACAAGTAATTTTGACCCATTTGAAGTTGTGGGTGGCGGCAGTGAGACATAACTGCAAGTCGGTGAAAATTTGAATAGGATAACTTTGCGGATTAAAAAACTGTGCTAACTTTATTTATTGGTGACTTTAGATTGTGGAATGATTGCCTCCAGACTGCAAGTGAATCTTGATGACTTGTTGTGGGTCCTAACTGATTCCCAAATGAAAGCAGCTATAGTGTTTGCAAATTCATTGAGAGATGTTATGCAAAAGTCCAACAAACAAAGCAAACATTTGGCTGCAGAAAAGTTGCAGGTAATGTACTCAAATGACTGTTTTCAACTACATTGATTTCAGTTTATCTTTGCTATTAATATGATACACCAATATGCTGAGCATAAGATTTAGGCAGTACTGTACCTATCATATTGTATGATTATTATTTATAAAATGCCAAGTTAGTGTCAATAACTTTATATTTGCTGTAGAAATGTATGCTTATGCCATTAAAAATTATGTGTTATTTTTTATAATTATTTCTACAGAAGCAAAATCAGTTTCAGTCAATGCACCATAGCACACAAGGTCAACAGCATGCCCAGAGAAATCTAAGTCGCAGTCAGCAGGCTGTGGCTAAAATGTTTGCTCGTTATGATGTACAGGAGACCTCCTATCACTTATATACTGGAAGAGTTGATTTACATCTTTGTGATGACGCGGCACCGGGTAAGCTGTCTTCAAACAAGCAGATTTATCATCCCATTGGATATGAAAAGGTGTATCTGCCACTTTGTAAAGTGGCAGATACACCATTTCATATCCAAGGGGACGAAATGTTTTTTGATATATGAGATCCGTCACGTCTGACCCAGTTCCCCGTGGTACTTTTAGCCATTTTTCATAATTTTAAATTGATCTATTGATCTATTGAGGCATTGTGACCCAGGTTTGCATGGTAAAAAAGTTATCAATTCCAAAAATGGTCCTCCCCACAAATAAAAATATCCACACAGTACATTGGAAAACAGGTTGTATTCTGCTAACCTGAGCTTCTAAAACCGGCAATAACACAACTTTACTGACTGCTAACCACAAAAAACTGTTGTTAAAAGCTGTGATTTTTCATGAGGGTTATATACATCAGATCTACTGTGACGGCATACCCGGTTATTAAAAAAATGGCGGTATCGCAACATCACCTGTATTACTGCTGTAACCGAGCTTAGGGCTTGTTGGATCATATCCAATAAACACGAGACATTGGCTCAATGTTGCTTTAATGTTGGGCCACCGTCTGTGACGCTGGCCCAACATTAAAGCAACATTGGGCCAATGTCTCGTGCCCCCTGGTATGATCCTTTTACTTTAGAATGCCATGCTGTGATAGATTTTACTGTATGAGGACTTAACCCTTGTCCTGCTGAATTGTTTAAATTGTATTTTTCGTCATTTGAAGCTGGAATTGCGTTAGCAATTCCAGCTTCAAATGACGAAAAATATTTTTATTTTTTGAAAATATACATCTTCTTAATTGAGTTATAAGACTAACTGAACATCTACCACCAACTATATTATCCATTTCAGTGGCATATTATTTGGCTTAAAATATGCTTAAAACCGTATATATCCGGGTCTAGCAGGACAAGGGTTAAAAGTGCTGATCACGTCTATAGCCGTTTTGAGCCGTGGGTCACAGTATCGAGACAAGTTTTCAAGTGGGTGAAATTATATTTTATAATTTAGAGCTTCAAGGGTTACCCTTTTTATTTAAAATTTGTATAATTAAAGGATCTTGATTACCTCAATGCCAAAGTGAGAAAATTGTTATTTTATAATATAAAGGTTAATTTGCACTCACTCCAGATGTATCATTTTATGAATAGCACAATGATTTTGAGAAAGTGTTTGAATTAGACAGTATCAATGAGGTGCCTAATTTTGACGCAGAGGTACAGAAGGAAGTAGTAATAATCAGATAATGACATACCGTATATGTTTTGACAAGTGTATGAATTTCTACGAGCCATGGTCAATTAGATTAAAGTTGAACATTTTTGAAGTGTGAAGTAGAACTTGTGATCATTTGGCAATGTGCTGAACCTTGTGAGTCAAATAGTCTATAAAATACAGAGGCTTAAAAAAATGGGTGATCACAAAAAGTAATTTTATAGTTGTCTTTTATGAACATTTCTTTGTACCACTTTGTTCATAAAGCTATAGTTAAATAGCTTGATGTGTGTTCTTTATGTTTGGTACAGGGTTGATTGCTTACTGACAGTCTTGTAGTCTCTATAAGACTAATTAATTCTGTTGGTAATGTGTGAGTGTGAGGAGATATTTAATATGGTTAGAAATATTTTCTACACTACATGCCTGAATTTTAAGTCTTTTTTTCTATTTTATCCGGTTTCAAATTGAAAACTGGATTCTCTTGTTTTAACGAATGGTCATCCTCTCACATAGGTATATGGTACGGTGCATGAGCAGCTATTCTCTTCCTGAAAACTGATTTTTTTATGATTATTGGTATGTGTTTTTCCGAATACATGTATCTAGTTTATGAGATATAATATATTAAGTTATACTCATAAAATATTTTAAAAATCACATTTAGATCAGAAAAAACTTGTGCATTGCCAAACTAGTATCAAATGACTACATTGGGTTTATGGATCAAGTATTTGAATTGTAAAACTTATGTACATACACATACGTTGCTCCTATAATTTCTATTTTCTCAAACTAGCATCAGATGGTTACTACTATGACTCTGAGTTGAATGGTAAGGCTGGTACAAAATCCCCTTGCATGCTGGTTTTCTATGATTTACTATTCCCACATTAATGATATATACATGGTCATAAACTGTGTAAAGTCATATGTTCATAGTAATCAGGGCGCAAATTAAGGTGTAGATTTTTTGGGGGACTGTCCCCCCTTGGAACTATTTTGAGGGGGGACTGTGTCCCCCCTTGTAATTTTTTATGAGGGGGAAGTTTTCAGGGCGTCACATTTAAAAATCAACTAGGCCAATGCAAGGGTAATGAGTAGATCTATGAATTATGTTGATCACCAGTTCACTTTGAAAAACACCCAGTTTTTAAAACCTCACTATGTGCCTGACTAGTTGCCGCTTCGCCAGCAAACTTTACCTGCCTGGGCCAACAGTGTGTTTAGTAGCAGCAAGGAATCTAATCACCTGCCACCCAGCAAACACGTACAGACGTTTAACAAATGCTGGCTTGATGTTGGGCCAGCTTGTGGACGATGGGCCAACATCAAGCCAGCATTTAAATGAGAGGAGATATGGCGGCACACTGATGTGCCAAAGATGTTCCAGCATTTGCAATGGTGAGCCCACAATTAAACCAAAGCCGGCTAAACGTCACAGTTGAAATATAACTTAGACAGCGTGAACAGACAGTGGTACACATGGAAGTGTGACGTCATAATCAAAACACCAACATTGGCTGGCCAGGGAACAGACGCACTCTCCACTATGCTTCCGCACCCGGCGCGTTTATCAGGGATAACAGAGTAGATCCAATCTTGGTATCAAGCCTGGTATCAAGATAAAATAAACACGATTACATCAGACATATGTTGTGCCCACGGAGGCCAGGAAATGGTGCAGGATATCCCCGCACATGTGATAACTGATGTGCGGGATCCAAGTCAAAACAGCTGGAATTGCGCACCTTAATTTGTGCCCTGGGTAATTAGAAGTACCGGGTACTACTTGTACATTTATTTTTATGGCCTTATCAAGCGAGATATTAGATAAAAATTAAATGGATCACTATGTTGTATAACTGAAACATAAGTGATGTATTGTTTGATCAGGGAAATTTTCTATTTTTTGTTAAATCCTCCACCCCTTATTATTATAATTAAGCAACTCTATGTAAATATTTTACAATCGCTTTATTTTGTTGATCTTTGCCAAAAAGTCTGATTATGCAGGTCAATTGAGAATATGAGTTTGATTATTCAATGGCTCCCAGCGTAATCTCAATAGTCCTCAATATTTTAAAAATCTGATCTTTGCACTCCCCTCCTTGCTCATTACTCTGAATGGATCAATTAAAAAATGGGCTTATTCACATATATTTTGGGTAGGCTTTATAAGATTATATTGGTTTGTGCGACTTATTTTACTTGTTAGTGAAATATTTGTGTAAGAGGGATTTATTTGGTGAAGGTCTTTTCCCTATGTATACATGTTTATTTTATGGCCAGGCTTTAAATAATCATTTATATAGCATTTTAATCAAGATGGGTGAGTACATGCAGCTTTAATTATTCGAACAAAAAAAGAACATTATATTTCGTTTGTTGTTTATCAAAGTTGATGATTACAGGTTATTGTCTAGATAGTCATTGCCTGAAAACTTGAAAAAGAATAAGTCATCACTTAGACTATATTCTGCCATAATATATGCAAACCATATATAATTGTTGTGCTACATGTACCAGACGAGAAAATTGAATCAGTGCTTCGTATGTTTCCTTAGTTTTTAAGATTTTACCCACCATGAAATTTCAACATATTTTCATTCACATTTTTATTCACATTGTCTAAATCCTTGGCTTTGTACCGCTGAATTGCGGTATTTTTCATTCATTCAGAGGAGAGTGGTAGGAAAGTGAATGTGGAGACAAAGTTAAAGTTGTGGAGCATTAAAAGAGGGAGGAACTTTTTTTGGAATAATTTTTTTGCATTATAGCAGGATTTGCTGATCAATGATTTCACTCAGAAATATAATTTGCGCTCCTTTGACCTTGCAACTATTAGAGCCATAACTTAACTACCAGTGTTGATAGCCAGACAAATTTTTAATCAGTCTCCTGGAACACATTTTAGGCCAGCATATGTTAGTGAGAATAATCATTTTCCTTATCCTTGACCCTTAAAGCACTGAATTTTAGAAAAACTTGGAGGCCAAAAGGTTTTTTTCAATTTAAAATTATCTTAAATGTCTTTGTTAGCTTTTTCCGATTCATTTGAATACCTATGTTATGGGTCTACGACCATTATAAATATCTGTACATTTACAGTGCGGGGATCGACTTTAGACGTCAGAATCTGACGTCTAAAGTCTATCCCCGAGCTGTAAGGGTTAAACAGCTAGGTCTGAATCACTGTGAGTTGTGAATTGCTACCACAATTCCCCCCTCACAAGTGAAAGAAAATTGCCCAGGTGACCTGAAGTGGGTGGCAAATAAAAAAATAATATTGTTATTATTAAAACAGTTCCATAAAAATTCTCGTTTTAAAACCCCTATTTGTGTGAAATCAATTTCCTGCTTGAACAGATAGAATCATGTACAATACTTTGATTTTACAAAATTCTAACTAGGAGTAAAATTAGTACAGGGCTGGCTGGCTGGCCGTGTCCTTATTATATGATAACTGGGCAGGGGAAACTGTGCATAGGCTGTCCTGCCGGGCTGTCTCTTAAAATATTCTAGTCAGTCTTACTTGTAGGCATACTGCATTGAATGTTTTATTTGCCTGAACACTATGTGATTAGGTTAGAACCTTTTCAGGACCCCCTTTATGGTGGGCAAGTGAATATTTTATATATTTATGTGCCTTTCAGTCATGGTAGTACAGTATATCCTATCATCAACGACCCTGTAGCTCTACTATAATCATGGTGGAGAAAAATGATGTCCTGTAGATCTGGTAATTTTCGCTTGCTTAGATTTTCGCGAATTTGTGATTTTGGAACTTTTTGTGAAGCCTACAATTGGCGAATTATCAATTTCGATCATGACATAGTAGCGCTATCATAATAATAATTTTCGCAAGATTTTTAAATTAGCTGGGCGGGGGCCCTAGGGTAGTGGTTAGCACCGCTGCCTTTCACGCCAGAGTCCGGGGTTCGGTTCCCGGTCTCGGCGGTTTGAAAGAAACAAAAATGTTTCTTCCCCATCCACGTGTGAAAGTCAGTATTGTGGGGAGCCTCCGTGACCGAGAGGTAGCGTGCTCGGCCTCAGACCGCCAGGGCTCGAATTTCGAATCCTGTGTCTGGAGGACAGTGTCATCTCAATCATCTCACCATCCTCAGGAGGTTCTCCTGGCCCAGTTTAGCCTATATGTGCACAAAGGTGGCCTAAAGCCCGATTCATTTCATTTTTTTAAATTAGCTAAATTGTCCTCGCGAAATTCGTAAATTAAAACATTGCGTATATTACCAGAACTACAGTAATGTAAGTGAAAGCTCTAACAAAATTATTGTCTTAATGTTTTGTGCAGGTAAAGAAGACTACAAAAGGCGAGTTGATGGTGGTGCTATGCAGGTCACTTTACACAAAATTGGGTTTGATTACTATCCGTTTCATCCGGCAGGTTAGTGAAGATACATATATCACAAGCAAAGCCTACAAGTTTATTGAGCCTAATCCTTAGAATGTAAAATATTTCACAAATTTATCATTTTTCCCAGAAGTAAAATGCATGTCTTCAACTTTGTTATTTAAGTTACTTAAATCTTAACAGTATGATATAAAACTGAACATTTATTTGTCCCCTGTGTTGCTAGAATCATATTTCACGTTGTCCAGCATTCTTACTAAATTTCAACATTTCACCCATCAGCCTGGTACTGACTAATCTAACCCCAGTGTCAGTGCCAACTGTCTGCCTCGTCTCCATGATAATAATTAAGCTCATAAAATGTTTTGTTTTGGTGAATGTGTTATTCCCCTATACTTTTGTCTCTGAATTGTTTACAAATAGTGTATATTGGTGTTTGTTTGTGTTTACAATAAACCATTGCTTGAGGTTTTATTTTATTTTTGAATGTCCTATTTCTTTGTACCTAACTATGTTTTGGGAAGCACTGAAACTGATCAAAAATAAAAATATTCATTGAACAACAAGACAAAACAAGTTTTGAATGATAAGATTTGGTCGAAACATGAGCATGTATAAACACAGGCCTCTTCCCACCAGCCAATGTGATAGGTTCTAAAAACTAAAAAATAGTGTCTAAATTTCTGTGTTTACAGGTGCAGACCGAAGTCATTGGTTGAAGTATGATGAGAACATGAGTGCTCGTGATGCTTGGACTAGTAATCTGCTAGACCATTTCAAAGACTCTGTTCATAAAGTAAAAGGTGTATTGCAAACCCAAAAGAAACAGCAAGATGTAAGGACAACAAATCCAGAAGCACATATGGGGGGTAATCCAGTGCCTCAGGATCAAAGCCGAAGAACTCAAAGTCAGGGGGGCACAGCAATAAATAACACAGGCACAAGAAATACACCAATTCATGTCCAAGCTCAAAGACAGACAAAGCTCCTTGAGAGCAGTATGGTAGTAAGACTTGAAGATTTTGCAATTTATCGAGTGTCCACTGCACATGATCACAAGAGGAGTTCACCAAAAAAATTTATCGCATCTGATAAAAAACAGTTACTTCTGCCACCTGAAATGTCTTCTATTCATGTAGAATATACAGATTACTACTTTCCAGAGGGAATGGAACATCCCAGTAAGTTAAATAGCCATTTTAGTCTTTTTTATTTTGCTCAGCATTTTTTAAAACATTTACCTATTACTCATCCCAACTAGGTAGTTTCGAGAAGATTATCAAATAGATTATCAAAGATATTCTGGTTTAGTATAACTATGAAGATAACCTGACCGGATGTATGGGAAGCTTAAGAATAATTTTAATATTTCTAAGTTTAAAAATTGTTATTCTTCCATTTTTAATGTACATGTAGATATATATACATGTATACTTTATAACTCCAATACATTTTATTGAATTGTGCCCCTGCTAGTCTCTATACTTATAAAGGATCCATGTATCATCTTCTGTGCGGGATGCATCACTTGGTTCTCCTACATGTGTTGTATATGATAAGCTATGATTTAAACTACAACAATGAAATTTTACTAAAACATGGCCTTGGATCAAAAGTGGTTTGGCTGTATTATTTTTGTGTGCATGAGATATTCAATACATTTCTTATTCGTGCACGTTCTTTTTGTCACCATGCTCACTGTTGATGTTAAGGATTTAAAAGAGGGATTTTATTAAGAGTAATATTATGCCCTGTGTCTTGTTTCATATTTTTCTTTGATCAATGAATTTATCATATATCGGTAAATGTGTGAAACAAAGATCGTGGGTCCTCAGAATAATCAATATACCAGTTAATGTGTCACAGTTTTCATTAATATAACGGGTAGTACATGCGGGCACATGAAAACTTTGTGATTATAACCCCTAAAATATACAGTAAAGTGAATAATTTTATTTATTTATCAACAATGAATTCCTTAATCACAGTGGTTTACCAGAAATGTACACTAAAAAATAAGTATTTTTTGTAACTGACATCTTTGTCATAATATGTTGATAAAATAGTCTTGCTTTATATGTCTTTACTTCATGTGTTAACTGTTGTGATCTTTTTTTTTCTTAGAAATATCGTGTTAACTTTTGCATCACTGCATACTAACTTCCCTTTTATTTTGACTGCCACAAAATGCATGTCTGAAAAAGGTTTTCACAATTTATCATAGTTTGTTGTGTATAATTTGCATGCAGGTCCACCAAAGATTCGCAGGCTCAAAAAGAATTTCCAACTGACACCCGAGGCAAAAACTCCAGACAATAAGTTTCTTGATTTTGGTGTGCATTATGGTCTTACACATATTTTCTTCCTAATACCATTGTATATATAAAACCCTGTCATCCTTCGTATATAAAAATATGATAAAAATAGAGCAATTAATAAAATGGTAAGATGTGAATATGAACTATTTCAAATACTGAAAATACATGTATGTATGTTGTCATTTTAATATTAGCTGTAGCATTGTATGGTCAATTTGCTTTCAAGAGATCATAAGTGGAACAAATTCAAACTATAATACTGGTACCTCTTATATATTACAATTTAATTCTGAAAGGAAGTATGTTTTTAAACACTACCTTCTTAATAATCAACCTTACCTCCAGCTTCACATTTATTACTACAGTATGTTTCAAGTCATTAATGTGAAGATCTGTGTTCCATTGCACCAGTTCCTACATTTCTTTTTTTTCACAACTTCTTTTGACAGTTTTTATCTCAATAGGAATAGTCTTGATTCTAAATTTAGTGAGAAGGACTATTAGTCTTAACCCTTACAGCACTTATCACTTAGCCATTTTTACTCAATTTTATTAGCTGATCAAATCACAGTTAGTGGTAACGAAATGAGGGGTTTTAGAAACAAAAATTTTCATGGAACTCTTTTAATAATAACAAGATTTTTTTTTTATTTACCACCCAATTCAAGTCGTCTTCATCCACCACAAGTCAAGAATTGCGACATAATTTCACTCAGTTCTGGGTTGCGGTAGCAAGACACAACTTCACAACATGAGTGAAAATTTAGTGCTATGTTGGTTAATAAATACATACATATTTAGTTTGTTTGTAGGTTTTCTACAAAAAATACTCAAATACATTTTTTCTGTTTTCCATTCGCAATACCGTACTGTAGATCTGGTAATTTTCACGAGGTTTAATTTTCGCGGGACAAATTCAAGAATCTTGCGAAAATTGTTATTAGAATAGCGTTAACTGTGATATATCATCTAAAATGACAAATACTACACTGAACTATAAAGACTCAACAACAAAGTATATCTTAACTGATGGTGCATGAGCGTGAATAAAAACTGGTATTACTAGTATTACGTAAGAGGGAGTGGTGACAAGTGGCTAACGCCTACTTGTGATAACGATGGTAAGGGGAGATGTAGCTGTCACAGCTGAGTCAGCGTCATTAAAGGTGACATTCAACAGCTCAGTGACAATCATAATCTGTTAGGCCTAATTACGCCAGAATTTTTTTTTTTTAATTGACAATTTTTAAATTCTAATCTTCGCAAAAAATCGCAAAATCAGAAATTTACGAAATTTAAGCATGACAAAATTACCGGATCTACGGTATTAAACCATATGATAATTATGTCTGTTACATGTGTATTTTATACAACTGTAGCAATATTTTTTGTAGTTAATTATATTGTTTATGCATATGTACCGTATTTATTCTAATAAATGCCCATATTTCAATAAATGCTCACTCCCTGCTTTGATGATAAAAGCCACGATCATAAAAGCCTCTAATTATCACTGCCCCCCCCCCCTCTCAAAATCAATGATCACAGTTTCAGTTTTATTTAACAATGTTGTAGTACATGTAGTAGCCTACACATCGCCACATTGCCATTGTGACTGAGTTGAGCATGTACCAAACCCGTGCTGCTCATATTGAATGGCCCTTAGTAATTTTCCAGGAAATATTCCCTGGAATTTTTTGAGAAATTTCCCCAATGTAGTTTTTTGGATCAAATTTCTGCCCCTTTTTGTGTATCAGTCTGGCTGTCACAGAGATTATTACCTTGGGCCGGTGGAATTCTCCCAGGGCCATTCAATATACATAATATATGAGCAGTACTGTAGGTGATAAGGCTAAATCCCCTTTTATTACATGATGTACCCTACTCAGTCTACTGATGTGTAAAAAGATGGTAGCATCTATTAATCATGTCACACTGGCATGCGACTTTCGGCGCTAGACTGGAATCTCCTGCTTTTTGTGTTTACCATTTTTCTGTCTCCACCACCGCCGCAGGCGTATACACAATGCATTCAGCTTTCACTGAACAGTTAGCCAATGAAATTTGTTTATTTTGCACAGATGTGGCCTATTTGTGTCTGGGATATTCTTCCCATATATATTTTTAGGGACACAAAGCTATAAACTTTTCAAGATGGACAACCAAACATTTTTTAGGGTGCGATATCTTATGAACCGTTTATTGGTTTCTGTGATGTATTTTTTATCTTTATAATATCGCTGAGCCAAATTTGCTTCGACAGTAACAATCTTGTTCCCGGAGCATATCTTGAAACCCATGGAGGATTTCTTTCATACTGCATACACTTATCCCTCAGAAGGTGTAAATGTGCCTTTGAGGGTTATGATCTTTGACCTACTTTTCTACCTATATCTCTCACTCTCAGCCAGAATAGCTTAGATACCTATCTCGTTTCCAAAGCATAGCTCTGAAACCCCTTGTGGAATTTCTTTCATGCTGCACACACTTAACCACCAGAGGGTGTAGATGTGCCTTTTGGGGGTTATGACCTTTGGCCTGTTTTTCACCTACATCTCTGTGCCAAAATAGCTTTAAGAATAACTAAGTAACCATTTACAGAACATAACTCTTGGGGATTCCTTCCATATTTTTTACTAAATTTAGTTTACCTCTGTGCACCTACAACTTCAACTGAAATTGGAGTAAATATATATATATTGCAATTTATTTGAGCTGCTTACTGCTTTACACATACCAGTAGTTCACCACCGATCCTGCTGCCGGAAACAGCTATTTGTTTTCCAAATATTTCCTAAATTTTTCCCAAAGCTATTAACTTCTGCCTGTTTATACTTCACATCCAGTATATGTCAGTGGAAATTTTTATGTAAACATTTTCATCACTATTTAATTAGCTCTTCAAATACTAAATCAACTAACAGATAAAAGCTTATAAGCGTGATAAACATCATTGCTCAGCCTCTTACATTATAGACAAAGGTTATTAAATGCCACTAAATGGGTATCAGCACTTGGGTACGTGACCTTCCCATACATTTACTACTGTGCAAAGCCAAAAGGCAGTAACTGCTTACTTTTCAAGTAAGCAGCTGCTGCCTTTTTGGCTTTGTAGAGCAGCACACATGGCCCCATAAAAGCATTCTACTGAGTACTATGTATAATCATGATAACCCTTATTTTTCTTGCATAATAGAAATTTACAAAATTGATTGTTGTTTGCAGTTGAGCTGCATAAAAGCAGGTATCAAGTGGTTTTAAGTTTTCTATCCCACCCATTGTTTTACAAATAATAAGTACTGAAGCAGGAATCCAACCTTAACTGGCAATCTAATAATGTGTGTGTGAAAAACTATTAACATATTTGCTGTTCTTTTTCAATTAATATTTTAATATTTGATGACGGCTATCATCCTATTTTAAAAAGTACAAGTTGATCTCTAGTTCAACCTTGACAACATCTTTTCCCTCAAACCTATTTATATAAAATTGATACATTGATATTGTTTTTAACAGTACATATCTGATTTTTGCATTCCGGAATGAGGACAGTGATTGTAATTAATTTTTATTGTGCTGAATTAGATAATTAATATATTTAGTTGTATTTTAGTCCAGTGTGATTGATAACTTTTAGGTGACTAAATTTTCTAAATTAACATCCAAAACTTGGTGATATCGAGCATCTTTTGCCTTTTGTTTCCGAGTATGTACATGTGTGCTTTTAAGCATTTGCTAACAAGTGTTAATCAGATAAATGGCCATGAATAACACTTAACTACCTGATAATTAAAATTTAAGATTTTTTTTGTAGTAATATAGATTTATTTAAATCTGCTACCTTCAGATTTAAATAGAATCACTTATATCTGCTTAACTTTTTTATAAGACATGCACACATTTTGCGTAAGAGATATATTCATTTAGACAAATTTGCTTGAGAACTGAATATATGCCCTACGCCCTATAAAACATTGCATGCAGTGGGATTGTGTCAACCATTCAGGTCAATTGTTCAGCTGAGCTACATGATGTACGCCATAGTGAACCTCACTGTGACTATATCACATTTGTGATGAGAGATATTCTGCATTCCTAGAACAGCTGTATGATGTGGAGTACTGACTTGCTGGCATTGCTAATTTATTGTCAACTCATGTTTTTTTTCATGTCATCATTTCCTAGCTCTCACAGTCATACATGTATCTATCACTGCCTTGAGGGCACAATATTATTTAATGATTATTTATTTGTATTAAATTGTGCATATTCTCTTCTAATTTCAGTTCCACATGCCAACATGTATGTTGTTATAAACCCGGTGCGGCTTACATTAGACTACCTGACTGTGGTGTGGCTGAATGCATTTGCTTTAAACCTATTGAAGCGGGCCGTAAGTATTTTCCTCTGAAGATTTGCTACTTTTTTCAGATATAACAAGCAAATTACATCTGCCATTTAAACACTTATTTATATACACCCAAGGCTGGCTCTTTCAAAGAAATGTTGCCACACATCAATAAAATAATCAGCTTGAACAGATACCTTGGTTATACTAATTCTTATAGATTTTAGATTTTAAATCTAATAACTGCTAATATTTAAAATATTTATTGATTCAAAAGTTTATTTATTAAGAGACAATAAATTTAAGAGACATTATATCATGTTTTTATTTACTAGTCATGTTTTTTATCAACTTTACTCATATTCATTGTTGATGATGTATGCCAGTAACTATTTTCAAGTAATATTTATAATCCACTAGCAAATAAGTAATCCACATTGAGGTGTTAGTAATAAATGTTGTTGGTGGAAAAAGTTAAAATATGATTTCAGATTCTAGGTATCCCATTTTCCTATTTCTATAGCCTCCTTCCCACTTTTATATTTCTGCACACCTTGGGGAGAGTTTTTCTGGGCTATGTGTATTTCAATTTCAATATTGCATGGAATATTTTTATGTTTCTTCTAAGATATAAGCAAGTCTGAATCTTTTAGCACTTTTCAAGATAAAAGTTAATGTATATGCTTTATTAGTATATTACTTTAATAAAACTTTATCTCATTCTAGACGGATCCCGAGATATCTCGGGCAAAGCTCTACTTATGTGGAAGACAGAACCCGTGAAAGAAGTAGCTTAACATAATACGTTTTTTTGTGACTTCCTAAATATTCATTATTATGTACTGAGAGGACCGTCTTGAATGAGTTATTAATATATGTACATCAACCTTCGAAAACATGACTAGTTTTGTCATATGTTAGCAGCTGTGGTATTCTTTTTAAATTATCAGACCATTACTTAATAAAGTTCCTATATCTTTCTTGATATTTTTACAATTCCAATAGATTTTATAATCAACATGGTATGTATTGTGATTTTGTGGAATAAGGAATCTTTTATTCACATGTATTTCTTGCATGAAAATAGCATGTTTCATTGTTGTATCTCATTGCTGTGGCAGGCCCTCATTGTAGATCATTGCCCCTTATTTTTAATTTTTTTATCTTTTTATCTCCTTGATATTTTTATCCCCCTCCCTGTTTCTTCATTTTGGATATGCCAAATTGTTAATGTTATGATATGTCCCTTGATATCAGTTTTTATTTGTGGATATCTTTTTCTGCAGCCCAATGGAATAATAGAAAACAAAGTGAGTCTTTAAATGGTCCTGATAGGATTACTGATGTATTAAAATGGTGGTTGCTTAATAAACCTTTATTTTCCCAAAAAATAATCATTGTGACATCTTTTATTTTTAATCAAAATCTGGTAACTTTTTGTATTGAGGAAAGGTCTTTTATTAACTAACCTGCCCATATTTAGCTGTTATTCTTAGAAAGCCTACTTTGCATTCACCGTATGATTAATAGAGCTCTAGGCTATAATATTCATAAATGTCCTGTGATCTACAGGGCTTGAGACTAGCGGTTGCCTGATTGCCCGGGGTAACCAATTTTGGTTGGGGCAAGTAAAAATTACAGACAGTGGCTCCCTAGACAAGTGCTATATTTGCACCATTTTAAATTTGAGCGCCTTGGACAACGCAATACATATGTTGTGGGCAACACGGGAAAGTGATAAATTGGGGGTGAGGTGGGGGAAAGTAGCCTAAGAAGATCAAATCAGTTAGTGTCTAGCCATCATCTATGATTACTCATGGGATGAAATAATTGACCATTCATTAGAAAGGCTCTGATATAACAGTATTTGTGTCATAAAAGATGTACTGTGTATATTTAAATTAGCGATTGTATATTTGTTACAAACTGGGGTAAATTTATTTTATCTCATTGCGCGATGTTTGGTAATGCTGGTTTATTATACAGCATGACTTACCAGGAGGGACATCTCCTCAACTCATACATGTATTTGATATAAATACCAAACAAACACCACACATTGACCGAATGCTGGTTGTATGCTGGACCACCATCTGAGACCCTGGCACATCGGGTCAATGCGTTGTGTTTGCTGGGTAGGTTCATTTACGTAGACATTTTTCATTTTGCGAATCACCATCCTAGCAAACACGGTGACAAAATGATGGAAACCTGTTCAAAGCAAAATCCACTGTATTTCTATAAAATTGAATTATATTTTTTATGACTACCCAGCAGTCAAATGTGTGAAATATTTAGTGTTTTCAAGTAATGATAAAATAAAAGGCCTCAACATGGTGTTATGTGCTGTTGCAATGTTTTATTTGGTCACTTCACTCAGTGGCCGACATCATTGATCTGCGGTACCGGTGCTGTTCTCTGTCAAACTGGTATCAATATACTTCTAGTATTTTAATACATTTCAAACGTTTTTTTACACTATAATAGATACTGTGCTCTTTTTGTTTCAGGACATTCCCATAGATGATGACATTAAATACCATGTCGATATAAAAATGGATGCTCTCATGCCACGGGTAATTGACACTATAATTTTGATATAGAACTCTGATCAACAGAATTTCCTTGTGAAAGAGAAAAGTTGATTTTAAACAAAAAATTCAATGAGAGATTTGAAGCCATACATGTACATGTTTATGTTATCAGTCAATAATTATATACTCCCCCCCCCCCCCCCAGCTAGTTTAAATAAAATTGTCATCTGTTTAAAAAATGCTTTTTGTTTATCACAAATGTATGTATAGTTCGATTGTAATAGAATGAAAAGTATAGCAAAATAAATGCACTGAGCTAGGAATCGTACAAATTGTAGCTCTTTATTATAAGATAGATAAGATTTATCTATCTTATAACAAAGAACAACAATTTGTAGTTCTTTAGTATAACTCCCCTCATAATGACATTATGTTGTCTTGTTGTTAGGAGCCATCTGAAAAAAGTTCACAATTTCACAAAATCGACCGTTCGTATTAGTGAGTGATTGTTGCCCATTCCATATTGCTGGTTTGTGATTGCTTTGAAGTTTTTTATGCTGGTAGCTTCGACGGTATATCTCTGTTATAAACATGAATTTGTAATGATGTACCGAATGTACTAAGAGGCTAATTATTAAGTTGATAAAAGTACTTTGGAGACATGTTTAACTTTTATTATTGTGGTGATTTCATATGATGGGGTAAGACGAATTGGTTGGGTAAGACTAGAAGTGTTTTTTTTTCGAAATATTGCAAAATTTGCCCGTTTGTTTGTCATTTTGTGTGGAATTGTTTATTTTTGTCTCGTATGGAGAGAGCAAATTGGCCTTTTGGACTTTTTATGGCCTCTACAAATGAGGCATAGCCATTGATGTCTGCTGGTCTTCCACTTTAGTGTATGTATTTAACATATTTAGGGGACATTTAATATTGTTGGGAGTACTGAAATGGTATATCTTTTTTTATTTAGGTCATACTACCTTCAGAGTGTGAAGTTAGTGGTCAGTCAGATCGCCCTGATGGTCTACAGCTACAGGTGTCCAGGCTCACCATCACAAATACACGTGATGAGCCTAAGGCTTCCTGTCAAGAGCTTAGCAGTACTTTAGAAAAATTGGACAGCTGCAAACTTTTCTTCTCTCAAGATTTTCCATCTCCTTCTGGGGGATTCACAATGTTACCCACAATATTTAAAAAGCATGCTTGCAAAGCTGATAACGTCTACTGTAACCAAGCTGTACAACAGATTCTGTGTAATACTAGTGAAAGAACTTTTTCCTGTTCCGACCTGGATAAACTACAAACTAATTCCCTGAGGATGGACAGCAAAAAGGATATCTGGTGCATTGCAATGGATCAAATTTGGGTTGAATTCATTGGAGTTCCCAGCTCGAAGAACCGCCCTGTCTCATTTGTAGAATCGTTCCCAATCACTATTTGGATTGCTAAGCCGCTGTTATCGAAGAAAGACAATAATGATTCCAAGCGTGTTGATACAGACCATGTAGCTGAGCAGTCAGGTTCTGTCTGCCGACATGATATGGCAGATGCCGATAAATGTACATTTCTTCTAGGAAGACTCGATGAACCATTTTACAATGGGCATAATGGTCAGTCTTCTGGCATTCAGCAGTGTCACAAACCCACGGAAAAATTGGCTGACCTTCATTTTGTGTTACAAATCGGAGCTAAGGTCAATATACAAGTGAATCATTACCAGTTTCTCTTCCTGATGCGCCTTATCGACACTATCACCAAATACCAGGTGAGAAATTCTGCACTTGCAAATCAAACAGTGGTACATGTAGTTGCATTTTTTATGCGAGATTTAAGCTTTTACTGGTGTGATTTACCTAGTTTTATATTATTATTCTGTGACATATTCCAAATTAAGAAACTACTTTCCATCTGTCATTAAGTGTAACACCAGTTCAAATTGCCTGTGTAGATAGATTTTTCTGTCCATGACAAATGGCGTGGCTATTTAAATTGATTTCCACAAACAGTCTTGAGTACATTCGATATTAGATTTTGGTGGACTATATAAATAAATTTCCAGATTAAGTAAAATATGATCCACATTTTATAATCTTACTATTGCAGTCGGTTTATTTAGTGTACTTTTAAAATATAAAATATATACAAAGCCTCGCATGTCTTATTTTTGCAGGCAGAGATAAATGAAGATGTGAAGATGATTACCAATGAACCACCGGCACCAATGGCTCTCTCAGTTGCAGTTTGTGTAGAAGAAGTAGAGGTGGCATTAATCTGTCCACCTCTTAGGGAACTACCTAGTCTCAATGCACACAGACAAGATTTGCTGGAGGATGAATTGTCTGAAGATTTCTCCAGCAAAGCTGAAGACACTCCTCACCATATGCCTTCACTGACGGCAGACTCAGATTTTGGTAGTCCTTAAATGCCCTGTGGTTGTTTTTATTTTATACATGTATAGATTCTCCCCTTGGATATGAAAGGGTGTATATGCCACTTTGCGAAGTGGCAGATACACCCTTTTAAATACATGTGGACGATATAAGTAAATGTCTGTTTATCGGGAATGAAATGAGTGTTTAAACATTAAGATTAGCAAATATTTGTGCTCATATAAACAAATATGATTAGTTTTCAGCCACTTGAAGTTGTGAATCGCGGTAGCGGGACACAACTTCAAGTGGCTGAAAACTTTAATAAGTTAACTTAGCAGGATAAGGGTTAACCCTTAGATCGCTGAAATACCTTTGTACAAACTATGAAGAGCAAAGACATTTTTTCAATTCAAAGTCATCACGAATGTCTTATATAGCTTTTTCTCAGGGCTCGCCAAAAGTTGCATTGATTGGCGCTCCAGACTGATTATATGGGCACCAGAAAAAAAATTTGATCACTTTGCATCCATACCATTGTATTATGTAGCCTGCCCACATGTATGTGGGTGATTTCTGGAGTTATTGCTTGTCGCGCACTATAATCTTTTGGTGCGTTTTTTATGTCGCTCTGATGCACGACATAGCGACAATTGGCCAGCCCTGTTTCTGCTTTGCTTGAATACCTATGTAATGGGTCCACGGCCATTCTATAAAATTTTAATTTTTTCGGTGCGTGGACTGTCTTTAGACATCTGAAGACAGTCTCCATACTGAAAGGGTTAAGGAGAGCAATCACTCTCAACTAAAACCCAGAGCCTAAAATGTGTTCCAGGAGAGTTATTGACAGATCACCTGGGCTGTCAGCAATGTTAGTAAACTTATCATGTCTATGGACGGTTTCACTTGGCCTGAAAATGCCTATGTGGTTAGGGGCGGGGGCCCTACGGTAGTAGTTAGCTCCGCTGCCTTTCACACTAGAGTTTGGGGTTCGTTTCCCGGTTCCGGCGGTTTGAAAGAAACAAAAATGTTTCTTCCCCATCCACTCGTAAAACCAGTATTGTGAGTAGCTTCCGTGACAGAGAGGTAGCGTGCTTGGCCTCAGACCTCCAGTGTTTCAATTTCAAATCCTTTGTCTGGAGGGCAGTGTCATCTCACCATCCTCAGGAGGCCCTCCTGGCCCAATTTAGCCTGTATGTGCACAAAGTGGCATAAGGCCTGAGTCAATTCATATTTGCCTATATGGTTAGACGATTCTCTGTGATCAAGTTGACACAAGTTGAGTACACAGACATCTTAGCGAGAGTGAGGAGAGTGAGGGGGGGGGGGGGGGTTTAGGAAATGCCTATTCCTGTGCTCAGTTTACATGGCTAGAAGGTGGCAGCAATTATTTCTTACTTACACATCTTTGTTTACACTTTGTTGTTAATATTGATACTATCAGCCAATATAAATAAGTGATACTATTTTGTGTGTGTGTTTACAGATTGCGCTGCTCTCTTAGCTAACACCAGATTTTCTGAATTGCCTAATCATGAAAATGGCACTGACACTGAAATTGAATCTACTAACTTTTCTCGAGACCCTTCTCCTGATTGTACAAGTATTCCTTCCACATTAGCTGAGCCCCCAAGTGAATATGACTATCCTATCTCTGTAAATGCTAGCCCACTTAGACAAACACCCATGAGTAACGGTATGGTGAATGATGCAAGTCATGCACCTTTGCGGAGACTTGCAGGTGGTAGTCCAAAGATGACTAACCATACAGGACATCAAACAGTGACTGATGCAGGAGGGGAGAGTTATGTAGCACCTGTGGTGCCTACTGTCTTATATACCGCCCCAACACCTAAAAAACCCACAACAACACAGCAGGACATTAAAAAATCATTCAACACCGCTTTCAATAACATAGGTAAATTCACAAAGACAGTGACAAAGGCTGCAAAGGAGAAGCTAGAGATTGATGATGGGGGTTTTGAGGATTGTGAGACCATTTCTGTGAAAAGTGGATCAAGTGATGATGAAGAGTTTATGATTTTAAAATTCCAAAATGAAACTGAGACACCTGCATTTATATCGAGGCATCTGGGTGCCGATGACTCTTCTACAGCTGACCTGACCAGCGAGAATCAAGATGATTCAGAGAGTACAACAACATCATTCACAACACATGATGGAATTGAGAGGCCTAAAGGCATGGTAGGTTCTGAGATGACAACATCTTTATTCCTTAAAGTACTAACCAAGCCTAATCTTTTTTAGTTTGTTTTATTATCCTGTCTGTTTTATTAGTCACTGCTATTGGGAATGAAATGAATTTTTAAACATCAAGATTTGCAAATGTTTGGTTACAAATTAAAACAATATGAGTAATTTTCATCCACTTGAATTTGTGGGTCACGGTAGCGAGACACAGCTTCAAGTGGTTGAAAATTTAAATAATTTAATTTAGCGCTTTAAGAGTGAAACTCAAGCTATACTGACATGTTTGGCTATATCACCGACATAAGCATCCCCAATACTATTAAGATGCTTATAGAGTTTGACATTTTTCTGCTGGCACCACATGCATTTCTGCAAATAAATCTAGCTCCCTTTAAACAATTAACTTATAAATTTTGTGTATTTTTCATAGGTATAACCTATGTGCCTGGAAAATTCTTCCCATATGTTTTTCTGTGGCACCGTTCTTCCCATGTATTTTTCTGGGGGTATCGAGCCATTTATTGACATTTTTCAAAATGACTTCCAAAAATGCTTGTGAAAGTGATATCTCAGATTTATGAACGCTTGATTGGATCGCTTTGAAATTTGATGTAATGGCATTGTAGTTATTTCTCATGCTATGGGTGGGATGCATTAAAGACAAAATGGCTGATGACAACCATCTTGAAAAAAAATCATTATTGGAGTTGTCTTTCGAAGTTTTGAAAAGTGTTTTGGGAGGGAGGTTGCTTGGGAAATTCTTCTCACCTACTTTTTTGGCACTGAGCCATGAAAAGCAAGATTGCGGACACTAATCATCTTTAACAAGAAATCGACAGTGGTGATGAGGACATTTTCAATTTTCAAAAGTTATTTTTTGGGGCAATATTTTTGATGGACAGATGTTTTAATCTCATGCTGAAAACAGTCACATCTGGTTATCAAATATTATCAGATAAATAGTGTTCGGAAAAATTACATAATGACATGCTTAATATTACAGCTTCCCATACAGTATCCCACCAAATCATTAATTGAACAGCTGATGCATGTTTTATGATCATATTGAAAAATCATCAATCACATATTTCTTGCTGAATTACGTTTTTTGCTTTAAATCTGAAGGTCTGTATCGATGTAGGTGACTTTTTTTTTATCTGACAGAGCTTGGTCATGTCTAACATGCTACTATTCACACAATGAAGTACCTGTACCCATTATTAAAGCAATTAGCTTTAAAACATTTGTGATCAGTTTTGATTTGATCCATCACTGCATACCATATTTTTTTAGCTTTATAAATTTTCTAGATTGAACAGCAAATAAATAAAATAAAAGGTTTTTTGGCTGACTATATTTTCTTCCTAATTCTAGGTATCCATTGTATGTATGAGGTTACTTGGCATAGAGGCTGCTGTGCAGATTGACGGTGACGACATCTACACCTCAGTCCAGGCACATCATGTCATCCCAGTCGAGCATGGAAATGTGAATTTAGATCAGTTCCAAGCTAACTTTGCATCAGGTCTGTATTAAAAAAGCATAGTCAAACCTGTTTACAATGATTAACCTCAGTAAACTAATATTTTTTAAAAATTTATCAAGCCCTGACTTGCTTTTTCCTACCCTAGGCTTGACTCGTATTATAATGTCTTCAGATCTCATTATTTCTATCACATGAACAATGGGTATTTAAACATTTATGTTTATAGTCTATTGTCATTTGAGGATTTTCATTTATTTGAAATTATGCGATTTTTAATTTTTAGACGATTGGAAAATCCAATATGGCTAACTGACATTTTTCCCCACCCGGTAATATTTTTTAAACCTTGCACGGAAGATTAAACATTAATATTAAATATAGTATTCAGTGTAAAGCCATACCGAATTAATTTCATGGATTGGCGGATCTTTGGACTAAAAAATTGGGAGCAAGTGAAATAAAATAAAAATAAAAATAAATCAATTTGTGACACCTTTTTCAGGATATATTTTTCCTTTAATAAATGAAAAATAACAATTTATTTCTTGATAGTGTATTTTTCGTTCGAGCTCATATGGTATTCTGATACTAAATTAATGTCTTAACATGTTTAATGATACATTATTTTTTTCACACTTGCCACAAGCAGCAATGAAATAAATAATATTTTGTTGGTTTCCACACTTGAACATCACACGCTGAATAAATAAATATTTATTTAAATACATTTTTATTTCATTAACTGCAGCAGCAACAAGCTTCGAATCTAAAGACCTTAACATTTAATATAATGTGATTGAGGAACAGAAGGATGCTTTCCTGTTTATTTTGAACACTCAATTGTATCCTTATTAAAGTATAAGAACCTCCATTATGTAGATTTGAGTATTTTTTAAATAATGCTGTTTGCTGAAGGCTTCATTCAGTAGATTTGATGCTTTCAATCTTTTACTAAAGGTTTGCTTTATCATAAAGATACCATCTATTGTATTAGATATGGGCAGAATAATGGGTGAGACTTAATAATTGCAATAAAGCATGTGAGATCAAATATTGTACATCTAGTAAACCTCTAACCGTAAACAGCAGAAGTATTAACAAGGGTGTTTGTGTGCACTTAAATAATATTTTTAACAAAATGTGGGAATTAAATTCCATACTGTACTTATACAAGACTACTGTGTAAATCAAATTTTTTTGTAAATTATTCATGACATCAGATCTGAACTCTCGCCCATCTTCCAGCATTAGTAAGTGAATACTCATCGTATTCAATGTCACACAAATGGAAACAATTAACTGTGAAATTGTTGTTGAATATCACTCCTATCGTTATTGACACTGTTGTCTTTTCATTAGCATTTATCCTCTGCATGGTGTAGGTAAAATAACCTTTGAGGGGTTAGTTTAGGACTTGATTATAACATAGTAATTTTCACCCATTTGAAGCTAGGAAACCCTACTTCAGGTGGGTGAACATTTCAATTATCTAATATGGCACTTCAAGGGTTGACATGCCTAAGTATATATCAATTTGACCAGCTAAATCATACATTCAGAGAAACAGTGATTAATGGATTTGAAGTTGTTGATTGGCAGCAATTTTTGTAACAAAAATTCATGTGCTGGTAATCAAAATGTTGAAAGTATGTTATAAATAGTGGTAGAGCAATAAAATTTTCAATTTGGATTAATGGTAATTACCGGTAACTTCGCATACAGAGGGTACATTATGTTCTTTCACACTACTTTTTTATTCTGTATTCCAACACTGTGGCCATATTTGTGGATCTAATTCTCGAACATTTATTATTCTTTAAATGTTAGGAATTTATAATTGAGAAAGTTTTAAAAATTCACAATAATGGTGGACATAATGAATTCGTGGATGTGATTTTCCAACATTTTTTATTTTATTATAAATGTTAAGGAATTAATCATTGGGAAAGTTTCAAAAATTCAGAATGATTACCATACTTGAATCAGTCATGTCATTTCAGACCAAACATTTGCATATCTTGACATTGAAACACTCATTTTTTTCCCCAATAACTGTGATTTAACCTGCTAACAAAACAGATGATATGATCATGGTTGTGCTTAGTGTTTAAAAGGTTAAGATAATCAGTATATAAATTTGTTTTATCTATTTCCAGCAATCACGAGATGTTGAACCAATGTTGGTTTAATGTTGGACCAGCATCAAAAACCAACATTGGTTCAATTTCTCTTTTTTGCTTGGTTATTAAAAAAGAGTGAAAACCTTTATTTTTATTTTGGTTCATTCATAATCCCAATACCCATTTCCACTCCCTTGAGTTTATTCCCAATGAAATTAACAGATGATTAACTTGTTGAGTTGATGTTGTGACCTGCATAGCCAAGCCTTGGCATTAAAGGATTGTAAGTGCCACCTCACAAAGTAGCACTTTCATTCCTTTTGTCTTAAGGTGACAATAAAATGTTTTACGTTTTATCAGAGCTACCTCACCGTCACAATCTCTTCACCCTCCTACAATCTCTGACAGGTAAACTACCACCCCTTGATTTTTTGTCACTCGTAGTTTTTCTTCATATAGATTTGAGTTGATTCTTTCAGCACGTCAGTCTCTTGGACACTCTTTCTATGGTATTCACGGTGTCATATACTGGTAGATTTTTTATTTTTAAGCAATATTTTAGCAATATAAAAATTTGTTATACAGTTTAATTTGTGTAACTTTTTATGAAATCTAAAATTACATAAGTAATAGCAATTGAATAATATCAGATATTTCAATAATATTTACATTGTGATCGTTGTTCCTGAATTTCACTTGTCATCTCTACATGGCTAGTGTTCAACGTTCAACGTGTTAGGCCTAGCAGTTTTAACCCTTGTCCTGCTAAGTCCTGTATATATGTACATTTTAACAGGTTTCAATCCAAATAAAATGTCTCCGATAATTATAAAACATTTTGTGATAGATGATTTATTCAATTTAATTTGTGAAAAGCCTATTTTTGTGTGTGTTTGCGGGGCTGAAAACACACTTTTTTATTGCGACAAGGCCGGTGTGGATGCACAAAATGTGACGTCACTTCATTCATAAATGGACTATTTCATTCATAAAATTATTTGATAATCGGTTCTGTGCCGTGCCCATATGCCATGTCTGATTTATCATGGGAAGTCAACCCTATTAAGTGGGACAACTGGCATGGCTAACCGGGACAGTCCCAGTCAGCCTCAGTTGTAAAACAACATTATTGTGTCTCACTTACTCCACATGCCTAACAAAAAAATTATATTTGTTAGGCATATTTGGGGGGGGGGGGGAAATGCTATTATAGATATATAATCATCGTAGATGTACACAATTTAGATATCTTATTACAGGGTATTAACATATTAGGTCCAGTGGAGACTGAGGCTGACTGGGACACTTTTCTCATTTGTTATCCTGGAGCAAACAATAATAGACCTGGAAATGTCTTATTTATTGAACGGGCTCATCCCCCCTATCTAAATTTTTGGAACTATATGGAATGCTGTACTTAGTAGATTACTCTCAATAAAGCAATATTGTTGAGAATTCATGGGTGTTACAGTTAGCCCCCTAGCCTTGTCTTTCCTTTAAATATGTTCAAAATGTGGTTAGTTTGAGTTGTAAATTACCAAAGGCCCTTAACAAATAGCCTATGCCACCTAAATCAGTATATTGACTAATATCATATTACAATTATCGTCTGCTGCAGAGCGAGAAATGAGGCAGAGGTCCCCTGTCTCCAGGGCTACATTGAATTAAGATTCGCAGAAGATTTAGACATTGTTAGCTAATTTTGCAAACTCATAATCAGGAGTTGTTCAGTTCAATGAAATACTTTTCACCTTGTAAAAATTTTTTTTTTGCTTACCCACATGCTTCTCGATTAAAAATGCCAAAACACCCAAGGCTTATTGAACCAACATTGATTTGATGTCTCGTGTTTGCTTGGTTAGCCATAGTTCATAATTATATTATTTTCCTCATCTGAAGCTGGATATTGCATTAGCAATTTCAGTGTCAAATGAACTAAAATAGCCTGACATATCAGCAGGACATGTGTTAATTACCCTGTGTGATAAGGTAAATATGAGTATATTCTTGTAGCAATGCATTTACATGTACAATGTAGCTCAGTATTTTATCCTTATTCTAACCACACAGTACCGGTAACTTCTGTAGCCTGCACAATCCATATAACATAGCTGTGTGTCCACAGGGGCAATTTTCAAAATAATTATATGCATATTATATACTTACATGTACTACAGTATTATTGTGTGCAGGTGTGCATTGTATAATGATGTACACACAAGTAAAACTATGGTAGTACTGTACATGTATAACAAAGAAATAAGGATCATAGCTATACAATTGTGTTAGTATACATGTATACAGCCTAGAAGCTATAAACATTTAACTAGCCACCGCTATGATAGATACAGCAATCAGTTGATTTTGGTAATCAATGATTGTCTGTCATTGGTCTGTCATTTTCTGATAATTAAAGATAATAATAATTCGTTATCAAGATGTTGACTCAACATGTTGATAACGACTTAATATTATCTTTTTATATCCTTATCAGTTACTTATATTCTCAAATACTTTGGTTTCGGGCCCTGTAATATTGTTAAACTTCTGCCTTGAAATGGTAATAGGTCATCTTAGCTCATTCATGGTGGCTCTCTCAGTCCAAAAATGTCTATGTGGATGAGACATTTTTTTAAAATGTACTTTTTATGAGGTCATACAGCACATGTTATCTCAGGCTCCGTCTTGTACTGTCTAAGTAGCTTGCCCGAGATATCTTGCGCTCAGTCTGGAATGAGTTGGAACACATACATATATCAGGTTGAATATTTACGCATGAATACCCTAGCAGTTGGCATGTACTTTGTTAATCTATTAATAGAATGGAATAGAAGGTTACTATAATTAGTTCACTATACTTAGTACTACACACTTGGTGAAGGGGAAATAATGCATTTTAATTTTATGTTTGTGTGGGGCATCCCCCTGCACACGGTTTTGTTATTTTATTTAGGAAATTGAACATTTATTTTCAACCCATTGACTACCAGATTAAATTGCTGCCGTACTGTTTCTGAGACCAGATTAATTTTCAACATCATACCATATCCCCGCCCATAAACGTTCATACACTTATAGGTGAAAATTGAATGTTTTAGGCATGGCCCCAAAAATATTCTTGTTCATTCATAAGTACATGCACTTATATTCGAATACCCGTGCATGCACTTATATTCGAAAATTACTACGCGTACCACTATGTAACTCAGACCATGGACACATACTGCAGGTGCAAATAGTATTGTTATGTGTTGACTTATAGAAACCAATACTAGTATATCTGTATATGTCCATAATTATTAAAAAAAAATATTAAGTTGATCGTAAACACGAACTACATTATTATATTTATAAATTAACGGGTAGACAATATGATGAGGAGCGAATTGCTCCATGATAATATTATAGATAGGCGCAGACATTTCAAGCCGTAAAAATGGCAAAGCGATATTGCCCGGGATAGTGTATGGGTGTGATAGCTGACAAGCGTGGACAACTGAGGTGTTATATGACAATTCAGGTAGAGTCAACACCTATTTCCTGGAGTTTCTACCGCAAGTAAACTTCAAAGTATCAAACAGTCAGTGATTACTAACGTTAGCTTATAGTTTCCTCTGGATTGGAATAAATCAATTAATTACGATTTTAAAGAATTTTAAGAAATTTAAAATTTATTTTTATGTTCGAATAAAAGTCATGCACTTATTTTCGAAAACTAAGTGCATCTTCAAATATAAGTGCATGCACGTTAATGCGCCGGGATACGGTAGCTATGTCTTGTAATCAGACCCGGAAATATCTGTGACTGGTCCCAGGAGGGTCTTCATATATTTCAGGATATTTCTGGGATTGGTTCCCAATTAAGATATTCTAATAAAATACTGAATAGTATAAGAATACTAGTTATTTCTTATAAGTAGAATTTTTTTTTTTAAACTTATTTGATCATGTTCTAATTACGTCTCAAAATTTCAGACATGCTTGACATTGTTAGGAAGTAGTGTTAATATTTATTCAGTTGTTCCACTTCATCTTCGCATTTTGTGTGAATGATCCATCCTGAATCAGGTGAAAAATGTACATTTTTTCGCAGCACGTATGTTGATGAGCTGTTCTGTTTGTTTTCAGCCATGAAGGACAGAAAGGAACAGCTGCCCACTGTCACTGACCCACCTGTGAAGCTACAGTTTAATATGGGACCTGCAGCATCTTCTTTCTCGGCAGCCGCTGTGGAGAAAGGCTATCTGTCACTACGCGCTCAAGGCATTAATTTACGGCTCTTGACTTCGAGTTTGACCAATATAACAGACCTGATAGAGGACGAGCAGCTGGGTGAACCGTTACCAATGCTGGTGGAAGTCACAGACTCTCTGATAACTCTCAAGGTGACTGTTTAACCCTTAAAGCGCTGATTTTTTTTTGTTTAAACCATGAAGATTATTTGAAATCATCATAAATGTCTTAGTTAGCTCTTTCTGATTCATTTGAATACCTATGTTAAGGGTCTACGGCCATTAGAAATATGTTTACTCTTACAGTGCGGGGATTGACTTTAGTCGTCAGAATCTGACATCTACAGACGTCAGATTCTGTCGACTAAAGTCGATTCCCGCACTGTAAGGGTTAATCTGTTTTATTAGTTAACTAAATCACTGTTATTGGGAATGAAATGTGTGTCTAAACATCAAGATTTGCAAAATGTTTGGTCTCAAATCAAACAAATATGAATAATTCTCACCCGCTTGAAGTTGTTGGTCGTGGTAGCGAGACACAACCTCAAGTATGTGAAAATTTAAATAAATTAAGTTAGCAGGATATGGGTTAACCCTGTATACTGTAGATCTGGTAATTTTCGCATGTTTATATTTCCGCGAATTTCTGATTTTAAAACTTTTCGCGAAAGTTAGAATTTGCGAATTTTCAATTTTCTTTAGTACCGCTATTGGAATAATAATTTTCGTGAGATTCTCGAATTCGCAAATTTATCCTCCTCGCGAAATTCGCGAAAATTAAAATTTCGCTAATATTACCAGATCTACAGTATATCACTTTCCATAAATATTCAAACCAAATACAATGCCATTGAAAATGATAAATTAGTTTGTGATATACAAGGTGTTAAACCAATGTTGTTTTAACATTAAACATTGAAACAACATTGGTTAAACGCCTAGTTTAATCAATCAACCCTTCAATGAACCCTTCTAAAAAAGTCACATATTGATGGTATTTGTGTTTTTATCGGACAGTCATCCGGGTCCCTGCAGCCTTAACCCTTAGAGCACTGATGTCGACTACATTAGTTTTATTAGCACCTAGTTGTATAATCTGTTGTTAAAAGTAAAATATGCTGCAAATCTTGAAACACTGATATAAGTTGGGAATTGAATTTTGCAAATCACACAAATTTTCAGTAACTTGAAGTTGTGGATCGCGGTAGCGAGACACAACTTCAAGTGACGGAAAATTTTAAATGCATAACTCAGTGATCTAAGGGTTAAGCATATTGGGATATTCTAAAAAATAAGAGGACAAATGACTTGTTTAAATTACCTCATTTATTGCCATCTCGTTCTTGAATTTGTATTTCTCTTTAAAGTTTATGGACTCTGTTTTATGAACAATTACAGAAACGACAGCAGTAATCTTTGCATTATCTGTTACCAAAAGACATTTACTAAAATACAAACAGTAGTTTAGATCTAAAATCTACAGATTTGGTGACATGCCGATCAGGCACCACACGACGTACTTTATTCCGAACAGTTCAGGAAATGACCTGTATTTGAAGCTCATCATGTGGTCATTTTACTGATTCAATTCCTTTAAGGGGGTCCTATCAGTCCTATAAGGGACCGCCTGGAGATGGTTATTCAAATTTTCAGTAACATCATTTTTAAATTCCTGGGATGAGAGACTACAATTATCTTAAAATTATCAATTGTGTGATATATTTTCAGAATAAAATACTATTGGATTGTGTTTCTATTGCCTGTATTTAGTCTGTTATAAATTTTGTTTCACAGGATGACAAGACACCTACACATATGACATCACCTGGAACGGTTCCTCTTAATCTCCGTTTGAGCAGTGCTGTGATACGACGTACTGATGATGGAACATTTCACGTCACTGGTAACTGAGAATTCGAAATCATTATATATTCACAATCAGCTTGAAATTCTATGCTATTAGTCACATTCTGATAATAATGCTACATATATACCACCGTATATCCCCGTGTATAATGCGATGTTTTTTCTTAGCTATTCGTGTCACAAAAAGGCACCTCGTATTAAACATAGATGTAGAATTTAATACAATTTTTCAGCTCTCTAGCGGTAAGTTCAGCGGTAAGTTCTCTAGCAGTAGAACGTATCTGTAAACGTAGGCCAGTCAGCGTGTTTGGTAAGCAGGCCTATACACACGATACAACAAGACTTTGCCTTTCCAACTAGTAGCAAACAAGAGACATTCACCCAATGCTGGTACATTGTTGGGCCACCGTCTGCGACGCTGACACAACATTGGTCCAGCATTGGGTGAATATGTCGTGTTTGCTGGGAGCCCCCGTCTCACATTCCCGCCGACGCACGTGGCACCTTTGACAACCACGGGCAGTTAAATGACGCCGTTAGTCTGCAACCAATTCACACTCCTGACCTGTTCATTTATATTAATAATGATTTAATCTAAGATCGCCTTTCATATGGGAGTGTTCTATTGTGTACGACAAAACTGAACATGATATTTTCCTATTGGAATGCGAGAATGCGTTGACAAAATATAACAAGATATCACTGATTATATTTCCTATCGCAAATTCTATACATGTAGGCCTCAGAATGTCCATATTGCTGGGATAACATTAACGCCTACCGCTGTTACCGCTAATGATCGATATTGAGCAAATGGTGGTATCTGTTAGCTGTAGTTCATAGAGCGCTGCTGTGTTCACCCTGACACCTTATACAACCAAACACCTCTTGTGTCTAGACAATGCGGCTAGTCTGCAAAAGTTTTACAATCACATTTCATCTTGGAATGTTCTTATTTGAGCATGACGATATTAAAATATGGTCTTTGTTCAAGATTAATTAAAATAATATAAATTTGTCGGCGTAATATAAATACCGGTATTTAAAAATCTGTGTGTATATATATGTAGCCTATGCAGGCCTCAGAATGTCTGCCCACCGAGACAGGCCCGATGACATCCACTGTGTCGTGGAAAATAAAAATAAAGTATCTGCTTACTTTACAAGTAAGCAGATACTGCCCTTTGGTTTTGCAGAGCTATACTGTTGCCGCTGTTCCCGTCATTAAGCATCGTGTATGCAGGTGTCACGGCGTATTAGTAGAATAAGATAATATCCATGCCTCACATTTAGATGCCCCGGAACGCTGCCGACCGGGATGCTGCCGACATCCAAAATTTGAAGTCGTATTATACAGAGGGGTAGGCGTTTTTCAGGTCATCCGAGGCCTCAAATCTTAACTCTTATTATACATGGCGTCGCACTATACGCGGGGATATACGGTACATATATACAGGGTATGTATATCCCCATGTATATATCCTAATAAGGGATTCGAAAAAAATCTGCTTTCACAAATCACATTTTATTAAGGTTCTATCAAATCTGGCTGGACACATAACAGTCAAGGTCATGATGGCTTGACCCAGAACAACACAAACACAGACAAATTGTTTTTGTGATGCAGAGGGAGGGAGTATTTTGGAGATTTTTATGGCCTCTACTACAGTGGGGGAATAATCAGCAAAATTATGCTGCATGCCTGCCATGACGGAGTTCGGGGATTCGTCTCCCGCTCTGGTACATGTATGTATTCAGATTACATGTACAGTACTAACAAAAACAAAATTCAGGTAGTGTGCTAGGCCTCAGACTGCTCGTTCATTCTTAACCATAGAGCACTGAGCTGAGAAATTTAAATTTTCAGCCACTTTGTGTCTCGCTACTGCGATCCACAACTTCCATGGTTCCCGCAGTTCATTAAAAATTATTAAATTGGAAAACAGGACTTCAAGTCATTATAAAGTCATTAAATTTGATTGTTAGTCATTATAAGTCATTAAAAATGAGGAAATCAGTGATTATATGGACTCTATGTACGATCATCAGTCAGCCGGTTCTAAGAAAAACTACTGGTTTTCTGCTAGCGTTGAAGTCAGTGTCACCTATCATTATTGTCGGAAGGTACATGCAGTATGCTTCCAGATCTAACCGTTATTTTGCGCTTAAAATACATAAGTATTAATTTGTTTATTTTCATCAGTAAAAAATCATTAAATTTCAAGTGAAAAAGTCATTAAAAGCCATTATTTTTAGAAAGAGTAGAGTCGCAGGAACCTTGACTTCAAGTGGCTAAAAATTTGTGTTATTTGTGAAATTTAGGTCTCAACATATATCAGTGATTCATGATTTAAAGCATATTTTATTTTTAAAACTAATTAAAACTAATTATACAGGTGCCAACAAAAACACAGAATATCTACTTTGGTCAGTGTTGTAAAGAGTTAACCCTTAGAGCACTGAGTCAAGAAATTTAAATTTTCAGCCACTTGAAGTTGTGTCTCGCTACCGCGATCCACAACTGAAAATTAGTTTAATTTGCAAAATCTAGGTTGAAATGTATATGATTCTCACAGCTTTCAGACATATTCAATTTTTAAAACCTGGTTATACAATGAAATTAAAACATGAGAAAACAATACTATTGTCAACTGTAGTCGACATCAGTGTGCTAAGGGTTAATTGTAAATTCTGCAAATTTGTTTGTTGCAGCTCAGGCTAGAGAGATGACTCGTCCGTGGCTGTCTTCAGAATTATCCAGTCCTGTGTCCAGCAGCGGCGCACCCACCAGTAGTCTGAATGGCAGAACTGACTCACAATCACAATTACATGAACTGATGGAAGAGAACGCAGAGCTACGTAGTCAAATCCGACAAGTAAGACTTGAGCAAGGCTGTTTGCGACAGCTGGAACAACCTGATGGCCCAATGGCCTCCATGCAGAAGGAGAATCAGCAGTTGAAAGAACAACTTCAGAAAATACGCAGCTCTCAATCACTGGAGGCTGTTAGTAAAAAGGATTATGCAGGATTAAAGGCAGAAAATGGCCAAATGTCAGCCATAATTGTAGAACAGAAAACAGAGGTGGCGACGCTTCGACAAGAGCGTGAAAGTCTCTTAGCGGCTATACAGATGCTTCAGAGCGAGCTAACTGCTTCAGAGGACATGAGAACTAGAAATTTTGTAGCGTAAGTTACCCGGTAATGAATTAGATGTAAAAAATTATGCTTGTAGTATATCCAGGTACAAGACACGATAGCTCGTGCAGCTCACAAATTATTTTTAAACAAAATTCCATAGATACACATTGAATATTGTGTATATGTTTTCTATGTTACATGTATACAATAAATATGACCAGACCGTGCTTAATACTGTGTATTGGCATTGTCTTCTGTAACTTTACAGCAATCACCAGCCATTGACCCAATGTTGTTTTAATGTTGGCCCACTATTTGTGATGCTGGACCAACATTATGCCAACATTGGGACAATGTCTCGTGTTTGCTGGGTACAGCAATCCACTGATAAAGCAACAGTATACTATTTATGACATGTTTTTCAGATCTATTGAATATATACTTGCCTTCAGGGAGCTGTGATACCTTTTCAGCATTCCATTGGGACGCTTACATACTTGAAATTTACCCCTTTGGACTCAATGTACCGATATATTGGTATTTTTGTGACTTCATATATACCGAAGTACCGCTATATCAGTATGAAATCAACCATTTAGGTCTGACATAATCACAAATATTGTGTAATGAAGTTGAAAAACACAATAGAACACAAATTATAAATTAAATTATGACGTCATAATTTACTGTCCCAACAAGCCACACCATTATAATAATATTAGGAGTATCACTTTATGAATTCGGTCGGGATAATTTTGTAGACCCTTTGAAAATTTACCACTTAATAATGGCCAATAATAATATCCTAATATGGCCAATAATAATATCACCAATAGGGCCTACTGCTTCAGAAGGCTCGGGTGGAGAGGCAGCTATCCCCAGGAGGCTCGGGTCCAAAGGGTTAAAGCTTAAACCGAAATAGAGCTCTCCTAAATAATATAATTGCACAAATCATAATTTTTTTAGAAATCTATTTGCAGTCTTGTTTTGACTCTTTGAGATGCAGCATACCTAGCAAGGACATCGTTTTATGTACACCAGTACAAGTTTTATATAAATTATTTTTCAACTGTGCTTTGAATGAAATAGAAAGTATGCCACATGTATATTAATATTTCAAAGCCAGGTTAAAAATATTGCAACCGTGAAAGATAATTTTGATGGCTCACTCCTCCAGATAATGCTATTCAATTGTTTAGGAATATTTGTTCAATATATGTTTTTCTTGAGTAGCATAACCGAAAGGAATATGTTGAGAGAAATTTTGCTGAATTATTATCTGGGTGTTATTGCGTTCTTTTAGTTGGTATATATTATTGTAGGAATTCTAAATTTCTATATTTATTCAATGACTGTATAATTTATTGTTAACATACTTTTATATCATTGCAATTACTTGCAGATTTCATCATTTGTTTTTGATCCATGTATATTATGAATTTTATACATAGTAATCAAATAATGAACAGTGAATTTACAGAATGTTATAGTATGTCAGTGTTGGTTAAAAAAATGTTAGAAGATAATGTAGATGGTGTCCTAAAGGCATTAAATGAATGACATATTGTCATTTTATAGGTTTCACATGTTGTCCTACATCTAGATGTGAACATTAATCTGGGAGTGGATTGTTTTGCACCAAATAGACAGCACAGCCGCACATTATAAAATATTTACTGTAAATCTGCATTTCTCTCAGAGGGGCATGTCGTGTGTTAAATTCTACATCTGGCACCTGGGAAATACAATTCTTTAGCCCCAAAAAATCAATTTATATCTGCAAGTTAAGTTTATTGTTTAATCTCCACCTAATCCGATGTTCGAAATATACATATGTGACCTTATTTCTCATAAAAATGAGTTGTTAGTTGCAATGCTAGAGCCCTCGAAAGACTAATGACCTTGATTTGATTTCACATAATTGTTGATTACTTTCAGATCCTAAAAATCATCGATATTTGCTTCTATTTACATGTTACCGTGGTATCAGTTTTTACTACATAAGAAATATTCATGCAATGTAAAAATACTGATGACCAAAACCTCTGACATACACTGTTAAAGCTGAAAGTTTTTAAACCAAACTTTTATTATTGAAATATTGGAGTCGAAATAAATATAAATTTTGATTTGTAATTTTAATCTTATTGTGTGCTATTTTAAAAAGTGAAGAAAAAGAAGTGTACAAATCATCTTTTTGAACTCCAAAGCCATTTTTTCAAATTGATCATATTTTTGCAGTCATATTTTCACAGCTAACCACACTAGCGAGTGATATATAGCGTCTTAAATATCTAATTTTGTTTAGATTGAGGATCTGTTAATATCTAAAAATTGAAATCAGCGAATTACGATTCCTTTTGACAGATAGGGTCACCTATATGTGATGTATTTTGCAAAAAAAAATTTTTTAATCTTGTCTTCCCTTCATCAAGATCTAGACACTACATGGTCTAGACCTTGTTGACTGGAAGGTGCGTAATCTGGGTGATATCTGTATGCACACAGAGGGCTATGTGTTATTCATTGTGACAGTTTTGTTGATATGTTATTGGCCTCTTGCTCTGCCACTGCACTGGTAGTAAAGTAGCTGCTACATGTATATAGGTATTATATACATGTATATTGTGTATAGAACATATATGGCTCTAAGTCATCTTGTTAAAGACGTGTAAATAAAAATGTTAATGGTGTTGTCAGCCTGTGATCTCGGATAAATCCATACTTAGTCACGTTGCACTGATTAAAGCAAATATTTATGCAGTATTGACTGATACTATTTCCTTTTTTTAATTCTTTACCAAGTTGAAGTTGTTGCTTGCAACCAGGTCACAACTTCAAGTGTGTAAATGTTACTGATATTTCATCAATTTGAGACCTTCAATTTGATGTTATTGCCGACAAAACATGTATCCTCCCGAAGAACTTATTTAATATGCCAATAAAATGTAGAAATATATTGGCTATTGACACTTGAGAATGTAATTCATCAATATTCCAAAACGATTTTTAAGAAATCCGGACTGGGTCATTGTGTTGAAGGATACCAGAGCTGAGATTGTGAAATTGGCTTAACCCTTACAGCGCGGGGATCGACTTTAGTCGTCAGAATCTGACATCTGAAGACATCAGATTCTGATGACTAAAGTCGATCCCCGCGCTGTAAGAAGAAAACTATTTATGATAATCGTAGACCCATAACATAGGTATTCAAATGAATCAGAAAGAGCTAACTAAGACATTTATGATGATTTCAAATTGAAAAACACCCTTTGGTTGCGATGTTTTTTTACAAATTAATTCAGCGCTTTAAGGGTGAAGATTCATCTTATTTGCATTTGAAATTACATTCTCACTATGCTTTCTATCATAAGTCCCATATATACATTATGTTTTCTGTGTGATCAATTGATGTAAAGCTGTGTATTCAAGTATTATTTGACTAATTTTCTGTTTATATTTTTGCTAAATTCTCGCATGTATTTAAATCATTTTTTTACATGTTTACATTAATTGTTAGCAGAAACATGCTATGATCTATACATTTATCATCTTTCTGTCTTTTTGACCTGAGTGACTGAAATAATTATTAATGTGATACTGCTTAACATAATCTCTTTGTTTTTTTATCTAACTATTAATTATCTATTTTCATTACCATGATTAATACTGTGAATTTAGGATGAATGCTGGGCGAGTGTCTCCGGTTGCGGTTGTGTCAACCGGTTAGACATCAGTCAAACCTCTTGGAGAAATACACATTTCATATTTGTTTTGAGCATATTTTTATTTTATATAAAAAAAATATGTGAAAAGTAATATTATCTGTTAATTTATTTGTGTTATGCACATCTTATTCTATTGTTACTATGGCACACAGCATTAATCAATTAAAATTTATCGCCCCAGTAATCATATATATTGATTCTCGCATATTCTTATGGATGGAAAATCTAAAAAGTATTCAGGATAATCGCATAATGGTACCAGTTAATGCTATTTTGATAGAAATGATATGGAGCACAAAGTTTGATCTTGAAGCTGAGACCACCCTTTGTGCATGCTATGTCCACAGTAAGAAATTTGAGAGTAGATTCACTTTCACGTAAGTTCCATCGGTTGTTGGTCCACTCTGTCAAAAGCCAGATTATGCATTTACTTTTCTTCTGTTCACATCTTGTATTTATGCGCTCATATAGATCACTGCTGATTAGTTTACTTTCAGTTTTTAAACTGTTTGAGCACCATGCATGACTAATAGTTTTCAACAATTTGTATTATGTCTGTTTAATTAGCAATCATTGCAAATAATTTAAGTGGGCACTCAAAAGGCTAATTATCAATGTGATTATCTATAAATTGGTATTGCTCAATTATTTATCAAGTTTCCAATACACTTAGCGGTAGTACATCCAGTCATTTTTGTCATCAACATGATATCATTTATTATAATATTAATTAATTATTCCTCATTGATTTTAATATTCATGAGTATGTTTTTAAATTACATTATACAAATTCAGGTGATCTTGGCTGCTGTTTCCCCTGTCGGGGTTTTGTAATTCAAAGGGATTAATATTTCTTAGAAATATTTGAAGGTGATTCCAATGAATTGAACCTAGATTGCAGAACATGTATCAGAGAAGAGGTGTTTAACCCTTTCAGCGCAGTGACCATCTTTATACGTCAGAATCTGACATCTGTGACGTACAAAGACGATCCCCGCACTAAAAGAATTTGAGTAAGGGTAGGCCCATAATATATGTATTCAAATGAAATGGAAAGAAGTGACGAAGACATGGTGTAACCCTTAGAACTCTGAGCTAACCATTTTAAATTTTCAGTCACTTGAAGTTGTGTCTCGCTACCGCGATACACAACTTCAAGTGACTGAAAATTGGTTGGATTTGATCATTTTAAGTCAAAATATGCATGATTATCACAGATTTGAGACATATTGATCTTTGAAAATCTTGTTATATAAGGTCATTAAAGCAAAAGAAAACAATACTATGGCTGACTATGGTCGACATCAGTGTTCTAAGGGTTAAACAAAAAAATTCAGCGTTGTAAGGATTAAATAAAGTAATTCAGCATTGTGAGGGTTAAACCTAGAGTTCTGAACTAATCAATTGTATATTTTCAGTGACATGGCAGGTGTGTCTCACTGCCGCGATTCACAACTTCAAAGTCCCTGAAAATTAACTGAGATCTGTGAAATTCAAGTCACAACATATTGATCATGATGTATCACAAATTGAAGACATGTTTTCAAACTGGTTATAAAAGTGCTGATAAAATCACAAGAAGATCACTCTAGTCAACATCAGTGAACAGATAGCGACTAGGGTCATAAAAGACAAATTTCTGTTTTGATTGAAAACTTGATGGATTGTGACGTGTCTCTTTATTTACTCTTGACAGTCTCTTTGTCTTGGTTTAATTGCTAGATTAACTCTAGCAATTTTTTTTCAAATTTAATATGACTTTGTATTCTTTGTATAAACTTGATACATGTACATCACTTAATTTGCTATATGGATATTATTACTCTATTTTCCCTTTTCAAAGCATTTGTTTCTAGTTTTATTATATTTTATAATAATTTAGTGCTGTATTTCTCCTATGTCCGACTTCAGTTTAATCGTGTACATATACAAAATAGTTCTTGGGTGACTTATGTTCTAATCTTGGCAAACTTATTGAAATACAAAAAGTGTTTAAACTTCTAATATTTGCTTTGTGAATTCATCAGATTTTCTAATTCGTGTAAACTAAAAATCATAGGTACAATTGCAGAATAGCAATAATATAATGTGGTTAAAAACTGTTAATATGAAAGCATGTGCAGTGTAATACCACTAGATCTATTGAAACTGACAATTTTATCCACACATTTAAAAAAAAGACATTGAAAGTATGTATTTTTTACATTTTTAAGGTATATTGTGTGTAATAAGTAAATGTTAAAAAATATTGAGTTATTTTGACACGTAGATTGTCTGTTTCATACAAAAGTTAGATATTTTTTGTTTCTGTAAAATTGTGAAAAAGAAGAACTACCGGTAGTTTGTTAACTTAGTTGCAAAACCAAATGTCATTATTAAATGTGTACTCCCAGTACTTTCCCCGTTTTAAATCATGTTTTTTATGCCTAACACAATTACTTGTATCACTGGTAAAACAAATTAACTTATTTTTAATTTCACTTTTAATTTGCTCTAAAAATGATTATTTCATACTTTATTTGTATGGTAATTTACGGGTTCAATAAAAATAAATGATACATTTTATCAGTCAGCATTAATTGCACATTTGTATATAAAATAATTCATATGGTTATATGCATAGTTTGATGGGAAACATTTACAGCCAATGAGGGTCGACTAACATATATAACAGTAGCAGTGAACAGATGTTATGTAACTTCCGACTGGTGGATACTAATGGGATACTAATGGGAAATGATACATATATAATAGGAGAGAAAGAGTAAAGCATTTGCCCAGTGTTTAATTATTCAAATTGATATATATCTTCTTATTCTAAAAACCATCCTGGACTGACAGACTACAATTGCATATTGTCATATTGTACATATAAAAAGGTGGCCTGTACTGCACTTCTGTGCTCACGATTGGCTATTCATGGCAGAATCTGCTCTTTATAGATATGGACTATGTGGACCAATTCGCCTAACCGCCGTGACCAAGGTTACTGTACCTGATTACACTGCGCACAAACGCAACACGCTCTCAATAAACATATGACAGTGGCCTTGTCTTGTTTCGATGCTGGATAGCAATCTGCGACGCTAGCCCGGCATTGAAACAACACATTCTCAAGTCTAGTCCCAACAAACACAAGATGTTTAAGTCGCAGAAAGTGTACAACAGTGGTTTAACATCTCGGGTTTTCTCTGCACCAGCAGCTTACTCATCAAGCGGGGCAGTATAAATAAGGCAGGGTTGCCATCAGGATTAGCGAATGTAATGAAATGAAATGAATGTAATGAGACAAACATGAGTAATTTTCACCCACTTGAAGTTGTGGGTCGCGGTAGCGAGACACAACTTCAAGTGGGTGAAAATTCAAATAAATGAACTTAGAAGGATGAGGGTTATTATAAACCTGAAAACGCAGGACAATTTATAAAAAAAAACCTGAATTGTTATGAAAAACAACGTACTTTTCAGGCAGTCAGGAAAAAGTTATTAATTTGCTTTAAAAGAATACTTTACATTTTAATCATAAAAAGTCGGTGAAAAGTCAGGAATTTTTGTTTTTTTTAATTTTTTGGCAACCCTGATACTAGAGTCTGTTCTGCATTAGTTTAATCTTTGATTTCTCTTTAGTGGGTATCATTATGTTAACCAATCAGAGGCACTCCAGTTAAAGCTGTCCCGTAGGCTGATAAAGTTTATCTTAGAAATTAATTCCATCTCAACTAATGTTGTTACTGATCATCATTGCAGTGTTTGAAAAAGTGTATTTTTAAAAAACCAGATGATTCAGATAAAATTCAAACGCACAAGTCCCACATGATGGGTGGTATAGTGCTCGGTATAACGACCACAGGCGGTCTGTATCTGTGATCAATATCAATATACAAACCGTGTAGCTTAGTTTACAGGATTGTATGTGAACATTGGAAATCAAAATAACCCAGCAGACACAAGACGTTGAATCAATGTCGGTTAAATGTTGGTCCAGCGTCGTAGACGGTGGACCAACGTTAAACCGACATTGAATTAACGTCTTATGACTGCTGGAAAACCACTGGGCACACGCCTATGTTGCGACGTTGAATCAACGTCAATTACACAACAACGCCGTCTGGCCAGTGGTGTAGGCAAGCAGTCATGCATACCCAGTAATCACGAGGCATTGTTGGGCCAGCGTCGTAGACGATGGGCCAACATTAAAACATAATTGGGTCAATGCCTCGTGTTTGTTGGGTAATCACTTCAGTTGTATCTATAGACAGTGTGATGTAACTTTTTTAACAAATAGTTGTGTAATATAGCATTGTTATGCTTCTTTGGAAAGGATCGCTCGAGGTTTCTGTACCATACAACGCTTCGTTAAATCAATCGGTTCAGAATGGGGTAAATATCTGCGTGCAATATCTTTGTCTACTCTTTTCTTTCACATAACAAGTGATAATACAAATGATCAATAACTATTTATGTATTCTTTAAATTAACTGACGACAATGCGCGATGTAAGAATGTTATCTAGCAGTATTTAATCTGTTACACTACCGGGTACATTGATTACGAGAAAATAATTATTTTTTTGTTATTACCTTGTTAAATAATCAAGTAATTGAACAGTGATTTTAAAATGTAGATGTCCGCTTTTAGTCCTCTCAGAGTCACACTTCGCTATTTCACAACAACTCTTGTTTATGTAATATTTTACTTCAGTTACAAGACACGGTGCCTGTTTACCAATCAATATTATAACTTTATTGTGAATACATCACTTTCATGCATAGTCCCTAGACCTCCTATGACCAATCTGTTACTGTGTGCGCGAGCATGTGAACATATATGAGCTACATAAGACTGTGTGTGTTATTTATATTTATGTAGTCTTATTACATACACCAGATGTGCGTACATCACTGTTCTTGGACCTACAATGTAAGTGTAATCTAAGCCTACGTTAGTAGTTTGTTACGAATTCTTGATTTATAAAAAACCCAAGTTTATCACACCCACTCGATAACCATAACACTTATGTCGCCGCTTAGCAGCAATCAGACAATTATATATATGTGTCTGTTATAATTGTTTATAACACATTACCACAGGGTATTCGTTTTAACCCTTGTCCTGCCGAATTGTTTCAAATTATTTTTCATTTATTTAAAGCTGGAATTGCTAACGCAATTTCCAGCTTCAAATGACGAAAAATATTTTTATTTAAGAAAAATAAACATCTCTCAAATTGAAATATTTGATTAGCTGAGCATCTACCACTGGATATTTGTTCAATTTCTGTGGCATTTTATCTGGGTTGAAACTTTCTTGAAAACGTATATATCCGGGTCCAGCAAGACAAGGGTTAAGAAAAAAACTTGAGACCTTCCTCTGATGTTGTCTTGCCATTTCCATTGAAATACTATTTTGTTTGATCGGCGGTTTAAATAGTATATTTGTATTAGCCCATGTGCTATTTTGAAATCTTAATAAATATGTTCATACCATGCACGGATCCGGAGGGCGCATGCCCCCTCCCCCTCTTTTGGGCCAAATTATTTAAACAGTGGGGCAGAGCCCCTAAGCCCCACGCCCCTCTTTTTTCAAATCCTTGATCCGCCCCTGTATGCCGAATAGTATGCCTACATTTAGAGAAACATCAGTCTCAGTAAAATATATTATTTCCTTCCTCTTTTGAAGCTGGTTAATCTTCTGGCTTAAATTAATATGAAGATTTTCAAACACATATGAACGTTCTTATTTCTGAAACATCGTGGGTAGCGGCTCCAAGTCGGCCACGCTGCTGAAACGTAGGACCTACAATCATGCTTGTCTTATAATATAAGTATATTATATATATTGGGATGACAAACAGAATGACATTTTGTAAAATAAATCTGCCTGCTTTTAATTTTTTTTCTTGTCTGTGATAAAATATATCTACTGTAAATCAACTGGGAGAGTACATCATATCATCACAATAATATTTGAATATGTCGGATATTTCTAAGTGAAAGATTAATTCCTATGCTTGTATTTAACGACGTTGGCCCAACAGTAAACCAGCGTTGGGCCAACATCTCATGTTTGCTGGGTAGGTACGTCGGTCTTGGTCGACATTCAGCTGTTTATAAAACAGTACATGAAAACTTAGGATATGTTTTACAATTGTTTCTCTCACTTTGATATCCATACCTCCTATTGGTACAGCAATTATGTAGGTGGAAAATTTATTGGTTCTAATGATGTGAGCCGCATGGTATACACTATTATTTTCAATGTAACTGCTGAGGTGAAAGCCATTCTGAGCACAGGCTCTACACGGAGCTCTGGTCCGACTGGCCTTCATCCCACGTAATATTATGTATACCAATACCAGACTGTTGTTTGTTTGTGCTATAGGCCTACGAAATAGCATGGCTCTATTTTCCGACTAATGTTTTGAATAAGAATGTGGTATAGTAGAATCAGACAGAATAAATCAGTGTATACATATTGTTGTTTTGATGTTCACACCTTGATCAGCTAGTTTTTTAATCAGTTGAAAAAGTGAAAAATGAGATTATTAGACATAATAGAATAGCCCTTTTATGTATAGTACCAAAGTAGGCCTATTATCGTGATTAATTTTGTGTTTGTGGGCTTTCCATTTGTATACCGTGGATGATTTTTCGCAGCTAGGCATGCAGACTATAGTCGTACTATGCAAGCGATATTTCGTAAGTTCTTCATTTGAAGTTTTAAACAAATGCCACATTTTAACAGCGGTGTTTCTGGCTAGCAACCATGGTTATTAACGGCGATCGGTTAATGGCGTGTCATAATTTTGACGGATGCTGTGTTTTCCAAAGAACGTGCAACACGCTGTTTTACGTGACAGGGTGATTCTCACTCGACATAACTAGCGGCCTTCGTATAGGGATTGGTGGGGTTTAGATACTTGAAGCAGTGGCGGATCCAGGATCTGAAAAAAAGGGACGCCCGGGGTTGTGTGGGCTTGCTAAGATTTTTTTTGTAAATTTTATTTTAGCCAATTTAGGGGTCATTTTAAAGTATTTGCCGAAAGTAGGGGGGGGGTCCCAGCAGGCACAACGACGTAATTGTTTTAACGCTGAAACGACGTTGAAAAATAGCAAACTGACGTTGAAACGACGTTGAAAAAAGGTTTCATATGAAATTTGTTCAACGTCATAATTACAACGTGATTTCAACCCAATTGCAACGCGATTTCAACCTGATTTCAACATCGTTTCAAGCATGACGTCTATACGACGTTGTAATGATGTCGGTTTTTCTTGTTAACACGACGTCAGAAGTACGACGTCGATGTGACGTTGTATAGAGGTTAGCCGACGTCGCCACGTGATTTAAACCTCCTATCCACGGTGAAACAACGTCACGTGCAAAAAATTGCCTGTTGCCTCCTGCACCCCCCCCCCCCCTGGATCCGCCACTGTTGGCAAATGGCATGTCTTTGTTTTAGCTCTGTTATATCTTTTTGAGTGTTTGAATGAGTGAAGGCAACGTTCCGATAGATTACAACTTTTAGAAACATACGTTGGCAACGTAATCAGGTTTCGAAAAAGACGAATTATGACAAAATGTCGGTCATTACATTTTTAGCTTGGAGATAGAGTCTCCAAGTTTTTAAGCTGAGTTTCAGGGAAAACGTCTGTCGTTAACCGGAAGTCGTTATCTGTTCTGCCTGTGCAAATTAAGTCAAAAGGCATTATCTGCTGCCTGGTAAACTAGTCATTTACTGCTTTTTACCTGGCTCTTCCTGCCATAGCGCTGCCAAAAGGCCGTATTTGCTCACTTGTAAATCGAGTACATACTTCCTTTTCGCTGATGTCACTGCCTTCTTTTTGTTTGTAAGAGCTATTTCAATAGACAGTATCTGCAAACTTGTAAAACAAGCAGATACTTGGTTTCGGCTGTGTGCAGAAGTGTCATATACCCAGCTAACACGAAGCATTAACTACGAGGCAATCTTGTTTTAATGTTGTGCCGTCGTTAAAGACGACGGGCCAACATTAGAACAACATTGGTTCAATGCCTTGTGCTTGCTCGGTCCCTGCTGTTTGTAGTAAGTCAACATGATGCACTGAATCAATGTTGGTTAAATGTTGTGCCATCATCTATGGCACTGCTCCAACATTGATCTAACATTGGGTCAGTACATCGTGTTATGGTGACTCCCGGCAAAAACGACCTTCACCCAATGCCGTTTTACTGCTAAGCCAAGGTTGTAGACAATGGGCCAGCATTAAGCTAGCAGTGGTAGCACGTTTGTCATGTTAATGCCGATATACGGGTGGTCCAATGCTGGGCCAGCGTTTTAGATGGTGGGCCATCATAAGGCTAGCGCTGTGTCAACGTCTTGTGTTTGCCGTGGAGCTGTTACACGCGAAGCTGAAAGGCAAGTCTGTGGCTGGGAGGGATAACTGCCCCCTCTCTCCCACTGCTGACATACACACCGCTGCCCTCTACAGTGTTATGCAATATACAACTTAGATCTTGACTAAGACATTTATCTTCAAAATCATCAATTTTCCTAATTTTAAAAATAGATATTCGGCCTTTGTAATGAAAGGCAATGTAAATTGATATAATTTATACATTTCTGGCGTGAAATACGACCGAATAACGTGTTTATTGCATGTTGTGTGAAGTCATGATGATTTCATGTCTTAATGGGCGCCGGCCGCCATGATCTTGATACACGCTGTCACGTATAGGGACTTAATTACATATTAAGAATATGCTAAGTGAACCCTAGCACCCGAAGTGTGCTAAGCGTGAGATAAAGGCATCGAAGCTTCTATAAAAACTGCTTTTAGCCTTTCCAAATTCTCCATTAGTATATAATACTAGCTTAATACTTGAATCAGCCAGTAGCTACCCTGTATCTCGTGTCTTATCTTTCAAAATCTGAATGAAAAGGCTAATAAAGTTGTAATTTAGCAGATCCTTTAAATAAACGTTTGAGACATTTTTTAACTAAATCTATGTCTCTGGTGCACATTTAAATTCACTTAGCATGTTGACATACCGCATATCCCCGAGTATAGTGTGACGCCATGTATAATACAAGATAAGATATGAGGCCTCTGATGACGGGAAAAACGTCTACCCATAATCAGTGATAATACGACCTCAAATTTTGGATGTCGGCAGTGTCCATGGGTTATCATAATATCACAGAACTGGAATTCAGTTCTGTGATAATATGATGTAAGCCTATACATATTACCTTGTTCTACTAATACTATAGCGCCGTGACACAACACAGGACAGACATCTGCATACACGATACTCAATGGCGGCAACACCGGCAACAGTTTTTTTGGCAGGCCTGCATAGGCTACATATACACTGTATGAAATGTATTCAGTCAGATTTTAAAATATTTATATTTCGCCTACATATTTACATTATTTTAATTCATCTATTAGAAATACCATATTAGCTCCCGCCGTCACCGTAGGTGAGCGAAGGGAGCTATGGTTTCTACCTCCGTTTTTTTTTGGCCTCTTCTTTTGCCTATAACTTTGTGAGAAAATAAGCTAGGATAACAATTTTTGGTATGTGGGTTACTTCCAGGTGGCTAATGGACGGGTTAAAATATTTTTAATCTGAATTAAATACGTAAGGTTGCAGAGGAGAAAATGATGATGTGACGGCGTTGGGCCGTTGGGCCGTCCGTAAACAATTCGTTTCCGGAGCATATCTCTGAAAGTACTTGTCCGATTGTCTTCAAATTTTACACACAACACCCCTAGGGGGTCTAGTTGTGCCTTTTGGGGTATTTGAACTTTGACCTACTTCTGGTTCAGAACTATGACCTATTTAGACGTTTTGACGCGCACTTCGTTTCCGGAGCAGATCTCGAAAAGTACTGGGCCGATGACAGTCATATTGCACATACATGTTCTCTAAGGTCCCTAGCTGTGCCTTTTCAGGTTTTTGGACCTTGACCTTGAAGTTGACCCAGCACTTTGACCTAATTTATAACATCGGTAAATCCGACTGAAAGATTTTGCGGAATATCATGAAAACCGCTCAAGATAGCTACACCATTACTATAAAACAAATTGTGAGGTTTCAGGAGAGGATGCATCTTGAAAAATTTCAAGTCGATAAAATTAAAAATGGCCGCCTATCGGCCATTATTCACATCGACAGGCCTGATATTGCGGAATATCATGAAAACCGCTCAAGATAGCTACACCATTAATATCAAATAAATTGTAAGGTTTCAGGAGAGGATGCATCCTGAAAAAATTGAAGTTGATAAAATTCAAAATGGCCGCCTATCAGCCATTATTCACCTCGACAGGCCTGATATTGTGGAATATCATGAAAACCGCTCAAGATATCTACACCATTACTATAAAACAAATTGTAAGGCTTCAGGAGAGGATGTATTTTGAAAAAAATCATTTTGTAAAAGTTCAAAATGGCCGCCAATCAGCCATTATTCACTTTCACATGGCCGTTATTTGGTAAACTGTGCTAGATGGCTAGACCATTACTATAAAACAAAATGTGTGATTTCAGGAGAGGATGCATCTTGGAAAAATTTGACTCGATAAAATTCAAAATGGCCGCTTATCGACCATTATTCACTTTCACATGGCCGTTATTTGGTCAACCGTGCTAGATGGCTAGACCATTACTGTAAAACGAAATGTGAGATTTCAGATGAGGATGCATCTTGAAAAAAATTGACTTGATCAAATTTAAATGGCCGCCTTTTCGGCCATTATTCATTTTCACATGGCTGATATTTGGTAAACCGTGCTAGATGGCTAGACCATTACCTGATTACTATAAAACAAAGTGTGAGTTTTCGGGGGAGGATGCACCCTGAAAATTTTTAACTTATGAATTCAAAATGGCCGACAATCAGCATTATTTACCTCGATAGGCCTGATATCAGGTAAACCGTGCTAGATAGCTAGACCATCACTATAAAAAAAAAAAAGTGACGTTTCGAGAGAGGATGCCTTTTAAAAACTTTCGACTCAATCGAATTCAAAATGGCCGCCTATCGGCCACTATTTACTTGCACATTGCTGATATTTGGTAAACCGTGTTAGATAGCTGGACCATTACTATAGAACAAAATGTGAGATTACAAGAGAGGATGCATCTTGAAAAAAATTGACTCGATCAAATTCAAAATGGCCGCCTATCGGCCATTATTCACTTTCACATAGCCGGTTTTTAGTAACCGTACTAGATGGCTAGACCATTACTATAAAACAAAATGTGAGATTTCAGGAGAGGATGCATCTTTAAAAATTTTGACTTGATCAAATTCAAAATGGCCTCCTATCGGCCATTATTCACTTTCACATGGGCGATATTTGGTAAACCGTGCTACATGGCTAGACCATTACTATAGAATGAAATGTGAGATTTCAGCTGAGGATGCATCTTGGAAAATTTTGACTTGATCAAATTCAAAATGGCCGCCTTTAGGCCATTATTCACTTTCACATGGCCGATATTTGGTAAACTGTGCTAGATAGCTAGATGATTACTATAGAATGAAATGTGAGATTTCAGCTGAGGATGCATCTTGAAAAATTCTGACTCGTTCAAATTCAAAATGGCCCCCTATCGGCCATTATTTACTTTCACATGCCCAATATTTCGCAAACTGTGTTAGATGTTAGTCCATTACTATAAAACAAAATTTGAGGTTTCGGGGGAGGATGCACCCTAAGTTTTTAACTAAGTTATATCGAATTCAAAATGACCGTAAATCAGCTATTAGTTAACTCGATTGGCCTGATATCGGGTAAACCATGCCAGATAGGTAGACCATTACTGGGATACTGATTAGGATCATTAATTTCAATGGAGGTTTGCAATCTCTGACAGACTGTCTAGTTCTTATCTTACTCTTAGACTGGGCTTCTTAGATCTAGTTGTCTTGCGTCTTGATTTTTGACCTAGACTAGGACTACATTAATAACCCTATACAAAATTGCTTAAATCAAATTCTAATTCGTCGCGGGAGCTCCTGGACTTATGTAGTCTTGTTTTGATATCGTCGTGCTCAAATAAGAACATTCCGTAAATTACTTGCAGACTAGCCGCATTGTCTAGACACAAGAAGTGTGTGACTGTATAAGGTGTCAGGGTGTAATAACCACTGATAGGGCACATGCTACACAGCGACAACAGCGGTAGGCGTTAATGCTATCCCAGCAATATGGACATTCTGAGGCCTACACGTATAAAATTTGCCATATAGGAAATATGATCAGTGATCAATATCTTGTTATATTTCGTGAGCGCATTTCTCTCATTCCAATACATCTTAATAAAATATCATGTTCAGATAGGCCTGCCGTTGTAGGCCTACACAATAGAACACTCCCACATGAAAGGTGATCTTAGATTGAATCAGTATTAATATAAATGAACAGAGCAGTGTGACTTGGTTGCAGACTAACTGTGTCATTTATCTGCCCGTGGTTGTCAAAGGTGCCACGCGCCTCACGTCTCTGGGTCTCCCAGCAAACACGACACATCCACCCAATGCTGCATCAATGTTGTGTCAGCGTCAAAGACGGTGGACCAACATTGTACCACGACTCACTGTCCAATGCCGCTTAAATGTTGGGCCAGCGTTGTCGACAGTGTCCTAGCTTTGACCCAGCATTACGTTAGTGTATCGTGTTCACTGTGGGCATCACAATCGTCGCGAGCTTACCAAACACGGTGACTGGCCTACGTTTACAGATACGTTTTAGACACAATGAACTTACTGCTAGAGCGCTATTTTTTTTTATTAAATTCTACATCCATTTATAATCAGATAATATGAGGTGCCTTTTTGTGACGTGAATAGGTAAGAAAAAACAGGCCTAAATATGATCCAGAACACTTCATTTGAGGCCTCAGATTTATTTTTTTACGGGGGGGGGGGGGGCAGCATGCCCCCGGACCTCTCTAGAACATACGAGGCTGGCTGTGGTGTTTATAAATTCTTGAAAAAATCGGCGGCGCCCCCCCCTCCCCCGTTTGTCAATTCCTCGATCCGCAACTGGGGATCATATACAGTACTTAATATTGCGTTCTGCTTGGCTGTCCAACATGTGACCTGTTTACTTACACTCAATGCTAAAAAGCTACAGTGGACAATACAGTATAGCCCCTATACATGTTGCGTCAATTATTTTTAAAATGTGAATTCTGGGTTGAGTTGTCAAACATGGTCCAATTAAATCAACACTTGAGACACTATGACTTATATTGCGGTGCGACAATTGTTGCCCCGTTTGCATAATTTGTGTCATGTGGACAGTAGAGTCACCATGCTTCGTTACTCATTAAGGGGACATACCCAGGTCTATAATCATAAAAAAATCGGTGATTTTATTTTAGCTTAATAATATGACCATTTAATGTAAACATGTTCATAGACTAGAACTGCAAAAAAAAATTATTTGCGTGCTGCGTACTTACCAGTTAGGCTGGATATAGAGACGAAATTCACATATTTCTTATTTTTGACATGGTTGTCAATAATTAGAAATCAGGAATGTTAAATTTTGAATCAAATGTGATCAATTTACCTTGTGTTGTTTGCCCGACTGTCCGTGTGCCGTCACCATACTCCAGCATACCCAGAGAAAAAACGGCAGAGTGATGTAGTTTTGAATGAATTTGAGTGGAATGGTCTGAAAGTGTCTGAAGTTAATAATTTGAAAAATAGAAAGTTCCTAGAAGCTCTAGCGTCTCATCTTAATTTGTGAAATTTAACAAATTTGGTTGTTTGGAATTTGTCTCTTTTCAGAGCCACCAAAATGCGTTGTGGTGTTTGAATCCTATCTGTTATTTTGTCTTGTTGTTTTGATGGTTTGTGAATTGTGTATTTGAGTGTATGCTTGTTTTCTTGACGTTTTGTGAGTTTTTGTTTGTTGGTGAAAATTATTAATCTGTTATCTATAAGTGTTCATGTGAATGCGTGACATGGCTTGTGAATTGTCACTCACTCACCAACGCGGTGACACGTTGGTGAGTGACAACGTGTCGTGGTGACCTGCTCAACGATGGAAGTGTTGGCCCGTCAACGCCAGCGCGTTGCGCCAATGCTGGCTCAGTGCTGTTAGCACTGGACTGACATTGGCACTGCGTAGCCCCACTCTGATAGCATTTGATGTTTCTATATCTCTCTCACTTGCAGCCAGCGTTGTCCCAACGTTGGTCCAATGCCGTTGGCACGTAACGACACTGACACAGCTCTAGCAATAATCACTGGTTTATTGCTGGTCCTCCGTCTGCAACGCTGGCCCAACATTAAACTAACATTAACAACACATCATAAAAATCATTGATTGGAACCGTTTTGCTAATCAGCAGCATATAGATACCAGCAAGAATCTATAACACACCATCTTGATATCAGTGATCAGATAATGTGTTTGTATACTGTAGATCTGGTAATATTCACGAGGTTTTAATTTTTGCGAGGAGGACTAATTCGCAAATTTAAGAATCTCGCGAAAATTATTAGGCCTATTATAATAGCGCTACCTATCATCGGAAATGACCATTACGGTACTACAGTGAGCTTTAACTACAGCCTCTATAAAGACTCAACAACAATGTATATCCTAACCGATAGTGTGTGAGCGTGAATAAAAATAATGCTGGAATAGAGTATTATCATCGATGTGCATATTTATCGACCATGATGTACAATTGGTGATCGATTTGAGTGCTATGCAAGTCCCTACCCGCCTGCTATTGATGACGATGATTGAAATCGTTTTGCTAATTACCATTAATTTGTATATAACAATACCGCTGTCCACTGTCACCATCCCAACGAGCTCTGGAAGTTAAAACAGTGCTGATTAAACAATGGCCTGGTATTTCTAGTTTTGACCCAACATTTGCACAAGGACGCGTGTGAGTTGAGAAGGTAGGCACGTGTCGTGACCTGAGGTAGACCCACTGTGAGGTAGACCCAGTGGATTACGCCTACTTGTAATAACTATGGATAAGGGGACTCCTTGATTTCACGGCTGAGTAAGTGCCATTAAAACGTGACATTTCAGCTCAGTAACTATCAGTTAGATCTAATTACAACCGATTTTTTTTTTCAAAATCACAAATTCGCGAAAATTGAAACACGCGAAAATCACCAGATCTATAGTATATAACAACAATAAAAAAGGACGGGGGCCCTGTTGAAAGGCCCTGAATAAACAAAAAATGCACTTCTACTTTTGTAATAATAATTACATTGTAGTCCTGTAAAATGATTCTTTGTCAAACATTTTCATTAAGTGCAGTACTTTAGAATGTGTGTAAAATCAGCAAATGATGGGAATCAAATATATAATATAATATGGATATGATGAATAGGATATAAATACATAGTACCGGGTGTATAGGCCTATACATATTTCCTTTTCATGATAATTTATTTCAGAACATAGATATACATTCTCTGACACATCTGTAGCTGATATTTTGCAATGCTGTTGACAAGCGTCAAGGCCCCTGGGCCTCTTGTTGTCTTTTAGATCCACCCGTTTTTCAATGCCATGTTTTCCGTTTGCCAAGATTGACAGGAAAGTTGTATCGAGTCAATGAATTGATTATTTAATTATTTACTAGCCGTAATCTATGACAAAAAGTACCTAACTAAAGTACTCATTAGGATAAGTATGTAAGGTCCCAGATCGTCAAATACGTTGCTAGTTTAACTACAATATGTCATCGGTTCAAAACACCTAAATTGGGCCAATTGACATATTTTACATCTTTGCAGGACATCGTGAACATCGCCAAAATACACAGATTATATTCATGGGATGTTCGTGGCTAGTGTAGTGACAAAAAGGAAGGGATTCTCTTCAGTGTTGATACTTTCAAAAAAAAAAAAAATCATAATCGGACCCTTCATCTAGACCCCCAGCGGCTTGGTCAAAGCCATTATAATAAAGATAAGGTTGTCATTAATTGTATGACCATTCCGAAATACACTTATCGGGTACATATCTTTTTCAAATGGAGGGTGGAGAAAGATAAAAGACTATAGCACACAAGCTAATTAACAAAACAAAAAACAGGCGCTAGTGTGGTCAAAATATAGATATTTCTCTCTAGAGGACTTCTTGAGGTTTGAGAGGGGGAATGACGACAGTGTGACATGCATGCATGCCAACTCGGGGGGTCTGGGGAATCCTCCCCCCCCCCCCCCACAGAACAATTAAAATAAAGGCTCCATTTCATGCATTCTCGGGATATTTTATTTTATGGCCATTTTTAGTCTCAACAATGATAATTTTTTACGTGAAAATCCCACTCGGGGAGGTTCTAAATATTCACTTGACATACAAGTAAAACAACAAATTCGACACTAATTGAACAGATGTTAATAAAAAATAGGTGCAGTATAATCTCCGATATCAGGGGCGTAGCCGGGGTTATGAATATGTGTATGCACAACGCTAGGGGTACAGATTTACGGAGCTTTTCTGAAACGGGGAGGGAGTGGATTCTCCATAATTCATAACTGCCATTGGGGGAACCCCCATACCCGATGTGCGCAGCTCAGCGGACACGGCGGGGGTCCGGGGGCCCTCCCCCGAGGAAAAAATAAAAAAAAGATGGCAAATGGTGGCATCTGGTGGTATTTGCTGTAAAGATATTGATTTATAAATTTTGCGTTTTTTATAATATTTTTATAAAATTTCAAAATTGAATACAGCAACACAAATAAAAATTGAATTATATCAAGTTATAATATTAAAAAAAGTGGGACGTTTCTTTGGACGCTCATATCTAAGACTTGCCTCGATTAATCAGGTGAATAAAAGGTTATTTTGTTATACATCGTGCGCTCAGTTCATTTGTAAAAAAAACAGTAAAATTTTATTGGTATTTTTCCACCTTGAGGTGGATATCGATCTCAGTGACTGCCTGGTTGAAAAAAGTTATTCTCCTGGGTAAAACGAATGTAGTAATCCACGGCCCACATCTTCACGGTGTGTGCTTGTGCATGGCAAGTTTAACGGCACTATAGTCTGAAGTCATATAGGTGCACTAGAATCATGTTAATTTTCAGTTAAAAAGTTATAAATGTCATCATTTGTGAGGGAAAGCAGAAAAAAAGCTAAAAAATGACCTCTTTTTCGCGCGCCCCTATGCCATGAATTTGTGACTGTCAATAAAATTAGAGAAACATATGTTTATTGCATTTGTATCCTACTTTTCCGGCGTTTTACGCAACACCACATAAAGGGTAGAAGTCGTTATTTTGACGACTGCATACTCTCCCTTACAATGTGTACGCACGTGCGTACTGGCGTACGGCTGGCTACGCGCCTGGATATACGTGACATTTTGTACATTGGGTGTGGGATGAAGTGAACTGATACAGATGGATGTCACTTTGGGAAACAACTGGCTCATCTTTTTATAAATTGCTATGGTCATCTATTATATACTTAGATGTGTGTCAAGGTGCTGCATTATAATATTTTGTTCACAATGCTAAGTAAGCATACTAAGGCCTACTTTTTTTTTGGGGGGGGGGGGGGCGCGGGACCAAATTTTGAGATGGAAAAAGGGCTTCCAGGAGGGAACCCTGCCATTCTGTGCGCATTTTGAATATTGCTGCTCAGTATGGGGTAACAGTTCACAACATAATCTTCAGTGCATCATAAAACTCGAGAATTAATACAGGTAGCTATAATTATAATTGAAAAAAATTATTCAACCCCACCATTTTCACTCAATGATGCTGGAAAATTATTTGACGAAATAGTAAAGTATCAACAAGTAAATATTGTTTTCAAATCTCTACAGATTAATGGCCCCGTATTATATGCAAACATGTTTAAATTCCCAAGCAATAATAATTCATGCTATTTCAAGATCAAAAACTAACAATATTTTTTTTATAACACGTTGCCACGGAAAGAGTTTGTGATCCAGGGCTAAGAATAATGGAGATTTTTCACCCTTTTACTAATGATATCCTGGTAGCTATGCATTTCTAGTCCGGAGTTCTTGTGAGGACGTGGAGGACATATCTGAAAGTTAAAAAAAAAAAGTTTTATCTGTGATATATAAAAAAAATGCATATTTCCCCCATCAGATAGCACTGATGGATGTTTCTTGATAGGAAACGACCACAAATAGATCTTTACACTTTTGTACTTGTCCACATCACAAGAAAATCCACTCAAAGTTCACACATTTACAAAATGTTGGTCAACACCAGTGGCGGATTCAGGAATTGAGAGATACAAATAATTAGTAATCAAGCATGTAACCCTCTTATTCATATTGTGTTTATAATAAAAATATGTATTTGCAATAATGGGTGTATTTTGTCCTTCAAATAGAGTTTGTCAACCCTGTTACTAGTACATGTACATGTACTGTCAACCCTATTACTATCTTATGGTAACAGGGTTGATAATATTTGCAAAAAAAGTCATAATTTTTCACATGTTATGAGCTGGATAAGTTCGAATTGCTTTTATTACTATTGATATATTTCAACAACTGGAATAACATTTTTAAAAAAACATCTTATTTCAGACAAAAATCGAGAAATTTGTCTCTATATCTCGCTTAATTGGTAATGCGCAACACAAAAATTAAAAAAACTTACGATGTTCCCCGACATTGTAATAGAATGCAATACGCTTTTTTGCGCACTTTGTAAGCCATGTTACCAGCATGGCTGCCTTCTGTAGGTTGCGCCAGCGTCAGAGAAAGTGGGCTAACAACTCAAAATTTTAGACTGGGCTGTTCTCTTGCGCATGCGCTTATGTGTGAGACGGTGTTAATAAAACACAAATTACGACACAGACATCTCACAGGAACTTGTAATACATAGCGTGTTTCAGATTTAATGACTGTTGAACGGGTGGTATATATTGGGTGGCTGGAAATAGTGATTTGGCCAGGGTGAGTATTCAATGAAGGTTGAACACACTATGGTAGGCCATTACCCTCATAAGAAAATAAACCTTCCATGGAGAATTAAAAACTTTAAATTCGCGGAAGGTTTTTATTTCTCTGCGGAAGGTTTTTAATTCTCCGTGGAAGGTTTTCAATTCTCCAAGGAAGGTTTTTAATTGTCCGCAGAGGGTTTTTAATTCTCCGCGGGAGGTTTTTAATTGTCCGCCGAGTGTTTTTAATTCTCCGCGGAAGGTTTTTAATTCTCCGCGGAAGTTTTATTTACTTGTGAGGGTGAAGGCCAACCATAATTAACTAGTAGGCTTATAAATATTGTTTTAATTACAATATTGTAAATAAATTGGTTTAGAAAAACATGAACTCCAAACCTTTCATATCAAATTCAAACAGCGAATAAGCCCTCACAGCTCTCAGCTACATGCGGCCTTGGTGATTTGAACTTAAAGGTATAGTCAACTGTCAAAATATGCGGGACAAGGGGTCCCCAGGATGCAACAGTGGCCCCTGGACATTCCACAATGACATATCACCCCACATCCACAGTTATCAGCCAAGATAATAATACTGTATGCGTTTCATACCCATCGCCGCATTAAGAGCAAGTTCACAAATCATATATAGTTTATATACTTGAGCGACATCTATGAGTAAATAATTCACCAATTCTCTCATGTGGGCTTTGTGTTGAATCACAAATGGTTGTGTTACCATGGGGGTCTAAAAACAGTTGACACTCAAGCGTATTGACAGTGAGAGCATTCCCAGCAAACACGGCACACTCACCAAATGTTGGTTTAATGGTGGCCAACGTCGCAGACGTTGGCCTAACATTAAAACGGTATTGGATCAATTTCTCTCTTCAGTAGTATCTTGTAATCAGTTCAGTCGCTGTTATTAAGGCCGTCAACCTGTATTCAATAGGCTATATGGGCCGTAGCCACAGGATACTGATTACTCCCGTGTGTAGGGGGTGGGATTGTCTAGGGGGTGTGGGGGCATGCCCCCTCCCACGAAAATTTCGAATTTGCCATTTCAAATGATGCATTCTGGCAATATTGGTCCGGTGAATACCAGCTAAGCGCACCGGTGGCTATGGCCCTGCTTTAGTGTTGGCCTACACTTGACCGTCCCACGCATGCCTATTTTGCAGTTGGATAATTCTTTAACATACTGCTACAGGCACGAGGCACTTTCCTTACGGATCGGCACGGCCAGTGGCCACCAGTATAAGTGTGAGCGCGTGGGCGCAGGGGGGGGGGGGGGAATAGGTGTTAGCGGGGTGGGGTCCGGCACAGAGCCACTGACCACTCCATCCTTCTCCATAGGCTATGGAGGGGGGTAGCCCACACGGGCCACAAGATACTACGGCGATCGCGAGCCATTTATAGAAGGTATATTTTCAATATGGTAATTTGTCAAGGGATTGCAAGTTCGTTAACGTTTTAACCACGCCCTGATCTAGATATAGGCCTACACTGGTACAAATTAATGTGTTTATATGTGTATTATACGAGCTAGTTCACCCACTTTAAGTTGTGTCTCGCTGACGCGAGCGATCCACAACTTCAAGTGAGTGAAACATTCTTCAGATATGACGAAATGGAGCTCAAAGATTTTCAAGTCTTACCGATTGATGTCACGTTTCATCTTGAACGTGCTTACAATGTGGTTATTAAGGGGACCCCTTGGGATGAGACATTTTCAATGTTGTCAATTTTGAAAATTTAATTTATATGAAGCTATATAGCCTACTGATCTTAGCTAAAAATACAAAAAAGTAAAAAACAATTTTAAATCACCGAAAAAGAGCGAAATAGTTGTATTTCCAGGTCGTATATTGACATGTAAACAAAACAAGTCAGCAATATTAAGCACTTTCCATCACATATTCCCACTTATCAGACGGTAAGATCAGAGTAGTCGCCGCTAATTGGTGTCTCATAGTCAGGACACGGGAGAACACACCTGCAGCACTAATTGTCTACTCAACTCATGTGGCCCAATGCTGTGAGAACATTCAATCCTCCTTCAGGTATACAAATAGTTTGTTTGGGTTACTTCTGGTTTCATAGAAGTGTTGATTAAAAATATTTGTAAAAATATGAAAATTCTGAAAAAAATAAAAACATGATCCGTGGGATACACTACTTCAGTGTGGAGGTAAAAACGAAAATTGATGTCATCCCAAGGGGCTGCTTTAATGTGCTAATAAAACAATGAGAACCCGAATATGATCGACACCGGCGGTTAAGAGATGTTGGACTTTTAGTAAACATTTATGAAACAGCTGTTACAGCCCTACTATCATACTTTTAAATGTGCTCGTAGCTTATTACAGAATGTAATAACAGACGATGATCAAGTATGCTGTAGCTCCAACACTCTGATCAATTGATCAGACATGGTGTTAGGAAGCCATACCATTAATACCCCATGTCAAGTTATTACAACCACAGTTTGTTCTGGTTGATCATAGAACCTGTTACAAAGTGTTAGGAAGCCATGCAACCTATCCCGAAGTTCATTTTTTGCTCGTTTAACATAACTGTTAAGATGTGAATAATGACAAAGGTGGGCCAAAAGATTGTAAGATATATAAGGGAGGCGTATTTTGACGCAAATTTCTCATTTGCCACGTACACGTAGCAAGTTTCACTGCTATTCGCTTACATCAATTCTCAGTTGTCTGATACTATGGAGTCTACTATCGTTGTCGGTGATTCGCAATGCACGTATTTGTGGAGGTACTCGAATGCCCCGCTCATTCAAGCCTTTTCTGGATACACTTTTTCGGATTTTCGACATTCTAGTGATGAAGAGATACAACATAGATTCGCTGATGCCAAGGTATGTGAACATTATTCATAAAATTTGCGAATGAAATGAAATCAGTTGCACCTCTATTATTGTTTTGTAAAAACGTATTACTGTACATCTGGTAATATCTGCGAGTTTTCAATTTTCGCGAATCTCACGAAAGTTATTATTATAACATAGCGCTGCTAAATAAAAATGTAAATTCGCGAATTCTAAACTTTATGAAAAGTCCCAAAATCAGAAATGCGGGGAAATTTTAACACGCGAAAAAATTACTAGATTTACAATATGATATAAAGATATATGAACCCCCTCTCTTTTTCGTAACATTTTTATAGTTACTTTGATTACAGTCGGTAACTCATCCCTTAACTTTTTTTTTTAGAAATCCATAAAATAAATTTGGGTCGCACATGTTTTGATAGGGTCGATCGGAAATCGGGAAACAAACATTTTCTAGGCCAAATCGTGCATTATCCCATTTAATTGATATATTCACTGAAACAGATATTGGCATTCACTGTTGTCGTCCATGTTTTCATCCATATCCAACGTTTGTGCAGATGGGTGTTATATTGTCATCGTTATAACTAATATTCGTTTACAACCTTGTAGAATTATAAGTTAATTTTGATCACAATTAAGCTGTGTGTTAATTTCGAGAAGTATACAAATTTCAGATATGGCGAGATATGCCCTCAAAGTAGGTAATGTGAAGAACATTTTTATATTTTTTAAAACAACCATCATGACGTAACGTGCTATGTACATATAACAGCGCTTATCTTTAATCACTTTTGACATTGTAAGTACCAGAGCGCCGGCACACAGAGTCAAGCACTTGTAATGCGCCTGTAAACTACATTCATCTGAATCACGGTTATTGTATCTTCTTTCACAAGGAAAGAGTACATGTATTTGAAAGTATATGAATTATTAACACTCTAATAATATTCTCTTCAATTCCCAGGTGCTAAATGGTCACATGATTGCCTCGCACCATCGCAATCATCGTGACGTAACGTACTGATTAAACGTAACAACACATTTCTTTTGATGACCGTTAGACGTTCTAGGTCCCAGACAGACAGATATTTGTCAAAATGAGGCGTAATTCACACTTTAAAAAAACATTGATAGGCCCTTGAAAGCTAATTTGAATATAATTTTTAAATTAAATTTATTACAATAAATCGTGAGATCAGGATTTCTTTTATTAACCCAATTTCGGTGTCCTAGATAAAAAACTACCGTTTTGCCAAGCTCTGTTTTGACCCTTTAGTCGTTTAGTCCACAGGTCGTGATAGAAATGTAATGAATTCAATAATAATAAGAAGAAATTGGGTCAAGGGTGGGCATATAGATGAGATACGTATCGCTTTATTCATTCATTCATTCAGGTGATGAGATGAAACTACACCTCTCACCCCAATATAAAAATGTCCCTATTTATCAACATATATGTAATCTTTATCTGGGTATTTGTAGTTGTAAGTCATTTATCAGTAAAGGTCAACCGTACTTATGTAAGCATTTATACGCCGTGCACGCTAGTCGTCATAACCTCAAATGTGAAGAATTTTTTTTGAATCTGGGTAAGTATATGGTGCCCACTCTCACACCTTATCTGACTGAATACTTTAAAATAAATAATCACCGCGAAATGTTCGGCAAATCAAATCTAGATATAGTTAACAATTTAATAGCGTAATCACACGAGGCTAGTACTACTGAGGTTAACTTAGCAAAACAAGGTAAAATTCTCACAACTCTGCACAGCGGACCTTTTCAATCGACAACATTTAATGGGACACCTCCAAAACGAGCTCCACACAACGCCGGCAAGAGACGGGTGGGAGGTCCATCACTAGAGAATAGGTACTCACTCACACAACAAAATTTTAACTGCGCTGACCCTTACGTTCCTAAGGTAGAGTTTCCATCTAATGCACGAGGGCGTCATTGTGGCAGAAAGCGAACTAGAACGGCCACACGCGGTACAAATATATGTTAACTACAAGAAAAGGTTAATAATAAACTGGAAAATAAAATGAATGAAACAGGGGAGGGTACAGAAAATGAACTAAGTTGAAACGCAGACGTGTAGCGACTAATAAAAAAGTAAATTCGACCGAGGTTACTATGGTCTGCAGTCATTGTATTCAAGAAGGGATTGGGAACCCATTTATAGCAAGTACACAGAAAATGCTTAATGATCATATTTCTAGGGCGCATGCAACATTTATATGTGGTTTATGTTTCAGCGAACTGGGTACTTTTATCAAATTCAGCTCAAAAATTAAATTAGACAGTCATGTCGCTGAGTCCCATAACAATAATTAATCATTTTTATAAGTCAATATAAAGCACATTTATATATTTATAACTTTATTATTACTAGTTAGTATTTTCAACAAAATAATGTCTTTATAATTGCCTGCACAAATGACGGGTAATTATTATAAAATATTAAATTAGGTAAATATAATCTGTAAATAATTTAGATAGTGATTCGAGGGTATTACTTTACAATAATTGTCTGTGGAGATTGAATTATATACCATATATTTTACTGTGTGGAACGAATGTATTGTTGTTTTATCATGTCCTTCGAATAAAATATTAGGTCATAATAAAGTGTGTTTTTTTTACCACATGTTGATATTCAGAGTTGATGACCACGCCCATAATTATGCTGACCATGCCCACTCGGACCACAGCTATAGAACTGGGCCTATCGGATAACGATAATTATGTTTTAATTCATGCATGTTCCCCGATTGGATAATGAGAACTGAGGCCTGGTGTTGAACAAGTAGATGTGCTACCCCTCCCCCCTCCTGTAGTAGGCGCCGGGTGCCAGTACTACGCCCGTGGAGCGGAGGGGTAGGGTTTGAGCCTAGTGCTAGCGGGAGGCTCTCACACCTATGGAGGGGGGTCTCACACCCTGGCCAGCCGGCCTAAGGCCTGCCTGGCCCGCCGGCCTACTGCCTGCTTATACCTGACCAAAAGTGGCCGTTACGTTTAGTAAGGTTGTACGGTTTTGCCTGCTACAGACACTTGAAAACATGTTTGTCAATTTTCCAGTTATTACTGAGCGGAGACAATGCTGTTGGTCTATTACATAGGAGTGGTTCAAAAAGTAATATGAAACTTGTTGGCATGTTTATTGATTATAATTATACATTATCCACATTTTCCTTTACACAAAGAGTTTTCAAATGTATTCATATTCAATCATATAACAGTTTTTCTTCCCATGACAAGAGTATTATCCTGTCACTATGTATGTCCCCACTTGAGATTTCCCAAGTATTACATAAAAAAGTTAATCTGGACCACACATAACATTTACACAAATTGTCTCATTAATTCTGTATAAGTTAGTATTTTAATTAAATATATGTACAGCTATATTAAAAAAAATCTTCTGCTAAACAACAATGCGAACATTTGCAAAAACAAACGAGAAAACGTATTTGGGTCACATGCATACATAAGTGTTTACACCAACTTTTTCTGTACGTCCAAGTCACCCTATTTCTCTTATTTTAACAATATCTGAATACTGTGGATCTGGTAATCTCCGCATGCTTAAATTTTCGCAATTTCTGATTTTAGAACTTTTCACGAAGTTTGAATCAGCAAATTTTAATTTTTCTTTAGTAACGCTATTATGATAATAAATTTCGCAAGTTTGTTCAATTGGCGAATTTGTCCTTCGCTTAAAATTCGCGAAAATTAAAACTTCGCGAATAAATACATGTATCACCAGATCTACAGTAAATCAACAAAATGTGAATGAAACTATTTTATCTGAATTCATACAAATCAGTAACTGTCAGAAATCTTTTGTGTAGTTGATGTTAATCTGATCGTATCTTACTTTAAATCATAACAAATAATCGACTCTCATTTTAATTACTAAAGTAGTCCCCCTCTGATACGACTTTTCTACTGCCAGATTAAAAATATTTCTAGCACAATTTACAGCTTCAAATGATGAAAAGTATTTAAGTCTGAAAAATAAAGGGTTAAGGGTTAAAATGATAATCAGGATTGGGAATAAAGCTAGAGCTATACAAAATCCAGTCACACAAATTACCGTCATTCTCTATGTGTTTACATATAAATAAAAATAATAGAAAGTATGTAGAAAAATAACATCAGTTTGGCTAACAGTATGACAACTAATAATATGACAACTAACAAGTGAGATGAAATGAAGTTATCTTTACAGAAGTAAAGCTATATAAGACAAACATATGAATATGCAAATTATTTACCACCACTGAATGTCTGACAAGCACTTAAGAAATCAAAAAATAAAAATAACATTTCTTCTCCAAACAATCATTTGAGGGATTATCCCAGCTTAGCTACCAGACAGTCTGCTGTATACAAGCTACATTGTAATGCTCTATATACAGTGATTATAATCAAAATAAGCCCTTGTCTATATACATTTGAAATGATGATGATTTTCTGATTAATGAATGACAACCAATGTGAACTTTAAAGATGATAGTTTGATTGATGAAGAATTCCTTTCAGTTTTTGTTCACCAATGCATTTGATAACCTACAAAATAAAAGAGTACAAAATTAATTGAAAACTAAATAAAATGGGATGACAGTTGATAATTTAGCCTTAACAGTCAGGCGACAAAGCTCACACTGACACGGCGCATGACGATACAAAGTCTGTTAAGTTGGTTGTCAAACTACTCTAATTTGGACTTGCAATCGTCATGGCTCACTCCAACTGACAGGTCCTCCTAAGTTTTGATTTTTTTTTAGATATTTTAACAGACATATTGCTGGTCATAAGCCGTGGTTACTAACCTGAAATACATAATAACTAATGTTTAATAATACATAAAACTAGAAAGTTGTTCAGGAGAAAAAAACGAAAGCATTCCCCTGTTGCCGCCAGTTGACCAAATTATATTTCATATCTGCAAAATTGTTATAGAATATGTATTCTTGTGAAACGCAAGAGGTTTATCATATATTCTTATGAAAATTTAACAAATATGTCGAAAGTCAGCCACTTTTTTATTTCATATGTGCAAATTTGTCATAGGTTATCCTTGTGTTACATCTGATTTTTTATTATATATACCCATCCTAGCTATGGTGCAAGGTTTCCGTAATAATAAGGGCTGTTCGAATACTTGGAGGTGAGAGGCAACAGTGACAACACATTTGAAATTTTGTCAAAATATACAAATATACAATCCATAGATATATATTTTCAACTGTAAGGGTTCTCAAAAGTTCACAATGTCCCAAAATACTGACAATCAAATTAGGGATTTTTTTTACAGACTGATAGGTGCGATAAAGTTGCAAGGTCACCGAACATCAGAATTTTTTCACGGACAAGAATGTTTTAGTGATGAAGATTGCACAAATTGCCAAATATCAGTGTTACAAAAATGAGTTTGTAGCAGCAAGCCAAATAAATTAATAACCTATTAACCAAACTTATACAACTACATTGAATATTTATAATTGTTTTGATTTCTGATAACCAGGTCATTCGTATTAGAGGGGTAGGTAGTCGGTCAAATCCAATACATGTACTACATCAGACCATTGCAAATTATAATGTGATGTTCTCTTAAGGAATAAAAGCAGTTCTGCTAAACCATGTCTGCTTACAGGTGGCATAGTCCACAGCCATTTTAATAATTTGAACAAATTTGTCTGCTATATATATATCCTTACATTGCTACACCATACAACATAAGTTAACATTTTAAGGACTACCATAAAAAAATAGCTCACCACTCCATAGCTTCATCAAGACCTTCTCCCTTTATCGCAGATGTCTTAAAGATTTGGTATTTCCTGTTCTTAATTGCACTCAAACCTAAGGCATTAGCCACTTCAGTCACTGTCATAGCTCCCTCAATATCTTGTTTGTTGGCAAAGACACAAAGGGTTGCTTTCTTAAGCTCATCTTCCTGCAAAATGAATCATATATTACTGAAATTTTGGGTCATTATTTATGATAATCTGATAATAACTGAGATCAAAACACTTTTGAAAAAGGAAGTTTTACACATCATATGTGTATATATGTGTTAAAACATTTAAAAGCCTCAAATTGTGGATTATTTTAATAAAGATACGCTGGACCATTGCTGGTTCATTTTAAAATTTGTGGGATCAGCTTCGCATTGAGTCACACGTGACAGTGATGGTTTATATTGCTCAATATCGCAGATGATGGCTCAGCACATCAACAATTGTGCAATAGAATAGGTGTTCCTCATGTGTCTCTGATATGTTAATTCTATATCAATAAAATAAATGTAAAGTAGTCCTACTGATAAAGTAATTTATATTTAAAATAAAGCTACTGCTTCAAAGCTATTTAACAATTTACCAGTGAATATTTTTAGCCCTAGTTACTTATACTAAAATAATAAATTTTATGTCTATTAATATTATATGACAACTACTGAAAGATTAACTAACTGAATAAAGCTTTGGTAAAATGTCTGTGTTAAATCAGCTATTTTTACATCCAAATGATTCAGATAGTCTGAACAGTGTTAAAGAGTTTAAATCAATATTATACAAGATCAGCAAATATGTAAATGAGAATTATACAACAAGTGTGACAATCATTCTATTATTTAAACATAACAGCCATACAGTAAAAATTTCACATTAGCTGCAGCCCCACATAAATAGAAGAGAGTTTTGCGAGGCAACAAGCTCTCATAATATAACCAACCTCTAACATGGAAACCAGTTCCTGCTTGGAGATGCCTATTCTGTCTCTGTCCATGCTGTCAACTACATAGATGATGGCATCTGTGTTGGAATAATAACACCGCCAGTAGGGTCTGAAATACATGTTCATATTAACCCTTAAACTTAAAGCGCTGAAATACTTTCGTATAAACCATGGAGACCGAAGGGTTTTTTCAATTTAAATCATTATAATTGTCTTAGTTATCTCTTTCTGATTCATCTGAATGTATACCTATGTTGTGGGTCTACGGCCATTAGAAATATTTTTGCTCTTACAGTGCGGGGATCAACTTTTGACATCTATGGACGTCAGATTCTGACGACTAAAGTCGGTCCCCGTGCTGTGAGTGTTAACCTTTAAACCGCCGGTACCGATTATACTCGTTTTTTACATTTTTTATTAGCATATTGCATATCAGCTTTTAAACAAGTTAAAGATATAAAGTGACATAAATCAGCAGGAGTTTAAAAATAGTTAACCTCCATTTTGTGAAATCTGAATAATTTTCACTCACTTGAAGTTGTGGATCGCGTCAGCGAGACACAACTTCAAGTGGGTGAAAATTCCAATTGAATAATTTGGCGGTTATAGGGTTAATAGCAATGTAGCCTATCTATATATAAACTAGAAAGAGTTGTTGTTCGGAAACAAACACAAAAGCAGGCCCATATTACCATCAGTGGTATATTTGGGATTTAATATATATATTCAAATTTTGTTATGTGTTAGCATTGTGTAACACAGGCTGTGTAACACATGACAGCCATACCTTTCTTAGCACAGTGTAATACTTCTTTAAAGTTGAGTGAATTTTAAAAAAATGGCTGAAATTTGTCATGTGTCAGAGATGCCAGTAGGTTCTGATCTACTTTTTTGAAGTCAAACAAGGCCTTTTATAGGCCATATATCATAAATCATGAAGACGGAAGTAGAAAAAAATCTGGAAAACTGGCATCGTGAAAATAGAAATTGAATTTGGTGTTTAAAGGGTCAAATGTTTGAAGGACACCTTACTCTAATGAGCTCCCCTACGAATACATGCTGGTGCTTCGTACTACGCAGCGACCAGTTGGCAACCATTCGTCCGGCCAGACCCCTGGTTAAAAGGACACCCATCTTCGAAATTGACCTGTAGTTCCCTCTGATCCGCTTGTTTGTCAAGTGTGAACATTCTAGATTAAGTTATTATAATTGTACCTGCATGAAAGAATTTTGTGACTTACAAACTGCTGTGACTGTGAACACAAAAATGGATCAATGTCATTCATGTTCGAATTCCATCTGTATTTTATTACAAGAAAACATCTGCATTTAGACATGTGTACACTTTTATTTTGCCACATGTAGGCTATAGATATTAACCATTTAAGCACTGAACTCCCCACAGCCTTCACTTAATGTCTGGGTAGAGGGTGGAAAAAATCCAGTATATTTCCACCAAACACAAGATATTGACCTAACTTGGTCATTTAATGTTGGAATGTCTTTTGGATAGGCATTTCGAATGAAAAAGATTTAAAATTACCAGCAAAAACACACACCTCAAATCTGAAAGTGAATGACTTTTTTTTTTAAATTTTAGCTGACCCCTTAAAATTTACTGAATTTTACTCACAGTCACCATATGTCACCAAATCAAGCCAAATTTATTTTAAGAAAGAAATTTTGCGCTTCCCTGCCTAAGTCACTGACGCACACAAAGAAAAGAGGTGATAAAATGTATCAACTCACCTGATACTTGTTTGGCCACCCAAATCCCACACTTGGAATTTCAGGTTTTTATACTGAACTGTCTCCACATTGAATCCAATTGCTGCAGAAAATAATAACAATTTTAACTAGCTGTACTATACATGTTATATATACAAACACATTTCAAACTCTAAAAAAGAAATTACTTACAAGACCACAGATTTTTGTACAAACTCAACAATTATTACATTTCTAGCCAATTGTACATGGCATGAAGTTTACTCACTGGGAATAGTAGTGACAACCTCTCCAACCTGTAGTCTGTATAAAATTGTAGTTTTCCCTGCACCATCCAACCCTAGAATCAAAATTCTTCTCTCTCTCGAGCCGAACAGACCAGAAAAAATCGTGAGTAAACCACCTGAAAAAATTAATGTTCAGTGTCAAACAAATAAATCACTCCAATTCAATCGTACTTAAGAATGGATCAATTTGTATATATAAAAAATATGTGTTCAATTAATCTATAGTTTTTAAATCGGAGATGCATGATATGAGTTTTAGTTTTTAGATACCCCGGTACATCACTCAGTGCACCCATTGGGTGCCCCGCAATACTGTAACAGTACTTAGCAAATATACCACATATGCACATAACACAGGGTTCCCCACAGAAAAAACAATCATCTGGTTGTTCTCTCAAAATATTAATTTAGCGCGCGCGAGCAGCTCAACCCTTACACTGCTGCATAAAATTTGCAGCATGTGTGGTTGCCCACTAAGTAATATCTGGCACGTTTTTTCATAAAAAAATGATACTAAAGCCAATAAACTGTCAGTTAGCCATCTTTAAAGCGCAAATGGAAGGACACCACAAAACATAACTGAAAAAAAATATTTAAAAAAAAAAGTTTTTTTTTTTTAGAATTCATCCGGTCGGGCAGCCGGCATTTCCGGCACTGTGGTGAACCCTGTAACAATCATAAATTTGGGCATAGCCTCCGGCCCCTTTTTACCTTTATTTTTCCAAGTCCCGTGGGGGTCATCATGGTCATGGGAGAAAACTTTTTTGATGGATTTTCATCTTTATGGCTAAGAAACAAGTTTCCATTTTTAACCTTAATGCGCCCCATAAGAAAGCATACGGCCGGCAAACAAAACTTCTGCCAGGACTTCCCTGGGCAACTAGTGCAGAAGCACTGCAGCCTTCCCCCCGTATCTGAATTCTTAGGCCATCAAAAAAAATGTGTTTGTTTCCGATTTTCAAACGCATGGGTGAAAATAGCAGTAGAAGATACGGGATGGCTTTTTGTGTAGTAAAAGAAAACATTTCCGCCCGCACATGAACAAATCAGCGGATGGACAAAGTTTTTATTGCAGTCAAATACAACGTTTTTATTGCGGTCAAATTTTCGGTCACGTTTCTGTCTCTAGAATCCTACACTTAGCCTGGCTCACGTTGAGAAAAAGGCCACCCATGACAGCGATAATGAAGATTGTGTTCACCGTTTTTCAATTTTTTATCAAAAAATGTGTCTTGTACGAAATAGAATTACCGGGGTACTCGTGCAAAAATGATTTATATAAATACAAAAATAAAAAAACTCTTGCCGCAATTCCGCATGGAATTTTTGGCAGTCTAAAATAAAACTTGCCTGTTGGAATTTTTGACAGCTCAGAAAAAAACTTTTTCCGACCTAACGCATGGAAATTTTCACACCATAAAATCGGAAAGAAGGATATTTTTTAGGATGGCCTTAGAGATGCCAACATTTGTTGTCTTAGTGATCGCCTCCATAGCTTCCTCAGAGGGCAGTTGACTTATTCTTAGCTCTATTTTCATTTTTTGCATTTTTTACAAAAATTTTAAAGAAATGGCACAGGGTCTGTGTAACAAATTTTATCAGAAGGGAACACAGCACGTCTGTTCCACTAACCTCTTCAAGCATTAGTTGTAACAATTATAAGTTAACCCTAGCTATGTCCAAGATTTGGGCAGCTGTGTCTGTACAATGTCAGGCATTTTTGATGAAAAATATTTTTTTGGATTTAAAGTGATATGTCTATGTTTTTCTTGTCAAAAAACATGTAAAACCATATATATTTAGTTTCAGTGGGTCCTGGGCTACAAAGTGGTTGCTATGACAACTCCCCCTGGTGAGTGAAACAATCTATTGTCCTGAAAGGGGGGTGGTGCAGCTATTAAATCACACTCAATAAAGGTATGATCGCTTTGTGTAGACTGTCGCCCCTGATTGCACAGATAAATTACCTATATACTAAAACCCCTTGATCAGCATATCTATAATATACAACATTAATAGACATTTGATAGGCACATTCAATAAATTTTAAAATTGTCCAATAAAATTATGCTGAGCCTGCTTTTGTAACTGCCGGCATGCTAAAGATGTATTTGACCACATTCCACAGTTTTGACTGAGCAAGAAAAATGTTGTGCTAGATCAAAATCTGAGCTAAATTATAAAAACGTCCAAAAGATGGCACTTCAATGATGCAAATTGTTATTTGGGGTACAGAATCCAAAACATCACCCAGACACTTGAACTTTTTGAAGCAGCTGAAGAAAACTACCGAGATGATGCCGCTGTTGAGAGTTTTAGTTTTTGGATACATCAGGGCACCCTGATGTGCCCCGCAATACAGTAACAGGAGCAAATATAACACATATCTGCATATATGCACATAACAATCAGAAATTCGGGCATAGCCTTCGGCCTCTGGTTTTTTTTTCAAGTCCATGACAGCCATTGACATTAGGATTTTCTTATACTAGACAACAGGGCAGGTAAAACTTATTTTTGTCTGCCCTGGTGCCTTTTATCTGGACCTGGAAGTGGTACGGCGAACAGAATATATGAAAACTTTACCCGACCACCCGAGCGGCCGATGTGGACAGTTTATCCGACCTGGGCCTTTTTACCCTGCCTCGGGCGGCCGGTTGGACTTTAATTTTAAGGCCAAAAAAAAATATATGTTTGTTTCCGATTTGTTGTCATTTTAACCAGTGGGTAGGTAGGGAATTTATTTTATTTTATTTTTTATTTTATTTTTTGTCACTCCAACCAATCGGTAGGTAAGAATTTTTTTATATTTTATTTTGCGCCAAATTCACTTCCATGCATGTCTTATCTGTACATTACATAATGATTTTTTGTTTTTTGGACGCATTTTGACCCCCCCTCTCCTTTTCGTAACGTTTTTTAAGTAACTTTGACTACAGCCAGTAAGTTATCCCTTAACTTATGGATTTCCTAAAAAAAAAAAAAAAAAAAAAAAATTTTTTTTTTTTTTTTTTTTTTTTTTGAAAATCCATAAAATAAATTTGGGTCGCACATGTTTTGACAGGGTCGGTCGGAAATCGGAAACAAACAATATTTTTTTTTAGGCCTAATGGCTGTCATGAGGGGCTCATGGAAGAAAAAAAAATTGGATGGATTCTCATCCTTATAGCTATGAAACTTCCATTTTTACCCTCAGTGTGCCCAATGAGGAAGTGCAGGGCAGGCAAACAAAACTTCACCCAGGTTTTACCTTGGGCAAACTAGTGCAGCCTTCCCCGAGTATCTCAATTCTTCAAGATTTCCACATTGTTATGTCCAAGCATGTCCTCCAGAACTTCCTCATAGGGCAGTGGACATAGTCTATTTTCATTTTTTTGCATTTTCTTACAAAAATTAAAAAGATGAGACATGTGTAAAAAAATTATCAGAAGGGGTCACAGCATGCCTGTTCCACTTAGCCTACCTCTTCAAGCATTTGTTGCAGCTATCATGAAAATAAAGGCGAGATCTGGCATCATTTTTTTGTAATTTGCGAGAGATCTAATTATGGGAACCCTCAGAACAGGTGATAAAAGTGCCATTCAAAACACATAACTCTTTTAATTCTACAAAGATGGCTTCATTTCTACCAGTGATAGTGGGCAAAAAAAAAAAAAAAATATGCCTTTATTACAGTGTCTCACAAATTCACATAAATCCTGAAAAAAAAACACAAAAAAAACACAAAAATGACTTCTTCAGATGTAGCCTAGACCTACATACATTGGAGCTTAGGTAGATCGGCTTTTTTTATATGCTTTCTTTTTTTTGCAACACCATATTAGGTGATGCACATGTTGGCTATTTTTGTGCAACAAAGCAAAATAAACAAATTCTGCATAAACAGTACCGTTTTTTATACTGTGCGCCGATCAGAATGCTAAAACAAAATAGTTTAGCTCTGTTATTTATTGATAAAAAGAATTAGGGTCGGCAGATCTTGAAAAAAAACTAGGGTCGACACCTAAAATTAGGGTCGGTCGGGTTACCAGAAACAAACAAATTTTTTTTTTTGGCCTTACCAGGTGGAGGCTGACCGCAGATTAACGTACGTACTTTGAAGGACGTACGTACTTCGATCTAGCTAGACCGTACGTCCATTGACGTACACCTACATTTATAATAGGGCTCCCCTTCAGCGTGAGATTGTATCGTTCCCATTTATAAATAGAAATAGCTTGACATGGGAAATCTTTCATAGAGACCTCACGCGTCGATTGATACCAAAACGAGGCTAGGCGCATGTTTATACTTCTGGCAAATTTACAAAGAAAGAGAGCCTGTCATTTTTGGCAACATTCTTCATTGTTTTTCGGTGAGTATTGTCATGAGCCAACGTTGAGAATTCCTTTTTTATACAGAAAAATATGTATGCTATCGTAAGAGCCCAAATTTGTGTAGTTCCTATGTTTGAGTTTTTAACATTTTAAGATTATTTTAGGGTGGTGTACATCCGTACGTCGATTGAAGTACGGACACCAGCCATACTTTGATCGACGTACGACAGTGATAGACGCCAAACGACGTACGTACTTCAATCGAAGTATACTTTGAATGAAGTACGTACTTCAATCGAAGTACGGTATAGGCCTCTAAGCTAAGGCTAAGCCTTAAGCACAGCCAGGCCTGGTCTGCCCTACTTAGCTACTAGACTAGTAGGCCTAGCCTAGTAGGGCTAACCCAACAAACACAAAATATTTGTATAACATGTATACAACGGCGGCTCAACGTTGGCCCAACATTGTACAAAAGTAGGTTGACCGGTCCTTCCGATAATTATTGATCGCTCACACCCTAACACTGTATTTTAAATATGCCCAGCACTGGCACAGTGGCAGCACAACGCAGAACCAATACTGGTTTAATGTTGGATCGCCATCTGCGACGTTGACCCAACATTACCATCATTGTTTTATGGTATGGTGTTTGGGTAGGCCTAGTGAGGAGGTCTTTAACCACAGAATCCACCATATTCCACCAATTTGCACCTAACAATTGAATAAAATTCTAGGGGGCATGCCCCCAGACCCCCTAGCCTGCGTTTCCCATTCGCTCAATGCCAAATATCAATTCAAGCAGTAAATACCCCAGCAATCCAAAATTGGACCCCCCCCCCAAAAAAAAAATCCTGGGCACGAACCTGCTAGCTAACTATTATGTGTTATTATTTGTCAGACCCCATTCATATAGTATAGGACTATAGGCCTACTGTTGTTTCGTAGCATTATTAAAATACTAATTTCAATAATGAGACTATGAATGTCGCTGTCCGTTATAAAAATGGGGATGTTGTTGTTAGTAGTGTCCCAAAATATTTAATCAATTTCATTTGGTTTGAAAAGTTCTCAGATGTGGCCCTGGCAGTGCAAGGGTTTATAGTTAGTAGACTAAGTAGGCCTAGATAGGGTTATAATTGAATTATCAATAAATAAAAAAATATGTCAGCCTAAATTAACTTATACGTCACTGAAGTACCAGTAGACTATCAACATTTACAAATACATAATTTGACAAATTTTGTTTATATTTCAGGTAATCGATTAACAAATCATTTGACAACATACCTTCAGACTGGAGATGAAACTCAATCCCAAGATATAAGCACTAGTGTAACCCAGAAAGCAAACCACTTCCTGTAGCATGTTTGGACACATTATAAAAGGGATTGTAGTATTACCCCCACATGCATCCACAAAAGAGAGAGAGCGAAAAAGGAGACAAAAAAATATGTTCGACTCTCTCCTCTCTCTTTTTAGAACACTCTTTCTCACTTTCTCAGTCCTCTCTTTCTCTTCTCTCTATCTCTCTCCCCACTATCTCTTCTCTCTTTCTATCTCTCCTTACTCTCTCTCTCCTATACTCTCTCCTATTCTCTCTCTCCCACTCTCTCTCCTACTCTCGTCTCTCATATTCCCTCTCTCTAACTCTCACTCCTACTATCTTTCCTGTTCTCTTTCCACTCTCTCTCCACTCTCTTCATCGCATTCTCTCATCTCTTGCTCTCTCTCCTATCTCCCTCTCTTTCTCCTACGCTCACTCCTATTCTGTCTATCTCCTATTCTGTCTCTCCTACTCTCTCTCGCTATCTGTCCTACTTTCTCTTTCTCTCTCTCTCTCTCTCTCTCCCTCCTGATCTCTCTCTCTCTCTCCTACTCTGTCTCTCATACTCTCTCTCCTCCTCTTCTCACTCTCCTCTATTTCTCTCTCCCCCTTCTCTTACTCTCTGCCCTCTCTCTCCCTCTGTGTGTCTCTGTTGTGGGTTTCTGTGGGGTTGATACTACAATCCGCTATACCGTACATTCCCTTTATACATGTCATTAAAACAATGAAGGACTACGCAGTAGTATAAGATGGAAAAGGAACATGCTTCTGATATGGCCTGCTGTTGCTTTTTTAACCCATTAAAGCCCACTGGCAAGTTTTTTGCCAGTGACGGTTTTGTGTGACGTCACAATAAAAAAAATATTTTAAATGGCTACACAACTTGAACCCGTTGTAAACTCCCTTGACGTCTTGGTTAACTACATTTTATGCAATTGATAGTTGATACCAACGCTTAGCAACGCTTAAGTTTGTCAGAAAATAGTACTTACAAAATGCTACTTTATCGTCGTGGAAAATACAAATAAGTAGTTTTTTACATATCTTGTAGTAAGTAAGTCAATATTCATAAAGAAACTGTCATGTGTGGTGATTTTCACCATGTAATTGTAATGATAAAAAAAGATTCATACCTATGCATAAAAAGACTAATAATTTACATGGCAAAAAAATTTGCCAGTGGGATAATACATGGTATTATAGTCTGTAGTAATAAACCATTCTGTAAAATGATGCAGCGAAATACACTATGTTTGTTATGTAGACTGTCTGGTACTAAATCCCCGAGCATGCTGATATGTTAAGCACATTTCCATCCTTTTCTAATAATAATTGTTTGTCTGCTAGATGACATATACTATGAAGAAATTGCAATTGAAAATGTAGGTACTGGCAAGAAAATTTGCCAGTGGGCACTTATGGTGTCTTTGATTGACATGTATCCTCTCCATGTTTCAATACGCTGCGAGGGATGAGCCAACTACTGTAAAGCAGATCAGAAAGCGAGGAAGTAGATGGTGTCATTGAGATGTGTATGAAATGTACAAGATTTAATGAAAGAGAATGTTAAATCTCCTGGGACCGTATTTCTCTCATGTTCCACCACAATCTGGTTGATAGCATGCAGAGGGAGTACAACCTATATTCTCATCAAAATGAAAGAAGCCTCGGTGTAGATAAGATGAAGGCTCTAACATTGTTAGGTATCATGCTTCTATCTGGATACAATCGACTACCATATAACAGGCTTTATTGGTCAGAATGAGCTGATATTCACAATTCTCTGGTCTCTGATTCTCTGAGGCAGAACAGGCTCGATGTTATCATAAGTGATCTTTATTTTAGAGATAATACTAATTTGTTAGGTGACAGATAGGCATACGACAAGGTTCGACCGATATTTGAAGAGTTGCCTGCAGTTTTCAAGCAGACAGATGTGGCTGAGGATTCAGCATTGACGAAACCTTGATACCTTATTTTGGTAAACATGGCACAAAGCATTTCATCCGTGAGAAACCAATAAGGCTCAGTTTCAACTTGTGGTCTCCAGGATATACATGTATCACGTAAAACCGTATATTTGCGGGTCTAGAAACACCCCCCTAATCTCAGTATGGAATAAAATTCATTTATGTATGATACTTCTCGTGGGAGTGGTTACCAGTGTTGGTCACTACATCGACCATATCTAGGGGTACTGGGATGATTGTTAGTAGTTGTACTTGTCACCCCCATCCGGGGAGGGTCATTAGAGATCTGTTCCGTCAGTTGCATGCTGTACGGCATGGTACGGAAGCACTAGTCTACAGCAATCATCCAAGGGAAGCTGCAGCCTCCTCCTATCTGGCCATAATCTAATCGCTGCGCGAAATGCCACGGAGTTTCAGCATTAAATTGCACAGCGAAACCCAAGTCTGGGCATGTCTGGGGGTAGATCGCCTCGACATGCACAGAACCCCTTATTGGGCGAGCGAAAGAAAACGCTCTCAATAACCCACCATGTCCTATGACCCCCACCCTCACATCATCATCTGTACATCATTCATCTCATTAATTGACTACAACGTTTTTATCGCATTATAATGTCACGTAAAATACCATTTGTGCAGAAAAGTGACGTGAAGCAATGATTTACTAATACTGCTACTGGTCACAATAAACACATTTCATTGACCCCTCTAAAGCCCACTGGCAAAAAAAATTGCCAGTCCCAGTAACTACTTCTCAAATTTTTTTTTATTTTTTTTCAAATTTCAAATTGTAATAATGTTCTAATCGTAGCAATGTATTATATTTTCGACTAGGAGGCTCTGTTTTAAAAAGTTGGGCTTTAATGGGTTAAGCATCAAACATTTTGGATCACTATAATATCATGCACTGATGTAGCTATTGCAATAATAAAATATTCTTGTGTCTGGAAGTCTGTTTTATGTGTGTTTATAACATCATGTAAGTTAACCACCAAGAACAAAAACGTAAAAACGAGCAGAAAAATAAATAATATCGAAAAAAATGAAATGTCGATAACTCAGTTGATTTTTCACCTAGGCCCTACAGCATTAAAAGAAATGTCTATCTAATTGTTATGGCAATAAATTTATTTTGGTATACAGTATATATGATATTTTGAAATTAAAAAATGGCCTGACCACCCTAAGGGGCTGTTCAACAATTACGTAAAGCTTTTTTGAGAGATTTTTCACCCCGCTCCCCCCCCCCTCTCCCACCCTTCATAATGCTTTTAATGTTGTACGTGTTGACTACGGTCCGTAACACATCGCTTAACCCCCCCTCTTCCTTCTAGGCGTTATGTAATTATTAACCCTTATGCTGCCGGGACCGAATATATCCGCTTTCAAGCAACTTTCAGACCAATACATTCAACTCAAAATGATAAAATGTTTTGTGATAGATGCTTAGTTAATCTAATAATTCATTTTAAAGATGTATTTGTTCATAAAAATAATTATTTTTCGACATTTGGAGCTGGAAATTGCGTTAGCAATTCCAGCTTTAAATGAATGAAAAATTGTCTGAAAAAATCGGCAACATAAGGGTTAAACGGCCCCAAACACTGGCATCGTTGATAAATAATATGATCTCAGCTGGATCTCGCCAACAATCTAAATTGTACAAGATAGACCTACAGATAATCAGGGAGATAATATTTTTCATTGTTTTTTTACGTCGATTGACGTACGATAAGTACGTCAATCGACGTACGTACTACAATCAAAGTATTAGGACTGAAAAAAATTCACAGTTCACTAAACCCCATCGACAATTTAATGTCAATATTTATTTTTACAAACATAGAAATCTTTCAAAACAAGTTACAATCGAAACTTGAATAACACTTCTCCGAAATTATAATGTAGTTGTGATTGGCAATGTTACTATTTCTGCAAAATAAGCAAAAATGATGTAGTATTTGAAAAGTACTAACTTTGAGCTATCATGTGTCCCTGGTGAAAGCACATTGGGAATTCCCCGCCAACTAGAATGGTAGGCTATCTACCATTGTGCAATCCTCAACCGGGCTAACCAATGACAGGAGGCGACACAAGCTACAGGACATGATATTTATAGGTACCCCTAAAGCCAGTTGATGACGAGAAGCGTACGTCAATGGAAGTACGGTCGACCTAGATCGAAGTACGTACGTCCTTCAAAGTACGTACGTTAATCTGCGGTCGGCCTCCACCTGCTTACTGCATCTTTGACAACATATTTAACCCTTACAGCGCGGGAATAGACTTAGTCGTCAGAATGTGACGTCTGTAGATGTCAGATTCTGATGACTAAAGTCTATCCTCGCACTGTAGGAGTAGAAATATCTCTAGTAATGGTCGTAAACCCATAACATAGTCATAGGTATTCAAATGAACCAGAAAGAGCTAACGAGGACATTTAATTTATGATTTATGATAATTTTAAATTGAAAAAAAACCCTTTGGAGGCTTTGCCTTTGGTGTCCATGATTTTCATTAAAAAATTTTGCGCTTTAGGTTCAAGGCCAAGGGTTAATCATTAAATATCTAATGGAAATATAAAATTACATTAATAATGTAAAATAAAATAGCTGTATGATCATCCGGCACAGGGCCGTCAGTGGTCGACTCGAGTGGATTGTGGAAGATCAACTTACCCATTTCCTTTTTTTGTTTGGTTCTCTGAAGTTCTTATTTATGTTCGGCCTAAAATGATTAAAATAGGCCTGAGGTAAAATCTAAATCAATGATCTGCGTTAGGGTTGCGTAGATGTCTTCATTTGATACAAAAAGCCGGCCTATGAATGACATATATCGCATGTATTGTATGTATCTTGTCAGGCAGTCAGTACGCTGAGTAATGACAACCTGCCAGCATCAACGTGTACTGTAAACAGCGCACCACAACGCATGCGTACTTTGAGTTTGACGTTTTTCACAGGATATCCGCTTCAGTTCAACTTCCTTTATTCATGTCATTTACTAGAACTCTAACAGATTTTTTATATATTTTGTATTGTTTATTCATGGTTTCTATTAGGAATTCATGTAGAATTGGCTGAAGTTACAACAGGCTTCGACCTCACTGAAATATAAATGCATGGTTTTGTAATGTTGAAAAAACATTGAGTTAAATTCTACTCGAGGTAGAAAATATAGGCCTATGCCTAGGCCTATATCACCTATAGTTACTCTATAGGTACCATCTAGGCAAATCTAATATTGCATAGGCCTAGACACCTCTCTGGAACAATTAAGTGAAAAAAAGCCTAGACACTTAACCAGCTAGCTTGCAATTGTGGGTTACATGAAAGAAAAAATCCAGAATATGTTACAGTTTTTACCGTTTTTAAACGTATTTTGCTCTTTACTAAAAAACGTCGTTATAGGTAGTGCATTCTGTTTCCTAGCAATAGTACGAAACACTCACAATCTGTTTTTGGGTAAGTAAATGGCCTGATGTTTCTCCCCTCAGACAGGGAGTGATGTATGTTGTCAAAAAGCTCATAGTCACAAAACTTGTGCGCTAGCTGCTATTTACACTGGGGGTCAACTCGTTCACGGTTTATCACGGTTTCTCAATGTAGAGTTAGCCCGCATTGAACTATCATGGGGCTTTTGGCATCCACATCCAGTAAACGCTAGTCATAACAGCCCTATATAGTGGTTCATGAATGTGGGGCACCGTCTCTGAGTTATCAGTGAGTGTCTCAGTCACCCACTGAGCTTAATTTGTGTGGCATTTGCAAATATTCACCACCAGGGATACGTCTCTGTCGTCTGTTACGTCACCATCTGCCAACCAGCAGCCAGCAATTCATAAATCAGGCACGAGCGGTGAGGTAGATCCGTGATATTGGTTAGTTGTGTTTAGATACATGCCTGCCACCTGCTGCCAACACATGCATGGAATCTCTGCATGCAGTGCCCGTCATACAAACCAGTATGTGGCTTGCGCCCCCTCCTCTTGCACATTCTGGATCCGCCACTGAGTGTTCCACTGAGTGTTCCACATTTTATATTTATTGATAATTTATTTAATGGAGTTTTTAAAAGTATATGTGCTAAGCACAATTTTTACTATATATACGGTATATATCAGTGTATATTCAACCTAGATATTTTTATCTCATTTTCAGAAACGTCAATGGTAATAACATGAATCGGGTTATTTTGCAATCTGTGAGGCCATCGTTCCGAAAGAAGCGGGGTTTTTCCCACGCATCTAGACGCGTCAGTACGGAGAGTGGCTTTGAAATCTTTGACCCCTGGTGGTGAATATCAGCTGATCGGGAAATGATTACCAGTGTCTGAAGTAGGGAGAGAGACACTGGTGACACGAGTGAACCATCTCTGTCGCTCACCAGCATCTCGTATCATGTTTTTATTGAGGAATACACATGCATCACGATTACTAAATCGAGCAGCAGTGTTTATATGTGGGTATTGAAATTGCCAAAATTAAGGGGTGTGCAGTCGACAAGTAAAATACAGGATATATTTAATGAACATTTTTTATACTACAATTAACAAAATTAAAACAAAAGTTGAATTGCAGTTATATGTTTATTCCTATCATGTCAATCACAACGGCATAGACCTATATGTTATGAGCTAGACTGCATGAGATCAATACTCCAACAAAACATCCTTTATCATAAACATAATGAGCAAGGGATGTTAAATGAAGGTTGATTTTGGTATACCGGTACCGTAGGCTACTTGCAATAATAAAGCAGGCCCATGCCAGGGAAACTTATTGGACAAACATGTTTATAATTTGTAGCGCATTGGGCTGAAATATGTAAGGGTACTCGAGCAATACTGTAATGTTGTTTACAACAACCCCGTCATATAAAAGCGGCTTGCATTAGTGAAATGTGCACTGTACCTTAGCATGGCGTTGGATGTATAAAACATGTGCAAACTGCACTACTGTCTTTACCTGGGTTTGCAGAAACTGGGGCGCATAAATTATAGAACAATATGAACCTTATATGCAACTATATTATACCAGGTAACGATGCATGTGTTTGTATTTCACATTGTATCATGCTTACGATGGTACTATTTGAGGGTGTGAAATTGCGTATATTTTTATGTGTAAAAAAAACATTTTTAGTGAAGGCGTCGTAGCTCATCGGTCTGCAGCAATTGATGAGCTATTTTTTTTTTAGATCGTGAATTTTTTGTAATATTTAAATCATTTCAACGTGATTTATGCAATTGCTATAATTCTAACCCTTGCTCAGTATACTTAATGGCACTTCTTGTGATCGGATACTGGGACCAGGGGCCTGTTTCACCAACTTTAATTGGACTTAAGGCAGTTGACTTAAGTCAGTCTTAAGCTAACTGATTGGTTGAGACGTGATCACGTGTTGATAGTTAAAGACAAATTTTTAACTTAAGTCAGGCTGGTGAAACCGGGGCCAGGGCTTCGCCAAGTAATTATCACTCGAGATTTAGGGCTCGTTTTTTATTGTTTGAAGTATATGGGACCCTTCACGTCGCCTATGTTATTGGACCGAGTTGGACCATGAGGAACATAGGCTACCAGATCTGCTATAATTGTCAACAGACTCTTTCTTTAGGGTCTGAGATGTTTTTGCTCCTTGTGTAAATACCTAATAATTTGTGGAAACGTCTGCATCGTGACTGACAAGTGTTTAAAAAACGTAGTATAAAGTATGTAGCGTGTTCGATCAGGCCTATTTCCTAGTTCTGATTCTGAGAACTAACCTAAATCAAGAGTTTGCTGCATTCCCACCCCAAAGAACATAGGTTTCTCTATTTTTATCATTATTTGGCACATACGTAACTAGTTTAAAACATTACCCCTCTAGAAATGTGTGCGAAATAAAAAAATCCATTTTGAAAAAAATGAATGATTTTTATTAAAAGCCTAAATTTTAACTTATGCCTTGGTGTCACACCACGTGTCACACGTGTCCTCATTTCCACCAGAGCAGTAAGACAGACAACAGGAAATGGTCATCAAAGGGTCTTTTGGGCACGTTTTGAAAGGAGTAATGTCTTTAAAATAAAAGGTGGTTGAACAAAGAAACAGAAAATACCATAAAACCTATGTTCTTCTAGGGGTGCAGCAAAATCTAAATCATCCTTTACACTCTTTTTTAACTGATTTCCAACAGGTTTTTTGACACAGTCTCAGGACATGTGGGCTTTGTATCTCTGCTAACACGAGGCATTGATCCAATGGTAGACAAATGTTCGCCCATCGTCTGCAGTACAGTCTTGTGTTTGCTGTTAAGGCGGTTTGGTGTTGGCCAATGCAACAATATATTGTCCCGTAACTTAACCACTATTACATACATATTGTACACACACCGATTCACGACCCAATAATACTTGGTGTATCGCATGGTGAACCAATACCGCTACATTTACCCAGTTTTAGTGCATTTAAGACTATATAATTGATTTTTATCGAAATAAACAGTTATGTAGCTTTAATTTGGCTAGATGGCTTAAACAGTTATACGCATAGTTCATTTTCACAATATTGTATTAAATTCATCATAAGCGTCAAACGAGGGTGTACGGACATTGGCCCAACATCGAAAGAGCAGTGGATCCATGTATCATGCGGGCTGGGCGAATGATACTGTACTGTACAGAGCCCCTCAATCCAATCCCCCACCACCCATAAATGCATTTTCGACTTCTTACACACATAAAAAGTCCAATCAACATTGAAAGCTCAGACAACGAACATCATTTATTTAAAATACATTTATTTCTATAATACAAATAATATATCAATCAAGTATTAGGGGTTTGTAGTTCTCAGTCCAGAGAAAAAAAATATTCAGACTTGCATTCTGAAGTAATCTAAAATTCACATTTCTTAAAAGGACACCGGGAAACAAAATACAATATTCACAAATGTTCTAGCATAAAATGAGAAAACGGGGATTGTATTATTAATGGGTCTCACATTATTTTTTAAAAAGAACAATCATTGCTCAGTTCCATACGATGCCATGAAATGCTGTATTTCATAACTGTCCTTGGATTACAATAAACACAAGTCAGGCCAATAAATAAAAACAATAAGAAATCTGATTTGGCAGTACTGCAAAAAGGACATGGTGGGTATAGTCTTATCAAAAACAGGAAATATCAGCTACAAAATATGCAGTCACATTTAACGATCATCTCCATTTTCCCTTGATCTGCTTCGAGATTGTGATAGCCGACTACGGCGACTAGGAGATTTACTGTATGATCTGGAGTGACTGGTTCGTTTGCGATCTAAGGAGCGGCTACGACTCCTTGTCCTCCTGCGACGATCACGTGAACGACTACGTCTCCTACAAAAAAATTTCGAAGTTGTAAACCATGAAATACATACCTTGTAAAACACGAAACAGATAAGATAGTACTAAAATTGTACTAGCTTTGGAACAAGTGTTTGAAACTTATGACGTTTCGACTTACTTCGGCAAGCCTTGATCACATACTTGATCCCAACCTTGATCACATTCAGTATGTGATCAAGGCTTGCCGAAGCAAGTCGAAACGTCATAAGTTTCAAACACTTGTTCCAAAGTTAGTACAATTTTACTTCTATCTTATTTAGTCTTGGAACCTGAATAAAATATTTTCAACATGAAATAGATACTTTAATTCACAGAAGTTTTAAATGTGAGCTTTTGATAAAATATAAGATCTATTCACACTATTAATGTAACATTTTATCCGTGACAACAATTTTAAATCATCCTAATTTTCAAATGAGAAGTAAAGGGAACTGAAACAAAAGCACATTCGACAATAACTCGCCGCCATTATTAAACTTGTCCGAGAACTAGTAATAGCAACATACAGAACACATTTGAGTAAGATACATGAGAAAATTTTTTAAAAGTAATCATGCCAACAAGGAGAAATTAACGTTTAGAGCACATAAGGCCACTATGGGTTTTTTCTCTTGTTTTAAATGAGCGCGCGCATTAGATTTAGGCAGCGCATCACCCAAAAAAACATGTGTTTTTTTCTGTCCAGCAAGCGATTGGATTGTTTCCGAAAAAAATCTGTTAATTTTCGACGGTAAAAAAAACATTTTGAAAAAAACAAGTTTATTACAGGAGATAAAAAAACATTTTTCCAGCTATGTTTTCTTTGCTAGTTTTTTTTCACCCTCATTAACTTTAACCAAAAACAGATACCCTCCCTCATTATATTTTTTCTTATCTAAAACAGAGAAATAAAACATAGTGACTTAAAGTAAAGTTAACGACACAAAATGAGATAAATCTGCAATATTGATTTATTTCCGCCCTTATTGAAATTGTTCAAGAAAGTTCTGGTTATTAGCAACACCATCATGCAGTATAAATTTGAGCTGCATACATTAAAATTGTTACTGTACCCACATGGAAATAGTAAAGCAGACACCACCACCCTCAATTGCTATAGCCCACTTTCATAAAAAAGGCAGAAGGCAGGCTAAAAACTGATAATTAAATGATACTGTTTTCATCACAAAAACATTAAAAGCATCCATGTTAGATATTTCAAGGTCAATTCATCAAAAGCATCCACCAGCGCTATTAAAAAAATTAATAAACTGCTACAATAACAAAGAGGCCAGCCGGTGATTGGGAATTTGATGGTGTTGAATTTTTAGGGCATAATAACCCCACTGAAACCGCACATTTGGTTTTATAGTAATAGTCTAGCTATCTGGCACAGTTCACCAGATATCAGCAATATTGAAAAAATTAACCTTTTATGGCAGAGATGTAGGTCAAAAAGTAGATCAAAGGTCACAACCCCAAAAGGCATATCTACATCTCCTAAGGAATGTCTGTGCAATATGAAGAAATATGCAATATGAAGAAGCCCCCCCCCCATTTTTAAATGAGACTGAATCACAGGTTCATAAGATAACGCACAGGGTCTACAGGCTTTTTCGGTAGCCATATTTTCAAGATTGTCAGCCTTCTTGTTTCTAATGAAACCACCCTAAAAGTTACTAGGATCATCAAAAATACGTAACCTAGAGAGCCACCACAATTTGGATGAGAGCAAAACAACAGGTCATAAGTTGTTAGTGAGAGCTGATTGCGCAGTGGCGGAGACAGAAAAATGCTAAACACTAGAAGGATCCAGATAGTATCGAGGATGCTTAACTATGGGAAGTCGTTAAAATGAATATTTACCTTCTGGGCGACTGTGATCGCCGCCGGCCATGCCTGTCATCAGGGCAGTCTCTCGCCCAATGGCCGGGTCGGTGACATTTATAACACTCATCATTACCTTGTTGCTGTGAACAAAAAAATAATTAAATTTTGAAAAAATAGCTCCATCACAACCCAACCACTGCCAGGGTCACTAAAAACATGATTTTTCCACACCGCAAATATAAATATAAAGTCTCACATTAGGTTCTACTGTGGTTATAGATTACCAGTAGATCTGCTGGCACGGCATAACCTAAGTAATTTTGAATGACCATTATTCAAAATGATAGCATCACAACATAACCAGTTAATCACAAGTAACTGGGCATAATGGATCATTTCCCAAGCAATCATATTAGAACATCTAACATGCATTCTACTCATCAGCTAAATGATGATACAATTCGAAGCTAGATGTTTTGACCGGGGAAAATTTTGAATGTTAACAATAACCCTTGAACTGTTGAATTGTTTATTTCTATTTCTCCATTCTCATTCCTTTAAATGAAGATAGTATTTCTACTAATGGAAAATAGACACTTACAAAATTGAATGATAAGATGAAATGAGCATAGATCACACATAATTATCTATTATCAGTGACATTTTATCTGTCTGAAAGTTTACTTGAAACTGAACATAATTGAGCTGACAAAGCCTACAGCGCTACAGCACCTAATTGAAATTCACACGACAAATTTTAAAAGAGTTATTTAAAAGGAAAACAAATCAAAAGTAATGATGAGATCATTAATTGTGTTGACTGAAGCTTTTGAATAACATTTTTAAATTAAAAAATTATGGTCAACATTTAAAATATTCCTTTTCCAAGATTTACCATCACACATTCTCCATGTCATCCACACTCAACTACCAAGATTCAGCCAATCACAGCGATGCTTTAGGTGTACATAGCTAATTTAAGTTGTAAACAGAATATATGACCTTTGACCATAAACAGTAAAGTTGATTTTCAAAGTTACCTTCTCATATGATAGCTCTGCATCAATATCAGGTACAGCTTTTTTGTTTATCTAAATTCTCAACAATTATTCATGTCCCCATGACTTTGGCTAGGTCTTAGGGTTGTTCAAGCAAAATTCAGGCTCTCCCCATAGTCAGCAATCTGGTCTTTGGACCACCACCTTTAAGCCCGGACTTCCCTCCCTTTTTAGTATCACAGACCCTCCGGAATTTCCTCGAGGCTCATAAATCACTAATCTAACATATATGAGCACAGGCTTGCTGGCAGCATGATTTTTTCAGTTCAGAGAAGTTTATCTTGATAATATCAGACCTGTATGTATTTTTAAACTATATACTAACCATAGGACGACGGGGATTTCCCTTAGCCCATTCCACAATTATGGATGATCCACAGATATCTCTGCCATTTTCATATTTTATAGCATCCTCAAATCATATTAAATATTAGTTTACATTCGAAATATTCACATTAAAAAATGCAGCACATTTGACATTATATAATTTAGTAACTTCATGAAATATGTATTACCTCTAGAACAATCTAATAAAATCAAAATAAGTTACTGGGGGGAAACTTGTAACTAAAACTCATTTACATCTAGTAATAATATAATAATGCTAACCAGTTTAAAACAACCAAATTTTATAAGTAATTCATTTTTTAATATTACTAAAAAATATTTTAGAAAATATATTGTATTATCTTTTAGTCAAAACTTTGTAATGAGCTGCCACCAAACAAAATCTTACTAAACAAAATTAATTAGCTACAGCCCATCTACAGACTAGGACCTCCGGTGCTTTGAAAACCGAGGGAAACTTATGCACTCACATAACAAGGTCAAGAAATGCAGATGGTAAGGGCATTGCCGACTTTGCACACGCGACGTTGGCATGGCATGGCTGGCTACGCTGAACATGGCATGAAGTGGCATGGCTCACTAGGCTGACGGTGGCATGGTACGGTAGGCTAGGCTGGTGGCATGGTAAGGCTGACGGTAACATGGTATGGCATAAACAATTCTGGCAATGGGTGTTGTGGTGACGATAGCTGGGTAACGGAATGGAGTGGCTTTGAGAATGATGGCGATGATGAAGGCATGGATTTAGGCATGGTCTGCTTCAGTATATTATGGCTTGTTGGTTGCCATAGAAACCCTGGGCAGCAGGCACAGAGATGTCCTAGTACCCAGAGTTCAGTGTTGCACTGGATGGAGGGTCACCTTAACTGGCTTTGGTCAGGTCAGGACTGGATAGTTTATGGAATACCACAAAAATAAACTTGTATTAACAGCAGTATACTTATTCTTACACAATAAAAGTATATTTTTAAGTAATAAGATTTTAAATATTTAATAAAAATCAATTTCTTTTTAATTAATAAATTATCCATCATAACTAATTGACAAATGATGTGGGGCTCTCCATTTGAGGTAGTGACATTGTTGCTCAGACATGGCTGGTAATTACCAGTCACTTTAACTTGTAGTATTTATCATTGTAAAAAAAAAATCACACATGGTCACAATCACATGGAGAGCCCACAGAGTAGATAGTTTTTAAAATTAAATATTAAATGTATAGCAATTAATGTACTATTATGTAAATTTTAAAAGTTTCCAATATTTATAATTAATACTAACCTCGGCATCTCTGCGATCTTCATAGTCCAAGAAAGCATAGGCTGAAGATTCAATAATTGGTAAAATATAAAATTTACCAGTAAATGAAATAAAATATAGCAATCAAATATAAAATTTATCAGAATAAATACGCTACTATTATCAAATTTACTAGAAAGGTGATTGAACCTGAAACAAAACTTGGAATCTCCAAATATTGACAGAAAGTAATTTACTGACTTGTAGCAGTTCACAGAGGGCCAAAAAAAACCCCTTGAATTACTAGGAATAGACATCAGATTTTGTGTGCTGCTTTTAAAGGTAGTTTACATTGATAAAAATACATTCAGAGCTTGCATGCTTATGTGCAGTACAAAAATTAATAAATTTAGCAAAAAGCTACAACAAATACCAATCCATTACAGTATACATACCCATTTCAGCACCTGTAAACAAACAATAAATATGTTGTTAGTTATAGATTTATAATTAAAAGCAAATTAAATAAATTCAAACATATTATTTGTACATGTATGACATTATAACATGAGTTTTATTTAAGTCAAGTTATTCACACTATCTAAGATTTACAATTACTAGGGATACCCCAGGGTCTCCCCCAGCATGGTAAAGTGTGCCTTCAGGGCCTGAGGGCATGTCCAGGCACACTGAAAGCATGCATTTGTTAGGCAAAATTTGTATTCGTTTTTTTTTGACACTTTTTGACCCCCCCTCTTCTTTTCGTAACGTTCTTCAGTTACTTTGATTACAGTCGGTAACTCATCCCTTAACTCATGGTTTTCCTAAAAAAAAACACTTAGAGGAGCAGAGCAAGATTCCGAGCTTGTCTATATCTATCATAAGGCTAAAACAAAAAAAATGTTTGTTTCCGCTAGCCCGACCGTCCTTAATTTTAGGTGTCAACCCCAGTTTTTTTTCATGATCTGCCGGCTCTAATTCTTTTTATCAATAAATAAAAGAGCTAAACTTTTTTTCAGCATTCAGATATGCGCACAGTATAAAAAACATTACTGTTTATGCAGATATTGTTTATTTTGCTTTGCTGCACAAAAATAACCAACATGTGCATCACCTAATAAGGTGTAGTAAATTTTAAATTACTAAAAGAGGACTGAAGTCCTTTATCATCCCCCGCCATAAATTAGGTTTTTTGCGGTCACAAATATTTAAAAAGTTGATTTGTGGTGCTCATTTTAAATTTCAGTAAAATCACATGCACATTTCCAGATCGTGGGTAATGTGATTGTACAATGTGAATTATTACTGATTTGAATTTTTCAATTTTTGAGCTCACAAGAAAATATGAAGTTTATCCATGGCGGCCATTTCGACTTTCAGTAAAACCTTAAAAAATCACTTGCATATCTCCATATCGTGAGAAATGTGATAGTAAAATTTGAATAATTTCTGACTTTAACTCTTCCTTTACCAATTTCGCATTTATACGAAAACTGCCTTCCTTTACCAATTTCGCATTTATGCGAAATCCACATGTTTACATGCATTAATTGCAATGGAGCTATTTCATTACATGCATGGTTGAAAATCGCCAACCAGAATGGTCAGTGACATGGTCGCAATGTTCTCTTGCATTTTTAATTGTTTGATGTGCGCATAGCTATAACCTGTATTGTGCCCAGGGGCTACTTCAGGGGTCCTCCTTAAAAAAGAAGTCAGTTTCTGGGGGTAGTTTTATCAGGGGGAAGTTGGTAAAGGAAGAGTTAAGTTTTAGAGTTTTTGCGCCCACAAAGTAATTTGGAGTTGACCTCTGGCGGCCATTTTGAATTTTGGTAGCATCTTTAAAAAATCACTTGCACATCCCCATGTTGCTAGGAATGTTATGTTAAAATAAAAAAAAAATTGATCGAACAAATTTTTTGAGTTGTTACGCCACCCCAAAAAATTAAAGTTGATCTGTGGCGGCCATTTTGAATTTAAGTAAAACCTTGAAAAAGTCACCTGCACATCTCCATATCATGGGGAATGTGATAATAAAATTTGAATAATTTTTGGCTTAAGTTTTAGAGTTTTTAAAAAGTATGTTACCGGGAACATACAATTATTTTTTTAGGCCTATCAACGGGAATTAGCAAGCTGTGTGCATAAGAAAGATTTACATTGTTGGGAGGTTGCATAGATTTAGTGGGATGAATTACTGTATTTTATAAACATAAGTGTGCGAAAATTGGCTGATATACCTTTAATGAATTTGAATCATTACATTACAATATTAGTCAATAGGATTGCTATCATCAGCTTGGATTGCTAATGTTTAGACTTCGTGGTAAGATTGAATTTTATTTTCAGGCTGTTTCGGTTATTTGGGTGTCCAGGCTACGGCAAACAAAAAGAAACTTGTGAATTGTGGCTCTGACCTTCTGCCAAAGTTTTGGCTACCCTAACCCCAGGGGAGCTGCTACCCACAAAGCTGGCTTCCCATCCGTGAAGGAGAAAACACGTTTTTAGGGTTGTTTTTCAAAAAAACAACCAGACAATCAAAATATCCTATAAAAAACCCAACAAGTGGTATTTTTAAAGAGAAGAATATTTAGAAATACAGAATTAGAAGTCATTTGGTCAACCTTCACTCAATTGAGTAAAAAAGGATCCTCTATTGTGTGAGCTTACAGTGTTTGGGGGTCATTTTCAATTTCACTCGCAGTGTTAAGGGGTGGTTTGCAAACCTCACCTTGACGGATGGGAAGCCAGCTTAAATATAGTAGGGTGGCCAATCTGTCAGCATCACAAACTTGATTAGGCCCTAAAATGTGTGATTTTGGCTGTTTTGTCTTGACTCCCCTGGCATTCCGCATTATGTCATATTATTAATTTCTTTGCATGTTTACTAAACAACATCTTAACCCCTACACTGCTGCATAAAATTTGCAGTATGAAATATCTGCAGTAATATCTGGCACATTTTTTCTTAAAAAAACATCTGATGAACAGCTGATAGTAAAAGCCAGTCAGTCAGCTATCTTTAAAGTGCAAATAGAAAGACACCACAAAACGGTCTAAACATAAAATTTGAGACAAAAAAAAAATTTGGACAAAGTTACAAGCTATTGAAAAAGTCATGTTTTGTGTTTTTTGAGGTGCTATGATTTTGGTTCTTAATTTACGACTTCACGCCTAGCGCCCATGCACCTCCAATTATAAGGTTATTTTTAAAACGAAGAATATATTTGGAAAGAGACCACAATTGCCATCATTTTGTATTTTAAATGGGACAATAGACCACATATTGGCAAGTTGGCGGTGAAATACATAAAAAAGCATGCAAAAAACAGAAAAAGGCAAAAAAACGCTGAAATCGCCTTTTAGGATGAACTGTAACTTTTTTTAATTTAATAACTTTCCAAAATTTGGGCCAATTTATCCATCCAAATTTTGTGATAGCATGTGCCTAAATTTCTTAAATGGACGATAAATAATAATAAAATAGTGATCATTTGAAGATAGTGTGGAATTAAAAAAATGGTGGTGAAAAAAATCAGCAGGGCTGCTATAATATGATGAATGTATAGGGCTTTAATCCTGACTTCTATAATAAAACACCCATCATTTACCTCTATAAAATTGACAGCAACACAAAAATTATATTGGGTAAGAAAAGGGGATATATTTTTTATATTTTGCAGTTATTTTAGTTGAAATAGGCCATTTTCAGCACTAGACTAGCCTCACTACTACACTAGGGCAGTAGGCTAACGTTAAAATTTGAAACACATGAGACCCCCGACCCTGTTTGGACCCCCCCCCACTCGAACATTCGTGGCGGAAACTCTGCTTGATCAATTTTGTTGGCCACCCTATTTATTTTAGGCAGTGGCTAATTGTACGTGATTCTTCATAATGTACCTCTATGGGCAGCCTCGTTTACGAAATGACGGGCTCCCATTGACTCCCATTACAACATTCCCGTACGAATAGCTACGTATTTTTTATGCTGATTAAATGAATAACTATGCAGGGATGCAAATTCACATACGCCCGGTCGCCCGTGGCGACAAGAATTATGTAAGGGCGATTGTAAATCAGCATGTCACTAGCCCTGCTGGCGACTGATTCCCTGTGAGATCCGCAGATCATGTGTGGCTATTTACGCATAACTGCAGAGCGCCGCATGGCATGTACAGGCGTCGTCGTCGTGGTGCGCTACAGAGCGTTGTTTCGGCTCACACGTGGTTGTGTGTATCAAAGACCTTTACGTTTGAGGAGCACTAAAGCGCACATAATTCAAGATTTGGTACACTAAAAAGTGAGCAAATGAATCAAGTTTGATGCTGACACACGTGGACAAACATCACTTTCACCAAGTTGTTAAACAAACTAAAGTAGGCCTACTGACCTGTAGGCCTACGGCCTGGTCAATCAGCGGTGCATGGGCGCGTGTATTGCATGTGGCCCGATCTGCGGTAGCCATGACAGCCCACAGCGTCACTTATTGCGTCCTGGTTCCCAACATTCGTTTCACCCGATATTTCACAGTTCAAAATGGCGCTGATCAAGAAGATCATTTATCTAGTTTGCTGACATACATGCATGCTGACAACATTTCATTGCCCAACGAGCTGTGGGTGAATAGATGCAGTCTTGAATTGTTGCTGATTCTAAAAGACTCATGCATTATTGGCCTGATAAATCAAGCATTAATCTTACAAACAAACGTCTGCAAAAACGTCTTGCAATTTTGTGTGAATACAAGCTGTGGCTAATACTCCAGTTTCAGTCACACATAGGGCTGCCGCTGGCGCATGTAGGCCTACATGTATGTCGGCAGAGAAACGATGTGAATAACTGGACATAAGGGTGTTGAGACTAAGAAGGTCTAACCATGCTAATAGGCCTAACACAAACTAAATTACACCCCAAGAAAAGGCCTAAAATACACCTGAGATAACCTTTTTATCCCAGTTATTTTGTGCCTTGCTGTGTCAAGATGCTATAGAGGCTAGAGCTCCATAGACTTCCCTACTTCTTTGTTGAAAAGGACAGTTACCTTGAATAGCCCCTAAACGATATGAGAGAAGATAGGGCATATATATTTTTTTTCAAGTACGCTTATTTGACATCAGTTTTATGTTTAAAATGACTGACTTTATTATATTTGCAGAACGGTTTACGTTTTTTTAAGATGGCCCCCTTTTTTCATCAAAGTGGGCAACATAGCCCCTTCTTTCTCCAAGTTGGAATGAGCACTAGTGGGCCAATGTCGGATTAAATTAATTGTCTGTACATGTAGTAGTTATGAATAGCCAATTAAATCTAAATGAATTATGGAATTTACTCTGACTTCACTAGAGCTAATTAAAGCTAAAATGCCCACCTGCAGCAAAAATGCTCAGATTAAGCCTACAGAAGATGGGTCAGAAGGGGAAAAAATAATTAACCAGTGATTCAGCCATGTCGCGCATAGTCCGGCAATTTTTTTCATAAAAAACATTTAACTAGTAAGGGCGATTAAAAAATCATAAGGGCTAGTGGATTTCTAGTTCCACTAGCCCGGCTGGCGAGTGGATAAAAATGACGAATTTTTTCCCCTGCTATGGGGGGCTACGGTCACTGCCGTGTGGGCGTGGAATGTAAGTTGTAACGTTACTGTACCAGTGTTGGCGGTAGGATGAAAAATGTCTTAGCCAATGTGGCTAAAACCTCTGAAAAGTTTTAGCCACATTTTCTTTCTTGTAGCCACAATGTAATCATGCACCCAGTATCCAAAATATTGGTGATAATTGATACTGGTCTAGTAGGCTAGATTGATTTTGCATCTTACCACAGAAAGATAGTACTTAAGTTGAACCTGTTTATGATTTAGTTTTCATCTAGCGAATAACCACAAATTTCATGAAAACTTCCAAGAACTGACAAACGTTTGCATTATTAATAGTAACTTTTTTGACTTCTTTTATTATTCAACTGTAATCATGGTAATCAAAATGCATGACAGTTTAGGAAGGTTGCTGCATTTGAAATCATGTTTGAAATATAAATTATCCAGCGGACAACCAAGCCCTACATTTCAGGTTGTCCGCCAATATTTTTGGTTTACCGACCATTTGAATCCCTGACCCCAGATTTTTTATGACAATTTAAAAAAAATATATATAAAATGATTTTATTTGAAAACGTCCATTCACAATTTTTTTTAGGAGCTTGTATTTTTGTATGAACCTTTTGGGGGCAATTTGGTGGGTTTTGTGTAAGTGAAATAAAAAAAAGTCTGCCGATACCTACCCTATTTTGGGGGATCATGTGACTAGAATCCCCCCCCCCCAAAAAAAAAACTGTCTTGACAAAACTGTCTTGACAAAAAGATCCGGCTTGTAGAAATCAAGGAACAGTGGTAGCCAGGTAGGCAAGGAGGTCATGACTGCAGCAGTGTGGAGTCAGTTTTTTACACGGACCATCTCAGCCTATGTTAAACGTTTCCGGTTCTTGACAAATAATCACTTTGATTGATGACTTCGCATTCCTTCTTAATGGAGTATCAGGCAAAGGAAATGTGCTGAGCGGCCGATCAGACTAATCGCTTAGTTTTGTAAAAAAATGAGTTTTGTCCCAGCGTGGTGTTAGCTCTTAATGTATTTGAATGATTTCTAATTTATGAATTTTCTACCACAAGTTATTTCGTCTGTTGAGGCTAGATCTAATAGCCTAATAGGTAACTGACACAGTGTCAGTGACAGGTAAAGCAATTAATCCATTTCAATGGCCCCTACAAAATAACTCATAACACAAAGGTTGTGATACAGTGACATTGTAAACATTACATGATCAGTGACAGTGTCAGTGTGTGTAAAACATATTAATTATTATCAAGTGGACAGATCACAGGAATACTAGGCCTATGCCGTCGTCGTCCGCCATTTTGTTTTTTGTTGAGAATGTAAACAAACATAGTTTGTGTTGAATGTAGTCTATAATATAGGCTATTATTGCTATATTTAAGATCGGCAAAATTGAAAGATGCTAGCAAGATCGTTTGAGAATTTGAAAAATCAAATAAAGCCATGTTTATGTCAGAAAAAACGATGGTAAGGCAGTCGTTTTTGCCGCGATTTTTACCGCGAAAACGGCTCAAGATTCATATTAGTATTGTGGAAGCATCTCGTTTTTTTCTTCGCCACTGTGGCTAAAGATATCACAAATCTTTCGCCACATGGCAAATATCTTCGCATTTGGCGACGTGGCGAGCGGCCAGCGCCAACGCTGCTGTACTACTGTAGTGTACCTACAAAGTACAAATTCAGTACAAGCAAAGCTCAAGGTTACATGTCAACGTTGAATTCGGTTCTTGAACAGGTCCAGGCGGACCGTCGATTGTAGTACTTTGATCGAGGTACGTCCTTCGATCAGTACGTCAATGGAAGTACCATCATCTATGAGCCAGATCAGTTAGCCTTATCATGGGTGCCCCCTAAGAAATCTAATGAACAGTTTGTGTAAGGTCTCCCTATTGCCTGACACTGGTCATTCCCTTCTTCTGATGTCACAGCTTCTGCTGGAAATATCTGAACGTCTCACAGGCAAGTTAATAAATTAGTAAACGTTTCTCAAAGACTGCCAATACTATCTGGATGCTTTTCACACATGGTACACTAGTATATAAGCATGGGGGACACAAATTCTGGGCAATAGCGAAAGGTATATATATTACGAACATTTTGAATATACATTATTAAACTTTCTATGGCATAAATAATAGAAATAAGATAAATTGGAGCACACCCCCTCTGCAATTTTCAGCCATGTGTGTAGTACGTCCATTGAAGTACCATTGGGTACTTTGATTGACGTACGTTGCTGGAGTACTTTGATTGTAGTACCATGTGATACTTCGATTGAAGTACTCACTGTACTGTGATGTGATAATGATTGATCTTACCCCCTAAACAAAGCTGCGGCTTTATTCACAAAATAAGGAACTACCACGTGTCGATTTGTTCTGGGGAATACAAATGACGTCACCCACCTTCTGGAGAACAACGTCTATGATTGGATGGGTTTAACCAATGGGGAAGCTTATTACAATCGTACTGGAAGCTATTTAAATATCAGTGGAAGTACTACTTGCATTGTCATGACAATGTAACTATTTTATTATATTATTCTAGAGGTAATTAATGTAAAAATGTTTAGTAATTTATTGCCATTGATGATTGACATACCAAGGGCAAGGTACTACGATCAAAGTACGTACGTCAATCGTAGTAGGCCTACCCAAAAGAGGGTACTACAATCGACAGTCCGCCTTGACCTGTTCCCAGTGGCCCACCGGCTCGGTGATACGCAGCTCAAAAAACAACTGGAATAGGCCTAATGCGAATGGCGGGTTTGAAGCGAGCGATATATTGTCGGAAGGCACGGGCAGCCTGCAGGCTGGCTAGCTACACCAAACAAACAAACCACAATCAATCGGTAATGAGATGAGAAAAATAATGATAAAATAAATTGCTATAGACCTAGTCTACCATATTTGATATCACATCGTGCTAGTCTTCCATATAATTGGAAAATTTCCTCTAAGTCACGGGTTCTTGTATTTTTGCTGAGGCGGCCAACAAAAAGTTGTCCTTCACTTCTTCGAGCCATTTCGCAGAGCAACACAACGAGCACCACAGAAGAAAGGACTGCGCGATGCTGGCCTCGTTTTGACTTCCTATTTTGGCTACCCTCCAGTTTATTTCCATTTAATGAGTTAAGTTGGCTTACCCGAGTGAAAATCTAGTGATAGGCCTACTGTTACCAGTGGTTACGATTTAGGGAGTTCACGTCTATTAGAGATCATCGTCAGTAGGCCCTATACGTGACTATTAATTTATAATAGTAATTATTTGCCATCAATCATACGTATTACCAACGAATACCGACATCTATAAGCATGCCATACGTAGGCCTACGGTAAATCACATATTTGGGAGAACCTTGCAAATCAGTAGCCTGAAAGGTGTGGTCAACTGTCAAAAATTGCGGGACAAGGGTCCCCCAGAAAGCAATAGTGCCCGTGGGTAATAGGCCAAGGCCCTATTCCATAATAATACTAAATATGCGTTTCATACCCAAAGCCTCATTAAGAGCAAGTTCTCAAATCACAGCAAGTTCATATATGGGTAAGGCCAAAAAGGTGGTCCACATAGGTCAAAGGTGTACCAGGTCTCACAAATGCAACACTAATTATGAAGTCATGGTCATAATGTAGCCAACAATACATGGAACACTATAATGAGATGTATCTCTCTTGAAACCAATGACATTTTTGTGCAGACGTGCATTTACTTAGCTATGAATGTCTGATGTCAAACGGAAAACAGGTACGTTACTGTACTTGAAAAAGGAACATGGAACAACACCTTTCTGCAATGTACTCCATCAATAAAGCAAATCTATATGAAGTACTCAATTTAACTTGTTTGTATAACATAATAGTTAAAAAACACAGTAGGCCTATAATATTCGGTTTTGCGGTAACACATTCCCTGAAAGACAGCTGGTCATAATACTGACAGCTAACGTGCGTTATGTTGACTAAGACCTCAAATATTAGCAAATAACGAACTGATTAATGTGTCGACTTTATCAGCAAATGAATACCCTGCAAACACTGTACGTAATATAACGTTCGTTAAGGTCCCATTTTCGTCATTCATGGATGAACGTAACGAGGACGTGCTAAGGACGTAGTCATAATAACCCTAACGTCCCCAGAACGTCCCAATAACGCTACATTTATGTTTTACGTTCTAAGGACGTAAATGGGAGTTCACAGAATTACGTCCTAAGTACGAATACTGTTTTACGTCATAACGTCCCCACAACGAACAGCATTTCGTACTTAGGACGTAATTCTGTGAACTCCCATTTACGTCCTTAGAACGTAAATCATGAATGTAACGTTATTGGGACGTTCTGGCGACGTTAGGGTTTTTATGACTACGTCCTTAGCACGTCCTCGTTACATTCATCCATGAATGACGAAAATGGGACCTCAACGAACGTTATATTACGTACAGTGTTTGCAGGGTAATGCGGCAAAAAATGTGTTTTATTCTCAACGTATTATACAAACGTGAGATAGAACTCCGCAAAATTATCCTACGTAGCTCGATCGCCCATTGCCAGCTACAAATGTAAATATGTCAATGTTTTTTAAATATTTGTTCTGACATTTTTTTGTAACTCGACGATTATTTTTTGTTGATTATCAAAACTTTGGTTGGCATACATGACAGCGAGCGAGTAGACTGTGAAGCCACAAGGGTGGCGGGTAAGTTGAATACAAATTGTATCAATTTCTAACACAAAATCGAACTTTCTATCCTGTATTTATCAACCGTAACGTACAGTGGGATAACTAATGATTGTCATTATGGTGTAGAGATGCCGATTTCACACATGTTTGTGTGTACATTAGTTCCGTAATATAGATTCACTGTATTTCAGGTGGGTGTGCCACCAATAAATTGAAAATATGGCTTTTCAGTTTTCGTTAGTTACTTGGACTCGCCTATCATAAACACTGATCGACGGTCCAAATAACTACCAGGAATAAAATATTGTTCCACTATTTTAATTAAGACAAACGTGTTGCGGTTGATTATATTCGTATATAAATTAAAATATATAAAAAAAAAAATTGTGATTTTGGAAGGAGCAATTTAAAGAATTATTATTACTATTTTTTAGTTACTGGACTTCTGTCACAGACGCTTTTGGAATGTCAAAGTAACTCTTGTATACCAGGTAGAGGAGATATGATCAGATGACTGCAGTAACACATTGTGTGAAGTACTGCCAAACATCGAGATGACAACGTAAGAGATTAATTATTGTGGATTTTTGTGATTTACTGAATATTGTGTCAATGTTTCCTATTTACTATCGCTAGTTACATTGATCGTATTGACTGGCCTACGAGCCTGTCCAATAACTACCATCATAACACATATCTCAGGCCGCGCACACACTCATTTTAATTTTAATAAAAATGACAAGCATTTTCAATGGGACTTAATTGTATTCTGTAAATACTAATTACGTAGGCGTCTACCACCAGTGTTATTTAATATTCATAACATACCAGTGCGTTACATGGACTTAAGAGTAGATTAAAATTGAAGTGGCATGGTCATAACCATATACATGGATAATACGTGGCAATTAACTTACATTATTTTTCAGGAAAACACAGGCATTAAGCTAAACTAAAAAAACATAATTTAAATGTTTGGTCTACAAGCTAAGGTGTAACTACCTTACTTATTTACCTGATGACAATCATGTAGTAAGCTACAGTGACTGCATGATTTATAAAAAAGAGGAAATAATTTAGCAAAGTCAAGTTAAAAATGCATGTTTTGGTCATATTTATCAAGAATAATTATTTAATTATTGCCCTGGTCTCATAAAATACTGAAAATGTGATGATTGATCAGTGAGTTATGTTGACAACTTTTTTTCTATGTAACTGCCGCATATAATCACAAGCATTCAAAATATATAGTATCGCAAATAAGGTTGATATGGGTGTGTATGATGTCCATATAACAAGCTTTCATTTCAATATATAATTCTGCCTTATTAAAAGTTTGATATACACAAGAGTAAGTTACATGGACATGTGTTATGGTCCACCACTGAGGGGCAATAAAGTTCTGCCTTGTACGACCGCATTCCCCCCTTTTTATTTCATATTATTAATAATTAAATCATATTTAATATTTTGTCAAGATGTATCGTAATTGATAACATTTCATTGTGGAATTTCATCGTGAAAATCAACATGAAGCTGTGGCATTAATTCGTCCCCTTGGATATGAAGGAGTGTATCTGCCACTTTGTAAAGTGGCAGATACACCCTTTCATCAGTGTTCATATCCAAGGGATGAATTGTCATTCGGCATCCCATCAAATATGTGAAACTAATGCTGCATTAATGTTGGACCACCATCTTAAACGATGGCCCAACATTAATACATTTGTTCAACTTATCGATAAAAAACATGTAGGCCTACACAACAAGTCGCATCTGATGACGTGAAAAACGCATAGGCCTACATCTATGTATAAATGCGACCTCAAATTTTGGCAGTCAGCGGCAGCCTCCAGCCCATGACGGGACTTCAAAGATTCGAGGCACCACCTATCTGTTTTACAAGTAGCGGCGCCGCACGGATGCATGCTCTGCAAAACACGGGACTTTGACACAACCATGGTTTAATATTATGTCAGCATCTCAGAAATTGTTACCAACATGGCACCAGTAATCGTTATTGGGGGTGTTGACAGACTAGTGTTATTCCAGCAATGGTATTCTGAGGCCTACACGTCTAACGGGTAGAATTTGCAACAGGAAATGTAATCAGTAATGTCTGGCTATATTTCGTCGTTGCATTTCTATCATTCCAATATCATGTTCAGATGGGCCGTAACCGTGGTGCATAATAAGAACAATACCATATATCAACTTGAATTAAATCATTATTAAAGATGAGCAGAGGAGTGTGTATTAGTTGTAGACTAACTGCGTTGTCCAGCGCCCGTGGCTGTAAAGGATGGCACACCTGCCACGCGGATATCGAGTGGCGGGAAGTGAGAGGAGGGGGGGGGGGGTGCACTACCAGCAAACACACACACTGACCAATGCTGATTGACTGGCCAGCGTCTACGACTGTGTTTCGACATCGACCCAGCATTGGGTTAGTGAATCGTGTTAATTGCGCATTGTGTTATTGGCCGTCAATACATCGCTAGTCAAATATAACATTTTGGAAAACAATATCTGCAGTATAGTGTTGTACATGCCAATTACCGCTAGCACTGTCACAGAGACATTGTATACACGACTAAATTACCGCTAGAGCAGTGATCTTGTCGTGTTATTTGTTGACAATATGTTTGAAGTTCACTAATCGCTGAGCCCTCAAAAAGTGTACTAGGTTCTACATCTATGTAGGCCTATAATACGAGTTGCATTTTTGGGACATGAATTGTCAAGAAAAAACATCGCACTATGCACGGGACTATACGGTAAGTCTGCCATTGTCAGGATGACACCCATAGTGCTCAGTTCCATAAAAATACCTCATCGGAACGTCACACGCCCAACAAACTTAGCACGTCAGTTGTTGACATTAGGCCTATACGACTCACATTTGCGACTGTTTAGTGCACGCGGCCTCAGAGTAGTAAAATATGAATATTGTGATATATTAACTTATATTAACTTATATTAACTTACAGGCTGGTGGTGACCTCATGCAGCGCAACATTGTTGTCTACGACAACATCATGATTTTTGTGAAATGAAATTACCTGATTATTGTGTTCGTTATGTATTAGATGATGAACTGAGAATGTGGAGACTCCATTTGGGAATAAATGGCTCTGAAGAAGTCACATTCTGTCTTATTAACAAGCACATGAACCATCATGTCCACTGCTTATTAGGTGCATATTATAACACATGAATTTTTGCATAATTATAATGCATCTCTTTGTGCCAACCATTTTTATGTGCGTTATTTTGACAATAGTCAAAATAACGCACAGGATATCGCTACTTTTTTTTATATCCGCAATCACGAAATGTATAATAATCGTAACTTGAATAATAAGTAAACATTTTTTTGTCTCCTTTGGTCGATTACTTTAATCAGACACCTAAAAACAGGTCAATGTAACGTAACACTTTTAAAAAAAAAATTGGAAATGCCATTTTAGAAGTCACAACATATATTTTAGTTAACCACTGCCTTTCAGAAATAATACCTTTTATATATATATTTTTTTCTTAATCAATTTGACATGTTAAATAGAAACGCGTAACGAATATAGAATAAAGTATATGAAATAATGAATGTCAACGTAACTAACTGACAATAATTTGAATTCTGTGTATTTTATCTAAGGAATTGCTAATGTTTAGCAAGACAAAACTGCATCACGGTTTTAAAATAAAAATACCCTTGATTATGTTTTCATAAGGAAATCATTTGATGCTTAAACTTTGAGATATTTAGCATTTGTAACGCCCAAACAACAAACAGATTGTATGAAAGAATAATTAAAGTTCATTATAAATGTCAAAGCCACAAAATATAGAGATTGCTGTCTACTGGATGTTCAAACAAAAGTAATGTTTCCATGGGGAAGGTTTTTCTCTGTACCTTTATTTCAAAAAAATTGACAGGTCAAAATAACATACCTGAAAAACATGCTTCTACGTGTTTTTTTTGTCAAATGACAACACAATAATACAGGCTTTTGTTCTGGTTCATTGCACCGTAGTATGAGGTAGCAGGATTTTATTTTTAATGCATATCATCATTGCTTTATTTTGGCACTCACAGGGCGCAAAAAGAGGACCACCTTTTTGGCCTTACCCATAAACAGAGTTTAGCTTGCCCAAACTTATTTGTAGAGACACATAAACAACATGTTCACTAATGTTTACTCATAGCACGATTCGACTGATTCAGCCTAGCAGATAAACTGCCAGGCGCGCAATGATTTGCCCTATTTCCTGGCAAAGAGGCGAGGGGATGCAGGCGTGTCCGACTCGGCCATTTTCCTGGCGACTCTGAACGAGTACACACCTCTCAACTTTCAAACAAGCGATTTGTTGAACATTTCTTCGCAGAATTTTCTTCACATAATTTCAGAGCTAGCAATATCAGTAAGTGAAAAAACATCATCAATACTTTATCATGCCTAGAATCGTAGGATGCGTTCTAGGACATTCTTTTGTGGCTAGCCTTCACTCGCATCTTTCGTCATGCTCGTCCTCCCGGCAGGGAGATGCACGACCACGTGTTTCTGATAGGTACATCCCTGAAACACGAAAATTAATTTCTCCACAACAAATCGCTGTTGAATTACGCCTCGACGATTTAGTTGACGCTTTTCATCTGATGGGCACTCGCGGGGCTAAAATTACGAATTCAAATTTCGAACTCCCTTTGCGTGATTTAGTGCAATCACGATCAGATTTTGTTATTATTAATTACGGAACAAATGATCTTGTCTCTGGCATTTCGCCATTGACCGTCGCAACAAAAGTATTGGACATTGCAAAGACGCTACTGCGTAGAGTTCCTACAGTAAAGCACATAATTATTTGTTCAGCGGTTAATAGACAAGCTACTATAAACAATAGAAATTTCGACGAAGTGGCATTCGACTTTGATAATTATTTATACCATCTGTGCGATGTTGAGGATGATATCACGTACCACGTGCACAAGGGTTTCTGGAAATCTCAGATCGAAGATTGGTCTAGGGATGGTATCCACCCCAACACCGCCAGAGGCCGACAACTGTACAAACGATCTATGCGATCTGCAACATTTAAAGCCCTCAAATGCGTAACATGAATAAATCAGTTATAATATAGACTAGGCCCTAGTCTATATATATATATATATTTTTTTTCTCATCACATATCCGCCAAGACTAGGTTAGATATTTACATGTTTAATGCTAGAAACTCCTTTAGTTGTAATTATCTGTGAAAAAAAATAAAAAAAATAATAATAATAATAATAATAAAAAAAAAAAAATAATAATAATAATAGTCTAATAATGAAAAAAAAAAAAAAAAAAAAAAAAAAGATATAAATAAATAAAATAATAATAATAAGTATCATGCTTTCATTGTCCTATTACAATTATAAATAACTAGGATAGTACTGGTAATACACTCTGTGGCCGTCCCTGGTGTACAAGTATATATTGGCTAGCCTTATGGGAATACACTCTGTGGCCGTCTCTGGTGTACATAATATTATCTAGCCTTATGGAAAAACACTCTGTGGCCGTCCCTGGTGTACATATATTATCTAGCCTTATGGGCATACACTCTGTGGCCGTCCCTGGTGTACATAATATTATCTAGCCTTATCAGTCTTATGGAAATACACTCTGTGGCCGTCCCTGGTGTACATATATTATCTAGCTTTATGGAGATACACTCTGGGCCGTCCCTGGTGTACATATATTATCTAGCTTTATAGAAATACACTCTGTGGCCGTCCCTGGTGTACATAATATTATCTAGCCTTATGGAAATACACTCTGTGGCCGTCCCTGGTGTACATATATTATCTAGCCTTATGGAAATACACTCTGTGGCCGTCCCTGGTGTATATACATATATTATCTAGCCTTATAGAAATACAGTCTGTGGCCGTACCTGGTGTACATATATTAACTAGCCTTATGTACTATTTTCTAGAAGATTGGGTATACACTCTGTGGCCGTCCCTGGTGTAAACAAATTTTATGTACCAATCACGAACCAGGCTTTTCATTATGACATTATTTATAAAACGTTATTTATTCTTCATAAATACGTTAGTTCTGGTGTCCTTATTTAACCTATCGGGTATACACTCTGTGGCCGTCCCTGGTGTATTTTTGAATTACTAGGACATTGGGTATAGGCAATACACTCTATGGCTGTCCCTAGTGTAATCTGATATATGTATCAGGCTTATCTAATGAACATATCAATATAAATCGAATAGTAATGCACTCTGTGGCCGCTCCTGGTGTATTTAATAATTACATATTACAATTACGTCCCTGGTGTAAACAATTTATCGAATGACGTTTTAAGCATGCTATATTACTTTGTATACATTAAGTTACATTACACCATGCGACCATTCCTGGTGTAACTTTCACCTTGGTCTATTATGCATACATTCTTTGACAGCTCCTGGTGAAAAGGTGATAAAAAGGCCTTTACTTAGAATACATGCTATTTTACAGCACGTCAATTTGTCTCAGACATTGTGATAAAAAAAAAAAAATATATATTGATCATTGTGGTCTTTCTTGAAGTAATCGTTTATTCGGACCATTGTTATATTATGTACAGCTTTTCAATTTGGACTTTGTTACACAAGTGCTAATGCACATTCAAAATTGAGTAAAATAATCATAATACATATTATGGTATATTCAACGTCCACCGCCATAAATAACTGACCTAAATCAGTATCTATAGGCTATTCAATGTATCTTTCAAAGAATGGATTTATTAATTTAGCATATCTTACTTATTATATGAATTTGCTCAATAACACACAATACAACATCCAAGAATTATTTGTAAAGAGGACTCATTAATTTTTTCAAAGTCCTTGGTTTTTAGAGCAAACATGGCCCCGAAACGAAGGAAGGAAAAACCTGAAACCACAACCACTCCAACTACCAGACGCTCGACGCGAGATAGACAGCCTCCCAAAAGAATGCAGGAACAGCACGCATCAGTTGAGGACAATACCGCTGGATCAGATGTCATTCGTGCCTTAGAACAGAAACAAGACGAACTACAAGATCAGCTCACGGAGCAAAGTCAACAGCAACAACAAATTTTGGCACAGCAACAGAACATCATAGAGTTATTACAAGCAAAATCCAGCACAGAAAATAAACACAGCAAGCACACCAAAGATAAGAAACGCTCACACAAACATGTTTCTCCCGCCACAAGTGATGACGGCAGTTCTGAAGACTCGTCGTCAGAAAGTGAAGGTGAGGTACCAATTACATATACAAAGCACAAACCAGTAGTAATGGGCGGACTCTCCGTTGGCCACTCCATTCCACATGCCACGAAAAAGAAGATATGGAAACATAAATATATTGAATTTTCAGAACTATTCAACCCACATAGTCATCAGTCATACACTCTCACTTTAGGAAAAGATACAACTAAACCGACACTCAATTTCACCTCACATCACAAGAAATTTTTGTCAGAGTCACAATGGGGAATGGCATGGAACACATACATGTCAATATACCTAAAAAAGTACCCACACGAACTTGATCAAATGATCACTTATCACCAAAACATTCAAAAATTAATGCAGAGGGGTGCAAACTGGAGGAGCTACGACTTCCAGTTCAGGGTAGACAGGGAATTTGATCAATGTAAGTGGGACGTAGTTAGAATGGATCTAGAAAGGGATGCATATCAAACACACAACGGTATGAACAGTACCAACCTAACGACAAAGAACAAGCATTCCTTTCGTGCCCCCCGCAACACAGTACCAAAGGGTTACTGCTATGCATACAATACTCAAAACCAGCATTGTAAAAACACCAACTGCTCATACAAACACAACTGTCCAACATGTCAAGGCAAACACCCATCATTTAGACACGTACATGGACTCACAGCACCTCAAATTAGACAGCCTAGTAGCCGTCAGGCCGCATATACACCACAGGCAAAACACACTCCCCACACCAGTCAACATAAAATTACTAAGCCATTATCTTGAGGGGTATCACAATAAAGATTATATAATAAAGGGTTTTACAGACGGCTTCATGCTAGAGTTTGATGGTCCTGAAATACCACTAAATTCGAATAATTCTCTTTCGGCATCACAACACTCGGATATCATAAAGTCAAAGTTAAATGAAGAATTAGGTTTAGGAAGAATTGCTGGCCCATTCAATGCCCCCCCTTTCGAAAATTTTAAAAGCTCGCCTTTAGCATTGCGAGAAAAGCAGAAATCTGGTAAATTTAGGTTGCTACACAACCTATCTTACCCTTATGATGATAGATCAGTTAACAATAACATACCAAAAGACGCATCCACAGTGTCATACTCTTCAATTAAAGATGCAATTCACTTGATCCAAGTTTGTGCTCCAAATGCATACATGGCGAAAACCGATATCGCAGATGCTTTTAGACTAATACCCCTCCACAAAAGTCAACATCACCTGACTGGGTTCTGCTGGGAAGGGGAATATTACTATGACAAATGCTTGCCACAAGGCTGTTCCTCATCATGTAGAATTTTTGAAACTTTTTCTACAGCATTAAAGTGGATTTTAACAAACAAAAATAAGATCAATAATGTAGTCAAAGTTTTAGATGATTTTCTCTTTGTAGCCACCTCACAAAAGATTTGCCACGATTATCTCGAAAAATTCCTAATATTGTGTAGTACACTAGGAATACCAATAGTACCACACAAGACAGTTTGGCCAGTAAACAAAATTACATTCTTGGGGATAGAACTGAACTCGAAAGTAATGATGGCATCACTGCCTGAAGATAAACTGATCACATACTCACATGATTTAGTTGACACTCTAGTTAAAAACAAAGTCACCTTGCGTGATTTAAAATCCTTGATTGGTAAATTACAATTTTCCACATCTGTAATTTTACCTGGCCGGGCATTTTTGCGGCGGCTACACGACCTGACAATAGGGATAACAAAACCTTTCTATTACATTAGACTGACTCATGAAGTCAAATTAGATTTAGAAACATGGCATAATTTTCTTCACACTTTCAATGGCAAAACCATGATATATGAACCATCAATTAGTGATTCTGAATGTTTACATATGTATTCAGATGCTTCAAAATTGGGATTCGGTGGAACATATGGTAGTTCATGGATACAAGGAATGTGGCCCCCGAATTGGATTCCATATCACATTTCAATCCTAGAATTTTATCCCATATATGTATTGATTTATATGTTTGGAGCAAAAATAGCAGGTTCAAAAGTGATTTTTCACTGTGATAATGAAGCTGTAGTGGTCATTATCAACAAACAAACATCTAAAGACAAAATTATTATGAGCATGGTTAGACCTTTGGTTCTTACACTTTTACAACATAACATTTCACTCACAGCACAACATATACCTGGAGTCGATAATATACTAAGTGATGCTATCTCTCGCTACCAGGTGTCCCCAGAGTTGCTGAGACAATATGGGATACAGCTGTTGCCAACACCTATCCCCACAAGTCTCCTGCCACACCACTTGACAATGTGTTGAGGAAAATCCTGCAAAATTCATTACAAACATCAACCAGCGAGACTTATTTGCATCATTGGAATTGTTTCAAGAACTTTATGTTTGAAAACATGAAGATAGAATCTATGTTATCAATACTTCCCAAACATGTAGCACTTTTTATAGCACACCTTTATTCTAAAACTTTACAACACACGACAATACGAACATACATATCAGCAATATCCTTTATCCACAAAATTCAAGGTCTAGAAGATCCCACTGTATCATTTCTTGTAAGCAAAGCCTTGCAAGGTATTACAAAAATGAATCGACATACTAAAACACCACTTTTGCCAATCACTAAGGTCGAGATGGGACTAATACTGCTGGAAATCCCCTTTGCAACAAATAATATCTACGATCAGAAAATGTACCGTGCTCTTTTCCTGTTGACTTTTCATGCTTGCCTCAGGGCTGGGGAGGTTGTTCATTCCAACAAAAAATGTCATACATTACAATTAAATCAAATTAAGCCTGAACATACCTCACACGGTTTAACATATAGTATATCTTTTGAAACTTATAAACACAGTGGTGGTAGACTACCGTGTATACAAATTACTCCAACAGGGGATAAGGATTGTCCTGTTAAGATCTTAAGGAAATTCCTTGCCATCAGGGGAGAAAAATGCGGTCCTTTATTCATTAAAGAAAATGGTAAACCCCTGACGCGAATAGACTTCAGTAAATTTCTTAAAGATTGCGTAGAATTAGCAGGCTTAGAATCAGATAATTATAATACACATTCATTTAGGATAGGACGAGCTACACAACTCGCACAAGATAATGCATCAGATGCCACAATTAGATCCACCGGCAGATGGCGAAGCTCTGCTTATCAGAAATACATTCGGCCTACAACATTTCACTTGCCCAACTAAAACTGCAAAATCACAAATCATATATTACTAGAACATGGGAACTGTGAAACGCCGTACACAAAACAATCATGAACATTTGCAGGGAGATTCAGAAACATCTACACAATTTGTGCCCGGAATCAGAACGCCCTGGACCTGTGCTCACCAACCACCGCCTGATCAGCGTTTGCTGCAGGAAATTGATATCATTGACTATATAGACCTCTATAGAAATCGTGCAAAGAATGAGTAGATACTCGCTCGCTGCTCACCACCCTGATCAGCGTTTGCTGCGGGGAATTATCATACTAATAGTATGGATTATGTATTAGGACCTCTACAGAAATCGCGCAAAGAATGAGCAGATACTCGCTCGCTGCTCACCAGCCTGATCAGCGTTTGCTGCAGGAAATTATTATATTGATATTACTGACTGTATATTATGACCTCTAAAGAAACTGTGCAGGAAGTGAGCAGATACTCACTTGCTGCTCATCAGCCTGATCAGCGTTTGCTGCGGGCTAGTCTGTTCATATTATTGACTGACTGTGTATAACTATATTTAGACAATAATGCTGAAAGTGACGAACCAGTCACTAAAAAATTGTGTTTCCTGAGTATTCAATCCGGCTTCAGAATCTTTCACCACCGAACATTGACTATGACAACGTGATATCTCCTCTTTTGTGACTTCCCCCTTTTTATGGGCTGCCAGTCCTTGTCGGACTTATGGCGTCTCTCACGAGGGCAGCTCATAAACTGTCAGTGATAGCTGCAAGTACAGACTCCTGTCAGTGCTGGCTGAAGGAGCCACCTATACTTACTCTTTAATATAAATTTAATACAGGTATAATAAACAAATATTCACATTTTAAATACTCACATTTTATTGTACATAGCTATTAATTCCTTTCATTTTTATAAATATATATCCTAGCATTTACTGTCTTGACAATTGCTTTGTTGTATGATAACATATTATGTAAACTATTCCTAATTTTTAACTTTTATTTCTTTAATAATTACAAGCACTATTTGATTATTATGTTTAGTTATTAAAAAATGTCATATCATTCATAATCATTTCATAGTTTACATAATAAATAATTTTACCCATATTTGTGTTTGTTTGAGTGTTTCTACAAAAACAGAGTTTAGCTTGCCCAAACTTATTTGTAGAGACACATAAACAACATGTTCACTAATGTTTACTCATAGCACGATTCGACTGATTCAGCCTAGCAGATAAACTGCCAGGCGCGCAATGATTTGCCCTATTTCCTGGCAAAGAGGCGAGGGGATGCAGGCGTGTCCGACTCGGCCATTTTCCTGGCGACTCTGAACGAGTACACACCTCTCAACTTTCAAACAAGCGATTTGTTGAACATTTCTTCGCAGAATTTCCACCCACCTTCCCCCATTCCAATCACCTAAATTTTAGATCTCCTTTACTTTTCATATAAATATTTCATTTATTTCGTATTTATATATATTTTCCTTTTGGCGTCTCTCACGAGGGCAGCTCATAAACTGTCAGTGATAGCTGCAAGTACAGACTCCTGTCAGTGCTGGCTGAAGGAGCCACCTATACTTACTCTTTAATATAAATTTAATACAGGTATAATAAACAAATATTCACATTTTAAATACTCACATTTTATTGTACATAGCTATTAATTCCTTTCATTTTTATAAATATATATCCTAGCATTTACTGTCTTGACAATTGCTTTGTTGTATGATAACATATTATGTAAACTATTCCTAATTTTTAACTTTTATTTCTTTAATAATTACAAGCACTATTTGATTATTATGTTTAGTTATTAAAAAATGTCATATCATTCATAATCATTTCATAGTTTACATAATAAATAATTTTACCCATATTTGTGTTTGTTTGAGTGTTTCTACAAATATACTTGAGCGACATCTATGAGTTAATAATTCAAAGCTCTTTGCTCTTACCCCTACTTGGTCGCTGGCTTGCAAACAAACTGACTGTATTACTGCGGGAATGTTGAAACTGCTTGACCCAACCCTTGTATTGCCACACAGTACACACAAAACATGTGCATGACTTTATGACGTTGTATAAATGTTATGTCTTGTGTTTGCTGGGCAGGAGGACTTTATCTCAAACATTGTACATTTATTCAATGTCAGTTCAATGTTGGGCCAGCGTCGCAGACGTTAGCCTAGCATTAAAACAGCATTGGATCAATGTCCCGTTTAAGTGGTATCTTGTAATCAGTTTAATGGCTATATTATTGCCGTCAATCTGTACTCAATAGGCTACTGTTGGCCTACATTTGACCGTCCCAGGCATGCGCATTTTGCAGTTGAATAATTCTTTAGCCTATAAGGCCCTACCACAGAAAATAAATTAACAATTAATGTATCTATTCATATTTATATCTATTTCTAATTTTTTTTGTGGTTTAGTGATGCATGAGATGTCGATTGATATGAGCAAGCATGCCAGACTGACATCTTTGAGCAATATGAACAATATCATCCAAAATTCAAAATGGCCGCCTTCAACAGTCTCATCGACACATGTTTGGGTTTAGGATAGTCTTGAAATTTGGGTGTCAGGGCTGAAAATTGGTCTGAGTACTCCCAAATAGCCATATTAATATATCACTCTTCTAAAATTTCGCATGAATCCTATATGTCGCGTTTGACCAAAAACGGCAAAAATTCAAGATGGCCGCTAGCGAATATGTTGAAAAAATCAGATTTTTAACTAGGTCTAATAGACCCATAATCCAGCATGATATGGCATTTCTAACCAATTTTGGGTCGTGGAACCCATTGTTGGACCTCAGATTACAATTAGAAGCTTATGTGACCTTCCAGCACTAGCCTACATCATGTAGCCTACGTCTACATGAAGGTCGAAACGTGATCACCAGCGGTTAGAGTGAAATATAAAAACATACTATTGGTACAAAGGTAGGCCTATTAGGGCCTACATGTTATATATCCCTAATTCCGGCTAACTAGCTTTGTGTGTGGCATAGATCAAATCTATTTCTGTTGTCAATAATGTCATTCTAGGCAACAGTGACCTCAAAAAAGTTATTTGATGACCAGCTTCAGCATCATTATGAAGGGCAGAAATGAGTACCGGTAGGTTACCAGCAGTCATGGAGAAAATACAGCTTCTTCATAAGTGATCCAATACTTAGGCCTGCATATGTGATTAGATGGTGTTCCTGACTATGTCGTTTCTGACTTCAATATTGTAATTTTAAGCATCGGTTATCTCAAAACCCTTATTATGCGACCTTCGAACAGATGTGTATTTACTTAGCTATGAATGTCTGATGTCAAACGGAAAACAGGTACGTTACTGTACTTGAAAAAGGAACATGGAACAACACCTTTCTGCAATGTACTCCATCAATAAAGCAAATCTATATGAAGTACTCAATTTAACTTGTTTGTATAACATAATAGTTAAAAAACACAGTATAATATTCGGTTTTGAGGTAACACATTCCCTGAAAGACAGCTCGTCATAATACTGACAGCTAACGTGCGTTATGTTGACTAAGACCTCAAATATTAGCAAATAACGAACTGAATAATGTGTCGACTTTATCAGCAAATGAATAATGCGGCAAAAAATGTGTTTTATTCTCAACGTATTATACAAACGTGAGATAGAACTCCGCAGAATTATCCTACGTAGCTCGATCGCCCATTGCCAGCTACAAATGTAAATATGTCAATGTTTTTTAAATATTTGTTCTGACATTTTTTTGTAACTCGACGATTATTTTTTGTTGATTATCAAAACTTTGGTTGACATACATGACAGCGAGCGAGTAGACTGTGAAGCCACAAGGGTGGCGGGTAAGTTGAATACAAATTGTATCAATTTCTAACACCAAATCGAACTTTCTATCCTGTATTTATCAACCGTAACGTACAGTGGGATAACTAATGATTGCCATTATGGTGTAGAGATGCCGATTTCACACATGTTTGTGTGTATATTAGTTCCGTAATATAGATTCACTGTATTTCAGGTGGGTGTGCCACCAATAAATTGAAAATATGGCTTTTCAGTTTTCGTTAGTTACTTGGACTCGCCTATCATAAACACTGATCGATGGTCCAAATAACTACCAGGATTAAAATATTGTTTCACTATTTTAATTAAGACAAACGTGTTGCGGTTGATTATATTCGTATATAAATTAAAATATATAAAAAAAAAAATTGTGATTTTGGAAGGAGCAATTTAAAGAATTATTATTACTATTTTTTAGTTACTGGACTTCTGTCACAGACGCTTTTGGAATGTCAAAGTAACTCTTGTATACCAGGTAGAGGAGATATGATCAGATGACTGCAGTAACACATTGTGTGAAGTACTGCCAAACATCGAGATGACAACGTAAGAGATTAATTATTGTGGATTTTTGTGATTTACTGAATATTGTGTCAATGTTTCCTATTTACTATCGCTAGTTACATTGATCGTATTGACTGGCCTACGAGCCTGTCCAATAACTACCATCATAACACATATCTCAGGCCGCGCACACACTCATTTTAATTTTAATAAAAATGACAAGCATTTTCAATGGGACTTAATTGTATTCTGTAAATACTAATTACGTAGGCGTCTACCACCAGTGTTATTTAATATTCATAACATACCAGTGCGTTACATGGACTTAAGAGTAGATTAAAATTGAAGTGGCATGGTCACAACCATATACATGGATAATACGTTGCAATTACCTTACATTATTTTTCAGGAAAACACAGGCATTAAGCTAAACTAAAAAACATAATTTAAATGTTTGGTCTACAAGCTAAGATGTAACTACCTTACTTATTTACCTGATGACAATCATGTAGTAAGCTACAGTGACTGCATGAATTATAAAAAAGAGGAAATAATTTAGCAAAGTCAAGTTAAAGATTCATGTTTTGGTCATATTTATCAAGAATAATTATTTAATTATTGCCCTGGTCTCATAAAATACTGAAAATGTGATGATTGATCAGTGAGTTATGTTGACAACTTTTTTTCTATGTAACTGCCGCATATAATCACAAGCATTCAAAATATATAGTATCGCAAATAAGGTTGATATGGGTGTGTATGATGTCCATATAACAAGCTTTCATTTCAATATATAATTCTGCCTTATTAAAAGTTTGATATACACAAGAGTAAGTTACATGGACATGTCAAAGTAACTACGAAATGTTGTTGTAGCAGTACTATCTGAATTCTAAGACACAAATGAGAAACAAATGTGTTATGGTCCACCACTGAGGGGCAATAAAGTTCTGCCTTGTACGACCGCATTCCCCCCCTTTTTATTTCATATTATTAATAATTAAATCATATTTAATATTTTGTCAAGATGTATCGTAATTGATAACATTTCATTGTGGAATTTCATCGTGAAAATCAACATGAAGCTGTGGCATTAATTCGTCCCCTTGGATATGAAGGAGTGTATCTGCCACTTTGTAAAGTGGCAGATACACCCTTTCATCAGTGTTCATATCCAAGGGGATGAATTGTCATTCGGAATCCCATCAAATATGTGAAACTAATGCTGCATTAATGTTGGGCCACCATCTTAAACGATGGCCCAACATTAATACATTTGTTCAACTTATCGATAAAAAACATGTAGGCCTACATAACAAGTCGCATCTGATGACGTGAAAAACGCATAGGCCTACATCTATGTATAAATGCGACCTCAAATTTTGGCAGTCAGCGGCAGCCTCCAGCCCATGACGGGACTTCAAAGATTCGAGGCACCACCTATCTGTTTTACAAGTAGCGGCGCCGCACGGATGCATGCTCTGCAAAACACGGGACTTTGACACAACCATGGTTTAATATTATGTCAGCATCTCAAAAATTGTTACCAACATGGCACCAGTAGTCGTTATTGGGGGTGTTGACAGACTAGTGTTATTCCAGCAATGGTATTCTGAGGCCTACACGTCTAACGGGTAGAATTTGCAACAGGAAATGTAATCAGTAATGTCTGGCTACAGCAGCCCTGGTCTGGCTATATTTCGTCGTTGCATTTCTATCATTCCAATATCATGTTCAGATGGGCCGTAACCGTGGTGCATAATAAGAACAATACCATATATCAACTTGAATTAAATCATTATTAAAGATGAGCAGAGGAGTGTGTATTAGTTGTAGACTAACTGCGTTGTCCAGCGCCCGTGGCTGTAAAGGATGGCACACCTGCCACGCGGATATCGAGTGGCGGGAAGTGAGAGGAGGGGGGGGGGGGGGTGCACTACCAGCAAACACACACACTGACCAATGCTGATTGACTGGCCAGCGTCTACGACTGTGTTTCGACATCGACCCAGCATTGGGTTAGTGAATCGTGTTAATTGCGCATTGTGGTATTGGCCGTCAATACATCGCTAGTCAAATATAACATTTTGGAAAACAATATCTGCAGTATAGTGTTGTACATGCCAATTACCGCTAGCACTGTCACAGAGACATTGTATACACGACTAAATTACCGCTAGAGCAGTGATCTTGTCGTGTTATTTGTTGTCAATATGTTTGAAGTTCACTAATCGCTGAGCCCTCAAAAAGTGTACTAGGTTCTACATCTATGTAGGCCTATAATACGAGTTGCATTTTTGGGACATGAATTGTCAAGAAAAAACATCGCACTATGCACGGGACTATACGGTAAGTCTGCCATTGTCAGGATGACACCCGTAGTGCTCAGTTCCATAAAAATACCTCATCGGAACGTCACACGCCCAACAAACTTAGCACGTCAGTTGTTGACATTAGGCCTATACGACTCACATTTGCGACTGTTTAGTGCACGCGGCCTCAGAGTAGTAAAATATGAATATTGTGATATATTAACTTATATTAACTTATATTAACTTACAGGCTGGTGGTGACCTCATGCAGCGCAACATTGTTGTCTACGACAACATCATGATTTTTGTGAAATGAAATTACCTGATTATTGTGTCCGTTATGTATTAGATGATGAACTGAGAATGTGGAGACTCCATTTGGGAATAAATGGCTCTGAAGAAGTCACATTCTGTCTTATTAACAAGCACATGAACCATCATGTCCACTGCTTATTAGGTGCATATTATAACACATGAATTTTTGCATAATTATAATGCATCTCTTTGTGCCAACCATTTTTATGTGCGTTATTTTGACAATAGTCAAAATAACGCACAGGATATCGCTACTTTTTTTTATATCCGCAATCACGAAATGTATAATAATCGATTCTGGCAGTAACTTGAATAATAAGTAAACATTTTTTTGTCTCCTTTGGTCGATTACTTTAATCAGACACCTAAAAACAGGTCAATGTAACGTAGCACTTTTGAAAAAAAAAATTGGAAATGCCATTTTAGATGTCACAACATATATTATAGTTAACCACTGCCTTTCAGAAATAATACCTTTTATATATATTTTTTTTTCTTAATCAATTTGACATGTTAAATAGAAACGCGTAACGAATATAGAATAAAGTATATGAAATAATGAATGTCAACGTAACTAACTGACAATAATTTGAATTCTGTGTATTTTATCTAAGGAATTGCTAATGTTTAGCAAGACAAAACTGCATCACGGTTTTAAAATAAAAATACCCTTGATTATGTTTTCATAAGGAAATCATTTGATGCTTAAACTTTGAGATATTTAGCATTTGTAACGCCCAAACAACAAACAGATTGTATGAAAGAATAATTAAAGTTCATTATAAATGTCAAAGCCACAAAATATAGAGATTGCTGTCTACTGGATGTTCAAACAAAAGTAATGTTTCCATGGGGAAGGTTTTTCTCTGTACCTTTATTTCAAAAAAATTGACAGGTCAAAATAACATACCTGAAAAACATGCTTCTACGTGTTTTTTTTGTCAAATGACAACACAATAATACAGGCTTTTGTTCTGGTTCATTGCACCGTAGTATGAGGTAGCAGGATTTTTTTTTTAATGCATATCATCATTGCTTTATTTTGGCACTCACAGGGCGCAAAAAGAGGACCACCTTTTTGGCCTTACCCATATATACTTGAGCGACATCTATGAGTTAATAATTCAAAGCTCTTTGCTCTTACCCCTACTTGGTCGCTGGCTTGCAAACAAACTGACTGTATTACTGCGGGGATGTTGAAACTGCTTGACCCAACCCTTGTATTGCCACACAGTACACACAAAACATGTGTATGACTTTATGACGTTGTATAGATGTTATGTCTTGTGTTTGCTGGGCAGGAGGACTTTATCTCAAACATTGTACATTTATTCAATGTCAGTTCAATGTTGGGCCAGCGTTGCAGACGTTAGCCTAGCATTAAAACAGCATTGGATCAATGTCCCGTTTAAGTGGTATCTTGTAATCAGTTTAATGGCTATATTATTGCCGTCAATCTGTACTCAATAGGCTACTGTTGGCCTACATTTGACCGTCCCAGGCATGCGCATTTTGCAGTTGAATAATTCTTTAGCCTATAAGGCCCTACCACAGAAAATAAATTAACAATTAATGTATCTATTCATATTTATATCTATTTCTAATTTTTTTTGTGGTTTAGTGATGCATGAGATGTCGATTGATATGAGCAAGCATGCCAGACTGACATCTTTGAGCAATATGAACAATATCATCCAAAATTCAAAATGGCCGCCTTCAACAGTCTCATCGACACATGTTTGGGTTTAGGATAGTCTTGAAATTTGGGTGTCAGGGCTGAAAATTGGTCTGAGTACTCCCAAATAGCCATATTAATATATCACTCTTCTAAAATTTCGCATGAATCCTATATGTCGCGTTTGACCAAAAACGGCAAAAATTCAAGATGGCCGCTAGCGAATATGTTGAAAAAATCAGATTTTTAACTAGGTCTAATAGACCCATAATCCAGCATGATATGGCATTTCTAACCAATTTTGGGTCGTGGAACCCGTTGTTGGACCTCAGATTACAATTAGAAGCTTATGTGACCTTCCAGCACTAGCCTACATCATGTAGCCTACGTCTACATGAAGGTCGAAACGTGATCACCAGCGGTTAGAGTGAAATATAAAAACATACTATTGGTACAAAGGTAGGCCTATTAGGGCCTACATGTTATATATCCCTAATTCCGGCTAACTAGCTTTGTGTGTGGCATAGATCAAATCTATTTCTGTTGTCAATAATGTCATTCTAGGCAACAGTGACCTCAAAAAAGTTATTTGATGACCAGCTTCAGCATCATTATGAAGGGCAGAAATAAGTACCGGTAGGTTACCAGCAGTCATGGAGAAAATACAGCTTCTTCATAAGTGATCCAATACTTAGGCCTGCATATGTGATTAGATGGTGTTCCTGACTATGTCGTTTCTGACTTCAATATTGTAATTTTAAGCATCGGTTATCTCAAAACCCTTATTATGCGACCTTCGAACAGATGTGTATTTACTTAGCTATGAATGTCTGATGTCAAACGGAAAACAGGTACGTTACTGTACTTGAAAAAGGAACATGGAACAACACCTTTCTGCAATGTACTCCATCAATAAAGCAAATCTATATGAAGTACTCAATTTAACTTGTTTGTATAACATAATAGTTAAAAAACACAGTATAATATTCGGTTTTGAGGTAACACATTCCCTGAAAGACAGCTCGTCATAATACTGACAGCTAACGTGCGTTATGTTGACTAAGACCTCAAATATTAGCAAATAACGAACTGAATAATGTGTCGACTTTATCAGCAAATGAATAATGCGGCAAAAAATGTGTTTTATTCTCAACGTATTATACAAACGTGAGATAGAACTCCGCAGAATTATCCTACGTAGCTCGATCGCCCATTGCCAGCTACAAATGTAAATATGTCAATGTTTTTTAAATATTTGTTCTGACATTTTTTTGTAACTCGACGATTATTTTTTGTTGATTATCAAAACTTTGGTTGACATACATGACAGCGAGCGAGTAGACTGTGAAGCCACAAGGGTGGCGGGTAAGTTGAATACAAATTGTATCAATTTCTAACACCAAATCGAACTTTCTATCCTGTATTTATCAACCGTAACGTACAGTGGGATAACTAATGATTGCCATTATGGTGTAGAGATGCCGATTTCACACATGTTTGTGTGTATATTAGTTCCGTAATATAGATTCACTGTATTTCAGGTGGGTGTGCCACCAATAAATTGAAAATATGGCTTTTCAGTTTTCGTTAGTTACTTGGACTCGCCTATCATAAACACTGATCGATGGTCCAAATAACTACCAGGATTAAAATATTGTTTCACTATTTTAATTAAGACAAACGTGTTGCGGTTGATTATATTCGTATATAAATTAAAATATATAAAAAAAAAAATTGTGATTTTGGAAGGAGCAATTTAAAGAATTATTATTACTATTTTTTAGTTACTGGACTTCTGTCACAGACGCTTTTGGAATGTCAAAGTAACTCTTGTATACCAGGTAGAGGAGATATGATCAGATGACTGCAGTAACACATTGTGTGAAGTACTGCCAAACATCGAGATGACAACGTAAGAGATTAATTATTGTGGATTTTTGTGATTTACTGAATATTGTGTCAATGTTTCCTATTTACTATCGCTAGTTACATTGATCGTATTGACTGGCCTACGAGCCTGTCCAATAACTACCATCATAACACATATCTCAGGCCGCGCACACACTCATTTTAATTTTAATAAAAATGACAAGCATTTTCAATGGGACTTAATTGTATTCTGTAAATACTAATTACGTAGGCGTCTACCACCAGTGTTATTTAATATTCATAACATACCAGTGCGTTACATGGACTTAAGAGTAGATTAAAATTGAAGTGGCATGGTCACAACCATATACATGGATAATACGTTGCAATTACCTTACATTATTTTTCAGGAAAACACAGGCATTAAGCTAAACTAAAAAACATAATTTAAATGTTTGGTCTACAAGCTAAGATGTAACTACCTTACTTATTTACCTGATGACAATCATGTAGTAAGCTACAGTGACTGCATGAATTATAAAAAAGAGGAAATAATTTAGCAAAGTCAAGTTAAAGATTCATGTTTTGGTCATATTTATCAAGAATAATTATTTAATTATTGCCCTGGTCTCATAAAATACTGAAAATGTGATGATTGATCAGTGAGTTATGTTGACAACTTTTTTTCTATGTAACTGCCGCATATAATCACAAGCATTCAAAATATATAGTATCGCAAATAAGGTTGATATGGGTGTGTATGATGTCCATATAACAAGCTTTCATTTCAATATATAATTCTGCCTTATTAAAAGTTTGATATACACAAGAGTAAGTTACATGGACATGTGTTATGGTCCACCACTGAGGGGCAATAAAGTTCTGCCTTGTACGACCGCATTCCCCCCTTTTTATTTCATATTATTAATAATTAAATCATATTTAATATTTTGTCAAGATGTATCGTAATTGATAACATTTCATTGTTGAATTTCATCGTGAAAATCAACATGAAGCTGTGGCATTAATTCGTCCCCTTGGATATGAAGGAGTGTATCTGCCACTTTGTAAAGTGGCAGATACACCCTTTCATCAGTGTTCATATCCAAGGGATGAATTGTCATTCGGCATCCCATCAAATATGTGAAACTAATGCTGCATTAATGTTGGACCACCATCTTAAACGATGGCCCAACATTAATACATTTGTTCAACTTATCGATAAAAAACATGTAGGCCTACACAACAAGTCGCATCTGATGACGTGAAAAACGCATAGGCCTACATCTATGTATAAATGCGACCTCAAATTTTGGCAGTCAGCGGCAGCCTCCAGCCCATGACGGGACTTCAAAGATTCGAGGCACCACCTATCTGTTTTACAAGTAGCGGCGCCGCACGGATGCATGCTCTGCAAAACACGGGACTTTGACACAACCATGGTTTAATATTATGTCAGCATCTCAGAAATTGTTACCAACATGGCACCAGTAGTCGTTATTGGGGGTGTTGACAGACTAGTGTTATTCCAGCAATGGTATTCTGAGGCCTACACGTCTAACGGGTAGAATTTGCAACAGGAAATGTAATCAGTAATGTCTGGCTATATTTCGTCGTTGCATTTCTATCATTCCAATATCATGTTCAGATGGGCCGTAACCGTGGTGCATAATAAGAACAATACCATATATCAACTTGAATTAAATCATTATTAAAGATGAGCAGAGGAGTGTGTATTAGTTGTAGACTAACTGCGTTGTCCAGCGCCCGTGGCTGTAAAGGATGGCACACCTGCCACGCGGATATCGAGTGGCGGGAAGTGAGAGGAGGGGGGGGGGGGGTGCACTACCAGCAAACACACACACTGACCAATGCTGATTGACTGGCCAGCGTCTACGACTGTGTTTCGACATCGACCCAGCATTGGGTTAGTGAATCGTGTTAATTGCGCATTGTGTTATTGGCCGTCAATACATCGCTAGTCAAATATAACATTTTGGAAAACAATATCTGCAGTATAGTGTTGTACATGCCAATTACCGCTAGCACTGTCACAGAGACATTGTATACACGACTAAATTACCGCTAGAGCAGTGATCTTGTCGTGTTATTTGTTGACAATATGTTTGAAGTTCACTAATCGCTGAGCCCTCAAAAAGTGTACTAGGTTCTACATCTATGTAGGCCTATAATACGAGTTGCATTTTTGGGACATGAATTGTCAAGAAAAAACATCGCACTATGCACGGGACTATACGGTAAGTCTGCCATTGTCAGGATGACACCCATAGTGCTCAGTTCCATAAAAATACCTCATCGGAACGTCACACGCCCAACAAACTTAGCACGTCAGTTGTTGACATTAGGCCTATACGACTCACATTTGCGACTGTTTAGTGCACCCGGCCTCAGAGTAGTAAAATATGAATATTGTGATATATTAACTTATATTAACTTATATTAACTTACAGGCTGGTGGTGACCTCATGCAGCGCAACATTGTTGTCTACGACAACATCATGATTTTTGTGAAATGAAATTACCTGATTATTGTGTTCGTTATGTATTAGATGATGAACTGAGAATGTGGAGACTCCATTTGGGAATAAATGGCTCTGAAGAAGTCACATTCTGTCTTATTAACAAGCACATGAACCATCATGTCCACTGCTTATTAGGTGCATATTATAACACATGAATTTTTGCATAATTATAATGCATCTCTTTGTGCCAACCATTTTTATGTGCGTTATTTTGACAATAGTCAAAATAACGCACAGGATATCGCTACTTTTTTTTATATCCGCAATCACGAAATGTATAATAATCGTAACTTGAATAATAAGTAAACATTTTTTTGTCTCCTTTGGTCGATTACTTTAATCAGACACCTAAAAACAGGTCAATGTAACGTAACACTTTTAAAAAAAAAAATGGAAATGCCATTTTAGAAGTCACAACATATATTTTAGTTAACCACTGCCTTTCAGAAATAATACCTTTTATATATATATTTTTTTCTTAATCAATTTGACATGTTAAATAGAAACGCGTAACGAATATAGAATAAAGTATATGAAATAATGAATGTCAACGTAACTAACTGACAATAATTTGAATTCTGTGTATTTTATCTAAGGAATTGCTAATGTTTAGCAAGACAAAACTGCATCACGGTTTTAAAATAAAAATACCCTTGATTATGTTTTCATAAGGAAATCATTTGATGCTTAAACTTTGAGATATTTAGCATTTGTAACGCCCAAACAACAAACAGATTGTATGAAAGAATAATTAAAGTTCATTATAAATGTCAAAGCCACAAAATATAGAGATTGCTGTCTACTGGATGTTCAAACAAAAGTAATGTTTCCATGGGGAAGGTTTTTCTCTGTACCTTTATTTCAAAAAAATTGACAGGTCAAAATAACATACCTGAAAAACATGCTTCTACGTGTTTTTTTTGTCAAATGACAACACAATAATACAGGCTTTTGTTCTGGTTCATTGCACCGTAGTATGAGGTAGCAGGATTTTTTTTTTAATGCATATCATCATTGCTTTATTTTGGCACTCACAGGGCGCAAAAAGAGGACCACCTTTTTGGCCTTACCCATATATACTTGAGCGACATCTATGAGTTAATAATTCAAAGCTCTTTGCTCTTACCCCTACTTGGTCGCTGGCTTGCAAACAAACTGACTGTATTACTGCGGGGATGTTGAAACTGCTTGACCCAACCCTTGTATTGCCACACAGTACACACAAAACATGTGCATGACTTTATGACGTTGTATAAATGTTATGTCTTGTGTTTGCTGGGCAGGAGGACTTTATCTCAAACATTGTACATTTATTCAATGTCAGTTCAATGTTGGGCCAGCGTCGCAGACGTTAGCCTAGCATTAAAACAGCATTGGATCAATGTCCCGTTTAAGTGGTATCTTGTAATCAGTTTAATGGCTATATTATTGCCGTCAATCTGTACTCAATAGGCTACTGTTGGCCTACATTTGACCGTCCCAGGCATGCGCATTTTGCAGTTGAATAATTCTTTAGCCTATAAGGCCCTACCACAGAAAATAAATTAACAATTAATGTATCTATTCATATTTATATCTATTTCTAATTTTTTTTGTGGTTTAGTGATGCATGAGATGTCGATTGATATGAGCAAGCATGCCAGACTGACATCTTTGAGCAATATGAACAATATCATCCAAAATTCAAAATGGCCGCCTTCAACAGTCTCATCGACACATGTTTGGGTTTAGGATAGTCTTGAAATTTGGGTGTCAGGGCTGAAAATTGGTCTGAGTACTCCCAAATAGCCATATTAATATATCACTCTTCTAAAATTTCGCATGAATCCTATATGTCGCGTTTGACCAAAAACGGCAAAAATTCAAGATGGCCGCTAGCGAATATGTTGAAAAAATCAGATTTTTAACTAGGTCTAATAGACCCATAATCCAGCATGATATGGCATTTCTAACCAATTTTGGGTCGTGGAACCCATTGTTGGACCTCAGATTACAATTAGAAGCTTATGTGACCTTCCAGCACTAGCCTACATCATGTAGCCTACGTCTACATGAAGGTCGAAACGTGATCACCAGCGGTTAGAGTGAAATATAAAAACATACTATTGGTACAAAGGTAGGCCTATTAGGGCCTACATGTTATATATCCCTAATTCCGGCTAACTAGCTTTGTGTGTGGCATAGATCAAATCTATTTCTGTTGTCAATAATGTCATTCTAGGCAACAGTGACCTCAAAAAAGTTATTTGATGACCAGCTTCAGCATCATTATGAAGGGCAGAAATGAGTACCGGTAGGTTACCAGCAGTCATGGAGAAAATACAGCTTCTTCATAAGTGATCCAATACTTAGGCCTGCATATGTGATTAGATGGTGTTCCTGACTATGTCGTTTCTGACTTCAATATTGTAATTTTAAGCATCGGTTATCTCAAAACCCTTATTATGCGACCTTCGAACAGATGTGTATTTACTTAGCTATGAATGTCTGATGTCAAACGGAAAACAGGTACGTTACTGTACTTGAAAAAGGAACATGGAACAACACCTTTCTGCAATGTACTCCATCAATAAAGCAAATCTATATGAAGTACTCAATTTAACTTGTTTGTATAACATAATAGTTAAAAAACACAGTATAATATTCGGTTTTGAGGTAACACATTCCCTGAAAGACAGCTCGTCATAATACTGACAGCTAACGTGCGTTATGTTGACTAAGACCTCAAATATTAGCAAATAACGAACTGAATAATGTGTCGACTTTATCAGCAAATGAATAATGCGGCAAAAAATGTGTTTTATTCTCAACGTATTATACAAACGTGAGATAGAACTCCGCAGAATTATCCTACGTAGCTCGATCGCCCATTGCCAGCTACAAATGTAAATATGTCAATGTTTTTTAAATATTTGTTCTGACATTTTTTTGTAACTCGACGATTATTTTTTGTTGATTATCAAAACTTTGGTTGACATACATGACAGCGAGCGAGTAGACTGTGAAGCCACAAGGGTGGCGGGTAAGTTGAATACAAATTGTATCAATTTCTAACACAAAATCGAACTTTCTATCCTGTATTTATCAACCGTAACGTACAGTGGGATAACTAATGATTGCCATTATGGTGTAGAGATGCCGATTTCACACATGTTTGTGTGTATATTAGTTCCGTAATATAGATTCACTGTATTTCAGGTGGGTGTGCCACCAATAAATTGAAAATATGGCTTTTCAGTTTTCGTTAGTTACTTGGACTCGCCTATCATAAACACTGATCGATGGTCCAAATAACTACCAGGATTAAAATATTGTTTCACTATTTTAATTAAGACAAACGTGTTGCGGTTGATTATATTCGTATATAAATTAAAATATATAAAAAAAAAAAATTGTGATTTTGGAAGGAGCAATTTAAAGAATTATTATTACTATTTTTTAGTTACTGGACTTCTGTCACAGACGCTTTTGGAATGTCAAAGTAACTCTTGTATACCAGGTAGAGGAGATATGATCAGATGACTGCAGTAACACATTGTGTGAAGTACTGCCAAACATCGAGATGACAACGTAAGAGATTAATTATTGTGGATTTTTGTGATTTACTGAATATTGTGTCAATGTTTCCTATTTACTATCGCTAGTTACATTGATCGTATTGACTGGCCTACGAGCCTGTCCAATAACTACCATCATAACACATATCTCAGGCCGCGCATACACTCATTTTAATTTTAATAAAAATGACAAGCATTTTCAATGGGACTTAATTGTATTCTGTAAATACTAATTACGTAGGCGTCTACCACCAGTGTTATTTAATATTCATAACATACCAGTGCGTTACATGGACTTAAGAGTAGATTAAAATTGAAGTGGCATGGTCACAACCATATACATGGATAATACGTTGCAATTACCTTACATTATTTTTCAGGAAAACACAGGCATTAAGCTAAACTAAAAAACATAATTTAAATGTTTGGTCTACAAGCTAAGATGTAACTACCTTACTTATTTACCTGATGACAATCATGTAGTAAGCTACAGTGACTGCATGAATTATAAAAAAGAGGAAATAATTTAGCAAAGTCAAGTTAAAGATTCATGTTTTGGTCATATTTATCAAGAATAATTATTTAATTATTGCCCTGGTCTCATAAAATACTGAAAATGTGATGATTGATCAGTGAGTTATGTTGACAACTTTTTTTCTATGTAACTGCCGCATATAATCACAAGCATTCAAAATATATAGTATCGCAAATAAGGTTGATATGGGTGTGTATGATGTCCATATAACAAGCTTTCATTTCAATATATAATTCTGCCTTATTAAAAGTTTGATATACACAAGAGTAAGTTACATGGACATGTCAAAGTAACTACGAAATGTTGTTGTAGCAGTACTATCTGAATTCTAAGACACAAATGAGAAACAAATGTGTTATGGTCCACCACTGAGGGGCAATAAAGTTCTGCCTTGTACGACCGCATTCCCCCCCTTTTTATTTCATATTATTAATAATTAAATCATATTTAATATTTTGTCAAGATGTATCGTAATTGATAACATTTCATTGTGGAATTTCATCGTGAAAATCAACATGAAGCTGTGGCATTAATTCGTCCCCTTGGATATGAAGGAGTGTATCTGCCACTTTGTAAAGTGGCAGATACACCCTTTCATCAGTGTTCATATCCAAGGGGATGAATTGTCATTCGGAATCCCATCAAATATGTGAAACTAATGCTGCATTAATGTTGGGCCACCATCTTAAACGATGGCCCAACATTAATACATTTGTTCAACTTATCGATAAAAAACATGTAGGCCTACATAACAAGTCGCATCTGATGACGTGAAAAACGCATAGGCCTACATCTATGTATAAATGCGACCTCAAATTTTGGCAGTCAGCGGCAGCCTCCAGCCCATGACGGGACTTCAAAGATTCGAGGCACCAGCTATCTGTTTTACAAGTAGCGGCGCCGCACGGATGCATGCTCTGCAAAACACGGGACTTTGACACAACCATGGTTTAATATTATGTCAGCATCTCAAAAATTGTTACCAACATGGCACCAGTAGTCGTTATTGGGGGTGTTGACAGACTAGTGTTATTCCAGCAATGGTATTCTGAGGCCTACACGTCTAACGGGTAGAATTTGCAACAGGAAATGTAATCAGTAATGTCTGGCTACAGCAGCCCTGGTCTGGCTATATTTCGTCGTTGCATTTCTATCATTCCAATATCATGTTCAGATGGGCCGTAACCGTGGTGCATAATAAGAACAATACCATATATCAACTTGAATTAAATCATTATTAAAGATGAGCAGAGGAGTGTGTATTAGTTGTAGACTAACTGCGTTGTCCAGCGCCCGTGGCTGTAAAGGATGGCACACCTGCCACGCGGATATCGAGTGGCGGGAAGTGAGAGGAGGGGGGGGGGTGCACTACCAGCAAACACACACACTGACCAATGCTGATTGACTGGCCAGCGTCTACGACTGTGTTTCGACATCGACCCAGCATTGGGTTAGTGAATCGTGTTAATTGCGCATTGTGGTATTGGCCGTCAATACATCGCTAGTCAAATATAACATTTTGGAAAACAATATCTGCAGTATAGTGTTGTACATGCCAATTACCGCTAGCACTGTCACAGAGACATTGTATACACGACTAAATTACCGCTAGAGCAGTGATCTTGTCGTGTTATTTGTTGTCAATATGTTTGAAGTTCACTAATCGCTGAGCCCTCAAAAAGTGTACTAGGTTCTACATCTATGTAGGCCTATAATACGAGTTGCATTTTTGGGACATGAATTGTCAAGAAAAAACATCGCACTATGCACGGGACTATACGGTAAGTCTGCCATTGTCAGGATGACACCCGTAGTGCTCAGTTCCATAAAAATACCTCATCGGAACGTCACACGCCCAACAAACTTAGCACGTCAGTTGTTGACATTAGGCCTATACGACTCACATTTGCGACTGTTTAGTGCACGCGGCCTCAGAGTAGTAAAATATGAATATTGTGATATATTAACTTATATTAACTTATATTAACTTACAGGCTGGTGGTGACCTCATGCAGCGCAACATTGTTGTCTACGACAACATCATGATTTTTGTGAAATGAAATTACCTGATTATTGTGTCCGTTATGTATTAGATGATGAACTGAGAATGTGGAGACTCCATTTGGGAATAAATGGCTCTGAAGAAGTCACATTCTGTCTTATTAACAAGCACATGAACCATCATGTCCACTGCTTATTAGGTGCATATTATAACACATGAATTTTTGCATAATTATAATGCATCTCTTTGTGCCAACCATTTTTATGTGCGTTATTTTGACAATAGTCAAAATAACGCACAGGATATCGCTACTTTTTTTTATATCCGCAATCACGAAATGTATAATAATCGATTCTGGCAGTAACTTGAATAATAAGTAAACATTTTTTTGTCTCCTTTGGTCGATTACTTTAATCAGACACCTAAAAACAGGTCAATGTAACGTAGCACTTTTGAAAAAAAAAATTGGAAATGCCATTTTAGATGTCACAACATATATTATAGTTAACCACTGCCTTTCAGAAATAATACCTTTTATATATATTTTTTTTTCTTAATCAATTTGACATGTTAAATAGAAACGCGTAACGAATATAGAATAAAGTATATGAAATAATGAATGTCAACGTAACTAACTGACAATAATTTGAATTCTGTGTATTTTATCTAAGGAATTGCTAATGTTTAGCAAGACAAAACTGCATCACGGTTTTAAAATAAAAATACCCTTGATTATGTTTTCATAAGGAAATCATTTGATGCTTAAACTTTGAGATATTTAGCATTTGTAACGCCCAAACAACAAACAGATTGTATGAAAGAATAATTAAAGTTCATTATAAATGTCAAAGCCACAAAATATAGAGATTGCTGTCTACTGGATGTTCAAACAAAAGTAATGTTTCCATGGGGAAGGTTTTTCTCTGTACCTTTATTTCAAAAAAATTGACAGGTCAAAATAACATACCTGAAAAACATGCTTCTACGTGTTTTTTTTGTCAAATGACAACACAATAATACAGGCTTTTGTTCTGGTTCATTGCACCGTAGTATGAGGTAGCAGGATTTTTTTTTTAATGCATATCATCATTGCTTTATTTTGGCACTCACAGGGCGCAAAAAGAGGACCACCTTTTTGGCCTTACCCATATATACTTGAGCGACATCTATGAGTTAATAATTCAAAGCTCTTTGCTCTTACCCCTACTTGGTCGCTGGCTTGCAAACAAACTGACTGTATTACTGCGGGGATGTTGAAACTGCTTGACCCAACCCTTGTATTGCCACACAGTACACACAAAACATGTGTATGACTTTATGACGTTGTATAGATGTTATGTCTTGTGTTTGCTGGGCAGGAGGACTTTATCTCAAACATTGTACATTTATTCAATGTCAGTTCAATGTTGGGCCAGCGTTGCAGACGTTAGCCTAGCATTAAAACAGCATTGGATCAATGTCCCGTTTAAGTGGTATCTTGTAATCAGTTTAATGGCTATATTATTGCCGTCAATCTGTACTCAATAGGCTACTGTTGGCCTACATTTGACCGTCCCAGGCATGCGCATTTTGCAGTTGAATAATTCTTTAGCCTATAAGGCCCTACCACAGAAAATAAATTAACAATTAATGTATCTATTCATATTTATATCTATTTCTAATTTTTTTTGTGGTTTAGTGATGCATGAGATGTCGATTGATATGAGCAAGCATGCCAGACTGACATCTTTGAGCAATATGAACAATATCATCCAAAATTCAAAATGGCCGCCTTCAACAGTCTCATCGACACATGTTTGGGTTTAGGATAGTCTTGAAATTTGGGTGTCAGGGCTGAAAATTGGTCTGAGTACTCCCAAATAGCCATATTGATATATCACTCTTCTAAAATTTCGCATGAATCCTATATGTCGCGTTTGACCAAAAACGGCAAAAATTCAAGATGGCCGCTAGCGAATATGTTGAAAAAATCAGATTTTTAACTAGGTCTAATAGACCCATAATCCAGCATGATATGGCATTTCTAACCAATTTTGGGTCGTGGAACCCGTTGTTGGACCTCAGATTACAATTAGAAGCTTATGTGACCTTCCAGCACTAGCCTACATCATGTAGCCTACGTCTACATGAAGGTCGAAACGTGATCACCAGCGGTTAGAGTGAAATATAAAAACATACTATTGGTACAAAGGTAGGCCTATTAGGGCCTACATGTTATATATCCCTAATTCCGGCTAACTAGCTTTGTGTGTGGCATAGATCAAATCTATTTCTGTTGTCAATAATGTCATTCTAGGCAACAGTGACCTCAAAAAAGTTATTTGATGACCAGCTTCAGCATCATTATGAAGGGCAGAAATGAGTACCGGTAGGTTACCAGCAGTCATGGAGAAAATACAGCTTCTTCATAAGTGATCCAATACTTAGGCCTGCATATGTGATTAGATGGTGTTCCTGACTATGTCGTTTCTGACTTCAATATTGTAATTTTAAGCATCGGTTATCTCAAAACCCTTATTATGCGACCTTCGAACAGATGTGTATTTACTTAGCTATGAATGTCTGATGTCAAACGGAAAACAGGTACGTTACTGTACTTGAAAAAGGAACATGGAACAACACCTTTCTGCAATGTACTCCATCAATAAAGCAAATCTATATGAAGTACTCAATTTAACTTGTTTGTATAACATAATAGTTAAAAAACACAGTATAATATTCGGTTTTGAGGTAACACATTCCCTGAAAGACAGCTCGTCATAATACTGACAGCTAACGTGCGTTATGTTGACTAAGACCTCAAATATTAGCAAATAACGAACTGAATAATGTGTCGACTTTATCAGCAAATGAATAATGCGGCAAAAAATGTGTTTTATTCTCAACGTATTATACAAACGTGAGATAGAACTCCGCAGAATTATCCTACGTAGCTCGATCGCCCATTGCCAGCTACAAATGTAAATATGTCAATGTTTTTTAAATATTTGTTCTGACATTTTTTTGTAACTCGACGATTATTTTTTGTTGATTATCAAAACTTTGGTTGACATACATGACAGCGAGCGAGTAGACTGTGAAGCCACAAGGGTGGCGGGTAAGTTGAATACAAATTGTATCAATTTCTAACACCAAATCGAACTTTCTATCCTGTATTTATCAACCGTAACGTACAGTGGGATAACTAATGATTGCCATTATGGTGTAGAGATGCCGATTTCACACATGTTTGTGTGTATATTAGTTCCGTAATATAGATTCACTGTATTTCAGGTGGGTGTGCCACCAATAAATTGAAAATATGGCTTTTCAGTTTTCGTTAGTTACTTGGACTCGCCTATCATAAACACTGATCGATGGTCCAAATAACTACCAGGATTAAAATATTGTTTCACTATTTTAATTAAGACAAACGTGTTGCGGTTGATTATATTCGTATATAAATTAAAATATATAAAAAAAAAAATTGTGATTTTGGAAGGAGCAATTTAAAGAATTATTATTACTATTTTTTAGTTACTGGACTTCTGTCACAGACGCTTTTGGAATGTCAAAGTAACTCTTGTATACCAGGTAGAGGAGATATGATCAGATGACTGCAGTAACACATTGTGTGAAGTACTGCCAAACATCGAGATGACAACGTAAGAGATTAATTATTGTGGATTTTTGTGATTTACTGAATATTGTGTCAATGTTTCCTATTTACTATCGCTAGTTACATTGATCGTATTGACTGGCCTACGAGCCTGTCCAATAACTACCATCATAACACATATCTCAGGCCGCGCACACACTCATTTTAATTTTAATAAAAATGACAAGCATTTTCAATGGGACTTAATTGTATTCTGTAAATACTAATTACGTAGGCGTCTACCACCAGTGTTATTTAATATTCATAACATACCAGTGCGTTACATGGACTTAAGAGTAGATTAAAATTGAAGTGGCATGGTCACAACCATATACATGGATAATACGTTGCAATTACCTTACATTATTTTTCAGGAAAACACAGGCATTAAGCTAAACTAAAAAACATAATTTAAATGTTTGGTCTACAAGCTAAGATGTAACTACCTTACTTATTTACCTGATGACAATCATGTAGTAAGCTACAGTGACTGCATGAATTATAAAAAAGAGGAAATAATTTAGCAAAGTCAAGTTAAAGATTCATGTTTTGGTCATATTTATCAAGAATAATTATTTAATTATTGCCCTGGTCTCATAAAATACTGAAAATGTGATGATTGATCAGTGAGTTATGTTGACAACTTTTTTTCTATGTAACTGCCGCATATAATCACAAGCATTCAAAATATATAGTATCGCAAATAAGGTTGATATGGGTGTGTATGATGTCCATATAACAAGCTTTCATTTCAATATATAATTCTGCCTTATTAAAAGTTTGATATACACAAGAGTAAGTTACATGGACATGTGTTATGGTCCACCACTGAGGGGCAATAAAGTTCTGCCTTGTACGACCGCATTCCCCCCTTTTTATTTCATATTATTAATAATTAAATCATATTTAATATTTTGTCAAGATGTATCGTAATTGATAACATTTCATTGTGGAATTTCATCGTGAAAATCAACATGAAGCTGTGGCATTAATTCGTCCCCTTGGATATGAAGGAGTGTATCTGCCACTTTGTAAAGTGGCAGATACACCCTTTCATCAGTGTTCATATCCAAGGGATGAATTGTCATTCGGCATCCCATCAAATATGTGAAACTAATGCTGCATTAATGTTGGACCACCATCTTAAACGATGGCCCAACATTAATACATTTGTTCAACTTATCGATAAAAAACATGTAGGCCTACACAACAAGTCGCATCTGATGACGTGAAAAACGCATAGGCCTACATCTATGTATAAATGCGACCTCAAATTTTGGCAGTCAGCGGCAGCCTCCAGCCCATGACGGGACTTCAAAGATTCGAGGCACCACCTATCTGTTTTACAAGTAGCGGCGCCGCACGGATGCATGCTCTGCAAAACAAGGGACTTTGACACAACCATGGTTTAATATTATGTCAGCATCTCAGAAATTGTTACCAACATGGCACCAGTAGTCGTTATTGGGGGTGTTGACAGACTAGTGTTATTCCAGCAATGGTATTCTGAGGCCTACACGTCTAACGGGTAGAATTTGCAACAGGAAATGTAATCAGTAATGTCTGGCTATATTTCGTCGTTGCATTTCTATCATTCCAATATCATGTTCAGATGGGCCGTAACCGTGGTGCATAATAAGAACAATACCATATATCAACTTGAATTAAATCATTATTAAAGATGAGCAGAGGAGTGTGTATTAGTTGTAGACTAACTGCGTTGTCCAGCGCCCGTGGCTGTAAAGGATGGCACACCTGCCACGCGGATATCGAGTGGCGGGAAGTGAGAGGAGGGGGGGGGGGGGTGCACTACCAGCAAACACACACACTGACCAATGCTGATTGACTGGCCAGCGTCTACGACTGTGTTTCGACATCGACCCAGCATTGGGTTAGTGAATCGTGTTAATTGCGCATTGTGTTATTGGCCGTCAATACATCGCTAGTCAAATATAACATTTTGGAAAACAATATCTGCAGTATAGTGTTGTACATGCCAATTACCGCTAGCACTGTCACAGAGACATTGTATACACGACTAAATTACCGCTAGAGCAGTGATCTTGTCGTGTTATTTGTTGACAATATGTTTGAAGTTCACTAATCGCTGAGCCCTCAAAAAGTGTACTAGGTTCTACATCTATGTAGGCCTATAATACGAGTTGCATTTTTGGGACATGAATTGTCAAGAAAAAACATCGCACTATGCACGGGACTATACGGTAAGTCTGCCATTGTCAGGATGACACCCATAGTGCTCAGTTCCATAAAAATACCTCATCGGAACGTCACACGCCCAACAAACTTAGCACGTCAGTTGTTGACATTAGGCCTATACGACTCACATTTGCGACTGTTTAGTGCACGCGGCCTCAGAGTAGTAAAATATGAATATTGTGATATATTAACTTATATTAACTTATATTAACTTACAGGCTGGTGGTGACCTCATGCAGCGCAACATTGTTGTCTACGACAACATCATGATTTTTGTGAAATGAAATTACCTGATTATTGTGTTCGTTATGTATTAGATGATGAACTGAGAATGTGGAGACTCCATTTGGGAATAAATGGCTCTGAAGAAGTCACATTCTGTCTTATTAACAAGCACATGAACCATCATGTCCACTGCTTATTAGGTGCATATTATAACACATGAATTTTTGCATAATTATAATGCATCTCTTTGTGCCAACCATTTTTATGTGCGTTATTTTGACAATAGTCAAAATAACGCACAGGATATCGCTACTTTTTTTTATATCCGCAATCACGAAATGTATAATAATCGTAACTTGAATAATAAGTAAACATTTTTTTGTCTCCTTTGGTCGATTACTTTAATCAGACACCTAAAAACAGGTCAATGTAACGTAACACTTTTAAAAAAAAAATTGGAAATGCCATTTTAGAAGTCACAACATATATTTTAGTTAACCACTGCCTTTCAGAAATAATACCTTTTATATATATATTTTTTTCTTAATCAATTTGACATGTTAAATAGAAACGCGTAACGAATATAGAATAAAGTATATGAAATAATGAATGTCAACGTAACTAACTGACAATAATTTGAATTCTGTGTATTTTATCTAAGGAATTGCTAATGTTTAGCAAGACAAAACTGCATCACGGTTTTAAAATAAAAATACCCTTGATTATGTTTTCATAAGGAAATCATTTGATGCTTAAACTTTGAGATATTTAGCATTTGTAACGCCCAAACAACAAACAGATTGTATGAAAGAATAATTAAAGTTCATTATAAATGTCAAAGCCACAAAATATAGAGATTGCTGTCTACTGGATGTTCAAACAAAAGTAATGTTTCCATGGGGAAGGTTTTTCTCTGTACCTTTATTTCAAAAAAATTGACAGGTCAAAATAACATACCTGAAAAACATGCTTCTACGTGTTTTTTTTGTCAAATGACAACACAATAATACAGGCTTTTGTTCTGGTTCATTGCACCGTAGTATGAGGTAGCAGGATTTTTTTTTTAATGCATATCATCATTGCTTTATTTTGGCACTCTCAGGGCGCAAAAAGAGGACCACCTTTTTGGCCTTACCCATATATACTTGAGCGACATCTATGAGTTAATAATTCAAAGCTCTTTGCTCTTACCCCTACTTGGTCGCTGGCTTGCAAACAAACTGACTGTATTACTGCGGGGATGTTGAAACTGCTTGACCCAACCCTTGTATTGCCACACAGTACACACAAAACATGTGCATGACTTTATGACGTTGTATAAATGTTATGTCTTGTGTTTGCTGGGCAGGAGGACTTTATCTCAAACATTGTACATTTATTCAATGTCAGTTCAATGTTGGGCCAGCGTCGCAGACGTTAGCCTAGCATTAAAACAGCATTGGATCAATGTCCCGTTTAAGTGGTATCTTGTAATCAGTTTAATGGCTATATTATTGCCGTCAATCTGTACTCAATAGGCTACTGTTGGCCTACATTTGACCGTTCCAGGCATGCGCATTTTGCAGTTGAATAATTCTTTAGCCTATAAGGCCCTACCACAGAAAATAAATTAACAATTAATGTATCTATTCATATTTATATCTATTTCTAATTTTTTTTGTGGTTTAGTGATGCATGAGATGTCGATTGATATGAGCAAGCATGCCAGACTGACATCTTTGAGCAATATGAACAATATCATCCAAAATTCAAAATGGCCGCCTTCAACAGTCTCATCGACACATGTTTGGGTTTAGGATAGTCTTGAAATTTGGGTGTCAGGGCTGAAAATTGGTCTGAGTACTCCCAAATAGCCATATTAATATATCACTCTTCTAAAATTTCGCATGAATCCTATATGTCGCGTTTGACCAAAAACGGCAAAAATTCAAGATGGCCGCTAGCGAATATGTTGAAAAAATCAGATTTTTAACTAGGTCTAATAGACCCATAATCCAGCATGATATGGCATTTCTAACCAATTTTGGGTCGTGGAACCCATTGTTGGACCTCAGATTACAATTAGAAGCTTATGTGACCTTCCAGCACTAGCCTACATCATGTAGCCTACGTCTACATGAAGGTCGAAACGTGATCACCAGCGGTTAGAGTGAAATATAAAAACATACTATTGGTACAAAGGTAGGCCTATTAGGGCCTACATGTTATATATCCCTAATTCCGGCTAACTAGCTTTGTGTGTGGCATAGATCAAATCTATTTCTGTTGTCAATAATGTCATTCTAGGCAACAGTGACCTCAAAAAAGTTATTTGATGACCAGCTTCAGCATCATTATGAAGGGCAGAAATGAGTACCGGTAGGTTACCAGCAGTCATGGAGAAAATACAGCTTCTTCATAAGTGATCCAATACTTAGGCCTGCATATGTGATTAGATGGTGTTCCTGACTATGTCGTTTCTGACTTCAATATTGTAATTTTAAGCATCGGTTATCTCAAAACCCTTATTATGCGACCTTCGAACAGATGTGTATTTACTTAGCTATGAATGTCTGATGTCAAACGGAAAACAGGTACGTTACTGTACTTGAAAAAGGAACATGGAACAACACCTTTCTGCAATGTACTCCATCAATAAAGCAAATCTATATGAAGTACTCAATTTAACTTGTTTGTATAACATAATAGTTAAAAAACACAGTATAATATTCGGTTTTGAGGTAACACATTCCCTGAAAGACAGCTCGTCATAATACTGACAGCTAACGTGCGTTATGTTGACTAAGACCTCAAATATTAGCAAATAACGAACTGAATAATGTGTCGACTTTATCAGCAAATGAATAATGCGGCAAAAAATGTGTTTTATTCTCAACGTATTATACAAACGTGAGATAGAACTCCGCAGAATTATCCTACGTAGCTCGATCGCCCATTGCCAGCTACAAATGTAAATATGTCAATGTTTTTTAAATATTTGTTCTGACATTTTTTTGTAACTCGACGATTATTTTTTGTTGATTATCAAAACTTTGGTTGACATACATGACAGCGAGCGAGTAGACTGTGAAGCCACAAGGGTGGCGGGTAAGTTGAATACAAATTGTATCAATTTCTAACACAAAATCGAACTTTCTATCCTGTATTTATCAACCGTAACGTACAGTGGGATAACTAATGATTGCCATTATGGTGTAGAGATGCCGATTTCACACATGTTTGTGTGTATATTAGTTCCGTAATATAGATTCACTGTATTTCAGGTGGGTGTGCCACCAATAAATTGAAAATATGGCTTTTCAGTTTTCGTTAGTTACTTGGACTCGCCTATCATAAACACTGATCGATGGTCCAAATAACTACCAGGATTAAAATATTGTTTCACTATTTTAATTAAGACAAACGTGTTGCGGTTGATTATATTCGTATATAAATTAAAATATATAAAAAAAAAAATTGTGATTTTGGAAGGAGCAATTTAAAGAATTATTATTACTATTTTTTAGTTACTGGACTTCTGTCACAGACGCTTTTGGAATGTCAAAGTAACTCTTGTATACCAGGTAGAGGAGATATGATCAGATGACTGCAGTAACACATTGTGTGAAGTACTGCCAAACATCGAGATGACAACGTAAGAGATTAATTATTGTGGATTTTTGTGATTTACTGAATATTGTGTCAATGTTTCCTATTTACTATCGCTAGTTACATTGATCGTATTGACTGGCCTACGAGCCTGTCCAATAACTACCATCATAACACATATCTCAGGCCGCGCACACACTCATTTTAATTTTAATAAAAATGACAAGCATTTTCAATGGGACTTAATTGTATTCTGTAAATACTAATTACGTAGGCGTCTACCACCAGTGTTATTTAATATTCATAACATACCAGTGCGTTACATGGACTTAAGAGTAGATTAAAATTGAAGTGGCATGGTCACAACCATATACATGGATAATACGTTGCAATTACCTTACATTATTTTTCAGGAAAACACAGGCATTAAGCTAAACTAAAAAACATAATTTAAATGTTTGGTCTACAAGCTAAGATGTAACTACCTTACTTATTTACCTGATGACAATCATGTAGTAAGCTACAGTGACTGCATGAATTATAAAAAAGAGGAAATAATTTAGCAAAGTCAAGTTAAAGATTCATGTTTTGGTCATATTTATCAAGAATAATTATTTAATTATTGCCCTGGTCTCATAAAATACTGAAAATGTGATGATTGATCAGTGAGTTATGTTGACAACTTTTTTTCTATGTAACTGCCGCATATAATCACAAGCATTCAAAATATATAGTATCGCAAATAAGGTTGATATGGGTGTGTATGATGTCCATATAACAAGCTTTCATTTCAATATATAATTCTGCCTTATTAAAAGTTTGATATACACAAGAGTAAGTTACATGGACATGTCAAAGTAACTACGAAATGTTGTTGTAGCAGTACTATCTGAATTCTAAGACACAAATGAGAAACAAATGTGTTATGGTCCACCACTGAGGGGCAATAAAGTTCTGCCTTGTACGACCGCATTCCCCCCCTTTTTATTTCATATTATTAATAATTAAATCATATTTAATATTTTGTCAAGATGTATCGTAATTGATAACATTTCATTGTGGAATTTCATCGTGAAAATCAACATGAAGCTGTGGCATTAATTCGTCCCCTTGGATATGAAGGAGTGTATCTGCCACTTTGTAAAGTGGCAGATACACCCTTTCATCAGTGTTCATATCCAAGGGGATGAATTGTCATTCGGAATCCCATCAAATATGTGAAACTAATGCTGCATTAATGTTGGGCCACCATCTTAAACGATGGCCCAACATTAATACATTTGTTCAACTTATCGATAAAAAACATGTAGGCCTACATAACAAGTCGCATCTGATGACGTGAAAAACGCATAGGCCTACATCTATGTATAAATGCGACCTCAAATTTTGGCAGTCAGCGGCAGCCTCCAGCCCATGACGGGACTTCAAAGATTCGAGGCACCAGCTATCTGTTTTACAAGTAGCGGCGCCGCACGGATGCATGCTCTGCAAAACACGGGACTTTGACACAACCATGGTTTAATATTATGTCAGCATCTCAAAAATTGTTACCAACATGGCACCAGTAGTCGTTATTGGGGGTGTTGACAGACTAGTGTTATTCCAGCAATGGTATTCTGAGGCCTACACGTCTAACGGGTAGAATTTGCAACAGGAAATGTAATCAGTAATGTCTGGCTACAGCAGCCCTGGTCTGGCTATATTTCGTCGTTGCATTTCTATCATTCCAATATCATGTTCAGATGGGCCGTAACCGTGGTGCATAATAAGAACAATACCATATATCAACTTGAATTAAATCATTATTAAAGATGAGCAGAGGAGTGTGTATTAGTTGTAGACTAACTGCGTTGTCCAGCGCCCGTGGCTGTAAAGGATGGCACACCTGCCACGCGGATATCGAGTGGCGGGAAGTGAGAGGAGGGGGGGGGGTGCACTACCAGCAAACACACACACTGACCAATGCTGATTGACTGGCCAGCGTCTACGACTGTGTTTCGACATCGACCCAGCATTGGGTTAGTGAATCGTGTTAATTGCGCATTGTGGTATTGGCCGTCAATACATCGCTAGTCAAATATAACATTTTGGAAAACAATATCTGCAGTATAGTGTTGTACATGCCAATTACCGCTAGCACTGTCACAGAGACATTGTATACACGACTAAATTACCGCTAGAGCAGTGATCTTGTCGTGTTATTTGTTGTCAATATGTTTGAAGTTCACTAATCGCTGAGCCCTCAAAAAGTGTACTAGGTTCTACATCTATGTAGGCCTATAATACGAGTTGCATTTTTGGGACATGAATTGTCAAGAAAAAACATCGCACTATGCACGGGACTATACGGTAAGTCTGCCATTGTCAGGATGACACCCGTAGTGCTCAGTTCCATAAAAATACCTCATCGGAACGTCACACGCCCAACAAACTTAGCACGTCAGTTGTTGACATTAGGCCTATACGACTCACATTTGCGACTGTTTAGTGCACGCGGCCTCAGAGTAGTAAAATATGAATATTGTGATATATTAACTTATATTAACTTATATTAACTTACAGGCTGGTGGTGACCTCATGCAGCGCAACATTGTTGTCTACGACAACATCATGATTTTTGTGAAATGAAATTACCTGATTATTGTGTCCGTTATGTATTAGATGATGAACTGAGAATGTGGAGACTCCATTTGGGAATAAATGGCTCTGAAGAAGTCACATTCTGTCTTATTAACAAGCACATGAACCATCATGTCCACTGCTTATTAGGTGCATATTATAACACATGAATTTTTGCATAATTATAATGCATCTCTTTGTGCCAACCATTTTTATGTGCGTTATTTTGACAATAGTCAAAATAACGCACAGGATATCGCTACTTTTTTTTATATCCGCAATCACGAAATGTATAATAATCGATTCTGGCAGTAACTTGAATAATAAGTAAACATTTTTTTGTCTCCTTTGGTCGATTACTTTAATCAGACACCTAAAAACAGGTCAATGTAACGTAGCACTTTTGAAAAAAAAAATTGGAAATGCCATTTTAGATGTCACAACATATATTATAGTTAACCACTGCCTTTCAGAAATAATACCTTTTATATATATTTTTTTTTCTTAATCAATTTGACATGTTAAATAGAAACGCGTAACGAATATAGAATAAAGTATATGAAATAATGAATGTCAACGTAACTAACTGACAATAATTTGAATTCTGTGTATTTTATCTAAGGAATTGCTAATGTTTAGCAAGACAAAACTGCATCACGGTTTTAAAATAAAAATACCCTTGATTATGTTTTCATAAGGAAATCATTTGATGCTTAAACTTTGAGATATTTAGCATTTGTAACGCCCAAACAACAAACAGATTGTATGAAAGAATAATTAAAGTTCATTATAAATGTCAAAGCCACAAAATATAGAGATTGCTGTCTACTGGATGTTCAAACAAAAGTAATGTTTCCATGGGGAAGGTTTTTCTCTGTACCTTTATTTCAAAAAAATTGACAGGTCAAAATAACATACCTGAAAAACATGCTTCTACGTGTTTTTTTTGTCAAATGACAACACAATAATACAGGCTTTTGTTCTGGTTCATTGCACCGTAGTATGAGGTAGCAGGATTTTTTTTTTAATGCATATCATCATTGCTTTATTTTGGCACTCACAGGGCGCAAAAAGAGGACCACCTTTTTGGCCTTACCCATATATACTTGAGCGACATCTATGAGTTAATAATTCAAAGCTCTTTGCTCTTACCCCTACTTGGTCGCTGGCTTGCAAACAAACTGACTGTATTACTGCGGGGATGTTGAAACTGCTTGACCCAACCCTTGTATTGCCACACAGTACACACAAAACATGTGTATGACTTTATGACGTTGTATAGATGTTATGTCTTGTGTTTGCTGGGCAGGAGGACTTTATCTCAAACATTGTACATTTATTCAATGTCAGTTCAATGTTGGGCCAGCGTTGCAGACGTTAGCCTAGCATTAAAACAGCATTGGATCAATGTCCCGTTTAAGTGGTATCTTGTAATCAGTTTAATGGCTATATTATTGCCGTCAATCTGTACTCAATAGGCTACTGTTGGCCTACATTTGACCGTCCCAGGCATGCGCATTTTGCAGTTGAATAATTCTTTAGCCTATAAGGCCCTACCACAGAAAATAAATTAACAATTAATGTATCTATTCATATTTATATCTATTTCTAATTTTTTTTGTGGTTTAGTGATGCATGAGATGTCGATTGATATGAGCAAGCATGCCAGACTGACATCTTTGAGCAATATGAACAATATCATCCAAAATTCAAAATGGCCGCCTTCAACAGTCTCATCGACACATGTTTGGGTTTAGGATAGTCTTGAAATTTGGGTGTCAGGGCTGAAAATTGGTCTGAGTACTCCCAAATAGCCATATTAATATATCACTCTTCTAAAATTTCGCATGAATCCTATATGTCGCGTTTGACCAAAAACGGCAAAAATTCAAGATGGCCGCTAGCGAATATGTTGAAAAAATCAGATTTTTAACTAGGTCTAATAGACCCATAATCCAGCATGATATGGCATTTCTAACCAATTTTGGGTCGTGGAACCCGTTGTTGGACCTCAGATTACAATTAGAAGCTTATGTGACCTTCCAGCACTAGCCTACATCATGTAGCCTACGTCTACATGAAGGTCGAAACGTGATCACCAGCGGTTAGAGTGAAATATAAAAACATACTATTGGTACAAAGGTAGGCCTATTAGGGCCTACATGTTATATATCCCTAATTCCGGCTAACTAGCTTTGTGTGTGGCATAGATCAAATCTATTTCTGTTGTCAATAATGTCATTCTAGGCAACAGTGACCTCAAAAAAGTTATTTGATGACCAGCTTCAGCATCATTATGAAGGGCAGAAATGAGTACCGGTAGGTTACCAGCAGTCATGGAGAAAATACAGCTTCTTCATAAGTGATCCAATACTTAGGCCTGCATATGTGATTAGATGGTGTTCCTGACTATGTCGTTTCTGACTTCAATATTGTAATTTTAAGCATCGGTTATCTCAAAACCCTTATTATGCGACCTTCGAACAGATGTGCATTTACTTAGCTATGAATGTCTGATGTCAAACGGAAAACAGGTACGTTACTGTACTTGAAAAAGGAACATGGAACAACACCTTTCTGCAATGTACTCCATCAATAAAGCAAATCTATATGAAGTACTCAATTTAACTTGTTTGTATAACATAATAGTTAAAAAACACAGTATAATATTCGGTTTTGAGGTAACACATTCCCTGAAAGACAGCTCGTCATAATACTGACAGCTAACGTGCGTTATGTTGACTAAGACCTCAAATATTAGCAAATAACGAACTGAATAATGTGTCGACTTTATCAGCAAATGAATAATGCGGCAAAAAATGTGTTTTATTCTCAACGTATTATACAAACGTGAGATAGAACTCCGCAGAATTATCCTACGTAGCTCAATCGCCCATTGCCAGCTACAAATGTAAATATGTCAATGTTTTTTAAATATTTGTTCTGACATTTTTTTGTAACTCGACGATTATTTTTTGTTGATTATCAAAACTTTGGTTGACATACATGACAGCGAGCGAGTAGACTGTGAAGCCACAAGGGTGGCGGGTAAGTTGAATACAAATTGTATCAATTTCTAACACAAAATCGAACTTTCTATCCTGTATTTATCAACCGTAACGTACAGTGGGATAACTAATGATTGCCATTATGGTGTAGAGATGTCGATTTCACACATGTTTGTGTGTATATTAGTTCCGTAATATAGATTCACTGTATTTCAGGTGGGTGTGCCACCAATAAATTGAAAATATGGCTTTTCAGTTTTCGTTAGTTACTTGGACTCGCCTATCATAAACACTGATCGATGGTCCAAATAACTACCAGGATTAAAATATTGTTTCACTATTTTAATTAAGACAAACGTGTTGCGGTTGATTATATTCGTATATAAATTAAAATATATAAAAAAAAAAATTGTGATTTTGGAAGGAGCAATTTAAAGAATTATTATTACTATTTTTTAGTTACTGGACTTCTGTCACAGACGCTTTTGGAATGTCAAAGTAACTCTTGTATACCAGGTAGAGGAGATATGATCAGATGACTGCAGTAACACATTGTGTGAAGTACTGCCAAACATCGAGATGACAACGTAAGAGATTAATTATTGTGGATTTTTGTGATTTACTGAATATTGTGTCAATGTTTCCTATTTACTATCGCTAGTTACATTGATAGTATTGACTGGCCTACGAGCCTGTCCAATAACTACCATCATAACACATATCTCAGGCCGCGCACACACTCATTTTAATTTTAATAAAAATGACAAGCATTTTCAATGGGACTTAATTGTATTCTGTAAATACTAATTACGTAGGCGTCTACCACCAGTGTTATTTAATATTCATAACATACCAGTGCGTTACATGGACTTAAGAGTAGATTAAAATTGAAGTGGCATGGTCACAACCATATACATGGATAATACGTTGCAATTACCTTACATTATTTTTCAGGAAAACACAGGCATTAAGCTAAACTAAAAAACATAATTTAAATGTTTGGTCTACAAGCTAAGATGTAACTACCTTACTTATTTACCTGATGACAATCATGTAGTAAGCTACAGTGACTGCATGAATTATAAAAAAGAGGGAATAATTTAGCAAAGTCAAGTTAAAGATTCATGTTTTGGTCATATTTATCAAGAATAATTATTTAATTATTGCCCTGGTCTCATAAAATACTGAAAATGTGATGATTGATCAGTGAGTTATGTTGACAACTTTTTTTCTATGTAACTGCCGCATATAATCACAAGCATTCAAAATATATAGTATCGCAAATAAGGTTGATATGGGTGTGTATGATGTCCATATAACAAGCTTTCATTTCAATATATAATTCTGCCTTATTAAAAGTTTGATATACACAAGAGTAAGTTACATGGACATGTCAAAGTAACTACGAAATGTTGTTGTAGCAGTACTATCTGAATTCTAAGACACAAATGAGAAACAAATGTGTTATGGTCCACCACTGAGGGGCAATAAAGTTCTGCCTTGTACGACCGCATTCCCCCCCCTTTTTATTTCATATTATTAATAATTAAATCATATTTAATATTTTGTCAAGATGTATCGTAATTGATAACATTTCATTGTGGAATTTCATCGTGAAAATCAACATGAAGCTGTGGCATTAATTCGTCCCCTTGGATATGAAGGAGTGTATCTGCCACTTTGTAAAGTGGCAGATACACCCTTTCATCAGTGTTCATATCCAAGGGGATGAATTGTCATTCGGAATCCCATCAAATATGTGAAACTAATGCTGCATTAATGTTGGACCACCATCTTAAACGATGGCCCAACATTAATACATTTGTTCAACTTATCGATAAAAAACATGTAGGCCTACAAAATAAGTCGCATCTGATGACGTGAAAAACGCATAGGCCTACATCTATGTATAAATGCGACCTCAAATTTTGGCAGTCAGCGGCAGCCTCCAGCCCATGACGGGACTTCAAAGATTCGAGGCACCAGCTATCTGTTTTACAAGTGGCGGCGCCGCACGGATGCATGCTCTGCAAAACACGGGACTTTGACACAACCATGGTTTAATATTATGTCAGCATCTCAAAAATTGTTACCAACATGGCACCAGTAGTCGTTATTGGGGGTGTTGACAGACTAGTGTTATTCCAGCAATGGTATTCTGAGGCCTACACGTCTAACGGGTAGAATTTGCAACAGGAAATGTAATCAGTAATGTCTGGCTACAGCAGCCCTGGTCTGGCTATATTTCGTCGTTGCATTTCTATCATTCCAATATCATGTTCAGATGGGCCGTAACCGTGGTGCATAATAAGAACAATACCATATATCAACTTGAATTAAATCATTATTAAAGATGAGCAGAGGAGTGTGTATTAGTTGTAGACTAACTGCGTTGTCCAGCGCCCGTGGCTGTAAAGGATGGCACACCTGCCACGCGGATATCGAGTGGCGGGAAGTGAGAGGAGGGGGGGGGGGGGTGCACTACCAGCAAACACACACACTGACCAATGCTGATTGACTGGCCAGCGTCTACGACTGTGTTTCGACATCGACCCAGCATTGGGTTAGTGAATCGTGTTAATTGCGCATTGTGGTATTGGCCGTCAATACATCGCTAGTCAAATATAACATTTTGGAAAACAATATCTGCAGTATAGTGTTGTACATGCCAATTACCGCTAGCACTGTCACAGAGACATTGTATACACGACTAAATTACCGCTAGAGCAGTGATCTTGTCGTGTTATTTGTTGACAATATGTTTGAAGTTCACTAATCGCTGAGCCCTCAAAAAGTGTACTAGGTTCTACATCTATGTAGGCCTATAATACGAGTTGCATTTTTGGGACATGAATTGTCAAGAAAAAACATCGCACAATGCACGGGACTATACGGTAAGTCTGCCATTGTCAGGATGACACCCGTAGTGCTCAGTTCCATAAAAATACCTCATCGGAACGTCACACGCCCAACAAACTTAGCACGTCAGTTGTTGACATTAGGCCTATACGACTCACATTTGCGACTGTTTAGTGCACGCGGCCTCAGAGTAGTAAAATATGAATATTGTGATATATTAACTTATATTAACTTATATTAACTTACAGGCTGGTGGTGACCTCATGCAGCGCAACATTGTTGTCTACGACAACATCATGATTTTTGTGAAATGAAATTACCTGATTATTGTGTCCGTTATGTATTAGATGATGAACTGAGAATGTGGAGACTCCATTTGGGAATAAATGGCTCTGAAGAAGTCACATTCTGTCTTGTTAACAAGCACATGAACCATCATGTCCACTGCTTATTAGGTGCATATTATAACACATGAATTTTTGCATAATTATAATGCATCTCTTTGTGCCAACCATTTTTATGTGCGTTATTTTGACAATAGTCAAAATAACGCACAGGATATCGCTACTTTTTTTTATATCCGCAATCACGAAATGTATAATAATCGATTCTGGCAGTAACTTGAATAATAAGTAAACATTTTTTTGTCTCCTTTGGTCGATTACTTTAATCAGACACCTAAAAACAGGTCAATGTAACGTAGCACTTTTGAAAAAAAAAATTGGAAATGCCATTTTAGATGTCACAACATATATTATAGTTAACCACTGCCTTTCAGAAATAATACCTTTTATATATATTTTTTTTTCTTAATCAATTTGACATGTTAAATAGAAACGCGTAACGAATATAGAATAAAGTATATGAAATAATGAATGTCAACGTAACTAACTGACAATAATTTGAATTCTGTGTATTTTATCTAAGGAATTGCTAATGTTTAGCAAGACAAAACTGCATCACGGTTTTAAAATAAAAATACCCTTGATTATGTTTTCATAAGGAAATCATTTGATGCTTAAACTTTGAGATATTTAGCATTTGTAACGCCCAAACAACAAACAGATTGTATGAAAGAATAATTAAAGTTCATTATAAATGTCAAAGCCACAAAATATAGAGATTGCTGTCTACTGGATGTTCAAACAAAAGTAATGTTTCCATGGGGAAGGTTTTTCTCTGTACCTTTATTTCAAAAAAATTGACAGGTCAAAATAACATACCTGAAAAACATGCTTCTACGTGTTTTTTTTGTCAAATGACAACACAATAATACAGGCTTTTGTTCTGGTTCATTGCACCGTAGTATAAGGTAGCAGGATTTTTTTTTTTAATGCATATCATCATTGCTTTATTTTGGCACTCACAGGGCGCAAAAAGAGGACCACCTTTTTGGCCTTACCCATATATACTTGAGCGACATCTATGAGTTATTAATTCAAAGCTCTTTGCTCTTACCCCTACTTGGTCGCTGGCTTGCAAACAAACTGACTGTATTACTGCGGGGATGTTGAAACTGCTTGACCCAACCCTTGTATTGCCACACAGTACACACAAAACATGTGTATGACTTTATGACGTTGTATAGATGTTATGTCTTGTGTTTGCTGGGCAGGAGGACTTTATCTCAAACATTGTACATTTATTCAATGTCAGTTCAATGTTGGGCCAGCGTTGCAGACGTTAGCCTAGCATTAAAACAGCATTGGATCAATGTCCCGTTTAAGTGGTATCTTGTAATCAGTTTAATGGCTATATTATTGCCGTCAATCTGTACTAAATAGGCTACTGTTGGCCTACATTTGACCGTCCCAGGCATGCGCATTTTGCAGTTGAATAATTCTTTAGCCTATAAGGCCCTACCACAGAAAATAAATTAACAATTAATGTATCTATTCATATTTATATCTATTTCTAATTTTTTTTGTGGTTTAGTGATGCATGAGATGTCGATTGATATGAGCAAGCATGCCAGACTGACATCTTTGAGCAATATGAACAATATCATCCAAAATTCAAAATGGCCGCCTTCAACAGTCTCATCGACACATGTTTGGGTTTAGGATAGTCTTGAAATTAGGGTGTCAGGGCTGAAAATTGGTCTGAGTACTCCCAAATAGCCATATTAATATATCACTCTTCTAAAATTTCGCATGAATCCTATATGTCGCGTTTGACCAAAAACGGCAAAAATTCAAGATGGCCGCTAGCGAATATGTTGAAAAAATCAGATTTTTAACTAGGTCTAATAGACCCATAATCCAGCATGATATGGCATTTCTAACCAATTTCGGGTCGTGGAACCCATTGTTGGACCTCAGATTACAATTAGAAGCTTATGTGACCTTCCAGCACTAGCCTACATCATGTAGCCTACGTCTACATGAAGGTCGAAACGTGATCACCAGCGGTTAGAGTGAAATATAAAAACATACTATTGGTACAAAGGTAGGCCTATTAGGGCCTACATGTTATATATCCCTAATTCCGGCTAACTAGCTTTGTGTGTGGCATAGATCAAATCTATTTCTGTTGTCAATAATGTCATTCTAGGCAACAGTGACCTCAAAAAAGTTATTTGATGACCAGCTTCAGCATCATTATGAAGGGCAGCAATGAGTACCGGTAGGTTACCAGCAGTCATGGAGAAAATACAGCTTCTTCATAAGTGATCCAATACTTAGGCCTGCATATGTGATTAGATGGTGTTCCTGACTATGTCGTTTCTGACTTCAATATTGTAATTTTAAGCATCGGTTATCTCAAAACCCTTATTATGCGACCTTCGAACAGATGTGCATTTACTTAGCTATGAATGTCTGATGTCAAACGGAAAACAGGTACGTTACTGTACTTGAAAAAGGAACATGGAACAACACCTTTCTGCAATGTACTCCATCAATAAAGCAAATCTATATGAAGTACTCAATTTAACTTGTTTGTATAACATAATAGTTAAAAAACACAGTATAATATTCGGTTTTGAGGTAACACATTCCCTGAAAGACAGCTCGTCATAATACTGACAGCTAACGTGCGTTATGTTGACTAAGACCTCAAATATTAGCAAATAACGAACTGAATAATGTGTCGACTTTATCAGCAAATGAATAATGCGGCAAAAAATGTGTTTTATTCTCAACGTATTATACAAACGTGAGATAGAACTCCGCAGAATTATCCTACGTAGCTCGATCGCCCATTGCCAGCTACAAATGTAAATATGTCAATGTTTTTTAAATATTTGTTCTGACATTTTTTTGTAACTCGACGATTATTTTTTGTTGATTATCAAAACTTTGGTTGACATACATGACAGCGAGCGAGTAGACTGTGAAGCCACAAGGGTGGCGGGTAAGTTGAATACAAATTGTATCAATTTCTAACACCAAATCGAACTTTCTATCCTGTATTTATCAACCGTAACGTACAGTGGGATAACTAATGATTGCCATTATGGTGTAGAGATGCCGATTTCACACATGTTTGTGTGTATATTAGTTCCGTAATATAGATTCACTGTATTTCAGGTGGGTGTGCCACCAATAAATTGAAAATATGGCTTTTCAGTTTTCGTTAGTTACTTGGACTCGCCTATCATAAACACTGATCGATGGTCCAAATAACTACCAGGATTAAAATATTGTTTCACTATTTTAATTAAGACAAACGTGTTGCGGTTGATTATATTCGTATATAAATTAAAATATATAAAAAAAAAAATTGTGATTTTGGAAGGAGCAATTTAAAGAATTATTATTACTATTTTTTAGTTACTGGACTTCTGTCACAGACGCTTTTGGAATGTCAAAGTAACTCTTGTATACCAGGTAGAGGAGATATGATCAGATGACTGCAGTAACACATTGTGTGAAGTACTGCCAAACATCGAGATGACAACGTAAGAGATTAATTATTGTGGATTTTTGTGATTTACTGAATATTGTGTCAATGTTTCCTATTTACTATCGCTAGTTACATTGATCGTATTGACTGGCCTACGAGCCTGTCCAATAACTACCATCATAACACATATCTCAGGCCGCGCACACACTCATTTTAATTTTAATAAAAATGACAAGCATTTTCAATGGGACTTAATTGTATTCTGTAAATACTAATTACGTAGGCGTCTACCACCAGTGTTATTTAATATTCATAACATACCAGTGCGTTACATGGACTTAAGAGTAGATTAAAATTGAAGTGGCATGGTCACAACCATATACATGGATAATACGTTGCAATTACCTTACATTATTTTTCAGGAAAACACAGGCATTAAGCTAAACTAAAAAACATAATTTAAATGTTTGGTCTACAAGCTAAGATGTAACTACCTTACTTATTTACCTGATGACAATCATGTAGTAAGCTACAGTGACTGCATGAATTATAAAAAAGAGGAAATAATTTAGCAAAGTCAAGTTAAAGATTCATGTTTTGGTCATATTTATCAAGAATAATTATTTAATTATTGCCCTGGTCTCATAAAATACTGAAAATGTGATGATTGATCAGTGAGTTATGTTGACAACTTTTTTTCTATGTAACTGCCGCATATAATCACAAGCATTCAAAATATATAGTATCGCAAATAAGGTTGATATGGGTGTGTATGATGTCCATATAACAAGCTTTCATTTCAATATATAATTCTGCCTTATTAAAAGTTTGATATACACAAGAGTAAGTTACATGGACATGTCAAAGTAACTACGAAATGTTGTTGTAGCAGTACTATCTGAATTCTAAGACACAAATGAGAAACAAATGTGTTATGGTCCACCACTGAGGGGCAATAAAGTTCTGCCTTATACGACCGCATTCCCCCCCTTTTTATTTCATATTATTAATAATTAAATCATATTTAATATTTTGTCAAGATGTATCGTAATTGATAACATTTCATTGTGGAATTTCATCGTGAAAATCAACATGAAGCTGTGGCATTAATTCGTCCCCTTGGATATGAAGGAGTGTATCTGCCACTTTGTAAAGTGGCAGATACACCCTTTCATCAGTGTTCATATCCAAGGGGATGAATTGTCATTCGGAATCCCATCAAATATGTGAAACTAATGCTGCATTAATGTTGGACCACCATCTTAAACGATGGCCCAACATTAATACATTTGTTCAACTTATCGATAAAAAACATGTAGGCCTACAAAATAAGTCGCATCTGATGACGTGAAAAACGCATAGGCCTACATCTATGTATAAATGCGACCTCAAATTTTGGCAGTCAGAGGCAGCCTCCAGCCCATGACGGGACTTCAAAGATTCGAGGCACCAGCTATCTGTTTTACAAGTAGCGGCGCCGCACGGATGCATGCTCTGCAAAACACGGGACTTTGACACAACCATGGTTTAATATTATGTCAGCATCTCAAAAATTGTTACCAACATGGCACCAGTAGTCGTTATTGGGGGTGTTGACAGACTAGTGTTATTCCAGCAATGGTATTCTGAGGCCTACACGTCTAACGGGTAGAATTTGCAACAGGAAATGTAATCAGTAATGTCTGGCTACAGCAGCCCTGGTCTGGCTATATTTCGTCGTTGCATTTCTATCATTCCAATATCATGTTCAGATGGGCCGTAACCGTGGTGCATAATAAGAACAATACCATATATCAACTTGAATTAAATCATTATTAAAGATGAGCAGAGGAGTGTGTATTAGTTGTAGACTAACTGCGTTGTCCAGCGCCCGTGGCTGTAAAGGATGGCACACCTGCCACGCGGATATCGAGTGGCGGGAAGTGAGAGGAGGGGGGGGGGGGTGCACTACCAGCAAACACACACACTGACCAATGCTGATTGACTGGCCAGCGTCTACGACTGTGTTTCGACATCGACCCAGCATTGGGTTAGTGAATCGTGTTAATTGCGCATTGTGGTATTGGCCGTCAATACATCGCTAGTCAAATATAACATTTTGGAAAACAATATCTGCAGTATAGTGTTGTACATGCCAATTACCGCTAGCACTGTCACAGAGACATTGTATACACGACTAAATTACCGCTAGAGCAGTGATCTTGTCGTGTTATTTGTTGACAATATGTTTGAAGTTCACTAATCGCTGAGCCCTCAAAAAGTGTACTAGGTTCTACATCTATGTAGGCCTATAATACGAGTTGCATTTTTGGGACATGAATTGTCAAGAAAAAACATCGCACAATGCACGGGACTATACGGTAAGTCTGCCATTGTCAGGATGACACCCGTAGTGCTCAGTTCCATAAAAATACCTCATCGGAACGTCACACGCCCAACAAACTTAGCACGTCAGTTGTTGACATTAGGCCTATACGACTCACATTTGCGACTGTTTAGTGCACGCGGCCTCAGAGTAGTAAAATATGAATATTGTGATATATTAACTTATATTAACTTATATTAACTTACAGGCTGGTGGTGACCTCATGCAGCGCAACATTGTTGTCTACGACAACATCATGATTTTTGTGAAATGAAATTACCTGATTATTGTGTCCGTTATGTATTAGATGATGAACTGAGAATGTGGAGACTCCATTTGGGAATAAATGGCTCTGAAGAAGTCACATTCTGTCTTATTAACAAGCACATGAACCATCATGTCCACTGCTTATTAGGTGCATATTATAACACATGAATTTTTGCATAATTATAATGCATCTCTTTGTGCCAACCATTTTTATGTGCGTTATTTTGACAATAGTCAAAATAACGCACAGGATATCGCTACTTTTTTTTATATCCGCAATCACGAAATGTATAATAATCGATTCTGGCAGTAACTTGAATAATAAGTAAACATTTTTTTGTCTCCTTTGGTCAATTACTTTAATCAGACACCTAAAAACAGGTCAATGTAACGTAGCACTTTTGAAAAAAAAAATTGGAAATGCCATTTTAGATGTCACAACATATATTATAGTTAACCACTGCCTTTCAGAAATAATACCTTTTATATATATTTTTTTTTCTTAATCAATTTGACATGTTAAATAGAAACGCGTAACGAATATAGAATAAAGTATATGAAATAATGAATGTCAACGTAACTAACTGACAATAATTTGAATTCTGTGTATTTTATCTAAGGAATTGCTAATGTTTAGCAAGACAAAACTGCATCACGGTTTTAAAATAAAAATACCCTTGATTATGTTTTCATAAGGAAATCATTTGATGCTTAAACTTTGAGATATTTAGCATTTGTAACGCCCAAACAACAAACAGATTGTATGAAAGAATAATTAAAGTTCATTATAAATGTCAAAGCCACAAAATATAGAGATTGCTGTCTACTGGATGTTCAAACAAAAGTAATGTTTCCATGGGGAAGGTTTTTCTCTGTACCTTTATTTCAAAAAAATTGACAGGTCAAAATAACATACCTGAAAAACATGCTTCTACGTGTTTTTTTTGTCAAATGACAACACAATAATACAGGCTTTTGTTCTGGTTCATTGCACCGTAGTATGAGGTAGCAGGATTTTTTTTTTTAATGCATATCATCATTGCTTTATTTTGGCACTCACAGGGCGCAAAAAGAGGACCACCTTTTTGGCCTTACCCATATATACTTGAGCGACATCTATGAGTTAATAATTCAAAGCTCTTTGCTCTTACCCCTACTTGGTCGCTGGCTTGCAAACAAACTGACTGTATTACTGCGGGGATGTTGAAACTGCTTGACCCAACCCTTGTATTGCCACACAGTACACACAAAACATGTGTATGACTTTATGACGTTGTATAGATGTTATGTCTTGTGTTTGCTGGGCAGGAGGACTTTATCTCAAACATTGTACATTTATTCAATGTCAGTTCAATGTTGGGCCAGCGTTGCAGACGTTAGCCTAGCATTAAAACAGCATTGGATCAATGTCCCGTTTAAGTGGTATCTTGTAATCAGTTTAATGGCTATATTATTGCCGTCAATCTGTACTAAATAGGCTACTGTTGGCCTACATTTGACCGTCCCAGGCATGCGCATTTTGCAGTTGAATAATTCTTTAGCCTATAAGGCCCTACCACAGAAAATAAAAATAACAATTAATGTATCTATTCATATTTATATCTATTTCTAATTTTTTTTGTGGTTTAGTGATGCATGAGATGTCGATTGATATGAGCAAGCATGCCAGACTGACATCTTTGAGCAATATGAACAATATCATCCAAAATTCAAAATGGCCGCCTTCAACAGTCTCATCGACACATGTTTGGGTTTAGGATAGTCTTGAAATTTGGGTGTCAGGGCTGAAAATTGGTCTGAGTACTCCCAAATAGCCATATTAATATATCACTCTTCTAAAATTTCGCATGAATCCTATATGTCGCGTTTGACCAAAAACGGCCGAGATGTCGATTGATATGAGCAAGCATGCCAGACTGACATCTTTGAGCAATATGAACAATATCATCCAAAATTCAAAATGGCCGCCTTCAACAGTCTCATCGACACATGTTTGGGTTTAGGATAGTCTTGAAATTTGGGTGTCAGGGCTGAAAATTGGTCTGAGTACTCCCAAATAGCCATATTAATATATCACTCTTCTAAAATTTCGCATGAATCCTATATGTCGCGTTTGACCAAAAACGGCAAAAATTCAAGATGGCCGCTAGCGAATATGTTGAAAAAATCAGATTTTTAACTAGGTCTAATAGACCCATAATCCAGCATGATATGGCATTTCTAACCAATTTTGGGTCGTGGAACCCATTGTTGGACCTCAGATTACAATTAGAAGCTTATGTGACCTTCCAGCACTAGCCTACATCATGTAGCCTACGTCTACATGAAGGTCGAAACGTGATCACCAGCGATTAGAGTGAAATATAAAAACATACTATTGGTACAAAGGTAGGCCTATTAGGGCCTACATGTTATATATCCCTAATTCCGGCTAACTAGCTTTGTGTGTGGCATAGATCAAATCTATTTCTGTTGTCAATAATGTCATTCTAGGCAACAGTGACCTCAAAAAAGTTATTTGATGACCAGCTTCAGCATCATTATGAAGGGCAGCAATGAGTACCGGTAGGTTACCAGCAGTCATGGAGAAAATACAGCTTCTTCATAAGTGATCCAATACTTAGGCCTGCATATGTGATTAGATGGTGTTCCTGACTATGTCGTTTCTGACTTCAATATTGTAATTTTAAGCATCGGTTATCTCAAAACCCTTATTATGCGACCTTCGAACAGATGTGCATTTACTTAGCTATGAATGTCTGATGTCAAACGGAAAACAGGTACGTTACTGTACTTGAAAAAGGAACATGGAACAACACCTTTCTGCAATGTACTCCATCAATAAAGCAAATCTATATGAAGTACTCAATTTAACTTGTTTGTATAACATAATAGTTAAAAAACACAGTATAATATTCGGTTTTGAGGTAACACATTCCCTGAAAGACAGCTCGTCATAATACTGACAGCTAACGTGCGTTATGTTGACTAAGACCTCAAATATTAGCAAATAACGAACTGAATAATGTGTCGACTTTATCAGCAAATGAATAATGCGGCAAAAAATGTGTTTTATTCTCAACGTATTATACAAACGTGAGATAGAACTCCGCAGAATTATCCTACGTAGCTCGATCGCCCATTGCCAGCTACAAATGTAAATATGTCAATGTTTTTTAAATATTTGTTCTGACATTTTTTTGTAACTCGACGATTATTTTCTGTTGATTATCAAAACTTTGGTTGACATACATGACAGCGAGCGAGTAGACTGTGAAGCCACAAGGGTGGCGGGTAAGTTGAATACAAATTGTATCAATTTCTAACACAAAATCGAACTTTCTATCCTGTATTTATCAACCGTAACGTACAGTGGGATAACTAATGATTGCCATTATGGTGTAGAGATGCCGATTTCACACATGTTTGTGTGTATATTAGTTCCGTAATATAGATTCACTGTATTTCAGGTGGGTGTGCCACCAATAAATTGAAAATATGGCTTTTCAGTTTTCGTTAGTTACTTGGACTCGCCTATCATAAACACTGATCGATGGTCCAAATAACTACCAGGATTAAAATATTGTTTCACTATTTTAATTAAGACAAACGTGTTGCGGTTGATTATATTCGTATATAAATTAAAATATATAAAAAAAAAAATTGTGATTTTGGAAGGAGCAATTTAAAGAATTATTATTACTATTTTTTAGTTACTGGACTTCTGTCACAGACGCTTTTGGAATGTCAAAGTAACTCTTGTATACCAGGTAGAGGAGATATGATCAGATGACTGCAGTAACACATTGTGTGAAGTACTGCCAAACATCGAGATGACAACGTAAGAGATTAATTATTGTGGATTTTTGTGATTTACTGAATATTGTGTCAATGTTTCCTATTTACTATCGCTAGTTACATTGATCGTATTGACTGGCCTACGAGCCTGTCCAATAACTACCATCATAACACATATCTCAGGCCGCGCACACACTCATTTTAATTTTAATAAAAATGACAAGCATTTTCAATGGGACTTAATTGTATTCTGTAAATACTAATTACGTAGGCGTCTACCACCAGTGTTATTTAATATTCATAACATACCAGTGCGTTACATGGACTTAAGAGTAGATTAAAATTGAAGTGGCATGGTCACAACCATATACATGGATAATACGTTGCAATTACCTTACATTATTTTTCAGGAAAACACAGGCATTAAGCTAAACTAAAAAACATAATTTAAATGTTTGGTCTACAAGCTAAGATGTAACTACCTTACTTATTTACCTGATGACAATCATGTAGTAAGCTACAGTGACTGCATGAATTATAAAAAAGAGGAAATAATTTAGCAAAGTCAAGTTAAAGATTCATGTTTTGGTCATATTTATCAAGAATAATTATTTAATTATTGCCCTGGTCTCATAAAATACTGAAAATGTGATGATTGATCAGTGAGTTATGTTGACAACTTTTTTTCTATGTAACTGCCGCATATAATCACAAGCATTCAAAATATATAGTATCGCAAATAAGGTTGATATGGGTGTGTATGATGTCCATATAACAAGCTTTCATTTCAATATATAATTCTGCCTTATTAAAAGTTTGATATACACAAGAGTAAGTTACATGGACATGTGTTATGGTCCACCACTGAGGGGCAATAAAGTTCTGCCTTGTACGACCGCATTCCCCCCTTTTTATTTCATATTATTAATAATTAAATCATATTTAATATTTTGTCAAGATGTATCGTAATTGATAACATTTCATTGTGGAATTTCATCGTGAAAATCAACATGAAGCTGTGGCATTAATTCGTCCCCTTGGATATGAAGGAGTGTATCTGCCACTTTGTAAAGTGGCAGATACACCCTTTCATCAGTGTTCATATCCAAGGGATGAATTGTCATTCGGCATCCCATCAAATATGTGAAACTAATGCTGCATTAATGTTGGACCACCATCTTAAACGATGGCCCAACATTAATACATTTGTTCAACTTATCGATAAAAAACATGTAGGCCTACACAACAAGTCGCATCTGATGACGTGAAAAACGCATAGGCCTACATCTATGTATAAATGCGACCTCAAATTTTGGCAGTCAGCGGCAGCCTCCAGCCCATGACGGGACTTCAAAGATTCGAGGCACCACCTATCTGTTTTACAAGTAGCGGCGCCGCACGGATGCATGCTCTGCAAAACAAGGGACTTTGACACAACCATGGTTTAATATTATGTCAGCATCTCAGAAATTGTTACCAACATGGCACCAGTAGTCGTTATTGGGGGTGTTGACAGACTAGTGTTATTCCAGCAATGGTATTCTGAGGCCTACACGTCTAACGGGTAGAATTTGCAACAGGAAATGTAATCAGTAATGTCTGGCTACAGCAGCCCTGGTCTGGCTATATTTCGTCGTTGCATTTCTATCATTCCAATATCATGTTCAGATGGGCCGTAACCGTGGTGCATAATAAGAACAATACCATATATCAACTTGAATTAAATCATTATTAAAGATGAGCAGAGGAGTGTGTATTAGTTGTAGACTAACTGTGTTGTCCAGCGCCCGTGGCTGTAAAGGATGGCACACCTGCCACGCGGATATCGAGTGGCGGGAAGTGAGAGGAGGGGGGGGGGGGTGCACTACCAGCAAACACACACACTGACCAATGCTGATTGACTGGCCAGGGTCTACGACTGTGTTTCGACATCGACCCAGCATTGGGTTAGTGAATCGTGTTAATTGCGCATTGTGTTATTGGCCGTCAACACATCGCTAGTCAAATATAACATTTTGGAAAAACAATATCTGCAGTATAGTGTTGTACGCTAGCACTGTCACAGAGACATTGTATACACGACTAAATTACCGCTAGAGCAGTGATCTGGTCGTGTTATTTGTTGACAATATGTTTGAAGTTCACTAATCGCTGAGCCCTCAAAAAGTGTACTAGGTTCTACATCTATGTAGGCCTATAATACGAGTTGCATTTTTGGGACATGAATTGTCAAGAAAAAACATCGCACTATGCACGGGACTATACGGTAAGTCTGCCATTGTCAGGATGACACCCGTAGTGCTCAGTTCCATAAAAATACCTCATCGGAACGTCACACGCCCAACAAACTTAGCACGTCAGTTGTTGACATTAGGCCTATACGACTCACATTTGCGACTGTTTAGTGCACGCGGCCTCAGAGTAGTAAAATATGAATATTGTGATATATTAACTTATGTTACAGGCTGGTGGTGACCTCATGCAGCGCAACATTGTTGTCTACGACAACATCATGATTTTTGTGAAATAAAATTACCTGATTATTGTGTCCGTTATGTATTAGATGATGAACTGAGAATGTGGAGACTCCATTTGGGAATAAATGGCTCTGAAGAAGTCACATTCTGTCTTATTAACAAGCACATGAACCATTATGTCCACTGCTTATTAGGTGCATATTATAACACATGAATTTTTGCATAATTATAATGCATCTCTTTGTGCCAACCATTTTTATGTGCGTTATTTTGACAATAGTCAAAATAACGCACAGGATATCGCTACTTTTTTTTATATCCGCAATCACGAAATGTATAATAATCGATTCTGGCAGTAACTTGAATAATAAGTAAACATTTTTTTGTCTCCTTTGGTCGATTACTTTAATCAAACACCTAAAAACAGGTAAATGTAACGTAGCACTTTTGAAAAAAAAAATTGGAAATGCCATTTTAGATGTCACAACATATATTTTAGTTAACCACTGCCTTTCAGAAATAATACCTTTTATATATATTTTTTTTTCTTAATCAATTTGACATGTTAAATAGAAACGCGTAACGAATATAGAATAAAATATATGAAATAATGAATGTCAACGTAACTAACTGACAATAATTTGAATTCTGTGTATTTTATCTAAGGAATTGTCAATGTTTAGCAAGACAAAACTGCATCACGGTTTTAAAATAAAAATACCCTTGATTATCTTTTCATAAGGAAATCATTTGATGCCTAAACTTTGAGATATTTAGCATTTGTAACGCCCAAACAACAAACAGATTGTATGAAAGAATAATTAAAGTTCATTATAAATGTCAAAGCCACAAAATATAGTGATTGCTGTCTATTGGATGTTCAAACAAAAGTAATGTTTCCATGGGGAAGGTTTTTCTTTATTTCAAAAAAATTGACAGGTCAAAATAACATACCTGAAAAACATGCTTCTACGTGTTTTTTTGTCAAATGACAACACAATAATAAAGGCTTTTGTTCTGGTTCATTGCACCGTAGTATGAGGTGACAGGATTTTTTTTTTAAATGCATATCATCATTGCTTTATTTTGGCACTCACAGGGCGCAAAAAGAGGACCACCTTTTTGGCCTTACCCATATATACTTGAGCGACATCTATGAGTTAATAATTCAAAGCTCTTTGCTCTTACCCCTACTTGGTCGCTGGCTTGCAAACAAACTGACTGTATTACTGCGGGGATGTTGAAACTGCTTGACCCAACCCTTGTATTGCCACACAGTACACACAAAACATGTGTATGACTTTATGCAATGTTGGAACAACGTCGAAGACGTTGGGCCGACGTTGTATAAATGTTATGTCTTGTGTTTGCTGGGCAGGAGGACTTTATCTCAAACATTGTACATTTATCTATGTCAGTTCAATGTTAGGCCAGCGTCGCAGACGTTAGCCTAGCATTAAAACAGCATTGGATCAATGTCCCGTTTAAGTGGTATCTTGTAATCAGTTCAATGGCTATATTAATGCCGTCAATCTGTACTCAATAGGCTACTGTTGGCCTACATTTGACCGTCCCAGGCTAGCGCATTTTGCAGTTGAATAATTCTTTAGCCTATAAGGCCCTACCACAGAAAATAAATTAACAATTAATGTATCTATTCATATTTATATCTATTTCTAAATTGTTTTGTGGTTTAGTGATGCATGAGATGTCGATTGATATGAGCAAGCATGCCAGACTGACATCTTTGAGCATTTTGAACAATATCATCCAAAATTCAAAATGGCCACCTTTAACAGTCTCATCGACACATGTTTGGGTTTGGGATAGTCTTGCAATTTGGGTGTCAGGGCTGAAAATTGGTCTGAGTACTCCCAAATAGCCATATTAATATAGCACTCTTCTAAAATTTCGCATGAATCCTATATGTCGCGTTCGACCAAAAACGGCAAAAATTCAAGATGGCTGCCAGCGAATATGTTGAAAAAATCAGATTTTTAACTAGGTCTAATAGACCCATAATCCAGCATGATATGGCATTTTTAACCAATTTTGGGTCGTGGAACCCATTGTTGGACCTCAGATTACAATTAGAAGCTTATGTGACCTTCCAGCACTAGCCTACATCATGTAGCCTACGTCTACATGAAGGTCGAAACGTGATCACCAGCGGTTAGAGTGAAATATAAAAACATACTATTGGTACAAAGGTAGGCCTATTAGGGCCTACATGTTATATATCCCTAATTCCGGCTAACTAGCTGTGTGTGTGGCATAGATCAAATCTATTTCTGTTGTCAATAATGTCATTCTAGGCAACAGTGACCTCAAAAATGTTATTTGATGACCGGCTTCACCATCATTATGAAGGGCAGAAATAAGTACCGGTAGGTTACCAGCAGTCATGGAGAAAATACAACTTCTTCAAAAGTGATCCAATACTTAGGCCTGCATATGTTATTAGATGGTGTTTCTGACTATGTCGTTTCTTACTTCAATATTGTAATTTTAAGCATCGGTTATTTCAAAACCCTTATTATGTGACCTTCGAACACCATATTAACTCATTCAAGACGGCACTTTCAATAGATACATGTTTCTGTGGACGGGACATTTTTTAAATGTTTACTTTTTATGACGTTATATAACACGAGTTATCTCGGGCTTTGTGTGCAGAATCCATGTCTGGTATCACTATCTAGTGACCTTATTCTATGAAATTCAGTCTCTAAGAAAGTCAAAAATGACTAACTTTGTGGCGCTGAGTCTATTTCTGGCCTCAATTGGGTCATTTTAGTCATCAGTCATAGATGAATTTGGTGACTGAATCTTTTTATGGGTCTATGATCTTTCGTATTCAAAATGGACAAAGATAGAATTCCTAATATGAATACAATCGTTTCTCATAAAGTTTCATATCTGGGGAATGCAATACCAATAACACTTTTTTACTAAAAGTAGATAACCTGTCGCTCACAATTTGTTCACTCATTTAGTGGCGTGTAGCCTACGTGTACCATCACCCATCAGTTCTCTCGTATCGTGTTTGCTGTACCCGTTGAGTTGCGACGCTGGGACAGCATTAAAACAACATTGATTCAACTTTGTGTGTTTTCCAGAAGCGCTTCCAGTAGGTAATTAAAATTTAAATGCTATTTGGCTAACCTTTTCGCCAAGACCCATATGTTTGTGCAAACATTATTCATCAGTGGCAAGATGCTATGCATAATCAAGACATATTATGTTCCGTTCTTGTAGTATAATAGACGAGAAGCAGTCAATGTGGAGGCAACATATGCGATTGAAAACTAGTTGAGAAAAAAACAAATATTTCCAAATTTCACCTGACAAATACGTCATCTCCCATTGATAAAGAATGGTTGCATGTGTATTGATATGAGAAACGACATTCTTCACGCCAACATAATTATTACATGTCTAAGGCAATATTTATTCTCCATTGGGGTATTGATATGGTTGTTTGGTAGTACATTTTTGCCCACCTTGGCAGCTCACTAGGGAATCGTTAGTCTGTTGCATGATGTGCGGCATGGTACATAATCAACAAGAGTCCATTACATACTCTTTGGGTGGATTGCCAATAGGCCTACGCTGTTATTCTTCTCAAAGCATAAATCTTTAGCACTAGTTCAGGTTTTAAAAAGTTAAAAGCACCACGGATCATTTTGGTTTGTTGAAGATGTATATCCGTGAAGGTTTTGTATGTAGTATTGCAGGCTCAGCTTCAACCAGCGAGCCTGAAATGAGTGGTCGCCGGTCTTCACTTTCGATAGGAGAGGTTCTAAATACCCATGAGCATACTCTTAAACCTTGGTTGGCGGACAGATCCAATACCCCCAGGTAGAACCGTCTCACCAATCCATACACAATACAGCAATAAGCCAGTTTTGATCTGATTTGTGACCAGTATTAGTAGGGTTGTTCGGTCATCACATCAGTCCTTGCTGGATATAATTATTTGCAACAGCTGTATTGCTTTCTGCACTTCTCTTAACTAATATATGTAATATGAGGTATGCAATTTAACTCCCAAAGAAAACGCTAAGGCCATTTTGTTCCACAGTGAGTGGTTGTCCATATAGATTGAGATTATGCTCAGTGTGTAAGTCATTTTTGTTAGAGACATGGACACCTGAAGTTTTCAAGGAAGAACATTTAACGCTATTTTCACAAATAGGCAATTGTTCAAGCAACTTTGCAGGCCTGTTCAATAATAGTCATGTTGCTGGATTAAAAATAAATAGCAAAGTCGTCTACATATAACGATTTTTCGATGCCTGATGGTAAAGCCTTGACTACTATACTGTTAACTTTTATTGTTGCAAAACCTTGACGGATATACCTCTTCAACCTAACCAAATGATCTGTTGAGGCCACATCAACAAATGTTTCTTGCGAGAGCTCTCCTGTTGAGCGGAGTACCCAGAGTAAGCCGCTAACAATACACTGATTATGTAGGCTGCCTATACATTGGATGGTTGACTAATACTGATTACCTACGATGCCATTTATACTTAGGCCACATCAAAGGTTTCTTGCGAGAGCTCCACCGTTGAGCAGAGTAACCAGGGTACGCCGCTAGAAATCCACCGAATATGGAGGGTGCAAATTCATTGGATGGTTGACTAATTGGTTACGTACCATGCCATGCAGCATGCAACAGACATAACAGTTCCCTAGAGAGCTACCAAGGTGTTATAAAAGTACTACCACTAACAAACATTCTAGTAATGGTCTAACCTTCTATGACCGAGCAAGATCAATAGACCTGCATGATCTCAATAATATCCCTATGATCAAAACCAGGATGACAGCACTAGCAGTTAAAACATTTAGATCACTTGAAAACACACAGTGCTTTGAGGATCTGGTGTTGAATCATGAGATCGTTCAAAAACGATCAGGCTCAAATACAATTCTGGATCAATTGCTGGCTGCAATCCAGACTGACGGATAAACACGGTTGACGGTTGACGGATAACGGTTGAACTGCTGTTCCCACAGAGAACAGGGGCTCTGAGAGAACCGCTCTGTGTGGCATACCAAAAACAGTGAGCTTTCTATCATACCACTGCACGAGACAAAAACACGGTTGCCGGTTGACGGATATCGGTTGAACTCCTGTTCCCACAGAGAACAGAGGCTCTGAAGGGAGCCGTTTTGTGTGACATATCAAAGCAGTCAGCTCTATATCATAACACTGCAGGAGGCGGAGTCTGGTCTTAAGCAATGAGCTCTTTATCATTACATTGCTAGCTTGGCACGGCGGACGCGGATGGTTGGCTAAAGATGATGGTTCAATGATGGTGGTTTCAAACACACTGCTCAGAAATCAGAGCACATCTCAAAAGGTTCAGTCCTTGCCCCTTTCTCCGGTGGCTGGTCGCTCAAACGGCTGTTTCTATATGGTTCAGCAGTCCTGGCTCCTAATTGTCTCCCGGACTTACGTTGCCAATGCTTTGTACAATCACCTACCTCACCAGGTGAAAAGAGAGAGGCACTATAAGGTTTATACCAGAACTAGTGCATAATCTCGCACCAGCCCTCGCGCTGCGCGCTCCTCTGCAACATCTTAGTATCCCACTGGAATCGCTTCTGGACAACACACGAAGTAGAACCAATTTCGGTCTAATGCTGTCCCAGCGTCGCAACTCAACAGGTCCAGCAAACACAACAAGGGAGAATGTGATGATGCCATGATGGTACGTAGGCTATACACCTCTAAAGCAGCAAACATATTGTCAGCAACAGATTATCAAGTTTTGTTTAATCAGCAAAATACTATTGGTATTGCATTCCGAAGAGATGAAGCTATAAGAAACGATTGTATTCATATTTCCATTCTATTCACTCGCCAAGTTTGCATTTCTTCCAGATCAATTTTAGAATTTGTAGCCTACTTTTATGCCCTCAAATAGATTCACAATCACCAAATTCATCTGAAATTAAACGTTATGTCAGCTAATATTTATCGGATAGCTGATGCCTATACTTTATTGATACTAGAATTTTTTTTATTTTTTGGGGGGATTTAACGCCAAAAAGTTAGTCACATCACATGTAATTATCGAATTAGGCCTAACTAATAAAAATTGTATTACACCGCTGGTGATCATGTTTTGACCTTCATGTGGTACTTGAAGGTCACAGAAGCTTATAATTGTAATTTAAGGTACATAAATGGGTTTTTATGCATTGTATAGGATGAACCAACTATAATACAACACAGGTTGATTGCATGTACTGGTCATAGTAGGGCCTAATACTAGGCATATAGTGACAACTATAACCCAGTATAGGGGAGACATATATAAACTTGTCTCTCATGGGTGCAAGGAAACCTCGAACTTGACATAGTTTCAGAGTCAGGTGTGGGTCACGAGACACCAGTTTTTGAGGCACTGTCAGAACGCAGCAATTACAGAAGAGATTCTCAAAGCTCTGTAGCAGGGCCACCTAGCTGTGCTAGTGTGGCCCTGAGAAGGGGGTGGATGTTATCGGAGATAATGCAATATCTCGTAGCTAATGAAATCAAGGTGAACAGCCAATATACGAATTTCACGATATATAATAATATATATAATTAGGACCGACCGGAGGCCGGTACTATTAAGTTTATTTTGCCCGAGGTTGTGTGTCCTATTTATGGGAAAGAGGGGTGCTGTGTGTGGGAAACGGTTGACATCTCTGTACACCAGTCCTTATGAACATGTCGAATGTAATGTTTCAGGTCCTTAGGTTAGGTACTTTTGTCTTTAACAAGTGTTCAGAAATAATAATATTCACGATTATATTTGTGGTTGAGAGCTTAAAGTGTTTTTGTTGGAATAATGTTCGCAGACGGTGGCCCAGCATTACATCAGCATTGGGCCAATGTATCGTGTTATCTGGTGGTAGTGGCGCCGGGATTTTAAAGGTCACCAGCATAATACAGCAGTCAGAAAAGACGGTACAATCACCCAATGCTGTTTTAATGACGGGCCAGCGTGGAAAACTGTGGATCAACATTTAAACAGTATTGGTGAATGACAGACAGACAGACAGATATTTTATTGACAGAAAGAAAGTCAATCCAGACTTATTTGTCATATAACTAGAGATATGTACATGTATATACAACATTGTATTGGTGAATGACACGTGTTTGCGCAAAGTATACAACAGACCCGGTGCTAGATAGTGCTGATCCCCGTACTAAAGTTGATCCCCGCGCTGTAAGGGTAATATGATTTCAACAGAACTAATTAGTATAGTATGCGTATATGCAAAATATATAGTTATTATTTATAATGTAGATGTTATCATTTTGCAATACGCATACAGATACATTTGACAAAAACTGTAGCTGGAGCTTTGGTTGTATGCGGATGAAAGGTCCACAGACGGGTATCGAGCGATGTAAAAAAGAGGAGGATATTTGGATACAAAAAGGTCCCCGAAGGCATACGCTTTTCCAGTGAACAAGAGACGTTGACCCAGCGTTTTTTTAATGTTGGGCCAACGTAGCAGCATTGGTCCAACCTTTGCTAAACTTGTTTCCTATGGTATACGACATCTGAAAAAAATATTAACCATTAAAGCCCATTACTTGTCGTTTAAAAATGTGCCAGTTTTTGCATAAAACCATTTATGAGGGTAACATTTTCACATCTTACTCCTTTAGAAATGTAGAATATATAATAAATGTGAATTTCCACGCCATTTTTTTTTAAATCCCTAATTTAAATTTAAAAAATCAGTTGAGTAACTGATATATCGGTGGCCTCTAAAATTCCAACCGCGAGGAAATAAAAGCATCAAATGGGCCCCTATGCTATCGTACGAGGGCAAACAACAGTAACTGCTCACATGAAAAGTAACTAGTCAATGTTGTTTGCCTTTGCACGGCAGCATAGAATATCATGCGAGAATATCAACTGGACATAAATCTATTATGTTTTGATTGTAGCACTGTGAATAAAGCGATCTGATAACACATAATAATTACATTCACACGTAACCTGTCGACATATTTTTTCGCGTACTGTGAATATGGTATTATTTCAAAATGACGTGTCTTTCGGAAGGTTGCTTGGCGATATTAATCGTGCACATGGTGTCTTTTTCAGAGCTTCTTCATAACGCAGTGGCAGCAAAGCATACAGAGAATGTCTATATCGGTGAGCAATATTTTAAAAAATATATGTTTAGATTTCACAGGGCCGTATGTAGAATAAAGGTTTAAATCAAAACTAGGGTTTAAACGAAGTTTAAAATATAATTCAGAGCTGACATAAATCGTATTAAAAAATTCAAAAAATGTATATATCCCCGAGATACATCCGTGGTTTATCGCAAAAAATTGACTACCCAGTGGGATAGTTTAAATGCTGGTTTAAATAATCACTGGGTAATTATAATCGCATTAATCACCTAGATTCTGACCCATGCGACTTTAATTACTGAGATATAAACAATTGAGTAAGATTACCTTTTATAAGTTCATGGAAAACTACTGTGGTTTAACGTATATTATCGCGATTTATTGCAACATGTATTTATCAAAAATAATCCACCCGGCATGGCCGGTTTGCTTAGCATCAAATCAACGAGACACAACTTCATGTGGGTGAAAATTACAATTAAATAATTTGGCAATAAAAAGGGTAATTGTTGATCCCCAGCATTAAAACAACATTGGGTCAATGTTTCATGTTTGCTGGAACCCAGCAAACACAAAACATTTGTATAACATTTATACAACGTCGGCCCAACGTCCTCAACGTTGGTCCAACATTGTATAAATGTTATACAAATGTTTTGTGTTTACTGGGAACTTGAGTTGATATAAATTTTATTACTACTGGCGAGTGACAATGAAAAGGATGTCAGGGGCGTGCGTAGGGGGAGGATCAGAGATGTTCGCCCCCTGAGCCCCCGGAACCCACTTTTTTTTCAAAATGTTACCGCTGGATCCCCCCTACCCCTCCCTGTCTCTGAAAACTGCGCACACCCCTGGATGTGTACAGAGAAATCATTCTGATCTTAGAGATTATCAGATTATAGCATCAGAGAATAGGCTTACCTGAGCGACATTACATCCATGTGTGGAGAATGCAGATAAATCTTTGACAATACAGCCCTTTCATATCGAAACCAGCATACGAAATTGCCTTATTTGGAGTGTGGCTATACAATAAGCCATTATTAAATGACAGGGCTAAAAACACTCTTAGATATTTCCTTGAGTAGTAAAAAACTTTCACATGGACATACAGCTTCAAACGGCAGTAATGGATAATAACCAGCAAATTATATGTCAACGTTATAAGGTGAAAAAGATCAATAAATCTCAACTTGAAAAATATTATTGGTGATTAAGGATTGTAGCCTACCAAGAAAAATCCAATTCGTATCCGAATTTTGCAGGTTCGGTTCAGGACGCAATAAAATTCCCAGGTAGCCAAACCACCATTTTTCATGAAAAACAGACATGGCCTGCTGTAAAATGTTGGCCGATTGGAATCATCTCTATATATATTCAGGAATACAACAACCTAGGTGGACAACCTTGCAATTTTTTTGCAGGAAATGCACAAAACGCAAAAATCCAAGATGGCCGCCATAAATTGCTTTCTCATATGTATAACTTTTTGACTATTTCTTTGAATTTCATGTGTGACATATGGTTTCTAAAGGTTTTCTGCATGCCAACTCCATTTCTGGCAATATTTCATTGATTGTGGGCACATTGAGCCTGTTGGGTTGAAGGTCAAGGTCAATGTGAATTTAAAAGGGGCCGATCGATCATGTTCCGAGTGAGTGATTAAGTAGTGACTCAACATTATTTTTTGCTACAATGATTATTCGACATGTATCTCTGATATTTTAGTAATGCACATTACACGATAGTGTAATTTATTTATTAAAAAAATACGTTGTATTTGATTCACTATATTCTAAAATAGTCACATGTCATCTTCCTGTGAAGGATGAGTAACAGCAAAATCAAAACAAGTTAAACCAACAGTTTTATAGGTATATAAGCTATTTATATTAAAATTACTCAAACTAAAACGACCTGTCCAAAATACACTTGACAAAACCATTATATTAATTTTCATAAGATCATCAAAATAAATAATAATTAAAACATTGTTGACAATCTACATGTAGGCTCCTTCAAAATCCATTATTTTTTAAGGAAACAATAATTATAGTTTGTATATAAGTCTCATTAATTATCATTATTATAAATAACAATAAATTGTGTTTCTTAAAAGTGATTATCTTTTGAAATTCAATGCATTGTAAAAATGTATCTACAACCACAAATATGATCATCTGATTAATAACCATATACCAACATATTGACAGTGGTGCACACAGATCACTTGGTCCTTCAGAGTCGACTATAATCACCTGATTATGTCCATGCATACATTAACAATTATGAATTCGGGGATTTACAATATGCCTTTTTTCTCAGCTAATAATAATGATAAACACTATAAAACGTTTATATTAACACATAAAAGTATAACATCAAAACAGAATATTACAGAATAACTGACTAGCTGCTGTAAGTAATGGGAAGTAATATTATTCTTATGATAACCCTACTCTCTGAAACTATGCATGTTCGATAGCAAAATAAATGAATGGGGCCTTTTGTCCCCATATAGGCTAAACTGGGCCATGAGCACCTGCTGGGTAATGGATGCTGCGATGACGTGAAAATTAAAATCAATTTGACTATGCAGTATTGCAGAAATAAATTCATTTAATGCATTGAATTGACTGATGTGCAAAAGAAGAGAACACACACAAAACCCAAGTGCTGAGATTAATCGCTGCCTATCTCACAATCCCAAGTTTTCAAATAGCGTACATGACATCTTTATCTCTTGCAGGTACATCCATTATAACAAGAACAGTTGTTGCACTAAGTTATTAGTAAACGCATTTTTACAACCATTTGATATGTTTTGTGATTTGCTGTGAACAAGGTCGAGTAGATTGGCAGCAGAACAACCTACAACAGATTACCCATATACCATATACATGTAGTGTTGTTAGGCGTCAATGGCTGGTTTTGCAAATGGTACGTTTTGCCCAACAGTCTGGCCAATCCTACTTTACATGTTCACGAAATGTATATTGTGTTGCTGGCGGTAGCCTGAAGAAAGTCAACTTAAACCCTCCTGTTTAGTCACTTGTAAACTTGAGTTTGTAACAGCCTCTGATATGGATTTTTTTTCACATGCCGAAATATCCACCACCGTGCTACACATAAACCCCACTTTTTGTTTGTAAAGAAAAGAAAATTTGTGGTATCACACTAACTTGAAAATTGAAATAAATATGACATAGCTCTTGTCTTATCTGTGTTGTGAAAAGCCCAATGAAATGCAATTTTATGGCTCCACAGGCGATTGATAATAACTCTTTCAATACTTTCACACAATTTCTATATAACTTCAAAATGACATGGATATCTCCCTCTTTTTTTTTGGTGGAGTGTAATTCTCAATTCTATTCCTTTACCATTTTTGAATTTATCCCCAAGGCACATATTATATTTTATTTGCTTTATCATAACCCTGATCATAAACTCTCCGCATCCTGGCAGCACGTCTCACTTTAACAAAAATGCAGCCATGTACACCGAACTAGACAAAAACAGATATTTATTGTAGAAATAAAATTTTGTATTTGTTTGCCCAAACTTTATATGCGAAAAATTAAGGGTGTCTTACATAAGGTCATGTAAATATATACATAGGCCCTACTGCATTTTCTATTGATTGAAAAATAGTGTCTGAGCGAAAAATTAAGGGTGTCTCACATAAGGTCATGTAAATATATACATAGGCCCTACTGCATTTTCTATTGATTGAAAAATAGTGTCTGTATGAAACGATCACCGATGAATAGCATACATTGCATCCATATTTGCTGCTGTATTATAATTTCATTTTGGCAAGTCAGAACTGTCTGATATAATTTTTGGTATAAACTTTCAGTACGCTCACAGGAGTAGCTTTTGTCGCATGATACGTATCATTGCCATCGAATACTGAGTGAGCACTTGGTGAAAGGGTTATTTACTATATATCCATGTTTAAAATGACAATAATAACAGCAGCTACGCCAGTATAAATTTGTGTCATTTATAGCAATGCCATAACCTCCCTCCTTTTTTCAGTTTCAGGGGCCAGTTTCTGTATTGTACTTAAGTAAAAAGTGTTAATTTTGTACTTAAGTATGTTACAGAAACTGGCCTCTGCGGCCGATTTCTATAACATACTTACGTAAAAAGTTAACTTTTTAGTTAAGTATGCTACGTAAAACAGCCCACTTCATTTTGTACTTAAGTATGTTACAGAAACCGGCCGCAGGGGCCGGTTTCTGTAACGCACTTAAGTACAAAGCTGACACTTTTTACTTAAGTACGATACAGAAACCGGCCCCTGGTATGGACCTTACAGATCTGATCATTATGATTTTGTCATCTTCATAAACTTGGTCGTATCATAATTCGTTTGTTTGTATCTATCATTGCATATATTCCAATAGTTTTTATTATCTTTATATTTACTAGAATATACACATATTTGCAAAATGTTACATAAAAAAATGTGTAAATAAAGAATGTGGGATATACAGCTGATAGCGTGATGGTGGTTGGTGATTAAACATGGAGGCCTAGGTTACTGATACTTCCCTTCATTCGCCATATAAGGGGGTCTGGGCATCTCTGTGAAATTTACCGCATTTGCGTGTCACTGAGCAATTGAATGCTGAAACGTCCTTTATTTACCTTTGAGTCGGATAGTCTCCAGAGTAATAATAATAGTACTTATACCAGTAAGCCGACAGCGGGCAACGCCCATTCATCCCAAGGTTTGACCGCTGATATGCATTAGCTCTGTGGCTAATTCCCCTATACCCATTTTGTGTCTCTGTACCTTTGTTTAATGTTGTGCAATCAAATCAACTCTTTCCTTTTGTGCATGCATTCAATATAATATTTAAAGAAGGTCTAGCTATAGTCACGCTATATTTTTTTTAAAAACTTTCGTTTGTGAATACGCTGCAAGTTATGCTTATTTAAAAGTTGAATTTGATCTTCACACTAACAACCGAGATATGGCCTAAATCAATGAAATGTTTCCAGAAATGGACTTGGCATGCAGAAATACATTAGAAAATATGTGTCACACATTAAATTTGTACAAATCGTTCAAAAGGGTAATAAACAAGAAATTTATGGCGGCCATCGTAGATTCTCGCTTTTTGTGCATTTTTTGCAAAATATTTGCAAGGCTGTCCACCTAGGTTGTGTTCGTGGGTATATGTAGAGACGATTTTCATTGGCCATGTTGGCCAACCTTCTACAGCACGCCATGTCCCTAAAACCCTTCTGGCTCCCTGGGTGCGTTTCACATGTGATAGGGCCTACATTAGGCGACGAATACCACTGTATATAAATATGCTATTTAAATTTATAAAGACGGAACATATTAATTAGACAAATTCCACCTGACTATAATATACTATAATATACTATAATATACTATAATATACTATAATATACTGTAATATAATATAATATAATATAATATAATATAATATAATATAATATAATATAATATAATATAATATAATATAATATAATATAATATAATATAATATAATATAATATAATATAATATAATATAATATAATATAATATAATATAATATAATATAATATAATATAATATAATATAATATAATATAATATAATATGATATGATATGATATGATATGATATGATATGATAAATATAATATAATATAATATAATATAATATAATATAATATAATATAATATAATATAATATAATATAATATAATATAATATAATATAATATAATATAATATAATATAATATAATATAATATAATATAATGCGATGCGATGCGATGCAATAGAATAGAATAGAATAGAATAAAATAGAATAGAATAGAATAGAAAATGATATGATATGATATAATAAATATAATATAATATAATATAATATAATATAATATAATATAATATAATATATAATATAATATAATATAATATAATATAATATAATATAATATAATATAATATAATATAATATAATATAATATAATATAATATAATATAATATAATATAATATAATATAATATAACAGAATATAATATAATATAATATAATGTAATGTAATGTAATGTAATGTAATGTAATGTAATGTAATGTAATGTGATATAATATAATATAATATAATATAATATAATATATAATATAATATAATATAATATAATATAATATAATATAATATATTATAATATAATATAATATTATATAATATAATATAATATAATATAATATAATATAATATAATATAATATATTGCATGTACAAATTCATACAACTTTTATCAAGCGACAATCAAGCTGTCATCAGAAAATGTTCTTACCTGATAAATATTTAAATGTGGCGATATTAGAATATGTATTGTAACACAAATTATTATGATACCATATGCTTTTAACTCATATCATGTTGATTCGCTAACGTTACTGTGACAATTAAGGAATCCACGTGACGGCATTAAAAAAAACAATAAAAATATATGTCATTGATAGCAACAACTTGATCAATATACGAGTTTCACATTGAGGGTTACCATTTGGTCACTGATTTAGTTACCTTTTTTGTGCTAATTTGTATTTATTCGTTTTATACTGTACTTCATGTTGCTGCGCGATTTTTTCTCAAAATCGTAAAAATGTGGGTTAGCCCACTTGTGCATGATGCCATCCAGTTATACTTACATGTAGGCCTACTGTGGACAGTGCTATATTGGTGACGTCAGTTACTGTACTACTCACTCTTGTGACGTCACATATAAGAAGTTTTATGGTGCCCACATACACCATAACGTTACATAATGAGGAACAGTTTCTATGAAAACATATTTATTCTCTATTACTATATTTATCGCTCCCAGTAAAGCTGCGACCAATATTTAGCCTACATTTTTTTTCAAACGGCACTCGTATTGCAATTGCAAATGAATTTAGAAGGTGGTAATTAAACCGCCAACTTATCGTCTTGATTATGAAGTTAGTTCTGACAATTTTCAACTTTGGTTATTCTACGGTAACCAGTGGGGTAACACTTGGCCGACCCCGATGATTCGAAACTCGAAATTCGAAGACGTACAGGGTTCGAATCCCAGACGGGTCGGATGTTTGTCATCGGGGTTGTTCCAAACGGTTCAAAGGCCTGTGGTGTAGCCTACAGTGTTGTCTATGGTACTGTGCACTAGAAAAAAAACCCACAAGGTCATTCACTAATAATGGCCCTAAGTCCCGAATTCGGGTTTCCTTCTGTCGCGATATTGCCATGATTGTTCAGAAAGCGACGTAAGGCAATATTCACTCACTCACGGTAACACTAACGCTCGTCGCTGCAAATAATTATATCGTAGAATATTGGAATTTGAGGGGCATGTCATTTATATATAATATGAAAAATAGTGGGCTCAGGATTGAGTACTTAGGCATAACACTATTCATTTCTAGCCACGAAGAACTTTTATATATATATACATATATGTTTGTCAGATATTAATTTAGCCATTTTAACATATTTCTTCGATACCGAAACTTTTAAATTTTTCAATCAGTAAGTTATGAGGTATTTTTATCAAATGCCTTTTAAATGTAAATTATTCATCAACTTGTTCTCCTTAGTAGCAGACTTTTATATGTCGTGTAGATTAGCACCTGTATTAATTGACTGGCTGTTTATATAACTGATCCACTTTGTCCCGAGCCGCTGTGCCCCAAACCTACCTACGTGGAAATTCTGGGCTGAACAATTAATCACATGAACTTGCAGTTAAATTGCACTACATGTTTAGATGGTTAATATATAAAATTATTCGTTGGTAATAAGAACATACTTGGGTCGTATTTCATCTACAGCTTATCAATGTCGCTGTCAGGTGTAAAGTATTTACTTTTATGACTGAAAAACATACCTTTTCTGATAAAAAATAACCTGGTTTATCACATCTGTTTTCTTTGAAAAACAAAAAAAATCCCTTGGGATCATGTGATGACGTTATTGTGGATTTCCACATTTAAAAATAGCATTAACTGAATTCAACTCATAAAAAGTATTTAATCGATGACTCGAATAAAAAACGATCATAATTTTAATTGAAAATTCATTTGTTTCACTTTTGTGAACCAGTACCAGTAAGCACTCTTTCCCCCCAAGACGTAGATCATTAGTGTTTACATTTATCCACCAGGTGCTATGGTTGGGCGGGATCCGTACGGATTACAAAGGATCACGGCTCTTGATGCTGTGGCGGACTACATCAATCAGGCGCCTAATATTCTACCAGAGACAAAGGTGAACGTGGTATATGGTTATCAGAATAGTCAAACTGATGAAGTGGAGAATATTCAAGTTGGTGAGCAAACATTTACACACTTAACATACAATTCAAGACTGAATTTACCATTGTGAATTTACCATACTGAATTTACCATCTTCATCCACTACAAGCCGCGAATTGCTGTCGCAATTCACGACTTGTAGTGGATGAAGATGACTTGAAGTGGGTGGCAAATGAAAAAAAGGTATTGTTATTATTGAAACAATTCCAGGAAAAAAATCATTCTAAAACCCCTAGGTGTAGAAAATTAGTTCATTTTTCAAAGATGAAAAATGATGCTTTAATGCACCGTGATGGCTTAAAGGGTTAATATACATTTTATCTACTTGAGTGCCAAAATGTGCACGTGTAACTCACCGTTTTATTATTAATCCTCTTGCTTGTAATTGTTATGGCGAATTAAACATTGTTTCTGTCTGTCTGTCTGTCAGTCTGTCATGAATGGTGAAAATCCTTATACTTTTGACTATATTGTCATAATGACAGGATACCTTTTCACAGAAAAAATAGATATTTGTGTAAATTCCCTCCATCACTTAGATCACTGGGTGTTATCTGTAACTCTGGGTCACTATCAGCTCCAAGAGGACGGCATATTAAATAAAATGTTAGTAAAGAGGCGTATTGTTCTTTTAACCCTTTGAGCCCTCACTATGCATAAAAGCATCAGTTTACATCCCTGAAAACAGACTTAAATTTGTGATAACAAGGGGTTATAGAAATAAAATTTTAATGGAACTGTTTTACCAATACATGGAGATTTTCGTTGATTTGTCACCCTCTTCAAGTCATCGTCATCCACTACAAGTCGAGAATTGCGACAAAAATTCGCGGCTAGTAGTGGATGAAGATGACAATGGTAAATTCAGGTCTGAAAGGGTTAACCATTTTGAATGCTGGAATAATACTCAGTAATATTTTAGCCATTTAGAAATGTAATGACCAAACGGCATTTCAAACTATTAGCTATTGTTGCAATCATAATTATATATTATTATAGCCTAAATATATAAACAATCATAAAAATACAGTAGAAATATAATTTTAAATAAACATTTGATGCTGCTTCACATGGCTATTTGTACCGTGATATAATCTTTGTTCTCCACAATTGTTGTTAATAAAGGAGAAACTAGGGGCCCATCCCACAAATAATTTTAAAATTAAGATTATCAGATTTGTTTACTCTTTTGCATTAGAGAAGTTAAGAATCCAATGGAAATGACAGGAAGTTAACATAATTCATATCCGGGTACTATGAGCTAAACCAATCTTGCCTCTGAATTCTTCCTTATTTGTGCTCATTTGCAATTATTTTCGCCAAAGTTTTCTTTTAGTTACTTATTATGGCAATTATGGAGGATTACTTTTTTATGAAAGTAACTTGGTATTTAATTTATTTTCGCAGCGACCACCATCAGGCGTAGGTCCCTGGGGCCAATACCTCATGTTTATTGGAAGGTCAAAATAGCAATGTCTGTTGGACCATGTTGTGAACAGCATTTAACTGAATACTTACCCATTTATATGTATAGTATTTGTTGGAATGTGAATATTTTTGAAATTGTTATTCTAGGTGGACTGATTTGAATATTAACTGATTAATTAATATATCAAGATTTGTCCTGCTGGAATCAAGTCGTATCTTGTATCGTGTTAAAGTAGCAGTACGATCTTTTGATTCTAACAGAAAGAGTTATCAGCTTTATTAATGGCACAATGCTTTCTCAACACCAGCTGGCTCTGTATATCATACCTAATCACCTGCCATGATTATTGCACGGCAAGAGATACTGTTAGTGTTTGAGGCCCCCATGTAGTTTACCCATATTGAAGGTGATCTATCACCCCTTATATAGTATGAATAATTTTGTGACAAATAAATCAAAGTTGCCACAAGATGGGGCACAAGTGTTTCCTTATATGGGGTGATTGGCTATCATGTGACCCTCTGAGAGGGTCACATGATAACCAATCACCCCATATAAGGACATAATTATTCATATCATATAAGGGGTGATAGATCTCCTTTAAATAAAGAGTATTTTGTACAAATGATGACTCTTCTCGCCAGCTCACCTGTCTGTCGATGTGTAACCCTTAAAGCGCTGATTTAGTTTGTAAAAAAACATCGCAACCAAAAGTTTTTTCAATTTGAAATCATCATAAATGTCTTAGTTAGCTCTTTCTGTTTCATTTGAATACCTATGTTACGGGTTTCAATATTTTTACTCTTACAGTGCAGGGATGAATTTTAGTAGTCAGAATCTGACGTCTACAGATTCTGACGACTTAAGTCGATCCGCGCGATGTAAGGGTTTTGATACATACTTCCAGTGTGTGGTCTGATTGAAAAGGGCGTGAGTGTGATAATAGGTCCAGCCACCAGTAATGCAGTAATGGCCACTCAATCAGTATGTGGAGGTCTACACGTGCCTCAAATAGCACCAACAGCCACCAGCCCCATATTGTCAACACAATACACACGCTTCCCTACTCTTCTCAGGGTAAGTACCCATTTCCATTTTAGACACATGGCTCTTTACCCTAATAAAGCGCTGAATTCTTTTTGTAAAATTCATGGACTTCAAAGGTTTTTTTCATTTTGAATGTCATAAATGTCCTAGTTAGCTCTTTGTGATTCATTTGAATACCTAGTTGTGGGTCTACGACCATTAGAAATATTTTTCTACTACAGCGCGGGGGGGGGGGGGGACAAGTTCTCAGCTTTATTAATGTTACAATGTTTTCTAAATATCAGCTGGCTCTGGCAACCCTTAAAGCGCTTAATTAATTTGTAAAAAACATCGCAACTTGAAATCACCATAAATGTCTTAGTTAGGTCTTTCTGATTCATTTGAATGCCTATGTTACGGGTTTTAGAAATACTTTACTCTTACATTGCGGGGATTGACTTTAGTCGTCAGAATCTTAAAAGTCGATCCCCGCGCCGGGCGGGCTTGGCGAGATCGAGACTGACTAGTCTCACTCGCGCCAACTCCAACAGGTTTGAGATTGGATTCAGACTAGCTAGAGGAGCGCGCAGCGCGAGGGCTGACGCGAGATTATGCACTAGTTCTGGTATAAACCTTATAGTGCCTCTCTCTTTTCACCTGGTGAGGTAGGTGATTGTACAAGCATTGGCAAGAAGTCCAGGAGACAAGGAACCAGGGCAGAGGCGACCAGCCACCAGAGTAAGGGCAAGGACTGACCCTTTGAGATGTGTTCTGCTTTCTGAGCAGTGTGTTTGAAACCACCATCATGAACCGTCATCGTCAGCCAACCATCCGTGTCCGCCGTGCCATCACCCAAGCTAGCAATGTAATGATAGAGAGCTCATTGCTTAAGACCAGAATCCGTCTCCTTCAGTGCTATGATTGAAAGCCCACTGCCTTATGTGTCTCACAAAACGGCTCCTTTCAGAGCCCCTGCTCTCTGTGGGAACAGGAGTTCAGGAGTTCAACCGATATCCGTCAACCGTCAACCGTCAACCGTGTTCTTGTCTCATGCAGTGGAGTGATAGGGAACTCCCTGCTTTTGGTATGTCACACAGAACGGCGCCCCCAGAGCCCCTGTTCTATGTGGGAACAGGAGCTCAACCGTTATCCGTCAATCGTCAACCGTCAACCGTGTTTAAGCGTCAGCCTGGATTGCAGCCAGCAATTGATCCAGAATTGTATTGGAGCCTGATCGTTTTTGAACGATCTCATGATTCACCAGATCCTTGAAACACTGTGTGTTTTCAAGTGATCTAAATGTTTTAACCGCCAGTGTTGTCATCCTAGTTTTGATCATAGGGACGTTAGTGAGGTCATGCAGATCTATTGTTCTCATTCTGTCCAGGTAGGTTACACCAAGTGCTAGTCTCAGGCACTTGTTTTGAAAGATCTGCATTTCCTTCACTTGTGATTCCCTTAAAGCTCCAGTTATCAGTGAACCATATTCAAGGACAGGGCGTATAAAGCACTTGTAGGCTTTTAAGATGGTATATGGTCTGGCGCCCCAGTTTGTCCTTTTGAGCAACTTCAACAGGTTCAGTCGCCTGTAGACCTTTGTCATTAGGTCTTTCATATGGTCTTTGAAGCTAAGCCTTCGATCAAATAGGATTCCAAGCAGTTTGGCTGTTTGAGTTTGAATAATAGGCTCACCAAACAGTTCCAGATCTATAAGTTCTGGTTTTGGACAGACACTAAACACAATCAGCTGAGTTTTTCCTGCGTTTAGTTTTATCCGCCATTTGGAACACCATGCTTCAATAAGTTTTAAAGCTTTTGATAGCTTTGCCTTCACCCATTTGGCATTGGTTGCATGTGCCCAGATTCCCATGTCATCTGCGAACTGGGAGAGCTTGACATTGAGTGAACTCATGTCTGGGATATCATTCACATAGATAATGAAAAGGAGAGGGCTTAGGACCGAGCCCTGAGGTGTGCCCGCATTGAGGGTCACCTCCTCTGAGCAGTTGTTACAGCAATTGACTTTGATCGTTCTGTCACTTAGGAAAGATGATATCAACCTGACCATCTTCCTAGGTAAGCTGCCGTTCATCAGCTTGTATCTTAGTCCGTCATGCCACACCGAGTCAAATGCTTTCTCAACATCGATAAAGATTGCTCCACCTTTCCATTTCTTAGTGAATCCCAGTTGAGTTTCCTCTACCAGTCTGAACACATGTTCCATGGCGATGCGCTTGCTCCTGAAGCCATTCTGCCATTTGTTAAAGAACTTTTCTTTCTCAAGAAAGTTCCTTATTCTACCAGCTAGCGTTTTTTCAAAGAGTTTGCCCATACAGCTTAGCAGGCTGATAGGTCTATAGTTCCCCGGCATTTTTCCGTCTTTGCCTGGCTTAGGTATCATGATACCTTCAGCCTTTTTCCATAGCTTAGGATAGTATCCTGTAGCCATACAAGCATTACAGATTTGGGCCAGGGCCTCATAAACCTTGTCATTTGCTTGCTCAAGTACACCGTATCTGATACCGTCCAGACCAGGCGCAGAGCTAGATTTGCACTTTTTCAGATAAGCCTTGATTTCCCCTGTTGTTATAGGGGTTAGTGTCTCGTGATCATCGTCCTCTTCGGGGACGTGGCTTACTAGTGGCTTGAAGAGCATTTCGTGCTCTTTAATAGTGCTTTCTACCTCCACTTTGAACTCATCGTCAAAGATGGTCCCCTGGTGGACATTGTGTACTTTTTCAAGCGAGGCTGCGAACGTGTCAGCTCTCTCTTTGTCATTTTCAGTGTGAGTACCATCACTTCTCATGAGGGGAGTTTTTCTCGTTCCTCTAGATTTTGCCCCTGTTAGCCGGAAGAACGAGTTCCAGAACTCGGTTCCATCCCTGGCTCCGTCAAGTTTATCAATCTGTTCTTGCCAAGCCCTTTCCTTGTCCGTTTTGATAGATTCCTTGACCTCGTTGGTCAGGCTCTTGTACATAGTCATGTACTCGGGCTCGTCACTGAATCTCATAGCTAGCCTTCTAGCTTTTCTTTTTTCTCTGATCAACTTAGACGTTTTTTCAGAGATAAAGAAATCCTGTGTTTTTTGTTTCACAGATTGACAACTTTTGTCTAGGGCACAAATCATAGAGGTTTCAAGCAGTTCAACAGCTTTTTCTATTTCCTCGGGTGTGGTGAGGTCACCCATCTCAATTGACTTTAGTTCCTTGCGGAATTACTGCCAATTTGCCTTGTCAAGCCTGTGAACTGCTTTTGTTAGAGCTTTCTCCACCTCATGAGAATTCAATCTAATATGCACTGGAAGATGGTCACTCCCTACATCGCCTTTGACTGTGCATTCAGCGACTTTAGGGCCCATCTTCCTGGAAGCAAGGGCAAGATCAAGGATGCTTTCCACACTGTTGCCAGCATAGTTCCGACAGAATGTCACAGACTCATCATTGAGTATTGTGAGGTCCAGCTCCTCAGTAATGTTAAAAAGAGCGTCACCAGCGCTGTCACTCTTGTCGTTGCCAAAATAAGCATGTTTTGAGTTGAAATCGCCTGTGATAATGCAATGTTCGTATTTATCAGTCAGGTGTTTCAGTGTCTCTAACTCGACCATTTTGCCTGGAGGATTATAGACAGTTGCCAGTGCTATTTCCTTGTCCCTTTGTTTGAATGTTATAGCCACTGTTTCTGCATTGATATCATCAGTATACACAATGCTATAGGCAATTTCCTTTTTGATTAGTATTGCCACCCCTCCACCTGCGGCGCTTCTGTCTTTCCTCACAGACTCATAGCCTGGTATTGACACTTTATGCTTTGGCAAGACTTTGGTCTCATTGAGAGTGACAAAATCTGGTTTGTGCTCTTTCAGATGTTCAATGAGCTCAGTTTTCCTGGCTCTTAGACCATTCACGTTAATATGTGTGATCAATAGACTGAATGTGAATCAGATTGATCCTAATGGATTGGTTGTCCAGAGGGAGTGGTGGTTTACCAATTTAGGCAAAGGCCTTTTCCATCAGGGTTTCGCTACTGATTTTCACATTGAACGCTTTGCTGAAGGATTCAGCTACATCTTCAGAGATGTTGGATTCTGTGCGTTCATGCATGTCTCTATTGAGCACTAACGCTATCGCTTTAGCTATGGCTATAGCTAGTCTAAGCGGCTCCCTGGGCATGGAGCTGGTCTTTTTTGGCTGTGTTTGAGATTTAGGCAGCCTTTTCGTCTTTTCGGGGCACCCTCTGTATGAAGATGGGTGGTCCCCGTGGCAGTTGACGCATGCCGGCTTGTCTGATTGGCAGTCCTTTTTAACGTGGCTGCCACCACATTTTCTGCACCTCAGGTCATTTTCACATTGGCCTGAGGTGTGGCCGAATTCGAGGCACCTGTAACATTGTTTGACCTTGGTGGTCTTGTTCACATGGGGAACTACCTTGTAGTCCTCCCCTTTGATGGTGACCGTCTGACCTATAGCCTCGAGTGTAGCCTTATTCTCACAGGTGAGCTTCACGTTATGTGAGGGCATGTTGTTATGCCTGGCTGAAATCAGTCTTTTCACCTGTACTGATTTGTTTTTTAGCTCTTTGGCTATGTCTGTGTCTGATATCTCGGGGGATATCTTATTTATGACCATCACAAAATCTGAAGTGGGCCTTTTCCGTGCCTCTCGGAAAGTGGCATTGCCCAACTTCAGTTTTAGCAGGCGGCTGCGGCTCTGCTCATCAGCGGGAAAGAGAAGTGGTAGCTTCCCGGCCGTGCTGCTGCGGCCTTTAATAACAATGCTGTGCCCGTCCTTCAGCCGTTTTTTGAGCTTGTCAGTGTCATTTAGATACACTGAGCTTAGCCCTTGTGCGACCACCCGTGTTGGATTCAGACTAGCGGCACCAACACGGGTGACCTATCCACCTCAACAAGCTCTTTCCGCTTCATTTGAATACCTATGTTATGTGTCTACGGCATTATAAATATTTTAATTCTTTCAGTGCGGGGACCATCTTTATACTGATCTGACTTATAAAGACGGTCCCCGTGCTGAAAGGGTTAATTTGTCAGTCGTTATTACGCTTCTCGATATCAAAAGGAGATAAAATAACTACTTTAATCGCGCATGCGCATATTGTAGTGTTTCATTCTACTTTTGCTTCCTCACATTTTTAAACTACCTCTGTTCAGGCAAAGATAAATTAAGCCATTATAATTCCCATTGGCTGACATTTCATAATTTCTATTTGCCACTGCTCCAAGGCCAAAACCAATTTTTTTTAATTGTATAGGATATCAGCAAAATTAATCTCTTTACTGCCGTGTAGGTGAAGAAGTTTTTTTACATTCGCCATATACAAATGCAGGACGCACAAATCTTTGTTATATAATTCAAATATATACACCAGGTTGGTTCTAACTAGGTGGCATATAACAGAACATTGGCATCAGAAATGCATAGCACAAATGTGTAAATTCTGGTAGCATGTCATGAGAAATATTAATGCACGTGGTAAGTTATATTGTTTTACATTATGATAAAATGAAATAACAAAATGTGAATTTAATTTTTTTGCTGTTTTTCGCTTGTCTGAAAATTTAGATGAGTGCTTCAGACAATTTATATTTGTCATTGCTCTAAGGCCGAATTCAAATTCTGTTCAAAATATACGACTTGAGCACAATTAGTCAACTGTTCAATGCCACGTATAGTAGTAGGTGAAGAATGAAACCTCTTGATATTGTTTTATTTTTCTCTGAAAATAGAAAACTTATACTATACGAGTGTTTTTACGTTTGCCATGCAAATACAGGACGCACAAATATTTGTTATAATATAATTAAAAAATATACACGAGGTTGGTTCTAACCAGGGAGGGAAGAACATTTGCATCAGAAATGCATAACACAATTGTGTAAATGTAATTTTGGTAGCATGTCATTATGCACGTGGTATGTTATAAAATTTAATAACAAATTGTGAGTTTCAATTTTTTCCTTTTTTTTGCTCGCTGAAAATTTAGATGAGTGCTTCAGATAACGTGCAGAACGAAGCGACTATGGCTCTGTTCGAGCATTACGGATGGACAAAATTTGCCGTGCTGATGTCCAGCTCATCTTACGGAAGCGCCGGTGTAGCCACCTTTATAAGTTTGGCGCTAGAAAAAAAGTGGAACATACTGGCCTACGAGGAGTTCCAAGCTACACCGGTCTTCAGCGAAGTGAACGCCATAAAAGAGCTCACCAGGATTAAATTTTCTGGTAAGCTGTATGTATACTATGATATTTAACCTATTAATACAATTCGTCAAATGAACAATGGTATGCTGCACCACAATGAGCTAAGAGGCCCTGAGCTTGTATTTGAAAGAGCATGGTGGGTTATTGAGAGTGTGTTTCTTCACTCATCTGATATAAAGGGGTATAATGCATGTAATGCCTATTTCAGAGATACCTTCAGACATCGCTAAACAAAGTCCCAGGTGAGAGAGACCTAATGTCAAAAACTCTATTATGCTATTTGGCGATGGTTTAGGGCTCCACCGCGGCAAGCATGAGACGTGGGCCCAACGTTGGTTTGTTGTTCACCATCGTCTACGACGTCGCACCAACAGTATACCAACGTTGGGCCAACGTCTCATGTTTGCTGGGATCGTGGCAACATCAGCGATGGGCGGGGGCCCTAGGGTAGTGGTTAGCACCGCTGCCTTTAACGCCAGAGTTCGGGGTTCGGTTCCCGGTCTCGGCGGTTTGAAAGAAACAAAATGTTTCTCCCCCATCCACGTGTGAAAGTCAGTATTGTGGGGAGCCTCCGTGACCGAGAGGTAGCGTGCTCGGTCTCAGACCGCCAGGGCTCGATTTTCGAATCCTGTGTCTGGAGGACAGTGACTTCTCAATCATCTCACCATCCTCAGGAGGTTGTCCTGGCCCAGTTTAGCATACATGTGCACAAAGGTGGTCTAAAGCCCGATTCATTTCATTTTCACATCAGCGATCACTGACGATAGAGAGAACTGCATTATCTTCTTACTGGGTGGAGGAGCTGGCAATCTTCCAGAAAATTATGGCCTGACAGGCCAGACTCGCTGTCGCATTTCTTGAAAAAATATTAAATATTGTGGTTAGCCTTCGTGGCGTGCTCAACTTAAGTCTGACAGGGTTTGAATTTCGTGTTATCTCGATCAGATATCCCCATGAGGCCCAGTTCAGCCTGGTGTACACAAAAGTAGCCTAATGCACAATTCATTCATCCATTGATTCATTCATTCATTGATTTGTATGGTAATTCATTCAAAATAAAAAAGATAAAGAATGCATATAAGAAAATTGAGTCTGCGACGCTGGCTTATCACTTTAGTCAGACTAAACCCTTTAAACTTTATTATTTTATTACTTTCTTGCAATCCCAGGAAGTCAAGTCATTCTGTTGAACTGCATATCGCAATACGCCTGGGGAGTACTGAAACAGGCACAAAATCTGGGAATGCTGAGTGAGGGATGGATATGGGTGGTGACGGACGGAGTGGCAGGATCAGGCATAGATCCCATCTTGAAGAGCTACAATACCTGGTGCGGCAACGTGGTACCTTTCTCGATCCAAGGTGTGTTAGGTACCAACCCCATTACCAGTACCGCTGGCAGCGACCTCCAGCAGAAGATCCTGAACTCAACAGAAGACACTTTTACCGTAAGATTTGTTGCGCCCACTGTATATTTTACTTTTGACAAACTGTGTTGCTGCTCTATAGGCCCATCACAACGTGTGGTAGAGTATTTTATCGATTCTTCATAACTCAACGGTTATAATCACGACCAAGTAAAATGAATCTAAAACCTGTGACCAGTTGAACATCACTTAAAAAGGACTAGATTAGGCATATATTATGAGAACATTCAAGTTATCGAGATTATTGTAGGTTCCATTATTGTAGGTCATAGGCTATAGAGGGAGATTTTGACATATTTTTTTTTTTTAAATTTCATACCACTCAATGACTAGTGTATTTGGATTCTTTGGAAGAGAATATGTAGCCCCACATACTTTTCTCGTTTTAAATATTCATTAACAGTGATTAACCCTTTAAGCCCTCAAGATGCATTAAAGCATCATTTTACATCCCTGAAAAATGACTTCATTTTCTAAAACGGAGGGTTTTAGAACGAAAACTCCCATGAAACTGCTTTACCAATACATGGCAATTTAAAAAAAAAATTAACCACATCAAATCATCTTCATCCACTACAAGTCGAGAAACGGACAGCAATTCGCGGCTTGTGGTGGATTGAAAGGGTTAATGAAAAGCTTTGAAAGTCGAATGTTTACAATTACAAAACTAGGCTATATCACAGGACGATGGGCAAACGCTGTCTCACAGCTGTGACAGCGTATCCGACAGTGTACCAATATGAAACCGACGTCTTGCCAACGTTCTGTGTTGTCTGGGAGCTTAATTTGTGATAATGCAGGCTCTCATATTTCTCTCAATTCTCTTAAATGAGAGCTCTCATTCAATTTTATTCAAATGTAAATCATTTTATGATTAATCCTGGTAGGCCTACACCTGTACACACGAGTTCAACCTAAAGTGGTAAAATACGTAATTTTCATCATTGTGTTACAATTTTAGAAAGATAACTCTTATTTTCAACAGACTTTCATTTTGCGCACAGCTGACGCCCTTCTTGTGGCTGCCTATGGCATTGACGCCATGTTGAAGGCCGGGCATACACTGAGTGACACTGGGCACACCGAAGGCTCTTGTATGGGTGACGTCATCAAACCATGGGTAGATGGCAACCTCTTACATAGTTATTTGCTACAGGTGAGTAACGCATATTTTCTTATTCCTTTAACCCTTTTAACACTAAACTACTGGGCACACTTGCATCCCCACCGCTGCATTTCTGGAGAGGGGGGGGGTGGTGAAAAAAATCAGAATATTTTTTAATATCAGACTGGTATAAAGACACCAGCAAGATCTTAGCTTATGAGCAAATAATAACATGAGAAGGAGTTGTGCTTTAATGGTGTATAGTACCAAGGTCATGTCAAGGTCACATCAAGGTCATTTCAAGATCAAACTCGTATTTTTTTAAATACCCACTTTTTATGAATTTCAAGCTGTTTAGTGGTGCAGTCATCCATCAGAAAAGATTGATGGTGACACATACTTGGTCGGGTATCATTTTAGCACACAATTTTAGGAAATCTAGGGCAGTGCTGATATTGGGAGGTGTAATGCCCCCATGTTTGTCTACACACCCATTCATCAAGGCTCAATTTAACAAGCAAAATTACAATTATGCAGCAGCGTGTAGCATCAGCTTGGGCTTCCATCGCAAAAGATTGATACATAATTGGGTATGAAGGTTGACATGGGTAGAGGTTGTGCTTTACTGCATGGATGCCGCCCAAAATAAATGTGAAAGTTATGTCAAGGTCATGTAAAAGGTCAGGTTTATCAGTTTATGGGTGATGTGTACTGAATGCGTAATGATTATAGATAATGCGTAATGTTTAGGTGTGCAACCATGCAATCCGCACTGCTGCGATATCTGTCATCAAAGTATTATTATAACATTTTAAGCATGCTGATGATGCCAAAGGAAGGTATGGTTTGTTTTATTGTATTCTTTGATAACAAAAATATATGGTTTGGTGAAAAAATCAAGTCTCTATCTGAATTATTGAGAAAGTTATGATAATTTTATTGATTTTATGGCGGCCATTTTGAATTTTCCGTTCCAAAAGGATCCTTTAAGAATGACAGCTCTACATCGGCCTAGATATTATTAGGGGGTGCTATCCATGCACAATCAAAAGAGAAACAAACTTTTATCAGGAAAATCAAGGCTACCCCCATGATTACCGGACCACAAAGATTTTACAGACAAAATACTAAAAAAACACCCTGCACCCGTGTATACTCGGGGTCCGCGACAGGGAGACGTCTTTTGCCCGCGAGTATACTCGGGGGCCGCGTTTAAAGGGTTAAATCCTCACTATGCATCAAAGCATCATTTTTCGTCTCTGAAGAATGACCTACACATAGTAGTTTTCGAACGAAAATTTGCATGGAGCTGTTTTAATAATACAGATATCCTTTTTTCATTTGACGCCCACTTAAAGTCATCTTCACCCACTACAAGTCGAGAATTGTGACAGCAATTCGCGGCTTGTAGTGGATGAAGATGACAATGGTAAATAAAGGCTTGAAAGGTTTTTAAACTACATGTATTTGACATGTTTCAATGCAGATTTATACAGAAAATAAAAAAATAGTATTTCTTTCACTCCTCTTAATATTCAATGATCATAAACACTTCTTCAATAAACAGCATAAATTATATTGTAGTCCAGATATATAATTGTACCATTAGCAAATAATCAATTCAGGTAGGACCTCAGAATATTTCAATGGCTCTTGTGACTTCATTTTTATCAAGATGGAAGCATAAACAATTTAAATGTGCCATTAATGTAAATAATTATTAAAGGCGATATGTATGCTGCTTCAATGAACCATTTCTATTGTAGGTTCAAGGTGGAGGTATAATGAACCCCCTCAATTTCACATACAACGGAGACCCTTGGTTTCAGCATTTTGATATTGTCAATTTGCAAGAGAAGGGTTGGACCACGGTAAATATACATGTATATATTTATCTAAACAATAGGAACTCGGACTTTTATCAATGTGATTACCCTTACAGCGCCAGGATCGACTTTAGTATTCTGACGTCTGTAGACGTCAGATTCTGACGACTAAATTCGATGCCTGCACTGTAAGAGTAAAACATTTATAATGTCCGTGAACCCATAACATAGGTATTCAGAAAAATCGGAAAGAGCTAACTAAGACATTTATGATGATTTCAAATTGAAAAATACGCCAACCGTTCTTGTAAGCATTAGAAAACTGGCCACGTCAGCTGAATTCCAAGTGCATTAAATTAATCGAGAGGGTTATGTGTAATATAAAAATAATAAGATAATATTAAGATATGTGAAATAATTACCTGCCTAATATCTAATACCAATTATTGACTAATTTTAATTTGACCTACAGGTTGGACATTGGCATCGCTATGAACCGGTGGAAATAGTTCAGAACATTTTCTTTCCAGGCAAATCCAGTCCAGTACCGCCAGGCCTACTCAGTCAGCAAATGGTACCTAACCTGTTTCAAGGGGTGTTGTTTAGAGTTACCACTGTTCCGGTGAGAAAATTAATTATTTGGAGGAAGTATTATATAATAGAAAGGTATTGTCGATTATAATATTTGTTAAAGTAGGCCTAATATTAAATAAAGTACAAAACTAGTCTATGGCCTATTTTTGGTCAAAAACACATACTTATCTAGACAGTCAACGCCAACTTTATTATAATACAAAAATGACAAAACTGATTGGTCCATGAAGAACCCCAAACCGGCGCCAGACATCACACACTATTCTAATATTAGTTGTATTTTGGCCAGCTTAATTTCGACCAATCACATACACCACACACAAACCACGCTATCGAAACTAAAAATAGTATCCTTGCACCGTTTTTAATGATTTAATTTGATATGGGTGTGGATATCGTGGATTGTACATGTTTTATATTTAATGCGACACAATCAGGCTAAAATGATATGGCTCCTTGATATGTCCATAATATGTCAACATGTCCATAGGCTAGAATTGCGTATTTTTTTAATTTGTTGCGCATTTGCCAGTTAAGCGAGACATTAGTACGAAATTAATATTTCGGACATGCATGTCCGAAATAAGAAATACGAGAATAACTGATAAATGGGGCTTTCGACACACTTGCTACGTTGCCAGAGCAGCCCATAATATAAAAGACTTCCGCAATTCTAGTCTATGGAAATATTGAGAAGCCAAAATAAAAATACTGTTTTTTTACGATTTTAGTCTGTGTCGCTTCAACATGTTTAAGAGATCATAGTCAGTCATATATCCATCATATCTGCTTATTTTGATTCCCCAGTGAGGCAGTAATTGTTGAAAATGAAAAAGACATTCTAAATTTAAATGAGATTTTTTGATGATTTTAGCCTGATTGTGTCGCTTTATCAATACTTTGGGTCATTTAGAGCATTGACAAGACATACATGTATATGTAATTTGTCAATTTATACGTACTGCATATTTATTTATAACTGTACCCGGTACCTGATAAATTTTATGTAACGTATGCCCGCGCATAAAAGGTTATTTGAGAACAAGTGTATGCATTTATATTAGAGCCAAAAATATCCGAAGAAAAATAGCATGCGCTTATATTCGAGCATGAAATGATCTTTACAGAAAATAATTCAGCATAAAAATACGATTTTGTAAATTTTACAACAACAAAAATATAGCTTTATTAATACATCATTGCATCATATCTATAGATGTGCATTGTCCATTATTAAAAAAAAAATGTATGCAATACTATTGAAACATTGTGATTTATTATTTATCTTCACTAATAATCTTTAATATTATTTAACAATATTGTTATTATGTATTCTTCACTATCCTAACATCCAGTAGTGCCATCATCCTGATGGTATCACTATTTTGTCATAGTTTTTTATTAAAATGCGTCCACGACTGTGTCTATTGTAAATTTAGACGGATGTCATTGAAAGAGCCATGAGAGGACTGTTGCACAGGCCACCGTTGAGGGCGCCGGGCAGTCGCACGCAACGCGCCTGCCCTGCGCTGCATGAGCGCTCAAGAGCGCTGGGCACACGCCGGCGGTTCGCCCAGCGTTCGAGCAACATGCTGTGACTATGTTATTTCTGCAGCTTAACCCTTGAAGCTCTAAAGAACGACATTTTCTTTTTAATCATCTGGTGCTGGTCTGACGTTCTGCTGACGTCTATATTCACACTTGGAAAAACGCTCAGATTTTTTAACATGCAGAAAATGTGCGCAGAGGTTGACGCACACAATAAATGAATAACGTTCACCTGGCGTTCTCGTCAAATCATCAACAAATTCTAACGCACGCTCAGCGAATCACAACGCACTGACCAAAAGTCTTCATTTTTTGTGCGCTGGACGTGCTTGATAGTATGTGTGACTGGGCCTTTAACAAATTGAATACGTTGAAAATATATTTTTTAAATAACGCTTAAAGAACGTACACAATGCCTATGGGTAGCGTTTTTGTAACTTATCCTAAACGTGTGTGTAACGTGTTCGGACGTGTGACAAACGAATGCCCAGCGTTATGAATGTATTTATTACGTTTGTGTAGCGTCAGTGTTGCGTATGCGTGACTTACCAGGTGAACTTCTAGCGTATGCTAATAAATCAATCCTCATTATAGTAGTTGGTGTGCTTTATCATCATGTTGGAAACAATGGGTCATATCTGCTTAACCAGTGGATCCCAATAAACACGATTCTTTTGACACAGTGTTGAATCAACCTTCTTTTGCCAATCTAATATCGTTGCCTTAGGGGATCATCATTAGATGCCTATTTCAATATCACTGATTGAATATGTTTAGTAGCATTAACACAGTGGTTTCTCGTCTTTTAACTATATTCATTGTAGCCATGACACATATATAGTCGCAACGTGTTTCGTATTCTCATGTGGTAGGCTACGTGATGACATAAAATATCAGTTTGTGGGCAACAGTGTTTGTTTAATCACAGCAATAAACGACATCTCACTTAGTTGATGCATATTGGAATAGTGCCTTTTGGAGCAGTCCCCCCCCCCCTTTCCACATGGGGATATAGAAACCAAATGTGAACGCTTTTTAGATGCAGTCCAGTGAGAAATGTCAGGAATTATTTCATTTGCAAAAACTCCCTTTTGAAGATGTTTCTACCATTTCACGTAGATGTTTGACCTTGAAATAACCTTCCAATGGCCCTGAGAGTGAATCATTTTAAAACTCATCCGCTCTCTAGACTTAAGGTTCAATAATTTGCGCATGAGGATTGATATAATGGGAAATTGACCAGAGTACTATACATTCTGGCTTCTGGCGGTTGTTTTTCAAGGGTGAGGGTCGGTGAAGGCAAAGATATAAAAATTAATGAGGTTTCACACTATGTTGTCTTTGTGAGACATGGGCCTACCCTGATATCTGTCCATATCGGTGTCGCTTATGTGGTGCATGGGTGGATGGATGGATGATGGATGGATGAATGGATGGGTGGATGGATGGATGGATAGATCGCTGGATGGCGCAAAGGATGGATGAATTATCCAAGATGAATGAATGGATCGGATTGTGGATAGATGGGCTGGATGTTTGGGTTTACTAGATTTAGATAGGTAGGTGGAAGCAGGTATAGACAAGCATAATTATGTCGAGTTTAAAAAATTGCATTCGATTAAAAATGCATCAATTTCATCAATTGCTTGCATTTTTTTACATCTTCGTACATTCTGCGGCATAATAATAAAACACAATAAATTATATAGTTTTTAATGCTTTGTACGAGTAATTAGTTTAGGGTAGTGACATAATTTGCTGTTATACATTTTTGGTCCAAAAACTTGTTCCGCCACAATTTTATCCTTTCTTCAACTTTATGTGGGCATACAAATGGAGTGAGTGTTTCCTATAATGTGTGATTCTTAGTTTGACTGCATATTAATTGTAAATATTATTCGCTTGCCATATCACATTTTGAGAATTAAATTACTGTACATTGTTTTTCTATGTGCTTTACTTCTAAAAGGACAGTATCCATTGGCAAAACTATAGGCCTATATATATTTCAAAATGTTTGCATCTATATATCGTGTTACCCGAAAAACAGCATTAGAATGCTATGATAAGATAATGTCGCATATCAATATATGATTTGTTATACCAGGAACCTCCTTTCGTAGACGTGACAAATGGTCGATTTATTGGCTTCTGCATTGATTTATTGAAAGAACTGTCAACAGAGCTGAATTTCAACTATGAAATTAATGTTGCCAAAGACGGTTTCTTCGGAAAACAATTTCGAGAGACCCTTAAGTGGAACGGTATGGTGAGAGAAATCATAGACAAGGTAAGATAAATGTCAGAGTGGAGCACAACCGCCTGAAACGTTCGTTCCCCGCTTTCGGTATTCAGGTTTATATTAATGATTCTTATCTACCCACTCGTAAAGATTCAATATTATGGCGCCTCCATGACAGGAATAATTAGCGTGCTCTGTCTTAAAGCCTCGGCTACAATGACCCGTACGGACGCCGTATTAGGAATGTTTTGCAACATTTCTTGCGGGATTCTCAAGGCAGTTGTAAGTACAAAAATTTATCTTGTTCTTAAGCTCGTAGCAAGGTCTTGGACATGTCTAAGTATTCTACGAACGCCTCAAGATAACCCCTCATCATGGGGTGGACGTACGATTATAGGAAGTTCTATATTTTTTACGAACCCATTGGTCGTACGAGCCTTTGTGACTAAGGCCATATACAGCCAGGGATTGAACCTGTGGCCGAAGGGCGGTGTCCTCTGATCCATTTGACAATCTTTATTAAAGCGACACAATCAGGCTAAAATCATCAAACAATCAGTATTTTTATTTTGTCTCCTTGATATGTCCATAATATGTCAACATATCCATAGACTAGAATTGCGTAAGTTTAAAAAATGTGCCAGTTGAGCGAGAAATAAGAACAAAATCCCCGTAGTTCTTATTTTGGACATGCATGTCAAAATAAGAAATACGGGAATAACTGATAAATGGTGCTTTCGACACACTTTCTATATACGTTGCCACAGCAGCCCAAAATTTAAAAGACTTCCGCAATTCTAGTCTTTGGAAATATTAAGAAGCCTAAATAAAAATACTGTTTTTTTATAGATTTTAGTCTGTGTCGCTTTAAGAGGTCATAGTCAGTCATATGTCCATCATATCTGCTTATTATGATTAACCATGAGGCAGTAATTGTTTAAAATAAAATAAAAACATTCTAAATTTAAATGAGTGGGAGATACCCACAGAAATTCAGTCATAAAATTCCATGTTTTCCCATAATTTACCCCTGTTAATATATTCCCCCTGTGTTAAATGTCAATGAGCAGCGGCTTCTACTATACCGACCCTTTCAGTCACGCCAAATTAAACCATTATGTACAGTTAGTGAGTATGGCGAGAATATAGTACAATGCTCTAATTTGGCAGCAAGCTCCCTGAGTGTATTCGAAAACATTTTGAAGGTGGACACAACTTGTGTCTACATTAACAAGCCCTGATTTGCATAATTTAAAAATGGCCGCCAAAAAGCCATACAAACACTATAAAATCTGTCACAGAATTCTTACAACGACCTACAATGCATCTATATGAGAATTTTAGGGTACAGCAGATCCATTATCCAGTTTATTTTATTAATTCAAGGTCAAGGTCACGCCGTGAGGTCGAAGTAAAGGTCAAATTCGACTATCATTGCCCACATAGCCATTGCTAATATTGTCAAGCTATAAACTGATTAATGTTGTGCCAGGGTAGCATGGTTATAAATTACATTCATTAGTATTAGGACAGAGAAACACGTAGTGGAAAACAATAAATACATTGCAACCCCATTAATCCAGTGATAATGCATGACATTGTCCTTTATATTTGCATAGAAGGGTACAGTCCATCTCATCCACGCCGCACTTGCATGGTGGTTTGCATATTTTGAATCATCCGCAGGTCACAAGTTGAAGATCCATATTGGAAGGGGAACCACCTTGTAGCTGTACTGTGAGGGCTTCGTTCAGGGCATTTTCTAACCCCCTTATTTTTCTTCAATAAGTTATTTTTAAAATATATGTTTCATAAAATATGTCTACAAAACTGTTCATTAATGCTTTCAGATGTTTATTTAATCAAAACAGGGGCGGATTCATAGTGGGAGACTCATACCCCCCTTTTCGACAAATTATTATTAAAATAGCCCTAAATTAAGTAAAATGGTTCAAAATGTGATAAAAGCACAACATTTGGAACAAAGCTGCACAATGGTAAAATAGACTAACTCATACTGGAAGGGGAATCACCTTGTAGCTGTAGTGTAAGGGCTTCGCTTGGGGCATTTACAACGCCACCTGATTTTTTCAAAAAAAATAGTATAATGAATAAACAAAAGTACATCCATGAAATTGGTGTCGATACATGGTTTCATAATCATTTAACCATACAGTCTCACAACAAAGTTTTCAATAGGTTAAATCGCGTATTTGTCGACTTCAATTATATTCATTTCAGACCCAGAGAGTAGCGTCAGTGCAGAGTTCACCTCTGGTACTGTTTCCAAACATTCCATGCACTTTTCTTCCCATGGCCATAAAGCGCAGGCGTGGTGTCCGAACCTGTCATAGCATTAAATGCTGGAAGAGTAGCAAATCTTGTTTTGGTCCAAGTTGTCTTGCAATTTGATGAGCTGGAATATATCGAAATTGTGGTCCTGTTCAAAACGCAAGCCAGCGCTCTTATAACCGCTGCAGCTGTGCAATTGAAGAAACGGCAAATACGAGAAGGTCACTATTATAGTTTGTGCGGATCAACTGTTTCGATTAATTTAACAATGCTTCACTCGCATGGAGTAGAATCCTGTATCAGCCTCTTCATGATCACATGATGACCCATTTGTGGTCACAACTACCTTGTACAACAATTGCAAGCCTGTTGACATTCTTCAGCCAGCCTTTAATGTATGGTGGGAACATATTACGCACCATCAAAAATTGAAGTTGATTGTGTTGATTGTGATGGGTCAACAATGAGATCAGTGAGGCACGAGATAATGTCTGATTTTTTCCCATGGTGCATTACACCATGTCGCGTAAGAGATGGTGTATGGCAGGCATTTCCATGTGAGAATACAACTTGATCAATTTTCTGGCCAGACTTAATGTGCACAAAGTGATAAGAAAGTAGGCCGACAATATTTCTTTATAAATTAACTCTTTGACTGCTGAAGTATTTATCACTCATTTTCAATTATTCCAATCTGTAATGACCAATAAATTGTTCGCTTTATGAGCATGCATAAAATATTATTATTAGACTATCTGACTATCTTACACAAACCATTCATCGTTTTCAGTGTCATTTTATTTGTTTTGAAAATTGTTATAAAATGTAAATAAAGAGCCTAGCAACACAAAGGAGATGATCACGAATTAAAGGGACTAGCTCAGGCTGAAATAATTAAAAAAATCGGTGATTTTATTTTGGCTCATTAATATGACCATATATTGTAAACATGTCCATGGACTAGAACTGCGAAAGTTTTTAATTTTTTGTGCTGGGCATTTACCAGTTAGGCTACATATAGAGACGAAATTCCCGTATTTGTTATTTTTGACATGGTTGTCAAAAATAAGAAATCAGAATTTTTTTTATGCTTTTAGCCTGAGCTAGTCCCTTTAAGTAAATGGCTAACCCCATCTTAATTAACCTAACAACATGAAATCTTTAACTTGGAATTATTTCATTCAGATGACATAGAAAAACTACAATATATACCATGTTGTATTCTTTTGAGCGAAATTTACCTTGACCTTGACCTCAGAAAAAAGCATTGACTTTTAATTACTAAAACAAAGAATAATGGTCCTCTTCTCCCCTTAAAAAATAAACTATAAATGGTTTATACATATCTATAACAATTTAATGGCTAAATTTGAAAAATGTTTTAGCTGCCAAGGCGGCCATCTTTGATTTATGAAAATGATGCCGTTCTGTCATAGATACAGTGTCCACCTTGATATTGTTTAAAAAAGTTCTTACGCATATTCCTACCAAATTAGAGTATTCTACTGTAGGTGTTGGTACATTTAATGCACTTAACAAGCCCACTAAGTGGGGCATATCCCATGTGAAGTTTCAGTGAGTAAGAACGAGTGAATAATTAAACTGCATAATTATTGTCAACAACTTTTCGGTGTTCTGGACTAGCATTCTCAGTCACGACATTTTCTGCAACGAAAAAAGTTACTCCCACCAGATAAAATTTCATTTGTTTCCCTGTATTTCACAAAATTATAGAATTCTCTGTGTTTCCATGCATGTATTATTTTAAACAATTATCCTTGTTTTTCCCCTGTCTCATATGACAGTTATATCTCATATCCTACGTGACAGAAAATTAGTTGTCCGTGCTATTATAGCTTTTCCTGTATATTGTTTGAAGGCAACCATATATCCCCCCCTCTTGGTTTGGCTCATTTGGTAATATTTCCAGTGCTATGCGTGTGCGATCGGGTATGATCTATTACTTGTTAAAAGAGGAATATATTATGCCAGATCTACCGTGCTCAACCCCCTTCTTTATCTGTTTTTATGTAGCTTCCCAGGAAGCCCAATATCTCCCCACCTTAAATGAGCCGAAATCCAAAAGTCCGTACACAATTACTGCTTTAAATGGTTGTGCCAGCTTCTGGTGAATTAAGAAAATTACAGGAATGTTGTAATTCTGTGGATAAATTGTAAGCACACGCTGTTTTCGCTATGTGTGATTTGAGGTATGACTGTTATGTGAGATTTTCGGATGGACACAGGGGGTGAGAAGGACTTCAGGGATATACGTGCAATCTGGACCTTTTCCACATAAGGGAGCCTAGTTCAAAATCTAATTGGTGAGCATACCATTTTCTAAAAGGGCAGCTGTTTTTCAAAAAGAACAGCTTAGGCCTTATTATGGTGTGTCACATCGGGGGCTAGCTATGGACGAAAGTGGTGAAATCGGCCCTTGGAATGTTGACATTATACATGCGTTTCAATGGGCGTGGTATTTGGGGTGGTGAGACCACAACACATTTGTATAACATTTATACAACGTCGGCCCAACGTCTCCAACATTGTACAAATGTTATACAAATGTTTTGTGTTTACTGGGTTACACCTCACGGGGTATCCGTAGCAATTAAATGTGTTTTGTTCACTTAGGAAGCGGACATGGCTGTGTCCACCATGTTGTTCACCGAGGACAGAATGCGAGCCACAGACATGACAATACCTTACCTGGACGTGGGTCTGAAAGTAATGCTCACCCAAGGAGCTGAACAAGTGGACATTTTTGCCGCATTTGAGCCGTTTGAGCGGGAACTCTGGTACTCAATCATCGGGACTGTCTGGATAGCCGGACTGCTGATCAGCATCACAGCCTTCTGTAGTCCGTACGGATACAAGGGAAGGTTCATACAGAGGCCAGATAAAACCGATTATGAGCTGTCCGAATCCAGTAACCTGTTGAACCACGTTGCTTCCGTGTGGTCTGCCGCTAGTGCACTTGCGATGCAGGTAGGCCAGTGAGACAAGAAACAATAGTGGTTTAATGCTGGCCCAGCGTCGTAGACGGTGGGCCAACATTAATCCAGCATTGGTTCAACGTTTTGTGTTTATTTGGTATATGTCAGAATTCTCAGCAAGCTCCCAACAAGCACGATTTAACAAATCGACGTGTCAGAATCACATAAACATGATAACTCATTTTTGACAACTTTGCAGGAGAGTAAAACACATAAAACATATAACCCCCATTTTGCCTATTATATATAAAACATATAAAACATAATTATAACCCATATTTTGCTATCACTGACATCAAAATAATCAGATTAAAACAAAACTACTCAAGTGAATACCCGAGACCAGAAGAAACTTTTTTTCATTTGTTAACATTTTTAATGGTTAGTTCTGTTTTTGTAGGTGAGACCAGCCTTAAGTTGATTATGTTGCACCTATAGCAGAACCACAACGTGAAATCAGGCATTTACCACCAAAATAATTATCACGTGACGCACCAACCACCGTCGTTTTTGATAAAAAGATATAGTGTAGGCTCATGTCATGCACATATAACACTTTCGTGCATTTTGTCTGTTGAAATTGATTTTTTACTTGATTCTGACTCAAAATATCATGGAGATCAAGAAAAAAAGGGATTGCATATTTGTATAGGCCGAGTAAAGGTCTAAATGGCGAAATCCAAGATGGCCGCAAAGTATATAAAAATAAACATATCTACGAATGATTTTGCAACAACATACGCCAGAGACATAAATAATATGTCTATTCTTATGTTTTAAGGTATGTGAGAGCCAATTCTTTTATTTGTTTTTAGAAAAAAATATTGTAAAGTCTATATTTATGCAAATATGTGCAAAAACAACTGGATATCGCAGAAAAACTGCGGCTAACATTGTTTTGGCTGATTGTTTTTTTCTGTTTTGATTATGCTCGGCTGGTTCCCCTATCGTGATATCTGGGCAGATGTGGAGCTCTCATCCTTGTGGATGTTTTTTTAAAACATGAAATTCAAAATGGCTGCCATGAAATCACTGAAGTTATATTTTGAGCAACAAACCATAATATTTTTATCAGGAACTACAATAAAACAAGTCCTACCATCATTCGACATCATCATGTTGCCTAAAATGCTACGATAAGCTTTATTATATATATTCCCAAGTAAATTACGTGCCGGCACATCTATTTATTATCCATAAACATAACTATAGCTACATGATATGTTAGAATATGAACCAAGCGTAATTGTTCAGATCTATACACTGAGGGTCCCCTTCCCGATGGGTGCTTTATAATGTCATTTCAATGTCAAATCAAAAAAAATCTTAAGAAATTAATTCCAATCTGGTAATTTCTGCGCATCTGAATTGCAAGACGTCAAATGCGCAACTATCACTTCTGGAGACCAAAAATGCTCAATGTTGTCATGCTACATACTAAATTAGAACAGTGGAAGAATAACTGAAATATTTGTCATATTTAGATATTTACACAGGTCAACATATGCATGTAGGTATTATTAACTCGGTGCTATATATAAGATTTTTTGCAAAAGGTCAAGAACAAGGTCATACCACACTGTTTTTTGTTTTTTTTCACACCCGTCCACAAGCACATTTTGACGCAAAAAGTAATGTTTTACACATTAATGGAAAGGGGTATGCTAAAGAAAATATAGATTTATGTCAGTTCGGTTTGCACTTTACAGTAACAAACAAATATCATACCAGGGACAACCTAAGGTCATTGCAAAGTTCAATAATAGCTCTTCGTACCTAAAACAATAACTAGACATGAATTGTGACTTTTCAAGTAATAATAATATTTGGGCTAGGTTTTATGAGGTTTTGTGGCGGCCATTTTGATTTTGGTTGGGTTATTTTTTTTACAGATTGATTGGAATTTCGCCTATGAGTTTTTTGGCAGCCATTCTGAACTGGAATTTTAGACTTCGGACTTCAGACTTCAAATTTCAGAAGTCCCCACTGAGCTTTTGCACTTTTAAATAGATATAAATTTGTTTGTCAAATGGAATCGCATTTGGAGTGCCCAGTACACACATTGACTTGTGTCTCTGTTGACTTAATGTTGTATGACTATCAGCGACGCTAGCCTAACATTAAAACACATTTTGCGGTTGAATAGAATTGCAACTGTTATTTTAATTGTAGCATTTAAAAGGTTTCAACTGTTCATATCAAATACACACTATTGGTTCAGAACCGGGCCACTGTCTGCGACGCTGGCCCGGAATTATAACATTGAATAAATGTATTTTTAATATCAAATCTAGAAACTAAAGGGTGGAGTCAGACTGGACATAGGGGCACCCTGTTCACCCTCCTGGCAATGAATGGAGAAGCACCCCACATGTCCACTATTGAACCAACATTGGACCCCATTATAGGCCTACTGCCGTGCAAGCCTAAAAGCAGTATCTGCTCACTTGACAAGTAAGCAGATACTGCCTTTTGCATTTAAAGACCAGCATAGTGCAGTATCTGCTCACTTTACAAGTAAGCAGAAACTGCGTTTTGCCAATCAAGAGTATAAAGGTCCAGAAAATCCCGGATTATTCCGGATGAACACGATGGATGTCTTAGAAAAGTCATAGCAGAATACCTGACTACTCTGGGGATATGGTGTCCCAATTTAATGTTGATTGGATAAAAACTCAGGGAGAAATAGCGTCTTACAAGAACGTGCGAAGAATAATAATTTTAAAGTTCCGTTGTAAAATCAATATAATTATTTGGGAATAGCCCAAATATAATTATTACGCAATTCTGGCATTTAGTTGTCATACAATTTAAACTATCCTCCGCAAAATATATTTTGTTCATTTCTAGCATCCAATTCATTCTTGCAGCTATATTTCTCTTACAATTTGTCAGAGTTGAAACTAACATTGGTCATTAAATCACGATGATGGCAAAAGGCGGCAGTACCATCTGGATCTTGCATTGCTGTTGTGAAATTCCTGGAATGTAAGTTAGGAGCAGGCCTAATGTATCCTTGTGGCACGTATATCTGAAAAAATTACTCAACATTTAGTGTGTTTGAAATTAAGATGACCTTAACCGTTCTGGCCTTGAATAACTTAGCGTTAGAATTACTGCCCTACTACGATAAATCATATTAATTTATTGCAGAATATTATTCATAATAAATAAATGTTACTTATCGGTACATATAATTCAATGACACCTCAATATTACCCTAACAAATAATACAAGATAGATATAGAAATTCAGTTATATTATGTAATGGCAAAACGTGTGTGAAACGTGAATCCAAAGTACGTAAGTAAGTAAAATATTTGCTTTACTTCACTTTTCGGCCAGTATGGCCATTTAAGTGAAAATTCCAGGTATTACAATATCCCATATTGTATAGTTAAAGTAGTAAAGGAAAGACAAAGCCAATAAAAGCATGATCGTACTAAAATATTCAGTTTAAAGTGTTTGATATGATAAGATGACGATGCTCCTGGCACCTATATGTAACGAGTCTGATGACATGTTGAAGCGCCTGCACTACAACACAGTTTAATGGGTATAAAAATATCAGTATAAATAATGTAAAATATGAAGTGATTATAAAATGAACGACTTTTCAAGTCACTATATCTCCATAAAATTGGAGTGATTGTGTAAAAACTACAAGTCTAAGTCAAAACAGTGTCATTCTCAAAACAAATATATAATATATACTATAATACTATATACTATAATCAAAAAAGTAAACCTATTTAGACATAAATATGAATGACATAAACAATGAACAGAGAAACCATTAAGTAAGTAAGTAAATGTCTTCTTTACTTCACTTTTCCGCCAGTACGGCCGGAGACATCATGAAACAACAAAAAATTCTCAAAAATTAAAGACTTACAGTGCCCCCACAGTTGGTAACAAGGTCTGTGATATTGGAGGACATCACAGAGCGATCACAAACCGTGAGGACACCGTAATTCACCACAGGCTAATTGTACGGCAATGGCTTCTCTATGACATGCTGCATTATCCGCCAGGATGCCACAGAGAAACCTTTAAAACAATAAAGTGAAAAAATAATTATATGGCAATGGTTTCTTTCGGACATCCCGTCCATCGCCAGGATGCCAAAGAGAAACCACTGCAAACACAAAAACCAAATCATAGAGGAATTATGAGTAGACCTACAATGCCCCCACAGCTGGGGATCGGGTCTGTCATCGAGAACTAGCACGAAGAACGATCATAATCCGTGAGAGCACTGTAAGGCACCACAAGTACAATGAAAAAATATATAAAAGATATAAATATGAATATATAGAGAATATATAAAGAATTTGAACTAAAAACTATTCGAAAATAAACATAACAACCTCAGTACCACCGGAAAGCAAACACAAAAAACTTCACGTCAAAAAAATAGAAAAACCTGGTTTGATGAAAGGTTTGGGTGTGCTTGGCCTTCTAAGAAGTTGCCCAGGGGGGACCACGCGGAGGTGACACCCTTCCCCCCCTCCAAAGTACGTACAGAGTCGAAGCCTTTCTTTTGAGCCGGATAACCACTCTCAGAAAGACTCTAAACATACTTTGTTTTTTATCATCTTCTTTTTCGATATATATTTAGAGAAAGGATAGTTCTGAAAATATAATCAGCAATATATTTAAAATTCTGACTGGTATTGTTATATCAGATAAATGAAGCAGGTGAATCAGGCATATGCGATTATAATTATAAATAACTGATTATTCAATTATTGCATGAATCTATGCACATGTAATGATGCTAGTAACATAAAGTAAATCAAGTCACATGTTTTCGGAGTGGTAAGCATAACAGTTTAATACGTTTTGTCATATTAATTTTTTTGACTGGTGGAATTAAAACAAAAATGTAACCTTTACGTGTTTTTGTGGCAGCATTCTTAATAATATAATTATAATAACTTCATGTTCGAGGTCCCGACTCGAGTGAAGGTTCAAAAATGTGATAATAGACGTTTGAATTAAAGATTTTTTAAACTTCCAAACTATCGTTATATACTGTCATTAAAAAACACATTTATTTTGCAAACTGAAGTTTACTTTGTGCCAGAATGTAATTTTAGTATAACAGTATAACTGCCTATTTCCTTGTATTGAAGATAATGTTTATGTAATATTTAAAAAATGGTAAATAATTGAATAATATTTCAGAAATTCGTTGATAATATATATCATCGGGTGAATAAATGGCTGAATAAGTGAACGAATGACTGGGGTATTCGGACACTTTTTTTGCACATAATAATAAAATTATAAAGTTTGACTAAACTGGACCAGGATAACTTCCCGTGTATTAGAGCTGTACCGATTTCTGTATTTTTAAGAGGTGACAATTGTGGTATATCTAAGGGTATGAAAATCACACGTACTGCATATTGAATGGTCAATAAAATAACCCAGCTGTATCATGTGTTTACTCCAAAGGCTGCTTTGTGTATCGAAAATTAGGCCTAGATGAGTGTACTGTGCAAAAAACAAGGTTTTCATGTCTTTAGACAGTGACAGATAGTTTGTTAAAACTTTTAGACTATGCCGACCTATTAAATGGTATGTTTACGCCGGCAACTGTATAGGGCCTAGTTATTTTAGGCAAAATTTGTATATACAAAGGTATATTTTTTGCCACAAATGTATATTCAAGACTAAGGGTTTGACTATCTGCACACCGAACCCAAATTTTCACTGAATGCACCACCCCCTATAGGGGGATAACCTCCTGAGCATGGTGAGATGTATCAGATGACACTGCTCTCCTCACAATATCCTAAATTCCGTTCAAGGCCTAGACACAACCTCTCGGACACGTAGCAGATATCTTATGCTATATTTTATATTTTGTTAGTTAAAATCGAAAAAGTTTAAACTGTTTATTTCTAAAATATAATGGTGTGATCAGTTTTCTCGCCTTAAAAACAATACAAATCGACATATTATACATGTTTTTGTGTTCGTTATTTCAAAAGTTATGGTGAAATAGATAATATCTTGGAAACATGGCGGCCATTTTGGTTTTAGTCAATTTTCATAGACTTAAGAGTTAGACAAAAATGCAATCCCTTTTTTTTCTCATCACTAGGCCTACTATGTTCCAAATAGGAATAAAGAAAAAAATCACTTTTAACAAACATTTTGCACGAAAATACACAAGGGCATATACTAATAACTAGATATAGCATGTTATGATCTCATTTTATTTGGTACAATTAAGTACAGTATGTTAAGTGACATATATTCTATATTGTGGCTCTTACAAAATTGGAGTTAGCATGTTATGGCACTGGTGTTAAGTCAAATTTTAGTTAACATGTAAACAGAACGCACTATCAGCCACATTATGCACTATCAGCTCCATAATGTGTCAGCTGCCAGTTTAATAACACGTTATGCTTCGGGCACGTCGAAATTTTCGTTTCGGTTATATAGTGTTGAGTCTGCGTCGTAGGTCAGTATCAATCTAATATTGGGTAAAAGACTTTGCTGTGTGAACACGTACACGTAAAAGTTATAGACCTTTTCTACACGCTGACCCGACAATAAACCGTGTGTTGGTTTAATGTTGGGAAATCGTCTGCGACGCTGGCCCAACATTAAACCAACACACAAAATCGTGCTTGCTGTGAAATACTGGGAAATGATAAACGCACATCAATACAATAATTCACATAGATCTCAGAATGTGTTGTACCTGCTAAGTAGGCCAATAGCATCGAGTAGTAAATGTAATAAATGTAACACTTCCTGTGCAGGTTATTTGTGACACAAGCTTCCACCCATGCTACGCATGAGCAAAGGCTAATCGGGTGGAAGCACTGTGGCTTTCCTTGATTGGTATAACTAACCGTGGAAATGTACTTTTGTGGCCTAATTAGCATGATCTGATTTCAAAACTTTAAATCATCACAACCTTGCCATACCTGTGAAAGTCTATATTTCTGATATTGATGCCCTCCATTATAATAGATGTGGCTAATAATAGTGATACATTCCATAGCTAGGTCAATATTCTGATCTACGGAGCTTATAAAGGGACATCTGGAAAATAACAATATTTCGAATCTGTGGCCACAGATTCGAATCTGTGGGAACAAGATTGAATCGGTGGGAACATATTTCAACTAATCTGTGGCCACAGATTCGAATCTGATTCGAATCTGTGGGAGCAGATTTGAATGGATTGCAATCTGTGGCCACAGATTCAATTAATCTGTGGCCACATATTCAAATCTGTGGGAACAGATTGCAATCTGTGGCCACATATTCGAATCTGTGGCAACAGATTGCATCTGTGGGAACGAGTTCGAATCTGTGGCCACAGATTCGAATCTGTGGGAATGTATTTGAATCTGTGGCCACAGATTAATTGAATCTGTGGCTACAGATTTCCATTTGTTCCCACATATTCAAATCTGTTCCCACAGATTCGAATCTGTGCATAGATTCGAAATATTTTCATTTTTCAGATGTCCCTTTAAAAGCTTCGTAGGCCTACTGATCAGTTACATGCAATGTATGTTTGCAATCGATTATAAGCACTATTGACAACACCGTCTAAATATGGGTTTATGTCGATACAGTTATTTATAGATAGATAGATTATTTATATTTTCTGTCGTATTATTATTCTAAATAATTTGTCCTTTCCACAGGGCCCGCTCGTCGCAGCTATTTCTCCAAGTGGACGGATCGTGACATCTGCCTATTGGTTTTCCATCACCATCATAACGGCCGTCTTCACAGCTAACCTGGCCGTTTTCATTTCCCTGAAAAGGCCAACCACTGGTTAGAAAAAAAATGAAATGAATCGGGCTTTATGCCACTCTTGTGCGCATACAAGCTAACTGGACCAAGAGAACCTCCTGAGGAGGGTGAGATGAGTGAGATGACACTGCCCTCCAGACACAGGATTTTAAATCCAAACCCTGGAGGTCGAGCACTCTACCTCTCGGTCACGGAGGCTCCCCACAATACTTAGTTTTTATGAGTGGATGGAGAAGAAACATTTTTGTTTCTTTCAAGACCGGGAAACGAGCACCTAGCTCTACCGTGAAAGGCAGCGGTGCTAACCACTAACCTCGGGCCCCCGCCCCCGGTTAGAAATGGCTTCCTAGCAAACACAAAACATTTGTATAATTTTCATACAATGTTGGACCAACGTCGAAGACGTTAGGCCGACGTTGTATAAATTATGTACAAATGTTTTATGTTTGCTGGGGAATTATCCGTACCATGCATTATATAACTGGCCATAGGGTAGTGGTTAGCACCGCTGCCTTTCACGCTAGAGTTCGGGGTTCGTTTCCCGGTCTCGGCGGTTTGAAAGAAACAAAAATGTTTCTTCCCCATCCAATCGTAAAACTCAGAATTGTGGGGAGCCTCCGTGACCGAAAGGTAGCGTGCTCGGCCTCAGACCTCCAGGGTTTGAATTTCGAATCCTGTGTCTGGAGGACAGTGTCAACTCACTCATCTCACCATCCTCAGGAGGTTCTCCTGGCCCAGTTTAGCCTGTATGTGCACAAAAGTGGCCTAAAGCCCGATTCATTTCATTTCATTTTGCATCATATATCTCTCTCCAGCTCTATGAATGCATACATGTTTAAAAACTGGTGTTACTGCTCACACACATATTCCATCAAAAATTTCGTATGTGCTTTTAATTGTTTTACAGAAAGTTCAATTATTTAGCCCGAAAGGTTTGTAACAGAGATGTAACTATTTTATTAGCATCTCACGATGCAACATTTAGTCAGATCAAAACATGTTTTTTTCTGGAAACCTCTATGGTATGCTACATGTCATCAGTATCGCATTATTATATTATCCGGTAAATTATATTGGTGATTAAAAAGTAGTCATAGGCATTTAAAAATGACCCATTATGTACCAAATGTAAAAAACAAAACAATTTCCTAAAGGTAGGATAAGAAGTTTAGATAATTATAGATATACTCTATAATGTCCTCTTAATATCACAATTTCCGGTACCGTAATTAAGGCCTGGAAATTATTTACGCTTGATATGTTTTTTCTGTGTTATGTAAAAATGTTTCAGTTATTACGAATTTGTCCTAGATAATAAACTAAAATATGTATAGGCCTACATGTATTTATTCACTTCTAGCCCCTAATACATTATCCTATTTTGTAAAGGTAAAAAAATCCCCAAACTCATTGTTTCAGATATAAACTCTCTACAAGAGCTGGTAGCTGACAAAAGTTATAAATATGGGACTGTAATCAGTACTGCAAATGAAGTTTTCTTTCGGGACAGTACTCAGCCGATTTATGAGAATATGTACAATTTTATGCTGGAGCATGATACATTGGTGCCATCAATGGAGGCTGGAATAGCACGATCTCGTGAAGCGACTGGTCAGTTTAACAATATTATAAACAAGGCCCGTCAGCGACGGAATTAGGCCTCAGCCCCTAATCATCGGTTAAAAAGGAATATTATTTGAACATAACTTTTAGCTATTACTTTATATATGTTGTCTTCACCATACCTCATGACCATTTATTTCATATTAGTCATATTAGACAGATATTTCCAGATATTACGCATGTTCAAGTCAATAATTGGCGCGTATCGACCAATTTGAATTTATTACAGTTGACTTTTTTAGAGCATATCCCTCCCTGAAGGCGCACATTTTGTATCATGTAGCTATCTGGCACGGTTTGTCAGATATTATGCGTAATAAGTTAATAATGGCCGCAAGTAAGCCATTTTGAATCTGATCGAGGTGAAATTTTTCAGGGCATATCTCTCCCTCAAACAATACATGTTGTTCTATAGTAACGGTCTAGCCATCTGGCACGGTTTCCCAGATATTATGCATATTAAAGTCAATAATGGCCGTAAGTCGGAAATTTTATTGAGTTGAAGTTTGTCAGGTCATATCTCCACCCGAAGCCGCACATTTTGTTTTTTTATAGTGATGGTCTAGCTGTCTGGCATCGTTTTCCAGATATTACGCATATTAATGTTAATAATAATGTTAATAATGGCCGCAAGTCGGTGATTTTGAATTACCGTAATAGATTTGTAATTTTTGAGGGCATATTCCTCTCTCAAGTCTAACATTTTGTTTTATAGTAATGGAAAGCTATCTGACACAGTTCTCCAGATATCATGCGTATTAGGTCACTAATGGCAGCTAGTCAGCCATTTAGAATTTGATCGAGTTAAAATTATTCAGGGCATATCTCTCCCTGAAACAGTACATTTTGTTCTATAGTAATGGTCTATAGCCATCTGGCACAGTTTTCCAGATATTACGCATATTAAAGTCAATAATGACCGAACGTCGGCCATTTTGAATTTTATCGAGTTGTAATTTGCAAGGCATCCTCCCTGAAACCGCATATTTTGTTCTATAGTAATGGTCTAGCTATCTCGCAAGGTTTTCCGGATATTACACATATTAGAAAAATAATTGCCCTTCCATCTTTGAACTCATCCGAGTTATTGGTGAAATTGATATAGGGTATAGATTTCAACACTTCATCATCATCATTGAGAGTGGGCGCTTTATGTGATGCAATCGGTCGGCCCCGGTGACTCACTGGGGCTTGTAACCTTGAGTTACCAGATTCGAATCCAGTTCGGGGTGGATATTTGTCATTGTGGTTGTGCATATACAGTGCTCCGAACTGTTGAAATGAATGGAGTGTACAGTGCTGCATATGGTACTGTGCACTAGTCATTCGAAATAAGAGTAGGGCATAGTCCAGGCTTCGTGCTTCCTTCTGTCGCGATATTGCCATGATTGTGCAGAAAGCGACGTAAAGCAATATCTACTCACTCATGTGATGCAATCGCATAATGTTGATATAAGGCAATAATGTTGTAATCTGACATAGGTGCTGTAACGTCCACTGCGTCGTGTATATTGTACCGTATTGTCCTTTTTATGTATTGGAGAGCCCTTCGACTAGCACTCGTTACTACTTGGGTTATCCAAATTTTGTGAAATAAATTTGTTTATATATAATATTATGTATAAAATCTTGGATTTTACCCACAATGTAATGGCTAAGCTACCCTCTGTCCAAACAAATGAATCGGACATTCCTGAAAAAACAATTGCAGACAACGAAATCTACTTCGATTTTGTAGAAAATTCTACCAATTTCTTGTTTTGACCTTGCACAAACGGCGGCCGTCTTGGATTTCACTCACAATCCAAAGTATAAAGTGTGTTCTTGCCACACCACTATGTCAGGCATAACTGAAAACCCAATCGTAGATACCAAAATCATGATTTTTCGTCTATTCTGTCAAGAATGATATCAATGTATTGTTATGGGAATAGCAGGAGGGTCTATCGGTAGGGTGAACGGCAAGACCCGCTTATCATTCACCATTGTATTTCTATCATCCTTCGTTCCCTGTCGGGTCAACGGTTCCGATTGACTTCACAAAACTCTTCTTCAGTTCATTATATTTATTTGTCTAGACATAAAACATCGGCAATGTACAGTCCCGCGCACGACACGCCCCTAGGCTAACTCTAATCTGCCAACCTGCAACACGTCTGCAGTCGTCAGGGGCTAGACTACAAGTCGCGAAAAAGGCCACGACCGCGTGGTGATTGGGTTTATGCGCACGTCACTAATATACTGAAGCGAGGCAGCCGTCCAGCCGTTCCCCGGCGTCCGGGGAGACTGGGGTCGACTGTCACGATGATCTAGTGAGGCAGAGATCCTACATTGTTTCACCATGCACAAATGGCGGCCATCTTGGATTTTACTCACAATGCAATGTCTAAAATACTTTCTGACTACACCACTATGTCAGGCATAACTGAAAACCGCATTGAGATATCAAAATCATGAATTTACAGTTATTCTGTCGAGAATAATAGCAATTTATTGTTTCACCTTCACTTGTACAAATGGTGGCCACCCTGGGTTTTATCGCTGCTTAATAAGTTTAGGCTTCTAAGCAAACTTTATTCAGGATATGCTACTGAGCTCTTAAAAAAATTGGTACTTGTATCTGCCCTGTAACGATAAAACATTTGATGACTAATAGCAGAAATAAGAGACATTAGCTAGGCCTATATCGTATTATGGAATCGAATTAGATGATTAGTTGTCGAAGTCTATCTGTAACCAATTGACTTTCGACCATGTGACAAAAGCAGTCCCCACTCCCCAGGCATAAATATCGTTGTTATTTAACCATTATTAAAGCGCTGAACTAATTTGTAAAAGAAACATCGCAACAAACGGAGTCTTTTCACCTTGAAATCGTCATAAATGTCTTAGTTAGCTCAGATTTCCGATTCATTTGAATATCTATGTTAAGAGTCTACGTAACGGCCATTAGAAATATTTTCACTCTAAATTCAGACAGACTTTGCATGGATCAATCGTTAGATTGTTGATGTTTCTCTTAATTTAGATTTATTTACAGTAATATTTCGTTTGGAAGTACAGGCTACCTACGGCCAGTAGTATTGTTCTTACTGCAATATTCTACTTTATTACTCCGTGGGATGAGATCAATTATGGTATTTTGGTTTGTATGAAGTGCCCAGTGTATCCCGCAGACCAATGTTTCATTTTTTTCACAATTTTCAGATTTGTAAAAACATTTTTTATAAATATTTATAAGAATCCAGAGAAAATCACAACAAATTATTTGTACATCTAAAGGTTAGTTGAGTGCATTGGTATCTACCATTATAATAGCATATGCATATATTTAAGTGTCACGTATGTCCATAATACAGCAATATCATGCCATTATAATGGTTTTGATATAGGATACTAAAATGATACTATATGTCAGTATGTGATAGCACGTCGCTTATATTCGAGGCCGTGCTTCAACTCATTAGCATATTAATAAACTAAGCGCCGTGCCGGCATAGGCGCGTGGCGTAGTCTAGCAGATGCTGACCGCCAGGGGGCAGGTCAGCGCGAAAATATGTAAAAGTAGAAAATTAAATTTCTAAGTGAAACTATCACACAATGTGTAATATAATTTTAGACGTCAATTTGATGCTAAAATCTTTGAGGATTGAGAAAAAGATATATTTGAAAAGAAAATATTGCAGTGTTACCCAGGAGGCAAGACCAGATTTCCTGACACGGCGTGTTGTAAAATGTTGTGCACCTGAAATGATATCTACATATATCTGGTATCACAACCTAGGTGCACAACCTTGCAAATCGACTACTGAAAATTGGCAGGAAGCCAATAACGGCGGCCATTAACGAAAAACAAGAATTTGTCAATATCTCGGTCAATATTTAAGATAATTTGCTCCTAAAGTTTTCTAGACCTATGTTTTCAGGGTCACAGATTAACATAAAACCAAACATGAATTGATGTCAGGCCTACTTAACATGCTAGTAGACAAAGCTATGCTCCCATGTTTTGAAAATAATATTCACCGCTAATTATAATTAAGCACTATTGATGGGCAAACATTCAATGTCCTAAAAATAATTACTATGATCAAATTGATATAAAAAAGAATTAACCCTTGCAGGTTTATAACATTTGGTATAATTATATCTTCACAACGTAATCAAGCTACAGTTGCATGAACAACAAAATTTGAAAATACTAAAAATAATACAGTCAAAACACCCCCACTGCAGGGTCTAGCACACCACCATATATCAATGAGTCTGGAGGGTAACTCAGTGTGGTTAGCAGACGACTAAAAAGTTAGCTTTAGGTATAAAAGATAGTTGTGATAGTTGTTTGCATATTACGGTCAATTACCCTCACACTGATGATATATGCATATGTGTATTATATCGGACATTTCCAGAACACTGCTGTTAGCTGATATCCAATGTTCTCTAGAAATTCAGCATCTTTCCGTGAAGAGCTTGAAGCTGTAGGCTGAAATCTTGGATTTTCAGAAGCTGCTCAGTTGAATCAATCTTGTTTTTAATCACTTCTTTTAAAACAGTCTCTGCGGAACTTATCTAAGACTCTATATCTTTATCAGCCAACCAAATATCGAAGGCTTCCCAGAATAATCGCCACATGGCTTCACTTAGAATTCGGATAGAATGCATCATCTGATAGTAGTCAGCTTTTCCCCCAAACATCTTGTTTGCCGTTCCCTCTTGGCAGAGGCCTGCTGTGACAAGAATATATTCAACACCTGAATCCCTGGTAATCTTACAAATGGCCTTGACGTAGTTGCGAGCCTGGTGAAATCCACCTAACAGCTAAGACTACATTGTTGAACTCGTCCTTATACAGTTTGTCCTTGATGGCAACGGCAGCTTCATATGTCGCCTGATATCCAGTGATTACAGTCCACTGGTCGCCAAGCAAACATGGTTTCGTCCTTAAGCACAGCTGGATTGGTCGGGGATGATGGGATAAAAGATAAGTATCCAATCTTGCTGGTTTGGTTGTGTGGATGAAGTCTTGCACAGAATGCCGAAAATCCTGGTAAGCCACTTTCTATCTTACATGGAATGTCAAGAAGTTGTGATATGGTTGCCGCTCTACCCAAGAAGCATGTATTCAGATGTCCTGTCAGCTCGGGTGTGTAAATTGTCTACATCCATGATATTACCAAGAGCCCTGGATATCTGTCTATTTTTTGCTGAAATGCGAATGGTCGGTATGGAAGTGCTAGGACCAGAGAAAAGAGTATTTCGTTGCTCTGGTGTTGATGTAGATATTGTTATTGCCTTGGCGTGTTGATCATTGTCCGAGGAATCTGGGTTTTCAATGATGAATGCTGTTGTGGCATTAAAGCTACCACCCTCTAATGTCTTCTTCTTCTAATCTAGGTTGTCCATTGCAAAGACGTGAGGCATCTTCCTGTTGTCAGACATGTTTTCTGGAATGTACACACCAACTTCTTCCATCTGCTGCATGATCTAATTTTTTGACACAGTCGGTTGTTCAAAGTAATCAAATATTTGCTGTGTGTCTGATCGAACACATAGTGAGCTGTAGCTATTCCCAAGTGTGTATCCCAAACACGTGCTGTAAAATTTGTTGAGACATGGGTAGAGTTTTTTCTTTCACTGCAGACTCTACTTTCACTCTTCCGGAATCGAGAAGATCTGCTGCTTTCTCAGAGAGCAGAATGCTGGAGAAGTTAAACAGCTTATCTGGAACCATTTTTCAGCTGCTGGAAAATATTATGTCAGCTGACTGTTGGGTATGTAATTCCTGTTTGTACTGCTTAGCAGCATTTCTGAGTATCTTTGCGGTACGTTGTAGTGTTCTCTGATCATCAATTGTGTGCTTTTCTTCTTCTAGACGCCTCAGCTTCTCCAGGGCATCGCCGAAAGGTATTGGCGATGCACAATTGAATCCCGGTTCACATACCAGAATAAATTATGGCGATCGATTTACCGTATTTCTCTTTCAACTTCTATTCATAAGGCTGCTTGCTCGGTAATCGTCAGCATGTTTTACTTATAGCTCCTGGAGAATGGTTCACTGCTGGTATCGCTGTGGTTTGATCAGGAAGCCACACTCATCACTGAAAAGAGGTGTGCTTTAGTGTGTGGAGGGCCTTGGACTTATTTATACAATGTTTGTGATAGCATATATAATTTGCCACCATGTCGTGTCCTGGACCAATCAATCTTAACATGGTACCATCTCTTCCCAGCCTTTGAGCCTGAGCCAGTATTTCGGTTGTTTTTATGGACACCAAACTAGTTGGTGCTTTGCATCTGTACCACTTTTTGTTGCAGATCTAACATACGTTATTTGATTTAAATGTTGGTGTGTTCTGTTTAGTATTTATGTGGGGCTGCTCAAAAGATGTGCTGCACTCTGGTTGGACTGAGTCTGCTGCACTTCCTTTCTCATGACGTTTTGTTGGAGCATAGGTATACTTTTCTTGTTTGTATACCAGTTTCTACCTTGTCTTCAAGCTATGTCCCCACTTCTACATCATCAGCATAATATAAGTATCATCTTTGCCAGAATTTATTGCATCCATTGCCAGAATCAACTAGTTGCTGGATGTGATATTACGCAGTGTCTTTACACTAGATTGTTGACACACAATGCACTTTGTATAGTCTATGCTGGGAATAGAGGTCGACTTTTTCTTTTTTGAAGGTTCAGGATTCAATGACACACCACCTTCTATGACCGTCTTTGTTGACATGCTAAATTTGAGTACTTGGCTTCTAACTACCTACCACACACCACCACCAAACATAAATATTTAAAAATAACCATTCAACTAGCAATTCTAAGATGTGTGGACATTTTACATGGCACCTCATCAAATTTATTGGAATGACGACACGCTTACATTATTATATTCTATGCTAGCAAAACACAGCACTACTCAACGTGCTATTATCTCAAGGAGTCGTTATATTGCATCAAGCTTGGTTTTATTGTGATTTTTGACCCTCAAAACATGGGTCTAGATAACTTTAAAAACAAAATATCTCAAATAATGACCGAGATATTGACAAATTCCGTTTTTTTGGTAATGGCCGCTGTTATTGGCTTCCTGCCAATTTTGAGTAGTCGATTTGCAAGGTTGTGCACCTAGATTGTGATCCTGGACATATGTAGATATCGTTTCAAGTGCCCAACCTTTCACAACACGCCATGTCTGTTTTCCAAAAAAATTGATGTTTGCCCCCTGGGTATGTCTAGATAATTTTCCAGACAACGTGTGGCCTGGATATGTGGGCGGGGTTTGTCAATCAGGCCACCGATTCAAGATGGCGGCCTAATTTATGCTAATTATGTCAAGTTGAAAGCGTGGGGTGATCCTCACAATGAATGCCGGTATGACGGGCTTGAGCGCGGCTATCGGTAGCCAATGGAGCTAAAGTTAGGGATACCCCCAGCAAAATGGCTTCCTCACCAATACATATAACATAGTAAAATATTTCTCCTGCCGCTGAAAACAAAATATGATCGTAAATGACAAAAATTTGACCTACGGTCCTAACAATGATGTTTTAATAGACCAAATAGGACCTTTTATTCACATATATTTCAGGCGAACAATTTTAAGTGGACCTAAACCTATCAAAAGTTCTCTGAGTCGAGGCGATATTTTGTTTGAAAATTTTATTCAAAAACATTCACCTCCCAATCACCTACAGTGGCAGAAATAGGAGAGAAATATTGTAAAATTCTGACTTAGTAGGGATAATTCGAAGAGATACTAATTTGATGTCGAGCAAGAACCGTCGTGTCAGCCATCTTGAAAAATGAATCGCACGTGGTTATCGTCCAAAATTATTAAAATTTTCGCTGTTTTCCAGCGGAAACGCGCGTGCCTCTCTCCAGATAACCTTTCTAGCTAATTCTTACTGGCATATTTGACTATGACCGACAATTTTCACCTACCTTGGGAAAAATGATGTGTCATTTTTCCGAAAAATCCCCTAAATTTTACAAAAAACTATCCTCGAAACCAGTGGTTTTGTGTCGTGTATTGCTCGGTGAAAACACTGTTGCGAGTAGTATCAAACGTCTGGGGTCACCAATGTAAGTCTTGGTGACGATCGTCCAAATCAGAAGGGTGCATGTCGATCAAACGTCGGGGGCATCAATGTAAGTCTAGGGCTTATCACTAGTAATAGGGGATTAGTGGAACAAGTCCCAGCTCACTTCGCTTCAGTCTTCATTCCCGTCGGGACGACGGAACACAAATAACTTGGTTAATTCATTTTCTAGTTCATTCTTGTTTATTTAGTCTAGACGTTGTAACAATTTTAGTGCACACATTTCCACGCAGAACGCGACAACCTAGCCAGCGGCTCGGCGCTTGAGTCTAGCGAGACGTCTGCTCGACTCGGCGGCCTGGGAGTAAGTGACGCGCATGGACTGATGCAGCTCAATTCGAAATTGAGGCTAGGCGAGCTACCGCCTTTCGTCAAAGGTCGGAGATGCCCGAACCAGCCCGAACGGTGAGACACGGGTTCCCATATATATATACAAAATATATTTTGATACATTTAGTCCAGGAATTTTAGGTTTTGAAATGGAAAAAAATAATATAAAGCTGAAAATTGTCCTTCTTTATTACCTGTAAAAAGTCCCAAGGTTTTCCCTGAGCGGAACATCCTTTTTTTGACAAAATTCAAAATGGCCGCCAAGAGCCATGTTGAAGTTGTAATTCATGAACTATTTGACATATATGTTTATGTAATACCTCATTTCACCATTTTTAATGCTGAATTCATTTCTGAAGCTAGTAGTAACTTTTAGAGTTTCGTTGAAGAATAAATCCAAGATGGCTGCCATTTTATGTTTAATAGGGAGTAAGTCTATTGTCATTAGTATTTGAGATACATATAAGTTTTTAAATCTATAGACTACCAGTATGTCCTCCTTTAATACCTGTAAAAAGTCCCAAGGTTTTTCCCGGAGTGGAGCATATTTTTTTGACAAAATCCAAAATGGTCGCCAAGCGCTATGTTGAAGTTGTAATTCCTGAACTATTAAACATATATTTTAATGTAATACCTTATTTCCACATGCTTTTTAATGCTGAATTCATTTCTGAAGTTATTAGTAACTTTTAAGGTTTCGCCAAAGAATAAATCCAAGATGGCAGCCATTTAAGGTTTCATTGGGAGTTATTGTCATTCGTATTCGAGATACATATACGCTTTTAAATCTATAAAGTACCAGTAATTATTGACCAGTAACAAATAACTCTATATCCAAAAGAAATATGCAGTACACATTTTAATGTATTTATTTCATAATACATTATAGCCGAAACATCATATTCAATCAATAAAGTCTGAGAGAGTTGTGCCATTTTTTTTCCTAATCATCAATCTGAATTTCACACCTAATCATTTTCATTAATTTGGGAGGTGCTGCATCAAGCTCCTCGAAAACTAGTTACAGGGTTTTATTTTATAATTGACATCCCCAGCCTGTTGGTGGTAATCTGTTGCCATGGAATTCTTTTACATTTAGATATGTTAGTGATAAATGTTATTTACTACTGCTTCAACTGGGGTTCTAAGTAAATATCCTAAGCAAGGGCTCACACTCGAGTCCACATGGTCATAGGCAAGGTTTCACACACAAGGCTGCATTGTTCTAGGCAAAGACTCACACCCGATTCTACATGTCATAGACAAGGTCTCACCACCGAGCCCGCAGTGAATAGGCAAGGACTCACACACACACATGTATGGTCCATGGGCAAGGAATCACACCCGAGGCCGTAGTGTTCTAAGCAAGAACTCACACAGGTCCTGGGCAAGGTATAACACCTGACCCTACAGGTCCTAGGCAAGGATTCACATCCGAGCCTAGAGGTCATAGGCAAGGATTAACCACAGGCGCGCATGGTATTAGGCAATGACTCACATCCGAGCCCGCAGCGTCCTAGGCATGGTCTCAAACCCGAGCCTTTAAGTCCTAGACAAGGTTTTACCATGAGCCCGCATGGTCTTAGGCTAGGACTCACACCCGAGACGGTGGGTCCTAGGCAAGGTCATACACTAGAGCCTACAGGGTCATAGGCAAGCACTCACACCTAGGCCCTTATGGTCCTAGGCCAGATCTCACACCTCACATGCGGGCATAAGGGTCCAATGCAAGGTATCATACCCGAGCCTGCAGGATCCTAGGGAAGGTCCTATGCCCTATTTATCATGTTTATATATATTCGATGCAACATTAATAGGAACCCGAATAAGTTTGTTTGTGTTTGAAATAACGAGGCCGTCCCGATGGCCCATTCAATCCTGCTGTGGCTCGAAGCTCAGAGCTACTGGGTTCAAATCCTGGTCGGGTCGGATGTTAGTCATCGAGGTTGTGCATATACAGTGCTCCAAACTGTTCAAAGGAATGGAGTGTGTAGTGATGTCTATGGCACTGTGCACTATAAAGAACCCTTGAAGTTATTCGATAAGACTAGGGCATAGTCCCTCCCTTCTTTCACGATATTGCCATGATTGTGCAGAAAGCAACGTAAAACAATATTCACTTGAAATAACGACACGTGTATAGATGACAGATAGTTTGTAGTGTGGTTCAGCTGGTAAGGTCTATATCCTAAAACCTTATATGGGACATATAAATGTGTAATATCAATTTATGAATGGTGATAACGGCACCAAGATTGGTCTGTGTATGCACCTGAGGGTACTGTGAGAACAGCATGTTAGTCAAACCCTAAATCAAAATGACCGTGATTTTTCACTATGACCACCATAATATGTAATAATAGACCAGCTGCTATTAAACTGACCCGTTCAACAGACAGTTGTCAGTGACCACACTGAAAACATGTCCGCGAAAATGCAATCCAATTTCTTGCTTCCAATCTCAATCTGTTTTTTTAAAACCTTTTTATATCTGATTGATGTCTGCTTTGGATGTAATTGATTTGTCTCTTTAGATAAATTGATTTTTTTGTGAATTATATTTATTGTGTCCCTGCTTCCCGTGTTTCTGTTATGAATGACGAAATCATATTATATTGAGTAATAACACATACACATTTACATACATTATTTAATTTATTAAATCATCTTTCCTTTGAAAATATAGCAACACCGAGGACAATTTACTGGACTAAATCACATAGCATAACCACCCTTGATTCCAGAGATACCTTTTACTGCCACTATGTTTCCAAATAAAAAATTATGTAGACATAAAATAACATAATTTCTGAAATTGTTCTTCTACCTCAATGGCGGCCATTTTGAACTGTGGAATGACATAAGCTTTACAATGGTAAAATAGGACCAACATTAAGTTTCTCGTCTAAAATTATGCAGTAAAAAGATATTACAAAGGAATATATTAGAATTTCTTCATCAGTTACAGTTTCAGTATTGTATCAGGCGGCCTTTTTGGATTTTTGCAAATAAAACACGAATGAGGCTTTAAAACTTAAAAAGAAGACCTGAAATGAGTTCCCTGTAAATTTGGATTTTCGCGAAAAAAAACATGTTCCGCTCCTGGGAAACTTTGGGACTTTTTACAGGTTATTAAGGATGACCATCTGAGCAACTCCTGAAATTTTCAGCTTTATATTATTTTTTTCCATCTTTAGCCCTGAAAATGCCTAAAATTCCTGGACTAATTATATTTATATACAATATAATCGAATTTTTTCATTTTTTTATGCACATTTTTCCAATGGATGAAAATTATAGAATATATATATTATTATAATTATTATCATTTTCACGACCCTAGCACGTTTATAACGGAAAATAACACATTGATATTTATTTACACAATAAAATATTATATTTTAGGATTTTGACTGTGATCATCAACACAATAAGGGTTAATTACTTGCTGATACCGCGTGCCGCGATTTAAGACCCTTTACAGTATGTGTGCTGCAATAAGCCTATCGTAACCTACGAATAATTATGTTATAGGCCTAATTATCCAAAACAACACTCCACTTTGTAGTTGATTTTGCAACTGACCTTAATCGGATTTAAAGGAATTTTTAATGCATGTTAAATTTTAAAACAAATAATTGACGTGGAATACACGTCTTGTTGTCATGGCTATCGGGACGCAGAGGGTTAACGATCCGGTGTGTCTGCGTTCACGGCCCGCGCGTCCAGCATAGACGATCCGGTGTCACACATAAATGGTGAACGACCATATTGTAAGCAATGCAAACAGTTAGACAATAGTAGTATGCTTGTTCAAAAACTTCTTTGAATGAACTCCTATCCATAGATATATATATCTATGCTCCTATCTACAATTCTTATTAGCATGATTAGTTACTCACTCAATAACTTTAATAAGCCCCTACGCTCAAATTTATCATTCATAAAAATATCATCCCAAGTGCTACTCACCGTGCTGAGAGCAAACACGAGACGTTGAAACAATTTCGCGTGAGTGTTCGATCATTGTCTGCGACGCTGGCCCAGCATTAAATCAGCATTGGTTTAACCTCTCAATGGGTTGAGAATGAAAAGCTGTATATCATTGTTTTTCTACTGTATATATTTACCCTGTGATCGAGCTTGCTCGTAAGAATACCAAGCCTTGTCTGAATTATGCTCCTTGTCTGGTTTATTCGAACTTTGCTTCAGTTATTTCAACGATATCCTCAACAAAACCAAAGTCACCTAATTGAACTACAATGTATCTGTAAGCGACGTCACGTTATAAGTGTGCAATAATTATAATAATCTGCTCTTACTATAAAGTGTGAGAGAATGAAGGTGTGATCATCCAATTAAGAGGTGAATAGCGAGTGGTTTGAAACAACTTCAAAGATATTTTAGTGCTTGAAGTACTTATAATGATTTACTCCAATCCGTCACTAGGTGTTTGCTAGTACACAGAAAGTGTGACTTAGGTGGTGGTAGGGCGTAAACGGGTTAACAGGATTACGTTAGTAGGTGTGATTAAGAAATTGATTGATCCACGGCCGGTTGTTTATATGGTAATAATGGTGTTAATCAACACGTTTAAACGTCTATTTCGTTTTATGTTATTTTAGGTTATGAGCTATAAAAATAAGAATTAAAATGCTTAAATATAATATTTGACAAATACAAATATCAAAGTAAGAATATTTAGAGTAGCATTTATAACATTCATCGTATTCAAAAGTGTTGGCTCAGATATTGAATTGTGTTACAGATCAAAATGTTGTGCCAATGTATTTTCAATGATGGTGGTTCCTTTGTAGAAAAGTGCACGTGTGTCCACGTGTTTGGTCAGTCAGTTTAATTCTCTTTTCAGTGGACGCATGATGCTATGCAGTGTTTGAGTGATGTCGTCCCATAAGTCCAGATGGTAGACCAATGCTGAACGGGCATTGTGGTACACTTCATGCAACAGCAGCTTGATTGCTGTTGGCGTCCATTGCTTCTGAGAGTGTGTGATTGTGTCACGGGGGGGGGGGGCAGTCTAGCAGTCTAAAAGGTAAAAGGTGCGGGGGGGGGGGCAGTCTAGCAGTCTAAAAGGTAAAAGGTGCGGGGGGGGGGGGCAGTCTAGCAGTCTAAAAGGTGCAGGTTTATAGTCTGATATCAAGTCTGAAGACCTATCATCCTACTTTACATCTTAACCCCTGGTCACTGGACCTGTTCATTCGTGTGCCATTTCAACTCCACGGAGAGCATACAGTCCTGCAGCCGTTTCGGCGCATTGAACTCATCGTACACATTGCCATCTCTGTCACACCAGGTACTCATTTTCACCTGAGTCAAGTGAAGCATTTGAGGGTGAAGTGCCTTGCCTAAGGACACAACATCTTAACAATGTCCCAAGATTGAGAGGGGAGAAACATGATATTTCTCTGATAATCCTGCACCAAGCGGGATTCGAAACCGCACGGCAGGCAGCGACATCGGCAGAGCGCCACGCTCCAACCATTGCGCCATTTCCCTCTCTAGGAGTTGGCAATTAGTTACTCAGTCAGTCAGTCAGTTGAGAGTAGTATCTTTGTTTAATTCTAGCCTGGGTAAGGCTTGTGCCTTACTCAGGGCGGACTATTTTATAATATTGGAAGATGTGAATTGAACTTGACATTGTAATGAAAGCGTGTAGCAATTGTGAACTGTGCGCTAATATCTGTATTCTACATGAGGAACAATAAAGAATGGAATTGATTAAGAACCTCTCACTAGAAACATAATTTACTAAACCTATGATATAATATAGTTACAAAGATCCCAGAAAAATCCCCTTATTCGTAAGACATAGAGAAGTATATATATATATAGGCCTATAGCAAATAAATGTCTTACATTTGGTAGGAGAACCAGTGGCCGTAATTCAGGATATCAGAAGGATGAAAATTACTTGTGAACAATATTTTCCGCGAAATTCATTAATTAATCCTGGTTGATGAATTTAATATGAATCTGAATATAAACAAATTTTCTTTTTTCTTTTTTAAAAGTCCCAAAATATGCTCCAATTTCATAATGACCCATATGTTTCACGCACCAAAACCAAAGATAAAATGACCTTTATTTCTATACATATTTATACATTTTATTTATGATAATATATATCTATATTTTATATAAAATAATGTGCTTATAAAGATGACAAAGTATATATTTGTATACATAAAATGATATTTCTATATATTTTATTTATCATATTAGGCTTCCTTATAAATAATACCGTCCGAAATCACCGTCTGAAATTACTGATATTAGTACAGAAATAGTCATATAAAAGAGTACTATGCTAGGGTTTTTAAACATCACACCGTCCGAAATCACCGTCCGAAATCACCGTCCGAAATTACCATCCGAATTTAGCGATATTAGTACCAAAATAGTGATATAAAAGTCTACTGAGTTGGGCGTCCGAATTCACCGCACACCGTCCGAAATCACCGTCCGAATTCACCGCGGCGTCCGAATTCACCGCACACCGTCCGAAATCACCGTCCGATTTCACCGCACACCGTCCGAAATCACCGTCCGAAATCACCGATTGGCGTCCGAAATCACCAGTCCGAAATAGTCGAGGTCCGAAATCACCGGACACCGTATGGGCCACAAGTTGCCTGGCGAGCCCGGCCAATTTCATTTATGGCCGGGTATAGGCCAAGGTTCTTAGTCACGTGACCTTCATGCCGGTGCTATTGAGGCCGGTGAATAATTTTCTGAGTCAAATCATAGGAAATGCGTCAGAGGGAAAATACAATACTGTGAACAACTCTTCATCCGGGAAAGTGATCTTTCAAAAATGTCTAAATTCGGGGACTTTTTTCATCTAAAAATAGCAACAAGTCACAAACATTCGCCACTGGGGCATACCAGAGGCTACATGAAGCTCGGCCACGCGTAGTGTGGCTCTGGGAACCAGAGTAGGCCACAAGTTGATGCCGTCGGCCTAGTAGCGCCGAGCAGACAATCGGTGCTCATCGCTATCATCACTTTCTCACACCAATTAACGTCTTGCATTCGTGGTGAAAGTGTTGTATAATGCACACAGTTGTGTTTACATGACAATATAAGACTTTTTTTGTATTTTTAGTTGAGATCAGTAGGCTATATAACTTCATATAAATAAAATTTTCAAAAATTGACATGTCAACATATGCTGTCCCTTTATTATTATTTGTATTGTACGGAAAATCCGGCAACCTATTTTGTCGTCATCTCCCAGAGGCTGAAAAGGAGTGAAAGTTTTGCCCAAAGGGTCATAATTCTACGAAATCTATACAACCTCGTCCAAAATGGCACACCGGATACAGCTTGCTCAAATACGAAATAACCAACGAAATTCCCGATATCTCGGAAACGGTGCATCTGAGGCTACAAAAGGGTTGAATATGGGTTCCTGATGATAGCATGTATATGGATAGTCCGAGCTTAACGTGACACTGCATGGTTCAACGTCAGAGATGGACAGCATAGCAAAAGCTGTGGTTTTCTATGCTGGTGATCAGTGTACAAAAAATTCATGAAAAATGTGAGGGTAGCCCTATTTAGATGAATATTTCACACGTGAAGGCATTATTCATATGAGATGTAAATCTGTCATTACAGAATGATATAAAAATAATTGATCAAACAATGACGCAGTAATTCATTGCGCAATCGATTGTACGCGCACCGGATCTTGGGGGCACAACTTTACGAATCGCAATGATTACAGACTCTGTATCGCACACAGAGTCTGCTATTACGGACTAATATACGGACTGCCGCTTTCGAAGGCTTCAAACTCCAAAATCATGCATTCTAGAGATAAAATGATCCCAATACGGAAGGGAGGGGGGGGATAAAGTATAACCCCCCTATCATCGCACAGTCAGACTCTTTATTCTGACCGCCCAAATTGATTTTATGTCACACTGGCAACGGGTCCTCCAGTTTATTATACAAAAAAATACTACCTTGTTAACATTCTGTATTTTTCGAACAAATAGCAAATTAGCACATATTTTGTTTAGATTAAGTGACGAAAAAAATTGGAATGCAATTATCGTTAAAATGAACAACATGTAAAATTTAAAATATATATTTGTGTACTTTTGTTTATATTACAATGATATATCATATGAAAATAAGTGAAGAGTGTTCTGTATTTGATTTTATAGATAGTTATAGTGGAGGTAGTGTAATATTCATGGTTCGTTGCAATGATGTAGTTATAATACGGTTGTTACTTATAACGATATACTTATCATATTAATTTAGAATTTTGTAATAGATTATTGATCTTTATTTTAATATAGCATTTATAACAATATATTTACGTTATTAATTTGGCATTTTGTAATATAATATTGATCTTTATATGAAGGATTGTTGACTTATTTTAGGTCGGTATGCTTTTATCTACTCGTCTGCTATTGTGGAATACGAAGTCTCAAATCCACCTTGTGATATGTACACATTGCCTGATATTTTACGCCATGGAGGCTACTCATTGATGCTGATGAAAAATTCGCCATATACAGAGGCAATGAACATAGCCATAGTGAAACTTCGAAACAATGGCTTCATCGACCTTCTGAAAATCAAATGGCTATCGGAAATGTGCTATCAAGAAGATACTGGTGGATATTTTTGTATTGTAGATTGCATATAATTATGTTGGTGTAATGGCACGGACGGTGGTCCACCAATAAAGTGACATAGGCTCAACGCTAGATTATATATTTAAAAATGAAAAAAAAACAAGTAGTAAGCTACTATATTCATTTCGCTCAAATTTGCATTTTGTATGGATTGATTCTATTATCAGAATATTCCATAATTCAATACAACACTATATAATAATATAACCTGATTAACCAGTAAATCACAAAGAGCTCGTCAATGCGTGTCTAATCAGATTGTATTTTTTCCCAACACATACCCGTCATAATTACCATGATTTTCTGTTCGCAGCATTACCTGTAAATACTACCCAGCAGACACAAGACGTTGAATCTTCATTTTGCAATATACAACAAACACTGTATACATTGACAATATGTTGTTTTATGGTTGGGTCAGCGTCGAAGACGGTTACCCTGCATTAAGCCAACATGGAGTCAATGTGTTATGTTTGGTATTCGTTACATGGGTACTACCCAATGTAGGGTTGCACTTGGTGTATTAAAGAATACACTATACGCTGACTCATCATTAAACTAACGTTGGAGCAAGCTCTTTATAAAATATTTCTATTAAATATGTGCGGAATCCCAACCCTCTATATGATGATGATATATTGAGTGCATACTGCAATTTAAAAGTAAAAGTTGGAAGTTGACAAAGATAAACTGCGCAAATAATATTTGTTTTGGACTGTGGGTATCAATGCACATTGATATTGTCATTACAGGTGACAATTTGACACCAGACAGCATGGGAATCTTTGAGATGGCTGGTTTGTTCGTGATGCTACTGATTGCTCTAGGCCTTGGGCTCTTAATTCTGGTCGGAGAGTACGTCGTCTCTGCATGTGCCGACACATTCAACCAAAAACTGGCTGGTGTAAGTAAAATATCACAATGGGCCATTGTGTTTTATTTCTCTGTTTTAGATCAGAAAAAAATATTATATTGAAGATATGCACCGTAATAGAATAAAGAGTACATTTGACATTTGAATACCAGACGCTTTGAACTCTGTCGGTGTCTATGCATAATTTGGCTGCTACAAATTTTCCATCAGACATAATCCGCTCAGTGTGAGATCGGCATTAGTCTTTAGCCCTTTAATCGGCGGTGCCGCATATATTCGAGTTTTCTTTTTTATTAGCACATTAAGTACCACTTTTTAAAAACATGTTAAAGATAAAATGTGACATCAATCAGCAATATTTGAAAACAGTTGACCTCCATTTTGTCAAATCTGAATAATTTTCACTCACTTGAAGTGGGTGAAAATTCACATCGAATAATTTGGCGGTTAAAGGGTTTATTAATGGATGTTCCGTTTCCGCGTTTGGTCGCGCTTTTCCGCGATGAATGGGCTACCAGCCTCTTGCCACCCATGTATCGAAAACTAATGTTAATGTATCTTACATGAGCTTGCAAATATTCCATTTGAACTATCGATCCAAAGATCCTGGTCACCAGACCTATGAATGAACCAGCTGTCATAATAATAGTGGTCAGTCCTATTATATATTTCAATTAAAAAAAATACATTTCGTGTTGATTCATGACGATGTTTTAGTAAAATTCGCCTGATTTAAATGTGATTGGAAGATGAAAACAAAATCTTAATCTTAATAGCAATTTATTCATATTGGATAATTACGTTTTAATTTTAATTTAAAAAACCCATCTCATTATTTGCCAGAGAAAGAAGAAGTCGTTTGGATTTCACATGATGAGGAGATTTAATGCAACCATACAAAGGACTACCCAGGCACAATCACGCCCGAGGAAGCGGACTCATGGAGACATGCATAAGCCTACTACACATAGAACATGATATTCCTTATATTTCGCCAGTCATTACATATTCATTTTATCACATTATGACTTAACGGAAATTTATGTTTTAAGTGAGACATATTAATCTTAACCATTATAACGAGTAAAAATAATTATAACGTAAAGACTAACTATACATGTACTTTGCATTGATAGGAAGAAGACTGTTTGATATACTTTAACTACAAGTAGTCTGGTCAAAAATAGGCCTGACTGAGATGAGAAAAGTTTCGGACAAAAGCTTTTTTGAGTGCATTTGGGTACATAATGACTTTGAGGTTATAGAAAAAAAGTCATCAAATTCTATGGTGGGATAAGGTCACAAATAGGTCAAATCCAAAATGGCCGCCATCAGGGTCATTTGTTAAAAAATATAGATGTACGGGAATATAAAAAAAACTGTACACCTAATTCTAGGGCTGAGAGAGTGAAAAAAATCAATTTTATTATGGCATAGTATAATGCAGGCCATATTTGACCTTGCTTTGACCTTGATATTTGAATTTGATTTCACAAATAACATGGAATATACATGCATAAACTGGATTATTCACCTTACAAAGTCATATGGAGAGGATGTATTACACTTGATGCTAGTGTTAAGTGAAATAAAGTGAAAAATATATTTTTGCTTATGATACATCCTAGGTTAATGCGGCAATCTTGAATTTGACCTTGCTCTGACATTAGCCCGCCATAAATTTTGGTAAACTTTTTCCTGGCCTAAGAAGTTGATATAGATACTTTATAGAGAAAAAAAATTTGTCCTCAACTTCTCCTATCTACAAGGGTATGAGAGGCCTAAAGTATAACCAACGGAGCTTTTTTATTCTAGACTAAAGTTATTAAACACATGGTGAATGCATTCTATTGTTGTGATATTTACATATTTTTATACTTACCGCCGGTACATTGTTTTAATCCTTGCCTGTAAACAAAACCTCTTCACTTTACGAACAATATGGTTGATTATACATCAGGGGATGTTTTCTATAGAACAGGCCCGTTATATAGAAAACATTCCCTGATGCCCCTATGTGTTCTAGTTGCCCATTTTGCGACGTTGACCCAACATTCACCTGACAGTGGCGCACTCAAAAACTCAGGCACAGGTTGGACAGGGGTCCTGATGTAGTTACGCCGATTGCCTGTCGCACCGAGATCACCGGTCTCTCAGTCTGGTTAAAAAAAGTTTCTTCCCTGTCCACTAGTACTGTAAAGATTCAGTATGTGAAACCTCTGTGTCCTAGAGGTAGCGTGGACGACCTCAGACCGCCAGGGCCCAAATTCATTCATTCGGATCACATGTTAAAGGGACTAGCCCAGGTCTAAAATCATCAAAAAATCGGTGATTTTATTTTGGCTTCTTAATATGACCATATGATGTAAACATGTCCATAGACTAGAACTGCAAAATTTTATAATTTTTGTACTGCGCATTCACCAGTTAGGCTAGATATAAAAGACGAACTTCCTGATTTCTAATTATTGACAACCATGTCAAAAATAAGAAATACGGAAATGTCGTCTCTATATCTAGCCTAACTGGTGAATGCGACGCACAAAAATTTAAAACTTTTGCAGTTCTAGTCTATTGACATGTTTACATCATATGGTCATATTAAGAAGCCAAAATAAAATCACCGATTTTTGATGATTTTAGACCTGGGCTAGTCCCTTTAATATCAAATAACTGGTGAACAGTCAAATTCATATATTTTTTCTTTCATATTTAGAAAAAAAAAGTTTTTTTACCAAGAATGCCAGCTATCATGACTTGTATTAACTTAGTGTATGACATTAAAAAGTTTCCAAAAATGACGACCATATTCCCGATATCTAACGGTAAAGACACAATTCATGAAGTATAATTATTACGACAAGAAAAGTGGAAATATAATTTCTTTTCTATATTTGTATACATATTTATATATGATTGATAATAGCTTTTCTTACATAACGTTTTTGCAAAAATGTTACAGATTTGTTTTTACCATTATTGAAAAAAAACCTGAAAATATATAATAATGTTTAGTACATTTTCTCAATCGACACTTCTTGTGTGTTCAGAGACGAAATATCTTTTTCTGGTTGTTTTAGAACAAAACCTCTTCCAGCTTTCCTTATTCGTTGTGCCAAATAAAAACCCCAGCTGTGCCTTCGACCCTGAAAAAAAATGAGTCAATTTTATTTGCATGTGTTTGGTTATGTCATTTACTTTACTAAATAGTCATTTTGTGTGAGCTACCTTTATAGGCTACTATAGAAATATGGTTTAATGGAAAAAGAACTAACATCATGCTTGGCCTGTGATATATCATGGAAGGCGGCGATAATAAACTCTGCCAGAAGAGCCAAGGCAGACAGTACCAAAAACCCGGTCCCGATTACGAAAATGCCAGACATTTCAAATAAACCAAACTGATGTCTCTTATGGGAAGTATGATCAACTACAAAAAATGCGTCAACAGATTTGTACATTTCATTTGATATACAGTAGGCTACCTGATAGTCTTAGCTACCACATAGACACATCCTAATCATATCTGTGCCACCATGCATCATTGAAACTAAAAAATGAATTTAACTCGCTAATTACGATTATAGACATTTCCTTTTTATTATCCTTTAGGACTAATAACAAAAACAAAATGTGTGCTTAAACATCAGGATTTGCAAAGGGTAGACCTCAAATTAAAGAAATATAAGTAATTTTCACTCACTTGAAGTTGTGGGTCGCGGTAGCGAGACACAACAAGTGGCTGAATATTTTAATAAATTAACTTAGCAGCGTAAGGGTTAGTAATTCTTTACTCACTTAAATTTGTGGATCTCAACTCCATTTTAAGAGGGTGACAATGACAATAATATAATTTGGCTTGAATGTATTGAGGGTGGGTTAGCAGGTTAGTAACGGCAAATAAATATAACTTACAAGCATTGTGATCGGGACACATGTTGACGACCCACTTGTCCACCACGGAGTCTATGTATCCAGTATCACGCAATGTCATAATGGCTTTGTTCAGAAGCGGAGTGTATGGCGAGTTTTTTCTCAATGCAAATGAATATCCCATGGGGTTGAACGAGTCTGGCAAGGTGCGCATGTCGCAAGGAATTTTCTGTTTTTCGATATCGACAATGATTGAGTCGTAGATGAGGGCATAATTTTCTGTCAACGGTGACAATAAATATTCAGCACAGATAGACGGTGAACATTGCAATGTAAATCTAAAAGATAGTAACTGTTTACGTGAGCAGTTACTTTCGCATTACAGTGCACGGCAGAAAACAAGAACACAATTAATATGCATGCATTTGAGTCTAAGTACCGAATGACCGCTCTAATTCTTGATATTCAAAACAAATTACTGGAGAAAAAATATCTGGTGTCAAAAATTGCAACTTGAAATGACTAAAAATACACAAGACTCTGGCATTATCAATTGCGTGATTGATGCGGTATATATAAACACATAGGCTTACCCATCCTCCTGGCAGCAAGTCTTGACACAGCGAGGCCGTCAGGCCAAGCCTTGCTGAATTAGCCATACCATCCACCTATTGGGGTAGGGAGGGAGATTTAGATATTGAATATTCATTAGTTTTTCAAAAAATGTCTTTTCAATGTTGGCCCGCTGTCTGCGACGTTGGCTCACCATTTATTCAACCCTCATGCACGTTGCGGTGAGATGTGGTGGTCTGTGTCTGAGACGTTTCCGGTGAGCTACTTGGCCAGCAGACATGTGTTGTTTAATGTAGGGCCGGTGTCGTAGACAGTGGCCCCACATTAAAACAACACTCATGCCAGAGGTCAAACAGAAAAAATATTTTTTGAAAGTCCCCACTCCAATAGGCGGATTCAACCCTGTTTCAGCAAGGTCGGTCTACGACCTCAGGAATAGCCAGCCTTGCAGAGGAAGATGAGGCTTACCCAGTAGAACATTTACATAACATTTATACAATGTCGGTAGACGTTGGGCCGACGTTGTACAAATGTTATACAAATGTTTTGTGTTTACTGGGTAGAGACCAACAAAATAATTCAATGTGAAAGAAGTAATGTGGACAGAAGTAAAAAAATAGCATTTCTTGGTTTCACACACTTATTGGCCCTTATTGAAACTCAAAATATTGTATAGATCTGTAATTTATTTATTGATTGAATTTGGATATTACGCGAAAGCTCAAAACCTAAAAAATTGAAGTATTTAAAAATAACGTAGGTTTATTTTAACTCAGATTCGTACATAACTGTTACAAAACTCAAACTTTTAGAAGCATATTCAGTCTGCCCTTGAAGGCTAGGTTTCGTTTGGTCTATATCAGTTACTAGCTGAGTGAACAGCTTAAAAACAAGTATAGGCCTACCCCATATAGACGACCATGGGCTACTAACACCCTACGTGCACCTCCAGACATCTTACTCACACCAAATAATGTGTGTGCTTTGATATGTTCAAAACATGTTAACAGCAACAAAAATAGGGACACATTTGATATTTTGACCGCTGATATGGGGGTACCCCAAAACCTGTCTAGAATTAGGTGGTAGAGTCACGTAAACTTATGTCGTTGCTGTTCTGGTTAACCAATCTACACATGCGATATACCATATAACAGATAATTAGTACCATTAAAATGATATATCACACACACCACTGCAGTCGAATATATAGCCATCTCTCCACATACGCTCAAAGATGATTTTTATTATAAAGAAATCAAAATGAACAACAAAACAAACTAGTGAACATGGTCAAAGTAAACGACATAATAAAACAACATAATATCTGTATCTGTTTTTTGAACCTAGTGTTATTTATATTTATAAATGTCATACATATTTTTATTGTAAACATATTGCGGCCTTTCATGAAAATGTGTTTATTTACATCGGGCTGAAATCTGAAACATTGAACTTTGCTCGGTATCTTAGTGTGTAATTCTTTATCCGCTTGTTTTCACATAATTTGGGTACTATGCTGAACTCGACTCTGTCGGATAACATTCTTTATTTGGTGGCATACACCTTCAAATTAGCAAAACGCAAAATGGCCGCTCAAATATAACGAAAATCCGTTTTTTCTATGGTTTGTCTCACATGAAAGCACAATTTATAATTTCTGCAAGATTTTTATTTAATGATTTTCTTTGGAAAGGAAAGACCTTTATTTGATATGCTGCCGATAATCTGACTTATTGTAGCAACTTAGTGGACTAGGAATAAACGTTACTGACGTGTAAAGTTAAAAGAAAAAATTCAAAATGACCGCGACATGAACGAAAAACAAAATGAAAAAAAAATCAAAATGGCCGATTTATTGCGATTTTTCACTTTTTCCGTCAATAATTTGACCTTGTGGGCGTGATAACTTGAAAAGTTTTCCATGTATCCTGCTCAAATTTGTTATGCATGTTACTAATAAACAGTTTTTGGACAAGTTCAATGGCGGCTGGAAAAAAATCAAAATGGCAGATTTATTGTGTTTTTGGCATTATACGTCAATAATTTGACCTTGGGGGAGTGATAACTTCAAGTTCAATAATGGCGGCGGGCTATTGTCGAGTGCGCTCTTGTTGGTTTGTCGCACGGGAATGATCAAATTATAGTTTTTGCATGACTTTGGGGGCCGAAACAGATTTCTGATATTTATTTTTCATCGTTGGACCTATATTTTATTATAAAATCCAAGATGACCGTCATTTTACATATTTACAATTAAAATCATGACGTCATTCCAAACACTAAGCATATCAAAGCATGTTAGAATATGCTGTGCATAGACCTAGTTATAACCTAATCTATCGTATTACCTAGTCTATTTTTTTTAGATGCCCATAAAAAAAATTGTTAATTAAATTTTATTTGAGATACATAAAAACGTCTTTATTTTTGCGCTGGCGATAACCATGTTGGAATTGAATATAGGTCATTTCGATAGAAAAACACGAGACATAAATTTATCAACTCCAAATCATGCAGAAACCATAAGTTGTGCATTTATGTGCAACAAACATAAAGGTAAAGGTGCAGATTTATCGTCTGATATCAAGTCTGAAGACCTATCATCCGACATTTACATCTTACCCCTTGGTCACTGGACCTGTTCATTCGTGTGCCATTTCAACTCCACGGAGAGCATACAGTCATGCAGCCGTTTCGGCGCATTGAACTCATCGTACACATTGCCATCTCTGTCCTACCAGGTAGGCAGGTACTCATTTTCACCTGAGTCAAGTGAAGCATTTGAGGGTGAAGTGCCTTGCCCAAGGACACAACATCTCAACAATGTCCTAAGATTAAGAGGGGAGAAACATGATATTTCTCTGAAAATCCTGCACCAAGCGGGATTCGAAACCGCACGGCAGGCAGCGACATCGGCAGAGCGCCACGCTCTAACCATTGCGCCATGTCCCTTTCTGATTTAGAAAAAAGTGGTTAGCGGCCATTTTATGTTTTGCTAATTTGAAGTTGAATGCCACCACATATAGAATATTATCTGACGGATTCGACTTCATCACGCTTAAATTATGTGCTAAATACACACATTTCCAAAAAAGGCTGCGATACTTCCATTAAAAAAATATTCCATTTATAAATCTAAATACCACTCAGTTTTAAGCATAATATTATACACATCTGGGTTCAGAAAACATAGGTCAAATACAGATGCGGCCAATAACTATGTTTTATTAAGTCGTTTCCATTGACCATGCTGACTAGCTTGTTTGTTGCTGATTTTGATTATTTTGTAATCACAATTATGTTTCAACGTATGTGGAGAGATAACTATTCACTCCACTGCAACATGCAATATACCATAAGAACGGAAATTACATTGTTGTTATATGGTATATTGCATGTGTAGATTGGTCTCTATTTTTTTACTGTTAACATCGAATTTCATGCTTTGGACACATCAAGGATTAATAAAAGAAAGTGGAGATGGGGGTGCACGTGGGGTGGTAGCAGCCCACGGACTAATACCTTCTTTGCTTCTCGCTCTTTGTATTCCCTCTCCAAGAGTGTCTACCAATCCGTCTTGATCCTGCATGAATTTGTACATTATCATGTACAGCTCATCGGAAGTTTCTTTGAAAAACGACTCCAGTCCGGTGTTTTTGACCGTGCCGTATTTCATATCGCTTGCCAACAAGTCTTCCATGTTGTTTATATCTGAACACACATTTAAAACCGCCATGATCCAGACGATGGTAGTTGAGAATAATATAGCTATTATGAATGAATGAATGAACGAATGGATGAAATCTTATATAGTGCATGTATCCAGCCGGAGGCTGTTCAGAGCGCTGATCATCGAGAGTAACTTAGCAAGGCCCGTTATCATCATGATCATTCAAATTTCAACTCAGTCTCCTGGAGATATACAGCTGAGCTGCCATTGAGGCGCATCAAGCTATTTTTCTTTCCAAGCAAATTCGACTTATGTGCCAAGTACTCACACATTTTGGATTTTCTGGGGTCTCATTAAGGTTCTTTTACGTCCAGCTCTAGGTCAGTCAGACGAGCCATCTGATTTACGTGGTTCTCTGAGCCCCACGACACGACATCGCTGCACGCATGTCCTAGTGTATACAGCACCTGGTAGTCACAGGCGGTCACCCATCCAATTATGGACCGGGCCCGGCGTTGCTTAACTTCAGTGATCGAGCAGACACCGACGAGCTAACGCCGTATTCCGTATATAATTTGTATAGACTTAAGCTAGTTCGACAATTTTATCAAACCTGCATAAAATGCGTTGATCTTACAAGACAGTGATCATCGACCCAATGCTAATTCAATGTTGGCCCATCGTCCACGACGCTGGCCCAACATTGAACCAGCATTGTGTCGATGACTCGTGTTTGATGGGATAACACTAGCTTGTGTAAGGAAGGCAACGTGTTGATCTGAGAGCCGACTTGGACAGTTTGAGCGATCTGCCTCTGGACCTAAAGATACACTGATATGGCTCAAGAAGGGTCTCAAATTAAGATACTGTACGGCCACGCACCACACTATTACTATTATTATTACTACAATATAGCTTCTAACCCTTCTCCTGCTGTGACCGTATACACACGGGGTGAAGCTAGTTTTAAACCGAATAAAATGCTACTGAAATTGATAAATAGTTTGTGATAGATGTGCAGTTAATCATCGTCATTTGAAGCTGGAAATTGCGTTAGCAATTCCAGCTTCAAATGAATGAAAAATAGAAGCAAACAATTCAGCAACAGAAGGGTTAATTAGGAGACTGACATTCACCATACACATAGTATGACTGAAATTACAGGGCTGCTAACCATATTATGTCCTGCACCCGTGTGCGAATTTGCGACAGAGCCTTATATATTGATACATCATATACGTTACCTGTTTTGATCTTTTTAACGGAGAAGAATGCACATAGATTTGCGGTATACACCGCTATTATCACCAGAGCTGTCACTCCCCAAAACATTTTGAGAATTCTTGCACTAAATGCGTATGACATGGATGGATCAGCCTAAACAGAGAATGTTTAATGTCAGAATACAGTTATGATATGACTTTCGTAGGTAGTAAATTACATTCTATGATATATATATAATATTTTTAATTATGTTTGTTTGTTTGTTTGTTTGTTTGTTTGTTTGTTTGTTTGTTTGTTTGTTTGTTTGTTTGTTTGTTTGTTTGTTTGTTTGTTTGTTTGTTTGTTTGTTTGTTTGTTTGTTTGTTTGTTTGTTTGTTTGTTTGTTTGTTACTGATATCGCTTGAATAACTCACCTGCTTAAACACCGTTGCTATTGAGAGCCACATCCCTCTCTGATCTACATTCTGGTTCAGTAAACTATCATCCATTTTGTCTGTTCTTTGATAATATCTGCCTCTGAATCCATAAGGACTAAGAAAGCTCAAGGTTTTAAACAATATCCCAAGTAAAATGATAAAAGCTATCAACCAGCACCATAATGCAGTATCGAACGGTGCCATTGTCGCAAAAAAACGCACTGAAGATTTCCCTTCTAAAAGCAGGAACTTTGTGTCCACTTCTAGATAGGTTGTTGTCATGTCCACATATCTTGCTCTCTCGTGTGTTAGCATTAAGTTCGCCACTGCCAAATCCGCCTTCTACAATAACAACGGAACTTTGGTAAATTCGCCATAGCCTGGTATTTATCAAATATAATATATATACATGTAATTGCCATTTCTGGATAATATTTCATATCCAACTTGAATAGAAATAATTATGTATACGTTCAATCAGCACTGGATATGTTTAGATTGCAGATAGGTGTCTACTGTGGAAATTTAAGACGTTGGCTGAACGTTGGCGCAGCTAATAATACGATGTTCTACCAACATTGATCCAGCTATCGCTTCTGTTTATGAATGGCTAATAGCCTGGCTAATAGGTAGCTATAGTGAGAAGTTTGCAACGGTTTTCACATAGAAAGATGGGAGTTGTCATTGTTGACGAAGAAATTTATTTTAAAATCGTGATAATTATATTTTAACATAATGAATGAGAAGGAAAACAAATACTTGAGCCAATATATCTTTGATCAATCCGTCCCACTCCAATGTTTCTTTGTCAAAAACTCCATAGTTATTATCACTTGTGGTGTGAAGCTCATATGTGAATTTCAGGTCCTTCGCCAATTTCTGTAATATATCTACACAAATGCCAATATACTTAGCTTTTTGAGCGGCTGATTCCTTAGAGAGCATCACGAATGGGATTTCCTTGATATGAAAATAAGAAAACAATATCACACTCGAGAATAGCCCGCAGCCGAAGTATGATATTAGCGCTGTAATTTCAATTAAGCGAAATAATCGAAGGATATGTAACAATGATGTGTTCTACTTTTTTCGTAAAATTTTAGTCCAATATATTATCATTTATTATAAAAAAAAGAATAACGGAAATGTACTCTTTAAGTGGGTTGGACAGATTTTTACTCTGTGACGTCACATAGGCCTATTGTAGTAACAATATCCACCCAGTATTAGCCCAAACAGCCAAAGAGATCTGCGGCGCTATCCCAGCATTGAAGCAGTAGTGGGTCAACGACTCGTGCTTGCATAATTGTACATTCACTAGTTTAAATTTCTATAATGGGCCTGCATGGGAACCAAGTCAGTGTGTGACGCCAGCTAGGAGCTGGTGAGAGTGAAGGGTCAGAATTTGTAGTAATGTATTGGCATTCCGGGGCGCTCGCACGGCCATTGTGTTGACTGGATATAAAAATGAGCAAAACAACAAAAGCACAATCATGTACAAAAACCGGTCAGGCATGCGTCACCTCATGACGTCAAAAAAACAATATCCACCCATGATTTTCGGATTTGGCAAAATCGATCCAAGTGGACCAAAATGTACATAATCCGATCAACTATATAAGTAGGCCTACTGCGGTCAATTTAAACTTTATTTATTTAAAATAGAATGTTATGCCTCTGTCTCGATGACGCGATCCCCAGCTTCGGGTGAGTTGAAATGATTCAAACTCGGAGGTTATTTATTACTAATCGCAAAATTGTGAGTGTCATTCTATGAAAAAAATTATTGTTTTAAGTTATATTACGATTAGAGTCGTGATTGGCTATCAAATGGTTAAAATTTACCATAGCTGTGGTCACGTTGAGGAAAACACCTTCCATTGAATTGACGTCATGGTGGGGAACATGTGAAGCCTGGCCAGGAAATACACCTTTTCGAAATATGTTTAAACTTCCGTCACTTTGAACTGTCCCAATCTATAAAAAATATTATAAATGCTTACAGTATAACTTAGGTTAGATTGTATTTTTTTTAAAAAAATGCATGTGCACAATTTTAAGTGATAAAAAACGTCTAAATTATTCGATATACTATGCTATGTACATAATTTTATACATAACTTCACCTACATAACACAGCAAACACAAAAAATGAATAACATTTGTACAACATCGGCCAACCGTCTTCGACGTTGATCCAACATTATACAAATGTTATACAAATGTTTTGTGTTTGCTGGGTTGAAAAAATAAATATAAAACAAAATATATACAAAGAGCTAATGAACCTTTATCCAGCCATTTTTCTGCAGGTTGACCACATCATACAATTGATACCACGGATCACCTTCTGTGGTAAAATTGAGAACATTAGACATTCCGGCACCCTGCACCTGGAGAAATACAAGAAACGTCTATACCTGAATTTTTATAACCACAAAATTATGGTCAGTAAAACACATTAAAGGTCTATTCAACTGTTAAAACTTGCAGGGCATGGGTTCCACAGAATGCAATAGTGCCTGTGGGTAGGCTTAGGCCTTATATCATAATAATACTTAAATATGCGTTTCATACCCACAGCACTGCCGCATTTAGAGCAAGTTCCAAAATCATAGCATGTCCTTATATACTTGAGCTACATCTATGAGCTAATAATCCCACTAAAGCTCAAAAATCTTTGACCTGGCTCTTTAGCTGGGCGTCAGGTTTGCATACTAACTGACTTTATTACTGTGGGGATTGCGAAACAGTTGACCCCGCGAATGTGTATTGAGAGTACAGCCCATTCACACTCTGCCAATGTTGGGGCAGCGTCGCAGACGTTGGTCTAAAATTAAAACAGCATTGGGTCAATGTCTCGTTTGGAAGTATATTGTAATCAGTTTAGTTGCTGATATTAATGCCGTCACCCTGTACTCTATAGTCTACTGTGGGCCTACACCCATATACTCTATAGGCTACTGCAGTGTAGGCCTACACGTGACCGTACCACGCATGCTCGTTTCGCAGTTGAATTGTTCTTTAAACTTAAAAAACAAAATCTGTATAATTGAACTTGTAAAAGCCCCTTTCGCTACCCTTCGCGTTGACTCCAACAAACTTTAATCAAGGCCTTTGCCATGGCTGCTCCGACCGGTGACGGTTTTGGTCGGTTAAATCTGCGGCCTGTCACGCCGAAGCTTGCGAGTTTGTTGAACTTGATAGTTTGGGGAAAAATGCCATCGTGCTCAATTTACGTTCTCAGAGTCCTGCCCGGTCAGCAGGGGTGGAAAAATGAAGTTAAAACATGGTTGATTCTTCTTTCTCTCTTTATTCATGATGTTCCAAACAGTGTCAGATTGCAGAATGCTACTTGAGCCAGAGAGTGACGACCTGGCCCTATAGGACGGAAAAAGTGCGAGGTGGACTTAAACGTCCGTTCCCGCTGAGCAGTCGAATTAGAATGGCAGATAGTGGCAAGATTTTCCGCGTGGAGCGGCTAGGTGGAACAGTAAAAACTCGTCAGCTTCTGATTCCGTCCAGCCCGAAATCAGCCAAAACGAATTCGTTCTGCAGTTGCCGTCGCCACAAGTTCGTCCCCAGCTCTGATATTCCGGTTCCAAAGAAACGAAATGTATTCCCCGTCTACCAGTAAAGATTTATAAGTATTGTTGGGGGGCGTAGTGACCTAGATGTAGCGTGCTCGCCCCTAGACCGCCAGGACTCGAATTTCGAATTATGTATCTGGAGTAGTAGAGTAGTCATCTGACTCATCTCGCCAAAGGCATAGCCAGGAAGTCCTCATGGCCCTCAGGTGCTCAAATTCAAAATACTAATAAGTGTACATTGCAGCCTATATCATGTATATGGTAGGCTACTTTGCACTATAAAACCTCACAAAAGCTTTTAAAAATATATTACATAGCTATGAATTCCTGGTTTTTTCTCGTGGTGACACTGCTACAAAGTGAAGGACGCAACATGTTAAGTCACATTCACTCACTCACCTTGGACATATAATCAAATAAAAGAGCTCCTTTATCCCATGGTGTGATGTCACTAGAAATGCAGGACTTGTTCACCAAAGTCGTTGCTTCCAGACTGTGTCCATCTTTTAGCATGGCGTCGATACCGTAAGCTGCCACAAACAGGGAGTCTACAGTACGTAGTATAAACGTCTGCAATGCATACCAAAGAAATAGTATTAATTAGGCTGAAAAGACCAGGCCTAAAAAATAATACAATACACATAAATTAACGCCCAATGACAATTATAAATTGATTTTGAAAACACAAAATGCATTCCAAATGCACACTATTATTGTAGTATTAAAATAATTATATTCGCTATTAAAAACGCAGCTATTAAAAACAGCATAGACCCACGCCCAATAACTATTTAAGTGCACGAGTGTTAAAGCGGCTCCTTGGGATTACATTCAGTTTTCGTTTTTAATTTGGGTGATGAAGTAGTGTATCCCACAGACCATGATTTTATTTTTTTCAGAGTTTTTAGGTTTTTTCAAATATTACTTATCAACATTTATAAGAATCCGAGAATAACCTAAGCATACAGTGTATTGACCTAATGTTAGCACAGCATTGGGCCACAAGTTGGTGCCGCCGGCCCAGCGTTGAGCAGACCATCGGTGCTGTGGGGGGACCCCCAATCATCGCGGTTCCTGGACCAATTAAGGGCGGCAGCTATTGATGAAACCAGGTGGTTGCTTTGATCATGTCATCTGAGATGGTGGGTATCTATCTGGGGCGGTATTGTTCACCTGACAAAATACCTCTAGGAAATTGAAACTAGTTTAGTTGTTTTCATTGGTTTTTTTTTTTTTTAAATGTTTTTTCTACTTTATTCAGGATCAGTCGGCTATATATATATAGCTTCATATCAAGTAAATTTGCAAAATTTGCAAAACTGACTATTTTCATCCCAAGGAGTTCCTTTAACTTCCGAATAATGAAAGGGATATTAAATTAAAGGTAATTAATATGAAAAGAAATGCTGACAAGAACGCATAAACGTTTCTGGTATATATCGTCCCATCGAAGTGTCCTATTTGCCACTCATTTAAGGACACAGTCATCAGTTCCGACAGGAACATAAACTATATTATGTTCTTACATTGAGAGATATCTCAGTTGATCTGGCGTGTGCAAAGTCAATTATCTTCTGATAGAGTCGCCCAGCACTACTTGATGGTTTAGTTCCAATCAAACCTTGTAGAGACGATGGAACTGTCTTGCTGCATTTGGTGGCATATTGCGATGCTGACTGACAAATCATAGCAATATATTATTCATGTTAATATTATTAATGAACTATTTGAAGTACGATGTGCTGTGGGCAGTTCCGTTATAACAAGGATAATATTTTCAAATTACAATTTATAAGCATTTAAAAATTATCGGATATTTATGTTTCTCTCAGCAATGCCATGATCCCACGACTTCATCAATTTTTTTTAATATGAAAAGTGTTTGCAATCAGAAAGATTTTGAAATATATTGATTCTATTGTCAAATTATAACAACAATTGATCATTTTTTACTAATTTTTAAACTTAAATACAAAATAATACATTCCATTGAAATAAATGATATAATGCGATCTCCCTTTATTTTGTAATGGGAACTGCAGCAATAATTCACAGCTGTAAAAGGTAAAATGAGCAGAATAATGCTAGCAGTATACCCACTGTATAATTTTTTTTGATTGGACTTAAATCGGACCCCGTAACTCCATCGGTCACAACCCATATCCAGCCTTCTTGCATCATCTCGAGTTCCCCTGCCTGCCGAATAATCCCCCAAGCGTACTGCGAGATACAGTTAAGTAGAATGACCCTTGCTCCTGAAAAAAATATTCATTTTAACTATATATAAGCCACAATCAATTATACAAAACTAAATTTAAATACATTGCATGGTTTTTAAACGTTTCAAAGAAAGGGGGCGGGGGCCCTAGGGTAGTGGTTAGCACCGCTGCCTTTCACGGTCTCGACGTTTTGAAAGAAACAAAAATGTTTCTTCCCCATCCACGTGTGAAAGACAGTATTGTGGGGAGCCTCCGTGACCGAGAGGTAGCGTGCTCGGCCTCAGACCTCCAGGGCTCGAATTTCGAATCCTGTGTCTGGAGGACAGTGTCATCTCAATCATCTCACCATCCTCAAAAGGTTCTCATGGCCCAATTTAGCCTATATGTGCACAAAGGTGGATTAAAACCTGATTCATTTCATTTTTAAAAGAAAGGACGTAGAGGATAGGCAAATGATTTAGCCTAGTAGGTTACATTTTCGTGATTGATGTAGAATGACTCACCCATAAGAAACCACAGATACAGCAGATTGCGAAAGCAAAATAGAGATATTTATTAAAGTTTACACAGACTAAAACGCCATTTCAATGATCAAAAAGACACATTAAGATGCTAGAATAAAGTACAATAATAGCCAATGGTGTAAAATGTATATTATATAATATACACGTACAAATAGTCACTCGCGAGCATAAAACTGCCGATAATGTTGAAACTAATAAACTTTTTCTTGGTTCTTATAAAATAAATCAGTCTGGCCCATATACATGTATGCGTCTGAGGATGTCACACCCAAGAAAAACAAATTAGGTAACGAATCAGCAGCTAATGGTAATATGCCCAAGTAAACTACTAATGTCAATAATACAACCTCTCTAGGCTGTTGGGTCAGCATCGCATACTCGACAGATCTGACCCAACATTAAACCAATATACAGAATATAAGGACAATGTTTTTTTTGTTGGTCTGATCCTCCATAAGAATCTGAAGTAAATTGAACTCTTAATATTGAATTCTTCGGATCACCTGATTGCTTGATGGTTAGCAGAGCGTCTCTCACATCTACATCAGTGGGATTTCCAGTTGCTTCAAAAACCTCGTATGTGGTGATGGTCCATCTTCGCAGCAGAGCCTCACTCAGAAACGCGGACACTCCATCGCGTCCGTAGGACGAACTAGACACAAGAATGGCGAATTTGTCCCAGTTGTAATAATCAAATAGCTTCAATGTGGCCTCGTTCTGAATGCTGTCTGATGCGCTCATCTGAAGTGTAGAATAACGCAAGCGTTATCATGATATTTCGAGTACCCTACTTTCCGACCCTTGCGTGTTGGTAAACATGTTAAGACATATTTTAACTTCTTTTTGACAACAGAAAAAATGTTTTTTTCCAAATGTGGGAGTACACGTGTCCAACAAAGCACCCACGCGGTGGGGATATTTTCCATCATTTTCAGCAATACCAGAATAACTGATACAGTGATCTAGAAGTGATCCAGAAATGATCTAGAATCTAATGATCTAAACTTAATCCGGAAGATAGATAAATAGATTTGTTGGAAGATATATAAATAGCTTTATTGACAATTTGATATTAGAAATGAATATAACATCATATTACGATGTATTCATTACTCACACGTAACAAGTAGGGATAATCTTCATGGCGACTTGACAGGAAGGGATTGGTAGCCGACGGTGCAATCTGTGGTACGTGCAGGCCACTACAAACCGGATGTGTGGCCATTACTGTGTTACTGGTGGCCGGACCAATCACGACACTTGCCCCAGATTGTAGAAGATCGCATACTGGAAAACGAGATTGTTACTTACATTATTTAAAAATGTTGTTGAAGTATAGGCATATTGTATCTGATCTGATTATCATCGGCTATCCGTTGTCGCTTGATGCTTATTATAATATTCAAACTACATATACATGTACATATATTGAGCTCCACCTCCATAGGGGTGTCATAATACTAGAGATGGGCACATAACCAAAGCTTTTTATACCGACATAACTTTTTAAATAACATTTGTACATAGATGGCAGAAGCTTATTATAATGTATTTTTTTCAAATACACGTACATTATTGTGTATCCGGTGTGATTTTTTTTATTGAATTATTCCCTGGAACAAGTCACTTCTAATGAAATGCTGTACATAATATGTTGCTTACCTTTTGTAAACTATTGTAATAATCAATAAAATAATTTTTGCACAGAGTAAAATTTGAGGACACCATCCTTAACATGTTTATTATTATTCACATGAACACGTAACGTTCAAATACATAAACCTAATATATTTACAATATGAGAAAACATCTCTAAATAAAGGTACTATGGGCTGTTTTTATTTAAGTCTGTTTAATAAATTTAAAAATTTGGAAACTCCGTTCATAGAGTTTAACTAATTAAAGCAACTCAGTATGATGACATAAATTTTAGTTTTTAAATTGTGATGAAGTAGTGTATCCCACAGATAATTATTTCATTTTTTCAATCTTTTCAGATTTTTCAAAACATTTCTGAATATATATAACAATTATTATAACAATTATTTTAACAATTATTAGAAGCCATAAATAACCTAACATAACGTGTATTGAACAAAATGATGGTTGAATGCTACCACAGCATTGGGCCACAAGTTGATGCCGTCGGCCCAGCGTTGAGCAGACCATCGGTTCTGTGTGCCCCCCCCCCACTCATCGCGTTCCCAGACCAATTAAGCGCGGCAGCTATTGATGCAACAAGGTGGTTGCTTTGATCACGCCGTCTGAGATGGTGGGTATCTGGGGCAATTTTGTTTACATGAAAATATATATGTTTCGGAAATAAAACCAGATTAATCGTAATTGGAAATTCTTATCATGAATAGTTCCTTTAAAGAACAAATAATCACCCTGAATCACGACAGAGACTTGATTACATTATTTTTTTTCTGTTCATGAGGCAGGGGCCGTGTTTAACACCCAGCTATGTAGTGTGTGGGACATGCCCATCAAACATTTTAACAAAATACCTGATCACTAACACAAACGTCTACATGCAACCCAGTATTGGGCTAATATTTGACCTTCCTTCTGGGCTCTCTGAACAAAATTTTGGATTTCGCTTGGACATTTTAGTGTGTGGGACATGCCCATCAAACATTTTAACAAAATACTTGATCACTAACACAAACGTCTACATGCAACCCAGTATTGGGCTAATATTTGACCTTCCTTCTGGGCTCTCTGAACAAAATTTTGGATTTCGCTTGGACATTTTTGAGTTCCTATATTTTTATAATTTACATTAAAATTATGAATAATAAGCGACAGTAGTAGTCTAACATAATTCAGGGGCCTATATAAAAGTTAAGCCAGGATAGCGCATTCGTAGCGTGGTTGACTTTGAAACTGGGTTACCGGGTTCGGATCCTGATTAGCGCCGCATTATAAAAAGTGTACAAATAAATAAATAAATAAAATGACCAATATGTCAAAGCTGACATGTTAAAGGTCATTAAAATCTTGTTTATACAGTTTACTTTTAAATTGACATAATTTTCAGCCCGCGTATAATAGTTTAAAAAAACATCGCTTTGACTCACCGACATGTATACTTTCATACTCGTCGATCTGACTATCCTGGTAACTGTACACCATCTCTAGCTGTGTGTGAGGAAGTAGATCTGGATCCTGGTTTATGTAGTCAGCTACTACTGACAGAGCTGTTAATCTGTCTGTGCCACGTGGATCATTTCCTATCGCCGCTCCTGGAAATATAACCAACCATATGGGCAAAGCCCGCCACTTCAAGACTTTTCCACAAGCTACATATTAAAAAATCAACTTCTCACTAGACCACTTTTTGCAACTTTATTTTAAAATATAGAAAATATTTTTTCTTGTCCTAAAAAATTGAGATACCAAGTATAAAACATCAATTTTAATCATTTTTTAAATGAACAATTAAAAGCACCAAAAACATACACAGAATACGTTACATTTCTTATAGTTTAAACATTTCCCCAAATATCTGATGTGTATTGGGCATTTTTGTACAAATACTATACAAAATAAAAACATGCACAATTAAATATAATAATGTAATTTCAATGTTTCTAAGTTTCAATGGCCTCGATACATTGCAGTATACGAGATATAAAGGTTTTTCAAAATAGTAGTGTATTTTTATTTTAGTTTTTTCCTGATAAGAACAGTAGTGTGTACATGTTCAATACCCATTCAATATTGTTTAAAATAAGCCTAGGCAATACAATAAAATGTGTGTGTCATTGTCACCAGATTTATTGTATCTACTATTTCACTATACTTCACCAGGCACAAAATCATTATCAGAATTAAAAGTAACGTATTCTGTATTTGTGTGTATAATGGACGTTATTACACACTGCCACATTGAATAATCGAGGAGTTTTTTGTCTAAGCACATTTTTGATTATTCCTATAACGATATATATTAAGTTTCTGTCATTTCGTGCCTGTAGATTAATATTTCCAACAAAAATGCAAAATACGTTACCAAAATACGTTACATAACTAACATAATTCATGTTATGATAAAGTAATGATACTAAATGTCACTATATCCAGTAAATAGTTGTATCATACAAAATGTGAGTATTTTGTACTTTTGCTACGAAACAGAATGCACTATTACAGCATTGTTTAGTGAAAAGCAAAATACGTTACCAAAATACGTTACAAAATGTAACGTATTTTGTGTAACGTATTATGTATTTTTTTTCTTCTTGCACAATTGTAAAGCTGGGTTTAGTGGCCAGGCTAAATTTTTACTTGCTGCGTGAAGACATACCTAGTGACTAACTAAAGGGCCATTTGTTGTTAAGTGTGCATATCACTATATCTTCAGAGTCCATGTAACGTATTTTGTTTTCTTAAAAAATAAATAGCGTCTGCTTGTTTTTATTGATTATTGCAAGAGCAGCACTGTTAGTATCACATAATTTGTTTATGTCTTATTACATACCAACCTTATATTACATATTCATCACACAGCATGGGACTTTAGTTGATCTTAGAATTGTTGGCAGATAAAAACAACTAACTAACTCAAATGTAACGTATTCTGTTATTTTGTGGCGACATGAACATTAACTCAATTTTTCAAGCGACAATGTACTACTTTTGGGAATTTTTGGTTTTAATACAATCACTACTATATGTTCCTCAAATTCAAACAATGTATCTTCCAAAAACTGCACCCACTCACGAACAGTGACCTGTCTAAGACAACAAATTAAGCTGGCGACATGCCAAAAATGTCATTTTTATGGCATTCCAGTGGTCAAAAGCACAATTTTTCTTGTCTAGGCTATAGATAACTATACATTTTCTGAAAGTCTACGCATGAATTCAATGATAAAACTGGTTAAACATAAGTGGAGGTCATTGCAAACGAGAACACTGCTGGGGTCACATGATTCTTGAAGTCGCGGGCTTTGCCCATATAACATAATATAAATAACATAATAGTTTAACTGTTTAAGTGTACCACACGTTGTAATAGGGTAGTAGAAAAAACATATTTTTTATACTTTTTCAGTCATTTTTTGTCGCGAATACAAAAAACACCTCAAATTCAAACAATTATTTTATTTTAGCGTTATCTAATCTGTTTTTAAAGGGACAGGCCCAGGCTAAAAGCATAAAATGTAAACATGTCCATAGATAGAACTGCAAAAGTTTTGAAAAAAATTTCTGCTGCGCATTCACCAGTTAGGCTAGATATAGAGGCGAAATTCCCGTATTTCTTATTTTTAACATGTTTGTCCGAAATTAGAAATCAATTTTGCCCAAATTTCGCACAATGGCATCCACGATATTCATATTCCTGAGATTCATACTTTTAATTATTTGGTATATGATACATCTTGTTAAAAATTGAGTTTGGGTACTCAATATATACTCGAATTTGTGATTGATTGCTGCAGCACTATAACCTAACTTACCAACGTAGACAGTTGACGTGGTTTGCGCCGTAATCACCAGAGTCCACAGCAGAAGTATTCCAAGCAGGTGTGTAGCGGGTTCTCCTATGGTCTTCATATTTTTTCAAACCACATTTGTGAAAGTGTCGTTAAGAGCGTGTTTCAATTGATAAATAACGTTGTAATTACATACCATACTAATTATTAATTACAAACTTGGGATGCAAACAGTTTTGTCAGCCGTGCGTCAGGCCATATTGTCAGTGGATCAAACGTTATCGATAAGTAAACACAGAATACAATTATGTCGGGCAAATACAGGTAGGCCCCAGAATAATTTACATAACTTTATACTATGGAAATAGGCCTAAGCTATACACCTTTGGTTTGTAGATGATTTGACCCCGCATATGACCTTATGATCACCTCCTTAAAATATTAACCCTTTCAGGCCTGACTTTACCATTGTCATCTTCATCCACTACAAGCCGCGAATTGCTCTCGCAATTCTCGACTTGTAGTGGATGAAGATGATTTGATGTGTTTTAAAAAATTAAGAAAATTGCCATATATTGGTAAACCAGTTTCATGGAAATTCTCGTTCTAAAACCCCTAGTTGTAGGAAAATTAAGTCTGTTTTCAGGGATGTAAAATGCTGCTTTAATGCATCGTGAGGGCTTAAAGGGTTAATATAGTTTAATTCAAAGGTAACTGAAAGCTGAAGGTTGCAAATATTGTGTAAATTACCCGCACGACACAAATCATTATCAGATCGGACTCTACATAGCTATGCATGCACAGGTATAAGCATCCTCACATGAGATAATATTTGGCACCGCATACCGATTTTCGTATGGACGCATGGCTATCTTACTTGATCTATCAGCCATTATATATGACTCTGTATCACTATTTTCAATACAAAAAAGGCCTACTTACATCGTACATGTTTTGCTTACTTTCGCATCTTCATAGTTACTCATTATAAATGTTATTATTATTTAGAATAATCGAATGGTTTCCCGCAGGTAAGAGCTATCCATTCTGTTGGGTTATAGATAAAAATAGCATGTTTTTGCGCATTCAAAAGGACACCTGTTAACAATGTGGAAGAGAGGTAGATGTGAGCGATGACCTCCATTTTGTCAAATCTGAAATTTTTTCACTCACTTGAAGTTGTGAATCGCGTTAGCGAGACACAACTTCAAGTGCGTGAAAATTCAAATTGAATAATTTGGCGGTTAAAGGGTTTTGTTTCAACTACATAATTAGGCCTAAATTGTTCTACGTTATATTAATTGGAGTGATTTTAATTTAGCACCAAAAGCATAGTATGCTATGCTAATTTATTTCAAAATAAGCTACTTTATAACGTTACAATAATTAGGTCCATTAATTATCAGCGATGATAAAAAATAACAACTAATCTACACTTTTCCAAGGCTGGACGAACTCCACAACTCATAAAGGCACACATAAATGTCGTATCTGTTTACTTGGAAAGTAAGCAAATGCTGCTTTTTGGTTTTATACGGCTCATTATTAACTACGGAACCCCTGTGAGATGATCATGGACATTTCTGAATAGTTCATGAATGTTGATGAACAAAAATCTATAAGCGTTCATCAGATGTTCATGAATATTCCTGAACAACAATTAATGGGACTGTTCATGAATTTATTTTGTTCATGAGCTTGGGTTGTTCAGGAACGGCCATGAGTACGGATCATTCACGAACCAGATAGCCAATGAACATTCATGAACATTCATTAGAGGCCCCATGTAGTCCCCAGACCTAATCTGCACAATGTCATATTTCATACTATTTTATGTGATTTTTTCAAATATTACAGTGCTCAGTTCCCATTTTTAAACCACTGGGAACGATTTCCCCAAAAGCAATAGTAGGGGGCGTAGCTAATTCGTGACGTCAAAAGGTGGAGACATGCTTGGCTGGTTGATGATGTATTGTATGATTTTATAAAACTGACCAAAGTCAACACGGAACGCCGGTCCAACGATGCCTGAATGCAAGAGCAGCACTAGAATGGGTGGCCATCGCTCCTGGCCAGCGTCTAGCATTCACTCGCCCCTCATTTTTATGTCACATCAGTTTTGTGTCTGTGCGTTCTGTTCTCTCCGTCTATCATGCAGGCGGTCAAACATGAGACGTTGACCCAATGTCGGGCTATTGTTGGCCCACCGTCTAACTGACATTTTAGTCTGAGTTATGTCTCCAATGAATATAGCTGAATATCACTGAAATCGTTGTAGTAATGAAGCGACCATTTATATTATTTATTATCATGGCGCACTGTGCACAGGATGCCACAACGGGATTTTATATCACATAAGAATTACGTGAAGTATGCTGGAAATATATTTATTCTGAACCATCCGTCTGTTAGTGGTGACAGATGGAGCTGGCTTAAACTGAACAATACGCAATTCACTTAATATCGTAATATATCTCTAAATAAGTAAGACGGAACTGTCATTTTCAGTCACTAGGGCTATGTTATATGCTGTATCGATTATCTCTCCTGGGTGTTATTTATTACATCCTCAGACCTCAGCTTCTGACAGCATGAGCACGTGCTCTGTTCACCTGCGACATGGGATCATACATTGCTGTCTAGGTATATTTAGCTGGTGGTCCTCGGTTGCATGTGCACCAACTGGACACGCGATGTCAGTGCGACGTTGAATCAACGTCATTGACGTTGATGTAACGTTGCAACAACATCGTGTGCTATGGTAGTGGGTACCCATCAAATAATAAAGACCTACTACATTGAACCAATTCTAATTTATTATACATTAAATCAGCATTGTTTTGTGGAGCTTGAAACATACTAGTCGGCCTACCATCATAATTGGGGCGGGGCCATACCATAGTGCAGTGGTTAAAGCTGCATGCTTGGAAAGTCGGAGATCGCGGTTTCGAACCCCAGTCTGGCTTTCAAGTTTCAAAGAATTTTTTCTTCTCCGCTCACTCGTAAAGATTCAATATTGTGGGGAGGCTCCGAGACCAATAAGTAGGGTGCTCGGCCTCAGACAGTCAGGGCTCTAACTTCGAGCCCTGTGTCTGTAGGGCAGTGTCATCTCACAATCCTCAAGAGGTTCTCCTGGCCCACTTTAGCTTATATGTGCACAATGGCAGTCTATAGGGCCCAATTATTTAATTTCCCAACATTATATGTCTTCCTTCTGTACACAGAGGAGGGACACATTGCTTTACCCATGTCCGCTCAGGCTGTCTCAGTCTGTCACGAGACGTTGACCCAATGCTGGACAAAAGTTGGCCCACCGTCTACGACGCTGACCCACCATTAGCCCAGTATTGGGTCATGGTATCGTTTTTGGCGCCACGCTGAATGTGGGCCAGCGTCACAGATGGCGGGCCAACATGAACTCAGCTTTGGTTCAAAGCATCGTGCCCGTACCGCCAGCATGCAGGTACCCGTACCGCCAGCATGCAGGTACTGGCAGCATGGAGTAATGACTAGGACTGAATGAATACTGACCAGCATTGGCGAGGCTGAACCAGCTGCTATTGCCAGCAAGCACAAAACATTTGTATAACATTTGTACAACGTCGGCACATGAAACTCACAGCACAGAGTGAGACCCAGCAAACAAAAGGCGTTGAGCCAGTGCTGGTTTGATGCTGGGACAGCGTCGCCGACGGTGGTCCAGGATTTGGTCCAGCATTGGGTCCGCGTCTCGTGTTTGCTGGGGACAGACGAGCGGACAAGAGTAAACCAACATGCCCCCACATCTCTGCGAGAGGGGAGACATAGTTATTCATTTAAAGTTAACAAATACCATGTAGCATGATTACAAATATTTTATTAAAACAATACATAAATATTAACAATAACAATAACAATAACCTTGAGTAGTTCTTGCCATGATGCAGTTTCAGAAAGACCCTTTGCTATTTAATGTTTTTCAATGGGTATATTGACAGGTGAATGTAATGAATGGTAATGGTTATATTGACCGGTGAATTTTTGATGTATGACAGCAAAAATTGAAATGACAGAGTATAATTAATATTACAATATTATACGGACGTGCGAAGATAAACAACAGTGACAGCACATTTTTCGTATGAGAAGTTACTGCTATTTGCCTTTGTACATCAGTAACTAGCGACATAGATACGTTTGGTGCGAAAAAATCTTTAATGCGTTACGATACTGCTTTTATCGTATATATACACCACCTAGATGTCATTTTATTGGAAGCATCCTTGCATGAGAAATTTTCGTTTTAATTGAATCAATAGCTATCAATGTTTTACTTTGTTTGTAAAATTGGTTTAAATATATTTTTCATAATAATATTCATTTCCAATTACCTCACTTATAGTAATATCGATTATCATTCTTAGAAATACTCCATACATAAACATATTATAATCACCTCATTATGATCAGAGAACCTACATTTAGATTCATTGAGATGGTTTTAAACACAGTAAGGTCCGCTATCATAATTACACAATTTCCTCTAAATCAGGATGGTTAATTTATTTACTTTTTAATTTTTGTATAATAATTATTCCAGTGTAAACTATTTTGTTATGTCGGAGTCTCTCTAAAGGTATTTAACGTACCATCAATTAACTACATAATTAAGACGCCAAATTCATAAATTTGATTACCCGCATTGTTTAGTGTAAAAAATATTGTGAAATATTTATATTATTAATTACATCAAATCTAAGTTATCCGTCGATTAAATTTATTAAATTGCAAACTATAAACGCTCAGGAAACTACATATTTTTTTTATCTTTCAATATTATACCATCATAAAATCAACTCCAAAAGGTCAACATTAAATATAACATTATCAACTGGTGTAAAGTCTAACAATGCCAATTAAATTAACAGGAATACGCAACCTGGTAACATGAGTAACATTGCGAAATGGTAATTATATACATGTATACAAGCTAAAGCATCAATCCCAACAAACACGAGGCGTTGACCTAATGCTCGTTTAATATTGATTCAACGTTTCCGACGCTGGCCCAACATTGAACCATTGAACATTGAACCATTTAACGCCAAGCCTTATATACCTTGCAAACGCTCACACAATGCTGGCTTAACCCTTTAAGCCCTCACGATGCATTAAAGCATCATTTTACATCCCTGAGAGCAGACTTAATTTTCCCACAACCAAGGGTTATAGGAAAATTTCCATGAAACTGGTTTACCAATACATGGCAATTTTTTTTTAAATTTTCACCCACTGCAAGTCGTCTTCATTCACTGCAAGTCGAGAATTGCGACAGCAATTCGCGGTTTGTAGTGGATGAAGATGACAATGGTAAATTCAGGCTTGAAAGGGTTGATATTGGGCCATTGGGTCAACGTCTCAACGATGGGGGATCGGCTTGCACTGACAAGTGACATAATAAGTATGTCACATTAATTTTGTCAGAACAATCATTGCGCCCATTCGCCATGCAAAAATAATTTGTCAGATTATTCGTTAGTGATATGTCAAAATGCAAATGATTTACCATAAATCAAAATATTGATAATATATTATTTGGGTCTACGCAAAAAAGATATTGAAACTTTTTTTTGTAATGGTTATCAAAAGTTTAAGTGGATAAGACTACAAATCTATAAAGGAACAATAATAATGGGGTGCCTGATAAAATGTAAAGAAAACTTAATGGGACAAACCCACCACATAGTTTTAGTTAGGATTCAGGTTGTCCAAACTCACAAGTTTGTCATGTGTATTGTATTAACAGTTGGTAAAAGTTCTGCATTTTATTTATAGATATATGTCATTAGACTAAAGTATTTTAACAACAAAACTTCAAATTTATTATTATTTACCTTTTTTCCGCTAGTTATCTTATTTATATTTTCACCCACTCTAAGTTGAATCTCGCTACCGCGACTCACGACTTCAAGTGGGCGAAAATTACTCATATCTGTTTAATTTGAGACCGAATATTTGCTTATGTCTAAACACTCATTGTATTCCCAATTACAGTGAATTAACCTGCTAATCATGGTAATAAAACCGATTGACCCTTACAGCCCGGGGTTCGACTTTAGACGTCAGAATGTGACGTCTACAGACGTCAGATTCTGACGTCTAAAGTCGATCCCCGCGTTGTAAGAGTCAAAATATTTATAATGGTCGTAGACCCATAACATAGGTAATCAAATAAAGCGGAAAGAGCTAGCTAAGACATGTATGATGATTTCGAATTGAAATAAACCCTTTGACCTCCAGGATTTATACAAAATTAATTCAGCGCTTCAAGGGTTAAAAACGACTATAGCTGTACTTAGCGCCTAAAGGGTTAATACGCCTGGAAAGTTTCAACTTTTTGACAACCATGATTAAAATATATATGGCGGAATTGCTCCTTTTTATTCGATAATTTTTATTATAAGTATAATAAAACGTGGATGGAAATAGGGTCATCGCAGAGCTTAATTTTCACCCACAATAACTGTGATTTGACCTGCCAATGAAATAGATTAAAAACCATTACATTCGTGCTCAGCTCTTAAGCGGTTAATTTGATAAATATAAACACATATTCGCCTCATTTGATAACATTAATGACGTGATCTGTCGTGAAAAACAAAAATACATTAACAGTTTACTTTTAAAGTAAGCAGTAATCGGGATTTGGCTTTTCACAGCAGAGCCGATAAACACAACATTCACGTACATATGATATATAGATATATATGCATAAATTATTAATCTGGTCATAAGTTAAGAGAAGAATATGTACATCCTGATGCATATCAAATGCGTACTATACATGTATTATCTATTCATAATAAAAGAGATACACTATATCTATAAAGTCATATATATCTATATGCATACTATCTATAATGGTATAAAAATATAAAGGCAACCAGAGTCAATACTGTCCAACAGTTGTAGCAGTGTATTTGTTGGTTACAATCATAGTTATCTATCTTTCACGCAGCGGTTGCAAAAACAAAAATCCCAATACAACCTCGAATATATAATGAACATGTCAAGGAAAACAACAACGGCTTTATAAAGAAAATGGAAGTATTCAACTGTAACATTGTTTTAGTCCATACAAAATGATAATTACGAAAGTAAATTGTCACCTTCCATGGAATAAAACTCAAAGGTTTGTGTAATATTATAACATCTCTGTCGATACGATCACCGACCAACACATTTTTGCATAACACGAGAGCATGCATATATCCAGTATTCTTCGACCATCAACAGAAAAATGTCATTCGGGACAAAGTCGGTGTAATGACCCCTTGCCCTCAATGTAATTTAAATAATGTTAATTAATTAGCGTTCTAGACAATTTTAATGTTGGCATTATAGATAATAGCGGTCATGATAGATTGTCTGATCTAATATTCATATTTCACAGAAATATGGCAATTGTCTTCAGGCCGGGTGAGTCTATTTATACAAGATCAGCAAAAACAAATATAGTTTTACACACATATGACAAAATATGTCGACACATTATATAACATGTGTTTCCCTTGTTTGTAGATGATTGTACACCACCCATTAACATCACTTTCTCCTTAAATGACCAGACTGCTGTCAATTGTCACTTTCATATGTGAATGTTTGTGTGACGGTCAATGTGTTTTGCTGAATCATCTCTCTTTCTAAATGATCTGTTTGAAAAGAATAAAATAACCATCTACATTTTCATAGGAAATATCCAGGTCAGCAGCTTCTACAATTTTAACGTTGATTACCAACTAGTAGTAGCAGTAGATATGACCCATTAAATGGGGATATATATTTGAGAAAGTATCGTGGCGGCCATTTTGAATCAAATCTAAACGCCCATTTTTTAACTAACTCGAGGTAATCAAACAAAATACTGTAATATACATTTGACGATTGCAAGTATTTCAAAGAGCGTGATGTTGTGGTCATCTATGGTTTGTAAATTAGCCCATTATCAAATTTAACCATAGTAATTAGTCAAAGAATGATAACAGAATGTTTTGTGAAAAAATGACGACTGTGGTGTTTGAAGGAAGTGGCAGGCATCTTGGTTTAATAAAATATCATTTCCCAATTTACCAAAGATAGTAAATAATGTTCTCATGAAGTGTTGTGAAGATCAAATAAATATTCACAGCTTAAGTGTTTAGATGAATATAAATTTTAAAGAAGTGGCGGGCGGTCATCTTGAAATACAAATTTGGCAGGATATAAGCAGTCAGAGATGTTCTGAGAAAAAAAAATTGTAATCCGTTAGAGAATGGTCTTTTGACAAAGTTTCGTTAAGAACGTCGAATAATATTGACAATCGTAAAGAATTTATTACAAATTGTGAGGCTGTCTAAGATATGAAAATTAGTAAATTTTCGAAATTAACCTGGATAATCAAACTGTCAGAGAATCTGGTACGAGCGTGTCACGAAGATCAGATAAATATTGACGACTGTGGAGTGCTTATGTCCAATTTAAGGCAGTGCTGTGGCGGACATCGTGGCTATGCAAATTCATTTTCTTAGTACCTGGGTAATCAGACAATTCCGCAAAAAGTGGATAGAAGTAGCGATGGTAGAGGGTTTATGTCGTGTTTTTTGAATAAAAATAGATCTTAATATTAACTATAGATAACATGAAAACAGTAAGTCGATGGTCTAAAACAATAGTGGGTCAAGTCGACTTGACAGCGAAATTGTGTTTATCTTTTTGCTTAGAACTACAGTCTGCTAAATCAACTTACCAGCATGTAGACTTGGACTTATAATGATGAAACACACAGCGATTGGAATTTGACAGTAGATCGAGTGAAGTTATCAGAGTATTTTTTACCTTCAAAAGTGATTTACAGAAGCAAAATTGGGATCAACAAGACACTAAGTTGACTTAGCGCTTTGTTACGACAGGAACACAGAATATACAGAGATTGTGCCTAGATCAACAATAAACTAAGTCCAGGCATTTCCCCTGTGTTGTCTCCACATGTCTCAGAATAAAAATGCGCTAAGTGCACTTGCACCGTTGTTCTCCCAGAAACAGAGCCCATAAGCATATAACACCAGAATAACAATGTGTCAAGTCGAATTGGTCCTGTGTTGAACAGATATTATGCTGATATGTGCTCCTTTTCTCGAGAATAACAATGTGCTAAGTCGACTTGATTTGTTGTTTTAACCTGAATTTGGAATAAATTCAAACTTTATACATATTATAGATGACTTAGCTGGTTATTATTCTAAAGGCCAAAAATGTCACTTAGCACACTATTGTTTTAACCCATCGAAGTCTCCACATATGGTACGGTAGATTTTATGGATATTTCGTGCATTCCCGGATCTATTATTAATAAAAACTATTTTTAATCATGTATATGCGTCCATTCCTAGTCGACCATAGCGACTTCGAGCTAATAGTCGACTGAGAGCCCTTCCTTGAATATGAAATGACACATCTAAACGTGTTTTATGTCAAACCACTGACTAAACCAGTCAATAATGAAAATCACATGACGTTATGATATTATTATCAATGGTTTATTCAAAAACAGCAATAGGCTACTTGGAGCCTGTGTGCATTTACATTAAACAATGTGCAAAAAAACCAGTGTGTGCGTCTTGACGAGGAGATAAAAACATATAACAATAATATTTCATACTATGGTTCAGTTAACAGTTTTAAACTTTTAAAAATAAAGACAGCTAATTTAGAAATAATACTACAACGATCACATGTCATAAGCTCAATAAATTTAGACATTGATGGTTTTCGCCAATAGTACGGTGACAAATATGTACTTCTGATATCTGTATTAATCTGGCGTTCTATAACAAAATGGTACTCATCCCCAAGAACTAGATAGGAAGAACTTAGACGACGCCCATACATGTGATATCATTCAATAAACGTAGTACATTTAAGATATTAAGTTAGGTTGTCCTTTTAACACAATACAGCAATGGCTATGAATAATACAAAGCAACTGGTAAGCTAGTTACATAACTGTTTATTTAATTGTTATACAACCATTGTTTTAACATGGAATGACATTTAAAACTGGACTCTTTTGTCAAATAAAAACGGAGGTATGGGCAAACTACTATTCGAGAAGTCGGCCATCTTGGATGTTATGACATTGACTTTGAAACACAAAAGAACCATTTTTTATCGATTTGGTACCCTTGTTTTATTGTGGAATAAGTACACAAACATGACTTTGTATGTGTAGCAAATAATAAGAGAGCAAAAGCAAACCACTAAACATGAAGTTGGGGATAATGGCCATATTATGTGACCTTAAGCTTCAAGTACTGGTGCCTTTCGGGGTATACTAAAATGATGTTCCAACATAATTATAATATAACCAATATTGAAGAAACTGTTGCCATGACAACCAGGATTACATGACTCGGATGTCTTTTACACTTCAACTGGAATACACACTCGCTTCATAAACCATTAGCCATAGTTGATCTCAGTTGGTTTACATAAAAATAGCTAATAGTTCTAAGGTATTTTTACAAGTGTCATAATATTACGTCATGAAATGTCAACCTTATGTTCACTGGAAGGTAACTCACCGTAGTCAAATTTGACATTCTTAATCAATTCCTTGTTTTAGAATTGATTTTAAAAGTCGGATTATATGGGTTTTTTTGCTATGGTGTATATTTCACCATATAGTTGTTGCACCTTTCAAATTTGTCTTGATCCAAGATCTCCGCCAAAAAAACGAAGAGATATTTTGTTTTTTAAACATTTTTGTTTAGGGCCTGTTTCCATTGGTAAGGTTTAACCATATTATCTAGCCTTCATTAAATACACATATCATTTCCATTCACGCGGATTCCGCGCCGGTTATTTGCCGCGCGGGTAGAAAATCCAACAATATGGGATTTTTTTCCGCACAGCATGGTAAATCCGCATGAGGAATTCCAGAAAATTACGTCACACTCATATGGGCTTCCCCGTGTATCGCATCGTGTTTTGCAAAATTTGTGAGGATAAACCTAACTTGAACGTATAATCACCTGATAATCAGCAAATATATAGAGCTTGTTCGGTCGAACCGCGGTTTGTACAACCAAACGAAAAAGGTACACAAAGACCAAATCTGGACAAGGAATGTGTGGCAGAAAATATCTAAGAAGCTAGACGTAAAAAGAATGACAGGTAGGCCCATCATACCCTAGTGGGCAGGGGTCGAAATTAACGCTATACCGTGGCTGAAGCGCTATTCTCGCCACAAGCTTATTACAAATAATCTGACACAGTCTCCAAGCAGGGGCTGATCCAGTGTTGAAAAAAGATATATTTTGGCAAATTTAGGGGAAATTTGGCAAAAATAAAGGGGCGTGCACCCACACTGCCAGACACTTGCACGTGCCCCAGTTGAAGGCGCCTCGGCCACGATCAGCATCATCACCACAACCACCACCACCAACATCGTCATCACCACCACCACCAACACAACCACCAACACCACCAGCAACAACACCACCACCGTCATCATCACCATAAACCCCAACAACACCACCACCACCAACAACAACACCGCCAACACCACCACGATCACCACCACCATCACCACTACCATCACCACCAACACAAGTGCCATCACCACTACCACACTACAAATACAACCCCCACCATCACTACTATCACACCACCAACACTACCAACATCACCACTACCACACCACAACCACCATCACCACCACTACCACACCACCAAGAATACCACCATCACCACTAACACACTACCAACACCACCAAAAACAGCCACCACCATCATCACCACTAAAACCACCATCACAACCACCACCACAATCACCACTACCACCACCATCACCACTACCACACCACCATCACCACCATCACAACCACCATCCCCACCACCATCACTACTACACAACCACCACCACCATCACCACCAATACTACCAACAACACCATCACCACCACCATCATTACCATCATCACCACCTGGTCCAACACCAAGGAGAATACTATTATCCGCGCGGGTCACATGCGGATTTATATCGAAACCGCACCGATGGAAACAGACGACCCGCGCGGGTACCCGCACAGGACCAGCGCGGGTGAGCCCGCACGGTTAAAAAACCTTGCCTATGGAAACGTAGCCTTACTAGACACATATAGGAGTACAAAACAGGTTTCGTTACAGGTCCGGAGAATGCACGACGGGTCCATAAATTGACTACACTAGTAGTAGGTAGAGACTCAATTACTGTAATATACTTTTAATTCGCGTGGAATTAATTTTCGCACATTTCGCACAAGGACCGTGAACGCGAAATTATATTCCTGCGAACTATTGTTCATCACATTAGTATTTCGCGAACTTAATGATTGGGGTTTAAAGGGTGTGACTATCGTGGGCAGTGGACCGTGGTTGTATAATCTAGTTGCGCGATTGTCACGCTAAATTGTGAACGTTCAAGTCCTAGGATTTATATTTAAATGACTGAATGACAGCGACTGAATGAAGACGTGTAAAATATAATTTTATTAGTCTTATCCAATGGAACAGCGGCAATCATAAATTTCGTATATCCATGATGATAGCAGAACAGTGAATGATTTTAAAAAGGTATGAGGTTAATTTGATGTCAAGTCGAGAGGTGGTGACCCATCAAAACACGAGACGTTGCTCCAGTTCTGGCATGATACTGGTCCACCGTCGAAGACAATGGGCCAGCATTTCACCAACACAGGATCAACGCCTAATGTTCACTAGGGACAGACTTGTGAGTAGTATACCCTCAGATCTATGCAAACATTACACTAATATGTGCACAGATATAGCTATTTTTAAATTCCCACAATTAAGCAGATAAGATGAGATTTTTTTTTAAAAAAGCTAAAAATATATAGACTTATGTCACAAAAACGAAACATGTAGTAAATCAGCAGCAGGACAAAAATTAATTAGATGATAACCTGTTGGATTGATAGGGTTTAGTGAGTCGCGTATGTCGATGTGGTTAGCCTCAATGGTCTGTCACCAAAATAAAAATTACGTATCTCCAAGCCAAAAAAATCAACTCGTTTTGCGCGGATTTAAAAGACTGCGAAGTGGAAAAAAACTTGGATTCGCGCGAAAATTCATACCGGCAAAATTAAAGTATATTACAGTAAAACTACAGTTGAGCGAGCGTGTGGGTAAAAAAAGTGCAAGTACTCGAACACCTCTCGACTGAAGTAGTGACTCAAAATGGCCACAAATTTGACACAACTGTCGACAATATGATAATATTATGCCAATTCTCGTTCGAAGCCCAAAACACGTATATATTTAATACATACAGCATATCTATATACGATGTGTCAAGGTATTTTAATTGAACATGGCCGCCATGGTCTCGTTTTCGGTCACACATGAAAACGGACAATGTCAATAGACTCGCAGACGCCAAATATATATATATATATACCAGGTTTCAAGGCATGTAACCGAAAATAAGAATGATTTATTAAAATTGCTGAAATCAAGATGGCCGCCACAGCTTCGTTTTCGGGCGCCCATGAAAATGGATAAGGGCCCATAGACTCGCAGATACCAAAAAACCTTATATGCCAGGTTTTAAGGCATTTAACTGAAAATAGCAACGATTTATTAAAATTAATAAAATTAAGATGGCCACTACAGCTTCGTTTTCAGTCGAACATGAAAATTGACACTGCCAATAGAATCGCAGACCCCAAAAACATATACATAATACCAGGTTTGATGGCAATTAACTGAAAATAAGAATGTTTTGTTAAAATTTATAATATCAAGATGGCCGCCATAGCTCCATTTTCGGTCGTACATAAAAATGGACAAGGACCAATAGACCCGCAGACCCAAAAACCTATATATGCCAGGTTTCAAGGCGTTTAACTAAAAAAAGAACAAATTATTACAATTAATAAAATCGAGATGGCCGCCATAGCCTACTGTTAACCTGCATCAGCCGTGTTATTTTGAACGTGCAATAGTTTTTATTTAAATATCACAATATCTAAAAATCACGATCTATGTAATATTACGAATCAAGTTAAATGTCTAAAATCATAAAAAATTCGGTGACTTTATTTTGGCTTCTTAATATGACCATATGATGTAAACATGTCCATAGACTAGAACTGCAAAAGTTTTTTAATTGTTGTGCTGCGCACTTACCAGTTAGGCTAGATATAGAGACGAAATTCCCATAGGGCCTACTTCTTATTTTTGACATGATTGTCAATAATTAGAAATCAGGAATTTCATCTCTATATCTATCTATATCTCTATATCTATCTATATCTATATCTATATCTCTTCAAGATTTTTTATATTTTATGAGCCGTGATATTTTATCAGTGTTTGTGGACATGTTTGGAATGTGATAACACATATTATTAATTTTGAGACAAGTATATTTACTCACCATTGAGTCTTCGTCTAGAGAGGGAAGCGGTGGAAGCTCTAATGACCACTCACTGACTTCACCACACCTCAGGTCGTCTTTACCAGTGGGTACTTGATGCATCAGTGATAATTCTTCTGGCGCTGAGAACTGACAAGTTTCTTCACAGTGTGTAATTACCGGCAGTTGAGGAGCGCTATGAGCGCCCAGCTGTGAAATAACGACTTACATAAATAAACGTGATCATTTTAAAAGTTTTACATTTTTGGGTTGTAGTACTGAGTTTGACACTATAAGTACGTTATTGATATACATATATAGTCCCCTCCAATACAAAAGGGTGTATCTGCCACTTTACAAAGTGGCAGATATCCCCTTTCATATCCAAAGGGACGATATAATATATTATTGTAATCATAGAATTAATAGATTGTTTTTAGGTTAATTATTTATAACATTGTCAAGAGTAATAGTATTAAATGAAATCTCAGAATGTCATTACTTTGCTGCGTTATATATCCTATTATGTAGTAATTCTATAATGAATGGATAGATGTATGCGACAAGTTTGCTCGAATAAAATGGTTTTCAGATCAAGAAAGAAATCTATATTGGAGGAAATTAGAGCTGGCTAAATTGGTAATCGATCGATCGATTTTCACATATTCAAAAGTAGCGGTCTGACAATGTTCTTGCCGTCATATCAGATTGGCTCTTAGGCAATAATCGGTAAAGCATTTGTGTGATGTCATGAGGTGATGTATTAGCCCTCCTCAGACAACCCACCTCAGAGAAACATCACGTTTTTTATTTCTGATAACAAATTATAATTAGGGAATTGATAGAAAAATACAGGACATGCAATTTTTACATCTACTTTGATTGATTGGTTGAGGTAAAATCACTTAAAGTTGAAGTCACGATACAAAATTAAAAATTTGTGCACTGACCATCGGTGAATTATGATCATATGGTCGGTTTTCGCCGCAGGTAAATGGTTCTGCATTGACTGGGTCATCCAGTAAGTCATCAGTCAGGTGAGTGAATCTTCCTAGAAATGACGGCTTATCATCCTCTGGAATCAACAAAAAACAAACCAAATTATTTCTTGTGCGTTTTAAGCAAAATTTATTGTTTGGTTTAACGGATAGATTGACGAAGGAAGGAATGGGGAATTGGTTGGATAAATGAATGAATGAATAAATAAATAAATGAATGAATGAATGAATGAATGGTAAGTAGAAGCAATTTTATCATAGTAGAACATTGATCTGAAAAGGAGTAACGCAATTTCCAGCTTCAAATGACGAAAAATAATTAATGTAGGCCTATGGAAAAATTATTAGATTGACTATATGCATCTAACGCAAAACGATTTAGCAATTCGAATTGAATTTATTGGTCTGAAATTCGCTTGAAAACGGATATACAAGATCCCGGCAGCATGAGGTTTAAAATGGTCAGATACTGCTTTTTGGCTTTAATTTGCACAGCAGTCGTCTTGCTAAGCCAAAAGACATTGACAGCTCAATTGTCAAGTAATCAGTTACTGTCTTTTGGATTTGCATAACAATAGTCGTGGAAACCATAAGATTAACGCTGCATAGCGGATTTCACCTGAAGGGACAATTTTCTTGACATCAATAGAGAGTAAATCTTCACTGAGGCATTTATCAGAAGTTGTGTTGTCCAGGCGGCTGGCCAAAGCCAGCGTGTTCATCGTGTGCCTGTCTTCACGTGGCAAGGCGGACCATTGTTTCTGCACGTCGTCAGACAGCTGCTCTATTGTCATGCCGTCCAGCATACGAGGCGATCTCTGCAGCTCCGATAACACGTTCTTATAAAAAAGTAAATATCTACAAAAAACGATACATCTTCTTAATCATCGACAGTCACGACAGAGGTCTGTCTAATCGAAGAATATGAAGCATTTTCCTCCTTGCAGTGGCGGATTCATAGGGTGTCAGAATCGACATTGCCAAAACATCGATCCAAATTTCCAAAACATCAGTATTTGACATTTAAAATTTACCAGGGTATTGTCTCAAACCTCCGAGAAGGCACAATCAAGACTACCTAAAACAAGGCCCGCCGGCGACGGAAATAGGCATCAAGCTTCTAATCATCGTTTAAAAGCGAAAATCATTTGAAAAAACCCTTATTGTTCCATACAAATTCAGGACAAATCTCTCCCTGAAACTGCACATTTTGTTTAAATTAATATTCTAGCTATATGTCACGGTTTTCCAGATATTACGCATAATAAAGTTAATAACGGCCTCAAGTCTGGCATTTTGAATTTGATTAAATTGACATTTTGGCATATCCCTCCCTTAAATCGCACATTTTGTTTTATAGTAATGGTCTAGCTATTTGGCACGGTTTTTCAGATATTACGCATATTAAAGTCAATAACAGCCGCAAGTCGGCCATTTTGATCAATTTGATATTTTTCCATGGCATATCCGCATATTTTGTTCTATAGTAACGGTGTAGCTACATGTATCTGATATGGTTTTGCGGATATTACGCACAGAAAGGTGGAAATAATGTGAATTTAATCAATACAAGGTTTAATCAGGATTAACCTGTATGTGAAGTTCAATGTGCATTCCAGTAATATAGCGCTAAAGGTGACGGACGGACGGACGGCCGACGTGCAGCATGACGACAAAAGGCAGTTTATAAAACAGACAGCAAAAATGCTGTTCATAAAATTTGCGATAGCAATTCTCAGCTGAAAGTGAATGAAAACAAATGAAAACAACGGTTAGGACTTTACTCTCGCTCAAAAAAATTACCGTTCCAGTGGCAATCGCGTTTGTAGCCGCTTAAGTATATTATTATCGTCACATCGAAGAAGTATTATAAACTGGAGTTGGAATCACACATGTTGGATTGGGAAGAGTAACACAACTTTGGACTCAGATTGAACAAATACCAAGATATTCAATTTTGATTCACTTGGCTTTGTGTGCTGTGGTGGTCAACAGTAAAAAAAAAGATGATATGTACCCTTCAAAATATTCTTCTGGTGACATATTCTTTGTTTCCCGTGATGCTGTTGGCGAACAATCTGTTAGCTTACCAGCCAGATCAAATGACCTGAAAAAATATAAACATTGGTTTGATCATGGAACAGCGTGGAAGACTATTGCGCATCGTTAAGCCAACAGTTTGATGAGATGTCTCGGGTCTCTGCGATGCGATACATATGATAAGAACTGAAAATATTCTTATTAAACTACAACTTCGTGATATGCGTGTATGCCAATTTTGTAATTTTTGTAAAACAGATATAGGAGTTGATTTTCACTATTTACTTTGCTGTGGTAATTTTAAAGAAGAACGTAAAAAATATATATAATAGATGCAACATATTATATAAGACCTTCAACTATTTACTTTCAAGAACATTTCAAACAGGTAAATGGCAAAAACCTTAAACAGTTAGATATTTTGGCCAAAATACTAATTTATTAATTTTAGAAATGAACTTTTTTAATGAAATTCAAAGTCTGGCCTCACTTTTCAAGTGACCGTCTGCATTTAGGATTAGAAAGTTTGCCTTTCGATCGAGATCTTCTATGTTTTTTTTGGTCATCTCTGCAACGGAAACAATCACAGTAAAGATTAAAATATGCTTAGCATTTTTAAATATTAAAAATGGATTCTCAACACTTAAATCGCTACATTAAAAAAATAACAGAACATCCACTTGAAGGTGTGTCCCGCTACCGAGACCCACAACTTCAAGTGGCTGAAACTTACTCATATTTATTTAATTTGTGACCAAACATTTGCGAATCGTGATGTTTAAGCACCCATTTTGTTCACAATAACATGTGATCCGGCTAATAAAACTGATTAAAACAGATTAAAACCGACTATAGTTGTGTTTGTATTAGCGATAAAAAGTTAAATATTTATACAATAATATCATGAGTTAATATCATTGACTTATTTATTTATATTTGTAAATGATGTTAATGCTGTTAGCATATTTTTTTGCGGCTATTAGAAAATATGCACACAACACCCCCCCCCCCTGTAAGATGGCTGCCATCATTTATTTTATCAATGGATTATTCCAAAAATTATTCAGGTTGTGAAAAATATTCTGGAGATATCATATGTTACGTACACGCAATTCAACAAGTGTACGTATAAGAGGAAATTACTATTATTAAGGTATACTGGTAAAGCACAAAATTACCAGGTTTCTAGCGCGAAATCAAAATGTGATATCGCGCTCACAAATCTTTTCTTCGAAATTGCATTTTTATAGGAAGGAATTGATTCCCATGCAAATCTTGGTCATTAATGTGAAAATAAACAGTATTCATAAATTAACGTTAGAGTTAAATCAATTAATGTTGGTGCACGCCACGAATCATTTGTTTGGTTAGTGGTGGAGAGATGCCGTTTGCTACACGATTGGGGGCAAATGCTACACAATAATATGTTGCTGTAGCAGTTGTTTCGTGGACACTAGTACCCCGCATAGACAGGGCTACAAAACTGCTACACCATTTTTCTGTGGCGAATTATTCACAGTAATTATAATTACCTGCTGTTGTAGCACTTAACTTCTGGGACAACTGCGTCGTCCACTGCTGTAGCAGACGACAAAGCATTGCTGCAAACAAACGTACTTTTTTGAATACAAATTAAATGCTGAAAATTAATCGTATTAATACACAAACAGAATAGTGGATAAATGATTAGGAAAGTATCGAAGATGGTATACTTAATATGATGGTGGGGCAATGGGCCAGTGGCGGATCAAGGAATTAACAGACGGGCGGGGAAGGGGGGAGGGGCGATTTTTGAAAGAATTTATACACACTACAGCTGGCACTTATAGCTCTATAGAAGGGTCCGGAAGCATGCTCCCGCACATTTTTGAAATCACTGCAGCACCGAACAAACGATGAGTGAAATTACACTAAATTATTATCACTTCAAGACAGGGCGCTACTAGTGAGATATTTCTGTTTATGCAGGCGTAATATTTGGCTATCGGCCCTACTCCAGGGCCACCAGACTATCTGTGTGTAGCCTACACTGTCTCGCTGTCTGGTGGCTGCTCGTATGCGTAGGCCTACGCGAACTGCTGAGGATCACCCAACAGACACAAGACGTTGGATCAATGTTCGGCAAACGTTGGTGGGGTCGCCGGTTTCTAGGAAACAATGCGGGTAGACACCTGGCTGAGGAGGTGGGTGAGCTGTGATATTTAGCAAGGTGGTTAGGCCTAGGCCTACTTTCTGTGTAGAAATATAGGCCTATGCTGTATTTGTGAAAATATAATAAATATGTTTTCATGATTTGGTGCATAAGTGATAATAATAGTAATAACATGATTTTGTAGGGCAATAGACGTTGTTAATGTCCCTACGCAGATGTCAGCCGCCCTCGACTTCGTCTCGTGCCGCTGGCATCTGCGTCGGGCCAATAACAAGTGTCTATCGCCCTACAAAATCATGTTTTTGTTATGTTCTCAAAAAACGATGGACTGGCGCTGTCCAAAATCCAGACGTCCATAAATACTGGTCGGCACTGTTGGCCAACATTTCGTCTCACATAACTTGGTCATCAAGAGACGTTGACCCAACGTCGCATTCAATGTTGGGCTAGTCACTCATATTTTCAGGTCTTCTGTAATATTCGGCATTTATGAGCCAATAAAGACCGGAGCTTGTGGGGCATAATGTGGTAGATTCAAAGCGCATATTTACACATGTATGAACAAATTCATAATATTCACATTGTTAAAGAAGAAGTAATATTATTTTTTTTCATAAGCCGTCACGCAGCTAAAGCATACTACCTTAAAAAATATCTAACATGGTAATTTAGAATGTTTTTTGACTCTTGTTATCAATCACGACATATATTTATCACAGACTTCAATGCAGATATAGCGCAATCCAATACACAGGCGATGGAGGGGTCCTACAAACAATAAAACGAAGCCTATAAACGAACTTGCATTGAAAGGCCGTGTACGAGCGGTGACCATAATATTATCTAATCTGATCCATGTTATTTTCAAACTCGTAGGTTTGTACGATGAGCACATTGGCCAAGTTTCTAGCAAACTAATAAAAAAAACAATCACAAGGAAAAGTCTTTGATGTCCGAGCGGCGGTCGTTTTGGATTTAATCCGTTACATTTTCGAACTTGTCGGGTAGGTTCGTATGGTAAGCACATTTGTCAAGTTTCGGAACAGTAAAAAAAACACGATTACAAAGGAGAGCGGATAGACAGACGTCATGGGGACGACAATAGTCGTAAGCCACAAGTGATTAAAAAAAAGACTAACATGGAGTCTTCATCAGATGTCCACATGGGTTCTTCACACACCAAACTTGGACTCCGCTGCACTGCTGTGGACGTGTCCTAAGATGCAAGTAAGTCCAGTTGTAGCCAGAGTAATAACATTTTATTCTCGAACTGTCTTTGCAAAAATATCCCCCAAGCAGGTTATATTCGTTATTTTTTATAGAAGAAGTAGCATCTGCATGATGCCCTGCTGGCAGCATTGACAATATTTGTGATTTCAAGATGGCGGCAAGGTAGTAGGCAAACTACGAAACAAACTTGAAAACATATTAAGCTTTCAAACGATGTAATACCTTTAGATGTAGGTATTTTTACCACTAATTGAGACAATGCCATTTATTTGAAGGGGGGGGGGGCATTTATTTTGTGAATTTATTTTAGATATGCATAAATGTATGGCAAATCGGCCATTTTGAACGCCATCTTGAATTTACAAAAATGCAAAATGATCATGCCAACAGAGCATCTCTCAGATTCTGAATGTACATGACTTGCTAGATATCCAAATCAGGCGGAATCTCCACTACCTTGTGGGGTATTTTTGCAAGGTTCAGCTGTTGGCTAAGTCTGAACTATTAGTGCAAACATATTCTAACCACAGTACAGGTACTGTGCGCGTTAACATGTGTAACGCACACGATACCTGGCATAATAACAGTATATTACTGGTCCATCGTCTACTAGGCTGGCCCAGCATTACACCGACATCGGTCAAATGTTCAAGTACATTGGTCATGAAAAATAAAATCTATATATGGCGTAGATAACAACGTATGAGCTTAATAGGTTTGCAAAGTGCAAACTGGTGAAATTGAATATATATATACAAATGACCGGGGTTCTTTAATTAATTAATCGTGTTTATCACTCAACATGACTAGCGGGTTTTTGTATGGATTGGAGTGGTTTAAATAGTTATAACGAGGCGAGTTGTGTGATGAGAAGAAAATTTAAAAAAAGATTGAATAATATTAAAACTTTTTGTTTTTGCAATGGAAGTGTATTTTACTTATGCAAATTATTAGGAGATGGCTTTTCCGAGTGCTATAAAAAAGAATTGTTCATGGTCATGACGACACTTTTTGGCGCTGTTGATCTCTTCGAGATATGACGATTTTAAAACTCGCTGATGCATTGTCAGTAGGCTTTCCTGAACATCAACTTCATGAGAAATAACATTTTTAAAAATCGTACAGAAGAAGAAACAGAAGAAAAAGAAGACGATTAAAACTACCCAGGGTAAGAATTAGGTCCTTGGTACGGCCAAAAATAATTAAAAATACAAGGTGAAAGAAGAAAACCAAGAACAGAACAAAGATTGAAGTTGATAAACTTGATCAATTCAGAACGTTTTCTGATTAATCGACGGGTGTTAAAACCATATATTTCAAGAGTGTAAACTGTGTAATGTATTTACTAACACACCTCAGATAAGGAGCATCTCTGGTGATGTGCACTAAGACCACTCATATCAGGAGTTCTGTAAGCGCTTTCGTCTATTCCCCATTCTGTGGGCGTTCTCAGCGGAGTGGCGTTATCTTCCTGAAATATTTAAACATATTACGATTAGCGTTGACCAGTTTAATTTGTCTTCGTCATGGCTGCAGACATACATAATCTCCAGTTTACTATGATCCGATATTCCATTGCACACATGACAAAAAATAAGAATGATTACAAAAAAATAACAGATTACGGTTAATTCTTTTTGTTTTTACAATCATTTGTTGTCAGAAATACATAAGGTTATGTAGTTTTGATGTTATGTAGTTATGATATATAATCGTGGAATAGAATACAAGGTTACTTACAATTTACATTATATTGACTAATATACTTGATATGTCTATTTACTTACTGTTTGTATCATCACTGGAGTAGAAGGTACTGTCAAATATGATCCGTGACACGTTGATCGATCTTTAGTCAGAATGGGCGTAGTTGGCACACTGGCAAATGGACTGTAACAAGTGTAAAACAGTTGTACTGAAAGACACAATCAAAGCTTACTTTCAAGTAAACTATTCAAATAAATATGTCAACATTGACAGGACATGTGGACAAAGACATCCCTGGACAAAAAGCTATTGTGTATGATAAATTAAAAGCTTATTTATCGACCATATTATTTTTCTTATCACATAACATTCTTTCTAAATGTAATCAGTGAGGTATATTAGAAAACATTTTACTTTTGCTGACATTGGGTTGGAATTGAGAAATAAAAAATATCCGATGGCTATTTTTATACATTTTTGCAATAGTGATGGCATCAACCAAACAATACATTTAAAACTTTTACAGTGGTTATTACTTTGTTAATTTATGAAAACTAGTGATAAATGACGAAAATATTGATCACTTTATTATACTAGGTGTTGTGACAAAGATTAATAAATGGAGAGGGCATACTCCTATGATACCAGTAATAATGTTTGTAATTGGTTGATGCTATAAAGTGTAGTCACAGGGTATATGAATAAAGTCATCATGTGTGTGTTGACAAATCGAGTGAAATCAACAATGTCTTTAGATGTGAAGTTACACATAACACAACGAGTGTCACATTCTCAGCTAGCACAATAGTTTAAATAACGTTTTTAACATCGTCCTCGTCATCTGCAAAGTGTTCACCATCGAGTGATGTGGTGGGCCTCGCAGGATTGTAACACCCCTTACAGAGGTCACAGGCACACAACAGGAGCACCTCGCATTGTTAAATTTGGAATTTGACAGCCTTTATCAGCTGGAGGACCGCGCTTGTTACGGGTCATCACTGTAACCCATGCCAAAGTGTAAATTGTCTGTGCCGATACGTCTCCGTCCATGTTCGAGCCATGGTCCGGTGGAGGCAGTACTGAATTTACAACAGTGTTATTTTCCAGAAGATTGTTTGGTAGTGTGTCAACAAGATTGCTCGTTGCAGTGTTATGTATCTTGTGTAGGTGGCAACCTCTCTGACTTGGCCTGTTTCTTTGTAAATAGCCACCATCTCAGCTTTTCTACTTAAAGTATCGTCACATGACAGGTTGACCTTGCAGAAAAACGCTTCGAGACCACCACGAGGGTAGAGTGGGGCTATTTAGGCCGGGGGCTATTTGGGACACATGTGGGGCTATTTGGGACACCTGTAGTTAAATGTTAGATAAAAACTTACAATTCATAAAATCAAACAGGGATTAATTTTACCTACCTATCCAATATGTAGGCTATTTTTTGTATATCTGTCATTTATTTTATTCCGAAGTATCATTCTGGTATTTTGGAGCTTTTTTACGGAGGACCTGTAAAATGCTGATTTTTGTCCCATTGAAATTTTTTTGTAACTATGTGAAAAAATCTCCGCTCCAAGTACTCTGCCTATGGAGAACATGCCCTATCAGAAGGCGCATTATTCGTGAAAAGATGCCATAGAATTAGAATAAACCTTGTACCCATGGTTTGACATGAAATATAATGACTTTTTCGGACTTTTTGGGACACTTTCGGACTTTTGGTTATAATTCGATAGTTTGAAAAGAAAAATTAGTTATATATGAAACAACTATTTATCCTTTTTCAATGGCAAAGACCTTCCTGCAACCGATACACAATCTCTAAATGAGTTCATTGCCACAATAACAGCTTAAGTAAGCCAATAAAAATATGTTTTTAAGCTGAAAAAATGTTGACAAGACGTTAACTTGTAAATTTGAAGCGCTCTTACAAATGAACGAAATAACTAATCAATCATGACAAGATGAATAAAATATTACATCAAATCAATGAATGATTGCAACATCCAGGTAAAATAAACAGTTAAAATTTGCAAAGACACAAAGTCATCAAATAAAATATGCACTACCAACTGCCAACCAAAAAAACATAATGTTATTTGAAAATAAATATCAGAAATATATTTCATTTGTAAAAAAACAGTGAAATATAAAACATTAACCTTGTACATGGGTAAATGTGCAGCATTATATCATGATTTAGGAGTATTGTAACCCTTATCACATCAAACAGACACATCAATAGTGATATATGGTATAGAGGGGTAAGCTTAAACCTTTGAACTCAAACCTGATTTTTGCCATTTTTGTCTTTGGTTTGACAACAAGTACTATTTTGAATTGTTTGCCCTTTACATTCAATCTTTATTTTGATGAAAAGAATATGTTATTATGATTGATTATACACACATAAATACGTAGAAAGCTGACAAACACATATAACGGCTAATTAAAAACCACCAGACCTTTTTTTCTGTTTACATATACGTGGGGCTATTTGGGACACCCCATTAAAGGCTCAAAACACATATTTTTCATTTGCGTTTTTATATAAATTTATTGGGTTATATGATACATATATGATGTGATCGCATACAATTTTATATTTAGAACTGCTATAGAAGATTTCTTAACCAATATAATGATCCATTTTGAAAAGAATAGTATGCATGAATACCCTTGAAAACAGCGGGGCTATTTGGGACACTTTTATTTAAAATCCTCATTGCTTTATAATGGTTTATTTTACAGTTTAATTATTAAGATATATGCTTCTCATGCACATGTTAGATCTTTGCTCCACTTTATGGCCACTTACAATATAATTTCAAAAAGTTAGCAGGTGTCCCAAATAGCCCCACCATGGGGCTATTTGAGACATGTGACCACTGTTTAAAATATGTAAAATAGCAGCACTCAAGAAGTTGCTATAATGTATCCGAACATACTTGTGTATAGCTAAATGTCACATTGCAAACATCACGACAGTAAATATACATATTATTCAATAGCGAAAGTGTGAAATTGGAAAAAAACAAAAACTGTCCCAAATAGCCCCACTTTACCCTATGCAATCACTTGGCCTTGGCATGGCTCTTAGACTTGTAAGTGCAGATGGCCAGGTGCTGTCATCGTTTGCACCTGCCAACAAAACCCTATGTGTTATCGTCTCCACTACAGGCATACAATCATGACAGAGCATCAGCATTCTTTGCCCCCTAGAGCTTTGTATATGAATCCCAGAGGAACAACACGTCCGTCGCTTCATACGAACACAAGTTGGTGACATTGAAAACATCGGTATAAGGGGTTGATAAATCAAGCCCCACTAGCAGTTGCTTCAGCAGCATGAAGGAGAAGATTTGTGTTAACGTCTTCCTGTTTACACGTGTTTGATGGAGACAATAACATATAGAACTTTGCTGGCAGGGGCTAACGTGCTTTCTCTAAGATCTTCCGTGATGGAAGGGATGGCAGAAATGAGATATCTGCACTGACAAGTCTAGGAATCATGCAAGGCCAAGTGATGCCATAGTTGATGATCTTGAAGAGTACCTCTACAAGGTCTATACTACCTGCCAGGCATCAAGACTGCCAAGCTGGAAAAGCTGAGATGTCACGTGGAATTTAGAAAGAAATGCCACCCACATACATGTAAGATATACTGCAGCAAGCAAGCCTGCGGTCACGCTACAAGCAAGCATCCACAATAACACCGTTCCAAACCCAGAGGTACCATCTTCACAGTATTATGACTGGAACATGCAAGACAATGTATGGGTTCCAATAATGGATCAATACTGCATCAATACTGTTATCCAGCTGGTAAAGTGTGGCTGTTCAAATTCCAAATGTGACCATGTGAGGTGATCCTGGTGTAAACTATGTGCTAGCTGAGAGCGTGACACTCATTGTGTTATGTGTAACATCTAAAGACATTGTGGATTTCACTAGATTAGTCTGCGCACATATCTTAGTTGTGACTACATTTCATTAAATCAACCGATTCCAGACATTATTAGTGGTATCATACGACTACTCCAGTTATCAGTCTTTTCAGCAACACGTACATCTAAAATGATCATTATTTTTGTAATTTATTACTAGTTTGCATAAATTAACAAGGCAATAAACACTGTAAAAGGTGTATTGTTTTGTTTGTGTTATATATTGACATTGATGTGACTAAAATATATAAAAATATCATCTGAATAACTTGTATATCAATTAATAATTATAATTAATTGGTCAATCAAAAAGTCATGTGAATGGGTGGATTGCTTTCATATAAAAAATACCGCGGGACTGTTCTGTATCTATATCTGTATATTACGTGGCAGTACGCACTATTGTGCTATCGCGCCACGGGAGTAACTTAGCAAGGCCTGTTATCATTCATGATATAATTCATAGCCTTAGTTTATTCTCCTTGACTAGAATATTTAAAAACAATTAAGCAGTTAGGTGATCTACCTGCAGGGGGTATTGGTATATGGTTTTTCTGATTGCCACGTTTCTGTGCTGCACGTCCGCGTACCTCTATACCGGTTGCCTGGTGTCCAATAAGGCTTCAAAATAATAATAAGATATGCATGTATATATATGGAGAGTGACTTTCCGAGTGTATTATTATTTAGAAGTTCATTTTTATGTAAGATCTACATAAATAACATAAATATCATTCTTTTGGAAATGTAATCATGTGAAGTGTTAATAATGTAGTGCAATAATAAAGCATGCACTTTTCATTTAAAATGAGCTCAAGTGTATAAAGCACGTAGGCTACCGTAATCTGGTCGTTGTCAGTTTAGAAGTCTTTGTAATCAAATGCTATTTATCACCGTACGCCAATAATGTTTTTGTAGCAAAATTACCTGGTTTTGGGTCCCTGTCGGAGTTTTCATCACATTATCCACTTCACCGAATGAATAGCTGCGTGTGCGTGGATTTTCTTGTGAAGTTGCATCAGCTGAACCGGTTAGCTTTCGTCTCAAGTAATTGCCGAGGTTTGCATTATAGTTGCCTAATAAAGATCACTAGAAATAAGTGTTTATGTATACCGGTAGTCTATGGGATGAATGATCAAACATACATTTTAGTTGAATTTTACTCATGTACATAAATGGATGTTTTGGTACCAAAACAAAGATAAACATCTTAGAAGGTACCTATGTCAAAATGATGAGCAAAATGTCCGTCATTAGCAAAAATTATATTTTGTACCCTCTATCAAACAATATTACAGCTATAGATATCCACAAATGAAGTGCTATACCCAAGTTTTGATGATCAAATAACAATAATTATTTGAAGCCAGTTATAGGATTGTACATTTGGCAAAATTGTCCAAAAAAGGGTAAATTGAGACGAAAAGTTCTGTCATTACCTTGGACCTTCGAATAAATCGCGCTTGAAAGGAAATGCCTTTATAAATGCCAGAGCGGCGGCCATTTTAAATCTGACCAAGGCTGATTTCGATCTCGTCTGGCAGGTTTGAATGGTTAACAACACATTAGTCCAATTTCACAATAATCTAATAAAAACACGTAAGTCAAACGCACAGAGTAAGGGAACGCTGCCAGACAAACGGACAGATGAACAGACAGACCATCATGAGCCTGGGAGGACTAATAGCCTTCATCCAACCTATCTAACTTTGTTATGTTTCTTTCATCAACAAGTGAAATAAAAAATACTTTTGAAAAGATAGAAAACATTAAATAAACATAAAAACACAGGTGTGAATTTACATTTTGACTCATTATCCTCTTCAGGGAGTTGAATCGACCCATTCCTGTTACCAGAACAGGAATTATCTTCAGGCATGTCAAAAGTTAAGGCTCGAGCTACCTGTCCCACAGACTGTTTGCTTCTTTTATTAACTCGTGCAGCAGCAGGCCGCTTTCCACACTTCTTAACACCTGCAACATCGTTAGTATTAAAGTTTCAAATATGATATAAAATATCTTCAAGTTGTTCATTTTAATTGGTGTTAAGTTTATATTTGCAAAATACCATAAAATAACGTTAATTAATAAAGTCAAAACAAAAAGAAGAGGCCGTGAATAATAATCAACATTATCACAAACGTGCGAACCTTATACGCATGTGAAGGGCGTCTGCAGATGAAAGCGAATGAAAAATACTGATTTTGTGATGAAAACTGGTCTTTGTCCATATCATGCTAATAACCGGATATCGCATCAAATGCGTTTTTAGTCAATAAAAAACAGCATCGTGTATATATCCGTAATCGGATAATGTTTCATGGGGGGGGGGGGGGCAGCCTCAGTCTGCCTCAGCCTAATTTTAACACAACTCATAATAAAAAATATTTTTTTTTGTATTATACCAAGCTCGAAGTAGGCTTTATATACCACAGTGTCACACCAGCCTACGCCGATGCTGGCGGTCTTACTGTGACCTAAACAACCACGACTGCCAAAGCGCGGGGGAAAGCACAGTAAGGTCTAGCTTCTATCTAGAGGGAGTTGGTAACGACGCACTGAAAATTGATCTGTATTACTGTCTAGAGCGTTGGAAGTGCGTCAGCACTCGTTACTGATTCGTAGAGCGCACTGCGCTAACGCTACGCATATTTTTGTGCGCACTGTTAAAAATGAGTTGGGCATGCTTAAAATATTCAACGCATGATAACGCATCAATGTACATGCCAGAAGACCACCAGAAACCAGCAGGCAACGCTAGAACAACGTCATATCAATGCCAGATACGTTTGCTTTGTATCACATAGCTGCCCGTTGAGGGCGCCGGGCAACGCAACTGCCATGCGCTGCATCAGCGCTCAAAGCTAGCGCTGGGTACACACAGGCTGTTCGCCCAGCGCTCGAGCAACAGGCTGTGACTGTGCTTTTTCTACAGATTAACCCTTAGAGCTCTGAAGAGCGATATTTAATTTTGAATTATTTGAGGTAGTGTTTCACACGATATATGGCTTTAAGTGCAAATTTTTTTTGCTTTGTCGAAATTAAGTCAAAACATATAAGGTTGTCTTAAATTTGAGACACATTTTTTCTTTTAAAAATGGTTACATATATGTACCAAACAAACTGACAAAAGTTACTATAATCGTTGACATCGGTGTTCTGGGGTTAAATGCGCACTGTATGCATCCAATGCGTTAGCAAAGCGCTGTTGATTCGCCCTTTCCTTTGGAAACACGTTGTGCATTCGCTACCAACTTGCTACATCTTTCACAATCCGGACTCAAATTATTATTTTTTCATGCGTGGACCCTGAGTCGTGTATGTGTGACTGGGACAAACCTCGGTCAACGAAAACACAACGAATTTAGAGCGTGTGCTCTCCTTGTGTCTAACGTTAGACTGGCGCTGGTCTGACTTTCTTCTGACGTCTACATTCACACGTGGAAAAACGCTCACATTTTTTAACATGATGGAGTAAATGTGCGCAGAGGTTGACGCACAGAATAAATAAATAACGTTTATCCGGCGTTCTCGTCAAATGATCAACGAATTCTGACGACCATTGCGCGTGTTAAATACACAAGACCAGGTAGCTTCACAGTAGCTTTATATATTACGTACAATACGCTCTCGACTCGCTTATTGCATTCTCACTGTCGTCAAATAGTTAAGATTGAAGAATCTTGTTCGCTTTATACTCTTCTCCCGTAGATGCCGGCGCCATTGCCATAAAACATGGACTGACTGTATTCACTTATTACATTTAAAGTGAGAGATGCACAAAATGCTGTTGCTCGAGTTGAGGCATGTGTTGCGGAGATAAAGGCATGGATAATGGAAAACAGGCTAATAAATGCTCAACGGGGATATAGAAAGTACCATCTTTCTATTTCGTGGAATCCCCTCCCCCCCCCCCCCCCAGCAGAGCATCAGTTGCGACATAAACCATGTAAAAGCGATGGAATTCGGCTCACACGGAGTAGCACTGCCAGAAATCTTGGTGTTATATTGATGGAGCACTCGGCATGGACGCCTACATGAAAAAGGTGTGCAGGGTCCTAATGTTTTTCAGTAACATTGCGAAGATCAGGAAATGCCTCCCAGTGAAAGTGGCAGAGCAGCTCATCAATATTTTTGTGTCGTCAAAACTAGAATATTGCAATTCACTTGTCTATGGTCTTCCTTCAACATCTCAGAGAGTACAGAATATCACCGCCCGCATTCTAACAAAAACGAATAAACATGATCACATATCTCCTGTACTAAGACGTTAACATTGGCTTCCTGACATTGCAAGTCGTATTATCTTCAAACTCATACTTTTTACTTTCCATGTCATGAACTCCATCTTATATTCATAGACGCCAGAACTCTATATATTCCTACACAATCCCTAAGCTCTGAAGAAATATGTAGGCTTGTAGTACCAATGAATAACCTGCCCCTGGAGGGTTTCGGTGATTCTGTGAAACTCAATAGCCTTCACCTCCGATATTTTTTATCGAGCTGGCTAATACAATGAAGTATGGGGGAGGGGGTTTTATACGACTTTATTTTCACCGAGTTGCCATTCAAAACGGTTTCCGGTGACGTCACTGCGTTTCACAGAATAGGAGTTTTGCTAAAGCAGCTCCCTCCATCTGGGGCAACTTGCCAGCGTCGCCCCTTAACCCTTACAGCGCTGGGACCGTATTTAGACGTCAGAATCTGACGTCTAAAGACGTCAGATTCTGACGTCTAAGGTCGGTCCCCGCACTCAAAGAATAAACAAGTATAATCACTGCATAACATAGATGTTCAAATGAACCGGAAAGAGGCTGTTTAAGCTAAGACATTTATGATGATTTAAAATCTGAAAAAACCCCTAGATGGTCTCCATGGTTTAGACAAAAATATGTCAGCGCTATAAGGGTTAAGCGCATCGAATGGCTACGCTAGCCTAGAACTGCGCTGTATACGTTTATTTTTCATTCATTTATACACATGGTACATAGCTAAAATCCCTCAGGTTTTCAATGTGACATAGTTGTAAGATTACACCAAGGGCATTTTAAGGTCACACAAGCTGAATTCACAATGACCATTGATGATAAAATTATGCGATAATGTCACGTTAGTGACACACTTGCAGCGACGTCAATTAATTGTGGGCTCTAAACAGTGTGGACCATACGGCCTACAAACAAACCAGAATTTAAATAGTAACTACATGAGATGATGATAGACTTTGCTAATTATGACACGTGGTTGAGCAATAAGGCGAGCTGGGGGTAAATTTAATTCCTATGGGCCAACAGCGCTAAATATTTAAATCCACATTGGCACATAATTCAATGAAAATTGTAAATTGTGAGCTAGCACCCGGTATATTTCTAAAGCTATATATATTTACCAGGAGGGGCTGTTCCATTGTTTATAGGAGTCGTGGTCTGGGAAAGCACACTACCGCTCACTGTCGATGACTGGAGGTTTGGAGAACCTGAAGCACTGGTTGCAGCTGCATGAGATGAACATGTATGGGACACTTTTCTTTTTGAAGTGTTCGGCTTGCATTTCTGCTTCTCGTCAAGCGAATGAGCTTTTCCTTTTTTCTTTTGTCGTTTTTCCAGAGTCCTGGTTTTTTAAAATAAAATATTTATGTAGTACATAAAATGTGACATCTGACTAGGTGTATGAAAGTGTAAAAAATCACTTCTTTTTTAAGAGTAAACTTGCACAAAAATGCACCATGTAATGCTCATAAGTTAATAAATGTACATATGCAATTATTTTAGAAAAAAAGTGATCCACAGTTGTGTAATTTGTGTAAATAGGGCGTTACCAGGTTGATGTGTTGAACGTCACATATTTCATCACAGATTTCAACACAGTGAATTTATAGGCCGCTATACAAATACTGCCTTGTCACCAACAAACGTAAGCTGTAGTCTAAGGAGCTGCTAACGGACTGTTGTCAATGGGTGGCATTTTTAGTTTTATTTTGGCTTCCATGTTAAAAATAGTATTTAATATTTATTATATTATGCCTCAGGGTGTAATCCAGATTATACCCAAATACACCCTTGTATGATTCAGTGAGCGGTTAATCTGGCCGGTTACACTGACATCATAGAATATTGACCACAACGCCAATTATATAGCATATAATTAATTACTGTCATACATAACGCAAAAACAAGCAGCAAACCCACACATGGCGAACTCAGCAGTTAAACATTATACGAGAAAAACTTACTCAGACGGACGACTGGACTACATAAAATTAACTCAGATTGGAAATTTTGGAAATTCTTCAACATTCTAATAAAAAACGGTGAATCATATACCAATAGCGCGTGTTTTAGGAGAGGGCGTTATATGGTTATTTGAGTCGCCATATTAAAGCTGGACCAGAGACGTTTGATGCCCGATGCTGCAAGCCGAGGGATTCAAACGTCTCTGGTCCAGCTATATGACCACAGTGCCCCATTAATAGCATTATGTGATAATAATATTATAATAATTACTCACAATGCAGCCATCTTCTCCGTGTGGAGTTGAATGAAGGTAGATTTGATGTGGTTTACGACACTGTCAACCCAGGCCTGTTCGTTACTTACGGCATCTTTTAAAGCTAAAAGTAAAATTATTAATATCATTTTATATCAACTTTGCTTGCTTTAATGTGTTGTGATCATATTACATTTAACAACTAATGTGTTTTGGCGTTAAAATATTTGGATTTACAATTGGATAAAGTTATCGAATTAATCAATACCGTACGGCGCACACGAAAAATTAACAATAGCATGCTTGCTTTGATTTTGCAACGAGCCAGAATCATCAATGTATAGTGGCCTATGTTATTTATGTCATAAAAACTGGTTTCATTTGGAGTGATGAGGACATCTCCTTGTAGAGTATGCTTGCAGAGTAGCTTCCTCTGTGGCCATATTTAATTAGACATTAGATACAGGAACCAGATCACGAAACACGGTCTTCATTGAGATACCTAAGCTGTACATCAGGTGGAATAGAACTTCGCACTTCGAGGGGACCTGAGTGCGCGATGCCAAGAACATGATCATCAATTATGCTTACATACCACAGAAATATATATTACCCAAAATTTTGTAATGTTAAAAATATAAATAAACAGTAAATAAAATTAATAATTGAATAAAATTATTCTCACTGGAAAGTATTTTGCTTCAAAAAAGTATCCAAAAAGTATTGAAAAAACCACTTTAGGTGAAAAAAGTATAATAATAATAAATGAGTTTACTGCCATAATATTCCAACAATCAACATAATCAAATAACCGTAATAATAGTATATAATGGCAGCACTGCGAGTACCACCTCCGTCACCACCACCACCACCACCATCACCATCAACAACAACAACACCACCATCATCATCATCATCACCAAAAACATCAACAACACTACCACCACCAACATCGCCAACTCCACCACGATATATAAGCAGTCTTCACTCTTGTAACCTCTTCAGTTATTTATGTGAGCATGAATCACGCAGTATAAGCTGGAACTTCACATTTGTATACGTAATGCGTGCTGCGTAAAATAAGTAGTCTATGAGCTAAGCTGCAGGCAAATAACCCATGTATGTAGGCCTATACGTGGTAGACCTACATTTTTGAGGTGAAGGTGAAGGCTTTACGAATTACGCATCACGCATTACTGTAATACACATTACGAAACAATAAGCAGGCCATCCATTTGCACGTGATCGGTGTGCGTGTCCCTGTGTGTGGTCCGTGTGCGCAAAAAATAGTACACATGATAAAATGTACTTCGTGTCATCAACTTTCACGTACGTAACCATGTGTGATGCATCTCAGTGTCCGTGTTGAATCGCACATGGAGCGATTTTTCATGGACACGCAGACGGACACGCACTATAGAAGTTAACCTCTGCATACAATCAATACAGATTAATATATATTTATAGAAGACATAAATACGTGCCTTTTTCCTTCAGAAGCGCCACAAGGATATATTCAAGGAAATCAACATGCTTTGACGTCTCTTGTAGTACAACTGCCTGAAATAAAACATAATAACCACTGATAACTAGGCAAAATACCCTTGAAATCTGGTTCCAGTGGGAGTTTCAAACTTAAGATTTGCTGAACATTATTCTACATTGTGAAAGTAATTATAATTATGATGATCTAGTTTATCACCTTGGAAATCTGTCTCTTAGACGCTCTTTTGTTGACTGGTATAACGTGTTTTAGGCTTTCATAACAGCTGGCCACATTTGCTCGCCACCTTGCATCAGATTGTCGTCTTCGCACGCGCACAGAAGCATCACACTGCTTTTTAGCCTTTGGTTTTCTTTTTTTACTGTCAGTTTTTTCAGGCTCCATTACTGATATGTAATACAACTACTCTTTTTCTCGGTTCACATCCGGAAAACTGTATATGTTTCTGATGTGGCTGGAAAAAATGATACTTGATATTTGAATATTTTCTTCGCAATAATCATACAATTGACTAATTACACTATCGTTTCAGTAATTTCAAATAGCTATTTCTAAAGTCACAGATATGGCTTATTCACGAACGTCTTAATGCAAGTCATCAATACTTATACATTGTGCAAATTTGATAGCCGTGATTTAAGGTAGTATCTCACGGAGCCGAAATTCGCGCGAATTGCTGCGACTGCTTTGAGAACGAAAAATCACAAATTTGCTAACTTTTTTTTCACGACATAAAAAGTCATCAAATAGGCTGTAAACTGTCACCAACTAGTTTTGAGACATTCTCAAGATATATTCTCACAGATATGATCAAATCTGGGGTGAAAATTCGCCAAATTGTTGAATAACATTCGTAAGAGTATCGCAGTAATGTTTTCAGAGCGTCGCAGTAATATCGGGCGACTAAAGAGCAATCTCAAGACTGTCTTAGAATTGTCTTGCGTCAGTCTCACACATTTGCGATCAAGTTGCAACTATCTTGCGACTACTTCGAGACAATTTGGCGACTGTTGGGCAGAACCAATTTATATAAACTCCCATTGGAATGCATTGCAATCATCTCAGAGATTAATGCCCCAGGAATTGAATGTATAAACAAACATGGATTGTGTTGAAAAGGATGCTGCTGCTGTAGAAGATGTTATTACCTTGCAGCTGCTGCTGTGGTAATACACGAGCAAGATAAATTAAATCAGGAGAGAGAAGGCAAAAAAAGATAAACCAAAAAGTTGCTGGGTGCATCAATGGATTAAAGATAGGCCTCGTCATGGCTGGTTTGAAAAAAATTATGACTAATTTTGAAATGGATGATACAAAGAGGTACAATAACTTTGTAAGGAAGGATCATGACATGTTCAAAGAGATGGTGGACCGACTGATCCTAGGATCTATAAGCAAGACACCAACATTAGGAGAGCCCTGGAGCCTTGATTTAAATTAGCCATTACACTCAGATTTTTGGTTACAGGTGACTCCTACATGTATGTGTTATTGGGATATGGATTCAAAGTAGCTCCCAACAATATATGCAGCTTAGTGCCAGAAGTATGTCAGGCAATATATGATTAATATGCAAGCCCGGAAGGATGGGAACAAGTCGCGAAAGGTTTTGCTGATAAATTTTATGGAATTTCCACAATTGTGTAGGCGCCGTTGATGGCAAGCATGTTAAGATCCAGGTACCTCCAAGCAGTCGTAGTTTATACTATAACTACAAAGGGACATTCTCATTAGTTTTAATGGATGAAGCTGATTCAAATTACAAGTATATGTATATATTGACGTTGGAGCTAATGGAAGCTGTTCTGACCCTGGTGTGTTTAAAGGGACTGGCCTGTACAAAGCACTCGAACAAGACAAAGCTAATCTTCCACGTCCTCAGCCACTGCCCAATAGTCAGCAGCCTGTTCATTATCAACCATTTGGAGATGGAGCATTTGCTATGAAAACCTGATTGATGAAACCATATTCACACACAAAATTGTCAAAAGATATGAAGATCTTCACTTACAGGCTGTCCAGATGCTGAAATCCTGTTGAAAATACATTTGGTATTTTATCACAGCGCTTGAGATGTTTGTTGGGAACAATGCACCTTAGACCTGAAAATGCAGTGAAGTGTGTCTTGGCCTGTTGTTATCTTCACAATTTATTGGCGGAGAACCAGAAACGATGTACAGGAGAGTGGATATTGGAGATCCTGTACATCATGATGTGGTCGAGGGAGACTGGCACCAAGAAGAACAGGTTTTGTTGACCATGAAGAACGTTGGTAGAAATATTGCTGGAAACCAAATATCTAAGGACCAGAGGAATTTCCTGATGGACTATTACAATGGTGTTGGAAGTGTTCCTTGGAAAAAAAGACATATAGGGCCTTAATCCTCAATATCTAAAGAAAAGAAAAAGATGGATCCAAAGACCACAATTGCCAGATAAAAGCAATTGTTGGATATTGTGCCAACACTGCGTCGTGTTAGGCAATCGCTTCTGACTGGTCGAACCTGTCTCGCTGTCATGCTGTCTGGAGGACCTTGAGCCAGTGTTGGAACAACGCTGGTTCTTGGTCCAGTGGTGGTGCGGCTTGATAAGCTGGAGTTTTTATTTGTTGTTCAGACGCTGATCGAGGATTGGTCGTGTTCAGAATCGCTGGCTGTTTATTTTTGTTTGAAAAAACACCAAGAAATAGAGCTCTTCTGGAGATTTGCCGCTCCTCTAACTTTTGTCAACGGTGTGTTATATCTGGTGATTATTTTGAATGTCGAATAACATTCAAAATAATCAACAGATCTTACACAACGTACACTATTGAATATATTTCTGCTAATATAGGGGACCTACACTTTTAGTTCACCCTTTTGGCATTTATTTGATTTATTCTCTTCGAGTTCAAACTCTACCACCTAAGTAAATCAAAGTCACCAGCTTAGAAAAAAATATATATTTTCAAGTTACTTTAATATAGCAAACTGAGATAATAAAACATGTTTAATATATGGAAGCATTTGGGATTAACAAATAATAATCCATATGTATGCATTGGGGCTCAAAAGGTTAACCTGATTATTTCTGCTAAAAAATAATCATCATGGAATATATAGGGGGAGGGTTGTGTGAATATCTGTCGTCGCTGGTCTGTTTAACCAATCGACATATGGTTTATATCATATAAAAAAGAACGTTCAAACATAACATTTTACTACAAAATAACCAAAATCAACGGGAATCAATTTCTCAATTCCAAATCATACAGAAACCATAAATCATTTTGGCAGTCATTTGTTGTTTTGCTTTTTTGACGGTGATGGACAACAGATATAGAATATTATCCGACAGATTCAAATTCAGCACACCCCCCTCCCCCCCGAATTATGTTGATGAGAATAAGTGAAACAAGTGGATGCAAAATTATACACTAAAATGCCGAGCAAAGATAACGGAAATTTTTTAGAGGAACTTCAGATATCCGCCCTGTCTAAATACATACATTTACATAAAACGTTAAACATTAAAAAAATATGTGACATTTACAATTACGAACAAAACTTAGTCTTAAGAATATACATATCTGACTTTTAAAAATGTGGACCAAATATGGGTGTGACCAATAATATGTTTTTTCTTTACCATGCTGACATGTCTTCAACAGTTGTTCAACAGAGCACGCAACGTCGTATAAAAACTTGTGAAACTGCATTTAATTCCATGGAAACTTTTGCCTCCCTGGCTTTAGCTGTTTAGTGGCACCTCTGTTTGATGAACGGGGTGGTTTAAAGTATGGGTAAGGTACAGGGTGAGATAATTTGGGACTGTCATTGATTGTGCATGGGATTAATGGAGTCACAGTGTTTGACATATTCTTTAATTTACGTTCTTGTAAATCGCCCATGGAATGCACATAAAAATTAACTCGGTCTGGCCGTTTTGACATTTGACGTCTGTGTGGTCTGGCCATTTTTGTGATTTTGAGACATATTCGCAGTCTCCTAATGGAAATGTATGATGGCATATGTATTTCCCATGCACCACATAAACACACATACAATATATAACCAGAATACATTTCATTTTATCTGCCAGTGTGCAGAGTTGGGGTCAATTCCGGAATTGAATGGGAATTGAGCTCAATTCCTGACTCAATTCCAGGAATTGGACTAGGAATTGGAATTGAAAAAAAAGGAATTGGAATTGAATTGGAATTGACAAAAAATGCCCGGAATTGATAAAGGAATTGACTTTTTTTATCCATGTTTATTTTTTTAGCGCTATTAAACGCACAAGTGATCATCCCTTTTGTCATTGCAGTGGAATTTTACCTGATCTATGTTTATTTATATGTGTATTATAATATTAATAATAATAATAATAAACTTATATAGGCCTAGTACCTAAATTATATTAAAAGGTTTTATTTAAGTTATGTAAATATATTCATTTAAATGACTAATGGCCATCAATATTAAATAAAACTGTGATGTGTAATCAAAATAATAGTTGTAACAAGATTGCTCCTGCTAAGTTGTAGCAATTCAATCTAACTATCACAGATTGGTGTGTACTTGTTACTTGTTGTTACTTGTATACACACTTGATTTACTCCCGCGGTCGGGTGTAACCTGAGTACAGCTGGTAACAGTTTTGCCGAGAAGTGCGACTCATGACAACTCAACTAGTGTCAACACCTACTGTATATAGTGTTAGAGAATTACCATCATGTGGCTGAATTATCAGCAAAATGAGACGCCGAGCCGGTGTTGGTTTAATGCTGGGCCGTCATCGCAAACGACGGGTCAACATTATATCAACATTGGGTCAATGTTTCGTGTTTGCTAGCTTAAAGTTCTGGAAATAATTGTACTATTATTTTATTAATGTTTTCCTTCTATATTCGCGCAAGCATGATCACACTGTTTAATTATCACTTTTGTGTCACTTAACAGCATTTTTTTACATTTGTATTTAAAAAGTAATGCTAGTCTCGTGGGCATAATTTGAGTTCTCGTATTTGCTATATTTTTGTCATTTGGACGTCTATAGTTTATAAAACAATCACGAGTCATGATTAGACTTAGGGGAATGAATGGCTTAGAACATAACTATCGCTTGTCCCTCGAGTTGATAGAACAAAAGAAATATCGGGACCTTAAAACGAATGCGTTTCCAATAGACGTTGAGCCAATGCTGATTTAAAATTGGGAAAACGCTGAAGACGGTGGAGCAACATTAAGGCGATATTGGGTTAACATCCAGTGTTAGCAGGAAGGAAGTTATGCAACGTAGCCAGGCGCTCTAATTGACCCTTAGATTACTTCGCTAATATGACTTTTGTACCCTAGAGGTTATCCTGATATATTTTCTTAGAATATTTTTAATCGCCACACGCTATAATTAGATATTAAACAATAGTATAATCCGAAAATAAATAATGTGAATAATTGCATCAATTGGAATACAACAATAGATCCTTCGTTGCTTTATTTTTAATACGAGATTATTTTAGTGAGGTGTGGGTCGACACGCCGTAGCCTCCACAAGGTCAGACTTATCAGAGTTTCAAGTAGCACAACTTGTCGCGAGACATTGTGTTAATTACACTGCCGTGTTGATGGCAATTCTGGAGTAACAGTTAGTTTATAGAAATAACTCGCTCACATCCGCGCCCACACGAGTACAAAGAGTATAAAAGATGTACTCCACCCTACTAATATTAATGTTTAGTAAATGTAACATGTTTAAATATGTTTACAAGATAATAAATAAAATATATTTTATTTTATATCAGGTGTTATTATTTTATTTTATATCAAGTTATTATACAGCTGTTCTATGTGTATAAAAAGTCTCATTCTTGGGTGGCATTGAATTGGAATTGACTTTTCTTAAAACCAAAGGAGTTGGAATTGACTCAGGAATTGATAAAAAGGAATTGGAATGGAATTTGGAATTGATAAAAAGGAATTGACCCCAACTCTGCCAGTGTGATGTTGCCATGGTAACCGACATCCATTTTCAAATATGCTATTTAGGTAGTCAAATTTTCGGAAATTTTGTTAATAAAGGTTATTTTTGAGATCTACGGAGATTCTTGAGTACATCATTATATCAATACACATGAAATATATTAAAGTACATCACAGACGGTTCGAAGAAGTATTCAATAGGTCTATACACAACAATTAATAGGATAAATAAGTTTTTATCATGGGATATATATATAGTAATCTGTCTAAATTCCCTGAGGGGCATACCAGATTTCATATTTTGAGATGACATTCCCAACTCATCTGGGAAATTCCGAAAGCCTCGTATTCTTTTGAGCCTAGAGTTCTATTTTTAGTTTAGAAACGGTTGTGACATAAATCAACTCTTTATGTTCTATGTTCCCTATGCTGTGTTCATAGTTCTGCAAGTGATGTCATTTAGTGGGTGTCCGCCTTTTAGTCAGAAGGCCCGTTAGTCAGAAGTCCCGTTAGTCAGAAGGCCATTTAGTAAGAAAGCCCGGTATTCGGAAAATCAGTAAGGATGATTAGTCAGAAGGCCCGATAGTCAGAAGGTCCGTTAGTCAGAAAATAAGTAGGGATTATTAGTCAAAAGGCCCGTTTTTCAGAAAGTCATATAATTACTTCATCGGAATCATTTTATTTGTGGACAGCCCTATGACCAATTACTTTTATTTATTTATTTATTTACTTGTGTCGGTAGCAACGTGTAGCACTGTCATGGACAAAATATTTGAGCAAAAACGGTAAAGACATGTTTTCAACATTTTTTCAAAAAATTTGCATAATTTCATTATTGTTATCGTGTAATCAGTTAAAGACATGTATTTAGAACTCAGAATTTTTTTAACAAGCATTTATGTTGGAAAATCAAGTTTTTATTCGATATAATATGCTTGATTTTTCTTCACCATGAGGTGTCCGAAATGGGTTTGCGATTTTTGAAAACGTGTTAATGTCATATAATAACGTTATTGCAAGTCATGACAGGTTGGCCCTATTTCTAAGATGTCTTTTCTCGATAATAAAATAAAATATGTATAAAAACGTTGACTGAATCACCAGTTATTTAATATACCCATAAGGCCTATTATTTCTGCAAGTATTCACCAGATAGCTCTAGCACGTAAATTCCCGGATCTAGTCGACTATTTTTTTCTTGAAGTAAACAAGATTTGATTTATCGACAAAGATAAATGCAATATAAGTGTAAAATAGGATGTCACAAATAAAATGTCACAACAATAGGATGTCTTTACCATGTGTTTAATATCATTGGTTGAAAAATTAAATAGCTGTTCTAGATTATTCTTGTCATCAGTACATGAAGAAAACAACGCTGTGAAGTCAAAAATATGCACATATCTTGTAAAATGTTTATTGTATGCCAAATAGTGTCTTTACCGTTATAATAATTTGTCTTTACCATTAAAACGGTAAAGACAGACATAAAACGGTAAAGACAAATACTATTTCAAAAGGTAAGTTCTGTAGTAGTTCTATGTCCCTTTAGTCATAAGGTGTGGAAGTCTGCATACAATTATACTGAAAACCAGGCCTGCTATATATAGCTTATATCACTTCAAGTGAGTGAAAATTCAGATTGAATAATTTGGCGGTTAAAGGGTTAAATTCGAGCCCTTGCGGTCTGAGGCCGAGCACGCCACCTCTACGAACTACAAGGAACTACAGCGAATGGGGTTTCATTCGTTTTGGCAGTACCGATGTTTTAAACAGTTTGAAACACCCGTATCGGCTTGGCGAGCCGTTGAGAACCGTGAGATTTTTCGGGAAAATTGACACGCTCTTGCACGGAACAATACGGCAGTGACAAATCAGCGGCTGGCGATCTAATACGGATTCACATACGTATCAGTTCGCCATCATTATTCGCAACAGTGTGACTGGGGCTAATGTCCCAGTCACACTGTCGCGAATCCACTGGCGATCCAGTACGAATGCTGGCGATAAGTACAATAAGGATGTGAGTGCGAATCATGGAGAATAAAAATGCTCCTGGGGTGGATAATTTAGTGAACAACGAACCAGCTAGAATCAATACGGTTCAAATTGCGAATGACGGAGAACCAAGTAGAACTAAGAATAATGAACTAGAATCAATACAAATCAGAACGGGTTGACACGAACTAATACGAAAGGTTGTACGAATCGATATGATCTAATGCAAATAAGACCGCGAACTGATACGAACCAATATGACTCAAGTAGAATGCAACTCAGGCCAGTGCGAACTGATACGACCTGGAACGGACCCGTACGAACTGATACGACCTGGAACGGACCAGTGCGATTCAATAGGGATGAGCTGTTGGCTACAAAATGTCGCGCTCATCCGTGTCTTATCGCCAGTCTTCTTTGTCTATCAAATTAACACCATCTTCGCCCAATTTTGGTGCTGTGTTATATTATATTAAAAAATTTATTACTATCATTCGAAGTTAATCTTATCAAATTAATTCAATTAGAATTTTGTTATAACATTTTTAAAAGGACGAATTTATATTAGAATCGGTGCTTAAATATAGATCATTACCGGTATCCCAAAAGAAAAAAATGGTGTCACAGAAGAAGGTATATGAAGATATATGACTTTCAACTATAGAAGGAAGTAGAATACAAAAAAAAATTGGGACTCATCAGCGAATAAAGTAAAGGTAACAAAGAGGGGTACATAGTAGAAGACATGAATGAGCTGTGGTAGAAAGAGTAGTATGGGAAATCAAAGGAAAACAGTACCGGGAAATAAATTGTAACAACACTAACAAAAGAAAATTAATGGAACAATAAAGCAAAATGCTTGACAGACAGAGGGAGATAGGAGTGTATCATCATAATTATAGTGATAAAGACTGAGAAATCATCAGCGAAAAATATAGCGAGGTAAAGAGAACATGCAGATTAGTAGTGAAAATATTACCGCAAATAAAGACAATTAAAACAAACATACAAAGAAAATCAGCAGATAACAGAAAGCGGAGTGACAGAAACACGTCACATATAAAGTTGCTGAACAAATGTAATGTTGCAGAAGAAGACGACGACAACTGTCAACTAGAAGTTGAAAAATTGAGTGGGTCAAGAAAAAATATATTTGGAGAGATACATTATGGAGTTTCAATATTAACATAGTGCTTAAAGTCGCATTTGGCAGCAACAGTCACTATCTTTAGCACCCAGTTATTTTTCTGATTTTCAATCCTTTCGATTTTTAAATTTCTCCCAAAAACCTCCACTTCATAGCATAATAAAAATATATTTTAAAACATATCAGTGCTGAAAATCAGTATGCATAATATCCAACGATTTGGTTGTTATAGGCTTTCATTTTGTCACCAGACTAGATGCAAGCCTATAATAACTGTTGTAAGTGTTGTAACTATATACATCTATAGGCCTATTTATGTATCATTTATGTATATGTTTTTCGACTTGGAGCAAAACTAGTATATTTAAAGTTTTTTTAAATATATATTTTTACCAATCTGGAACTGTACATATTGGGTTATTTTTGGTATAATTATTCGTATAATGAGAATAAATAATATATATAGTCTTTTAAGAAGGCACTGGTAATCTCAATAATAACATCGCACCAAGTTTTCTAATAAAATACGTACATAACACTGCTAGAAAGTGGCTCGTCATCCCACCAGAAAAATAGTCGAATATGCTGAAAGGGTATAGCTAATAAACAGTGTTTGAAAATACTTTCCGCCACTCGAATCTCTTGAGACTTTTTGGGTTTACAGGAGACATATTTATGAGTAGGAAACAACAGTCAGAAATTCTGTTGCAATTTGTGTGAGGTTTGGCCATTATTTGAAACACAATGATCATCATATTCTGCCCTGGCAACACTGAAATATTATATAGACATATTACAAATACATGGTTATATAAAATAAAATATCATTCAGAGAAGTCTGTCCCTCGATATGGATCAAATCACTTTTGTCAATAAACATTTTCTATATTGGAGGGCGCGCGAAATGTAGAGTCCTAAATTGTACAATAATTTTGTATTTTCTGAATTAAATAGGGTTATAAATTTGTCACTATTATCACATATATTCGGAATGGAAAAAAATTCGTTTCGTATGTCATCGTAGGTAGGGCATTCTATTACGAAATCGATTTCGTCTTCTACTTTTGTTTAAAACCCTTTCAAGCCTGAATTTACCATAGTCATCTTCATCCACTACAAGCCGCGAATTGCTGTCGCAATTATCGACTTGTAGTGAATGAAGATGATTTGATGTGGTATAAAAATTTAACAAAATTGCCATGTATTGGTAAGCCAGTTTCATTGCAATTTTCCTTCTAAATCCCTTAGTTGTAGGAAAATTAAGTATGTTTTCAGGGATGTAAAATGATGCTTTAATGCATCGTGAGGGCTTAAAGGGTTAATTGTCAGTGAAGTATATGGAGGGGGGGGGGTAGGCCTACTTGTCAATCAACCTCAGTCCACCTCTGTTGTCACAACACCCCTTTACCGTCATTGGTCATGTCGACCAGCGAAGGGGTGTGGTCACAAAGATACCCCACCCACAAGCAATACGACAAATACATGTACTGGACAATAAATTAGACAATTTTATTAAATACGGAATCAACGAAATAATTAAAATTAGCCAATCAAAGGGACAATTTTGTGCATTATGAGCCTACACTATATCATATATTTCTAACTATGTTGTACTTCTGCAATAAATTGTGCAATTAAATAATATCTATACAATTAACGTTTTTTTAGTGGACTGAGAATTATATGCATTATATTTTTATATTTACCATTGTACAACAAAATTATTTAATTATAACCTGGCTAGATTGTCAAAACATGGGGTGATTTCCTTAACAGGAGCGACGCCACATTTTGGCATACGTCACTGCCATCATAGGTGTCGGAATACCCTAGAGGTCAAACGGAAAATTATACTAAATAATATTGTTCTCACAAATGCCAAATACAAATATGGGGAAAATCTGACAAGAGGGTATACCGGCTGAACATGTCTATGATGTGTTTCTTGGTGGTAGGGTTCTCCTGAACAGAATCTGGAAGATGTTCACCGTCAAAGTTAAAGTTAAATAATGAAACGCATGAGCAGTTTCGCTTTTGATATAGCCCCGCTCCAGGAATTCCGTGATCACCGTTCAGCTCCGTGACCACCCGTACTCACGCCGTAACCAACCGGTACCAGCCGTAACCACCGGGGTGCCACCGGCGAGACAACGGGATGCTTCTGGCCGCTGCCGGGCCCACCTGCGAACACCCGGAGCCAACCTTGGCCTACCGGGATGCTTCCGTAATGCCACACCCTGGTCAGCCGTACCCAACCCAACCAACCGTGGTGAAACCTAGTGAACCGTGGTGGAACCTAGTGAACCGTGGTGAACCCTAGTGAACCGTGATGAGCCGGGCCGATCCAGGATCACCTTATTCAACATCCGAGACCACCGGGGTCAACCGGCTTGGTACCGCAATGAAAAACACTTTCCCGGATGGTCCCGGTGCCTTCCCGGCGATCCCGGTACCTTCCCAGTGCTTTCCCGGTGCTATTCCGGAGCAAAAACACCGGGGGGATTCGGGACGGGCCACGAAAGTTTTGAACATTTCAAAACTTTTTTTCGAGCGTCCCGGCGCATCCAGGATGCCCATGATGATCCCGGATCATCCCGATGTCGGCAAGGTTCAATTCCCGGCTGACCCAGGTTCATCTCGGTTCGGCATCCTACGGAGCCGCCGGTATGGCCCAACCGTACAGTGTGACTGGGGCATAAGCCTAAGGTCTATTATTATCACTTGACAAGTGGGACATTGCTGTTTATCAGTTTATGTAGTTAGCAAACGCCACCCTCCACAACGTGTTACGGGTTAGCAAGCATTCCATATCTGAACCGTAAGATAGCGTGTCGCCGGCCGTTCGCGATCGATTTAACCCCTATTAACGCCCTCAAAATACATTTTAATCGGGTTGACCTAACTTAGTGACATTTTATGCATCCACTAAGCTGATTCTGAAACATTCCATCAGTTATTTATCAAGTGAGAGCATTTTTAAAACACCTCCCGAAAAATATTTCGGCCATTTTAACCATTAGGGCCTAGGCCTAGTGATGATGTGAGTATCTTACGTTTCAGATACATGCTGCGTTCTAACCCGGAACATAGGGCGAGATCGTTCTAATTAAGTTTATGTGGACATAAGATTTGGCTATCAGCTGCACATTCGCGGCTGCTAAACTGCTAACTGTTACACAATATTTCTGGGACAAATTATTCCCTGGTCTAGACTAGCATATTTAAGGGGCCTTGAAATAATATACAGGCTATACAGGCTATATTACATGTATTATTTATAGGCCCTAGCCTCCTAGACCTAGGACCTGGCCGTCCCACAAAGAATCTAAAAATAAAGATTATCTTAACTCTCTTATTTGCATTAGAAAAGTTAAGATGATCTTAACTTTTCTAATGCAAATAAGAGAAAGTTAAGATAATCTTAATTTTAAGATGTTTAGTGGGACGGGCCTTATTATAGTCTGGGTCTAATAAAAAAAGTATTAATTATATGGAGACGCAGCCTTCAATATCGAGCCAGTGATCGGTAGACTCTATTAATAATAATACAATAAGAAATAGTCTCTATACGTTAGGCCTATAATTTTTTTTTTTTCAACTCCCTTCCACTTGGTCTTTGCAAGTTAGATCTATACCGCGTCCGCGACTATTTCTGACAATTTTTTGGCAAGAAATACTTTAGCCTAGTCTTTACATCGCCTGATCCTTTTTCTGTCATGTAGGCCTATCTAGCCTATGATGACGGTTGCAAGTTGATAATTACTTACAAGAGCTGCGGGGGGGATATTACGTGAAATTCGGGAATATCCATTCGGTAGAGTCTAGACCTAACGTTAAAATTTACAGAATAAAGAAAGGATTTTGCAAGTTAAATAATTTTCAAAGAAAAATTAGACTATAGACCTCTGGGCCTATACTCGCTATAGCCTAGTCTAGACTATATATAGTTTAGTCTCTAACGTTAGAGATCTCGGGACATTTTAGTGAGTTAAATGAAAGGAAAAAATTGCCTTAGGCTTAGCCTTAGGTCTATACTCTAGTCTAACTGTTAACAGTTAGGCCCTAAATATATTTTAAATGGCGAAAAACGTGGTTTGTGATATTGGCAGAGATCTAGCCAAACTAGGCCTATATTATATAGGCCTATGTCTATGACTATGAGTAACGTTATGACCGTCCTAGACCTAACGTTAGGCCCTGGCCTAGGTCGACTAGACGTCTAAAAAAAAAACCTAATAGTAATAGGCCTAGACCTATAGTATATAGGATTTAAATTATTTTATTTAGACTAGATCTAGAATAGGCCTAGACCCTATAACCTGATAACGTTAGTCTAGACTATAGGTCTAGGCCTATACTATAAACTACTTTAGTTATTTTAGGTAACTTACTCCTTGTACTTTGTAGGCTACTTGTACTTTGTAGGTCTAGCCCTATTATAGTCTACTGGCTCTAGTCTAGACAATGAATGACTGTTGCAAGCATAGGCTAGGCCTAAAGTAGGCCTAGATCATGAGATAGTCTAGTCTACTATAATAGCCTAGACTAGGCCTAGTAGACCATCTATCCTGTCTGTAGTCTATACTATAGCCTAGGCCTACTCCCCACCTAAAAGTACAGGTGCGCGTTAGCCTACATGTAGGCCTAGCGTGGTAGACTATGTAAACCATGACAGTAAAGCCTGAATACTATAAAGGTGTTTTTGATATTTTTATAGCCTGTCTAGATCTAGACTAAATTAGAAAAAGCAAAAACATGAAAAATGTAGGCCTAATTTAAAAATCGCCCAGGCCCTAGGCCTATATCTATAGGCCTAATATAGGCCTAGTGTATAACACTCTGTGGAGGGTGGCGTTTACTATTTTTTTCATTATGCCCATATTGTTGGTATAGAGTCTACAGGTGCATAAACCCTTCTAGCCTACATGAATCATCATGGTACAGGGCGTATCCAGACTAAGACAAATGGGGGGTTACAGGTCGACCATCAGGTGATTGAGGGGTCTGGGCCACTGGGCCCGGGGCCACGCCTCCCAGAAAATGACAAAAAATGAGGCATTTTTTAGATTATATTTATAGACTAGTCTACAGACTCTCAAAAAAAAACCCTGGCCCTGGATAAGACCCTGTGGTATAGATATAGGTCTAATTATGTTCATAACACATATGCATCAACCCTTCTATGTTTAGTCTATACTATAGACTAGCCTAAGTGTAGACAGGGCACTGTATAGTGCACTGTACACGTGACTAGCCTTCACAAAGATGTCCTTTGTGACGTTTTTTCTGTACACGTGACTAACCATAAGAATTCCCTGATATTAAAACACGTGCATGACGTCTCGTGCCAATGAGGAATGGAATGTGTTTGCTTTGTTTACATGTACAGTAATTAGATTTCCAGTTGACCTTGCTCTGATTCTACATTATGTAATAGGCATAGGCCTACTGTCATTAGCCTCAACATATCTTATTATAAGGCCTACGTCACACTGGGTCAACAATGATAGACTTGCACAAAAATAAATTTTAGCCAGTGAACCATTTTGAAGTGGACTAATGATACTGTGATCAGATAATATTAGTCTACTTGGTTTGGCTGTACAAGAGATTTATAATTCTAATTCTATTATATTTTTCCCCGTAATTAATGTAACAAAAAGTTAGTGCTTACATTTGTAATACAAATATTGAACTGCATGGAGACGGATTAATCTTTACTTTGTCTCTAGACTAGTGTAGTGACATGAATAGTTTATAAATTTAAAGAGCAACATCGTTGGAATTTTATCGTAGCCGATCGGGGGATTCTATAATTGTAGGCACCAGTGATGATATTTTCCTTGAAATAGGAGATTGTCTGAATATTGTCAAAAATGTAAACATATATAATATATAATTATAAATTTATGATTGTGCTTCTAGTTCTATGCTGTCAAAAAATGATAGGCTATCATTATCAATTCATTGTTTCACCTTGCACAAATGGCGGCAATCTTGGATTTTATTCACAATGCTATGGCCAAAGTACTTTCTGACTGGCCTACATCACAATGTCAGGCATAACTGAAGCCTGTATCATGCTAGACATCAAAATCAAGAATCTGCGTAGGTCCTTATGTCGAAAATACTATCATTTTATTGTTCCATCTTGTACAAATCAACAAATGGCGGCCATTTTGGATTTTGTCTCTTTTAGGTGACTTAAGACAGTGAAAAATACTTTTTTGGCTCCTAGGCTTACTTTGATCAGGATGAGCTACTGAGCCATCAATAAAAATGGTGCTTTATCCGCCAGATAACGCTTATTCTAAAATTTGATGCTAAGCTACCTGACTAAGGGCCCGTTTCCATTGGTAAGGTTTAACCCGCGCGGGTACCACCCGGGTACCTGCACGGGTGCCATATTATCCAGCCTTTTTTAAATCCATGTATCATTTCCATACACGCGGAACCCCCGCGGGTGATTTGCCGCGCGGGTAGAAAATCGACGATGTTCGATTTTTTCCGCACCGCATGGCAAAAACGCATGGGGAATTCCAGAAAATGACGTCACACAGATGGGCTTTCCCGTGTATCACCGCGTGTTTTGCAAAAATTGTGAGGATAAACCTAACATGGACATATAACCAACTGATAATCTGCAAATATATGGCAACCGAAACCCCATCTTTAACACCATTAAATGTGGACAATAAATGTGTGGCAGAAAATTTCTATGAAACTTGACGTGGAAAGAATGACAGGTAGGACTATTTATATAGCAACCCTAGTGGGCAGCGGTCGAAATTAACCCTATACTGTGGCTGAAGAGCTATTTTCGCTACAAGCCTATTGCAGATAATCTGACACAGTATCCAGACAGTGGCGGATCCAGTATTGAAAAATATATATTTTGGCGATTTTAGCGGATTTTTAAAACTTTTTGGCAGAAATAAAAGAACGTGCACCCACACTACCAGACACTTGCATGTGCCCCAGGTGAGGGCGCCTCGACCACTATCATCATCATCATCGCCAACATCACCATCAATGGCATCATCACCAACCGTTATTGGCATCATCACCACTACCATCACCACCACCCTCGTCATCGCCACCACCACCACCAACATCATCACCAACACCAGCATCACCACCATATTCATCACCACCACCACCATCATCATCACCACCAGCAGCAGCAGCAGCACAACGACCACCACCAGCACAATCATCACCATCATAATCATCACCACCACCACCATCATCATCACCAACACAACCACCATCACATCACTATAATCACCACCATCGTCATCACCACCATCACAATCACCATCATCATCATCATCAGCATCAACACCAACAACACTACCAACACAAAGCCAAAATTTTGGTTGATGCCTATTGTCGTCACCAGGCGCGTTCGTCCGTCCGCCTGTCCGCCACTTTTAGCTCTAGAACTTAATTCGCATAACTGGATTGCACATTGAACTTCAGATACAGGTTAATCGTGGCTAAAGCTTGACTTATTTTACATTTGACCTTTCTGTGAATCATATGACCTTGACTTTTTTCTGATCGACAAATTTTCTCGTTAACGCGATTCACTCAATATTGTTTTATGTAATGGACTACTATATATCCATTTCTCTGATAGTTCGGATGAGTTTGAATTTGAGAGATATTCGGACAGAAACTAGGTCATGGCGGCCAAAATGGCGGACTTGCGGTCGTTTTAGCTCGCCTTTTATTTCTTTCAATTATAAAAGGTGGGCTGTTGCAATTGAGGTTCACCGGCGTTGGCGTTAACATTTCCTTGTGGGCACGATAACTTGAAAAAAAAATTCAAGTATCCTTCTCAAATTTGTTCTGCATCTTGCTAGGAACTAGTTCTCGGACAAGTTCAATAATGGCAGAAAAAAATATGGAAAATGACCGATTTTTTGCGATTTTTTTACGTTAAGAATCTTACTTTGTGGGCGCGATAACTTTCCATGTAACCTGCTCAAATTTGTAATATGCATGTTATTCCTGCTCATAGTTGTACTGCATGCTGTTAGTAACCAGTTCTCGGACAATTTCAATAATGGCGACAGACTGTTGTCGAGTGTGATCTTGTCTTTCATTATTTTCACTTTAAACGATTATTAGAAACTAAGGCTTACTTCCGTCGCAGACGGGCCTTGTTAATATTTACGTTAAAGAGATTATGCTTCTGCCTGCTGTTAATAACCAGTACTCGGACAATTTCAATAATGGCGGCAGCCTATTGTCGAGTGTCCTCTTGTTTCAAATGATGTTCACTTTTAAACGATTATCAGAGACTAAGGCCTACTTCCGTCCTTGTCCTTGGTAATCTTTACGTAGAGATTTTGCTTCTTGCGCCACATGTGGCGATGTGGTGGTGACCACTTGCATGCCCACATCGGGAACATCATTTGAGTAACTACGCCTAATGTTAGTATTCAGTGGCGGTTCCAGGGGGGGGGGGGGGGGGGGGGTAGGTGCGCCCGTATAGGCCCAACTAAAATCCATATGAGACATATTTGAGGAACTTCGGAACTTATTAGCCTAAGGGACGATTCAATTTGACAATTTAGCAGTTCAAAGTAAGTTTGAAACAAAAAACCAAGCAAATACACTTGTCATGATTAGGATTTTTTTATTTCCATATTGTTGAATGTCATCTTTTCATAAAACAAATGAATTTGTTGCAACAATATTCGTTTCTTTTTCATGTGACCAGAAATCTACTTTAATATACTTGTATTGATACAATCTGTTTGATAATCACACAGAAGTTTAGATTGGATCTATAATATATATAATATTGTATTTGTTAAATAATTATGTCGCAAATTATTATGCTACATTATTTACCAGAGTGAGCTTTGGTAATCGTGGTAAGAAATAACCATAATATTTTGGTTTTGCTCATGTACCATAAACATAATTGAAGTGTAAATAAGCTTCCATTAAATACTTTGCATTACTATATTTTGGGTGTTTTCACTTGAATTTCTTGCTTTCTTTTGCTTGAGCATACCCCATACATAGAGTTAGAACAAGGAGCCTACCTAAGCATAAATTAATGTCAATAATTATTGAAATGTATTTTCTTCTAATCCAGCTGATACACCAAACAAATTTTTTGTATTACTTCATATTATTTCAAATCGGGTGTGGTCTGAAACTAGTAAAATGATTTGTTGCTCTAGCGCTTAATACCTGAGTATAAAATAAAAAGTTATCATGTGGTTGACCCACAATATCAAGTTGATGCAGATCACTGTAGTATATTTTACGTCCATACACCCTGTTGATTTATTTTGCATGTGGGGTAAAATGAACTAATCAAACCTACTAAACGATCTGCATTGAATCAGCCACTTAGATTAAGCCTAATGTAGATATATCTGAGTTTCAAAAACGTGTTCTTAAGTCACTCTCTCAAAATAAAACGTGATAGAGCGTTGATAGTTTTATGGTAAAGTAGCCTACTGATATCATAACATTATGCAAGCACCTAATTAGGTTAAGGGGGGAATGGCATCATCATAATAATATAATCTGATCACTCGGAGTAATCCGGACTTTTCATAAGTCTGAGCCACACTGCCATCAGACCATCACTGCACTGATACCTTGGGCGTCCTTTACAGGGTACTGCCGGTGGTCCACTCTTTCTCAATCTCTGCAACACAATCACAACATATCCCAGTAAAAACACGAGATATTGACCCGATATTGGGTTAATGCTGGCCCAGCGTCATAGTGTTTGTTGGTATGGTCAGTACAATAGTATGAAGCAAACAAAAAACAGTATATGATAAGTTAAGTTCACATCATAAACTGACGACAAGCAACACATCTGGGTTTTTTCATTATAAATAGCACACCAGCTAAGGATATTTCCAAATGTTCATAGAATGATGGGGTAGAGTTTTATTCACTGAGCTGTTTAGTTCATTGGCCATAATTATGAACTATACCGCTGTGAAAAAATAACTAATAGTGTACTAAGGTTACTATTTGTTTATGGTATTTGCATCGTATTTTAATAATATAAAATATGACAGTCTGAAGGCCATTTTCACAGTGACGCTTTTTTCAATGAGACTACTCTTCTATATTTTAAGATCAAGAATTAAAACACACGGAAGGTCTGATGCTTGAAAAATCATTGACTGTGTAACTACCAGTTGGAGGACGATACAAAATAACATTCAAATTGGTAGACAAATGCAATTTTGATCCCTGTGAGACACTACTTGCCTCGCTATAATAAAATAGCCCATATACCTAATGTTCCATTCTTTGTAGTGTGTTATCTGAAATATATTCATTTGCAACAAAATGAATTGATGATTTGTTTCACTTTTGAGTCAGTCATTGCATTTCATGTGATAGCGTGTTGAGCGAGTTTGTAATATATAAGCAAAGTAATTTACTTGTATTTGACACAGATCACATTTTTTGTATCATAATACAAAATAAATAATTACACTGTACTTTTATGTATATACTTTGTAACACTCGTAATATTTTTTTGTCACCTGTCGCCTTGAGATGTAATAATAAATTGGATGACTTTCTCTTGAGTTTTTACAATGTGGTTGCACAGATTGTAATGTTTAGTGTTTTTATCTCAACGTACATTTGCACAAGTGAGACACGTAAAATATTATACCTGGAATAGTGTGTTTTCATTGTCTTGATGCGGTAACTGGAACTCTCTGGGCATAATCTGTGGTATTAACTGATCCTGTCCTGTAACACATAACAATCAACATTTAGGCTTTGAACTTAAATACATGCAGAATAAAAAAATGTTTCAAAGAGGGGATTTGTATTTTATAATATTGTAGTCACTACATACATTTACATTTTCAAAGAGTGACATTTTTAATAATAGCAGTTCCTTTAAGAATAAGGATGAAATTCTAAATAAGGCCTCAAAGGAATAGATGTCTAATGCGATGTAGATTGTAAAAATAAGAAAATTAAACCATATTATAAACACTAGATCCATATATGGAGTGTGTTGTGCTCTCATACAACTCCATTGGTCATGGATTATGGACTTATTTCCTTCATTGGTGGGCAAATCGCAGATATTCAAGTCAAAATGTATGATAATTTAATAATAAAATTATTTTTATTATCATTATCATTATTATTATTATTATTATCATTATCATTATTATTATTATTATTATTATTATTATTATTATTATTATTATTATTATTATTATTATTATTATTATTATTATTATTATTATTATTATTATTATTATTATTATTATTATTATTATTATTATTATTATTATTATTATTATTATTATTATTATTATTATTATTATTATTATTATTATTATTATTATTATTATTATTATTATTATTATTATTATTATTATTATTATTATTATTATTGCTCTAGTTATTGTTATTATTATTGTTATTAATATTATTATTATTATTATTATTATTATTATTATTATTATTATTATTATTATTATTATTATTATTATTATTATTATTATTATTATTATTATTATTATTATTATTATTATTATTGCTATAGTTATTGTTATTATTATTGTTATTATTATTATTATTATTATTATTATTATTATTATTATTATTATTATTATTATTATTATTATTATTATTATTATTAATATTATTATTATTATTATTATTATTATTATTATTATTATTATTATTATTATTATTATTATTATTATTTTTATTTTTATTTTTATTTTTATTTTTATTTTTATTTTTACTATTATTTTTATTATTATTATTAGTTATTTTGCTTATCCACTCTAGCATACCTTTCTAGCAAATTGGCATAAACATAATACAACGTTCTCACAAAATTTCCTGAGACACCACAGTACTTCTCTCGAAACTCGAAATAAACACTAATGTTATCAATATTTTTCTGATCTTCGTAATATCGATTGCCAGCATTCCTTTAAAATTAAATGTGACAGTCGACATTATTTTCCAGTCTTGAGACCGTTCTTAGAGGGATTGTACCAGTCTGGCTTATCTTTGCATGATTATATATAGCTTAGCTTTGCATATATTCAAAGTGAGACAAGATACTTCACCGGTAATCAACTTCTCTTTGTTGAAAGTGAAGATATTTTCACGCAAGCATAACATTTATTTATCTAATCTTTTTTAGACATAAAATACATCAATATGTAGATGTTTCATATAATATTATTGATCTACTATTTATATTGATCCAGATTTTCTATGGAAACTATTTGAGAATTTATCTCGTACAATTATCTATATAATCATGAAAACTGCCCACTTTGTTTTACTTACGTTTCAATCCGTCTATCCGCTCTTGGAGCAGACTCAGAGGTATCCGATTGGATCTGCTATCCAATGATCGAACAGAGGCACATGTGACGTATCCCAGGAGCATAGCAAATAAGGTAAGAAGTTTTACATCACACGCCGACATGACGAACATATGCTGTGAACAGAACAATATTAAGAATAGTGTGTTATTATGTTGTATATGATTATATAGCTGTATAATTAGATTAAATATCATTGTATAATGTATGTCAGAACGCCCTCTCTCGTGCAGGTGTCACATTGTAAAGTGGCACTTCACATGGACATTTGCAGCACTATATTCAAATGGACAGGCAGATGTTAAAACAATTTATTTTTCTTTAAACAATTAGGATAATAAGTACACCATAAGTGGTTATAAGTAAAGTATTAATGTATGATCTAGGGTAGCTTGTGTGTTACTTTTCAGATAAAGTTTCTATAACATCTTAGCAGCTGTACCAGGCAAGTGAGAACAATATTTTTCAAAATATGACCCGCGAGTATATCAGTATCACGTTAAAAAATGTAAAATATATAATTTGTCTGTGTATTTGGTGTTTTTCAGCAGTATAGTATTTTGTATTATTTAAACCAAAAGAGGATATATCATCAGCTAACCTGGGATGTGGTAATTAGCAATTTATTACATGATATAGGGACTAACTTTAAAACGATAGAGCAGTTTATTGACATTTTAAGGGTAGTTGGCGGGGAACTAGATATTAGTAATTACAAGATTTCAGGAAAATCGGTTGAGAGTAAGAAATCGCAAAAAAAACATGCGCTACAGGTGACTCTGATTGAGACTGTATGCTTGCTAGTGTGGAGTAATGTAACAAATAGGTTGAGAACTAAATTGAACATAAGTTTTCAAAATAATCGGCCTTTATGTGTATTTTATACAACGCAACTGATTCAAATTTATACAATTATAATATAAACACATTTTCGTTAGCCATATAAGCACAATTCACTGATTGTACTGTTGGTCAAGTTCACTATATAATTTCGTTGTTTTTTCCCCTCATCCATTTAAGGCTGTGGGGTATAGTGATCACTCAGGCGGGTGGCGCAGATGCTTGCAAGCACGATAACTTCATAATGCCTTGACTTAGGACCTTCATTTTTTGACCTCATGTGTATGGCACTAATCTGAAGGTCAAGCTCGACATTCAGTGACCTTGACCTAATTTCAGGGTCACCAGGTCACGGAAACCAAAATGGTTTGTAAGCGTGATAACTTTATAACGCCTTCACTTAGGGCCTTCATTTTTTTACCTCATATGTATGACACTAATCTGAAGGTCAAATTCGACATTCAGTGACCTTGACCTAATTTCAAAGTCACTAGAACCAAAATAGCTCGTAAGTGTGATGATTTTATAACACATTGAATTAGAGCCCTAATTTTTAGCCCGCCTTTTAATTTTAATTAAAAAAGGTGAGCTATTGCAATTGAAGTTCGGCGTCTTCGGCGTTGGCGTCTGCGTTAACATTTAACGGTTACTTGTGGGCGCGATAACTTGAAGAGTTTTTCATGTATCCTTCCCAAATTTGTTATGCATGTTACTAATGACCAGTTTACGGACAAGTTCTATAATGGCTAAGAAAAATCAAAATGGCCGATTTATTGCTTTTCGCATTTTACGTCAATAATTTGACCTTGTGGGCGCGATAACTTGAACAGTTTTTCATGTATCCTTCCCGAATTTGTTATGCATGTTACTAGTGACCAGTTCTCGGACAAATTCAATAATGGCTGAAAAAAATCAAATGGCTGTTTTATTGCAATTTTTCGCATTTTACGTCAATAATTTGACCTTGTGTGCGCGCTAACATGAAAAGTTTTTCATGTATCCTTCCCAAATTTGTTATATGCAAGTTACTAATGACCAATTCCCGGACAAGTTTAATAATGGCTAAAAAAAATCAAAATTGCCGATTTATTGCGATTTTTTGCATTTTACGTCAATAATTTGACCTTGTGGGCGCGATAGCATGAAAAGTTTTTCATTTATCCTGCTCAAATTTGTTATACATGTTACTAATAAGCAGTTCTCGGACACGTTTGATAACGGCTGATTTTTTTTTAAATAAATAAATTGAAGTTAATAACTTATTAAGTTCAATAATGGCGTTGGGCTATTGTCGAGTGTGCTCTCGTGTTACGTCATGTGTATGACACTAATCTGAAAGTCAAGTGACACAGTGATTTTGACCTAATTTCAAGGTCACCAGCACGCGCACACCAAAATAGCTTGTAAGCGCGATAACTTCATAACGCCTTCATTGAGGGCCTTCATTTTTTAAACTCATGTGTATGACACTAATCTGAAGGTCAGGTTCGACATTCAGTCACTTTGACCTAATTTCAAGGTCACCAGGTCACGGAAACCAAAATGGCTTGTAAGCGCGATAACTTAATAACGCCGTGGCTTAGGGCCTTCATTTTTTTACCCTATATGGAGGACCCTAATCTGAAGGTCAAGTTCTACATTTAGTGAACTTGACCTGATTGCAAGGTCACCAGCTCACGTAAGCAAAAATGGCGTGTAAGCGAGATAACTTTTCATAACGCCTTGACTTGAGGGCTTTCATTTTTTTGCCTTAGGGCCACATGTACATATATTTATATTTCTTGATATTGATGGACAGAGCCTACGGCTGAGGGGTCCTGCCAATGGCTATTTTTGATATTAGCAAATCTATGCACTTCGGAAACTACAAAGCATGCCCTATGCTAAATTGGATGATTCCACTTGCGCAAGTGAACGGAAATCAGTCATTTTAAATCTTTCAAAAATGGTGTCAAGGTCTCACCACACAAATTCATACGCATATATCATAAAAAGTTTAAGAGAGTTAACATATTTTTTAATAATGTGGCGATTTCCAGCAAGTTGGGATTAAATATTATATTTATATCATTTTGATATCAATTATTTATTTAGATTGGTGATCATTTCTTGCTCCAAAAACATCGAAATCAGGAAAGATAGCTATAAAACGCAATTCATAACAATGCATATGTTGCATTCGATAGATGCCCTGTATTTACAACTCTCAGACAGTCTATAATGACACTGCATCTACATGACGTGAAAATAGAAATAAAAACGATGTTTTTATCTCTCGCCGTTATAGGGATGGGGGATTTTAGTCGCGCCAGGATTCCGTTAGGCTTTACGTTTTTTTGTGAACGCAAAAACTTACTGGCGGTCATTTTTTTAAATTTCAAAATCACATTCCTAGGAGCATGGGGATGTGCAAGTGATTTTTTAAAGATGCTGCGAAATGCAAAATGACCGCCAGAGGTCAACTCCAATTTTTTTGTGGGCGTAAAACTCTAAAACTCAAAGTCAGAAATTATGCAAATTTTACTATCACATTCCCCACAATATGGAGATGTGCAGGTGATATCAAGGTTTTACTGGAATTCAAAATGGCCGCCATGGATGAACTTCATATTTTTTTGTGGGCGCAAAAATTCAAAAAATCTAATTCAGAAAAAATTCACATTACCAACCATATCGAAATGTGCAGGTGATTTTACTGGAAGTTAAAATGGCCTCACAAGTCATACCTAATTAATAGCGGGTGATGATATATTATTATTATTATTATTATTATTATTATTATTATTATTATTATTATTATTATTATTATTATTATTATTATTATTATTATTATTATTATTATTATTATTATTATTAGTTTGTCGACTCGACAAACTTTTAAGCTGGTTTTCCACACAAACGTCTGTCGTTAACTTCCGTTACTATCTGTTCTGTCTGTGCAATGTCAGAAGGCAATATCTGCTCCCTGGTATACTAGGCATTTACTGCTTTTTAACTGGCGTCCCGTCTCTTCCTGCCATAGCCCTGCCAAAAGGCCGTATTTGTTCACTTGTAAATCAAGTATATACTTCCTTTCCGCTGATGTCACTGCCTCCTTTTGGCTTGCACTGACCCAATGTTGGTTAAATGTTGTGCCATCATCTATGACACTCTTCCAACATTGAACCAACATTGTGTCAGGGTATTGAGTTGCCGTGTTCCCTGCAAAAAAGAGACCTTTAGCCAATGCTGTTTTACAGCTTAGCCATGGTCGTAGACGATGAGCCAGCAGTAAGCTAGCATTGGGTGAACGTTTATCTTGTTAAGGCCTATATACTGGTATGCCAATGCTGGGCTAATGTCGGCCCAGTGTTGTAAACGGTGGCCCGCCGTCTTCGACGTCGGCACAACATTAAAACAACATTGGGTCAATGCCTGGTGATAGCTGGATAGGTGTTCATGAATGCCAGCAGTCTGTCACGGGAGGGCTAGCCGCCCTCTCCCACCCCTCTCTGTCTCACTTGACACAACCGTGTTATGTTACACAATATAACAATTAGGTCTTGGCTAAGATATTTATCTCCAAAAATTGCTAATTTTGTATTATTAAAATTAGATTTTTGCAATTTATTGCAATGCCCGATCACGTGGTAAGTTAACCCTTTCATTACGACCATCTGACATGAAAAGAGGACAAATAGTGCAAGAGCATTAGGGTTGAACCTGGAATAAAATTGCAGAAAGCTGATTTTTTCAGGAATGATACTTGGACATCTCCCCAGACGAATTCCGAAGAGGCCCCAAAAATCCCCCTTGTGCATTTTTTTTAATCCAAGATGGCCGCCACCATGTAACGTCATTTTCGAAAAAAACAGGGGTATACGATAATTCCTCACTTTTGCAGTTAGAAAAAATATTTAGGTGTCTCTACTTATGTTTGGGGACACAAAGAGTTCATCCAGATGATCAGAAATAATATCAGTACTTTTCTCAATACCAAAAATCCAAGATGGCCGCCATATCGATATACCGAGTATGTTGAACGATCTCTTAGAAAAACGACAAAAACGTTGTTGAGCCTAAAATGTATTTTTTGGCTAAACCCATGGAGTCTAGCACTTACTTAGATCACCAATATTTTATTATATTGAATTTATCAACATAAATTCTACATAGTTTAATGTTATGTAACACCATATAACGTCCTTTTCCCAAAAAAAACAGGAGTATACCCCAATTCCTCACTTTTGCAATTAAAAAAAAAATACTTTGGTTCCTCTACACATGTCTTAATGCACAAAAACTCATCAACAGGGTCAGAAATGATATCATTCCTTTGCTTATCTCCACAAATACAAGATGGCGACCATTATGTCAAGCGTCCCCCCCCCCCTCAGAAAATCACCTACATGCCATAATCATCATGTTGTTATAACTTTTTTCTCAGAGCCATGGAATCTAGAATATATTTCCATCACCAATTTTTTTAATGGAATGTGCTTATCAACACAAAATCCAGCATGGCTGCCATATTGATTAGCTCTTTTAGCGCAGATGCCACGATTAAGCGATGTCCAACTGCTTTTTCATATCGGAATATAGATATAGATTTATCAAATTTACAAAATATCATATGTCAGAAATCATTGATTAAAAATTCTAACATGTCTCATTTTTAAATATAAGGGTATTTCTCATTCATTTGAAGCTTGAAATTCCAGTTTCAAACCCAGCGACTAATTCCAATGTAGGTATTTTATATAGTAGTCCTATATAAAATGTTTTTCGATTCTGGTTAAGTATTAGTTGTGATTATTCTAGGATTTGAATATTAGCTAATTTTGTGTGAATGTACATAATAACAGAGCTAAGTACAATATTACACCAGCTTGGTGCTCGGCCTCAGACCGCCAGGGCTCGAATTTCGAATCCTGTGTCTGGAGGACAGTGTCATCTCACCATCCTCAGGAGGTTCTCCTGGCCCAGTTTAGCCTATATGTGCACAAAGGTGGCCTAAAGCCCGATTCATTTCATTACACCAGCTTGAACACGTGTCCTACGAGACTGTTGGTTATTTACATGTACTACTAAATAAGAAAATGTTTTAAATCACATCATTTTACTGGCAGAGTTTGGACATCTATAGACCTATGTAATTTGGTCAATTTCCTGAAAATGGTAATAAATATCTTGGATTATAGATTAGAATATTCAGATATTTAATTTGAATATTAGTGTATTACGTAATAAATATATGACATTGTATGATATTGCAATGTGATATTACATTGAAAAGCCAGAATATGACATCAAATTAGAGGATGTGACAGTTTAACGTCCGGATATGATAGTTTTATGTCAGGTTAGATGAATATGATATCAGGATATGACACTTTAATATCATGATATGTAATATAATGTCCAAACATTGGTGTTTAATATAGCAAAATCACGTTATGATGGCTCAATACAGCTTTATAAAGGCAGTATATAGTGGTTAAACATCACGTTGCTGTATTAAAATGAAACGATATTGCATCATATCATCACGAAATGCATTACAATTTCGTGATATATCATTTTAACATCACTATGACATTTTAATGTCAAGATATGACAATTGAATATTAGGATATGGTACTTGAATATTATGATATGACTTTATACATTGATGAAATGACACATTGAGGTCACAATATAGCATTGTAATGTGATGATGTGTCATTATAATGACAAACATGCTATTTAAAATCGAATATTGTATAATAGACTTGTCGGATTATGACAGTAAAATAGAAAAAACATAAACAACAGTTCGAAGTCAGGATCTGGCATATTTATGCCAGGATATTCGATTGTAATTTATCAGAATATGACACTTTAACGCCATAAGATGGTATTATAGTTTTGTCCTTTTATATCACACAACAAGATTTGAATGTCAAGATACTCCATTTTTTATGATAGGATATGACATTATCAAATCAAGATATGGCGAGCTTGGCGGCATTCTAATGTGACATTATAATGACTGAATATGACACTACAATATTTTAATGTGACCATAGAATGTCAGGCTATGTCACTTTAAAGTTTGGATATGGCATTTTATTGTCAGGATTTTATATTGTCATGTCAAGGTATAACATTTCAATAACATTATATTGAGAGACGCACGTTACCATATGGTAATACAGAATCGACATAAAACATTCTAATATCAGGATGGCACATGTCAGTTCAACATATATATCGCAATATAATTCAGTAAGTAAAGGCCTCTACATTGCTCAAATACCGGTACTCCAAAACTGCCAACAACAAAAGCACTTCGGAAGAATAAATAAAATGGAAAGTAAGATTTAAGACACATGCTCTTTGAACAGCATGTGGCCTGGCCCTCTCTTATTTTCATTTTCTTTTACACTAAAATGTCATATTGTGATGTTAATATGCTATATCATGATATTATAATAATATCTTGACAATACACTAAAAGATCCTGTTACTTTAATACCATGCCGTGATGCTTAACCACCATATCCTGCTTTTATAAAGCTGTATCCAGACATCATAACGTCATTTTACTATAATAAAGAGCAATATTTGGACATTACAAAACCATATCATGATGTAAATGTGTCTTGTCCTCATATTATCGTGACATAAAAAGATCATTTCCTGACGATAAACTGTGATATCAATTAATTTATTGTCATATTCCGATATTCTGATGTAAAATCATCTCATTACAACACCATACAATGCCATAACTTCATTACGAAATATATATATTCTAATATTCAAAATGTAATATCTTGATATCTAAATGATGTATCTCATGATATTAACCATAATGACATTCGCAGATCATGGACAAAAGTAAATATTTAAAAGAGCATTGTTACAGGACGATTATCAAAGATGTCATGTACATGTAACGTGTGAGGCGCAAGTCCTTATCTTGTAATTTATTTTTGCTAGAAAGCCTCCCTTCAACGTCGCCTACTGCCCCAGCCAACACGGGGCATTATTCGAATTCTGTTTAATTTTTGGGCCAGCGTCGAAGACGGTCAGCCAATATTAAAACAGCATTGGATGAATGCCTCGTGTTTAAACTCCATTATGATACAGAGCATATTTTGCTGTACAGGAGGGTGTGGAATCTACAGTCTGGGAACGGATTTTATCTCATGGTCGTTTGTCACCAAAGCAAACTGAAAGAGTAGTCGCTCCAGAAAGAGTTATAAAAAGAGTGAATAGCGGGTGCAGAGAGGGTTGTTCAAAGAGGGGGTGGTGGGGGATCTCCACAAATCTCGACTATATTGTACAACGATGTTCTCTTTTTGTATTGGCCAAACATGTAGAAACTGTGACAGCTCGGATGATTGAAACGCAATAATTTCATTATTTACCGGAGATTGATTTGTTAACTTGACAAATCTCAATCTACATTGCTAGTGGGAAAGCAGTTCGAAAACACTCCAAAGCGTCACCCACCATGGTGGAATTAACTACCATGTGGGATTCATGTCGATAAACTCAATATAATAAAATATGGTCATCTAAATAAGTTCAAGACTCCATGGGTTCGGGTAAAAAAATACATTTTAGTTTCAACAACGAGATAGTTATCGCATATTTTCGGGTTTTTTAAGAGATCGCTTAACAAAATATTATGGCGGCCATGTTGAATTTGTGGTATTAAGAAAAGTACTGATATTATTTATGATCATCTGGATAACCTCCTTGTACTTTAAAACATAGGTGGAGACACCAAAATCATTGTTTTAACTTCAAAAGTGAGGAGTTGGGGTATACCCTTTCTTTAAAAGAAATGGCGTTACCTGGTGTTATTTTTAATTAACTACTATGTGGGATTTATGTTGATAAATTCAATATAATAAAATAATGGTGATCTAAAAAAGTGCTAGATTCCATGGGTTTGGCCAAAAAATACATTTTAGGTTTCAGCAACGAGATAGATATCTCATATTTTCGTGTTTTTTAAGAAATCGCTTAACATAATCAGAACAATATGGCGGCCATCTTGAATTTTTGGTATTGAGAAAAGTGCTGATATCATTTCTGATCATTTGGATCAACTCTTTGTGCCTTAAAACATAAGTAGAGACACCAAAATATGTTTTTTCTAACTACAAAGGTGAGGAATTAGGGTATACCCCTGTTTTTCGAAAATGGCGTTACACGGTGGCGGCCATCTTGAATTAAAAAAAATGCACAAGGGGGATTTTTGGGGCCTCTTCGGAATTCGTCTGGGGAGATGTCCAGGTATCATTCCTGAAAAAATCAGCTTTCTGCAATTTTATTCCAGGTTCCTGTGTTTTTTTCACTAATGCTCTTGCACAAAAAGTATGGTGAACTATACATTTTATATTTATTAAGTTTATTTTGCCTGAGTTTGTGTCCTATTTAAGGGAAATAGGGGTGCTGTATGTGAGAAACGGTTTACATTTCTGTACACCAGTCCTTGTGAATATGTCCAATATAACGTTTGGGGTCCCTAGGTTAGGTAGGCCTACTTTCGTCTTTAAGAAGTGTTCAGATAAAATATATGTTCATGATTAAATATAGTGATTAGACCGTAAAGGGTTTTGATTGGAATAATATTGGCCAAGTGTCGCAGACAGTGGCGCAGCATTACATCAGCATTGGGCCAATGTATGTGTTAACTGGTGTTTCTGGCGCCTGATGTAAAGAAAACCCAGTGCCTGACTTATAAAGAGTAGGCCTAATTGTGGGATTCCCACAAAAATAAAACTGGCCCAACATCATTCTATCGCTGCGCCACACTTTGAGCAATATCTTTGTTTTTGACGCAACAAGTTAATTTTAGTGGGCCATAGGATTTTTGAAGATAAGGCCCTGCCTGCTGAATTAAAGGGATTGGCCCAGGCTAAAATCATAAAAATATCAGTGATTCCATTTTGGCTTATTAATATGACCATATAATGTAAACATGTCCATAGAATAGAACTGCAAAAGTTTTTTTAATTTTTGTGCTGTGCTTTTACCAGTTAGGCTAGATATAGAGACGAAATTCCCGTATGTCTTATTTTTGACATGGTAGTGCCGCCAATAAATGCTCCTTACGGCCCACACTGTCAAATTGTGAGCTGTGTATCGCTGTATTAGTTTCAGTATTAGTATTCAGCGTTGTTAGAACAGAGTCAAGGTTCGGCATCGCATGATCCAAAACATGGGCCTATATGCTTACCAATACAATTTAAATAAAGTATGGCAGAAAACATGCTACTGAAACCAAAATGTAGTTGAAATATTGCTGATTCCAACGAAATATTGGACTGTCACCTGTAACCTGACTGTAACCTCGCCACAAGGTAACCTCGCCACAGGTAATCTCGCAACAGATTCGGTAACCTCACCACAGAAGGCTGAGTAACCTCGCCACAACTTCGCCACACCTGTTGTATCCGCATTTATCAATGTATTTTCAAAGGGAAATCTCTACCTTGAACGTGGTGTAGATGTCTATATAGACTTAGACTATATGTGCCATTAAAATCAAAAGCAAAAATTTTTTTAAAAAAAATGGACCAGTTTATAACGAATAATAATAGGCCTACAAATTTATTTTGTACAGCAACTATTGTAGAAAATTTGTTCATTGTGACTAATAATAATAATATATTAACCCTTAAACCGCTGAATTAAATAATTTAAATTTTCACACACTTGGAGTTGTGTCTTACTACCTTGACCCACAACTTTAAGTGAGCGAAAACAACTCGTATTTGATTAATTTGTAATTTCAGACTAAGCAATTTACAAATCGTGGTGTTTAAATGGCTAGTAAAACGGATTAAAGCGACTACAGTCGCGCTTAGCGGTTTAAGGTGAATAGGTGTAGGCCTAGCGGCAACAACAGAGGAAGTTGATGGCACTGCCCCAAGAAGAGATCCGACAGCACCCGAGGAAGACAATGAGTAGCACTCAAGCTATGTGATCGACTCCAATAACACTCGATATTGTTGACGCAATTGATTGACACAAGTGATATTAACTCATGTGAGTGCGTGGTGACGTGAAGTCGATTGGGCCTACTTGCAAACGCTGAATGTTAAACCATTTTTTATTCTTCCGGTTTTAATAATAGCATAACCGCCAATAAGAATCTTCGATATTTCTATCAGCATGAACACCTGATGAACGTTTAATATGGAATATGAGGTGATATGAATGACCCTTAAGTGTTTTATTTGTTGTTGGGAAAATCCCCCCCTTTTGAAATAATAATGGGTCACATGCCCCATCGTCTAAGGCCAATGCGCCCCCCCCCCTCCCTCCGAAAAATATCATGGGCCCCTTGGCCCACTTTTGCCAATTTATAAATCGGGCACTGAATATGTAATAGTACCAATCTCATACATATAATTTTAACAATTTATATTGCCGTATATTAACCGTCTGCGTCCCTATGTTTGGGCTATATTCAAGTTGAACTGAACGTAGATTTTAAACTAAGTCTATGCTAAAAACACAAATAGTAGGCCTAATTTATGTTCTTGTATTATGGACCCTATCGATGGAAGCTGATATTCAACATCACATTATAAAAAAAGGCCTGAATATCACGCTAATAGGGATCTAATTAGAAGTTACTAAAATGTGTGGTACCAAAGCCATAACTTTATTTTGAATTGAATTTACAAATAGTAATATTATTAATAAATGATGTTCCTTTAATGCTGGGTAAACGATGTAGAGGGCGGCGGAACAATAAACTAAATATCCAGTTATCCCTGGTTTAATGCTAGTCCACCGTCTGCACTGCTGGCCCAACATTAAACTAACATTAAGTCGATGTAGCTTCTGTGGAAAGTATAGCGTATATAGCCAGTGTAATATATTATGAGATTATGCTTTGTACGCATCGCGTTGACTACTACAATGAGGCAATACCGCTGGAGTACAATCACACGTGTCTTGCCATAGAGTTAACTCTATATTTGGTCTGGCTAAACTTCTGAAATTCGAAACCTTTGTTTCGCCGTATCGTATTTGCTGGGATGCACCTAAAAGTATTCATACTTTAGAAGTGGATATATGTATATTAAAAACATGTCCCGAAGTAATAATATGTAGGGCTATAAAGTGTATATAAAGCAGCTGGGCCAATAGTGTTTTTTTTTAATGACACAGCATTATAGTTAAATTCACGCTTTCCCATTCATTGATTGTTTTCTACCAATTACTGGCCAACCGTCAATGATGAAGACGAAGACCAGCCTTGCATGTGGATTATAAAACTTTAGAATATATATTTTACATTTTTGCAATAAATGAAAAGCAAAGTGGAACAGGGAACACTATTATGGCAGAACCAGAGTAAAAACATACCTGTCAATTATCACAGGTAAGGGATAGCAATGACATGACCAATATATTTTATGCACATTTAATATGTTGTGCAGAATAAAATATGAAAAATGTTGGGCAGCGCCCCTGACGGTGAACCAATATTAAATCCACAGGTAATGTGTTTGTATATATGTAATAACAATACCGAAGGGCGGGGGGGGGGGTCCTGGTGCCTGCTAGGAAAGTCAGAGATCGCGGATTCGTCTCCTGCTCTGGCATTCAAGTTTCCAAGAAACAAAATGTTTCCTCCCTGTTCAATCGTAAATATTGGGGAATATTGTGGGCAGCCTCCGTAGACCAACAGGGCTCAATTTCGAATCCTGTGTCTGAAGGGCAGTGACACCTCATTCATCTCACCATCCTCAGGTTCTCCTTACCCAGTCTAGCCTATATGTGTAGAAATGTGGTGTAGAACCCCATTTATTTCATTTCATAGCATTTGATACAGCCAACTAACACCTGACTCAACGTTGGCAACATTACAGCAACATTTCAGCAAAGAACGTGTGAGTTGAGAAAGCCTTCATGGGTCTTTATCCTTAGGTGGGTGGGGGCCCTGGGCTCGGGGTTCGGTTCCCAGTCTCGGCGGTTTAAAAGAAACAAAAAATGTTTCTTCTCCATCCACGTGTGAAAGTCAGTATTGTGGGGAGCCTCCGTGACCGAGAGGTAGCGTGCTCGGCCTCAGACCGCCCGGATCGAATTTCGAATCCTGTGTCTGGAGGACAGTGTTATCTCAATCATCTCACCATCCTCAGGAGGTTCTCCTGGCCCAGTTTAGCCTATATGTGCACAAAGGTGGCCTAAAGCCCGATTCATTTCATTTATCCTTATGTCTACTGTGTGTATTGTGATTTCCATAATTGGCATTACGTAAGAGGGTGCAGTGAAAGTGCATTACGTCCACATGTGATAATGATGGATTGGGGCTACTGTATATTTCATAGCTGAGTAAGAAACATTAAAAGCTGATAATTTACAATTTTGTTAGGCCTATTTTAGACAGAAGAATTAAAATTGAAAATTAAAGATTTCGTGAAAATTCCTGGCTAACTGGGGCATTATAAAAGTCCCAGAAGAAGTAATAATTGCACTTTTGTAATATTAACATTGTAGTCCTGTGAAATGATTCGTTGTCAAGCATATTTCATTAGGTGCAATGCTTCAGAACGTGTGTAAAATCAGCAAAATGTATTATGGGAACCGAACATAATAATATAAATGCCAATGATCGATATAACGGATATACATCTTGTCTTGATAATGCATCTTAGAGTATAGATATACATTCCCTGACACATTTATAGGTGATTTTTTGCAATGCTGTTGACAAACGTCAAGGCCCCTGGGCCTCTTATTATTATTATTATTATTATTATTATTATTATTATTATTATTATTATTATTATTATTATTATTATTATTATTATTATTATTATTATTATTATTATTATTATTATTATTATTATTATTATTATTATTATTATTATTATTATTATTATTATTATTATTATTATTATTATTATTATTATTATTATTATTATTATTATTATTATTATTATTATTATTATTATTATTATTATTACACATCTGTAATTACACGGTAGTGTATCGACACATGTATCTCTAGCAAAAAAATAGTTATATTTATTTCAAAGAAAAATGTCCCTGTAATAAAATGTCCCTGTATTATACAGTATGCTAAAATAAAGCTTCATTCATAGCAATATTGAAGTTGAAGATTGAACACCCTCGCGTATGTTTAATACTTAAATAATGCGTGAGTGGATATTGCTGTACGTCGTATTCTGCACAATCATGGCAATTTCCTGACAGAAGGAAGCTCGAACTCGGGACTACGCCCTATTCTTATCGAATGACTTCAAGGGTTATTTGTAGTGCACAGTACCATGTACAGCACTACACACTCCAGGACTTTGAACAGTTTAGAGCACTGTATATGCACAACACCGATGACAAATATCCGACCCTGTCGGAATTCAAACCCAGTACCTCTGAGTTTCGAGCCACAATTGGGACCAATTATAAATGGTGCATCCATGGGTAAAAAAAACTGATAATTTTTTTTTCCACTAGGAGGAGATGGGGAACGTTAACCAAAAGTAGCGCCAGCACATAGTATTAGTATATAAGTGGCGTAGTCAGGTACCTAAATATTATGACGAATTTTAATAATATTCCTCAGACATGTACCATAGGAGTCATGTAATCTGACTAAAAGATGGACTTGCATAATAACATAAATATTAAGATGTCTATAACAAAAGTAGCTCAAGGGGGGGGGGGGGTCACCCCACCTTCTCATTTGTCATTTTTACGTAGGTTCACTTTCAGGTTCAAAGGTTAATCATAGCAACTTCATAAGATGACCTTTAAACACTTCTGGAGCACTGTTCCTCTATACGAATGTTATCGAATAACAGATATTGTAGGACCTGGGAATTCGCACGAGCCCATTGGTCGTAAGAATCTTTGAAATTTAAGTACAGGAGCCAGGAAAATCTCCGCTAGTACAAACGCAACAAAAGGCCCACTTGTAAGCCGATAAGGACACTATGTTTTTTTTCTGTTTTAGATGAGCGCGCGCATTAGATTTAGGCAGCGCATTACCCCCCCCCCCCCCCCGAAAAAAACAAAAAAACAACATTATTTTTCGGTCACGACCACAATCTTATAAACTGTCTTTAGGTTTATGCTGCTGACATCAAATCCAAGTGTATAAAACGCCAGTACCGATATTGTATTACACATGTTTCCATTAGTGGTAAGTGGGCTGCTCCTTCTTCTGCCACCTACATGTAAAATCGATATGATTTTGCTCGGCTACTATAACTACTAGATCCTTATGTTCATTGTATTTGTCCATTGTGTTGTATTGGTAGCCTGTAATAAAATGTTAATAAATAAATATTAAGAGTAGCGTTATAATATCCTGTCCCGAATTGGACAAATTCACAAAGAGCTATGACATACATAGCACGTCTCTTTAGTGATCACGAGCATGTATCAGTTTATTGTTGGATCAACGTCTTAGACGATGAACTGGCAAGAAACCCAAATAATTATTTTATATATATGTGTCTACTGTTTGCTGAAATCAATGGAACGATAGGATCGTGCGTTAATTACGCCGAAAGATGACCCCCCCCCCCCCTCCCATAACGACACAGAAGGTTATTTAGAGATGTGACAGGTAAATGAAACCATTAGGCGATGTCATGATAACAACAATGCTGCGTTCATATTGGGCCAGCGTCGCTGACAGTGGGGCTAACATTAAACCAACATTGAAAGCCGCATAATTTGACACAGCGCGTACAATTTAAAAATCGCTTTTTGAAAATGGAATCCCGCGATGTTTAAGTGTAGTTGCTAGGTGTGAGTGATAGGGATCTTACACTCAAGCGCAAAAAATACCAGCGAATTTCACATCTGTCGAAGCGTCACTCGTCGTGCGCATATTCTCGCAGGTGAACGTTACAGTGAATATATGCACGCAACAAGTGACGAGTCGAGAGACGCGAAAATCGCTGACTGTGAATAAGCCCCTGAACACCAGTGCTGACTATACAGCATTCAACGCGTAAAACAACGCGAAATATGAGGCGTTTTTTCTCTGTTGCAAGGTCAGATTGTGGAAGTGATGAGAAAACCGGCGCGACGCGCAAAAAAAAATTCGCGTCACCCTTCGCGCTCGCGTTCGCGCTGGTGAGTTTCGGCAATAATAAAATAGTGTGTTTGATAATACCAACGCGAATTCGCGTTGGTATGTTTTGCGTTTAAATCCATCAAACTCCATTATCACAGACATTTTCCACAAGTCATTCTCGACAAAATGCATTGAAGCGAGGAGATTTTGAGCTTTTGTTTGCTATATCTCACTTGATTATCCCATATTTCATGGTGGACTTGTGTCATTACTTCGTCACCTTGGATACGTAAGGGTGTATCTGCCACTTTGTAAAGTGGCTGATATACACCCTTTCATATCCAAGGTGGCGATTTCATCTACAGATGGATGCAATGATATAATGTAACAGAGGGATTGGGACGTTGGTGACGGTTATGGGGAAGATACCATTTACAATAACACAATATCGGATAGTTTTCGATTGTTCTCCATCCTGTAGGATTAGGCACGTGCCTTATTTGATTAAGCTAACGCCTATATAACTCCTACGGTCAATCCCCCGTTTTCCGCAGATAACTAATAGGTCTGTTTCAGTGAAATATCATGTTCCGACGCCCCTTTCAAGATGTGGGACGGGACATGATTGCGCAATGTTATCGGTATACACCATACCACCCGCTATGAGGTACGTGGCGCGATGGATATACCGTAGCGCTTTGCATTAGCCGCTGCCTGTCGTGAAAGCTTGGAGCAGGATTTTCAGAGAAATATAATGTTTCCTCCCCCTCAACGCTGGAGTCAGTATTGTGGGGAGCCTCCGTGACCGAGAGGTAGCGTGCTCGGCCTCAGACTGCCAGGGCTCGAATTTCGCATCCTGTGTCTGGAGGACAGTGTCATCTTAATCATCTCACCATCCTCAATAGGTTCTCCTGGCCCAGTTTAGACTAGATGTGCACAAAGGTGGCATAAAGCCCGATTCATTTCATTTCCCTCAACGATGTTGTATCTTTGGACAAGGCAATTTACCCTCAAGTGATTCACTTCACTCAGGTGTAAATGAATACCTGGTGAGACAGATATGTCAATGTGTACGATAAATTCCTAGCACCGAAATGGTTGCAGGGCTGTATGCTCCCTGGGGAGTTGAAATGGCACATTAATGAACTTGTCCCTTGACCAGGGGTATATGTGAAGTCGGCTACAAAGGCTCACAGTCTCGATATCAGACTATACCATCTGCCTTTAGCCTTTTTTATGACACTCCGGCGTTCAGAGCTCGATTCAGACTACATGTTTCACCCGCACTTATTATACAGACTTATGTTCCATTATGAGTTTATATTGGAGTCTCAATGCCATGTTTCTGTGTCTGTTTTCACAAAGACGTAAATAAATGAATAAATCAATCAATCGATCGATTGAGCGATCGATCGACAACGAATGAATGGATGCACGAGCAATGGAATGAATGAATGAATGAATGAATGAATGAATGAATGAATGAATGAATGAATGAATGAATGAATGAATGAATGAATGAATGGTAGGCGCTTGACCCCTTTTGTTCATCCTGACGGTGATGGTTAGAGCCATGGCGGTGTGAGGTACCTCTCGGTCACGGATGCCCCCCACAATATGGTTTTTGTGTAGAGAAAAAACGTCAAAAATCAGCAAGGAACGAACCTGGAATTACAGACGGTAGCGTTAACGCTTGTACGAGGGTCTGCTAAAACATTTACATGTTACTATTGCTGCCATAGCTTTCCAGCGCCGAAATGCCAGCAGGGTTTGAATGCTCCGTGGAGAAAAAATGTATATGCATTAATGTAATAGTCCCGTGACGAGGGTGTATTTTATTATGAAATCAGTTTATTATGTTTATGATCTTTTGATTATGTTGATATGATAATAAGATATAAATTTAATCTTTAACAAACTGTTATATTTTATGTTCCTGTTCGAACACAATTTAATTCCGAAAATAATAGGCCTAAAGTGTTAATAAAGAGATGGCATAAAGAGATGTTAATAAAGAGATGGCATATTGTATAGGGAGTGACACCTATTGTAGAGGTGCCGGAGCTGCGCCTGTCACGCATATGACTGGGGTTCAATTACTTATATGCTAAATGTATATGCTCCTCTGTGAGTTGAAATGGAACGTAAGTGAACAGGTTTTCATTATTCTGTGAAACTCGATGACCTCGACCTCCTTTGTTTACACCGAGCTGGCTAATAAAATGAACTATGGGAGAGGGTTCTTATATAACCTTGTTTTTACCGAGTGACGTCATTGCGTTTCACATAATGAAGTATGGGGGAGGGGGTGTTATATAAACCTTGTTTCACCGAGTGACGTCACTGCGTTCTACAGAATATGCATAGCTTTAACTTGATCATAATGCACAAAAAATGTTCTATTCTATTATGATAATTCGGTTGACATTGCGACGACTAAATCGTTAAACCGGCAAAATCCAAGCAATCAGTTCAACCAAAGTTAAATTAGTCACTGAAACAGAATCAGATGACAGTCACCAGATGACAGTCACCTCAAGAGTTTTATACAACCCGCTTTCATGGTGCAGCATCAACCCTTGTCTTTTTCAATTCATTTTAACCTGTACTGGTATTGCTTACTCCCTTGCATGTGTACAGCTTTGAATTAATTAAAAATATCATTGCCTTTAATAACCTCACCTATTCGGTCGTGCAAACCAAAAATCAAAAGCTGTTTATTTTTCAAGTAAGCTTTGTGACTTTGTGACTGAAGATTGTAATTTTAAATTGCGGCTATTTTTTCAGATATGTCCGCCGATCAATAACCATATATTTGTGATCTACATTTGGCGACGAGTACGACACAAGGGCGCAGTCACAAAGTCACAATTAAAGCTAAAAGTAACTTCTGTCCTGATTAGATTTTTAGCTTTCCACCGACAATCCAAATGGCCGCCAGCTGGCGACTACATTTTGTCGGCTTAATTTACTTTGTTGGAATCCCCTTGAAACACGGTATAGGCCTATATATAGGTTTTGGGGGTCTGCGACTCTATTTGCATTGTCCGTTTTCATGCGGGACGAAAAACAAGGCTACGGCGGCCATCTTGATTTTATCATTATGAATAAATCGTTCTTATTTTCAGTTGAATGCCTTTAAACCTGCCATATAATTATAGGTTTTCAGGGTCTGCGAGTCCATTGGCATTGTCCGTTTCCATGTGTGATCTAAACCGAGGCTATAGCGGCCATCTTGATTTTATCATTGATCTTCAATTATTGGCATAACGCATTAAAAGCAGTTGTGTCAGATTTGTAGCCACTTTGAATCATGTCATCAGTCGAGGAGTGTTTGAGTGCGTGCACGGTATTTTTGCTTTTTGGTTTGCACGGCAGAATATATAAGGTTATTAACGGGGAATTTGTTATTTTATAAGCCGTTAAAATAACAGTTATCAGAAAGGAAATTTTTACAAAGGTTTGGTTCTGCAGACGTCAGATTCTGACGTATTAAGACGGTCCCCGCGCTGAAAGGGATAAAGTATTTTTGTTAAATCTATTTATAAAGTCACTTTGATTTAATAGCTAACATTATTTCGCAATTTACTTTGTCATCGTGAACTTGTCGGTACAGCTACTTTTCCAGTTCATATGCCTAAAAAAATAAATTAAACAGGTAGGCTTATAGTTATGTAGGCCTTTATTACTTAAAATAAACAATACACAAAAATTGATGTCATCGGTAAGCGGATAATGTTTCACCCGTAAGCGACCGATCAAAGTCATTCGCACGAATAATCACGCCTGTGGCTCAGCAGAATGGAATATTTAAACTGTAGGTTATGAAATTTTACCTGGCTTGACTCTTCTCAGTTGTTGGGTTGTTTTTTTCTATCACCGTTTCGTGTTTAGTTTTTTTCAACTTCTCGATGCATGCGCAAATGTCTTCCGATAGTACTTTAGCGATCACTCAATGGTCAAGTGCGGCTCATCACAGATGCTTGTTAATGAACGACTGACAGTGACAAGTGGCTTATATAGTGACGGACAGTGGGCGTAACTTGACTTGGTGACCTTCTACACTCGCCACCAGACGTTATTATATCTTGAAGATCGCATACTTCGGCAAACACGAGACGCTGAGTAAATGTCGGTATAATGTTGGTTCAGCGTCTGTGACGCTGGCCCGACATTATACCCACAATGACTCAACTTCTCGTGTTTGTTTGGATTGTCTTCAAATATAAATTGAAGTATTTGATATAACTCTGAGTGGGAGTCAGTGGGTCGTAATATGTCGTCCCCGTGCAGTGAGAAGGTTCTAAACTGCCACTTTGTAAAGTGGCATTTTAACACCTTCTGACTCGAAGGGGAAGATTTACATGTCATATATTTTTAAAAAAACATGATGGAATAGTATTGATGAGGATAATTGTGTACGGCCCCTGAATCCCTAAACAACCGAGCTCTACGGCATGTGAAACAAAATCACATAAATTGCTTTTTTTCCGCCTTCACAATTTCTACTATTAGAACCAAAATTAAAAAAACCTTTTGGATTTTGAAAATCTTAAGATAAATTTTGAATTTTCTAAAAAAATCTGTAAAATGTGTGCAAATGATCAAGGAAAACTGACATTTTTCATTCTAATGTGGTAAAGAAGATGTGTTTGAAGAAATGACAATTTTTATAAAAAAGCTCAGGGTGTTGTCACCTTCGAATTTCCGGTCCAAGTCTGGTATTCTACCTTTCCTACCTCTCAATTTAAATAACAACTGAATGACGGCGGTGATTGGCCGATCTAGTCATAATTATGACAGACTGAACCACTTTTCGATTGGTCGGGGGTAGAAAACTAGACGTGGTCCAACCTCCATATACTAAAAGTGACAAATACATTTTATTGGTCCAAACTTAAAATGATAAAAAATAGAGATTTCAAGACTAAAAGTAGTAAATCAGTATTATCCACAAAAATAGTAATCTTACGAATTTTATTTGTCGAAACCGAGTCAGTCATTGGTGGATCCAGAGGAGGACGCAGGCGCCCCCCCCCCCCCCGTCCAGGATCCCAAAAACAAAAAAAAACGACCACAGACAGACGGGCAGATATTATATTGACAGAAAGAAAGTCATTACAGATTTATTTGTCATTGAAACGAGAGAGATATATGTATATGTATATACAAGATTGTTAATTTGTAAAATCATATGACAATATACATAGTATGACATACCTACTTAAAACATGTTGAGTGGCATTGCCATAAAAAACACTGGGTATTTCACTAATATAAATGACTGTTACTTAAATTAAAATTAAAAGGCATTGGCAAGATAAGATAGGGTCTATCATTTTGTTTCCCTTACCATATCTTGGCCGAAATATGCTCAAGAATGCGTCTTTTGAGGCCTTAGATTTCCAAAGCATGCCCCGTACCCCTCTAGAACATATATGCCAGCTGATGTGTGTATAAATTCTTGCAAAAAACGGCGCCCCCCCCCCCGTCTGTCGATTCCTGGATCCGCCACTGGATGAAAATTTTGAGATATCCCCCGAGTGGTAAATCTGACCTTAATTATCAATGCATGTGATTTTACGGGAGATTAAAGCTGTGAATAATTAGAAGAATATAAAAGCTTAATTTACCATGTTTTATTAATTAGGATTAGATAAGTAATTAGTAAGTAATTAGTACTTTAATCTGAGATACCAATTATAGCTCTTCCACGAGGAAATTGTTGAAGAAAAAATAATGTCATTACAAAAATGTATGCGTCCTAACTTATACAATTTCACAAATTTAAATACTCTTCAGAAAACTAACGTCATATTCATAAACTCAAACAGGTTGTTGTGCCTAATAATATAACAATGGTTTATTCAGTGTACATATTATAGTAACGCTGATGTTAAAAAAACAACAAATAAAGTGATATCATATAAAATATAGTAGCATTGTATAAATAATAGTACACTTGGTTGGGAATGGACAGATGTTATACATTTTTTTGTCAGCCCTCACCAGTAAAAGTTCTCGCTGGAAAACATTATTATACACTTCAATTGACAATATATTATAAGTATGTAAAAAATAATTATTAAACCGCAGTCACTCCTTACGCATGTTTGTATTTAGCGCAAATGCACTGAAAATGCCAAGAGCATGTTGAATCGTTGGAAGCATTTTGTGAAAAATTAAAAAACATTACATTTTTTACATTATTTATGAAAGGAGACGTTTCTGTGATACATCTGACAACGCTTGGTATATCCGATTAAAAAAACTTCGCCTGAATGCCTCTTTCTTAAACATAGGCGGATTAAGCAGAAAACTTTCTGTGGAGCTACGGTTCCGTCTGGGGTTATCATGGCTGAAGCTTACAAATTTAGTGAGGTCCAAATCATGAATTCGATGTAGACATTTCCAAAATAATATGACATCATTTTGATCACGTCTTAAAGATAGTGGGGCTAAGTGTAAGTGGAGTATTTACCAGTTAAGCGGGATATAGAGACGAAATTCCCGATTTGTTAATTTGGACATGCGTGTCCGAAATAAGAAATACGGGAATTTCGTCTCTAGAACCTCAAGAATATACTGTTCTGCAAAGCTAAAAGCCAGTAGCTGCTCACTTGAAAAGTGAGCGGTTTAGTTACTTCCTTTTGACTTTGCATAACACTATAGTTGCATAAAGTTTGGACGTCACGCTACCTTCCTTACTTTCGCCGATAAAACGACAATCGTTTTAACTTTTGGCTTGGTTGAAGGGTATGACAAAGCAAGGAGGTGATATGGATATAACCGCCTTTGACAAAGCAATCATTTTAGAGCCATGAGGTTCACGAAAGACAAAAAATAACAATAAATCAGTCAGAAAAAATTCGACCTGTTTTTTCAGTTTCGCCCGAGTTCAAGAATACTCACTAATTTGAATGTATACATTTATTTTTTAGCATAACCACTGACAAGAATGTTTAGATTATTGTTTAATTCCGTTCAAATAGCCATAAATATACATCTTTTTAATTCAGGCGCACATTGCACAAGATCGTTCCACATGCAACGTATCAATCTTCACCCATTGTGAGGGCCGGCCCTGATGGCTCATTCGTATAGACTGGGGCTGGTAACCTGGAGGTACCAGGTTCGAATCCCGGTCGTTCAGGATATTTATCATCGTGGTTGTGCATATTATACAGTGCTCCAAAAGTTCAAAGGCCTGGAATGTACAGTGCTGCCTATGGTAGGCCTACGGTGCACTATAAAGAACCCTAAAATCATTCGAAATAACAGTAGGACATATAGCTTCTGTCGTGATATTGCCATGATTGTGCAGAAAACGATGCAAAGCAATATTTATTTCCCCATTGTAAGTGATTGGAATAACGAGTTAGGAATAAAACTACTTTTTGTTGAATCAGTATTTTTTACGCGACACGTGACTCGTCAGTTTATTCTATGAATCGTATATTAGCAGTAGGCGTACGTCATCAGAACTTGCAGGCGTTGAATCGAGTTAGAGTAACATTAGAGGACATCATACAATTTGCGCCTATCAACTAAGCACAGACATTGATACAATGTCGTTTGAACAGTGTCGGACCACCGTCTGCGATGCTGGCACAAACACTGATACAACATTCGGTGAACTTGCATGCTGGGCGTTGGCTCAGTGATTGCTGGGCGTCATCTCCTTTTACACGTATATGCGTCTGAGAAAACCTACGCAAATAATTCATGAATTACTCTTCAAGAGCCAACGTCAAACGATCCATAGACAGGGTGGCCAAAGCGGTGTATCTGCTGACTTAACAGGCACAAAAAAGTAGGTATTACGGTGCATTTACATTGAATAAGAGAAAGTTGAAATTGACAAATTTTCATTTTTTGGCCGATTTCGATGGCGGTCATTTTAGGTTCATCTCATTTTTTGGTAAAAAAATAGGCATTTTGACAACAGTTTTTCAAGTTTAGAATTTATCCAAAAAATAAGCAAAAGATATCATGTTGAACTTCAAGGGAATGACTTGAATTTCTGAAATTTGGGTGATAATGCGTGATTGCATGATTTTTCACGAAAATATGGACGAAATACTGAACAATGCCAAAATGATGCCTTTTTCTCTCACTTTTTTGTTTAATTTCATGATCTTGCCTACTCAATTATAATTGTTGTTTTTCATTGTTATTAATAATAATGACACTTTAACTAATTTTGTAACCTACAAGTAAACGTTTAATATTATCTATTAACATGATTAATGCCATTTAGCAGTGAAAAATCTTGAGATGAAAATAACTGATTTTAGATTTTTGTCAATTTTTTTAGCTGAAATTTCACGACATTTTTCGGGTATAAAAGTATTAATATCTCGAAAACTATCTAGTTGATCTGAAAAATGCAAAAAGTTTTGTTATCAGCTCATTGAGTTATATAAATTGAAGGTGTTTATTTTGTATGTGGTATAATTACCATTTTTGCTTTGACCATCCTACCATAGGGCATGATGTGTCCGTCACTTCTACCTCGAACAAGAAGGCGGATCCTGGCTTGTGGAGATATCCAGAGTAGGACTGAACAATCTCTGGATTTCCTTACATTGTAGTTGCCTTTCCTTTCCACCGGGCACGCGACGTTTTTGCGACGTTGAATCAACGTTATTGATGTTGATTCAACGTCGCAACAACGTCATGTGCCCGATGGGTTACATTTATTATTGCCTTTAATGCTGACGGTGCTAAAGAAATGTCCAGCCTCAAACTAATGATCTTCAAATATATATCACAATGGTGTTTATATTTGCTCCCACTTTATCCCAAGTTTTGATCCCGCGTTTTGATCGGCAAATTACGTTACTCAAATTTTTTTTTAAAATACTCCTAATCGAACACATGTAAAGAAATAGGTGACATAGTCTTTGCCAAATACGTGCCGAGAAATGTCGAGCACCCCGTGTTTTTAATATACAGAAATATAATCTGAAGATCGTAGGGAATTAGAAACTGGGCTGTCTGGCTGCAAAGGTCTGACATTTTTGGTATTACCAGCAACAGGGTCAAACATTTTTAGTAAAATGTCAAATGTACAATCTAGAAAAGATGTACGTGATATGATACATTAAAATAATACTAAAATTGTCCATGGAAAATTAATGATATGCATAGAAAATGTATTTTTAAACTTCAAGCAAATTTGATATTTAAAATACCAAGTCTGAGAGAGTACGAGTGACCAGTAGCATATATAACAAGTATCTATTTTCTCGATAAATATTATTTCAAAACTATAGAAATAAACTTACCCTGGATTTACTTTATCTGTCCTTATATGTTACGATATGTTATGCTATTATGTAGTGTTATGTAATGTTGTGTTATATGTTAATGTTATGTTGGGTTATGTGAGAAAATTTTATGTCATGGTAGGCCCCTATATGATGCTACACTAAGTATTCCAAGAGCCAAACCCCAATTTTTTGGTTATGTGGACAACATCTGCCGTCAAAGGGTGGTGTCATTTTTCTGATACCCGAGCTATTCCTGAGTATATCTACTAGGGTGGCCACCCCGCTCAGAAATCGCCAGCCAAAATATCCTGAAATACATAATTGACCATATCTTGGCATTTAATCTACAAGGAAATATGATTTTAGTGGCTAATCATACATTTTCAGAGCCAAGGAATCATATAAAATTACTTTTGATCGGCAACTGATAATATGTTAGGTGTAATTTCCAAGATGGTCGCCAAAAATAACGAAAAATCACATAATTATTTTATCACTATAACCCAATGAACTATTACATATCAAATTAATTACTATACCCCTAGGACCCTTTCTGAGACCTCTCCTGGGTGAGAAGCAGCCATTTACCACGTGATCTGTATGGAGAAGGTTCCCTATATGGCCGACTTTCAAATATGACTACCATCAAAATACCGAAATTTCTGAAAATACATAAATGATCGTATCTTGGCTATAAATATACTTAGAAAGATGATTATAGTGACATTTTCAGAGCCGAAGAATTGATTAAAATTACTTGTGATTATCAACTAATAATGTTGTTGGTGTTAAATCTAAAATGGCAAAAATTATAAAAAATCACATATTGGCAAAAATCTAAAATGGCAAAAATTATAAAAAATCACATATTTTACACTATAACCCAAATGAACTAAATAATATAAAGTTAATATAACCTCACGACCCTCCATGAGTGGCATTTTTTTAGATCTCTCCTGGGCGGAAACAGCCGATTACCACGGGATCTGTATGAAGAAAGTTCTCAATATGGCCAACTTCAAAATGACCACCATCAAACTACCGAAATTACCTCAAATACATAAATGATTGTATCTGGGCTATGCATCTACTTAGAAAGATTTTTTAGTGGCTAGCATGTATTTTAATAACCAAGGAATCGGATAAATTGGTAACACAAGTGATTTCTCGTTATAATATTTTGTGGCCATCTTGGATTTTACGAGAAATGGCAACTGAAAATAATATAATTACATATTTTACCACTGTAACCCATTAAACCCATGAATTTAAAGTTAATATATCACCAGGGCATTATGAATTGCATGAGGAGTGTCATTCTGTTCAGGGATATCTCTTGCTTCAGAATCTGTCTCGTCTAGCCCCACATGAACGAAAAACAGCTAGATCCCTGGAAAGCATATCTGATATGGACTCGATCATAATACATGGAAACAAAGACAGATAGCAGCTTGTGCAGGGTATCTTACACCAATTTGTTAGATATAGAAACAAACAAATCCATTGTGATTCCTGGATTCAATGCATTTTGTGCAAGCATTTTACCATCAGCTAAAACTAATGATGTTGGATACTTCCCACTCATTACCTCTTCTCCCACTAATTCTGGTGTGGTGAAAACGGCAATGCAAACATTAGTTAATGCAGTTAAGGCAGTAAATATGAAACACACGGTCATCACATGTGATTTAGCCATCTACGATGTTGTCCTTCAGCTTGGGGGATTCTATTTATGTTACAATCATGAAATCGATCACAAAAGTTACGAAAGTGGTGTTGAGACTATTTTCTTTGAATTAAAGAGCGTATTGCCTGGTACGGAAAACAATTTTCAGTGACAAATGTGATTACTATCAAACACTCACGGCACCTATTCTATTATATAAGATCATGTCTTAGCTGACAAGCATATCAGGAATGAAGAAGAGAAATATGGCGACTTCTTCAATCACTTAAACATTACTCTGACTGAGATATGCAATTATGTATCCTTAGATAAGCAAAGAGATGTACATTAGATGTACATGACGATGGGTTGAGAGACGCCCTAAAGGAGCTTCAGTGTAATCTGGTCCATTTCTTGACATGACCATGCGGTTTCTGCATGCTAAACTGGGGCGAATATCTGGCAGAAGCACGCAAAATGGCCCAGTACTTTATAACAACAGGGCAGTATAAGTATGTCACTTGGCTTCCACTCTATGGAAGATATGTTAACCATGGAGGCTTTACTCTGAGAAGAAGTGACGGAAGACACAATGGTGCTGCACCAGATATGGTTCCTGAAGAGACGTAAAATGCGGATATAAAACAGAAGCAAGAACTTTGTGGAATAACACTCAAGCTCAAACTAAATGGCTTTACACAAAACACATCACCGCTGCTGTAGGTGGGAAGTTTCGGAAAATGTTGTTCATAAGTCAAAACACAAATTTAAAGCATAATAAGCTGGACTAACAGCTATACTTGGAGATAGAGATACTGTGCAGCAGAGCCTTGAACATATTTCTGTTCATATGATTAATCCATCTCCAGATACAGGGAACCAAAAGTAATATGTAAAGACTTATAAATGCGAGAAAACATACCAACTTATCTAGATACTGGAGAAGAAATCTGTCGATTGTTATGCTAAATACATGTCATTTCAACCCTTCCAAGCAAAATACAAAAACAAAAATACTACAGAGAAACCTTCAAAAGTTGGTATTTTACAGAAGATTGCTCAAGTAGGCCTACAAACCGGCGGTGGAGATGTAAATGTACAAGAGCAAATTGGTAATTATGAATGTTCAACAATAACAAAGTGCTGGAAGAAACTGAAGTTAGGATTGAAAGTAACCTACCAGATGAAAATAGTTTCACATCTATTGTTGTTGATGCCATGCACTATGTCCATCAGTGGTCATTTATTCCTGGTGAAACTTTTTACGATGTCCAGACAAGATACAGAGCTATACGTATGTGTAATATTCCTCCTCATACGACCAGTGCCCACTTCTGTTGTGACAGATATGACAGAAAGCCAAGTTCGCACTTAAGTTAGCGAAAACACAGGTCCAAAGGCAAAACAAACTGTATGATGTTCAGCCAAATCTAACCACACCAGCCTTCACGGATTTTTCAATAGCCAGTCAATACAAATCAGCTCTACTGGAATATGTGTCAAAAGCATGATCAATTTTGAAAACTATATCGTCACATGTGCCTCTCTATATATCTGGTGGCTTTCATAAGGAAACAAGAGCTGCTATGGTATCGTCTAGCGGCTGTGAAGATGTTCGCCTCCTGGAATCTAATCAAGGGGAAGCGGATATCATACTCGTATCATATTGAATGTTTTATACAGTGTAGGAATACTGCAAGCTGAGCGAGTACCAGTATATGCAAACGGCACAGACGTTTTCTGCATTTACTATTGTACCAAATATCTGATATTAAGGAATTGTGGATTAGAAATGAACTGCACAGCTGTCTGCATGTTCTAGCTGCGGCACTGGGCAAGCAGAAGTGCTTAGCACTTCCAATTTTACATGCTTTATCAGGGGAGGATGATACAGGTTTCATATATGGACTGGGGAAAAGAAAATTCAATAGCTTGGATATCCCTTTGTAGTTTTGGTGAAACTGATTGTTGTAATGAGCAGATCACAGGAATGTCAGAGGAAGTAACCACATCTAGTAATTATATAGCAATCAAAGCATACGGAGTAACAGAAAATGACACTCTGGCAACATTGTGAACTCAGAAGTTTGCTCATAAAGTGGCTTAATTTGATTACCAGCAACTGGATATGCTTTGCTAAATCACATCAAAAGATCTGCTATGGCAACTTTAATACGGAACAACTGCATACATACGCCAAAGGGCAACTGAGAAAAACTAAATGGTGACGGAGAGACGTCAGAGAGCGACGGAAAGGCGTTAAACGGCCAAGAAAAAGTGTAAAAGGTTGATGGAAATGCACTAACGGTTTATGGAAAGACGTTAAAAGGCGCTGCAGATGCGTTAAATGGTGATGCTAAGGCGTTGAAGGGCGATAGAGCGGTGGTAAATGGTGATAGAAAGGCGGTAAATTTCAATGGAATCCGGTAAAGGGTGAAGAGGAGGTGCTGCCTTTCACGCTGGAGTTCGGGGATCGTTTCCCGGTCTCGGCAATTTGAAAGAAACAATGTTTCTTCCCCATCCACTTGTAAAAGTATTGTGGGAAGCCTCCGTGAGGTAGCGTGCTCGGCCTCAGACCTCCAGGGTTTCAATTTCGAATCCTTTGTCTGGAGGGAAGTGTCATCTCATCATCCTCAGGAGGTTCTCCTGGCCCAATTTAGCCTTTATGTGCACAAAAGTGGCCTAAAGCCCGTTACATTCCTTTTAGCGCCTCCTCATTGCCCTTTAATTCCTCATCATCGACCGTTAAAGGTTTTACATCCCTCTTTAACACCTCTCCGTTAATTGTTCCTCAATGCCCTCGAGCCACCTTGAACATGTTATAATAACAAAATAATAATAATAAAATGCTCTTATATAACACTGTTCCAGTCCGTGGGTCTGCCCAGTGCGCTTTACAGACTAAAAGTTTATAAAAAAATTAAGGTGAGGAATGTTTAAAAGTCATATGTGTGTATAAAAATACTGGTTTTTTCAGATTTTGTTTGAAAGAGCTCAGTGTAGGACTCGAAGTGATATAAGTGGGCAGCATGTTCCATAATGTGGGACCAGCCTTATAAAAGGCGTGATCACCGAAAGTCACATGGCGTCTCTGTGGCTCTTTTAGCCGGTTATTCATCCCTGACCGTAGATTCGACTCAGGGGGCATAGGGTTTTATACGTTCTGAGAGGTACGCTGGTGCCAATCCACGAAGGGATTTATATACCAGAACAGATTTTGAAATGATCTGTGATCTAACTGGTAACCAGTGAAAATATATGATGACACGTGTGATGTGGTCATGTTTCTTGGTATGCGTGATGAGTCGTGCTGCTCTATGCTGAAGAAGTTATAGACAGTGAATGATTTTTCCTGGTAAACCAAAAAGCAAAGAATTACTGGAGGTCACAAAAGAATGAACAAGTTGTGCCTGGCTTCATTTGTTAAAAAATCATATTTGACCTTGAAATATCTGCGGCTATTTTGTTTTTACCCTTAAAAAATTCCGCCAAGGGTGAACTCTGGTAGCCATGTGGGAGCCTCAAGCGTATAAATTTTGCCTATGAAAAACTGACCTATCATGCCAAAAAGTATTCATGAAATTCAGGTATTATGTAGTTAATAGGACTATTATTATTCATACACCGACAATTAAGGAGTATCCGTTAACAACACGTGTATGCTCATGCAGCTATATTAATATCGATTTCATGTAAATCTTCAATTCTAATGATTTTGAAAAATATACATAATTACGTAGGCCTATATTTTTTACAAGTCATTGAAGTTAGGTTAGGTTAGGTTAGTTACGCAATATGGTCTACCTTTGATGTCGGGGCTGTTAAACCAGAGCAAACCCACACCAAATACAAGGCCAATAAGTCCACTGTTTTTTGTTTCTCTGTTTTAGATCCGAAAATATTGAAAATCTAATAAGGAAGGGTGGAAAAAAAAATTTAAGAAAAAAACATTGAACCTATTTTTGGAAAATTTACTGCCCAATTAAAAAGCCTTGCCCAAATAAAAAAACATTTGACAAATTTCTAGAAAAGTTATTGTGGGCGACGAAATTAAAAAAAACTTCTGACCTATTTTAAAAAAAGTTAATAAGGACGACGAAAAAAAGAAGCAAAATAAAAACAGCTGGGAAAATGTTTTTTTTATCTCCTGAAATAAACTTGTTTTTTTTCAAAATGTTTTTCATCTTCAGAAATTAACTGTTTTTTTTCGGAAATAGGCAACAATCCAATGCGCGCGCTGGGCAGAAAAAAACACATGTTTTTTTTGGTAATGCGAGGCCTAAATCTAATGCGCGCGCTCATCTAAAACAGAGAAAAAAACATAGTGGCCTAAAGAGTAGGCAAGCGGGGAATCTGGATCCTCGGGTCTATTGCCGTCCACTGTCACGCCACAGCTTGCAGACTGGACCCCCTCTCTGAGCTATGTTCAGGTTTTAAAGAAACAGAATGATCACTATACCGTAGTATAATAAAGATTCAGTAATGTGGGGAGCCTCCGTGACCGAGAGGTAGCCTTCTCGGTCTGAGACCACCAGGGAAGTCACCTTTCGAAATTCGTATCCGGTGACTGAAGGGCTGTGTCAACTGATTGATGTCATGTTACCAACCTCAGGTGGTTATCCAGGCCTTGTTTAGCCTGTATATGCACAAATGGGAACCAAATCCCCTCTCATTCATTCCAGGTTAAAAGCATAGTGGTCCCCAGATCGAATTGATATAAAAATTGAAAAGTTTTAGATGTTTTAGAAAAAAATCATAGCACTTGTAGGTGCAGCAAAAGTAAAGACCCTTGATCCATTCTTTCTTATCACCGGCACAACGAAGCTGGGGTGAAGAAGAAGAAGAAGAAGAAGAAACTTTATTTCACCATAATTATATAGAACATTTTTTTAGAAATTTATAAAAGGAATAGGTTTAGGAGACCTCCATTAAGGCATTAAGCCGCTAGCATGGAGGCCACCTTGTAATAAAAAATATAAAAAAAAAACTGTGCACCAAACATTTCACATAATAGAAATACAAACAAATAAACATACATACAGTAAAAACACCATATACATAAAGCAAATTAATGTAAATAAACTCTCATAAACATACCAAAAAAAAGAAATGATCCAAATGATGAAAACATTGACAATGTATACACCTTTGATATTTTCAAATGCATTAAGAGGTTAGAGTTAATTATTTATCGGGCAGCCAAACGATGGCAGACATAGCAATTTTCAACCATACAATTCTCTGTGTAATTTTCAAGGAGACTCAATTTAATGTATCTACAAAAACTATCGAAGGAATGCGTGAAAATTTTATTTATAATATTAGTGGAAGTAGTGTTGATAATTTTTGGTAGATTATAACGGAGACATCTTTTACAAAACTCCCGTTTGGGTCGAAAAGGGCGAAGATTTTGACAATGGCGAGTGTTGTAATTGTGATAAGTACAGTTTCTGGGCATGTTAAAGGAGTCAAAGTATTCTGGTAATTGATTATTTAATAATTTATTGTAAAATTTGAGCTGATTTAAATGAAGAATGTCATGAATTTTTAATATTTTTAATTTTTTGAATAATGGATCAGTATGTGAAAACTTAGGACTTTTATCAATAATTCTAATGGCCCGTTTTTGAAGTTTATATAAATGTTTTGACTCGTAGCCCCAGCCAAGTAAACAGTAATTAAGTTGAGATAATATAAGTGAATTATAAATAGTAAGTAAAATATTCTGTGGCAGCTGAAATTTTAATTTGTTCATAATCCCAATGATTTTACATATTTTATTTGAAAGTTTATTGACATGATCGGCCCAACCCAGATGTTTATTAAAAGTTAATCCCAAAAAATTAAAATTATCGATACATCGTAAATCAGTATTATTAATCCTAATGTTAGGTATTGTTACTCTTTTTTGACGCTGATAAAAAAGCATAAATTTGGATTTACTGGTGTTAAGTGACAGCCTATTAACTTTCAGCCAAACACAAATTTTTTCTAATTCTCTATTTAACAAAACATTAATATTTTCCTTATTATCACGATTATTGAAGTCACTTAGTTTGGCAAAAAGTGTACTGTCATCGGCATACGATATGATTTTAAATATATTACTTGCATTTGTAAAATCATTTAGATATATGATGAATAAAAGTGGGCCTAGAATAGATCCTTGTGGAACACCTGTTTTAACTGGAAGAAGACTAGATTTGATGTTGTTTATTTGTACGAATTGTTGCCTATCCGACAAGTAACTATTTAAAAGGTTTAATGCGCAGTCCTTAATACCGTAGTGTTTTAATTTGTCTAATAATATGGAGTGATTCAATGTATCAAAGGCTTTACTTAGGTCGAGAAAAATCGTTATAGGGATGTCTCCATTATTCATATACGTTGTTAGTCTGTCAATTAATTCAAGGGCAGCTAATTCAGTGGAATGATTCTTACGGAAGCCATATTGACTAATATTAAATAATTTATTTTCTGTAAAATATTTATTTATTTGCTGGAAAATAACTTTTTCAAAAATTTTTGATATAACTGTAAGAAGAGAAATAGGTCTATAATTTTCAATGATTGTTGCATCTGAATTTTTAAATAAGGGAGCAACTTTGGCTATTTTTAATTTTTGTGGAAATATGCCCGTCGTCAGAGATTGGTTAACAGTAATTGTCAAAGGTCTAATAAGGTGATCTTTAATAAGCTTTATTAACGAATTGGAAATCTCATCATGTCCAGAACTATTCTTTGGAGCAAAATCATCAATTATTTTAGAAATACAAGATTGATCAACCGTAGTGAAACTAAATTTTTATGCGAGTTACCATGACAATTTTTAATTTTTGCTGCTAAGTTCGGGCCAATATTTGCAAAATATTCGTTAAAATTATTAACAATTGATTCCGGTTCTTTTATGACTAGTCCATTTTTAATGATATATTCAGGAGTGATTTTCTTCCCCTTTTTATGTAATAAAGTGCTAATTGTTGACCAGGTCTTTTTAATATCACGCTTATACTTATCAAACAAATTGTGATAGTGATTTTTTTTCGCCAAGTAGATATTTCTGTTTAGTATAACATTATAGGTACGTAAATTAATTTTTCTTGCTTCAAATTCCACAGAGTTTATGTCGGTGTTCTTTAGCTTTTTGTATAATTTATCCCGAAAATTAATTGAATTCACTATTCCTGTGGTAATCCACTCGGAAAATTTATGTTTTCTTTTATTGAATTTAACTTTTTTGCTTGGTAAATATTTTTGTTTTAATGTTACAAGAGTGTTATGAATTATATCGTAATTGTAATTTGGATTCTCATTTATATCACTATTCATTTTTTCTAGAATCTCAGCGGCAGCAACTGCCCCTTTAAATTTATTAAACGAATCACTTGAATGTCTATTTGTGTAAATAAATTTATCATGTATTTCACGATTTTTGCATAAGTTTATTGAAAGAAAATATGGGAGGTGATCAGAAAGACCACTTATTAAAATTCCTGAAGAGCTGTTGATAGATTTTGATGAAAGCTTACAATAAATATTGTCAATAAGGGTCCCTCTGTTATTTGAAAGTCTGGTGGGTAAGGTGATTTTAGGGTAAAAGCTATGAGAAATCATAACGTCAAAAAATTCACTAAAAATAGGTTTTTTCTTGATTTTTAACAAATCAATATTGAAATCGCCAGTTAAAAATACCTCACAATTTCTCGATTCAAGACCAGATAAGATTGGCGTTAGTTCATTTATAAAAGTTTGGTAGTTTTCATTGCGATCACGCGGAGGTCTGTATATGTTACCAATTATAATATTTTTATTAAGGGTATGTCCTGAAATTTCAATAAATAAACCTTCCCAGACCTCGGACTGTACATAAATGGGTAGTTTTTTAAACATATATTTTTTGTGCAAATAAAAAGCCAGACCACCATGCGCGCTGCAAAGAGAACTTTGTGGTATAAAATTGTAATCCTCGATATCAAGTAATGAAAAACAACTCGTTTCATTTAACCAGGTTTCCTGTAAACATAAGACATCAAATTGAAATGATTTTTCATTCATTTTTTTAAGAAATATTTGAAGCTGGTCAAATTTGGCATTTATAGACTGAATATTCAAACTGAGTAAAGTAAACTGGTTTCTTTTATCTACAGAAAATTGTATGAATTCTTCATTATCAAAGTAAGGAGAGTGTTTAATAATTTCAATAGACTCCTCGCCATTGCCAACATCATTATTGAGGACGTAGTTTAAAGAGTTTGTTTGGTTGCACTCTAAGCCTCTGATATGTGTATTATATTCTGCCATTGTGAAAGACGATAGTAGATATAATTTCATGCATATTGAGATCAAATAATTCGTTGGTACATTTATATGGGGAATATGGAAACGTAATTGCGTGAAAGAAAACAAAAACTAACAAATAACAAAATTCAAGCAAAACACAAACACAGGACCCGCTGCCTAAGATCATCTTTGGACCTTACAAACGGCGACGTGTACTGCTGACTGGAACAAATTGAGCTGGTTCAAAAAAGAAAAGTGATATGCTAAAACAAATAATCAAGCATATACCCAATAAGCAAACAAATGTAAAAGAGAACTAAAAAGTGATATAAGCTGGTCATAAGTAAACAGTGGTGAAATTAAATAGCATTATAAAGAGAAAAAACACGTAAGCATAAGTTGATGCTCTTTGGGAACTTAACGAACACCCTACCAATTGTTATGAATACAAAGAAGACAGGAATGAGTTACAAATGAAAATATAATGAATAATAATAAGATTTGTACGACATACATTCTACCAGAACTACCCAGTATTCATGATTTACAAGGTAGTATAACTGAACACCTCAAATTGTAGTGTCTGTGTTCTTATGTGGATCACAAAAATATATGTATGAAACATAACGTCCAATATACTTCCCTATACAATACGTCCAATATACTTCCCTATACAATACGTGGAAGACACAAAAATATCATTAGCATGTTTGAATGCTTGAGCTTAAACTATAATTCATATACTCTAATTAGACAACCAACGGATATTGAAAATATTCTAGAATTTACCGCATTAGACATCTCAACCATATCTGATCAGCTAAACTAAAAATTAGAATCTGACAGATAATTTGCTTTCTTGGAATAAAGATACAAAGCTAGCTGTCACTCTATCCATGCATAGAAAATACAATTAAAATCATAATTAGAGTTCAATCGAGAGTACTAAATGATGTATTAAATATATTAATTATTTATTCCATTACATATTAGGATGAAATTACTAAGACGTACAGCTGGACCTATGCATACATGTGTACCGTTATCTCAAAACGGCAAAAGTGATTTCAGTGTAAGATATTCTTTACAAAAGTTACCAAAGAAACAAACAAAAGAATATAATTATATTCATAATACATATACGATACAAGGAAAACAAGGATAAGACATGACATAATGGCTATCTCGATTCTTTAGAACATAATACAATGATTATATAACTACGCAAATCAATGCATGGATACTGCAAAAACAACAACAACATGTAATTGGGCCTCCTGATGCAGATTACCATACATACTAGTTGTGTAGGTAATCGAACATGAAGTATATAGTATAATAATGATGTATGAAATGTATGCATGATTTATATTCAACTACATATTTATATGAACATGATGAAATTACAAGAAATGTGGGTAGTATTGCAATAAAGAAGGTAGAGCATGTGCGAAACCTCTAAAAGTTCAGTGTCCTAGAATCTAAAATATATATTTTTCTTATACACATTTATAACAATACATATTCTTAGGCCCTGTAGACCAGGATGTTTTTAGTGTTAAGTGATTTCAGTGTAACATATTTATTACCATGGTAAATAAATAAACAAAGAAGGAAAGAAGAGAACATGAAATCCCCATGATTTTTGTTATGGTATGTAATCGAACATATATTTATATATATTTTTTTATTATTATAAGGTAATAAATAATAAAATAAATGAATTTATCTTCATATTCTTTACATAATGAAAACTCAGTTTCAGAAAAAGTATAGCTTGGCCTTTACATATTGTTTTTTAATCAAAGAAATGTAGCCAAGGAAGGTAGAGATTACTTTTAAGTCTGCATTTCTGCAGCATTTGACATACCTTGACCTTGAATATGGTCATTTATGGCTGATAGCAAAATATTGCCACTGGTATTTGTCTGTGAGTTTGTCTCCTGTGCAGTGACACTTACTGGAACTGACGTACTGGAACTGTTAGCCGGTTGGTGAGGTTGAGAAGCAGTCGTGGGATGCGTAGGAGGAGACATAGGCTGTAAGTTTGTAGGAGGTATACTAGAGTTGTCGGCGATCTCAGCAGGAGACACCGTCTGAGCAGATTGAGTCACAGGAGACACCGTCTGAGCAGATTGAGTGGGTGAAAGAACCGGAGAAGTGTTACTTTGAGTGCCAGTTCTACCAACGTGCTGTTGAGTATCGATTTGACGAGGTGTTGAAGCAAACAAGGGGAAGTTATGTGTCATCGTCATCCCAGCTATGTTGCCAAGCCGTCTTTCTATTGGTATGGGGTTATTGGGACGTTGTTGTGGCGTGCGGGGTCGAAAAGCGTTGTAAGAGTTAGGATGTCGTAAATCCGCCTGACCTGGATTTCCACGTAACTGTTGATTTCTAGGTTCAAATCGTTCTGCATCCTTAATGGCATCGTCGCAAGATTGATAGAGATTCACTCGGACTTTTTTATTCACATCTTTCAGGAGTCCCCACACTGATCCATTAGAGAACCAAGCCTTTTCGAAACGGTCGTCTATAGTGACGCGATTTAATAACAGGGGATTTTTATGTGTCATGTCTTCATGAATGCTGATCCCTTTGCCTCGTAAGTTGCGCCTTTCTCTTATCACCAGACTCTTGTCAGTATAGCGAACGAATTTCACAAATATCGGAGGTGGTGAATCTTTGTTTGACGATGTTCGCCTTGGCAGCGGGTGTACCGCCACAAGATCATGAGGATGCAGATTGATATTTAGCTTATTTTGTAGGAAATGTAGCACAGCAGAGACATAGTTTGTGTTAGGGTGCACATTAAGCCCATAAATGCGAATGCAGCCTTTACGACTATATTGTTCTATCTCATTTAGTTCAATATGTATTTGACGTGCCATGGCATTGACCTTTTCATCAAGATCCTTGTGGTCGGAGGTTACTATTTTGCCTTCAAGCTGCAATATTTTTTCTTCCTTCGTTTCTAGCAGTCTACTCATTCGTTCAAGCTCATATTGCTGTTCATCAACACGTAATCTCAACCCTCTTATTTCCTCACTTACGGCGAGTTTTACGGCATCTTGAATCAAACAGTGAGTATTGTCCCCTGTGAAACTTTTGGAGCTGTCAGACTCAGGGGGTCGATCGTCTCGTTTGGTTTTCTTTGATGGCTTGGGCTTAGTCATTGTATAGGTGTGGGTTATGGCGTCCGTCCTTCTGTCTGTTCGCATAGCCGTTTTTTGAGCATATATCGGAAATCCATGAGGGATTTCTTTCATATTTCACACACGCACATCACGTGTAAATGTGCCTTTTGGGGTTTGTGAGCGCTAACCTACTTTTTGGCCTACGTGGACACTAACAAACTCGTTTCCGAAGCATATCTTGGAAAACAATTGGGGGATTACATATTGCATACACACATCACTTAGGGAGTGTAGATGTATTTTTTTTTTTTTTTGGGGGGGCTTATGATTTTGACATGCTTTTTTTACCTCTCTCAGTCAAAATAGCTCTATTTACTATTTTTTGTGATACCTAGAAAACCTTGCCAGATAGTTATAGACCATTTTTATAAAATAAAATGTCCGGTTTCAGGGTGGGAAATGGGAAATGCATCTCTATCAAATTCAAAATGGCCGACTTGCGGCCATTATTGATTTTAATGGGCGTAATATCTGGTAAACGAAGGCACCCTGAAAAATGAGGGAGGAGCGGGGAATTATGTTTACCTTTGTCCTCTTGGTAATCGAAGAATCAAATTATTATTTTCCATGATTTGAGAAACACTGTAAATTAGATCATTGTGTACGACACGCTACTAAAATTATAGTTTACCTATTCACAAAAACTAGTCCTAAATTATATTTCATAAAATACATGCCGACCTGTTTTGAGTTTATTTGTTTTTTTGTTTTTTTTTAAGTTGTTGTTGAATTCTCTTGTTAACTCATTTTGTACGTCATATGATTATACTCCATACCATGATTTGGTCTGAGTAATAATAAATCAATCAATCAATGATCAAATAGTGTTTTTGATAAACCGACGCGACGTCGCGTTGCTGTATTTTGCCTTTTACGCAATCCTAGTCAATGGATGTTTTGAAAATTTAGGAACATATCATTTATTTAATTGGGATAGAATGACCATTCTTATTATGCGGAATTGTGTTATATCTACGTATCTAAAAAAAAAAATAGCAAACAAACAAATCTACGTATCGAAAAAAAACAAAATAGCAAGCAAACAAAATCTATGAACCATGGATATAGGCTAAAAGTAAAGGGCTCATACAAACATAACCCATGACAAGTTTCGCAGAAATAAAATTATAAATGGCCAGCTACCGACAATTTTTCAGTTTCGCACTTTATCTCGAAAACGGTGCATAATGGGTATATAGGCCTATAGTAGAACATTGCTTTAAAATGAATGCCTGTTAGCGGCAACTTGTTCGCAATTTCGCTGATATACTACTGTCATGTGTTACGTCTACATAGCGGTATATGTGCTACACAATGATGACCCATGACAGAATTTTCATGTATAAAATCTAAAATGGCCAATTGGCGCGGATTTTGCTAATATATAGAAGTGTTTTCGTGCTAGTGATTTTTACTTGTAACAATAAACCACCATAGTATAAATATGCATGCATAATAGGTGCACAATATCATATGTTCGTGTCGTGATAGTTCAATTGAGTTGTGACGTTTCTGGCCAAATTCGAAATACACAGGGCACAAAGGTGGCCTAAAGCCCGATTCATTTCATTTATTTCGAAATACACAATATAGTAGCCTATCCCTGACCAATTAGAGAAATTAAGCTCATGACAGGATAAGATAATAACCTCTCTTCAGTCAGTGGGTAATTAAATAACCGATAAAAGAACATAGGCCTACTTCGACCGAAATTCACATGATTCTTAGAAAAAAGATCTGAATCAAAGAAAATGTTTTTAGTAATCATTTAAAAAGTATTACATTAGTTAGATTAATACGCAGATTCCCCGGTTAACTTAAGTTTAAATTGACAACCGGGTATATTATGTGGACTAAGATGTGTTTGTAGGTTTATGTATAGGATAAAACCCTCGGAGCTCTACATTCTTAGCTGCGGAAAAGGCCGTGGCCGAATCCGAGGCCTTTTTCACAGCTGAGCCCGTGTGCTTCAACTGACTTAAAACACCTCCGACCATAATGAGGATCCCTCATAATCAACAGATCTGTCACATAGGCCTCCCATGATAATTGGTCTGTACTCAACGGTATACTTGATCAACAATAACTCCCATTCCTGGCTTAGATTGTAGTATAGTGGTCGGACAAAGCAAATAACTGAATAATGTAGTGGTGTGTTTTAATCGACAATAACACGCCCACTTGACATGTGTATTTGGACTTCTGTTGAAAGGAGTGTAAACTCGAGTGTCTGGGAATGTTAAAATAACTGATTTGGCATGTTAGCAAGTTAGGTACAATACAGACTAATCAGGAATCGAATCTGCCGACCACGTGACAATCTCAACTAATCCTCCCTGTCTCGTCATTCAGCTCTTATGACAATCGAAATGAAATGAATCGGGTTTTAGGCCACTTTTGTGCACATACAGGCTAAATTGGGCCCGGAGAACCCCCTGAAGATAGTGAGATGACACTGCCCTCCAGACACAGGATTCGAAATTCAAACCCGGAGGTCTTAGGCCGAGCACGCTACCTCTCGGTCACGGAGGCTCTCCACAATACTTACTATTATGAGTGGACGGGGAAGAAACAGTTTTTGTTTCTTTTAAACCGTTAAACCCGATAAACGAGCCCCGAACTCTAGCGTGAAAGGCAGCGGTGCTAACCACTATCCTATTGCCCCCTCCCAGCTCTTATGACACAACAGGTAGACTTAGACACATTGTCCGCAAGAAAGAGATTGATTAAAAATAAATGTTTTTTCCCGTTTTTAATCTGATTTAACTTTGTAACGTGAATTAGATATTTTGTGAAAAGTATCATGTCAAGCGCGCTGCTTATTTCTTGCACTTGTATTACTGTATCTATATCGCATTTTTCTTAAAGAATCGTTTGCTTGGAGAGTCATCCGATTCATCCCTCCATCTTCCTGGAGGTAGTGATGTATCCTGGTCCAGTTTACCACATCAACGTATAGGCCTATATAGGCCGCATTTATTAAAAAGCAATGTTCATCCATTTATTAATTAATTCATTCTATAAGATGGAAGGGAGGAATGAATGTGAAAAAGAAAAATGTAAGGAATGTAGGAAAGAAGGAAGGAAGGAAGGAAGAAAGGAAGGAAGGAAAGGACGAATTTTGGTTCTGAATAAAAAATAAGCTGGGGTATCCCTCACAAGAAAATGGGCGGATCATAAAATTCAAATTATGAAGAAGGATATATAATTTTTCTCGTCAAAAATGTTACGTAGTGTGAAAAGATATGTTTTAGAAAAAAATTGTGTTTTATTTGTGTTTATTGTGTTACGTGGCAAGTAACACAGTCCAGTGTTCCTAGTAAATATATAATATCAACTAAATTATTGCATTAATCCAAGATGGTCGCCATGCGTCACTAAAAATGAGATAGTGCTGCCACTTTTGATATATATATTTTTTTCAAAAGTCATAGAAATGTGTTTTAGTGACGAAATATATGTTTTAAACTGCAAGAATTCATCGCATGCTCCTAGATTTTGTACAAACATTATCTATTTTACAAAAGGAATACAAACAGCTTATTTGCCACTAGTTGTTCTCTTTGACATGCATAAAACAGTACAAAATATATAATGTGATAGTTTGTAGGAAATATGGACATAGAAAGGAATTACACATTGAGGTGATAATAATACCAAAAACAAATTGATCGCGACATTTTAACAGTAGTATTAACATGACGGGTATGCTGTTGTATAAAAGCATGCAATGTTTAAAATAAAAAATAAGTTACCTGAACCTTACAATACGTTTGTCGAACTTTTATTTGCTTAGTGTCTATAAATAGTCAATGATTCAGCTCTTGAATCAATGTTTGACGAGGGACAGCACCCAGCAAACATGAGATATTGGCCCAATACTGATTTAGTGGTCCAATCAGCATTGGGTCGATGTTTGCAAAAATAAGTATTTTTTATAAGTTGTGTTCAGTTCAGCTATCATAAAAGCATTTAAGTTACAACAAATTTGACGAAAAAAAATTGTAACAGTTTAAATAAAACTAGGAAAGTCGTTACCGAACTATGCGGCCCAGCTTTAGGCTGTTTGAGTGCTATAGACAGAAAATCGGCTTAATATTTTGTAAACATAACTGTATTGGTCTTCCTCGTGGGCCAGAAGCCTGAATGTCCAGGATAAAATTAAGAAAAGAACCAAGGAGACAAGTTAAAATATATCTTCAACGTTTATTCCTTTCACAGCATCGCCGGTGCTGGCCAGCATCAATTCAATACTTGCCAGTGAATCTGTCAAACATCCAACTATATGACCTCAAACATTATATTTTACATGTTCATAAGGACTGTTCCTCAGAAATGTCAACCGTTGTTCACACACGACACCACCCTTTCCGCAAATTAGGACACAAACATTATTGAAATAAACTTAATAGCCCACTGGCCTACGGCCGGGCCTAATCATTTAATCAAATTAGATGGCCGTGGAAAGGTAAATAACAGTAGCTGTTTACTCAAAGAAACAGTTACTAGATTTGCATTTTCGTCATTGCAAATAGGGCTCACGTGACGTGTAGGCCTACTAATGCGTAGTCCGAGCATCATTATTCTAATGACGTGCACGATGGTGTTCAATAACGCTAACATAACTGATGCTTCGTCTTGTTTTTCACACTGATATTTACATTGATACCTTATGTTTTGAATGGGTATTGTATTCAATATATGACAGGTCCTGATATGTCAACAGACAACTGAGAAAACTTCAGCATGCACTGGCAGCATAAAAACCGATAAGTTACGTTTCGTTTCCGTTGAAGAACCGTATAATGTAACCAGACGTATATTGTAACCGTTACATTATACATGGTTACATTACATGGTCAATGCAAAAAAACGCAGTTTGTAACCATCATTATACGTATAATGTAATCGCTCCGTAATTTACCTGAGTGGAAAACAGTATAAATATAAAAGGGCGCATTTTTGTTTAGTAAAATATGGTAGTAAAATATTTGCACTGCAATACTTTATTCCTTTAAATAAACTCGGGACGGGACCCTCGTGTGGTAGTTAGATAGTGCGCCTGTCACACCAGAGCTCATGTTTTTTCTTCGTCCACTCGTAATGATTCATCATTGTGCGAAGCCCCCCTGACCTAGAGGCAGCGTGCTCGATCTCAGACTTCCAGAATCGTGTGCTTGTAGAGTCATCTGATTCATCCCTCCACCTTCCTGGAGGTAGTAATGTATTGTGGAACAGTTTAACATAATATCAACGTATAGGCTTATATAGGCCGCATACATTAAAAAAAAATCTTCGTCCATTTAATAATTAATTCATTCTATAACATGGAAGGTAGGAATGAAGAAAGAAGAAAAAAGGGAAGGAAGTTAGGAAGGAAGTTAGGAAGGAAGGAAGTTAGGGAGGGAGGGAGGGAGGTATTTAGCAAAGGAAATAAATAATCACGAAAGGAAAAAGGAATCAAGAAATGAGGACGAAAAGGCATGGAACAAAAAAACATTTTTTATGAAAGTGAAGTGAATAGAATGAAGGGAATAGAGAAATGTAAAGGTTTAATCAAAGTGGCAGAACAAAGCTAAGCGTTGGTTACAGGTACATTTCGACACATGGGCCGTAATAACTATACTTGCAAAGAATTTATATTTCATTTCACACTTCGACGATGACTGTAGGTCACATTAATAAACCTGAAATATTGTGGCCGTCATAGATGCATGTAGGCACTATGTGTTTATTAGATGACTGTCGCCGCTCGCAAAGATTTGTGAACGCGATATTTGGACATCTTTGTTATGTATGTATCATGTGTATAGGCATAAAAGAAGAAATCGACCGCAGTTCAAGCGATGTTCAAGAAAATGACGGAATTTTTTATGTGAACGCGATATCTAGACAACAGCTTATCTGAATAACTCCTGATTTTAGGCAATTACGCGTCTGGTCACGAAATGAAAAGGTTTTAGTCGCAGTTCAGTCATTTTCAAGAAAATACTGGTGGTCCGAATCACTCGTGATTCTATGTGTTACGACTTTCTTGCTTGACCATCAAATAAAAAAGGTTCGGTCACTGTTTTATTGATTTTAAGAAAATAGCAGCCATTTACATTTTGATGTTGTAATTGTAATTCTCAATGATAAAACAATACATTTCTAGTTGCGTAAAACTGTTACAATAAACTCAAATATTTCTGACTATTGTTTTAAAATTTCACTTTGTAAAATGCAAAATAGCACTCGTTTGATTCCATCCACTTATGTTTCGCAGGAAAAAAATATTCTACTCCGATAGAAAGGTGAAGGTCTTACTTGAGAGGCAAAATTTGTGGCCTACACCTTTGTGTGTTGATATATCATCACGATTTTGGCTCAAATTTCAATCCCACATCTGATTTTAAATGCTGTAGATGTGAATAGGCCTACAATAGAAAACAAACAGTCCAGATCGTTCATTTTTGTCAAACTATAACATGATATTTCACATGCTAAAATCGGGAATATCTGATAATTCTTAAGCAGAGCCAACGTTGGACTAATGCTGGGTCAGTATTGCAGACGATGGACCAACATGAGTCCAACATTTTAAAACATGTTAAAGCTCATAAGCGCAGGTGGACTAAACAGCTTAAAACATGACAATGATTACAAAGATCTTTTTTTTTCCTTCTCAATAATTATTGGTAGCAGTAGTAGTGGAATTGTTTATTTTTGTGTCACATATTATAAAATATGGTATACAATTTATATTAACTTAAACATAAGACATTGAACCGGTGTTCGGCTTATGAGACAAATATCCTTTAGAAATTATATCACACGTAAATATTTTCCATCCCACGGGACGCACATCTCAAATATAAAGGCTGTCGTAAATCTTCCGCAGTCCTTAAAGCGTTAAAGCTGGCTGCACCGCTGTGAGCGATCATCCTATATGTAGGAATGGTGGGGCACGCCTGCCACTTAGCATATAAAAGTCACGACTCCCAATACGCCAATGGCAAAAGTGACAAGTCATATTTACCGCGACATAACTGATTAATCGAGGGTGATCGCGCACATGTCCTCGCTGGCCCAGAACTCACACCAAATCCTACGACTGTAGTGTGGACCAACATCTGTGGAAAAGTGGAAAAAAGTGAGTGTTTTTTTTCAGTATATAGGAGAACACGATATAGATACATGTATAAATATCATAAACAGCACGGGGATCGACATTAGTCGTCAGAATCTGACGTCTGAAGACGTCAGATTCTGACGTCTAAAATCGATCCCCGCACTGTAAGAGTAAACATATTTATAATGGCCGTAGACCTATAACACAGGTATTCAAATGAATCGGTAAGAGCTAACTAAGACGTTTATGATGATTTCAACTTGATAAAAACCCTTTAGTATCCAATATTTTCATAAATAATTCAGCGCTGTAAGGGTTAAACGGTTAATTGGCATTACTTTATCTATTTGAATTTGTTAATATTTAAATACAGGCCTATCATAACCCCTTTCAGCGCGTTGACGACAAAATCTGTAGACGTCAGCCACGTCAGATTCCTACGTATATAAAGAAGATCTCCGAACTAAAATAATTATAATGGCCGTAGACCCATAACATAGGTATTCAAAGAACTAACTAAGATCTTTATCATGATTTCAAATTAAAAATGAACAACTTTGGTCACTATGGTTTATACAAAAATATTAAAGAAGCAGCAATGGATTGATGGGACCAAAATAAAGTGATAGATATGTGCATCTGTAGAGACCGTGATCTAAAACTGGAGCGGCTTATTATCAGATTATTACCTGATTACTTGCTACGTGTAGGCGAAAACGGCTGTTTAAAAAATGGTTCATTTCGTTGTAACGCGATGGCGATAATAGAGCAACATGTATGACAATGACGCAGCTTCTCTGTTACGTCATACCCCACGTGAGTTGACCATGTATCGACAGCCTATGACAGTGTCTTCTCCGAGCAAACAAGAGACGTTGACCAAACGCTTAGCCAGCGTCTGCGACGCTGGCCCAACGTTCGGTCAAAGTCTCTTTGTTTTCTGGGCTGTAGGTGCTTGCGAGGTCAGGGGATGCCTCTGTTCTCATAACAGGCAATTCATACACGTCTGTTAATTACTGTTCTTGAAATGAAGGGCGTGATATCACATGGATGGTCAGCTAATCACCCAGCTCTGGTGTCGTTCCTCGTCGTTATTACAGAGGTTATGTTATAATAGGATTCGCACTCGGATAATTGAGTATTTATCTGGAACTGCGGTTTCTAGAAATTTCCCATTCTTCAAAGCGTTTAATTATTATTTCCAATTCAAATCTGCTATTTAGTAGAATGAACATTTCCCGCTTTGTTGCTCGCCAAATTTGGGCGGGGGCCCTAGGGTAGTGGTTAGCACCGCTGCCTTTCACGCCAGAGTCCGGGGTTCGGTTCCCGGTCTCGGCGGTTTGAAAGAAACAAAATTGTTTCTTCCCCATCCACGTGTGAAAGTTAGTATTGTGGGGAGCCTCCGTGACCGAGAGGTAGCGTACTCGGCCTCAGACCGCCAGGGCTCGAATTTCGAATCCTGTGTCTGGAGGACAGTGTCATCTCAATCATCTCACCATCCTCAGGAGGTTCTCCTGGCCCAGTTCAGCCTATATGTGCACAAAGGTGGCCTAAAGCCCGATTCATTTCATTTGCTCGCCAAATTGCTTAGGCACACAATAGATCTAGAGTGATTAAAATAATGGCAAATTACCGGAAAAAGATAGAACATGATATTCAATCTAAAATGTATGAAAAGATGATTCGCTTAATTATTTATTTATTTATTTATGATTTGATTATTAGATGATTAGAATTTTACGGATTATAAACAATTATTTATTATTCGTAAATGTAATTCAGTCTAAGACATTCGGTATTATATAACTGTTGAGAATCATTGCAAAATTGCCGAGAATGACTGAATAAATAAGTAGTAATTGAGGCCTAAATGATGTAATTTTCCGCCAGGTCTATAATTGTGATCTATGAAACGTCAGCTTCGCATACATCTTCAATAAACTATGCAATATTTTGCAGCCCAAAGGGTTATATACTAATCACTCATGGGGTGCTGTAGCTCAGGTGCCGATAACTGGGCTAACTAGCACATTATCTAACAAAGACCAATTAAGTCACGTCTCATCTGAAAATTGGCCGAAAACCCCACCATTTTGTCAGAATGTCGTCCATAATAATGTATGCACGTAGATATAATATTTAAGTGAGGCATCAGTTATGTTGTAGCGACACAATCAGACTAAAATCATTAAAAAATCAGTAATTTTATTTTGGCTTCTTAATATAGCCATATGATGCAAACATGTCCATAGACTAGAGCTGCAAAAGTTTTTTTGTGCTGCGCATTTACCAGTTAAGCGAGATATAGAGACGATATTCCCGTATTTCTCATTTTAGACATGCATGTCCGAAAGAAAAAATCGTAAAAACACCTACTTCAGCAATATGGTCATCGAGACACAACTGTGAAATATTGATTCGAAATATAAACCTATGAACCATCCGATCTGAAATACGAAATACATATAATATGGTACTATCTAGATAACGCTCACAAATTGGTATTCTCGTAATCCATCTGCCTTAAACTCACCGGACTGGGAGGCTGAGGTTATCAAAAATAACTAAATTAATGTTTTGCTTCAAGGAATCAATCATATTAGCGCATTTACGCGGCATGCAATTGAAACAAGATATTGAGTGTTTAGGTACACTCTGCAGCCAAGTATAATTAAAATATTTTTTTCTGTATGAAATTTTAGTCATAAAGGAGAACCACGTCACGACAGTACCAGTGAGATATGAAATTATGTAAAATAATTAGAAAATAGATAGAAGACAGTACTATGATCTATATAAAATATAATTAAATAAATTAACATGTATACATGAACAATTTTTAATTGAATAAAATGGTTGCGAAATACCTTTTCTTCTTCGTTGTAATGCTATAAACAATGAACCCAAAAGACTACCTAATTCTATTTTAAAACAAAATTACCATTATGCAGCCTGAAGGTGATTTTTTTCAAAATTATGCCATTGAGAGATTGAACATTAGTTAGGTTACTGGCCAAAATTATATAAAGATATTTAGACAAATAAGTTAAGGCACAGAATACACTATGTGTAACATTTGTGTAGAATGTCGGTCCTGACTAAAAAATATATTAGTTATAACTCATCAATGAAACAGTCAATTCTGGAATTATTAGTTTACAAACTCACATCTATATGTTGACTGTCAACATGGTCAATACAATAGGTGACAAGTCAACTAAAAAATTATCATGATTCAACTTGACATATGTATGCTGACTAAAACATATACTAGTTATCGTCAAATTTACGACAATTCAAATTTGACTTATTTAGATAAAATTTAACAATGTATAGGAAAAAAGGGGGAGTGGGTTCCAAAACCGCCACACGACTCTGATGTAAAATCTTTACATCGGAGTCGCCCCCCCCCCCCCCCCCCGACGTTGTACAAATGTAAATAAATGTTTTTGCGGATCATTCTATCAGCACGTCGACCACTGTATTTCATCAAGTTTTCCTGGTAGATTTAAAGGTTTTAGTGCTACGGTCGTGTGTTGGCGCATTTTGTTACCTCTCTCGAAATCACACCGATGACATAACAGGCAATGATGTTATTCAGAGTAATGTGTATGTATCTTTAACGAATGAAGCACCATAATACAATACAAAATAAATTATGTTGAAGAAGTAGGCCTATTCTAATTGCTTTGACAATATATCAAAATGGCTTTTAACAACGTTATGTTAGTTATATGCCATTTATGTAAGTTCGTTCTGGTCTATGTATATCTAACTCTAGATAAAGCATATATCACTATTTGTTAAAGCGACTCAATCAGGCTGAAATCATAAAAAAATCCGTGATTTTATTTTGGCTTCCTAATATGATCATATGATGTAAACATGTCCATAGCCTAGAACTGTAAAAGTTTTGAATTTTTTGTGCTGCGCATTTACCAGTTAAGCGAAATATAGAGACGAAATTCCTTACTTTGGACATGCATGATGATTTTAGCCTGTTTGAGTCGCTTTAAGTGAAATGACATAGGCAAACGTCTTGTCTTGCGATAGGACAAAAATCAATCCATTTTGACTTTCTTTTTCAGCATACAAAACGTGTGTGCACCATACAAAAGCATGTCAATCTGGTCAGAACTGAGAGCGACTGTCTTGGCAGTGGTGTTGTTGGTGGGCTATGTCACATCAGCCTCCGTGACCATGTGGAATAAAAATCATCACAGTTCCCCACTGAGAATTCTGCAAAGAGAAGTAGAAGATATCAACAGAAACATGGGTGATTTATATTAACACTTTAAGCCCTCACGATGCATTGAAGCATCTTATTACATCCCTGAAAACAGACTTAATTTTTCTACAACTGAGGGTTCTAGAATGAAAATTTCCATGAAACTGGCTTACCAATACATTGCAATTTTCTTTAATTTTTCAACCACTTCAAATCATCTCCATCCACTACCAGTCGTGAATTGCGACAGCAATTCGAGGCTTGTAGTGGATGAAGATGACAATGGTAAATTCAGGCTTGAAAGGGTTAACCCTTTGCCTGCTGATCACGACTATTGTTGTTTTAAACCTGTTTTATTAGTCGATCAAATCACTGATATTGAGCATGTGTTTAAACATCAAGATTTGTAAATGTTTGGTCTCAAATTAAACTGATATTTTATAAGTAATTTCGACCACTTAAGGTTGTGGATCGCGGTAGCGAGACACAAATTCAAGTGGGTGAAAATTTGAATTTAATTTAGCGGGATAAGGGTTAGGTATTGTCCTTCTATACCCGTATATATATTGCCTTTTCAAACAGGATTAAAACCAAATAAAATGCAATTATAAAGTATGTGTGACACAGTTCGTCGGTAATACAAACCAATTCTGGTTAAATGTTGGCCAGTGTCTACGACGCTGACCCAACAATAAACCAGCATTGGTTCAACCAGTACAAACCACGTATCTGAAATAAGTGATTCAAACAGAAATAGGTAGCTGGTAAAATGCTAATATTGCTCGTTAAAATGAGTTGTATTGTGTCTCCCGACCCCGGTGGGTGTGTCAGTCTATAAAGTCATTTATCAAATTTGTCCTGACTATTACTACACTACACTCAGCTATCAGTGAGTGTCACAGTCACCCACTGAGATTTTGTGTGGCACTTACACATATCCAACACCAGGGGTCTCTGTCGTCTGTTACGTCACCGTCTGCCAACCAGCAGCCAGCAGTTCATAAATGAGCCACCAGCGGTGAGGTAGATCGTGATTGGCCAGTTGTGTTTAAATGCACACCTGCCCATCCGCTGCCAACACATGGGAATTTGTGCACGCAGTGCTCGTCATACAAACCTGAGGGTATCCATGAGTGTTCCACTTTCAATTTTATATTTATTGATAATTAATTTAATGGAGTTTTTAAAAGTATAAGCTAAGCACAATTTCTACTACATACGGTATATATCAGTGTATATTCAGCCTAGATATTTTTATCTCATTTTAGAAGCGTCAATGGTAATAACATGAATCGAGTTATTTTGCACTCTGTGAGGCCATCATTCTGAAAGAAGCGGGCTTTTTCCCATGCACCTAGATGCGGCAGTACAGAGAGTGGCTGTGAAATATCTGTCCCCTGGTGGTTAATATTAGCTGATCTGGGGAAGATGACCAGTGTCTGAAGTAGAGATAGAGACACTGGTGACACGAGTGAATTACTTCACCCGTATAACAACGTAATAATAATAAGGCAGGGAACCTGTCACTTACGCTCACTTACATGTTTAGCCACCACACGCATACTATACTATCGAGGAGATTCGTTCACATTTCACTGAAAGTCAGTAACCTCTGTATCTATGGTTGGCCATCACCCTCATAAGTAAATAAACCTTCCGAGGATAATTAAAAACCTTCCGCGGATAATTAAAAACCTTCCGCAGACAGTTAAAAACCTTCCGCGGAGAATTATAACCTTCCGCAGATAATTAAAAACCTTCCGCGGAGAATTATAACCTTCCGCGGACAATTAAAAACCTTCCGCGGATAATTAAAAACCTTCCGCGGACAATTAAAAACCTTCCGCGGATAATTAAAACCTTCGCGGAGAATTGAAAACCTTCCACGAAGAATTAATTTTTAATTCTCCGCGGAAGGTTTTTAATTATCCGTGGATTGTTTTTAATTTTCCGCGGAAGGTTTTAATTATCCACGGAAGATTTTTAATTATTCGCGGAAGGTTTTTAATTATCCGCTGAAGGTTTTTAATTATCCGCGGAAGGTTTTTAATTATCCGCGGAAGGTTATAATTCTCGGCGGAAGGTTTTTAATTATCCGCGGAAGATTGTATTTCTCCGCGGAGGTTTTTAATTATCCGCAGAAGGTTTTTAATTATCCTCGGAATATGTATTTACTTATGAGGGTGATGGCCAACCATATGTATCTGCCATTGTACACAGTGCTGCTACACTAAATTGACATTACGCTATAATGGGCTGATCAGATAATAAACGAAGCCTTGTAGAATTGTATAATGTAGCCAGATGCATAATATAACCGGTTACATTATACTGTGCCGCATAATGTAACCGGTTACATAGATACGTCTTGTATGTGGTATATATCTGGGATGAGTCCGCTACCACATCCTATATTTTGGCGTCGCATACTGATTGATTTCAGTGTCAAAAAAAGTGACGATTGTGCCCCGGATACGTTACTACATGTAACTGTTAATGTTGTCATGCCGCAAACATACTGGATAAATTTCGATGTTATTCTACACCAAATATATTATGCCATATATGGCCACACACACTTATGTTTCACTTGTTTTGCTCACCAAAACATTTGCGTATATTAGGAAATATAGAGCTTAACCCTTTAACCGCCAAATTATTCAATTGGAATTTTCATTTGAAGTCGCGTCTCGCTGACGCGACCCTCAACTTCAAGTGAATGAAAATTATTCAGATTTGACAAAATGGAGGTCAACTATTTTCAAATCTTACTGATTGATGTCTTATTTTATCTGTAACGTGTTTAAAATGTAGTACTTAATTTTGGTAATAAAACATGAAAAACCGAATATATTCGGGACCGGCGGTGAAAGGGTTAAACTCGTACAAGACATGTGCATGGTGCCAGCTCGCCTGTATAAATAAATATTACAGACATATCAATCTACAGATAGACTACATCAGCTGAACGGTGAGATCAGGGACACGGGGATGCAAAAAAATGTGAATTGTGTCATCTTGTTTGCAGGTCAGTTGTTCAGAAGTGAGAATTCTCTGTCACCACAGAGAGAAGAGTTACCTCCATATCTAATGGAATCCTTACCAGACGAGCCTTTTAGTGTCAGTCAAGAAGAAACGTTCAGGGTAACTAACTGCTTTCAATGTGTTTTTCTTTTGCTATGGAATTAGCTTATTCCACCCTGAGATTTGCCTTGTAGTTAGCAGCTTCCATCACAGCAAACACAAAACATTTGTATAGCATTTGTGCAATGTTGGACCAACGTCGACGACGTTGGCCCGACGTTGGACAAATGTTATACAAATGTTTTGTGTTTGCTGGGGCAGGCCTGTTATAATTTCCTGTACTGTAGCACGGACTCGAATGCGGTCTACACGCACAAGTGACATAATTAGCTAATCTTCGTCCGTCATTTTGTTGTCATTTAAATTCAGGTGAACTGAATAATAACTAGTAATGTTCGGGGAACATGAGTAGTAGTCCCTAAAATGCATAATAATATTACTAAACATCATTTCGTCATGTAGGCCAAGTATTTAAAGCTGCATAACTGTTTTGTTTATTTCGACCGAAATAACCTAAAATGTTCAACACAATCATTCATATATTTTTAAAGGCTTTATAAATGGACAAAATCGATGTAAATGTAGCTGGATTAGATCACCACGGATACACCATCAAGTTATATGGTGTGGTAAATCAATACGTACGTAATACTAATAGTGGTTATTGTGGGCCAATATAATGTTACATTAGACCAACATCAAACCCCTTAATAACAAACACGAGACATTGAGCCGCATTGGTCTAACGCTGGGCCAGAGCCGTAGACGATGGCCCCGAATTAGTTTGACATCGGTCCAATGCCTCGTGTTGGCTGCGATGCCAAGCTCACACAAACCACCGGTTGGTGTCCTAAGACTAGGTCAGCCCCTATGATAACTCAGCAAGCACGAGTCACTGACCCATTGATGGCTCAATGTTGGTCCAGCTTCTATGACGCTGGTACAACATTGACCCATCAATGGTTGAATGCCTCTTGTTTGCTAGGAAGTCAGCTACTGGTACCGTAAAGGCTGCTTTTTTTACAATTATTTTATTTTACCGCATTTCGCTATTTATATAACTGTATGTGATGACTAACGATGAAATAAAATAGTCTGATGTTTTCGAATAGCATAGTCACTATAGATCGTGTTTCTCTTGTCATTCAAAATTCAATTTATTTCGCTCATAGCATTGCCACTATATTTTGAAATGCCCGTGAGGTATCAAATAAAAGACTGCGCTTAAAATGATGATTTACATCACTGAATTTGGTGTAATTGGACTGCAATTTCTCACGTTCGGGGGAGAGCGTCTTAATGGCGGCCAAAAGCTCAGATGCTGGCCCACACTTAAAAGCACCTTACTAAAACAGGGTCCTCTTTTTCAATTGAGTAACATTCTCTATACCGGTACCGAAATTAAACATGATATTATATGCAGATATCATTCATATCACACAAAGTAATAACTTCTAGATATGTCTAACTGACATGAGACAATACACTTTGTACTGTGAAATGTATCTATGATCACTTAAAAAATAAGAATAATTTTAAAAGTCTTCCACTCTTTTTTTAATAATGACCGTTATTTGCCACTTGGTACTTATAATGTCCTGGTTATACAGACAATGTGTCTTACTCCGCTGTGATCATGTCTTTGTTTTGGTGGGGCAAGATTATATAAAAATAAAAAAACTTAAATCCCATGTAATTATGGAAATAATATAGGAAAATAATTCAGTGAGTTTTTATTATATTTATGTTTTATATTAACGTGGGGAGGTTTCTCAAGTAGGCCTGTTGTGAAACATTAATGATGTTTATTTTAAAAATACAGACAATTTCTGAAAATGACAAAATTTAGATTTGCATAAAAAATACGTTATTCGGTTTATCTACAATATGTTACTTCGTTTTATTGCAATAGCAAGTGTACTGAAAGCCTGTTTATCAGTGATTTCTGTACTTCCTATTCTAAGGCATGCATGTTTAAAATTAAATCTCGTCCTTTTTTCTATTCTATCTGATAAATGCGCAAAAACACACCAAATTTAAAAGAACTTACACAATGTTGGTCTATGGACATATTGACATATAATGGACATATATAAGGAGCCAGACTATAAAATACGATTTTGGCCTGATTGTGTCAATATGTATTTAATTATGATTTTCGTCTTTTTTTCGTCTTGAAAACTTAAGAAAACGAGGATAAGGGTAATTGCACCATATTCAGTAGTTTTTTTTATGAAATTGATACAATGTTTTTTTTTCTTAATATCATAGGGATATAGCTGGGAGTTCTTCATATTAAATATCAATGCAATATTTTTAGGATGGAAAAATATTATACGAGGCCTGGTTGTTTGTAGTGTGAACTTATTTTTCAAAAATATTGCAATTACGGCATATTGCCTTAGTACGGCACTATATAGTAATAATACAGCATAACAGTAGTAGTGAGTACACATTTTTTTCTTTCTGTATGGAAAAGGACAGTTTTGATAGAGGCGATTCTGAAGAAAGGATGAAACAAGGAGGAAGAAACGAAAATCGCACTTGCGAAATAGATTATAGGCCCCACCAAGATTCACATTGATCGTGGTGAATGAATTTCGCTGATTCAGTCAATCATCAACCAATTTTCATGACATTTTAAAGCAATATGTTCCAGTGATGACTGGGGCATACCTTGAAAATATCATTGAACAATAGTGTATGTAGTTTTAAAATGTTAATATCCCTAACATGATTGTAGTAAATGTCGCCTTCTATTAACCCATTAATTTCAATTCATATTTTTCATAGTCGTCGCATTACTAGAAACTAGTGTGTGTAAAATCTTATAAAAATTAGTTCAGAAATGACTGATTATTCAGTGAAATTTATTCACCTCATTAATCTTAATCTGACTATAATCATGACAATACATATAGGGGTTATTTAATCGTATTCCCAAGTGAGCATGTAGGCCTACGTCATTTATCGAAACTTTTTATTTCTGGATCAGGATCGAATAGGGCCTAATCCGGACCATCTCCAAAATGTAATCAATTATTCCTTGGCCAGAAACACATCTCTACGAAAAGTTTAATACAGATCCGTTCATTGTGCGGTATAAGTTTGAAGTAATCCGACAGACAGATAGAAAATACCTTGATTTTCAGAGGTGATACATTTCTAAAAATGAGTAGCATAGTTTTCCGCTGCGCAACCCTCAACGTTCTTATGCATTATATTTCAACCCAAGTAGGCCTTTACTTCACCAAACTTTCTAAATAATCAAGCATCAAGTTTCACACCAAGTGAGGCCTAAATTTATATTATTTAGATAAGTTTTGATTCATTTCGCGTGATAATTATAATCCATTGCAAACGCCACACAATAAAAATTAGGCTTCAATAGATTGCAGTAGACCCTATATATAATATTTTTGTTTAAAAAATTCTGCCCACACCTTGCATAAATCTGTATTATACTCTACATTATTAGGCTGATTATATTGTATTTTGCTAAGATTGGTGGATACATTTGTGTAGTGGTTACGCCGAATGCTTGTCACGCCGATTCGCACCCCGCTCTGAAACTCTTCCACACCCACCCCTATTGAGAGAGCTTCCGTCCATGTCTGGAGGGCAGCCTCGCTTGATTCATCGCTTTCAACCTCCTGAGGAGGTTATAAATTGGTAAATAGTTTAGTGTGAATGTGCAATAATGTAGCCTGATATGCACTCATTTTTATATACTCATATTCTCATTTTTTTAGATAATCTTCCCAATAGAGCGACCATTTGATATCCTGGGGGAGAGGTCCTGGAAGACCTTTGCTCGGCAGAATATTTTTTTCAGTAGATGCTGGTTATTTTTACACACCGTTTGATTTTTTTTGGTATTATCAAGGAATCTCAATATTGAATTTCCTTATTATTGAAGGTCGAATTTATTGGCTACAGATATTCTACATAGAAGGACTAATGGGTCGTCGGACTAATGGGCCGTCGGACCAATGGGTCGTCGGACCAATGGGCCGTCGGACAAATGGGCCGTCGGACCAATGGGTCGTCGGACCAATGGGCCGTCGGACTAATGGTCCGTCGGACCAATGGGCCGTCGGACTATAGAGCGGTCCCCCACAGACCGGCTTGTCACAGGCTACTGTGCTATTGACTGGTGTCAGGTCATGTGCGAAGCATTTAACGGGATGTTAAAATAACAAGTAATAAACTGATAGAATATGAGTTATTTCTGAAAATCGACTTACTGCACTCTCTAAAGAAAGTAATACATAAAAACTGCCCGGAAGGACAGACATTTCGTGTTGGAAAAGGAAACGAAACAGATCATTTCGATGCTTATAATAATTTATAAACTTCAGCAGGATATATCACCTGTCGTGATACATATATAATATGATACATAAGCTGGGCAAGATAATTATATAATAATGCCAGCGACAACATTTTTACATTGTCTATTAGGAAATTTGTATGATATATATATAATGTCAAGTGAAAATATCACGTATTATTTTTTCTAGCGAATTTTAATTACAGAGCAGCTCAGTTTACTTCCGTCCAACCCAGTTGAACCTGGGTTGTTTTATTGTTGGGCCAGAGTCGTCTACTTTTCCAGAAAGTAGCCCAGGGGCGCGTTTTTGGTACGTTATTTTTCAGATTTCTCGTGACCTAATTCCTGCCGCTTCCTCGTTTGACTCCCTCTTTAACCACCCTGTTAACATGTATAGGGAGGATACGAGCACTCTGACCCACTCGTTTAATCTCAACGATCCTCATATGCAAATGAGCTACCGGTAGGCCCTATATCTGAGCGAGAATGATGTTGAAACGGGCCCCTGTAAACACAAAACATCTGTATAACAATTTTGTACAATGTTAGATCTACGTCGAAAACGTTGGACTGACGTTGTAAAAATCTTCCACTTGGCTATGAAAGGGCGTATCTGCCACTTTACAAAATGGCACGATACACCCTTTCATATCTAAGGGGACGAAATGTTGTTCAAATGTTTTGTGTTTGCTGGGAGCTCTACTATTTGCCTCTGTATGGCAGCATATATAGGAGTTTTCCCGATGTCCAACGTCGCAGGTGGTGTACGGACAATAAACCATGAAAAATATGCAAATGTGATCAGGAAAAGGACTAATTTACAAGGAAAACCCCCACAGACGCTCCCAAATATTCCATCTCCATTTATAAACCAACAAACCGGGATGTAATTGATTATCATGCGCGATGTAATCTCCCTTCGTCAATTGGTTAGGAATAGTAAAACCTAACTTCGGGGCCAGGCCAAAACCAACAAACACGAGATATAAACACAATGTTGACTTAATGTTGACCCACCGTTTACTAACCAGGACCAAAATTAAATCAAAATTGACTCAACGTCTTTTGTTTGGGCAGAAATGATCGGATGTCGGATAAAATGCGTTGGAATTTAAAGGTCAAATTCAAAGAGGTTTGAAAAAAGTGAATACTCAGCACTCACTCATAGCATAAAGGGACTAAAAAATTGAACAACATCTATTGCAAATAGACAAAAGTAATTATATTTTGGTTAAAAAAATAGTTTGTTTGATGATTCTGTCAAATTTCAGAAAAAGTGCGGATCACTCAGAAACCACTATGGCGTACATCACAATGATGACTCACATAGTAAACATGCAAACTGTAGTGGTCATTGTGTCAGCGTGGTTGTCTGACGTGGGCCTTGAAATGAATACGGCCTCATCGTTAGTCACATTGTTTGCATGATTTTAAAGAGACATATATCTGGTTTGAATATCCATGCCAAACTGAATATCACTAGGTGAATATCAAATTCCTTGATATTAATAATCACATATGCATGTACATTGACGGAAACCTTCATCAGCCCACGAACAGTCTAATTTAACCCTTTAATCGCCGATGCCGATTATATTCGTTTGTTACATTGTTTAGCACATTACATTTATACATCTCGAAGATAAAACGTAACATCAATCAGCAAAATTTAAAAACAGTTGACCGTCATTTTGTCAAATCTGAATAATTTTCACTCACTTGACTCACCTATCTTCAGATGAGCAGTTACTACTTTGCCCTTATCCTGCTGATCACGACTATTGTTGTTTTTATCCTGTTTCATTAATCGATCAAATCACTAATATTGGAACGAATTGTGTGTTTAAACATCAAGATTTGCCAATGTTTTATCTCAAATTAAACAAATATGCATAATTCTCACTCACTTGAAGTTGTGTGTCGCGTAGCGAGACTTAACTTCAAGTGGCTGATTTTTTTAAAAATTAACTTAGTGGGATAAAGTCTAAGCCTTTGCGGCGAGGTAGGCCTACTGTTGAATCAAGGACCTTTCAAAATGTTTACCATGCTTACTTCAGCGGACTACTTAATAATTTTCTATTAAATTTCGTTCAATTGCATTTCAATTACACATTACATAGATTCTTTCTGTATTTTACATCAACAAAAAACCCATTGAAAACAACTAAAAGCCGAAATTAAAACCTTCAACTCGCCAAATACTTAAATTTGTCCCATATATATTATTGAAGTTGGCATTGTTCATTCAATTCTCACTTAAATAAATGAAAAAATTATCTCCACCGTGCCGCTTGAAAACGTGACCTGTTCCAAACAATAGTTGTGCTTAATTGACATGGTTTATCCTAAAAGAAACTAGGCCCCTATACATGTAATTTTATTCACTTGAAGTTTTAGGTTGCCTGTGGGCCGAAATGCAGGCTCGTGACAAATTAATTTACCTAATTTATACATAGTCGGACTCACATTAACCGAGGTGGATGATTTTCTCACTCAATTCTCAACCAATGTTCATGGCATTTCACAAGTACTATTTTCTAGTAAAGCGATGACTATTATGAAAATGTAATTGAAAAACATATTGTATAGTTTAAAAGTTAGCCTCTCTAGTAAATGTCGCCCCTACATAAACCAATTAACTTCGTCTCAGAATTTCATCACATGGCAAATTAAATGCTCTAACTTCTGAAAAACCTACTACGCATGACTAGAAATTCGTGTTAAAAAACTGTTATGAAAATTGGTTGAGAATATTTACTGAGACTTCAGCGAAATTCATTCATTCAGCAACTGTTTATTTTTCAAGTAAGCCGTCTCTCTTTTTCGGCTTGGTGTGGCAGTATGTAAGCTTGATTTTGACAGTACATGGGATTATTATTATTAATATCATCTCTGCTGAATTATTTGGGCGGGGGCCCTAGGGTAGTGGTTAGCACCGCTGCCTTTCACGCCAGAGTTCGGGGTTCGGCTCCCGGTCTCTGCGGTTTCAAAGAAACAAAAATGTTTTTTCCCCATCCACGTGTAAAAGTCAGTATTGTGGGTAGCCTCCGTGACCGAGAGGTAGCGTGCTCGGCCTCAGACCGCCAGGGCTCGAATTTCGAATCCTGTGTCTGGAGGACAGTGTCATCTCAATCATCTCACCATCCTCAGGATGTTCTCCTGGCCCAGTTTAGCCTATATGTGCACAAAAGTGGCCTAAAGCCCGATTCATTTCATTTTCTTTTTGCTGAATTATTTGTTTCCATTTTTCATTCATTTAAATCTTAAATTGCTAACACAATTGCCAGCTTCAAATGACGTAAAATACGTTAATTTTTACCACAAACTATTTCAATTTCTGTGATATTTTATTGAAACTGTAAACCCTATATGTGGGTCGAGTTATGATTATGATGTGAGTAACTGTGTTATAATTATGTGATTAACTGTGTTATGATTACTATAGATCTGGTAATTTTCGTGTGTTTAAATTTTCGCGAATTTCTGATTTCGGGACTTTTCACGAATTTTAGAATTCGCGAATTTTCATTTTTCTTTAGTAGCGCTAATATGATAATAATTTTCGCGTGATTTTTTAATATCACCAGATCTACAGTATGCTAACCCTTTCAGCGCGGGGACCGTCTTTACACGTCAAAATCTGACGTCTGTAGACGTCAGATTCTGACGTCTAAAGACGGTTCCCGCACTGAAAGATTAAATATTTATAATGGACGTAGACCCATAACATAGGTATTCCAATGAAACGGAAATAGCTAACTACGACATTTATGATGATTTCAAATTGAAAATAACCCTTTGGTCTCCATGGTTTATACAAAAATAATTCAGCGTTTTTAGGGTTACCTGTGTTATGATTATGTGATTGACTGTGTTACAGAGGATACGTAAGATGAGTGGAGGACGACCGTCATGTCCAGGGCGTCCACAGTATGAATGCGCAGACGGGCTGATGGGCGTCTGGCTCAGGCTCCTCAAAAACCCAGACTATTCAGAATGATAGCAACAACAAGAACTGTGAAAGATAATGCCGGAACGACACAGCAACCATGCAAATGTTTTGCAAATTAAATTTAATAATCTTTTTGTATAAAAAAACGACGACAGGATATATTCATATTATTTATATTTGATTTGTATGTGTGGTGTGTACTTTGAATATATTTATCTGATATTACAGTACTTGGTTAAATGGTAGAATTATAGCAGATTGTCACCTCTGAGCTAAGGTGTCCCATCTGTCACTCCCGTGGAATATGGAACACTTAATTAGTCACGATTTGACAGCTACATCACTACGCGTGGCTTGCAACTTAATTTATCTCTTCTAAGTGATCGGAGGCGTTGGACGTAGGCCTTAGTCCGGCATGGCCTGATCAGCTGACCGCCTAATTATAATGTCGCCATGCGATGTGTACTTGTGACGCTGTATGTCACTTTAATTATGCCTACACTAAAAGGAAGTTAAAAGTCATCTCAAGAATGGGCAATGCGCCCACAGTCAGCTTACAATTCAAAGAGCTAATAATACCACAGTCACACTAATGTGTTAGAGGTCGAGAAGGTACGAACGCCGACTAAATTCATTTTTTTATGTCGACTCTGACTGGTGGCATTCTAACTGAATTAAAAAGTTGGGACCATTTGAAGCCGATCTCCCCCCCCCCCCCCCGAAGAGTTTTGGTTATGTTTTAGAGGTGCATTTGAGATCAATATTATTATTGGGGTCAAAATGTAGAAAAAAACACTGACGATACATTACCGACCTTTAAACTTCCATACCCATCCCTTTTCTTCACTGATTCATCAGTGCACACATGCGGGGGAGGGCAGGCATTAGGCACTGACATCTTTGCTTGTGTTTGCAATTAATAATCAAGCAGGCGAAGATGGTGGGGATTGACCAGCCCAGACCAGGGAATGGTTAAACATGTCAGATGCTGAGACAATTGACTGGCGGCTGAACTCGAGGCGCCGAACTGCAGACAGTGGTGATTATTGGCGTGAAGCTTAAAATCTGAGCAGTGTCTGTAAGTGAGTGAGTAGCACTGCGCTAGGAGGAATCCCTTTTCGAGTTAGATGCCGAATCTGATTGCAGTCTTGTTAGTTTCGGTGATGTTCAATACTATCGAGATGCATTCGAATTAACCCTTTAAACCCTCACGATGCATCAAAGCATCATTTTGCAACTCTGAAAAATGACTTATTTTTTTACACCTAGTGGTTCTAGAACGACAATTTCCATAGACCTGTTTTAATAATAATGATATATTGTTTTACAAGTGTCACCAAATCAAGTCACCTTCTTCCACTACAAGTCGTGAATTGCGGCAGCAATTCGCGGCTTGTAGTGGAGGAAGATGACAATGGTAAACTCAAGTTTGCCCCATGCCCCATAAAGGCCTGAGAAAAAAAAAATTGTCATTGCCATTGTCAAAGGGTTAAAGAATATAATACGTGTTTCGATGTGCAAAAATCATTTGATTTCGTTCTGATTATTCCAACGACACTTTTACAAAGCTGCAACATCTAAATCCCACCCGAATGTATACTTTTTCTTTGCATAACTATTTTTCATTCGGTCTGGCTCGGCCTAATTCTGGCTAATTTGTGATGTTTAGGGTGACATAGCACTATAGTTTCCAGTGGGACGTTGCTGTAGCTGTGACATAGGCTATGCTACTAAGCGCCTATGGACTGATATTTCAAAACAAAAGTATAGACTGTAATTGAGGAAATGTGTCGGTGCAGATCTCAAATTAAGTATCATTAATGTATTCTGTAACATTCGAAAACGATTATTTGGACATGACAGTGATTTTTCAAAGACCGTAGCTATTACGCAATTTACACTTACGGTATGGTAAATATTTTCTCGGGTTAAAGGCATTGATTATGAATGAAGGGAGTACTGAGGTTATTACATTTGAATAGAAGCACCCTTTGTCTGTGAGATATTGAGTTACTGTTGTAACATAATTGAATGGTCATTACTGAATAAACTCATAGTAACAGTTTCATCGGATTGCATCAGTGTTCTTTATTTATATTTAAAACAACATCGGGTCTTAAATCCCAGACCATATGCCGATGCCTTTTAAGTTAATGCTGTAATGTCCATTTTCTGAAATAAAAAACATTCGACCCACAATAAAGATCACCATGATCACCAGTATCGCCGGTTCGACTTGTATTAACAACAATTCAGATTTATATGTTTACTTAGATAGATTGTGATAGATGCAATAATATTGTTCTGATTACGATTATAATCATGATTACAGCGCCTTAAAAATTTGATTACGATTTCAATTACAGCTTTTCAAAGAATTGCTTACGATAATATTAAGATGATTAAGTAACCTTACAATGTAATCGAACAAAATTAGTAATCGGATGATTATGATTGCCCATAGCAAATACGTATTGTGTTGTCTTGATAATATCGCCAATTTTTCAATTAATTTAAAAAGGATAAATATTATTACAAATTGATATTTCAAAATGCCATATTACCACTTTATGTTGTGAAATCGAAATTGGTGGGATTGGAATATTAGTTGTTGCCACTAGTTCTAGAAAGGCTCTGTGATGTCGTGGGAAAAATCGCCAGAGTTTTATTTTGTGGCAAAAACATTGTTTGCTGGGAAGAAATTGAAATGAAACGAAAGAAACCAGGTGAATGATCTGACAATAAACCTGGCCCAGCGGCAAAACCTCCCTATATTTAACATCAGGATGAAAATTGCACCGTTAGAATCGTGAGGTTAATCGTGGTTAGATTACTGACCGCTTCACATATTTATAGTGCGACAGTTTCCATCACACCTCTCATTAAATAAAAATAAAGTCCTGATTCGATCAAATAGCCATCTCAAGTGAAATAATAGCTGAGAACGTAGTTATTTTCTTTTTTCAGTTGACGAACTTTACTTAAAATTTATGTAAAAAATAAACAATATTTATTGTTGAAAACTGTGGTACAAAATTTTAATTTTAGCAATTTAAACTAAAGCTACGGGTTATCGGTGAGTTCTATCATAGATTAACCATATATGTGGTTAATCTATGGTTCTATACTAATCTTTGAAGTTCACAAATTGGCTCGCTAGATTAGACTACTATTGAAAAGTAAATTTGAGTCCACCCAGGAAACCATTTTTTTCAAATCTGCAGATAAAAAAAAGATCAACATTTGTAAACAACATAATAGTGTGAAGTGACACATCGAAATACGTATGAATGCATTTGCTTTTAATTGTTGCTATTCCAAAAAATAAGATATTGTGCACATCTTTTAGTATGAATTGTATGAACATCGGATACTAAATTACTGATTTCTTAATTCGGACATGCATGTCCAAAATAAGAAATGAGGGAATTCCGTTTATTTTGCTTAATTGGTAAATGCGCAGCACAAAAATTGAAAAAAAATGCAGTTTTAGTCTATAGGCATGTTTACATCATATGGTCATATTAGGAAGCCAAAATAAAATTACCGATTGTTTGCTGATTTCAGCATGATTGTGTAGCTTTAATAAAATATATAGAACTGAAATTAGGCATTCAAAACACTTATTTTTGTGTAAACGCTTTTTAAAGGTAAAGTACATGCTAGTAGATAAGCGCAGAAATCCCCTTTGCACAGATTGACTTCATATTTATTTACTCGTCACGATCAGGTCAAGTGATGAGGCCTACGTTACGCTTTATACTTATTTACTCGTCACGATCAAGTCAAGTGATAGGCCTACGTAATCGATACTGTTGACATAATCGGACTGTGCGTGGTACATTGGGCGTGCACATAAATGATTCATCACCATAATTAGATTTTCACAATTAGCTTCGTTTAGTTGGAATGTGATAAATATGTTTATATGTTTATAAATATGTTATATGTTTATAAATATGTTTCTGGATATTAGAATATCAGGAAAGTATCTGGTGTAGGTTGAAATGTAAGACATCCAAATTGTCTATCCCATGCCAGGCATTAACTAGAAGAGTCTAGTTTTTTTGTAAAAAAAACTGGATATGTCTCCCTCCAGCAGCGTAACCATAAAGGTTGATAGCTATTAGATGTTGTGTTTATGGCTTTTGTAATTAGTGTTACTAAATAGCTTCTCTGGACAGTAGACAGGTAGAGACTATGTATTTTGATGTGGTGGAACCCGTTTTTTATATCTACAGAATCTTCCACCGCAAGGTTTGCTACTCCTGAGACCTCGCTGTGTCAAGACTTGCTGCCGGGAAGATGATCTACTGTAACTAAATCGTCTTTATCCCAACGTTGACCTAATGCTGGTCCAATTCTGGCCCACCATCTGCGACGCTGGCCCAGCATAAAACCAGCACTGGTTCAACGCCTCGTGTTTGCTGGGCTGCGGTGCTGGCTAGTATTCATTCAACCGTAGTCAGTAGGCCTACTTCATGCTGGCTGTAATACCCGCACGATGCTTTGAACAAAAGATGGGTTAATGTTGGCCTGCCTTCTGTGACGCTGGCCCACATTCGGCGTGACGTCAAACACGACACCCAATACTGGACTAATGTTGGCTCAGCGTCGTAGACGATGGGCCAACAATAGCCCGACATTGGGTCAAAGTCTCATGTTTGACCGCCTGCATGATAGACTGAGAGAACAGCACGCACAGACACAAAACTGATGTGACATAAAAATAAGCGGTGGGAAATAAAGTTTTCGTGAAATGAAAGCTCTTTTTATCGGACACAAAATAGATTATTAATCTTAGGCGAATCCCAAGCTATGCAATTCATGGTTTGTTCGGATCTCGATTTGTTTGTAACAGTCTCTTTTAGCAATGAAATTTTAGAGGCTGGTCCAAGCCAAAAATTAATCCGAAAGAAATATAAATTTATATACCAGATTCTATGTCTATCAAGAAAATCTTGTATTTTAAATATGTTTCAATAGTTCTTTTATATGTTAGATATAGTTTCGCATTGTTTTTGATTATGTTCAACCATGTGTCAGTGTTTTTTTAGATTATGACTTCGATTGATCATCGCCTGTCGCAGTCACATGATTAAGTCCACTTCAAATTCTTATATTATCGCTCACGCTGAATTCGTGTTTTTAACTATTAATAATAGTATTATCCGTACGCGCTGTTAATTAAATATCAAAGTTACTGGAGTCTAGATTTAGTCTAGACTCAGCTCTAACTGTTAGTAGACTCTATTCTATAGTCTAAGACTATAGCTATAGGCTCCTGGCCTAGCCGCCCTAGGCCAGGGCTAGGACTAGACTAGTCTAATTAATTTTAAATCTAATAGTCTAATTCTAGGCATTTTGCACATTACAAAATTGTAGCTGTCTACAAAAACGTATATAGGCCTAGTCTAATCGCTTTTTGTTTCATTTCCTGAAATCAAACATTTTGCGCTGCTTAATCTCATTTTCATGGAATAAAAATTAAAATATACATCGATGTAGACTAGTCTACCATTAGACTGGTTGAATCGTCATTATTAGTGTAATAGTCGGCAGCACTTCCAGTCACTGACAGTGACATATTTTTGGAGTGACAAATTCATAATACAAAATTCATCTGGATTAAATTTGGTTTGGAATGTTCTTTCATGATTTTAATAAAATGTAGACTAAAAAATACACAATCTTAGGAATTTAAGCGCTAGTGTTAACTTTAAATTAAGTTAAAAGCACAATGACCATATAATTTTGATTTAATTTAAATCAATGAGAGTGGTGATAACCAATTGCACATTATAAAATTGTAGCTGTCTATACTTTATTTTTATATGACTATATAGATCTATAAAGAAAATTTATGTTACAAATATTTTTAATAGTTTGTGTATATATTTGATAACAGCTTTGCGTGGTTATTATTGAATCTGTCTGATCAAATATTGGATTATGACTTTTATCTTTGTCACATTGACATTGTTGGCTTTTCATGTGGTCTAGTCAGTCTCAAAACCTTACATTATCGTTCACTCATTCTTCGTTTCAATCGTAAATTTCCGTTGTTATTAAATTATCAAATTTAACGAATTGAGCATAAAACAAGAATTCTTAATGCAGAGTAACACTGGTCGGTTCCTCAGTTATCAAACATTTGCGGAATGACATAACGAAAAAATCATTTGCATTTTTGCATCCAAATTTGGGTTTGGATAATGCTTCCATAACTTTTAATATGTCAAGGGGGATGGAAAATAGTTTCATCTTATATAAAAAAATGCATGTTATATAAAAATTTTGGTTTCATTCAGGTGAAAAAGTACTATGTTAACTTGTTGTGATTTGCTGAGTAAACATTTGAGTTGGCGTTTACTTCAATGCAATAGACAATATTGATTTTATAAATCAACGATAATTGTGTCAGAGAATTTGTTTAACAAAGATTGATTAACTCTTGAGGCGATAACCACTTTGGCTGCTTTTATGCCAATTTGTGGTTGACTCACTGATTCCTTTCAGGAAATGTTTTTCCTGTGGGCCATTCTTTGGCATTGCCTCTGCGGCCTTATGGGGTTTCAGATAGGTCTTGTTGTCAGGAACATATGTTTTTGGCCTTTTTCCTCGTTGTTGGGAGTTTCATCTTTGTTACTTAAATTTTTTGGGTACATTTTATCGTGTGATTTGCAGGGCAAAAATTTACAAATAATATATAAATTTACAAATAATATAAGAGGAGCGATTGTTGTTTCTAGGATTTGATTTAGCAAGAATTGATAAACACTGGAGGCGATAATCACATTGGCTGATGCAATTTGTGGTTGACCCACTGATTCTCAGGATTTGTTTCCTGTGGGCTATTTTCTGGCCTCGCCAGTACAGCTTTCGGTTTCAGATAGGTCTTTGTCAAAACTATGTTTTTGGCACCTTTCCTCTTTGATTGGAATTTTCTTTTTTTGTTATTTTGGTCAATGAAGCATAGATACCAGCTACTCTTAATAAAAATATATACAATTTACAATATTAGTGCTCATAAAGGTATTTAAGCGGGACGGATTTTTAGTTATTTATTGGCCGGCTGCACTTTAAATGTAGGTTTAAAATAATTCATGTTAGGAAGTTAAGATTCAACGTTCTCATTAGTAATAATTTAAATTAATGAGAAGAGATATAGTTGATAATCTCTTGGTTTCATTTTATATAATTGATGCAATTATGCCAATTTGTGATGACTCTGGAATAATCCCAGGGGCTGGTTTTCCTGTAGGCCATTCTCTGGCTTTGCCTTAGGTTTCAAGTGGATGCTATGAAATTATGTTTTGGGTCACCTTTTTCATCTTTGTTTTCATCTTTGTTTGTTTGTTTCGTAAAGCTTAGTGATCCAGCTGCTTTGAAATTAAATAATAATAATAATAAAAAAAAAAAATGGTCACAAGAATAAAATCTTTCATCATTCATACTTATATATATATATATATAAGTATGAATAATTTGTAAATTAAAATAATTCGGGAGAGTATCCAAACGTAGGAGTGTAGGAGTGTATACGCCAACTACATGATGCTTTATGTCTAGCTTGATTAATCTAGTCATTCATCTCATCAATTGACTACAACGTTTTTATCGTATTACAATGTCACTTAAAAGACCATTTGCGCCGAAAAATGACGTAAAGCAATGATTTACTACTACTACTACTTGATTAATCTAGCATCAGGACTTGCGCCAGCTGCTGAAATCAGTGCTAGTAATGATGGGCAGGATGCATCCGGACGTGCGCCAGATGCAATAAACTTTGTGAAGAACCAAACATATGATTATTCATTTGTTATTTCGGCAGGACTTGCGACAGCCGTTCTAACGATAGCAAACATGATGGGGAGTAATTTGCCAACTGGATTTGGGCCATTTGGTTTTTGATACAATATCCACAAGCTCATTCCCCCGGGTGGAATAAGTTTATTCTAGCATCATGATTTGCGCCAGCTGCTGAAATCAGTGCTAGTAATGATGGGCAGGATGCATCCGGACTTGCGCCAGATGCAATAAACTTCGGGAAGAACCAAACATATGATTATTCATTTGTTAGTTCAGCAGGACTTGCGCCAGCTGTTCTAACTATAGAAAACATGATGGGGAGTGATCTTACAGTTGGAATTAGTTTGAATGTGAAAGATTTATGTCTTTTTTCTTCTCCCGTAGAAGAGATTGAGAAGAAAAACTTAAAATTTTGCTTTTTCGTCGGTAACTGCGTGAGTAAGAAATTATTATTATTATTTTTTTTTTTTTTTAGATTCCTCAGATCTTGCTCTTGAATATGTAAACAACATTTTTAGTGAATACAGCAATACTCAAGATGTGGACCATTTCCTCATGGTCCTAATTTGGTTCAAATCCTTTTAAATCTATGTTTTGTGGTCTTCTTATGTTTTCAAAGTGTGTCTGCAATACCTAGGTCAGCTCAAAATGAGGTCTGTCTACTTCTGTGGTCAAATTTTACACTTACAGAAAATAAAATTCCACTGACATTTAAATCCAGCCAGTCAAAACACTACTCAGACCTGCTTCATGAATTATAAATACAACAGATGTTATGATACTGTGTCCCTTATTATCTACATTTAGAAATTTTAATTATTTGGTTATCTATTCATTACATGTTAATTTCAAGTTTCACTTCTGTAGACATCCTAATTTCAATTTAAAAACTAAATTTCAGACTATATAGCACTTCACCATTTAGAATTAGTGTTGTTTCTGATACCGCAAGTAATGGTGGATTAGACAGATGAGCGGTTGGAATTCATATGTGCTCTTACGATGCATTCGTAAGTTTGTGTTGTGGGGGTCAGACACTTTGTGTCTGTGTGCCGTTCTCATACACTCCTCAACAACAGATAATCTTGTTTAATAATGTTATTGAGAGATTTTGTCAATATTATGTAATTTGTATGTAATGATACAAGAGTCAAAGTTCATGAATATATTAATGTGAACAATTAGTAGATTGTTATTGATAGGTTTGGTTTTGTGTGAACAATTACTAGATTGTTATTGATAGTTTGGTTGATATTATGTAATTTGTTTGTAATGATACAAGAGTCAAAGTTCACATTTAATTAGTAGATTAGATCAATCAGAGACATGTATAAATATTCATAGTAGATTAGATCAATCAGAGACTTGTATAAATAGTCATAGTAGATTTGATCAATTAGAGACATGTATAAATATTTATAGTAGATTATATCAATTAGAGACATGTATAAATATTCACTGGTTAATCTTGTTAACTGACTGTCAAGTAAATTTATACCTATTTTGGTCTTAGGGCTTCACTCTGTTACAACCACGTTTACATTAACAACATTTGAAGTGAAGCCCTTTTTATTTGTGGTCGTTTAATTTGATGTTTATTTTTAATAAACAAATTTTCCCCATTTTATGGGTCTGTTTTTTGTACGATAAATCTATATGTCTCCTCTTCTGTGTACAGAGGTGAGACATAAATATAACATCCTTCAAATTTAGAGAAATGTAATCTAAATGGTGTGACAGCTCATTGTTTAACCGTTAATCACGACTATAATCGTTTTTAATCTGTTTTTTTTAACAGAAAAAATGATAGTTGTTGGGAATGAAATGAGTGTTCAAACATCAAGTTTACAAATGTTTGGTCTTAATTTAAGCAAATTATTAGAAATTTTCAACCACTTTCAGTGGGTGAATGAGTGAGTCAGAGAATATTTCTTTACGTCGTTTTCTGCACAATCATGGCAATATCGCGAGAGAAGGAAGCCTGAAGCCGGGAATATGCTATACTCTTATCGAAATACTTGAAGAGTTACCGTTCTTGATAGTGCACAATACCATAGACAGCACTGCATACTCCATGCCTTTGAACAATTTGGTGCACTGCATATCTACAACCTTGATGACAAACATCCGACCCGGTTTTTTAACCAAGTACCTCTGAGTCTCAAGACACAGTCAGACCATCGGAATGAGCCATCAGGGCCGACCTCAGTGGGCGACAATTTAGATAAGATAACTAAATAAATGGTTAAACAAAAATGTAAAACCAATTAGACAACGTGCATAAAGACACAATAAATGAGTATGAATACTTATTTTGGTATTTTTCCAAATATTATTTAATAAAAATGAATTGATTTGATATTGTTTTAAAGGGTGCCAAACATATATTTTTATAATGGGTACGAAGCAATGACAGCTCCGCCCCATACTGTAATTTCTCGCACTTGATCATGCTGTTGGTTTCCACTACGAGACGTATGGTGAGATCAGCCCATCTCACACTCTCTCCCATGCGCTTTACTGAACAGTTCTAGAATATAGTCATAGAATTGTATTTACAAAATTTAGATGTAGAAACCACAAACTGCAAATCGAAACTGGGTGCCATAACAATGTACCAAGAGAATTAAGAATATGTCTAAGCTGTAACAGTAACACCATTGGTGATGAGTTTCATTATCTATTTGTGTGTAGTTTTTTTAGACGACAGAGACTTGAACTTCTTGCGTCAAAATTTTACTATAACCCATCAAAGTTCTCATTCAATGCTTTCACAAGACGCACAAGTACTAGGAAATGTTTGTAAATTTATAAAGGTTATTTTAAATGAATTTAGTCATTAATTTAATATAGTATAAACATCACGGTTGTGTACATTTAAATACTAACTTGCTGTAATATATTTTTGCTGGAAAAAGCTCTTAGGTGACAGCATGGTGTACAGAACCTCGGTCGGCAGCCAGCGTGCGCAGTACTGAGGTGAAGCGACACTATGCTGTCACAGTACAAACTTATTGAATATGTATATCTCAAGATGGGTACTTATATATGAAATATAAATAATTAAATATACTGGGAGTTGTTATTTTGTATTACATTACTGGGAGTTATTATAGTATATTTCTACTTTGTGTCCCATGCCTTTATTAGGCCAGGGTCCATATTGTTTGTATATTCTTGTATAAAATGAATAATTATAATGTAACTATTGTATAATAGCAAGTTGTCCGCCTGGCTCTTTTGTCTCCACTGGAGACCATGAATAAACTTCATTGTCATTGTCATTGTCATTGTTTGATTTTGCCATTTCAGATAGATATTCGTACAAGAAAAGGCATACTGCATCGTTGGTACGGCGATATGGGCTGATCTCAGCACTTGTCACCACATCAAGCCCTCCCTAATAGACCGTGGGCCACCCGTAACCCCCCCTCCCCCCCCCCCCCGGGGATGTTTCACGGTGATTATATTTTTGAAGCCTCTGAATATGGACCTATATGGAATATGCAAATTAGGCAGCCATTACCAAAAATCCAGTTTCAAGCAATATCTCAGCAACTAATCAAGTTAAAATCCTAAAAACAGTGTCTATCATACGGTTTTCATGGTCAATGAATGCAATAAAATATATCTAATTAGGATAAGAATAATACATTAGCATTAAATATGTAAATTTATAGGCAGCCATTACTAAAAATCCAGCTTCAAGCAATGTCTCAGCAACTAATCAAGTTAGAATCCTAAAAACAGTGTCTATCATACGGTTTTCATGGTCTACGAAAGCAATAAAATATATCTAATTAGGATCAGAATAATAAATTAGCATAAAATATGCAAATTAGGCAGCCATTACGAAAAATTCAGTTTCAAGCAATATCTCAAAAACTAACCAAGTTATAATCTTGCAAAAATGTCTACCCTATGGTTTTCAAGGACAGAGATTGCAATAAAATATATGTTATCAACATCATGAAAACATATTAGCATAAAATATGCAAATTAGCTTACAATAAGTATTATAGAAAATCAGGTTTCAAGCAATAGGGGCCTGTATCAAAGACCAAACAAACGAAGAGTAAAACATAAAATATCTACACTCCCATTTTTGTGGTCAACCTTTCATCTGAAAACATTTCAAGAGTTCCGAAATGTCCACATTACATGTAATATATAACATTTCAACTGGTAATTGTGTACACACATGTAGTTAGGGCGTTGCGAGATAGAAATTCGTGTAAAAAGACAAAACTCAAAGACGTATTATCGCCACACACGACCTCTCACTAAGCCCCTTGACTTCTCAGCTGATATCCACGACCAGTTTAAACGTTTATTTTTCATATTTTGATCTTTTAATACAGCAGTAGACCCTACTTTGTTTTCTTTACTATATTAGGGTAACCCTATAACCCGGATCTCGTGGAAATTACCTTTAGTTAAAATGACACCTATTTACTGTATAATTATTTGGGTTTGGGCAACTATACTTATACGATAATACCAAAATGTGTTATTTATTGTGATTTTCTTACTTTGAATTTTTTATGGTTTTTAGCATGGTTAACCTATAGTTACATGAGTGTTCGATAATACATACATAAAGTGACCAATAAAATAAGCATGCGCGTGTAGCATTTTTATTACTTCATTCTGGTGCCAATTCAGAAGTGTGGGCTTTTAAATTATAGTTCAAATATTATGTAAAAATTCATTTAGAACCTAATGTTGATAAAAGGTTGCCCACATATCCTGCTAAGCTAGTTACAAAGCAACGAAATATGAATATTAGGGATATCAACATGTTTATTATGGATATCGGGAATTAAAAATAAACACATCGCCCGAACATATCGTGCACCTTCTGATTGCCAGAAAACTATGGCTTTGTTTTTTTCGGACAAAAGCCTTATTAGGAACATGGGTTTGCATATTTATTAGAAAGGTTACGTACACTATGCATACTAGCTGGTGGTAACAAGTTGTCTAGAATATTAATAAACGAAAAATAATGTTTAGACCTATTTATCAGCACCTAGCGCTGCATCTGCAAATTATTAATCGGTGATATATATGTCGAGACATGCTTTGGGTTTTAGTCACATGAACTCAAAAGTCATCAAAAAGACTTTTTTTTAAGCCCTTCGTGATTTCTGAGATTATTTTATGCCCACACCTTCTAAATGCCACTGACATGATGAAACTATTATTTTATCACACCTTGGTTAAATATAACTGACCTGTAATATAGGAGTTAATTGGCTTTTACATGTATGATGTAATAATAAATACATATTTGTTCATTTCAGTTATTTTTGTATTTACATAACATCTTCTACTAACATAACTAGGGTGATTTTATTGTGTAATCCTTGGGATAAATAACTAGAGTTGAACAAATAGATACAACCAGTCTTTTCTGATATTACCAGTCTTTTCTGATATTAAATTTACTGTGTAAAATGACCCATTAATTGTTCTTGTCCTAATATCTTGAGTGCAAACCAGCAGATAATAAATAAATATATAATAAGTTGTCTAAAAATAATTGTCTTTAAAAATCCCGCTCATGAGGAGGGGGTAGGGGATGTTTTTCATGTAAGGTTTTTCATATACACATAGCACGGAAAGTGTGTACTTTGAGATTTAAAGGGTCATTATATATTGTAATGAACCCCATATTTTTTTATTTTCACTTCACGTAACATCTTCTAGTAACATAACTAGTGTCTATTCCGTGGAACACATACCTGGAGTTAAAAAACAATCACAACATTAATTAACAATTAAATTTACCGCTTATAATTCAGGGGGTACATATGTTTGATGACCCGTTATTTTTTCCAGCCCCAATATTTTTAGTGCAAACAAAGAGATATAGAACAGATGAACACTAGGTGGCTAAAAAATTATTGTCCTAAAAAATCCCGCCCAGGAGAAGGGGGTGGAGAGGGTTTTGTTTAGCTGATTTTCATATACACGTAGCATGGGAGGCGTGCAATTTGGGATTTGAAGGGTTATTACATGTAATAATTTTTTTATTTTAGTTTCACACAACATCTTGCTACAATACTAGTGTTTAATTTTTGGAATAACCACCTGTAGTTGAACAAATATATACAACATGCCTTTTAGTAAATTTAATTTACCGCTTAAAAAGGGGTACATTATGTTTGGTGACCCAATATTTCTTCCTGTCGCAATATTTTGAGTGCAAACAAGCAGATATTAAATGGATATTGAATAAGGTGTCTAAAAATTATCGTCTCCAAATACCTCGCCCGGAGGAGGGGGTAAAGAGGGTTATCATATTAGATTTTTATGTAACCGTATCAAGAAATATGTGGAATTTGGGATTTAAAGGGTTATTACATATATTGATTGACCCCATATTCTTTATTTTTTTCATTTTCGTCCCACATAGCATATTCTTGTAACATAACTAGTGTTTAATTATTATAATAAATATCTGTAGTTGAAAAAATATATACAACATGCTTTTCAGTAAATTATATTTACCATCTAAAATTCACGGGGTTACATATGTTTGATGACTCAGTATTTTTTCCTGTCGCAATATTTTGAGTGCAAACAAGCAGAATTGAATGGATATTGAATAATCTGTCTTAAAATTAGCGTTTTCAAATATCTCGACCTTTAGGAGGGGGGTGGAGAGGGTTTTCAGATTAGATTTTCATGTAAACGTAGCAAGCGATATGTGGAATTTGGGATTTATAGGGTCATTACATATATAAATGAACCCTATTTTATTTTATTTTTTTATTTTTGTCTCACATAGCATCTTCTTGTAACATAACTAGTGCTTAATTATAAGAATAAATAACTGCAGTTGAAAAAAATATACACAACATGATTTTTATCAAATTTAATTTACCGCTTTAAATTCAGGGGGGTGCATATGTTTAATGACCCAGTATTTTTTTATGCCCCAATATTTTGAATGCGAAGCAGATACTGAATAGTCATATAACATGGTGTCCAAAAATCACTGTCTTCAAAAATCCCCAGGGGGGAGAGGGTTTTCATATCTGGCCCATGGACTATAAAGGCTCGGGTTTGATGTGGTGACTTGTACTGAGTAATCCTATCTCGCCTTCCCAACAATGCTGTATGCATAAGGTCGACGCTTGATTGTAATAAATACACCAGCTCACGCTGACCCGGCGACCGCTATGCGCTCCTGGACTTTATAGGTCGAATGCAACAATGAGAGCAAGCACACTATTTCGTCAATAACCAGATGGATTAACCTGGTGCACATTAGGTCTCTCTCACGTGAGATTACCTTAAACTAGTGCTACCCTGGAGACAATCCGAACCGGAAAACAGACTATGCATGTACATTCATGTGTGGTCTTGGGTGGAGAGCCATAATTATATTCGATATTAGGCCTAACATCCCCATTATTGATGATAGGATTTGACTGCATAGAGGATTATCGTCAACCCAACAGACTGCCAAATGTGATTCGCGTGGGATATAAGTATGGCGGCATACTGTACCATATTTAGATAAACTTTAGTAACTGTAGATTCTTAGAATTATAGATGACTCAAACGTGGTGCTTGGAAAAATGCTGTTTTTTGCGTTCTCGATAGAGTCATGACATATCTGTCCGCGAACGAATGAGTGATTTGGGTTTTAGGTCACCGTTTTGCACATCAAGGCTAAACTGGGCCAACAAAAGCTCCTGTAGATGGTGAGATAGATCAGTGACGGAGGCTCCCCGCAATGCAGAATCTTTACGAGAGGACAGTAAAGAAACATTTTGTTTCTTTGAAACCTTAATACCAGAGAGGGGGGCGAACCCTCAAGCTCCAACGTGCCAGGCATCCGGCCATTGCATAGGCCTACACGAAGTGGTGGAATTCATTCATTTGTCCCACCTGCTCCCTATCCACGAATGTCAGACATTTGGGTACTGATGATGTTGAAAATTGAGTATTTTATACAACAAATTTGTATTTTACTTCAGATCCTAAGTGACAAGTGACCTTATTGTTACTTTACAACCCCATAAATGAATTCACAACCCCACAATTAGTGAAATTAGATTATATTGAACGTGTGTAATCTAGCCGTTTTAGTTCAAAAGTAATGGTCTTGGTCTTTTTCGATGGAAGTTAGGTGCCTTCCACCTCTTAACAAGTCGTGGAACTTTCTAGAAAACTTCAGTTCACCATTTAGAGCCTTCTTCCTACCAATTTTGGTCTCTGTCTTCATTTTCTCCACTCCAAACGTCAATATTACTCCTCTACGTGTGGTCATAATTTTAAAGCGCAGCGCAAATCTTTATTGCAAACGCAGGAGCAATGCATTTGACGTGTAGCGAGCGTCATAGTCTCATTGGAAGGATGGTGAGAGCTGAATAATACCCCTGTCACACCATCCTATTCTCATCCGAGGCTCCAACTGCGATGTGCACAAAGTGAGCGCTGAGGCTCAGCGATCTCACGAGAGTGGTGTGATGACGCCTTTCAGTCACCTTGACAGCGCAACAAGAACTACATGAGCGTGGTGTGGACGTAGCGACAACGCATATATAAGCGACTTGGGGATGCAGATATTAAACCCTGTGACTGTTGTACGCTTATCAGGCGCTCGATCATTACGTGCCTCTCCCACTTTATTACGCTGTTACGACACTTCTACTATGCTTTATAAGCTTGTTTGCGCTCATTCTACGCTCGCACCACTAGGACCATGACACTCGCGATCCATCCTGGTCGTTGTTCCAATTTTTGCAATGGGCTCATAATGCGATTCATCAATTTGACTGCGTCCACGAACAACATACACCAAAATCAAAACTTGGTGTACATGTATTGTGCAAGCCATGCAAACCAAGTAGCGCATATCGATCCTGTCTCGTCCTTGACAGTCTGCGTCATCAACTCTTTGTACGAGACCTTAGTGCGCGTTGCCTCGCGCTTTGTTACTTTCAACATTCTTTCAGGTTGTGGAAGTAACAAAATTGCGAGCACCGTAACGTAAAGTAACCGAGTTCTTAAAGCGTTCGTTGAGGTAGCACATATAGTTCAAAACTTTACTGCGAACTTAACAACGGTAGCCCCTAGCTCTATACAAAATGTGTTTTTTTCACGGAAGCATCGAGAAACCCAAAGGAAATGGTTCTAAAATCATTGACAAAGAGCTCATAGACGATGGTACGGGTCATGCTGACCGATGTATTTAAGCCTTTAACCGCCGGTACCAAATATATTCGGTACCAAATATATATTTGAAAAGAGTAGACATTAAGTACCCCTTTTTAAACATAAAACGTGACATCAATCAGCAAGATTTGAAAAGAGTTGACCTCCATTTTGTCAAATCTATTTTTTCACTCACTTGAAGTTGTGGATCGCGTCAGCGAGACACAGCTTCAGGCGGGTGATATTTCAAAGTGAATAATTTGGCGGTTGAAGAGTTAGGCTATAATTAAGCTACGGCTATTGCACACATTACAGGAGATTCCATCCATAAGCATCTCCATCTATCAAGTTGTCTGCTACCAACAGACTCCTTGATATCACACATATGTGCTATGAGTACACGACCCCCCCCCCCCCTCCTCCCTGGCCAGCTCAGACAACCCATACAAGATGACCTGAGTGTGAGCTACCACACTGTAGTCAGTAAATCGGTGACGTCATGATGAATATTCATGTTGCTCGCACCCTCCTGTTCGTACAGATTTAACGCACACCTGTTGTCAATGTCAGACCAGTGATCTGACTGTCAGACCTGATGCGTCAATATGTCCATATGTGGCATTGTAATTTATAAAGGCCGGCTTAAGCAGTCAGCGATAACTGTAAATCAACATCACTTATTTTAGTGATGACAATCAATCACTTTATCGCCCTATAATTTCAGATTGAAAGATAAGCAATTTTTACTTAAATATCGCGTCATAATAATATACTTTGTAGGCCCAACATCAAACCAGAGCCACTTATTGCGGACTGTAAGTGGACTAAATATGGCGAGATTTGTTTTATTTAAACGTATCCACTTGCCAACATCAATGTTTACTATGTAAGATAGAATACACGTGCCACACATTAGCAACAGTTGACAGCTCGTTTATACCGCGCTTTTGGTGCTTAGTAAATGAGCATTTTATTTCTGTATGTTGTAAACGATTAGCATAACACATCAAATGTTCAGCCATGAATTATTTAACTATGCGATACATTATCAAAGCTGTGGACAGACCTGTGGGCGCACTGGAACATGTCATTTCAGCTAGTTTACTGTATGTACTGTATTTTTAAACGCATCTTATAATACTATATTTCGAGCTTCCCAAGCTCTTGATAACATCCTGCCAGTGAAATATCATCAGAATGACAAACACAAAAGTACCAGAGAGTAGTTAGATTCGGATAAGAAATGTCTATGAAGTATCAAGTAAATTAAAATAAACAATTTTTTTTATAAAAATATCATGAATATCAGGAGTGAAAATAACGGGTTGAGAACAGCATGCATTTTACCGATGTCTGTGAGATTGGTGAATATGGCGTAGCTAGTGTTGAAAAATGTTGGCGCCCTGATCACAGTGATGTTTTAAACGATCTAGATTCTACATGGTCAAAACTGTAATAACCAGCCCTATCCCTATTTTAACATATGCAGAATATAATCATTTCTGAGCTGTCCCATATATGAAACGGTAAAATCAACATTACATTATGAGAAATATGTTTTTATTGGATAATCATGGGGAATATATTTTCAGTGTATCCAATTACTATTGAAAATGGGCTGTATATGTGAACTTGTACCGGGTACTTCTAATGTTACCATAAATTGGAATTAGTATAATTACAATGTGATGAAACCTGTGACATTCAACACAGAAGCACCCTAATTGCATAAATGTGAACCACACTTAGAGAGAAGTACAAATATGTCATAGAAAAAAAGCCGCTTAAAAGTGTTAAAAACACGAAAATCCGGTTTAAACTATTTAAATGTATACACAAATAAAACATATATTGTTGTCATTGTGGTAACTTGACCTGTTAACTCTTTCAAGCCTGAATTTCCCATTGTCATCTTCATCCACTACAAGCCGCGAATTGCTGTCGCAATTATCGACTTGTAGTGGATGAAGATGACTTGAAGTGGGTGAAAAAATAATTTAAATTTCCATGTATTGGCAAACCACTTTCATGGAAATTTTGATCCTAAAACCCCTAGCTGTAGGAAAACTAAATCTGTCTTCAGGGATGTGAAAATGCTTTAATGCATCGTGAGGGCTTAACCCTTCAACCGCCGGTGCCGCATATATTCGGGTTTTCATTTTTTATTAGAACATTAAGTACCACCTTTTAAACATGTTAAAGATAAAATGTGACATCAATCTGCAATATTTGCAAACAGTTGACCTCCATTTTGTCAAATCTGAATAATTTTCACGCACTTGAAGCTGTGGATCGCGTCAGCGAGACACAACTTCAAGTGGGTGAAAATTCATATTGAATAATTCAGCGGTTAAAGGGTTAAAATGTTAACGAAACCGCTGATAATCACCAGCTGACGTGTGAGTCTCTACCTAACTGCTATCTGTTATGTGTGCATGTGGCATGACCGTGCTTAAATAATTACCGCATAACCTTTACCATACTTACTGTGATCTATTTTTATGATTAGTCGCCAGCCTCCAGTGTACCTCCAATGAGCGCAATGAAGCCTACTAAATTAGCAGGGATTTCGGTAACATTGGGTTTTTTTCTTGTCCTGTTTTACAAAATTCAGCTAGATGCTCATTTGGCGCACACAATCCATCACAGACAATCACAATTGTCTGTCAAGGATCCTGTGAGAATTTTACTCTGGGATGATTATTATACAATGAAAATTATTGGCAAGAATAATGGCACTACGATGCAGCTGAATTGTGGTGTGTGTTCGTGTGAGATTCTACATGACCACGCGGATTTGGGAGTCAGCGATGCCGTGTGGTTCGACAGAAGAAACAGGTCCATGAAACATGATGACTATTTTCCCGATCACCACCCCAGTCACCAATACTGGATTATTTACAATCAGGAACCTGTGTCTAAAGAAGAAAACCGTGCTCCAATTCCAGAGGGAGTGTTCAATATTTCCACTCACTACAGTACCAAGTCGGATATCCCACTCACTTACGGGCATTGTGAACGTAGAATTACCTCCGAATATTCTATTCCCAGGGATTTTCTTAGCAATAAAACAGGGTTAGTTCTCTGGCATGTCAGCCACTGTCACACATACTCAAAGAGAGAAAAATATATACGTGAATTACAGAGATTCATCCCAGTGGATATATTTGGCAAGTGCTCGAAAAACACATTTCCTGACCGCATGAGACCGGGTATGGGGCGCATGCCTGATACAATAGTGGAGCAGTTCAATAAATACAAATTTTATATTGCTTTCGAAAACAGTATGTGTGAAGATTATATAACAGAAAAGCCGTTTAAGATTCTACAGGACGATGTATATGCTGTGCCGATTGTGAAAGGGAATGTATCGTATTCAGATATCCTTCCACAAGGATCCTACATTGATGCCGGTAAATATACCCCAGAAGAACTGGCACAATACCTAACCAAACTGGATCAAAACGACGAAATCTACAAACGATTTTTTCAATCTCGCCAGCAATTTAAATGCTACAATCACGCTGTAGATTCCAAGTATTTGCCTTGCAGAATGTGTGATGCTGTATTTAAACTTAAACAGTCCGGAAAGAAGAGAAGTCTAGGAAAAGATGCCATTAATACATTATTTGATATACGTATCAATTGCCATGGCGGCCTATAGGTATAGAGCCTTATGTAATCAAGCAAGGATCGTGGATGGCGACCAGACGAGCAGTACTGCTTAAATTCCGACCGGTCTCATTCACTAATCTGTGGTTTGATTGCCTTCTAACGTTAGTAATGTACAGGGCTGATAAAATATCGGACCGATCGGGCGATCCGTGTCCACAATGCGTGATGATTAAGGATTAGGATGCCACAGATAATACTTACACGATGTCACGGTAACAAAATATCTACCTATAATATTAACCCTCACAGCGCGGGGGTCGACTTTAGACGGCAGAATCTGACGTCTGTAGACGTCAAATTCTGCCGTCTAAAGTCGATCACTGCACTGCAAATGTAAAACTATGTCTGATAACCGTAGACTCATACCATATGTATTCAAATGAAGCGGAAAGAGCCAACTAAAACATTTATGATGATTTTAAATTGAAAAACCTTTTTGGACCCCATGGTTTATGCAAACAAAATCAGCGCTTTAAGGATTAATCGAGGTGTCCCGTTCATCAGCGACCAAATACGCGATCTTGATGCAGACCAAGAGTCTATCCATATTTTATATTAATATTTTATATAGCATGTAAAAAAACGTAAATCAGTTCCACACTTGAAAACAGCTGGGAAAGTTTATGGGCCAAGTGGTTCACCAATTACATTTTGGATGTTTTATGTCGCCAATGTTTTCCGTTGCATTTAGCGACGTCCCTTTCCTGGCGTGATTAGTTTAGTTTGACATCGAAAACCGAAAAATACGTAATGAGGGTAAATCCCCTTTCATTGCATATAAATAGATATGTAAAAAAACATTTGACTGGTTAGACAGAGATCTATTGTTGTATAAACTTCTGGTATAAATGGTCCAGCTCGCCAAGATGACTCGTTTTTAACAACGCTATTTAATTTTTATGGTAACGATCGCATTATTGATCCGAATTCCCATATATCTGGGGTAGATATTAACGGTATAAATGTATATGTATTTTATTTTATGCAGACTATATATCTGTTGCAAATTCAGAAGCTAAGTTGAAATATTTATTTGAGACTGTTTATAATTGGTGTAAGAAATGGACAATAAAAATTAATGAAAACAAATATAAAACACTTCACTTTACAAATGTTGGAAAACATGTTACTTATTTTACATTTAAAAATGGCCCTAATATTATCGAGACTGTATCTAGGTATAAGTACTTAGGGATTATTTTAGATGCATTTGTTATTATATGATAGGGCAGTAGAAACATTGCATAGCTCAGCTGGCAGAGCTCTAGAAAAGTTATAAGTAAATTTAGGTCTTTGAGAAACTTTGGGTATAAAACGTACACTAAATTGTTTAATTCGTGTGTCACTTATAAATATGGTGCTGCTTTATCATTGAAAGAAAAAAATATCCACGGTGTAACAATATGTTTAATCGTGCTCTATCGGTTTTTCTTGTTGTACCCAGAAGTGCACATTTAGCTGGTAGGGCTTGCGCCTAAATATACACTATTTTTATGAAAAGTAAGACTGTGGAATGGATTTGTTAAGAGGGACTCATATTGATTAAGGAAGATTGTCTTTGAGTAGGAATGGCTAATCAGGCGAAATAAAAAAATGGACTCTGACACTCATTTTCACAACCAGAATCAGTTTGATTTTAAGTCACTCAAAGAGTGTGGGAGTTAGCTCAAGAAGAGTGGAGTACATCAGTATATCATTCCCAAAACTCCGATCATATATTAAATTTACAAAAAATACATCTCTGAGAGTTAGTGCATTTTTAATATTACTAGTGTGATAGAAGATGAACAACATTTCATCTGTAATTGTATTTTATATAATGCATTTCGTCTTAATCTATTCGGTGATGCCGAAAAATAGATGCCAGGATTTTTATCAGGAACAGAGGAAAATAAATTAATATATAGTATGTCCTTTGCTGACCTCACAATGTCATTTTATCGGTTTGTGAGAACGGCATGGAACATAAGACAAAATACTTCGTTTAAATAGTCGTTACTTTTATCTTGTCGCCTCGGGATCAAAGGGTGCTAGTTGCCACTGGTGAAGTGGGAATTAACCTCTTGGTCACGACGGGGACGGGACGTCAAATCGTTCAATATATATGATAGTTATTAGGCCGGTAGCCTATGAAGTTTATTTTGCCTGAGTTTGTGTCCTATATAGGGGAAAGAAGTGTGCTGTGTGGGGGAAACGGTCGACATTTCTGCACACCAGTCCTTATGAACATCTGCAATATAACGTTTGAGGTCCCTAAGTTAAGTACTTACGTGTTTAAAAAATGTTCAGAAAAAATATACCTTCATTAAATATAATGATTAGAGCTTTAAGGGTTTTGGTTGGAATAATGCTGGCCCACCGTCGCAGACAGTGGCCCCACCGTCGTAGACGATTGACCGGCATTGAACCAGCAATGGGCTACGACGCTGGCCCAACATTGAACCGGCATTTGGTGGGTAGGCCTACATCCTCTGTACGAGGTACATCATACGCAAGCATTGAATGAATTTTGGCCAGCACCGGCAATGTGGTGGAAGGCATACACGTGTAAGATATATTTTAACTTGTCTCCTTGGTTTTTTCCTTAATTATATCAGAGATTTTATAAATGAACAATCTCTGATTATATCCTGAACAGTCAGGATTCTTCTGGCCCATGAGGAAGGCCGATACACTGTTATGTTTAGAAAATATAAGGCCGATTTTTGTCTACAGCATTCAAACAGACTAAAGCCGGGCCTCGGAGTTCGGGAACTCCTATTCTAGTTTTGTTATTATGACTACTGTACTTTTGTGATATCTCTATCACTAAAGTTATTTATGAAGCGATATATTTATTAAGAATGGTGTGTTGTACTAACTCATTTCTACACGTATAAATATGGGTATTCTCATGTCCAAATATCAGTATATAGTGTCACTTTGGGGGATAGGTGATGCTAATTGTTTTATTTTATAATATGTTATAGGTGGGGTAATTTACTTTTCCGATAGCTATTCCTTTGCTTCCCTACTGCCCGGTGTTCGGTGAGTGCTGGATCAGTGTCGTAGATGGTGGGCAGCATTTGGCCGGCACTACATGGGTTGGTTTCTCGTTTCTGTTGGGGACACGTGTGATCGATTTATTGCTCATACTATTTCGTTGTATAGCCAACAAATACAAGTTTAGATTGACTTATAAACCTTTATCAGTTTATGTGCTGGGTACGATGAGTCTAATTCATATGCTGTGCTTGCAAATATGATGTACATGTCAGTATAATAAATGATTGGTTGATATAAGATAAAGATAAGATAAGATAAGATAAAAAACATTTTAGATCGGTTCATTTCACAGAAAACATTAGCCAGAGGCTAGTCAGCCGATCGTTATTTAAAAATCAACAATATGACAAACATAACACCTAATACATCACAGATAATTGCACTTATAAAACATTTCACATTCCTTAAGATTCAGATTATAAGTCCTAAAAATACACATCAGATTAATTTGAAAATACTTGTGATTTCACAGTTGCATTTTATAACGGATAGCTTGATTTACATCTTTTTGGTTATATTATATTAATTTAAAATACATTTGTATTATTTATATATAAAGTTATTTATTTACATTTAAAATTTGTTATTTCATACAAATTACCCTACTTACATTTTTATAATTTAGTAAAATTAAATTAAAAGTACAATATAATACATTGGATGGTGAACTTTTAGGATCCCATATGGGTGTACCCATTCCATTTTTTAATAAGGACCTTGACACCTGGTAGAGATGAAGCTGTTCTGGTTTGTATGGGGAGTGTATTCCAAATCCTCGGTGCTTTGTACATAAATGAATTTAGACCATGTCGTGTAGACTTAAAAGAAGGCAAAAGTAATTTTGAATTTCTGGTTGGGGTGATTAGATCTTTTAAATAAGAGGGTGCAAGGTTGTGCATAATTTTATAAGTAAGAGTTGCAATGCTTCTTTCTCTACCATGTTTTAAAGAGGGTGACTTAGATATGGGCATAAGACCATTATAATCACTAGTATAGTCCCCATGTACAAATCTAAGAGCCCTTTTCTGTATTTTTTCCATCTTTGTCATACTGCTTATGAATTTAGAAAGTCGTTTTAGAACGTTAAGATGATTTCCAGCTTTTTGCAAATGTGTGATATGTGGTTTTCAAAATTTAATTTAGAGTCTAAGTGTACACCAAGAAGTTTCACAACATCGTCTGGAATTATAGTAACATTATCAAGATCAAATGTAAAATTTTCCTCTTTACAGTTCAGGAATAATCCTGGAACTTCTGTCGATTAGCAAGCATTAGATTGCGGGTGAACCATTCTATAACGAACAGCTATCTGATATCCCGACAAACATGAGACGTTGGTTTACCGTTGGCCCAACGTTGGTTTACCGTTGGCCCACAGTCTACGATGTAGGCTCAACAGAAAACCAACGGTGGGCCAACGTCTAATGTTTGCTGTAATGTGTGCATATGGCATGAGCATACATACATAATTAATGAACAGGATGACGACTTATGTTCACCATAATGTTTAGCAGGATAGATCTACATTATTCAACCTCCAGTGGATCAGCCGATTGCGCATATATGTAGGCTTATATCATCGACCACTGTGCACTATGGACATGATGAGGCTGACTAAATTAGCAGGGATTTTGGCAGCATTGGGTTTTTGCCTTGTCCTGCTTTACAAAATTCAGCTAGATGCTCACTTTGCAAACTTATCCGTGAAGGAACCTGTAAGAATCTTAGTCTGGGATCACTATTATACAACGGAAATTATTGGCAAGAATAAAAATGACGCTAAAATGGATTGTGGTGTGTGTTCTTGTGAGATTCTACATGACTACGCGGATTTGGGAGTCAGCGATGCCGTGTGGTTCGACAGAAGAAACAGGAATATGAAACAAGGTGATTATTTTCCCGATAACCATCCTAGCAACCAATACTGGATTATTTACAACCAAGAGCCTGTGGTACAAGAACAAAACCGTGCTCCAATTCCAGAAGGAGTGTTCAATATTTCCACTCACTACAGTACCAAGTCAGATATCCCACTCACTTACGGGCATTGTGAACGCAGAGTTGACTCCAGCTATTCTATTCCCAAAGACTTCATCAGAAATAAAACAGGCTTAGTCCTTTGGCATGTTAGCCACTGTCGCACATACTCATATAGAGAACATTATGTACGTAAATTAAAAAAAATTATACCAGTGGATATATTTGGAAAGTGTGGACAAAAAAAATTCCCTGACCGCATGAGACCAGGTATGGAACACATGCCTGATACAATAGTTGATCAGTTTAATAATTATAAATTTTATCTTGCTTTCGAAAATAGTATGTGTGAAGATTATATAACAGAAAAGCCGTTCAAGATTCTACAGGACGATGTATATGCTGTGCCTATTGTGAAAGGAAATGTATCGTATTCAGATATCCTTCCAGAAGGATCCTACATTGATGCCGGTAAATATACCCCAGAAGAACTGGCACAATACCTAACCAAACTGGATCAAAACGATGAACTCTACAAACGATTTTTCTCATTTCGCCAGAAATTTAAATGCTACAATCACGCTGTAGATGCCAAGTATTTACCTTGTAGAATTTGTGATGCTGTATTTAAAATTAAGCAGTCTGGAAAGAGAAGAATGCTAGGGAAAGATGACATTGATAAATTATTCAGTGTAAAAAATTGTCATCCTGGTCCATACGCTTAACTCTTCCTTTACCAATTTCGCAGTTTTGCGAAACTACCTTCCTTTACCAATTTCGCATCTATGCGAAATCCACATTGTGTGCATGCATTAATTGCAATGAAGATATTCCATTACATGCATGGTTGAAAATCAACAACCAGAATGGTCAGTGACATGAACGCAATGTTTTGTTGCATTTTTAATTTGTGTGATGTGCGCATGCGCATAGCTATAACCTGTGTTGTGCCCAGGGCTACTTCAGGGGGATCCTCCTTCAAAAAGAAGTCGGCTTCTGGGGGTAGTCTTACCAGGGGGGAGTCGGTAAAGGAAGATTTAAGTCTATTTGTAGCCAATCAAGGAGTATAGTTAGCGTCACATACCTATGGGTCGTCTTGCTTTGTCTCACCTCTACAGAGGTGGAGACATAGCAGTTTACCTGTGACCGCTCAGCCTGTCTGTGAGTGTCCCATTCATTGGACCAGCGATTTCTATAGTGCAGTCAAACACGCGACGCTGACACAATGCTGGTCTAATGTTGGTCCACCGTCTACGATGCTAACCCAACATTAGCCCAGTATTGAGTTAACGGGGGGGGGGGGTCGTGTATTGTGTCACACTAAATTTGGGCCACCGTCACAAACGGCGGGCCAACTTTAACCCAGCTTTGGTTGAAAGCATCGTGCTGATATAGTCTATGCTACACAAGCCCACCATTGACCCGGCAATATGTCCAATGTCCAGCACCGGTGATGCTGGCCTAACATTTAACAGACATTGGATCGGTTTCAGCATGTACTCCAACAGAAAGCACTGTCCAGTCTTGACCAGCGTTAAACCGGCATTGGGTTGACGTGTTGTGTTTTCTAGGCATTGTGTTGTAGACCAGTTGGCCGCTGATACGGGACCACTTAGCTATCCAGCAAACCCGGGGGTATTCACACAATGCTGTTTCAATGTTGGCACACCGTCTTCGACGCTGGCCCAACATTGAAGCAGCATTGGGTAAATGACCCGTGTTTGCTGGGATATTAGCTATCAACCTTTTAGCTGCAGAAGGGGAGACATCTCCAGTTTTTGCTTACAAAAACGGTGAATCTTCTAGTTCGTATTCCAAATATTGCCGGCTCATTTTCAGTCAGCATACAGACATGCAGTATGAAGGTATGCCAGAAGATAACGACAATATCATACAGGCCTGTGTATGACTGCATATATTTAACGATTCTTATAGAATATTTTATATTTATAATTATGCCGAAAATATATCTAATCTTATATAATATACCATACCAAAAACACACACTTTTTCTCTGTATTGCCAGAAGGCAGTATTTGATTTATTGTAGAGTAAGTAATACCATAGATTAACGTGGTCAATCTGCGGTAATACTGCCCTTTGGGCTAACACGCTATTATTGTGATATAGTTATTGAATGGCCCTGGAGGTGTACGGGACATACAAATAGTAAGGCATTATGTTAATTGATTAATTAATTTATTGGTTGACTATTATTACATAGTTGTGAATTCTTTGATTCATGGTGTCATTATTTCATCCATTTATTCAGTCGCCTGGTGTATACAGGGTGTAATTTTTAATGACAAGTATGTTTTGACAGTTATTGTTATCATTAAAATGCACGTGTTATTATAATAATATGTGTAGCGTTATTTGATGTATGTGTCTCTTGTAAGTCATTATTGTGTGGTCATGGAAACATGGGAATCATGGGAACATGGATGCGACTGAATAAATTAGTACCACTACCACAATAAGCGAGGTGATTTGTTATCGAGTACAATCAATGAAAATGTTTTTTTGCGGCACGAGGTGGTTCATTGCCTGAAAGAATTGGATATTGGGTAAAATTCTGGAAGAGCAACTGAGATACTCTTAACCAGTTAACGCACACGAGGGTCAACGTATTGTGTAGAAAGTGGACAGTTAACAAGATATCAAAGTCTTCATTTACTGCACTATAATCCACTTTTTCTATGGCCTGAGAGGCAAACCGTCCTGGAAATAAAACGGTAGTCTCTGGTTTCAGGAGCCCTCTATTGAGGCAGTAAGTCGTTAACATGGAGACCACCTTGTAATATAAAATTATTAATTACAGTGCAACACACATTTTACAGAATAAAAATACAAACAAATAAACATGCATACAGTCAAAAAGAAAAAAACCCATTTACATAAAACAAATTAAAGTAAATCAACTCTCACAAGCATATCAAAAACAAAAATGATTCAAATGTTGAAATCATTGACAATTTATAAACCGATTGCTATTTTCAAAAGCAATAAGAGGCTTAGAGTAATTATTGGGCAGTAAAACGTTGACAAACATTTTCAATAGTACAAACATCTGGGTATTTTTCAAAGAGATTTAATTTAATGTATCTACAAAAACTATCGACGGAATGCATAACGATTTTATTTATGATATTAGAAGAAGTAGTGTTGACAATTCTAAGCAGATAATACGCAGACACTTTTTACTGAGGCCCCGTCTGGGTCGTTAAGGTTGAAGATTTAGACAATGGCGAGTGTTGTAATTGTGATAAATACTGTTTCTGGGCATAAGAAGCCAAGTCTGGTAATTGATTATTTAATCATTTATTGTAAAATTTGGCCTGATTTAAATGGAGAATGTCATGATTTTTTAATATTTTAAAATTGCTCAATAGGGGATTCGTATGTGAAAACCTATGATTTTTAGCAATAATTCTAATGGCCTGTTTTTTTTAATTTATATACATATTTTGACTCATAGCCTCGGGCAAGGAGACAGTATAATTAAATTGACATAATCATGATAATATAAGTGAATTACAAATAGTGAGTAAAATATTATGTGGCAGCTGAAATTTTAACTTGTTCATAATCCCAATAACTTTACATATTTTTTGGAAAGTTTCTTGACATGATCACCCCAACCCAGACGTTTATTTAATGCAAATCCCCCAAAAATAAAATTATCGATACATTGTAAATGAAATGAATCGGGCTTTAGGCCACCTTTGTGCACATATAGGCTAAACTGGGCCAGGAGAACCTCCTGAGGATGGTGAGATGATTGAGATGACACTGTCCTCCAGACACAGGATTCGAAATTCGAGCCCTGGCGGTCTGAGGCCGAGCACGCTACCTCTCGGTCACGGAGGCTCCCCACATATCGATACATTGTAAATCATTATTAATAATCATAATGTTAGGTATTGTTACTGGTTTTTGATGCTGATTAAAAAACATAAATTTGGATTTACTGGTGTTAAGTAACAACCTATTAATATTCAGCCATACGGATTTTTTTTCTAATTCTTTGTTCAGCGAAACATTACGATTATTGAAGTCACTTAGTTTGTCTAAAAGTGTACTATCATCAACATACTGCATAATTTTAAAGATATCACTTGCATTTGTAAAATCATTTAGATATATGATGAGAAAAGTGGGCCAAAAATAGATCCTTGTGGCACAACTGTTTTACCTGGAAGAAGACTAGATTTGATGTTTGTTTATGTGTACAAATTGTTGCCTATCCGACAAGTAACTATTTAAATGATTTAATGCGCAGTCCTTAATACCGTAGTGTTTCAATTTGTCAAATAATATGGAGTGATGCAATGTATCAAAAGCTTTACTTAGTCGAGAAAAATAGTTATAGAAATGTCTCCATTATTCATATACGTTGTTAATCTGTCAATTAATTCAAAGGCAGAATCAGACGTCACGTCTAATGTCGTTCCCCGCAATAAGAAAAATGCATAGGCTCTAATGGTCTTAGACCGATAGCATAAGAGACTATCTAAGACCATTATGATAAAACGTTGTATGAGTTATTGTATGGATAATTAATTAAGTCATGAAATGACTCATGCCTGACTGGTTATAGTATTTCAGTCATTATTTGAATTCCGCTTTTTACCTCTAAATCTGGACTAAACAGTATGTGCTCACAGCGCCCCATTATGTGATAATAATACTAAATAGAACGGAATCAAAATTCCTAAACCTAGCTACTTACTATTCAGTTTTCAATCCGGTTGATCCTAAATAACTAGACCTATCTGCAACTTTCGTCTTTGAGCCACAGTTCAACTGAAAATATACACTGTGCATTCATTTTGGTGTGTATTTGGGTTGCTCACTTGAACCTTGATGCGCTAGAAGGCGTTATGAATAATTAACCCTTTCAGCGCGGGGACCGTCTTTATACGTCAGAATCTAACGTCTAGCGATTCTGACGTATAAAGACGGTCCCCGCACTGAAATAATTATAATATTTCTAATGGTCGTAGACACATATAGCATAGGTATTCAAATGAAGCGCAAAGCGCCAACTAAGAAATTTATGATGATTTCAAATTGAACAATACACTTTGATCTCCATGGTTTATGCAAAAATATTTCAGCGTTGTAATGGTCAATATTCAAATCGATATTTCAATCATATAAAACAACATGAAATTCACGTCATCCATGCATACTTCCCTAGTAGTAAAGCCTCGTGTACGAAACGAAACTTAAAATATTTCATGAATATCAACACAGCTCTGAGATACGACTGAGGTCCCACATTTCGAAGCGTTTAAAGTCGGGAAGATGTCTTTTTTTACGAATTAAATATATCCCCCAGCAGAAGGCCTATGTATCGTTCCTTTGGAGTTAGAAGGTGCTGAACTGCCACTTTACAAAGTGGCAGTTTAGCACCTTTTAACTCCAAGGGGACGGTATGTGCCACTGAAATGGCACTAGTAGAGTACATACACGGCACCAAGCATCGGGATACAGCATTGCATGAATATTACAACAGTGTCCGATATGGTTTATGCTCACGACTACAAATCAATACATTGTGGATTTTTGCAGTGGCGATGTGGACTCATGTACAAATCAACATTCAATACTAGAATCACTCTGAAAAAAAATATATTCTAAAGGCTATGCGCAGATCATGGGCCACGTATCGCCTTTCCAGTAAATTGTATGGCATTTGTTTTTATTTGCAGTAGGTGTTTTGCCTGCTTGAGAGGCCCCCTTTTATAGCAACGTCATTTTTTTTAGATCAATTTACGCCTCGTGATAAGTATTGTTGACCTACTTGTGATGAAACCACGCTCGCATGCAACTGAGATGGTGTTTATAGTGTTCGGGCATGCTGGGGTTTCAGCCAGAGTGTGTTATCATAAAATTCTTTTTTAAGACTATGAGTCTCAGATCCGTTTCAATCTAGGGTCACTAAGTATCCCCATCTATATCTCATTTGCAGGCGAGCCTGGGTGAAACGTTATTTGATGATTCTTCCATGTGATATATATTGACATACAAGTCAGCCGTCCACGCATGAAATCATCGCTTCTATTTCATCAAAATACAGTGCGAATTTCTTTCTTGTCTTCCTTATCTACATCTCAATTTATTACTTCTCCCCGCATTTTGCATCTAAATGATGGACGCCATAATTATTTAATTTTTACTCATTTGATGTGGTATCTCACTAAACAGCGACCCACAATTTTAGATCTGGGTGAAAATTACGTATTTGCTTAATTTGAGGCCAAACACTCGCAATTATTGACATGCTAATTAAAGACAGAATAATCCCCAAAACAATACATTATAAATTAACCAAGGGTTGCAGCCTGCAACAGCAAGCTGAAATATTGTCCCCTTAGATATAAAAGGGTGTATCTGCCAATTTGTAAAGTGCAGATAAAGTGGCAGACCCTTTCATATCTAAATGAACATTCTATGGAAGGCAATATGGGTTTCACAAACGTCACTCAACCGAATTTGCCGCATTAGAATTAGTTGACAAGTTACTAAACATGATGGACAAGGGACAGGTACCTCTCGGAATTTTTCTGGACCTTTCAAAAGCGTTCAACACATTGGATCACAAAATATTGATTAAAAAGTCGGAATTTCAAGGCGTCTCTGATGATCCAGAAAAATTGCTAGAGAGTTATCTGTCAAATAGAAAACAATATGTGTTCTTTGATGACATAAATTCTTAGGTTTTGGTTATAAAAACAGGTGTTCCCCAGGGATCTATTTTAAGACCGCTGTTGTTTTTAATTTTTTTTTTTTTTTTAATCTCGGGCTGAAAAATACCTGAATAATATTTTTTCCATAGACCATTTATATTTTTTATTTATTCTATAAAAACCTACATTTTCACTTATATCACTACATTTGTTAGCCGACGTAGCAAGGATGTTATATAACCTTCGTGTTTCAACCTACCTGACGAGCTCGCCGTTCACAGCCCGAATTGCTAGACAGGTGCCCCGTCTAGTTTCAACCCATGACATATCTTTGTTACAAATTTGCTGGCATCGTATATAGGCCTATTATACTTGACATCGCTGGCTGACATCGTTTTATAGTAATTAAAATGGCGATGACGTTTATTAAAATGGCAGGCATTGTTTATTATGATTTATGGTATCATCCATACTAGCGGACACTTGCCAAGACTAGTGTTTATTTGGGATCACGAGGAAGCGGGCAAGGCAAACGAGAGAGGAATATATAACATTGTAGTGTTTAGCATGCTGCTTCTGCTAATATATGTTTTTTTGGAGAAAGTGAAGCTAATGTGAGAAGGCCTGTAGTTGGCGGAACAGTTAGTGATAGACAGTGTTTTTTTTTTGTTTTTTTTATATTTGTTTTATTTCAAGCAGTAGACAAACATAAGTGTACATATACATCATGACATACAATTAATAAATATTATTATCGGTATATATAAGAAATATATATATTGGTAAAGACAATAATACATACACACAATATTATACAATAGACATGCTTAATGATAATAGCTCTTTAAATGTATTCTGATTTTTCGTTTGTTTTATCACTTCAGATTTATAAAGTAACTCATGTTTTAAAAATATTTTGAAATTATGAATATCCACAGTAATTTTATTTTTGTTTCCTTGAATCTAGAATTTAAATATACAAAATGTCACAAAAGAGATGATGTAGTTTTCATGGCAAGATAATTTATGACCAAATACAATATCTGACAAATCTATAGCAATTTTTACAAAATTAGACACAAGTTTCCATGCTTCTCTAGCAAATGCACATGTTAATAACAAATGAACCAGGTCATGTTTTTTTTTACATAAAACACAGTTATCTGATACTGATTTCTCCCATTTTGATACAATATAGCCACATGGTAAAATATTGGTAATTATTTGTAATTGTGTTCGGACGGTTTTTTATCTGCCATTTTAATTTTAACTTTAAAAGACTTTTCTTTGTCTTTTTCTGAAATATCTCCAATCAGTTGTATCCATTTATTTATCCATTGTTTTTAATTTATATAAATGATATTGTTAAATCAAGTAGTCTTTTTAAATTTATATTATTCGCCGATGATACAGCAATGATAACACCCATAAACACTAATACCAAGGAAACTTCAAACATAATTAATATGGAGCTAGACAAAATTATTACATGGTTAAAACTCAATAAAAAATTTTTTTTAATATTTCTAAGACAAAATTTTGTATATTTCACAAAGTACAACGTAAAATATCAATTCCGGAAATACAGATCGAAAATACTGTTATAGTTACTCAAAAGTGATAGATGTTTTAGGATTCAGATTAGATGAAAAATTAAATTGGAATGATCATTTAGAGAAACTATCCTGTAAACTCTCGGAATTATCAATAAATTAAAATACGTACTTCCCAGGAATGTTTTGCTCCAGTTGTATAATTCACTATTCTTGCCACATGTAAATTATGGCATTTTAATTTGGGGACATTACAAAAGAGGGCAGTAAGATTTATAACACAAAGTAAATATTTAGCACATACGGATCCAATTTGTATCAAACTTAATCTTTAAAAAATACAGGATATATTTAAACTTAATCAGTTAAAATTTTATTACGAATATTTAACAAAGAGTTTACCCGATTATTTCCAATACTTGATTTTTACCAGGCATTCAAGATATAACACTAGACGTAGTGATGATCTGACTCAAACGAGAGTGAATCATGTATTTGCTACCAAATGTATTTCTCACAATATTCCTAATGTAATTAATGGGTTACCGAACGAAATTCGGGACAAATTTCTTACTCATAGTTTTTTAAAGTTTCAGAATCATTAAATGTGTTCTGTCTCGGCATCTCATTTGCGAACAAAAAATGTCCATATATGGAATGTCGTGGAGTCTCACATAGTTTTTGCACATATGTTCCGAAACCATATCAACTGTCTAGAGGTCGAGGGCGCCACCTCGGGGCTGGGTCGTGCTTCGGTGTTGCCAGCCTCGTGCGGGTTTTTGCCGGCTGACCCACAAAAACTTTTTTTGTGGGTTTGGTCGGCGGACGACGTACAGGCTGTCGTGATGTATCCGATGTATGTCTGGCGTCGGTGTGGCGCGCTTATTTTCGTCTTGTTGATTTTTTATAACTAATTAAGGTAGCTTGCATGATAGCGATCGAAATATTGATCTAAATGCAATTCCCCATGCCGATTACAACATTGATAATTTTTATATCATTATCAGACCATATACTATTTGTTAAAAGAGTCGAATAAATGATTCTGAGTTCTGAGTTCTGAGTTCTGAACGATATACAGAGAACAACTATTACCAACGGATACGTAGCTGACCTGACAGCATAGGCCTATACCAGAGCAGCATTGGCGGCCTAGTAGGGATGCAGTACAGAAACCCATACTAATACACAAATAAACAAATCTAAACCATTGTGATTATTTGAGAAATCAGATCATTGACATGTGATGCAATACTCAGATTAAAAATGACGAGAAAAAACCACTAATTTACAAAATCTCATGAAAACCAGTTGGGAGTTGACTGAGAAATCGGCGAAAATCATTCGCTACAAGTTAGTTGAATCATACTTTTGTTAAAGGGACCCCTTGAGATGAGACATTTTCAATGTTGTCAATTTTGAAAATTTAATTTATATGAAGCTATGTAGCCTACTGATCTTAACTAAAAATACGAAAAAGTCAAAAAACAATTTTAAAGCACCTAAAAAGAGTGAAATAGTTGTATTTCCAGGTCGTATATTGCCATGTAAACAAAACAAGTCAAATATTCAGCACTTTACATCACATATTCCCACGTATCAAACGGTAAGATCAGAGCAGTCGCCGCTAATTGGTGTATTATAGTCAGGACACGGGAGGACACACCTGCAGCACTGATTGTCTACCCAACGCTGGGCCGATGCCATAAGCATGTGGCCCAATGCTGTGAAAACATTCAATCGTCCTGCAGGTATACAAATAGTTTGTTTGAGTTACTTCTGGTTTCATAGAAATGTTGATTAAAAATATTTGTAAAAATATGAAAAATTCTGAAAAAAATAAAATCATGATTCGTGGGATATACTACTTCAATACGGAATTAAAATTGAAGGAGCTGCTGTCAATAATGAATGACAGGGTTACCTGATAGATCGATTATGTCTCGGGATAATGTTGTATATGACAGTGAACAAAAAATGCACAGTAGACCTATGTCAGTATTATATGAGCCGCGTGAGTGAGTGAGTGAGTGAGTGAGTGAGTGAGTGAGTGAGTGAGTGAGTGAGTGAGTGAGTGAGTGAGTGAGTGAGTGAGTGAGTGAGTGAGTGAGTGAGTGAGTGAGTGAGTGAGTGAGTGAGTGAGTGAGTGAGTGAGTGAGTGAGTGAGTGAGTGAGTGAGTGAGTGAGTGAGTGAGTGAGTGAGTGAGTGAGTGAGTGAGTGAGTGAGTGAGTGAGTGAGTGAGTGAGTGAGTGAGTGAGTGAGTGAGTGAGTGAGTGAGTGAGTGAGTGAGTGAGTGAGTGAGTGAGTGAGTGAGTGAGTGAGTGAGTGAGTGAGTGAGTGAGTGAGTGAGTGAGTGAGTGAGTGAGTGAGTGAGTGAGTGAGTGAGTGAGTGAGTGAGTGAGTGAGTGAGTGAGACGAACAATTGGATACATGAATGAATGGATGAATGAATGAATGAATGAATGAATGAATGAATGAATGAATGAATGAATGAATTAATGAATTAATGAATGAATAAATGAATAATTGAATGAATGAATGAATGAATGAATGAATGAATGAATGAATGAATGAATGAATGAATGAATGAATGAATGAATGAATGAATGAATGAATTGTACCCATAGAGGTTAAAACACTTTTTCAGACACGGTAAATTCGAGGCCTGATGGTCTGAAATCAGGCACGTTTACCTCTCGATCACAGAGGCTAACCAGAATACTGTATCTTTACGGGTCGGTGGGGAGAAACATTTACATTTTAATATTAGGTTCAATTTAAACTCGCGAGTTGCATTATGCTCAGGCAGTTGTAGCCGTTATATACCAGACCCTGTCTTCACCAACTTGCTCAGCTGTCTTAATATCAGTTAATCTTAAGCTCACTAATTGGTTGAGATTTGATCACGTGTTGATATTTTAAAACACACCGTGATTTAAGTTTTAGTGATTATTTCAGAAGTTATACAATTTTATTGCATGTAATGTAATTCATAATAATATAACACCCTGTATGTTTCGTCTTGCAGATGGAATCTTCAGTGCATATTAAATATCCTATTTGGTCACGACTTGCATTTCTTCTTATAAATAAATTCTTTATCGTGCCACTTCTAGTTTTCATATTTCCCAAAACAAAGATTCATGGATAATTCCCTCGAAGGCACGAATTAAGCCTAATAGGCAGATCTTGCAATTTTATAGCCAAAGGATGATTTTTTCTTGGAGTTGCGAGAGTTCGTATTCTGGTACAAGTTACTATATCTCGACCAATCCGCAGTTTCGACATATCGTAACTTGTAGGAGAATACGGATCCTGGGCGTGACGGCGATGTTTGCGGCCACAACCCTAGAACACACCCACCCTTTGACTCCATGTTGTTTTTAATGTTGGTCCAGCGTCGCAGACGGTGGGCCAATATCAACGTAACATCGAGTGGACGTCTTGTGAATGCTGTCTTGTTTGCAGGGGGCTTGAGTTGAAGTTTGTGTACGGTGAAAGCGGAGCCACTTTCAGCATGCACGAGACGTTGACTCGATATTGGATTAATGTTGGGCCACCATCTATGACGCTGGTCTTAATATTAGCACGAAATTGGGCCAGCGTCCCATATTTGCTAAGACTCTCTTATTATCTTTGTTCTCAATCACTATGATTTATGTCATAGCCGAATAGCTCAATTTGGAGATGACTTATCTAACTGCTAATATAGCTATTTTGAGCTAATTTGAGACCCGATCGTGCCAGTAACTGGGGATATAGGTGGCTCTATCAACATGTTTTCGATTATAAAAATATTGAATTATTGAGTGTAATTATAACGTCTTGTTATTGACCATAATTATTAACAAATTAATGAAAATATGAAAGATCGACAGTAATATAATTATAAATCACACTCGCCATATGAATAAAATAGAAATAAAGTGATAACCATCTGCGACACCGGCCTATAGAATTGAATTAACATTGGCACAGCGGCGTCTTGTGTTTGCTTGGTACAACAAACAATTTTTTTTTTCAAAAAAACTAAATATTATACTGACTATTGAATACCTGATACAGATACATGTCAAAAGAACGTGCAATATAAATACACTATCAATTATCTTGATCCACACACCACATTGTTGTATTAACTCTCTTTTTTTCAAATCTACAAACGTGTCTTTCGTTGCATAAACTGTGCTTACAATGAATTCAACACTAAAATAGTTGACAGCTCCAATTGCAGGGGCGTGGTGGAATTTTAAGATTCTGAAAATAGAATTTTACAGGGTTCCTGAAAATCATGGAAAACAATGAAAAAATAAAATCCAGGCTTGGAAAAGTCTTGGAAAATGAAAATTTGGCAAAAAATCATGGAAAAGTCATGGAATTTAGATTTATCACAAATATTGCTCATTTCTTTTCCGAAAAATGTGTTGGTTACATGAACTTTTGACACACAATGACACTGACAGTCCACCATGCTGTAAACTATTTTTACATGTAAAAAGTAAGAAACCTGACATCCACTGGGTATTGCTCTGCTTTATAAAGTGGGTATTGATCGGGTCGCTGTGCAGTTTTAAATGTACATTTTTATATTCTGTTCAGTTATGAAATCATGGAATTCTTAAAAAATGGCCTTGGTCATGGAGTTTCATCTCCTGTTCTCTGTGTGAACCCTGTATTATTGTAATTATGTTACTGTAATTATGTTACAAACAAATAAAAAAAAACAGACCTGATCAAAGCATAATACATGGGGTCATGCTCTTGTCTGGGAAGTTGAAATAATTAGCAAATAATTAGAGAACTATGATCGCATTGTTTACCAAGAGTATTAACTGCCAGGTCAACAGAACAATCTGAAGTGGTTGCTTGCGATGATAGGCTCTTGATTGGTCGAGATTATGGTCTCGACCAATCAGAAGCCTGCTATTATAGAGTAAATATCCCAGAGGAAGGGCGAAAGGAAAAGTAGTGTAAACTGCCTGACAAACACAAAAAATTTGTATAACATTTTTACAACGTCGGCCCAACGTCTTCGACGTTGGTCCAACATTGGACAAATCTTATACAAATATTCTCTGTTTACTAGTTGGGCTGCCGTGTAACGCTAAAAGGCCGTAACTGCTTATTTTACAGGTGATCAGTTACTGTCTTTTGACTTTGCAGTGCAGTTAGGTGGGCTGGATTTAGCGGATCATGGCCGGGCGAGATTCTGAGCTTAAATGACTTTCGCGGGACGTACATATCAAACATAAAAGTGAAGACGCGGAAGAAGACGAGATATAGTTTTTCTGGAGAGTACAGAGGTGCTGGGATGATATTCACGGGAAATAATTCGAACATTTGCGCCGGTTTGGCCAATATTCTCCGTGAAGAGACTCTGCTGTGATGTGTGTCATGTGGTGAGCAGGATCAGGAAATGTTAAAGTACCGCACTTGAGCTGACAAAGCCCTCTAGAGACCCGTGTGCTCAGCGGGCTCACATGCTCCTCAGTCACAGAGATATCTCCAAGAGAAGGGAGACTGAGAGGCAGCAAGGAGAACCAAGTCTACAGGCTGTAGATAACCAACAAATTCGCGCCGGACTCAAAGATGTGATCGCTGTGATAGCTCGTATCACATAGGTGGATTGTGAGTGGAGATTATTTTTTAAACTCTATATATTTCTGTAGACCACATACAGTAGGATATTCTAGCTGGTGCGAATTAATCAAAAGAATAGACCCACCATTTGTACATGACTGAAAGCGTATAAAATATAAACTTTTTCGAGCCTGAGCAGATGAACAGATGGCTGCTCAGACTATGCCATCACAGCACGGTCAAGACGATAGGTTATACGTAGGATATGTGACACCTAAAACATGGCTACCTCAAACTGAGAATATAAGGGAACATAATTCAGAGGATATATCCAATGAGCACGGCATCAAAATCAAAGATGGAGCAAGACGAGAAGAACAAAAGGAACCTTACAGCAGGACATCTTTGAAGACTGACATCCAGTCTCCAGATCAAGCCGATTCTCCTGGTATGACTGGGATATAGTACTCTTTTGCCATAGATTTATTCTGCCATGCAAAGCCAAATGTAGTGACTGTTTACTTTTCAAGTAAGCAGCTACTGCCTTTTGGCTTTGCACTGCAGTATTCTGCAGTTCTATCATTTCACATAAAAGGAAAATTCTTCAGCACATTTTGTCTTGTGCGAAATAAAAAGTACGATCGGAGACAAATCATATATTTATATTTCATAGTCATATACATAGAGCCCTACGTTTTGGTATAATTAAACTCCACGCGAACTGAGTAATGTTTTCTCCCATAGGCCCTAATAATAACATAACATAATTTCTATAAATTATCAATCAATTACAGTATGTCTTATTTATTTGAAGTTTGGATTGTTTCGGTGACCCTTTTTCAAATTTTAACTGATTCAAAGTAAAATAAGTATAAAAACTGGACAAAGTAGATATAGAATGAATACACAGCAAAATCTTCCAACAACATTTTTTACTTGTAATTAATTCGAAAAACTCACTGATTAGGTATAATTAGTTGCTCATCAGAAATAATAATTAAAGAAGAGAGCAACGGGAATATTTAGAAGTTTTTATCTCAGCATAACTAGGTCATATATACGGGCGTGTTAAAACATAAAAAAGGCTTAACCCTTTAACCGCCAAATGCTTCAATCGGAATTTTCACCCACTTGACGTTGTGTCTCGCTGACGCGATCCACAACTTCAAGTGAGTTAAAATTATTCAGATTTGACAAAATGGAGGTCAACTGTTTTCAAATATTGCTGATTGATGTCACATTTTATCTTTACCATGTTTATAAGGTGGTACTTAAAGTGCTAATAAAAAATAAAAACAAGAAGATTTGCGGCACCGGCGGTTAAAGGGTTAATATGTACGATGACTGATGTCCTGATAGACAGGGATATATCCTAACCAATCTAATAAACATGTCTGTCAAACTTTTCTCAACGATTTCTATTGTGTTTTTTCCCGTAGATTTCAAATCTGCCAGATACCATTCGAGATTTTGCATATTTAATTAGCTAATTTACATATTTCCAAAATGGCCGCCAAAAAAAAGTAATCGGCTATGAATACAGTCACGGCAATCATAGAAATGTGTTTTTTGGCCCTAAGTTCGGGTTTTGAGATCCCATAATGCCATTTTGACGAAAATGTTATTTTTGGGGTCATTGGAAGGTCATAGGTCACGTGACCATTGAAATACAATATCCCACCTTTACGTTTTAGCAAAAAGTGCACAAATGGACTTTTTGGGGATAAATAATGATTAGATTGCCTGATATTATATATTTAATTTCAGAGAGTTACATCTTATACAAGAGACTATATTTATTAATACAAGATGGCCGCTATAATTCAAAATGGCCGCCAGCCGAACCTAAAATCAAGATATCTGAGCTTCTAGATATCATATTTAAGCCATCTTAGTGTCTAGATAGGGGTTTTGTGGATCAAGGAATACAATGTCAGACATCATTATACTTTCAAATGATTTTTGATGTCTTTTTGATCTCTATAGTTTGATATTTCGGCAAAATTGTGTTATATCATAGTTATATTTGAATAACTTCATCCCAGAATGGGGTTATCATCCACACACAGTTCTGAATTCACATGCTAACATGATCTAAAGTAAAACCATATACATCACATGTATATGACAGCGATAAAAGAGATAAATAGACATATAATTTACATTATAATACGGCACTGTTATTTGTAGCGTATGTAGAAGTACTACCCAGAACTACTACCCAAGGGGTAAACATCATATTTTCTGGAAAACTGACACGGCGTGTTGTAAAAGTTTGGGCACCTGAAATGATATCTACATATATTTAGGATCACTACCTCGGTGCACAACCTCTGCTTTTATGTTTTGGAAATAATGTTTCACACTGTATATTAATAATCACTCTTGACAAGAAAACATCATGAGCGTTCGATGTCATAACAATGATAATGTTTATTAAGGAGAAACTTGATAATAGAATAAGTATTAACCTTTGCAGTGATATAGCATTTGGTATTATAATCACTTCATAACATAGTCAGTCTAAGGGGTACTGGGATGATTGCTAGTAGTAGTACTTTTCGCACCCACCTGGGGAGGGTCATTTGGGATCTGTCCCGTCTGTTGCATGTTGGGGAAGCTGCAGCCTACACGTGGCTGGCTATAATATTGTGGTGGATTGCCAGCGGGGTAGCCTGTTTCCACCACCATCGAATAGTGGAGCCAATGCAGCTCCCGCATCAGTACAGGCACTGATGTTGGCCATGCTAGAGCCTAAACTACAGGCAATAGTGTTTGACATTAGGTCTCTCATGTGGGATAAATGGAGTTACCCTCAACTATTGTGACTCTTGAGGACTATCCGACCAGAGGATAGCGGAGCTGTGCTAAAGGCCTCCGTGTTTCAGCATTAGATTGCATATCCAAACATATCTGGGCATGTCTGAGGGTAAATCCCCTAGACATGAGGTCTCAATGTGTTGTACGCAGCTACCTTTGCTAAGATATCTCTGACAGTCTTCTACATAGCAGGGGATTTTTCTTCTCTTATTCGAGCAGTTTTTGTTGCAACCCTTCTTGCAGCCACGTGTCATTGTGTGTGTCATATATGGTGGCCTTGGTGGGTTTGTAGATCTACCTGGGATCAGTTTATCATTTTATACAACCCGTCCATAGTCCTCAGGCTTGCAGGTGAGCTTGGCGATGTAAGCTGACTTGTCAAGTGCTGTTACCAATGCTGCTCGCTTTAGATGATGTTCTAAAGCAAGAGGGTGGCAGTAATGTCAGCAGTGATTTGTTATTATAAAACTTGATGAATCGGAGTATATATAGCTATATCACAGCCTTCGAAGTTGGATTATGTGTTCACAAGAAGCTACTTTGCCTGGTCATACACATCTACCGTTATTTCAATGTGAGCACCATGGCATCATCAGCTATCATGCTATTTCCGTTTTCTGCGAACAATGATGGAGACATATTGCTACATTCATGATCACCAATAAAGTTATTAATGTTAATGTCTCCACCACTTACTTTTTGTGTGTTATTTGCCGAAGAGTAGAAATGTCATTACTCTTGTCAGACGAATCAATTTCGCTTATATACTATTTTGGTTTCTGGTTCTGAGTCTAGTCATTCACGGGTGGACACCATTTCTTTCACATCAAGACCAGAAGCTCTGCTGAACATAGCAAAATAGGTAACTGGGGGCGATTCAAGTGGTTTTCAAGAGTTTTTCCAACAAGACTCGCTTTCTTGCTTTTCTATGTCAGACATGGTACCAGAAGGAACAAAGTGATCCTTCCATTTGTTCAACTAAATTTCACTTAGGTGTTGGATAAAACAGAGTGTACTAATTACAGTCACATACATTGCATTGTATATTTGGTGATTGGTCGCCCATCTCAAGACAGCTATCGATTCACGAGTTTTGCCGCTGCAATGGGTCATGCAAACTTTAGGGCACTGTCATTTATTCACATTATCAACGGACGAAATACCATCGGCTATTCATTCTCTACTGGCATGTTAAAGTTGGCTAAATGATATAACTACACTGGAAGACTTTGGTGATGATGGTGCTCCCATTGAAATCACGATATATGTTTGTTACCAGACACAGCAGCTTTTTGTGAACTCATATTTCAACAAGAGCAGGCTGTGATATAGATACGCTCAGAGACAAAACGTTCTTAAATAATATTAAAAGGTCAACACTGCTGAAGTTGTTGCCACCCAATGAAAATGCTTTCCAACAGCATATAAAGCATGCAGCCAAGCCATCCTCAAGCCTTAGGACTATAGATGGGTTGTAGAAAATGGCAAGCTGATTCCTGTTCAGTCTACATGTACAAGCCCACCGTCGCCACCACATATGATTCACAAAATTTTATCCCTGCAAGAAGGGTTGCAACAAGAACTGCTAGTGTGAGAAAAGGGAAATCCCTGCTAATTATGATGTGACTGTCGGTGATCCCCAAGCAAATGCAGCTTTGCACAACACAACTTATAATCCTTATAATTAAATAGCATAACTGCATCATATACTTTTTGAGCACACTCACTTTCAATAATTTTATAATCGATATACAATGTAGTTGTGTGTATGTTGCTTCCTGCGAACATTAGTTCCTTCGACAGTATTATTTTCAGCGCTCTTAATTTTTGTTTCATGTAACATTAGGCTAATTATGTTTTGAAGTGATTATTGTAACAAGTGATGTAACACAACAAGGATTAATACTTATTTTAGCTTATATTCAATAAACTTACCATTGTTATCACATCAAATGTTTTCTTATCAAACAAGATTAATAATATCTAGCGCAAAACATTAATTTAACACTATCAAATGCATGGCTTTGTGTACTATCATGTTAAGAAGACATAAAATCACTTCAGGGTTGGCTCTATATTGATCCTTGACCCTAAAAAGATAGGTTTAGACAACTTTAAAAGCAAATTATCTTAAAAATTGACCGAGATATTGACAAATTAAGTTTTCTCGGTAATGGCCGCCATTATTGGCCTCCTGTCAATTTCCAGTAGTCGATTTGCAAGGTTGTGCACCTAGGTTGTGATCCTAAATATATGTAGATATCATTTCAGGTGCCCAACCTTTTACAACACGCCGTGTCAGACTGTCAGTTTTCCAGAAAATATGATGTTAACCCCCTGGGTAGTAGTTTTACATACTCTACAACATAACAGTGCCGTATTATAATGTAAATGATGTTTATTTACCTATTTTGTCGCTGTCATACACATGTAATTTATATGGTCTAACTTTATTTCATGTTAGTATGTGAATTCAGAACAGTGTGCGGATGATAAACTCATTCTGGGAGGAAGTCATTCAAATATAACTATGGTGGCGTAGATGGATCACACAATTTTACCAAAATATCAAACTTTAGAAATCAAAAACACTGCAAAAACCTCTAAAAAATCATTTGACAGTATAGTGATGTTTGGCATTGTATTCCTTGGTCCAAAAAACCTTAATCAATCCACTAAGATCGCTTAGATATGATATCCAGGAACTAAGATATCTTGATTTTTGATTCGGCTGGCGGCCATTTTAAATTATGGCGGCCATCTTGTATTAATAAATATAGTGTTGTGTATAAGATGTAACTCTCTAAAATTAAATATATATTATCAGGCATTCAAATCATCATTTTATCCAAAAAAGGTCAAGTTGTGCACTTTTTGCTAAAACGTGAATGTTAGATATTGTATTTCGATGGTCACGTGACCTATGACCTTCCAATGACCCCAAAATTAATATTGTCGGCAAAATTGCATTATGGGTTCTCAAAACTCGAACTTAGGGCCAAAAAAACTTTTATAGGATTGCCAGAACTGTATTAATAGCCGATTACTTTTTTTCGGCGGCCATTTTGGAAATATGCAAATTAGCTAATTAAATATGCAAAATCTCGAATGGTATCTGGCAGATTTGAAATCTACGGGAAAAAATACAATAGAAACCGTTGAGAAAAGTTTGACAGACATGTTTATTAGATTGGTTAGGATATATCCCTGTCTATGATGTTATCAGGTTTCGTCGCCAAATGGTATGTGATTTTTTTATATTATTTTTATTATCATATGAACTATGTTTTATTATTTATTTTATAGCATAATTCTTGTTATTTGTTAAGTTTGCAGTTACAGTGCCATTTGGCTTTGCACAGTTGATCACTGTCACTAATAACTAATAGAAATAGTGTGCTTCCTTCAAAATTGTGCGTATACCGAATTGCTTGAACAGCTGCCTGATAAAATTGGCGAGCCATAACAATTTTTCAATTTAAGGGACATGATAAGTACGTAAATAAATTTTAAGTTTAAAAGATCACGCGTCATTTAACATTAAACCAGCACAGGACTTATGTCTGGCGCTGCTGGGGAGTGATACACTCTCTGCACCTAGAAAGTGAGGCTCTTGATTTTACCCTTTTAAGCCTGAATTTATCATAGTCATTTTCATTCACTACAAGTCGCGAATTGCTGCCGCAATTCGCGGCTTGTAGTGGATGAAAATGATTTGATGTGGGTCGAAAATTAAAGAGAATCGCCATGTATTGGTAAACCAGTTTCATGGAAATTTTCATTCTAAAACCACTCGTTGTAGGAAAATTAAGTCTGTTTTTTAAAGATTTAAAATGATGCTTTAATGCATCGTCAGGGCTTAAAGGGTTAAAAAATAAAACATATCATGTATCATCTTGCTAAAAGGGATTGCAGTCGTGAGTAAGAAATTAAGGGCCGTGAGCCATCTATCTCACATTATCTGAACACAATAATTTACATCGTAAAAGGAAGGGTTTAATTACCAGAAATACAAGACACTCTCCTCCTAATAATGTAGATTGCTTTCACATCATTTTTTCAAAATTTATGCCAGCTAAATTCTAAATAAAGTAAGACATTTTGAAGTGGTGAGCACAATAGCGGCGATTTTGTGGTAGGCTAATCAGCCTGTACGTATATATGTTGGATCGTGACCTAGGAGTTTTCCCACCAAGATCTTAAAATTAACCTATTTTAATGTTCTAACTGGTCGTTATATAAATCAGAAATATGTTTACTCTTACAGTGCGAAGATCGACTTTAGTCGTCAGAATCTCACGTCTACAAACGTCAGATTCTGACGACTTAAGTCGATCTCCGCGCTGTAAGGGTTAAAATGGTTTGTGTGATGGGTCATTGACCCTCATGTTGACGTCCTCAATTAAATATTAATTTTAAAAATAACTGAGCCTGACATATAAAATCAACTAATGGATAAAGTATAATTACAGAATCCACAGTCTGACTAATCAACGAAACACGCTCAAGTTAATATTTTTATTCTAATAAGAGTATAGCTCTATACCAAAACAAATGTGAACATTATAATTATAAATTATTGCGAAAAATTAAAGTAAAATAGAAAATCCTGTTTAAGTTAGAGATGAGCTGTAGGCACAGACGAGCTGTGGCATAGCACTTCAGAATGACTTAACCCTATGTGTCTTGTCGGCGACAATAATATTATGTCACTAACATTTATTTGCTATTTGTACAGCTTCATACTTTCCCTTATCGTTGTCTAATTGCGATGCATGCCTCAATTTGGTGCACTGTTGTAAATAACATAAATTATCACCTTCATCGATGCATGCATCACGAGTAATTTCGAGAATATTGAAATAACCGTATCACAGTACCTCAACAGTTAACCCTTGAAGCGCTGAAATATTGTTACACAAACCATGGAGAACAAAGGGTTATTTTCAATTTAAAATCACCATAAATGTGTTAGTTAGCTCTTTCTTATTCACTTGAATACCTATTTTATGGGTCTACGGCCATTATAAATATTTGTGTTCTTACAGTGCAGGGCTCGACTTTAGATTCTGACGTCTAAAGTCGACCCCCGTGCTGTAAGGGTTAACCACCCTGGAGGAGGTGTTGACAAACAAATAAGGGGTGATCCCTAAATCTCAGCCCTCCTTTCCCTGAGCCAGCCCTCAAACAAACTGACTGACATTGAGTAAACAGTCACCGTTCAGTGTTAGCGGATGACAGGGGATCTGAACTAATTATCCCCAGATAAATCGTGTGTGGTCTTACATCGCGTTACTGTTTCTGCTTGATAGTATCGCTCATTTAGGGGGCCACCATTCAATCTCGAGGGGGGGGGGGGGCTGGAGTGTTTTTAAAAATAATTTCGAACCGACTTTGTATGAAATGAATAATTTGTTTCAAGAACTGTCCTATATCAACATGTAATAAAATGTCAATTTTTTAGCATGTCCGTGACAAAAACTCCAGCCCTCATTTTCAAAATATAGCGCCATGGCTCTGTTGTTTAGTGAGCCGATATGATACAACGTTCTGTGTATGGTCGACACATTATTATAAAATAAATGTTGCTGTTTTGATGCTAGATATGTAATCTAAAATTATGCTGGACAGTTTTGTCATGGTGTCTATGTCTATCTGAACCCCACCCTTTTCATGCTAATAAGATCGTCAATTTGACGTCGGATATTTGAGTAATTAGGCCTATCACCCATTTCAAGCTGCTATAATTATCCGCATCAAGTAGGCAATAAACTGAATATTATCCTAGACCCCAAATTGATCAAATCATCTGTGTATTGTTTCAGGCAAAGAAGACGATCTCAACAGAACAGCCTTGAACCCAGACCAAGTGGAACCCACCGACCACAGACACTCACAACTCGCAACAACTCTGACATGGTAACAAAACATGCTCAGCAGACGCCACCGTTGACCCATTGTTGTTTTCATGCTGGGCCAGCGTCGTACACATTGGCTTGCAATAATTTGACACAACGCTATGTCAACTTCCAGTGTTCGCTGGATGGCGATTAATCGTTGTTTATGTTTTGCTGATTTAGAAGATTATTATTTATAAAATTATTCTAGCCAAACGACACATTTATAGATAGATAGATATTTATTGACGAAAGAAAGTCTGTGTAGACTTATACGTCATTAAAAATGAACAATGCGTTATATTATGCAGTGCATACCCAGTAAACACAAAACATTTGTATAACATTTGTACAATGTTGGACCAACGTCGAAGACGTTGGGCCGTTATTTTAATTATTTTATACCATTTAATACTTATACAATTTACAATATTTCCTATTTTATCATAGAATTATTATGCACTGTATAATATAATGTAGTGCTCATTTTTAATGACGCCTAAGTCTGCACACAGCTACCGCGACCCACAACTTCAATTGGTTGAAAATTACTCATATTTGTTTAATTTCAGACGAAACATTGGCAAATGTTGATGTTTAAACACTCATTCCAATCCCAATATCAGTGATTTGATTTGCTTATAAAGTGAATTAAAAACGAATATAGTCGTGAATAGCAGGCAAAGGGTTAGTATTGCATAATCACAGGTGTGGATTCAAAATGTTGAAAGGAGGGGGCTGGTGTTCTGGTGGGGATCCGGTTGACGTCCCAGCAAAAATTATACATTTAGTGTCAAAAAATGATTATAATAAACGGGGGTTTGAGGCACAATTTGGGGTGTCAAATACTGACATTTGGGAATTCAGAGCGATGTGTTTCGCTAATTTAGTTTGTGGAAGGGGGAGGGTCAGTACCGCCCCCTGATCTATTCAGTCAGTAATTTAAACAAATCGTGGGGGGGGGGGGGAAATTAAACAAATAGGGCCTATGGCTCATTTTTATCCACTTGAAGTTGTGCAGCAATACACACATAGTTAGGAAGGTGCTTTTAATTAGGCCTAAGTTCATTATCACATTTTCAATCGATGGTGACATTAACTGATGAACTATATTTCTACTTTTTAACTTATGAACACTTGACTACGGAATCAACGCGCACGTTTGTTTTAGCGGGACAGGATAAATACGTTTTGTTAGTGGTTCGGGTTGGTAATTTGAAGCTAGCTCTATTTTGGGAATTTTAAAAATTCTGGTGATGATAGTTCGCTTCGTTCTCACACAGACATAATGTGACACGCCCGACGACCGTAAAAATAACTGCCCAGTAAACACAAACATTTGTATAACATGTTACAATATTGGACCAACGTCGAACGTTGGGCCGACGTTGTACAAATGTTATACAAATGTTTTGTGTTTGCTGGGTGTAGTATGACGAGAATACAGTTGCAAACCCAGCAAACACAAATATTTGTATGACATTTGTACAATGTTGGACTAACGTCGAAGACGTTGGGCTAACGCTGTACAATTGTTATACAAATGTTTTGTGTTTGCTGGGAGGCACCTTTAAATGCTCTCTAATCACTTACCGACGCACTGCATACTCCGTGAAGGTTTGGTTCATTTTAATCTTCAGCCTCGAAAGAATAAAAATAGCCGAAATTTGATATGGTATCCTTCCCCTTATTAAAAAACAGCTGAATGGGAAGGGACTCGGCTGATTCTATCACGTGGCATAATATACGACCGTCAGTTGGTCAGGGCGTCAAGTACAGCACTTTTAGAGAAATTTAACACATCCCCACTCAGTAACTATTATTTTTTTAGGTGGGCTCTTTGGTAATTTGGTGAGCACTTCTGGATAAAATTGGCCGCTACTTGGGATAATATATGCAGCGAAATTTAAATACAGGAAGACAATAATATAGCTAATAACAAGCTGATTCGTTCACGAAAGAACCCTAGAGGTATCTAGATTAACATATTAAAAGTTCTAGAAAATGCTCCATAAGCACTTGATATACTAAAATATACTATATTTGATATTAATATACTATAAAATAATCAATGTAATGTTTGGTTAGACAAATATCAGTAATTTTAGCCACTGTGGATCGCGGTAGCGAGGCACAACTTCAAGTGGGTAAAAAAAACAAATTAAAGTACGAGTGAAGTATTAACCCTTTAAGCCCCCACGATGCATTAAAACACCATCTTACATCCCTGAAAACATACTTAATTTTCCTACAACTAAGGGTTTTAGATCGAAAATTTTCATGAAACTGGTTTACCAATACGTGGTAATTTTCTTTAATTTTTAAACTACTTCAAATCGTGACAATGGTAAATTCAGGCTTGAGAGGGTTAATAAAACCCTTAGATAACAGAGCTATTGTATTTAAAATTTGTTTACTTGAAGTTGTGTCTTTTCCACTACCGCGACACACAACAAGTGACTGAAAAATGTAGGTTATTTGTGAAATTTAAGTCCCAATATATATATCAGTGTTTCAAGAATGAAGGGATATTTTACTGTGAACAGGTCGTTATCAGGGAACGTGATACATGTGCTAATAAAAACACAGAATGTATACTGCAGTCGACATCGGTACTAAGAGTTAAAGCGACACAATCAGGCTAAAATCATTAAAAAATCAGTATTTTTTGAACTTCCAAATATAGCCATAAAATGTGAACATGTCCATAGACTAGAATTGCGTAAGTTTTTAAAAGTTTTTTTAATTATGTCTCCCCTCCCACAGAGAGTGGGGTTGGTTTATCCTAGTCCGCTCAGTTCGTTAGATCAGTTTTGTGTCTGTGCGTTCGCTCCTATCGTGCAGGCGGTCAAACACGACCGTTGACCCAATGCTGGGCTAATGCTGGCCCACCGTCTACGATGCTGAGCCAACATTAGCCCAGTATTGGGTTACTGTGTCGTGTTTGGCGTCACGCTGAATGTGGGCCAGCGTCACAGACGGCGGGTCAGCATTAACCCCAGCTTTGGTTCAAAGCATCGTGCCGGTAGCACAGCCTGCATGAAGTAGTTGAATGGATACTGGCCAACACCGGTGACGCTGGCCCAACATTTAACAGATTTTGGGTTGTTGTCGGCTTGCACTTGAACTAGTGCTGGTTTTATGCTGGGCCAGCGTCGCAGACAGTGGGCAAGAATTGGACCAGCACTGGGTCAACTTCTCGTGTTTGCTGGGAGTGTTGACAGGCCACATTATGTTTTGCACAACGCCGGGTGTGAAGATAGTAAAACTGTTGCCCAACTGATTGAGCCTTAAGACGATTTAGTTACTGTAAATCATTTTCCCGGCAGCAAGTCTTGACACAGCGAGGCCTCAGAAGTAGCGAACCTTGCAGGGGAAGATGCTGTTGATATAAACAACAGGTTCCACAACATCAAAATACATAGTCTCTACTGTCCACAGGAGACATTTAATAACATTAATTACAAAAGCCATTGACACTACATCTATTAGCTATCAACTTTTATGGTTATGCTGCTGGAGGGGAGACATCTCCAGTTTTTTTTACAAAAAACTAGACTCTTCTAGTTTTTTTTTAATTCGCAGGTTGACAGATAACTATGAGCGGTCAGAGGGTGTGTGCCTGCCCCGCTGTGTGCTCTACACGCACTACCTGGATTTCTGCAAGAAGAACACTTTCTCTCCCGCAGGAGCAGCTACATTTGGAAAAGTAGGTCTATTAATGTATTTTTTTTATTATCGCACTAAGTTCAAAGGGTCGTGCTTGCCACCAGATTATGCGGCAACACGAAACGTGGCACGCATATTTGAATCTTATCCGCAAATAAAAGATCAAATACAATGAGAATAATAATAAAGTAGCTAGTTTGAACTGGAGTAGTATAATAGATTAATAAGCGATCTCAATCATTGTTTTCAATATAGCCAGAAATGATATTACTTCTCTGTGCGGCTGTTCAATCTCTGCATGAATAAAAACTTCATTGTTTCATTTTTTTCGAGATATAATTTATTTTATATAGATATAGGCTCTATGTGTACTATTTTACGGTGCCATAATCGTATGATACCAAGTACAGTATCTCAGATTCGAAGTTTAACCCTTTAGCCGCTGGTCCCGATTAGGCTATATTCGTTTTTTTTTTCATTTTATGTTAGCACATTAAATAACAGCTTTTAAACATGTTAAAGATACAACGTGACATCAATTAGCAAGATTTGAAAATAGTTGACCTTCATTTTGTCAAATCCGACTATTTGTCACCCACTTGAAGTTGTGGATCGCGTCAGCGAGACACAACTTCAAGTGGGTGAAAATTCAAATTAACGTGGCGGCTGAAGGGTAAAACTCAAGACAACTGCGCTGATAGTTTTCACTGTGCAGTGAGGCCCCATTATATTAACAACGTGACAACAATCACGTTTTAGTCAGGCCTAAAATTTCCATGATCATTGAATGTTATCATGTCCTGCCCATGAATGTCATCACACCATGCCCGTGCACGCGAAGACCATACGCGTCTTTGTCGTCACTGATATGTCGATCAACTGTAAACGATATATCCGCATTTTTATTCCGCAGTATTGTACCTAACCTTCCACAATGGCTATTTTCTAATGACATTTTGTTTCTAAGGTTACTTAGTCAGAATGACAAACATGCTCCCTTTCACGACACATCTTTTCTAATTCAACGATTATTAAAATATTAGAAATGAAGATTTGTTGATAATTTATTTGCTCATGTTCAGTCAACTTTTAAATACGCTCATAAAAATTAAAATGTTTTCGGAACATTGATAAACATAATGATGGCATCAAATAAAAACATAAACGGTAATAATATTTTCCTCAAATTTTGGCGGCCATTATGATATTTGCTCAAAAAATGTAACGTCACAAGGAATAACATTCTTAGTCAGGGATCATTTTCACCGAAATAAAGTCCCGTGCGATTTTTTGTTTGAAAGCAAACCACCCTTTAAAATGTCTCAAGGGCATCCTAAATATGAAGACATTTGAATGTTTTAATACAAAAAATTCCACGGGACTTTTTAGGCTTCTTGTTTGAGATTTACTCACTTATATCAAGGATAATGTGTATTCTTGCTCTTATTGAGCGAGACTCAAATTAATCAAAACACGGTGACCAGCTCTACGAAATGTTGTGTAAATATAGAAAGGTCCCACATTCACATAAAATTTGTCTCTATTCTGTCATACACAATATTCCATTCTATGAAAACCTATTCTTAAAGTGTACATCTAAGTTGAATATAAAATAATTTATCTAAATTCTACTATTATACACCCGCACCCATTCAATGCCATCTTGTGGCACCTTTTTTCATTATGCATTCTAACAAATTCATCCATTTATTTAGTCAAAAGGACAAACATGTTCCCTTTCACAGCACTTCATTTCTAATTCAACGATTATTAAAACACCAAAAATAAAGGTTTTGTTGATACTTTATTTGCTCATGTTCCGTCAACTTTCGAACTTGGCATTAAAGGGTACATCTATATTGAATATTTATTCTACCATACGCCCGCACCCATTCTGGGACATCCTGTGGCACCTTTCTCTCAAGCCTTTCTCTATTCAATTTAGCATTCTATCAATACATGTACTATTCATTTTATCTTGTTTTTAGGGGTATGTTTCCATTCAAGTGGAAACTTTCAAAACCATTAGATTATGCACGTTTGCCTGTCGACGTCAACCGTCTTCCCCAGCCAAGCACTCGGCAGTGAAGGCTTGGCTGGGGGGCATAAGACAGACAGACAGATATTCTATTGGCAGAAAGAAAGTCAATCCAGACGTATTTGTCATAGAAATAAGAGAGAGATATGTACATGTATATATACAACATTGTTAATTTGTTAAAATCATATGACAATATACATAGTATGACATACATAACTAAAATCATGTTAACTAGCATTGCCATAAGAAACACTGGGTATATACTTAAAATAAAATTGAAAGGCATTGCCAAGGTAACATAGGGTCTATCATTTTGTTTCCCGCACCAAAACCAGAGATAAAATAGCTACTATGTATGACATGCTAATTATATATATAGTAGCAAAAAAGACACTCTAGAAAAGCATCATCAAGATCAACCTCTGACATTTCAGCGACGAATTAAATTTAACTACATGTAATTAAATTAAACCTTGTTAGCGTAAAATCACGGTGATTAGTTTCATTAAGATTTGTTCCGTCAACAAAACATTATTTCTTACGATGGATTCAGTAGTTTACTTTTAGGCAACTGTGTACATATATGGAACTAAGATTTTCTTTCTTCACCACAGTAAAATAAAACAACTTAGTGTTAGATAAATTTTGTTCGCCACAACTACGTACAAGCTATTTGGGTATATAATTATGAGGCTGGAAAATTATATAGGGAGGTGTAACGAGTCAAAGCCCAAAATAGAATAGGAATTAGAAATAATTTCAGGAACGGAATTGTAATAGAAAACAGAATGAGTTGTAATTGAACATATTTTATTATATGAAATCTACTCTTTCACTATTCCTTTTTAAAACAATATAGTATGAAGAAATTGTTATTTGTATAAACATATTTATCTTGGGTTTGAATGGTTATGCTGAGTACAATAACTATAAATATATCTGATAATAAAAAAAAATCTGGATATTCAAGGCGACTAATTAGTATATTGGAATAGACAAGCATTAACCCGTGCTCCACACGCTCCGTAATACAATAATAATAAATGTCGGTTTATGAAATGAATGTAATTAGTTGTCAAATGTTTGCACAGCCTTGAGGTGTGACTGTTAATTTTACATATACTAGGCCTACTATTATTAAGCATGACCCACTTTTCCAAACCCTTAGCGCCATTTTATATGGAAAAGAAAGATAAGTAGGCCTAACCAGTTTTGATTTGAAACCGGTCTAATGTTTTTATAAAGCTGACAGCTAGGGTTATAAATAAAACCAATTTGTTTCGATTACTATATGTTAATTTCTCGTTTGAGCTATTGACCAAGTCGTGCGTGGAAGATAACGTCCCAGTGAACACGAAACTTTTACCCAAGATGTCGGGCCAGCGTCGTAGGCGGTGGCCCAACATTAAGCCAGCATTGGGTCAAACTTTCGTGTTTCCTGGGTATGAGGCGATATAACCAGCAAACATAAGCGCCCATGAACGTAGGATGGGTGTGAAAATCACTAGAATATCAATAAGTTTAGGTGAATAAATATATGTAACTTCCATATATGTAACACATCCACTAACCCTTTCAGTGCGGGGACCGACATTAGACGTCAGAAACTGACGGCCTATGGAAGTCAGATTCTGAAGTCTAAAGTCGATCCACGCTCTGAAAGAATTAAAATTTTCATAAAGACTGTACACCCATATATGTAATAAAATGAAGTAGGAAAAGCTAGCTAAAACATTTATAATGATTTTCAATTAAAAAATCATTTTTGTCTCCATGGTTTATATAAAAAATATTTCAGCGCTGTAAGGGTTTAACTAGTGACATATGTGAATACGCCCGAAAAGAAAATCACACCTCACCCCGAAACCATCTAAAAAACTGAAGACGTACAATTCTAAATTTGGCCATAGCAATAAAACCATTTATTAAACTCACTATCCCAGCGTGCATCTAGGCGAATAGGCAAGTAAGATTTTTTTTAAGTAAAAAGTTATACTGCGTATTTACTTTGTATAAAAGTACTATCTGAATTGTTTTGTTTTGTTTTGTTTTGTTTTGTTTTGTTTTGTTTTGTTTTGTTTTGTTTTGTTTTGTTTTGTTTTGTTTTGTTTTGTTTTAATAAGCATAATTATGTACATAAAGTAAACAAGACCCGATACTGGTTAAGGCTGGTCCACAATCATAGATGAAACATTAAACAACATCTGGTGTTGTGTAGAGCAAGAACATACATGTATATCGATAACATGTGTACATTTGTCTTAATTACAATATCTTCACTGTTCTCTCTTGCAAAATAGCAACATTCTCGATCTTGATATGTTAACATTAGGACGAAAACCAATTTAGAAAGATAGGTGCAGTGAGCTGATTAGCTAACTTCGTGTAAGCTATGCTTTATTTACAACTCAGTATATGATGGATCTTCTTTATAAAAGGATAAAACTGTTTCATATAATAATGCTCTTTTTTATATTTTAGATCATTCGCCAACGATTTCCAAAGTTGACAACACGACGTCTGGGAACGCGTGGCCAGTCAAAGTAAAATTTTATATTTCCAGCTTATCAGTAATTATTTTATCGTATTATATTTAATATGGCAAAGTGGTGCAAGTTTTGTAACCGTTACTAAAACTAAATGACTGGCAATTTAACACCACGTGACGTGAAAATATCGTCAATGGGTGAGTGTCATGAACTATAGTTGGATCTCCAAAGGTACAGTAGCCCTGAAATTATACAAAAATATTGTACATATATTATACGGTTTATTAAGGACTATGATACTTTTCAATCAGGGTGTATATATTATTGAAAAATTACATTTTCTTAATATTTGTGATTTATTTTCATTCGTCTGGCCAAGCTGGTAATTGCGTTACCAATTCCAGCTTCAAATGAACGAAATTATCAAATAACATTCGGCGGCTCGCCCAGAATAATATGAATATATATAAATGGTGTGATTGGTATGACATGTATATATTTGCTTCAAGTTGAATAAAAAAGGACAAGATTGATTTTCTGAAAACTAAATATAGGGCCTACATATTATTATTGTTTTTAATTGCGAATAATATCAAGAATTAATAAGACATTCATTATTGATAATATGTGATTTGATTGATTTATTTTCTTTTCAGGTATCACTACTATGGGATAGGCATTAAGGAAACGTCCATCTATTATCACTCTGTCTACACCGGAAAAGGACTCACCAGGTATAACTGCTAAAAGCTATCTGGCTTTTTCCTTCCTCTTTTTCGGACAATTACAGTATATATAACGGTTCTTTAGAAAGAACCCGTCAGTATACTTCTGGGTATACTTCTGGGTTCTTCTGGGGCTGCATGGTAATAGTATACTATTACCATGCAGCCCCAGAAGAACCCTGCAAGAGTTCTACAGGGGTTGCATGGTAATAGTACTGAAGGGTTCTTTTTAAAGAACCTATATTGTTTAGAGTTACTCTTTAATGTTAGTCATGTTGCTCACTTATTGCAATTGTTTATGTTTGACTTCAGAAACACGGGATGTTCGCTAGTGCTTAGTTAGTATGGTCTATTTTCTTCGTAAATGATTCAATAATATTAGGCCTGATGAATAAATTGATTTTCCGTCCTCCCGTTTTTTTCTATGTCGTTTGTCTTGCTTTAAACATATGATTGGTGTAAAATATGTCAAGCGTTGAAAAAAAACAACATATTTATTACCTATTACAGGTCATGTAATTTGTTGCTATTTCATATTATATTTAATTTCATCGTGCGTTGTTTGCTTTCAGATTTTCTGGCACAAAAGTAAAAACTGAAGTAAGTATTTTAATGATTTTCGTGAGGTTTTTATTAGGTTTATTAGGGAAAATGTAGCGTCTTTTTGTAAATTAAATAGACGCAACCTGGCTCCGATAACTGCAAACACTATCATTGTATTTTTTTTCAGTAGTGTGAATTGGCTACCTTATATAGTGTTCAATAATAATATTGTTACAATAATTGTCACAGGGATATTTAGTAAACTGATTTAAGAGAAAATATATGCCTATACGTAAAATTTGCCAATGATGTTATAAAACTATACTGCATCACTGTTTCAACGTCGTATGTTTAGTTTGTCTGATGGGTAGTAGCACTGTATTTGACGGGTGTATTGCCACAGCTATCATCCACAAAATCCCGCCTCAGAAAAACTGCCCCATTTTGCGCATGCGCCACATGCGGCAATCTCCGGAAGTCAGCGTCGGGGCAACAGAGTGGACTCTGAGCATGCGCGTCTGAGGCACCCCGGCAACGTGTCTGCTGTTGGAGTTCAGTGTTTGCCCTGCACTCTCATTGCTCAAAGCATTTACACGCCCGCCCCAAGATTATCACTCTTTGTTGGCCAGAAGGGTCGCTTATACCGCTCCGCAAAGACAAAAGGCAGTAAACCAGTTGTAACTGTTTACTTGAATAGTTAGCAGTTACTGCATTTAGCTTTGCACGATGTGCCAGTTATAGGCTAATAGGGCTAGCTATGAGCATTGATTGTATAGGGAAGTCCCGAGGGAAGTAGTGTAATAGGCCTATGTTCTCATTTATTGCGCGCGCTCTAGAATTATTTTTCCATAAATTGAAAAAAAAAGAGTTACAATCTTAAAATAATTTTACGACTAATTGTGATTTGCGTTTATGAAATGAAAATATAAGGCAACGCTTTAGTTATCAAACATATAGAAGGTGTGAATTCTAAAGCTCTTTAGGAGGAACTCACATTACAAGTTCAAATTTATCCAATGAGGTACGCACCATTAGCATTTGATTATAGCCTATGTACATAATTTTCGCAGAATCCTTTATACGAAGAGCCTTGGCGGTCTTTGGGAGGCACACTGTCAAGTCAGTATAAGCGAGGGTAAACACTTGGGAGTTGACTTGAACCCCGTTGTGGGACGATCAACCAACAGTTCCCCTGTTGGTCTAGGCAGTTACATTTTGTTTTAATTTTCGAATCCCCTCCACGCCGAAACTGCAACATCAAGGAGGGGATGACCTTAGCGCCAAGTGGATCTTTGAGTGGCAGTGGACGCTGATACTTAGAGGACTGGGGCCGAGACTTACCTGATAGTTCAGCCAGTAGAAAGCACACTGCCTATGTCATCATACCAGTGCGTCAAAAATGATTCACTTTTATATTTTACAAAAAATTGCTGTTCTAATGTATGGGGTTTTGTTATGCTGCGAAGATCTTGCTGAAACTAAGAATATTTTAAATATTTCTAAAAAATGGTTATACTTCGATATTAGGCCTACAGCAATATACAGAAAACTACGTAAAGCTACGTTCAATATACCTCTTTTTATCATCTCTTAATATTAAAGTTTATTTTACATTCTATTCTGCTGTAATCATACATTCTGCGCTTTGATCACGTGTAAGAAATCCCTTGTTCGTCACTTTGAAGTATCCGAGTAAAAAGGTTAAGTTCTTCATCGAATATTTTTTTTCATTTTCTCGTGTTTTCGAAAAAAATCATTTGAGATCATGACACTTAGTATTGTAGTGTTTTATTTATTGTTTCTCTTTCTCGTTGTGAGGCTACTAGATATCTACTGTTGCAAATGAGGACCAATAATTGACTTACTAGCCGACAACAAACGTTTCGATATATTGTTCTTTGTGGCCAGGACTTCAACTTATAATCTTACTAAATGTACTTTTACAGAAGTTATTGCCGCTCATCGATAATTTTTATAAGGAAGTTCTATGCTTTCCTTGGATATATTACACTTATATGTTATTTGAGCTATATCATTCACTGTGCAAATAATTTTTTGAACGGGAAATTGGGATGTGTCTATGCGGTGACAATCACTGCCATGGCCATACTTCACTCGGAGCCTGTCCCATTTACTCAGCTGTGATTTTTTGTACGTGTGCTGGCCTACCGTTTAGGCCACAGGCACCTGAAATGGATAAGTAATTAATTTACTAAGAATCTATGGCTTCAAACATTTTTTTAGATATCTGTCAATTATAATAATGACAGTGCACGGAATGAATAACCATGGTAACATTGGAGAATCGTGCAAGTCCGTTATCAAATTAGGACTTCTTACCAAGCGTATGCACACGTTTATTGTTTAATCTGGGTTTCATCGTTGGTAAAACCACCTATATGGTACAGGCCGTGTTGGAGTTGACTCGTCATCTTAAATTTGAAAAACTGCAGCGGCGGAGGTGAGTGGACTTTTGAGCGTCCAGTGGTTGAAGGGCCTGGTCAACACCTCGATTGTCCAGTGTTGAACCGCGCTGGCCACTTGTGTGCAATGCTTTCCACCCTGATTAGCTATTCTGAGTCTGAACCCCAAAATGACGTCTGAATACTTTAGTTCGCAAACAGTGCCCTGCCCGTGGTGGACACAGGGCAGAAAGTAGACTGAATGTCTGCGAAAAATACACTAGCGGTCTAATGTTGGCACAAGGATGGCCCAGTGTGAGACGCTGGAGAAAATCGCACCAACGCTGGTTGAACATCTCAGGCTGGTTACATCGTAATTTGGGAATTAGCATGAGACCTCGCGTTACTCCATGCGATCCCAGCAAACACAAAACATTTGTATAACATTTGTACAATGTTGGACCAACGTCGAAGACGTTGGGCCGACGTTGTACATATGTTATACAAGTGTTTTGTGTTTGCTGGGATGAGTGGCTGTGGGAAATAGCGGGGGGGGGGGTGCATAAATTTATAGACTTAAATTTCGAAGAGCGAACCATCTTGAAAAACATCTGATATTTTCATATAGGTTCAATCCTAATTCGCTTTGCATTGCATTGCAGTCTAAATAAAATAGATGCACGAGAGAATAATTTACTGACCGTTAAGATGTCAGCTTTTTATTGTTCTTTCTTTATATACTTTTCACGCAGCGTTAATAGCTTGTTAATATGCCAAGCATTGTGTGGACAATATGAAGACAAAAGCTTCTTATATAGCGACCTAACGGCAAACCCCCGAGAGTTCTTTTATGATATCTGGGCGAAATTTCGTTAAATTTGTGTGAATGTTAAAAACTGTATTTTCATTTCTTGACAAAAATACTAAATTCAGTATATCACCCATTTCCATGGAGTTCCCATTGAAATGAATATCAACTTATAGTGCCCGACTCGAACGTGGCCGGGGGGGGGGGGAACAAAACAAAACAGTAATAAGAGACAGTGCTATTATGAAAATTATTTTAGATAATTTTGTTTGAATTATATTTTTTTAATAGGGTTAGGGTCAGGTGGGGGTGAATTCGAGGGGGGGGGGGGGGAAGGATCATTTACACCTTGTTTTGATACTCGTGGCAGATTGAATTGACATGGGAAGATATACTAGTTAATATGGAATGTACCGGCAGACGTATCTCAAACATCGAATGGAAAACATCTAAAATCCCATAACAACTAGGCAAAAATTGAATTATTTTATTATATATATGAATGAAATAGTAAATTATACATCAAGTAAAACAAAACAGAAATTATTCGATTTTTATCATTAAACAAACGTATTTTGTACAGACAATTTCCTTCCTAATGAGGACTAAAAGGCATTGGAGATTTTTAAATACTTGCCACTCCAAATGGGGCGGGACCCTAGGTTAGTGGTTAGCACCGCTGCCTTTCACGCCAGAGCTCGGGGTTCGGTTCCCGGTCTCGGCGGTTTGAAAGAAAAAAAAATGTTTCTTCCCCATCCACGTGTGAAAGTCAGTATTGTGGGGAGCCTCCGTGACCGAGAGGTAGCGTGCTCGGCCTCAGACCGCCAGGGCTCGAATTTCGAATCCTGTGTCTGGAGGACAGTGTCATCTCAATCATCTCACCATCCTCAGGAGATTTTCCTGGACCCAGTTTAGCCTATATGTGCACAAAGGTGGCCTAAAGCCCGATTCATTTCATTTTTTTTCCCACTCCAAATGGTGTCATTTTACTTGAAGATTAATGTTGAAACATTTAAGAAATATCATGAATAATTAAGGCGAGCCCAAATAATAATAAATAAAAATCTTCGTCTGTGTTACCATTTGAAGTTGTATTAAAAATTCAATTACCCCAGTCATTAGTTCAATGTTTGGTCAAGACCGGCGGCCAAACATTGATCCAGCATTGGCCCAGCATACTGTGTCCGCTGGAAAGACTAACCGGATATCTATTTGCGTAATGACACAGGAGATCTTTGGCAGTCGAGAGATTTATCTATTTTCTGAAAGAGTAACAGTCATGTTAATGTCGAATAAGACACCACAGGCTTGAAAATGCGCGACGCACTAATATTAATTTGCTGAAACGAAACAGTTTTTACAATCTTTCATATACATGTAATTACTTCAAAAAGACTAAAGCTCTGAAGTTCAAGTCACGAACAGTTTGTGATTTTATGCGATTTTGCATTTATGTGATTCAAGTGAAATGTTGTTGAAAAGAAAATAGGCCTGTATACATGGTATATATTACACAGAACAAAATATGTCTTTTCATTCTTTGTATTTTCGATATTATTTTATTTGATTTTGTCTCCCATCACACTGAGACAGCGAATAACTATAATGCATGTGGATAACTCAAGGGGTACGTTGGTCTCGTGTTGGACCAGCATCTCTGACGATGACCCAACCATAATCCAACACGGGGTCAATGTCTTGTGTTAGATATGCACTTTTATCCCTTAAACCGCTGAAATATTTGATATAAACCAAGAGACTGAAGGTTTTTTTTCAATTTGAAATCATCGTAAATGTCTTAGTTACCTCTTTCCGCTTCATTTGAATACCTATGTTTTAGGTACGGCCAATTATCAATAGCTTACTCTTTCATTGCGGGTATCGACTTTGGACGTCAGAATCTGACGTCTATAGACGTCAGATTCTGACGTCTAAAATCGATCCTATAGTCGTTTTAAATCTGTTTTATTAGTCGATAAAATCACTGATATTGGGAATTAAATGAGTATTTAAACATCAACATTTGCAAATGTGTGGCCGTAATGAGACAAATATGAGTAATTTTCATCCACGTGAAGTTGTGGGTCGCGGTAGCGAGACACATCATCAAGTGGATAAAATTTAAATTATATAAATATATTTATAAAACATATAACACGTTCTTTGATCAATTTTGTGTTCATTTTGTCAGGGATCGAACAGAAAATACTCGCTCAGCTCAAAGACGGGGACGCTGCTTCCAGAATTTCCCAATCCTGACAACCTAATTTTGCCGACGGGAGTTGATCCCGACAAGGTATGTGTGCAGTCAATGGGCGTAACATGATAAACACCAAACCAATGACCGTATCTATGCTAATGACATTATAAAAATGAAGCATTTTGTCATGCTACGTGTCATAAATATAATCGACGTGTATCAAGCTCTAATATAGATATGTTAGAAGAAATATAAAAATAACAATTTGTCGCCACAAAAATAGGAAAAAAAAGTTTGCTGAAAAAGTGGGCAGAAATAAAGTTTGTTGACAGAATTGATGAAAAATATGTTGACCAGAATGCAGCACATGGTAAAGTACAGAATAGGAAAGACATACGACAAAATCTAATGTTACAGTGAGAAAAAAATTCATAGCCCCCCCCCCTCAAAAAAAAAAGGAAAACAAAATACTTTAACTACCCCCTCCCCCCTCAGATATATAATGGTGCGTCTCTTAGTTTACGCCATACATTTCACTTTGAACTCTCTGAAATACTCACAAAGAAGTTGTTTATTATTTTATTTGCTTATAAACTGGATGTCCATCAACTAGGATTAAAATGCAGCGACCGTGATTGAGACCAGCCGATAATGGAATCGTAAAAGGTCAATGTACTACATGTAATGTAGGCTGCTTTTACCAGCACGTTATTTTGTTCTGAGCGTTAATTAAAATTCAGAGAAAAATGTCACCACATATCTACTTCATGTGTCAATATTTTATAAATAACGGCGCTTAAAGAACCTAGCATTGCACCCATGACAATCAATTTCGCAATCCTTCACAAAACCCAACAGGCACAATACGTTGGCCCTATGTTGATACAATGCTGGGCCAGCGTCGTAGACCATGCAGACCAAAGGGTTATTTTCAATTTGAAATCATCATAAATGTCTTAGTTAGCTCTTACCGATTCGTTTGAATACCTATGTTATGGGTCTACGGCCATTATAACTATGTTTACTCTTACAGCGCGGGAATCGACTTTAGACGCCAGAATCTGACGTCTGTAGACGTCAGATTCTGACGACTAAAGTCGATCCCCGCTCTGTAAGGCTTAACAGGTTAAGATATCACAACACTATTCGTGACCTTTGTAATAACGGGGTCGTATCAGCCACTTTGGAACTTGCCAGATACCTTTAGGACCAATTTTTAGGACGATTTTGCATCACTTTGCGTATTTCAGGGTGACGATATCAGTGTAGGATTTGATAGGTTGATAATCAACTGTGCGTATATGTAGATACTAGAGACTTACATCAGGATGATTTTTTCCCAGCGATTTGAAGTTAAGTTGGTAGGTCTAATTAGAGTGTGCCTAGTCGATGCAAACAGCTACACCTACAATAATATAATTGTTAGTCAGTCACATTTTATTTTTTAGTGGCTGACTGACACCTATTCAGGTGTTTAAATGTCGACTAAAAACATTTGTTAATTTACAGACATTGCATAATGGGAATTCAAAGTTGTACACGTATGGATTGGTAATTAGAAATGCATGTATATCCAAGTAAATCTATCTGTGCATTAAAACAAGACTAATTTGATCTTGTGTGTGAATAATAACACGAGGATCATGCTTTCAAAAGATCTACTTGGCATAGTACATAGTTCAAAATAGTATATATTTTTAACTAACTTTCTGTCCAGGGTGGGTTTTCTTGGTTGAAATGTTATATGTTTGACCTAAAATTGATGGTGGTGTCCTTTTTTGAAACGTTTTTCCCACTGGGATTTCAGTCCCGGTTTATAGTGGTTGAATACCAAATTCAATCATTCATTCATTCCCTCATGCATTCATTTTTTGCAATGTGTCATTATCTCGTGATGGTCATTCGTGATGATGACCCAGATACTTCTTATACACCAGGTAAACACATTCCACATCATGTACAAGACGCACTGCCAGCGTATACTGGACACGGTGATCGGCGCCAATTTCGAGGAGGTGCAGAGCTTCCTGCTGCACTTCTGGCAGGGGATGCCCGACCACCTGTTACCCCTGCTCACCTGTGACGTCATCGTGGACATGGTGGTCTACTGTGACTGGATGCTGTATAAAGCCCTGGTGGACGTGCTGATTCCCACCACCATTCAAGATCTGCCGGACAGGTGAGTGCGCACGTATCCCGACAAACACAAAACATTTGTATAACATTTAAACAATGTTGGACCAACGTCGAAGACGTTGGGCTGACGTTGTATAAATGTTATACAATTGTTTTGTGTGCGCACGTATCCCGACAAACACACTCAAAACATTTGTATAATATTTATACACTGTTGGACCAACGTCGAAGACGTTGGGCCGACGTTGTATAAATGCTGTACAATTGTTTTGTGTGCGCACGTATTCCGACAAGCACAACACGCTGGCTCAGCGTTGTACCAACGTCCTAAATGCGTTGGTACAACGCTGAGCCAACTTTAGAGGGGTGGCGCTAAAGTCTTTGTACACGTAATATAACCTAAGGCCCTTATCACTAAGAATCGATATATTGATCATATTTCCATTAGCCATCAGCCCCTGCCATTAGCCATAACTTTTCCAAGGCAAATGAGGAAAGTTAAGATCATTCTTAATCCGGTAAGGTTTCAAGTCAAGAAGTTATGATTCTTATGATTCGTAGGGGGATAGACCCCCTTGATTCTGTTATCAGATGTTATTTAGAATAATGGCTGAGTGGAGTCACTATCCCAGCAAACACGGGGCATTCACCCAATGATGTTTCAATGTTGGGCCAGCTTCGAAGACGGTGGGCCAACATTGAAACAGTATTGGGTGAATGCCACGTGTTTGCTGGGATGATTACTGGCACGTGATTATGCTTTCTCTTTTTTGTTACATGATGATGAATATACACCTGAGTTCAACTTCATTTAAATGTAAGATCTAAACAATTTACAGCTAACATCATTACGCCTACATAGTTATACGGTAGATTAGAAGTGGCATTGGCATCGACCATTTCTAGCTAGGCTCCTGATGGTGATTTCGCCACTGCTGCTTATGCGACACGGTTAAACGTGCTAAAATTATAAAATTTCTGTCAAATTTAAATTTGTTGAAATAAGCCTAATAGTGGGGGGTTACACCCTTACAATTCAAAGAAGACGCGAATTGATCGTTTTGTCTGCGTTCCAGTCTTGGCTGTGAGATTCGGTTGTTCGCCAGAAAATTGATGTGCTGGCTGCAAAGCTCTCTGGAGGGTATCCCCCAGAAGATGCAACAACGGAAAATACAAGGTAAGAAAAACTAACACTCACTCTCCTATTTCATTTCCCAAACCAGAAACAAGAAACCCCGAGCCAATGCTGGTTCATTGTTGGGTAATCGTTAGAGACGGTGAGCGTTAACATCAACCCTTAGAGCGCTGAAATATTTTTGTATATACCATAGAGACCAAAGGGTTTGAAATTATCATACCCAGCAAACACGAGACATTGACCCAATGCTGGGTTAATGTTGGGCCACCGTCTTCGACGTCGGCCCACCATTAACCCAACATTGATTCAATGTATCGTGTTTGCTGGGATAAATATCTTAGTTAGCTCTTTCTGCTGCGGTAATTATAAATATTTTACTATTTCAGTGCGAGGACGGACTTTAGACGTCTAAAGTTGGTCCCCGCGCTGAAAGGGTTAATTAAGCCGATATTGGCTCACGTAACAAACGTCACCAGGTCACGGTTTATTAAATTCACAAGCCAACTCCACGGGAATTTAAACTTGGTTCGGTGTTAAGTCTAAAGGTAGTAACTGCTTACTTCTTTAGTGAGCAGTTACTGTATTAGGGGCGATGTCACAGCAAACACAAAACATTTGTATAACATTTGTACAATGTGGGACCAACGTCGAAACGTTGGGCCGACGTTGTACAATAAATGTTATGCAAGTGTTTTGTGTTTGCTGGGATGCTGGTCGATAGCGTCATGAAATTGAATAAAAGTGATCAGTTTTATATGTTTACGATTGTTGCAATCACACGTTAAAGGTAACGGTAATGTTACGCAAATTTAGCTTAAGTGGTTTTAAAGTAAAAATAGAAGATCTTTCGAGTGCGAAATATGAAACTCAAAAATTTACCCTTTAACCGCCAGGTTATTCTATTGTGTTTCACCCGCTGATCCACAACAAAAGTATTCAGTTTGTAATAATTGAAGCTATTTTTAATTGTAATTTCTAAGTGATAATAAAAATCCCAAAACGCGGTTTTATGCATGATTGGTGGTCAAAGGGCAAAATTGGTAAATTATCTCAGCTCATTGCATTTTTCAAACTGTTCAGGCAGACCATTCAGAGACGTAGGCATATCTATATGAGCCAACCTCGTATCTAAACATGGTAAAATGTTCAACTTTGTTGGAAATACATAAGCATATTTATTATGCCTGAAATCAAAACTAATACGAAATTTAAGCCACACTTTGTGTGTTTTTATTATACATATATAACAGTGCCTCTTCAACTCATACAATGCTGTTTTATTTTCAGCCGCCAAACCGTTCGTACAGACTATTCAGAGACACATATCTTTCGTTCATTTGGCACAGGTTGGTGGTACACAATTTTGCGTGTGTGTTTTTGTGTTTTATGTACGAATAAGTAACCAGTTATACTAGTTCCTAGTTCAACATTCGAATAAGTAACCAATTGCTAGTTCCTAGTTCAACAAACGAATAAGTAACCAGTTATACAAGTACCTAGTTTAACATTCGAATAAATAACTAGCTATTAGCCCTTGTTCAACATTCGAATAAGTAACCAGTTATTGTTACTAGTTTAGCATTCGAATAAGTAACCAGTTGCTAGTACAACATTCGAAAAAAAAACAGTTACTATTTCCTAGTTCAACTTTCCAATGAGTAACCAGGGATAAGTAATAAGTAGGCTTAACCTTAAATAACCAGTTCTTTATGCGATATTCGAATAAGAACCAGTTCCTTCTCCGATATTCAAATAAGTAACCAGTTCCCGATCCAATATTCGAATAATTAATAAGCTACTAATTCCTAGTTCAATATTTCAATAAGTAAACAGAGCTCTCGTTATTCGATTTTCGAATAAGTAACCAGTTCTGTATGCGACATTTGAATAAGTCACCAGATCCTTATTCGATATTTAATAAGTGACCAGCTATTCGATATATGCTACTGAGATTATGAACTGAAATATAAGATTTAAAACAACAAATCTAAGTTCAAATCGTAGGCGTGTGCCTACTCGGGCCTTGCGTAGGCCTCCTCCAGGACGCATCGCTCTACAAAACCCAAGACGTTTTACTAAATTTATTTACTTAGATATCACTTTACAAACGTTATGTTTATTGTGCTTAAAAAGCATGAGCAATGGATATCTTAGTTTGGTCATCATTTAATGTAGCGGTGTTACTACAAATCCGTATAAAGCCGTATAAAGTTACTGCATAACCCTTACAACGCTGAAATATTTTTGTATCAGCCAAAGGTTTTTCAATTTGAAACCATCACAAATGGGTTAGTTAGCTCTTTCTGCTTCATTTGAATCCATATGTTGTGGATATACAGCCATTATAAATGTTTTTAAAGTCGATCCCCGCACTGAAAGGGTTAATTGACAAGTAAGCAGTTAGGTGCCTTTTGACATTGCACTGCAGACTAGGTGTTAAATTTCCATAATTTGTTAATGTATACCACACCCACAAGATTTATCTGTATTAAAAATACACAGAGAAAAGATACGGTGACGAATGTGAGTGATTAAGAAGTGTTGTCTTTCAACGCTTTCTACGATGTCACACAGTCCAAGGTGATATTATCATATGTCACGTTTGTTTCTTTTTATTGTAAAATAATAGTTTGTCCAAGGGTGAAAAATTAAAGTGAGAACCAGTCAATCTCGTTTCGAAACACAGTAGTCTGTAGTAGACTCATTGTTCTCCACTGACACTGGCGAGGTGCTTCTAATTTTAAAAAAATATTCTTATTGTAATCATATTACATGTTTTTACTTATTTAAATATGCCTAAAGTAACACTGAAAATTGACACCACACATTGTGTTTTATTGTGAGATGGTACACTTTAAATACATAAAATAATGTTGAAATAAACAATTTTAAATATTTAAATTTAGGTAATATCAGAAATGCGTATTATGTATTTCTGCTAATACACATGTATGTTTGTGCTGTTCCTAGACTCTTTAAACGTTATTGAATGTTTCCTGATGTATGGAATACTAGTATAAATGATTCACATAACTAATATATAACATATGGTATTTTTTCTATTACTATACAGCCATATGGTTACATCACATGATAACTTGATAACTACCAAGATAACGTGTAGGTGGATAATGCCACACGCTGGATACTTTAGAATAATCCCCTATTTCTAGATTGAAGTTGTTTATGACACAATTTGAACAAAATATAAAAATAATATTGTCAAATTGTCAATTCTTTATCAGAAATGGCCTGCTTTATACCAGAAATGAATTTCTGTTTATAGGGGCCTACCTAGTTGCTTATAATTATTATAACTCCACATTGGTGTAATAGACAATTATAATAAGGATCTAAATGAGATCCGCCGCACAGAATGACATATTATCAGGTTAGCATTTTCAAAATTGAATTTGTAGTGGATTTTATTGGTCCAACATTGTATAAATGCTATACAAATGTTTTGTGTTTACTGGGTAAATTTGTTTCGTTGCAGACTTCACGGGGTGTGCTGACAAGTCAGGAGACTGTGACCCAGATGTCCGCGGACCTCCAATCTCTGGATCTGACCAGGATCTGCCAGCAGGCAGCTTTTGCCGATCCCACTATCACCAGCCGCACACTGAAAACCATGATAGCTTGTACGTGGCAAAAAACATGATATAATATCATAGAACCAATACAGCTGAATGGATTAATGTTAGACCAGCGTCGCAGACGGTGGGCTAACATTAAACCAACATTGGATCAATGTATCGCATATATTGGGATGTGTTATTTTATCAAGGATTTGATGGGGAAGTTTCATTTTTTCAAGATAATTTATTTCACATCAAGAAATAGAAATCACAAAGAAAGTTGTATTCTCATACGTCCGTCGGAGTATGATCAACGCAAAAATTTAAACCATGGAGTACAAGACATTTTTCTTGTTTAATTTAATAAACCTATCGTTCGTTAAATGGAAGCTTTGAATACTGTAATCCAAAAATAATAATGTTTACACATGTCCATTTTATCAGTGTTAACTGTGAATTGCGGTTTGGGTACCAGGGCACCATGGACATCTGGGCACCATGAACATCTGACTTTTTGGTCAAATTTATTATTTAATTTAGAGCATGGAGCCCTCTTGGCTTTTGAAGTGCACATTCTCAGCATGAGATTTGGAGGTTGTGGCCCAAAGTATGTGACAGATATAAGTGTAAATGTTTTTTTGTGTGGGGAAAGTTTATTTTAGTGAACAATGAATTTTTTCTATGTTTTCAATACTCTTTAGAACTAAGTAAAAAAAAAATAGTACAACAACTGGTAACATTTATGTTTTAAAGCTGAATAACTGTTTTGCTTATTTTATTCAAAATATTAATCCATGGAGAATGGTATTTTAATTTGTAATTTTACTCCCCCGGTTACTGAGTTATTAAGGATTTAGGTTTGCTGTTTTTTAATATTGTTGCCCCACCAAAACAAACCTGATCACAGCGGAGTAAGACACACTGTCTGTATAATCAGGACAATAAAAGTACCAAGTGGCAGATAACGATCATCATTGAAAAAAAAAAATTAAATATTATTCTTATTTTTTCAGTGGTCATATATACAATTCACAGTAAAAAGTGTAATATCTCATGTCTTTCAGACATGTCTAGGAGTTATTACTTTGTGTGATATGGGTGATATATGCATATAATGTCATGTTTAATTTAGGTACCGGTATGGAGAATGTCACTCACTTATTAAATAGTATTCTATTTCAGTATGGTGCTTTCAAGTGTGGGCCAGCATCTGAGCTATTGGCCCACCATTAAGACGCTCTCTCCAGTCCGTGGGAGATTGTTGGCGGAATTAGCGCTAAAATTCAGTGATGTAAATCATCTTTTTCGCGCTTTTGATTTTCGTAATTTTCTTGAAAAACATTTGTATTTCTTTATTCTGTATCTCATGGGCATTTCAAAATATAGTCAAAATGCTACTAGACAATATCAGACTTAATTTTATTTTATCGTAAATCATCACATACGATGATATGAATCGCGCTATGCGGTAAAATAAAATAATATTTAAAACATCGGTAATATTTAAGTCTGCGGTACTGGCCTAACATTATGCCGATTCAGTTCAACGTCTAGTACTTGCTATAAGGCGGTTTGGTGTTGGCCAATGTAACATTATATTGGCCCATAACCCTACCACTATTACATACATATTGTACACAAACCGATTCACTACTTAATAATACTTGATGGTGTATCTCATGGTGAACTAATTCCGCTACATTTACTCAGTTTTAGTGCATTGATAAGGCCTTTAAGACAATATGAATGATTGTTTTGTACTTTTTAGAATATTTTTATCGAAATAAACAAAACAGTTATGCAGCTTTAACCATGGGTAAAAATGAAATATTTATTTTAAACGTAGATAATTTTAGGTTTTGTAGCAATTGACATGCTGGGACACCATGGACGGGGCACCATGAACACATCATTTAGGGTTTACGTTTCCCGATTATACTGTTGACAAGTATTGTCGGCTCACTTTACAAGAAAGCAGATAATTCCTTTTGGCCTTGCAGAGCAGTGTTGTATAAAGTCAGTAAACGTATTATTTTATTATTTATTTTGTAATTAACCCCCATTGTACCTGTCATTATTAAATTAACTGCCATGCAAAGCCAAAACGGAGCTACTGTTTTTTGGTCTTGCATTGTATGATAATGTATGAATTGTTTACCACAGATTTTGAAGACGTGCACACCTTGTTGGCGAAGCAGGCGTCTATAGAATGCTACACGGAGCTTCTGGACAACATAGTGGACTCCTGTGTGCTCCAGGTAATATCAGAGGCATTCTAACAGTGTCCTGCTGGAAACAAAACATGCTATTTCAACCCCCACAACGCTGAAATATTGGAGACTAAAGGTTTTTTCCAATTTGAAATCATTATAAATGTCTTAGTTAGACCTTTCTGCTTTTTTTAAATACATGTGTTATGGGTTTATGGGGATCATTTCAGTGCGGGGCCCGTCTTTATACGTCAGAATCTGACGTATAAAGACGGTCCCCGCACTGGAAGGGTTAACAAGTAACAAATTTGCCATTTTGCTTCCAGTAGGGCGATATGATCCATTTGTTAGCTTAAGTATAATGAAATTATATTGTATGCGTTCATTTCTGAACGCACAATAGTCTGTTTTCCACTTTGATTGACATAATTATGCTAAACCCAAATGTTCTTTACAGAAAGTTTTTAGATAGAAATGTTATGTATAATGGTCGAATGTTTAAAAATAGGGAATTAGGGAATACCGGATGCTCATCTTTTTATTTTGAAAAATAATTATCTTTGCAAGGATTTGCTTTTATCCAAGACAGTAATTTATTTTACGTGATCAAGTGGACCGATTGCTCATTGAAGAAGCAAAAATGACTGAGTGTCACATTTGATATAAATATCTTCAGCTATTCACCCCATTGACATCCTCTTGAGATAATAATGATTTTCATGCAGCTTCTCCGGTAACACACATTATTTTTATTCATTTAACTACACCACATCGTATCCCATCGAATTACTCAGATCATTCAAATGTTAGTTTAAATGATGTCAAATGCTGCATTGTGTATCACAAAGGTACAAAGCACTAACTAACGCCACTAACTGGTCATCACCTGAGGGTTAACCCTTACAGTGCGGGGATCGACTTTAATCGACAGAATCTGACGTATGTCGACATCAAATTCTGACGACTAAAGTCGATCCCCGCACTGTAAGAGTAAAAATATTTCTAATGGCCGTAGACCCATAACATAGGTATTCAAATGAATCAGAAAGAGCTAACTAAGACATTTATGATGATTTCAAATTGAAAAAACTCATTTGGTTGCGATGTTTTTTACAAATCAATTCAGCGCTTTAAGGGTTAAAGACTGATGTTTGATACGGTAACAAATGCCAAACACGACCCTTTCTGTACTATGATAATGACGGAAACACTCTGATCAGCAAGACGTATCTTTTAGATAAATGAAAATAACTTGATGATATATTGATGTACTTAGAAACCTTAATTCTACCGAGAAGCTTCAGAAAATAACCTCAATATTGTATGACAGTTCTGCCATGCAAAGCCAAAAAGGCAGTAACTGTTTACTTTATAAGTAAGCAGTTACCAGCGTTTGGATTTGTAGAGCAATATAATATGGAACTATATCAATACGTATCACTCAATTCTGTCAGGACTGGGACTTCATTTCGGAATTGCTTAGTACTTGTTGTTGTATATAAATAGCGGTGTTTCAGCATTTAAAACTGGTTATCGCTTTATCAATTCAGATTCTATTCTATGGAAAATTAAAAAAAAACGCTCTTGTTAAACCGACACAATCAGGCTAAAATAATAAAAAAAATCGGTAATTTTATTTTGGCTCCTTAATATTACCATAATTATGATGTAAACATGTCCATAGACTAGAACTGCAAAAGTTTTTTTATTTTTTTGTGTTGCGCATTTACCGGTTGAGCGAGATATAGAGACGAAATTCCCGATTTCTTATTTCGGACATGCATGTCCAAAATAAGAAATAATAAGAAAAAAATAGAGGTAGGCCTACATGTGTTAATGATTTAAGCTTATAATGTGTCATAGGCGTGCGTCAAAGCTAAACGAATCGGCGCCGACATTGTCCATGAAATGACGTCGATGATAAATTCTTAGAAGTTATCGTGACAGGCCAGACAGGGTGTTAAAAAATTACATTTCTTGAAATTTCAGATCATCTCGTACCGATATCGTGACTTAGTGGGCTTTTTCACGTCACTGTCTCGCCAAGTCAACTGTCTTTGTTTTGCAATCTCAGAAAATGATGTCCGAGGTTATGCAATGTCTAGACGAGTAGACGTCTTTTAATTTAAATAAGTCAAATGTCCCTTGCTGAATGTTATATGTCTGTGATTTTATTTCTTCATATTTCCATTATGACTGTTATAGATATGCAAAAGACAAGGGGCAAAGTTTGAAGAGCAAGCTGCGACATTTCTGTTACAATGGACTGCAGTCGGCTCCCTGTTAATGAAAGATTTAACTTTATGCAGTGCCATGAGTTTCGGTAAGTAAAAGTAACAAAACTGAAGTACAGTAAATTAAAGCGAACTGTCGAATTTGAAAAAAATAAAAAAATAGGCTAGCACTGCAAAATCAACAGTTTCTATACTCCATGATGTTAAAGTAGGTGGGTCGTCATGATTCGCTGAGTACATATTGTGGGCCCACCCGCAGGCGTAACATGGTCAACGTCCACATGCAGGAGTGGAGACAGCCACAATGTAAATATTATGGTTCAGTGAAGCAAAACTATCCAGCTGATAGTAATAATTATTCTCTAGTCTATATAGGCTAGGTGTATAGGCAAGTTATAACTTATGTGATGTGATATACAACGTTTATCTTAATTCAATGTCGAGACAAAACAAAAATGTAACTGCAAAGTATGTCCTGACAGACTTTCGTGTCTAGATCTGATCAGTATTTACTCACCAGGATATGACTCACAGCAAACACTAGACTTGACCCAATGCCGTTTTGATTTAAAATAGACCGTCGCCTGGTAGTGTCCTCTAGTGAATGAGAGGCTCACCCTATTCGTAGTTTCACTGGTAGCGTCCTCTGGTTAATGAGAGGGGTCCGGGTCGTTATTCCGACAGGTCGTTATTCCGACAGGTCGATAGTCCGACAAACAGGTCGCTATTCCGACAGGTCGATAGTCCGACAAACTGACAAACAGGGTCGATATTCCGAAAGGTCTATATCCGACAGGTCGTTATTCCGACATAAAAAATAATAGTGATGAGAGGATTAACCACTATTAACAGCTACTGTGGTGATGAATAGCGATGAAGACCTATATCTAAAATACCAAGGTTGTTACTTGTTAACTCTTTTCGTGCTGCATCATCCTTTGACATGTATTATTCATTTGAAGCTTGCATTTGTGATGCAAATGGTACCTTCAAATAGGCGTTTAAAAGTGAACCAGTTAGAGCTAATAATTTAATATGCCAACCAATGGCATAACTAAATTTATGTCAACGTATTTGATAGCAAAAATGTTTTTTTTACAATTGCAGATGTATACAATTATTGTATATATTTATGTATATTCCAGCCTAACAAATGAATACATTTAATTATTGTTCCCACACATTCCCCTGATTTTTCCCTGACTGCTCAGAAAATACATCACCAACTATTAAATTGAGCAAAATATTATTGAGCGACCTCCATAGTGCTCTAACGCCGTCCAAAATGCTGGTACAAATTAGCTATCTCATCAACATCAGTACTGAAACTAATAATACTTATAATGATTAATACTTATTAATACTTATAATAATAATCGAGGTGTAAGTATACAGTCAGAATGAATATCCTTCAGAACTAATATTGATCATCTTAAAATTTCCTAACTTTGCCCTCCCTATGAGGATGGATGTATTAGCAGTGATGGAACAATTGAAGTTTTATAGCTGTGTTGCGTAAAATCTAAGACAGTAATATGAAATTATTTTTCAATTATGTTGTTGTGCCTTGAGTCACAATTATATTATTATATATAAATAAAAACACATCTCTAGGTTCAATATACACGCAACCAGCTTCAACATGTTTGATAGAACATGATATCGAACAACAAATACTATAATATTCTTATTATAAATACAATTACTTATTATCTTGCTCATGTTCGTGGCGCCAGGATAGCTCATTGGTCGCGTGGTGGACTCGAGAGTCCGGGGGTACCTGGTTCGAGTCCCGCTGCGGCCGAAATCTTTCCTTGGTGTACACATATGCAGTGACCCAAACTGTTCAAATTCGTGGTATAAAAATAGCAACCGAACATATAACCGATTCGCGCTGCCTAAAAAAACGTACACACAAAAAACAGAAATAAAAATGTCAAAGTTGACATGTGAACGGTCAATAAAACCTTTAAAAAAAACTTTCGTCCTGGTTGGAAACCGGCTCTTACAAACAAATGAAATTATAAGCTCTTAATTTCGACGTCTGACTCAACTCTTTTGCTTAGATAGTACGATTTTTAGAATATTCACTGCCCTTAAGCAACTAATATATATTTTAAAATCGTTTATGAAAACCGTAGAAAAATGCTATTAAATGTTATTAGTTGGCAAGTTATGACGTGGGCTTGTTATGAGCAGCGGCCATTTTGATTTATCTAATATGGCTGATACACAGGAACTACAAAGACTGGCTCTGGTAGCAAATCTTATGGATAGGTCGTTATCAATGCCTGATACAGACGATTGTGTTGCTGATCTGCGTCGTTTAAACCGGTATCACGTCGTAAATTTATTGACGAAATAACTTTTAGATATATTTTTGTGTTATAAATAATTTACAAATCAATTTCAAAACATCATAAATCAATTCTAAATATTCGAAAACCATAGAAAAGTGGTATCACATGCGTCTCTACGTCTGTTAGTTTACAAGTTATGAAATGACCCTAATTTGAATGGCGGCCATCTTGGATTTGTCAAATAAAGCGCCCACGGCGAGAGTTCAGCTTGGCTCCCGCGATAAATCAAAAGTATTATGCCCTTGGCCATACGTGGACCAAATTTGGTGCTTTTGGGACGATTTTAACAATTCGGGGGTAAATATGAGTTAAGCCTCCTGACTAATTTGAATACTTATGCTATGGGTCTAACGCCATTATAAATATTTTATATTTTATAATATTTTCAATTTTTCAGTGCTGAGACTGACTTTAGACGTCAAAAAGTCGGTCTTAGCGCTGAATTTGTTGTCTTATTATTGGATGACATGTATCAGACAGTTCAATTTGGCATCACATGTTCTTATGCAGATACATTTAAACAGTGTCACTGGGTAAAATGTGATTTTACCATTTTTGTATGAAAAACACGCAAAATGCTATATTCTGAGAAAATGCAGCGTCTGAGGCATTTAAGAAACTGAATTTCAGAATCAACATGAAATTCTGAGTTAGAAACACTCTTTAAACCTTTTGGGCCCAGACACGTAATTAAAAGTGGTTCATCTCACAGACTAATTCCCATTATAATTTACATCAAGGAGCTATCGGAATAACGACCTGCTGGAATATCGACATGTCGGAATATAGACCTGTCGGAATAACGAGCTGACCCCAATGAGAGGCTCTCCTTAGTCGTATTTTCGCGGTGCGAGGGGCTAGGTACTGTCAACCAGATCGGTAAAAAAACACCAAAATTAGACAATTCAATTCCGCAGACATTAAAATAAATAAAAATAATAACAGCACGAACAACCAATAAAGGAAAAACATATCAACAAAATGAATAAATGACTGACGTTTAAGCGTTCATTGATTCTTTTTGTGTGGTTATTTTGCTAATATATAAATATTTCACAGCTTTAAACGGGCAAAAACCATCATAATTATAAACAATAATTTAACACTGTAAAAACTAACAAATATTACTTTATACAAAAATGTAAAATTGAAGAGCACACAAATATTACTTCATAATTTCTCAGTGGAATCAATTGTCATTTTTTGGTATATGTTTTTTTCAGGTTCTCTACATTTGCTGCACATGATGCTGGACGAGTATGTGCTACTGGTGATGGAGACTCAACAGCTGTCTGCAAGAGAGAAAGAAGTGGAGAAAACCATGCAGAAAAATCTGAGGAATACAGGTGTGAGACGTCGCTCATTGTGGGTCCTCCACCTAGCAAGCATGAGACGTTGGCCCAAGGTTGGTTTACTGTTGGGCCAGCGTCGTAGACGGTGGGCCAACAAAAAACCAACGTTGAGCCAATGTCTCATGTTTGCTGGGCACCTTACATGAGATGTTTGCCCAACATTGGTTTACTGTTGGGCCAACGTCTACAGCAACAGTAAATCAACGTTGGGCCAACGTCTCATGTTTGCTGGGCACCTTGTTTATAATATCAGAGATGTGATCGAGTTACAGTAGCAGGTTGCAATAATTGCTGGAATCTTTTTGCGAGCAGCGAAGCGAGCTCGACATACTGATTTAATGTTGGGCCAACATTGCAGATGGCGGTGAAACATAAAGCCTACTATATATATACAATTTTTACTACATATACTACAGGCTATATATACAATTTTCCGTTGCGACACATGTAATAATCCAATGTGTTGCTAATATGCGGCTATGAACATGTGTTCAATGCGCTAAGTTATCTTATTTAGATATCTATCTAAATACCATAAATTGGTGGAAATAGCTCAATAACTGATTAATTTGAGACCAAATATGCAAATCTTGATGTTTTATTCCCACTATAAGCAATGATTTGATCGGCTAATAAAAGGAATTATAAACGATTATGGTCTTGCCTAGCCGCGCTTAAAGGGTTAATGGAATTCCAAGTTATGCCTTGGCTATCATGATCTGCTCCTCAATCTCTGCTAAATTACCATAAATCAGAATACACACTGTCATCCCTTGTCCTGCTGAATTGTCCCTTTTATATTTTTCATTCCTTTGATGAAAATTATTTCCATTGAAGAAAAATCAGAATTTCTTAAATGATTTAGCTGACTAACTAACCCAGCAAACACGGGGCACTCACCCAATAATGTTTCAATGTTGGGCCAGCGTCGAAGAAGGTGGGCCAACATTGAAACAACATTGGGTGAATGTCCCGTGTTTCCGGGTAAGCATCTACCACATATTTTTTTATCATTTTTTTTGGCATTTGATTTAGTAAAAATAGCATGAATTCACGCGTGTGAAACGAGCTAGCAGGACAAGGGTTATTCCACCTCCCACTAAACACAAAAAATGTTTTGTGTTTTCTGGGCTAGTTGTCAAACCAACTATGGATATTAGTATAGTTTTATAGATAATAGAAACGTGTTTGGTGATATTCTCGAGAAGAAATTAAATTTCATAAAAATTTCTCACAAAATCATTTTCTTTGCAGATGAAATGACGTCATACTCATGTGTACGTGTGAAAATAGGCAAACCACAGACAAACCAAAGAGGCTCAAAACGAAGGGGGAGCGAAGTATTCGACTCGGATTGTAATTATCATATAGCTAAACCCTCAACCCTTTCAGTACGGAGTTCCTGGTAGTTGAAAGTATTCCCAGTCCACACAGGACGCATCCACGATGGGGGCTACCGTGTAGCCTACACGACCACGTTAAATACATTTTAAATATTTGTTTAATTGATGTAGGAGAAAACAACTGACTTTACTAAAAAAAATTACGCCTCTGGACTTCCCTGATGATCCGGCGACCTCCTTTCAGCAGATTTTGGAACAGATTTTCTCCCAATTATAGGCCTATTCGAGTTCTATTCGAGTTCTATTCGAGTTTTTATTACCACATTAAGTACCACCTTTTAAACATGTTCAAAATGAAACGTGACATCGATCAGTAAGACTTGAATATCGTTGACCTCCATTTCGTCAAATCTGAATAATTTTCACTCACTTTGTGAGCGAGACACAACTTCAAGTGGGTAAAAATTCCAAATAAATAATTTGGCGGTTAAACGGTTAACCCGAATTATCTCGAAAGTCGTTGCCCCCGAGTTATCTGGGGAGCCGTACTGAAAGGGTTATTAGTGTTAGTCACGCCATATACTGTAGATCTGGTAATATTCGCGAGATTTTAATTTTCGCGAATTTCGCGAGGAGCACAAATTCGCGAATTTAAGAATCTCGCGAAAATTATTCTAATAGTGCTACCTATCATTGAAATCGATAATTTGCGAATTCTAGACATCGCAAAAAGTCCCAAAATCACAAATTCGCGAAAATCTAAACACGCGAAAATGACCGGATCTACAGTAATCATTTTATTATTTCTGTTTGTCCTTCGAAAAGAAAAACTCCTAAGAGAAATGAGCATTCAATTTGCAAGGTTGGCATTATGTTTTGATTCATATTGTACAGATAGAAGTATTTTCACCCGCTTGAAGTCACACACAGCTTGAATTGGGTAAAAAATGTAATTCTATAAAGTAGCGCTTTAAGGGTTGAAATAGTTACTGGCGATATATACCCAGTAAACAAAAACCATTTGTATAATATTTGTACAAAGTTGGAGCAACGTCGAAGACGTTGGGCCGACGTTATGTCATATAAATGTTTTGTGTTTGCCGGTGCCAAGAATGTGTGTTTGCTGGTTAATGCTTAGTCAACGCATATATCGTATGAGGCGTACCTCCTATTTAACAATTGTGTATTAATTGTGTATTAATTGTCTAAATGAGATATATTCTTTAATAAACAAAAATCAAAATATACGATATAATTTCATTCATTTGTTTCAGATTCAGATTCAGAATCTTCGATTGAGCAAGCTCTCCCCAGGATAAAGGACCACAAACTGGACAGTTTGTCTATGACATATCCTACATCACCAGTCAACAAGAGAATGTACCAGTGTCCATGGGACGCTCCCGAATCCAGGCTGAAATCTTATGTTCCAAGCAGTTTTCAAGACGTCCACCCGAATATGTTACCATCAGTGAAACATTTGCCGCCAATTCCGGTCGGCCATTTTGATAGGACCACGTGCCTGCCACACCACTCAGATTTTGGCGGGAATGTTCTGCAAAGTGCGAAGATTCAAGGTTGCACGGAAGCTCACGTGCAGTCAAGTCCGGGTCCCCCTTACACGGGGATTGTACAGACATCTGCCACGTATTGGAATGATCCTGGGCAGAGACTGGCACAGAGCGACACGTATTATGGCTCTCATTGTGCTATGTACAACAAGTACTGTTCGTATGACACTTGCAGTGTACGTTCGTCACCATACAACAGAGGAATTTATCCAGAGCCACTGCAGCGATCCGCATTCGAGCCCACGAGAAACTTTTATACGAGATCGTATAATAGTTTAACAGGTAAAATAACTATTTTTCAATTTGTTCGAATTGTTGTGGTTTATTGTTATAACCGTGACCGGAAACCGTGATACTATTTTAAAGTACGAAATCCCCGACACTTAGTCATATTATAACATAACATCATATCATATCTGTCACATGTCTGAACTGATTAGTTAAAACTCCTGCCATTTAACTGATAGCATCCAATTATTGACTTCATATCATTCTGCAAAATTGAGCACGTGTTATCCATGTGTCCTTGTGTAATACGAGACAGTTTACATAAATGCAACGTTTCTGAAACAATGAGCGAAATTTGCCCCCCTAGTCCGAACTTTTGAGTTCTATATTTCCAAAATGTGTCCGTGGTATCCTTGTGCAACACTGGTGGCCACTCTTAATAATTATGCAAGTTTTCCGAAATACTGAGAAAAATTGCACAACAATAGCCACAAGTCGGCTATTTTTGATTTCATGCTGCCAATTTGGCATACGTGATCCTTTTGTTTCATATGCATGGTCCAACCTGTTTTCACTCAGTACGTTACAGTCATCGCCCGACATTGATTTTTTCCTCGAACGCGTGTTTCTTTGCTAATAGTTAAGTGTTTGATTGTAATTATGTGGATCAAAACGACATCAAACAGCTTGTTCCCTAAAACGTAATGTCAGCAGTTCATTGATTTGCTGATATTTAAAATATAAATAACTGTGGTGGTGAACACAGTGGAATACGCCTACAGTATGCAGCCGGGTTGCTTTAAGTTTGATGGATTTATTGGTTGACTTAGCATGCCGGGTTAAATTGTTGAAGCTAGTAATATAAATCGTGTTTGGCAATACAGCATAATCTTTTCAATAACGTTATTCGCATATAATACAAAATGACAGCAATAGTATATCCGATAATTAGGATATATCATATAAACACAACATAGCATATAACTGATTGCCACAAATAAAACTGCAAACTTATTGCAAAATTATGCAAATCATTTGAATGTCGACCTGACACTGCAACGATATCTCATGTATCTGATGTATATGGGTGGCTGTTCGTGTTAAATTGTAAACAAATATGTGACTACTGGAACTATAATTTTGCCGGTAAGATTGTGTCTTAGGTTCATGACGATCTGTTTTTGTTTTGTAGGACATGAGCGAGCTGCTGGACCATACGTTAACGGATACACCGATTTCATGGCCACACCAGCACAATACTGCCGCCAGGATTCCACATTGATACCATGTCCGAACAATTTCTATTCCAGCGCTTTACATTCTAATATACAGCCACATTCCACAATATCTCTAGTTCCTCCATTTCGTTGACACTCAGCCGAATAAACGTAGTATAATTCGAGTATGACGGTCCCTTTGACGTTGAAAGGGTGTATCTGTCCACTCTGTAAAGTGGCATGTTCACCCTTTCAGCTCCAAGGGGACATTTTGTAAATACTCGACAACTGCAATTATTTAACACGTCATGCGTTTGGAAAATATAAGTTTACCTGTATGTATAATTTATACTTCTTATTGGCATGTCAAGTGGAGATTTACATGAAATAAAATATTTGACACCTCCCAAGTGAATGATTTGGACTAAATACGTACATGTAGGTTGTTAAAAGAGTAGCCAGTTCCGAAGTTCTTTCTAGTATGGATTGAACCACATGTGACTGCTAGATATTTTTCAGGTCCATCAAACAAATTACTCAAAAAAAAAACAAGATTGCTGCTGCCAACCATTTTGTTTGATGTTAAAAGTTAAACAGATCCTTAGAACTACCAATAGAACCATCATGCCAAATTTGATTGAGATCTAGCTAACAGTTCATAAGGTATCACGCCCGGCATTTTTTTAGGCGGACAGCTTGGAAAAAAGCCGTTTATAGCTCAGTGCCAGAAAAATATATGAAAAGAATTGTCAGGTCACGTAAATCATATCTGCGAAAAATAAAATACGTAAAAAAAAATTCCAAAGGAAAGTTTTAAAAAATTGTCCCCTAAAACGGTTTTGATCTTAGAAGGACTACATACCTGCATCCCAGGCCATTTCCAATTTGTTCTCAGCCATTTTGTTGCTAAAAGTTCTCCCAAAAGTTAATCTGATCATTAGAAATACGTGTGATCACGTGTGACCACTCGGGGAGATTTCACGATGTAGTAGGCTACGGTAGCACAGTGCGAGGACCCTGCATTGTTTGTTTTAAAGCATTTTTTACATGGATTGAAAGCTAATACTTTCCCGTTCCACTGTGTGTAAACATTATCTCCCTTTGTAATTCAAGATACCGCCATTTTTCAAGGTCAAATGAGTGAAAATACGACTTTCCAACAAAAAAAGCTAGTTACTAGTGTAATACCTTTTTTTGTGTAATTTTCCCTGGAGAATTGATTTCTGATATTATTTTGATGATCCAAGGTCATTTTCAAGGGCAAAGGGTCAATTAGAAGGTTAAAATTATGAAAAAAAATTCAGCAAATACAAATAAGAACAAGACTTAAGTGTTTTACGTCATTTTTATTTGATTTGGACTGTAGAATACGTTTCTGGTGTTCTTTTGACGATTCAATGTCCTTTTCAAAGTCAATTTGACTGGTGAATTTATTTCTAATATTATTTTGATGATTCAAGGTCTTTTTCAAGGTCAAAAGGTCAATTAGAAGTTGAAATGTGCAAAAAATATAAAATTTGCAAATAAAAGTAGTAACCAACGTAATACCTCTTTTGATGTGATCTTGACTGGAGAATACGTTTATTTCGACTAGAGAATTCATTTCCGATATTATTTTGTTGATTCAAGATCATTTTCTATGTCAAAAGATCAATATAAAGGTCAAATTATCGAACAAATTATTTTCAGCAAAGAAAAAAAGAAACGGGTGTAGTACATGTACCTGTAGAATACGCTTATTTTATTTATTTTGTAATTCAAGGTCATCTGCAAGATCATAACGTCAATTTTAAGGTCAAATGAGTCTAATACGAAAACAAAGTCAAAATATGGTGTAATACCTTCCATTTCTGGTATTAATTAATATTTTGATGATTAAAGGTCATTTCAAGATGAAAATAGCAAATTTTAAGGTCAAATTACAAAAAGTATGTTTTAACAAATACAAACAAGTGCAATACCTCTTTTAGATATGATTTTGACTGGAAAATGCTTTTATGGTATTGTTCTGGTGATTCTACATCATTCGCAAGGTCAAGGCAAAGAAGCATCAGCTAGAAGCCTCTTTTACAGCCAAACCTCCTGTAGACTGATCAAACTAAATTCACAGTTTTGTCTGTCTAATCTTTTCAAAATAAAAAGAAAATAATTTTGCGTTTATAGACGGAATATTTATTACTTATAAAAAATATTTACTTTCTATACTAAGTGATCATTATGATAGGGTGGAATTTAGCGATAAAACATAGGGGTCAATAAATTATGATGCATATCACCAGAACTCATTATACAATTTTGTAAAGATCACAGCCCACGACCACAAGACACATTTCCGTCCGCTGTAATCATGGTGAGATAGATATCTTGTTAGGTCATGGCACTGAGGGTACCATTTTGTTTACCTTATGTCCGGCATCATTTCGATCCTATCTAAGATTATTTTCTAATTACACCATCATGTCAGGCGTACCTGCAAGCCCTAAAAGAATCATCTATATACATGTCTTCTGCGGTCGTCGCTCTCTGACAACTTTTTTGCTTGTCTCAGTTTTACCACATCAACCATATCTGTTCACTCAGTGCCGCTCGCTCAATCACAGACACTGCTCAGATTATTAGCTTCCAGCCAATAATCACCACTGTCTGTCTGTGGTTTGACGTATCTGACAATTTAAATTATATACTTGACTGTGTTTGGTCAATTCCTACAATCTCCGCCTGGTGGCTATTATTTGCAAACCCAAACAAAAATATCAGTCCCCGACCTTGCACCCCCCCCCCCCCGTACTGATGAGTCAGAGAAACATCTACATGACATTTTAGATCCCACAATTATGCCACCTTGCTGAAACCCAGTATAGACCGACTTGAACGGATGTGAAAACGCTATGGTTGACACAAAATCAAGACCGTTCTATTATGTCAAAAATGAAATCAAGTTATATACTGTTTGAAATTTGAAAATAGCCATCTAGGATTTTACTCACAATGCAATATCTAAACTATTTTTGTTGCACCACTGTGAGGCTAACCTGAAAACAATATGATAGACAGCAAAAACATCCATCTACTTATTGTCGAAAACGATGCTAATTTATTTTTTACATGAGACAAAGACGGCCATCTTCGATTTTCAGTAATTTCCAGACTTTTTGAGTTTTTCCGCCCACAAGAAATATGAAGTTGACCCATTCCTAATTTTGGTAGATCTTTAAAAAATCACTTGCATATCCCCTTAGGGATGTGATTTTAAAATTTAAAAAAAAATTACCACTAGTTAAGATTTTTTGTGCCCACAAAGAAGTGTGATGCCTGACTGAATCCTGGCGCGACTTAATTCCCCCACCCCCTACGAGCAGGGAAGAAAAACTGGTGGTTGTTAATGTGGAATCAACTGAGCGAGACAGGGGCTGTTTAATTTTGTCATCCCTGACAATTTATAAAATTTATTGCATAAAAACAAGTGATGGAGATATAAATAATTTATACATTCACAAACAAGCTGTACAATGGCAACACGGCAGATCATGAACAAAACTAGTTTTCTCCCTTCCATACATCACAAAACAGATATGCCATTAACATAAAAGTACGACATATTTAGACTATGCAAATTGCCTGTCCTGTGTCTTTTAAAAATCAGTGATACAAACCAAGTAACAAAAACGTATTCCTTCCTGCGAAGCATGCAGTTGTGGAGCTTCAGCGATCATCTGTGTTCATATAAAAATGATATGGATAAGAAGAGCATCATTTCTAGTTACAGTTGTTTGCAACATAACATATGAGGACGCTAATTTTCCATTTACACACAGTTAATGATAATTTACAAAACAAAATTTTTAAGCACTAAATTTAATATTATTCTAGACCTCTCTAATTGGTGTAACGTAGAAAATTTCATTGTGAAATTTCAACAGCTTGCCTGTTCAAATTTAAAAAAAAAATCCACTTTTCACCAATTATTAACCCTTATTCTGTCAATTAAATTATTGAAATTTTCAGTAACTTGAGGTAGCGAGACACAACTTCAAGTGGCTGAAAATTACTCATATTTGTTTAATTTGAGAACAAACATTTGCAAATCCTGATGTTTAGACACACCTTTCACACCCGATAACAGTGATTTGGTCTACTAAAAAAAACAGCTTAAAAATAGTCGTGATCAGCAGGATAAGGGTTAATATTATAAAGTGCCAATCATGTCTATAGCCATTTTTGGTCATTTTGTTTGTCTTTTAAACAAGAAAATTTGAAAGGGAAATGTGCAATTAAATTTACCAGATTGACAGTATATTTTCATTCAAATTGTACACAATCAAGCAAGTAGTTTTTACCCACTTGAAATTGTGGTTCATGGTAGAGAGACACTACTTTAAGTGGGTAAGAATATGAATTCAATAATTTAGCCATTGGAGGTAAATCATATAAGACTGACTTGTAAATTCAAGAAACAATAATGCTGTAAATTTGGTGAAGCCTCTGGTAAATTTTAATTTTATCACAGCAGTGTTACAGCTCTCGGATACGTATGAACAGGTCTAACATCATATTTAGAGGATCAATGTTATTTTACTAAATACAATATCAAAGGCTTACGAAAATCACGGCAAAACATTGCAATCAAAATGTCAAAGCAATGATTGAAGCTCATTTTCTACATTAACCCTCGGAGCAATGATGTCAACTACAGTAGACACTTTGTGTTCTTAATAACCTCTGCGTAACCAGTTGCTTAAAGTAAAACATGTCTTAAATCTTGATATATGTCGGGACTTAAATTTAACAAATCACATACATTTCCAGTCATTTGAAGTTGTGTGTCGCAACTTCAAATGGCGGAAAATTTAAATCGAATAGCTCAGTGCTCTGAGGGTTAATTTATAAGGACAATTCTGCATTAGCTAAAATGTGTACAAAGATAGGCTAAACAGAGCCAGAGAAACCTTCTTGGAAGATGAAAATATAATAATAACCTGACATTAGCTACCAGACATAGGAATCAACTCTGAAAGCTAAGGTCAAGCATATTACCATCTGCTGATAGAAACTGCATTTTCAGTATCATCATTTCCTTTTTTTTAACAGAGGTCACAAAATGAAACGCACAATTTTTTCTACTAAATTTCAGTCAATAGATGAACAAATTTTAACAACACAACTCCTTATAAAAGTGTACCTTTCTATTGGTAATTCTCATGCAAGCACGTGGAGTGGCAACTAAGGCTAAAGCTCCTGATTTAAAATATATATGTATCACAAATATTCCTATCACTTACTTTTTCTTTTTCTTCTGTCTACTACTTTGTCAATTTACTTCATTTATGTCCATTTATAATATTTCACAAAGAATACTTATACTTAAAAAAGACAAAACGGTTTACATTACATAAACACTGTAACTTGTCAGTTAACCATGCTTAAAATAAACTGTTTTTCAAGACAGGAGTAGTCTGCAGCTGCTTAATTGAGAAGATTGACAAATAATGGTGTAAAAATTAAAGTAATGTTAACTCACTGCAATTGTGTCTGCAAGGTAAAGTCTGGAGATTTGAATTGAGAAATTCTGTTTTTTTATTGTTATTGCATACAATCTCTTTCACTAATAGTGTTGTTGTAAAAAATGATTTCAAAATAGAGAAAATTACAGGCCTTGTTATTTTTAAAATTGTTGGACCATTTTTATCATTATATCAAGCCCTTGCCTAAAAGCTGAATCCTGATGTAGTGATCATATTGAGTCACGATAAACAGATCTTTCCTTCTGAGAGATACCATATTGGAAAATTAGGGCTGGGCATCTTAATAAACATCACCCATCAAACAGGAGATGTTGATCCAATGTTGGTATAATACTGGGCTAGCGTCGCACACATTGGGCCAGCAATACAGCAACATTGGATCATCGTCTCTCCCTGTTGGGAAGTGTATCAAGATACAAAACTATTTAGGGTGTGGAACGACTATTCACATCATTCAGTAAATGTGAAGATGCATAGAAACGAGAATGACATGAAGACTGCAGGTGGAAATCTGACGATACAATATTTGGAATATCAGATTTAGTAAAGTGAAGTTTCTTTCAATTGAAGCTGGCAGTTATGTAAGATATTCCGGCTTCAAATTGAAGAAAAGTAGAAAATCAGCACTAGAGGTGTTAAAATATTAGGTTTTTAGCTAGAAGCATCAACACACGAAACTCCAGCATAATTAAATATGTAAATAAATATATCTGCAATCAAAAACTAATTTAACTTTATATTATTCAATCCAACATGTTTGTGTACAATGACAATGGCACCACAATTTGTATTTAATATGACGGACAATAAAGTAAACAGGACTAGAATAATCTATCACAGCTTGACACCCTGACGTAACAAATCTAAAAAAACAAACAATAACCACAATCTCATAACATGAAATTATGCGATACTTTGTGGTTATAATAATAACACACAGTCTATCCTACCAATACTGATGTGGTCCTCTCTCGAAATTCCCGGTCAAGATGAAGTTAGTTGCTGGTATTTGTTCCTTAACCCTTAAAGTGCTGGATTAATTTGTAAAAAAACATCGCATATAAAGGGTTTTTTTCAATTTGAAATCCTCATAAATGTCTAGGTCAGTTCTTTCTGATTCTTTTGAATACCTATGTTATGGGTCTACGACCAATATCATATGAATATCTCAATTCTTACAGTGCGAGGTGTCAGATTCTGATGACCAAAGTCGATCCCCGCGCTGTAAGGGTTAACCCTTACAACTCTAAAATCTGTTTGTTTAAACCATGAAGACTAAGGGTTTTTTCAATTTGGTATCATCATGAATGTCTTAGTTAGCTCTTTCCAGTTCATTGGAATACCTATGTTAAGGGTCTACAGCCATTAGAAATATTTTAATTCTTTCAGCGCGGGGACTGTCTTTATACATCAGAACTAAAAAATAAAAACATTTCTACTAACTGTAGACCCATAACATAGGTATTCAAATGAATCGCAAAGAGCTAAATTAGATGTTGTGTTGATTTCAAATTTAAAAACCCTTCGGTTTATTAAAAAATATTTCAGCATTGTAAGGACTGAGAGGGTTGCTCAGGAAATCATTCCAGACGAAGTGTGGGTGACACTGAGCCACATAAATAGGTAAATCAGTATAAAATCACAGCTGTTAATAATTAATGTACCCTCTGGATTGCTGATTTCACATATATCTGCTGTCTTCACTTCAAAAAATGGATGACAATGACATAGATGAATTCCAACTGGTTTCGATTTTTTTAAGGATCATTAACAGTTTTTTAAAACACCCCTTAAATCAGCAAGATTGGCATACATCATGTAGAAATATACTATACAGATCTTTTAACCTCGTAGACCTGTATAATTTATACACATTTTAGAAAAATTTAGAAACCAAAATTAAAAACATAAAATATTGTGTGGTATATGTTCAGTCAATGAAATAATTTAAATGTAGGATGTCTAATTTAAAAACAAATATTCTGCTCCTGCAGTTGTTGGTCATGCAACCTTATAATCAGTAAAAACAATTCAATTTTCAAATAGATGAAAATACATGGCATTTTTCAAATTATTTAAAAGAAAACTTACAGTTTAAGTTTATAATGACTGCATCAATTTCAGATTTAAATGGAAAAAAATATTGGAGAATAATGCAGCACTAAAAGCTTAATGGATGAGGGATGTGATATCTGTGAATTCAGCTATTTTGTGAACTTAGATGGAAGTAAGGCAACTTTGCTAATCTGTCCTTGTTTCCTAATTTTTGTTAATGATACTGTGGGTGTAGTCAGCACGGCTTTCGGTGATCCAGGACTCTTTTCCGGACTTTGAATCGACCGTATTATAGGACTAGTTTGTCTGCTATCTTTATACTGTGGATGATCTCCAACGGGCTCTAACCTGTAAAACACAAGCATAAAGATGGAAAAATTTGTTACAGTCTACTTCAAAAATTGTACTCTCTCATCATTTGCACATTTTAAAGTAAACTTCTTAACAAATAATCACATTCAAGTGAAACAATCACATTAAACTTTTAAAGGGGAAAAAATTATGTCTCAAATCAATTGAATGCATATATTACTTTATTGAACACAAATATATGCCCATATTGTATACATCTACTGGAAATAATAGAATAAAAGGCCTCAACATTTTGTTGTTGCAGTGGTTTATTTCGTTACTCAACTAATGGTTGAATAACTAAATAAAACACAGCAACAACCATGTTTTTTAATCCCAACTTGAAAAGACAATTCTAAGTTGAGTTAACCCTTACAATGCTGAATTATTTTTGTTTGAACCATGGAGACTAAAGGTTTTTTTCCAATTAAAAATCATCATAAATTCTTCAGTTATCTCTTTCCGGTTAATTTGAGTACCTATGTCATGGCTCTACTGCCATTATAATATATACGGCCATTAAATTCATTCAGTGCACGGATCGTCTTAAAACGTCAGAATCTGACATCTACAGACGTCAGATTCTGACGTACAAAGACGGCCCCCTCGCTGAAAGGGTTAATATCTTCATTCACCTGACTTTGCCTCTGGGAAGTGATGTGGTTGACATGTGATTGAGGGGACTTAATGCGGGGGACATCGGTGAGCGTGGTTGTGGCTTCTTGCCGTACAGACTCGTGGCAGGTGGAGAATCTGGTGACATCACTAGACCTTCATCAGGCGTGTCAAATGACTCATCATGAGGAAGCCGCCTCGAACGACCGGAAGAAGTCCACGATTTACCAGCAGCAGATGACATTCTCTCCGCTGTTATCTCCAGTGTTTTGGAATGTGACGGTTCAGTGGAGGAAGCTAAAATAAAATGTACCATGCATGATAATACAGTTCTTTTACTTGTACTGTCTACTCTTAACCGATGTGCTACTATAGTTGTTGTTAGGTGCCAAGATTATCTAATAATTCAATATAGATTTCTATAGAAATAAATTTTCGTCACTTGAAGCTGGCGATTGTTTTACAAATTCTGACAGTACTATTACAAAATTTTTATGTGAACCACATGAAAACGGGATATAAGAATCACACAAAAATCTATTCAACATATGGCCAGGGTAAGTTGCTTCCTTGGAACAAATCGGTGGAGCAGGCAAGCTCTTGAGAGTAACATGTGATTCGTCGGCCATCTTGAATTTTGTTGTAAAAATGAAAAAAGAAAAAAAATTCTCCTGACTATTTTCTCATGGCCACTGAGCATACACTATTCAGCTCACGACCAGGGTAAGGTCTCTCCTTTAATCCAAACATGAAACAAATCGATGAAGCGGTTCAAGCTCTAGCGTGCGCCATAGGATTTTGGCGGCCATCTTAGATTTTGTTGAAGAAACTAAAAAACACACAAAAAAAAATTACCAGGCGAATTCCCCAGGGCCAGTATGCATACTGCAAATATTTGGAAATAATCCAAGTAGGGGTTTTCCAGTGAGAGCAGAAACAAATGCGGCGGCGACTGCGGACTCACAAAAACAATAAGTCTCCACCACCACATAGTGGGTGGAGACTTAATTAAACAATTCAGCAGGACAAGGCCTAAAACAAAATGGAAGAAACTTTTATTATAAATAAAGTCGAACAGCTTAAACCCATACGACGCTGAAATAATTAATACAAATCATGTAGAACAAAGGGTTATTCTAAATTGAAAATCGTCATGAATGTCTTAGTTTGCTTTTTCCAATTCATTTGAATACCTATGGTATGGATCTACGGTCATTACAAATATTTTTGAACCTACAGTGCAGGGATCGACTTTAGTCGTCAGAATCTGACGTCTACAGACGGCAGATTATGTCGACTAAAGTCGATCCCCGCACTGTAAGGGATAATTACCAACAAAATGGTAAAATTAAAATATCCCAGTACTAAACTAGAAAATGAGAAATAAATTTGTTCTCAAACAACACCTTCCGCAAATATCCACAAAATTTAAAATCTCACCTTTTGGCCGGACATCAAGCTCAGATCTTCTGCCGGAATTGGCTCGGCTGGCATAACCACTAGAAGGTAAATGTTCAACTTCAGAGTCATCATCAGAACTACTAATTTCTTCATCTCCTGACAGAGATAAGGCATCATCGTGATCAATCTGCAGTACTTGTGGCGCCAGTCTAGCTTTGTAGGCCAGCTCCTTTCTAGAAAAAATAATCATTTTAGAAATGTTATAAATTTGATTCTGCACATATTATGAAGATCTACACAACTTATTCAGTTTATCAATACACCATGTTTCAATTAAAAGACATTTTGTGCTAGCATTTAACTTAGCTAAGAATGAATATCCTATCCTTAAGTGATTTTTTTTTCAGGACAGACCTAGTTTTATAAGAGATTCTTTTTTAACGATCAAGCATGACAAATCGACCATGAAGAAAGCACCTTCCAACATTTAGAAAAGTTCACTTATTGAAAATAAGGTAGAATAACATGATAAAAACTTATTAATTATACTAAGCTATTAACTTATCTTAAATGTCAACCCTTTGCCTTTTTAGTTTTTCTTTACTACTTTTAATTTTTATCATACAGTCCAGTGAAATATACAGTTAATTAAATTTGTTTTTACATATGGCCATGGCAACTGGAGGTTTTTATAATATGATATTATGTCAGGACAAATGAACTCTCACTCTTGTTGTGACTGCTTCCACTCATGGACCTCGTTTAACAAGTCCTTCAGGGGGCCTTCTTCTACTAAATCTTCTTTGTCTGACTTCTGCTTCATCTGACAAAACATAATGAATGTTTAGAGTTTACAAACAAGATAAAAATTGCTGTGAAATTGATAGAATAGTGTATGGAACATAAATATGTTTATGTCAAATAATTCAATTTGGGAGATGTTTATTGTTCATAAATGAAAATATTTCACGCTATTTGAATCAGCTGGAGATTGTATTAGCAATTCCACCTTCAAATGAATGAAAAATAGTAAACAAAAACAATTTAGCAGAACAAGGGTTTAATGAATTTACCGATTATGGCTAGTATGTCAGTTACTCAACACACTGGAAAGAGCAGATTTCACATTCTAATACCAAATAAACAAGGTACAATGAGATTTACTTTGGCAAGTAGTTGAGGTACTTGTTTTACAGAAGTAGGTTGTCCCTGCTTGCCACGAGCTCTCAGAGCCTGTGATGGATTGCCGCAGACAACGCCACCTCTGGTCAGATCACTTGCGTCATCAACAGGATCCACATCATCTACAGCAAAAACATTTCAAATACCAATCACCAATGAAATAACTTTGGGATCCACGACATCTCAGCCAAACAGTACATTTGATTTACGACACCCCTACCATGTTTACCGTAATAACCTTGGCTACCTATCCCGTGATGATGCCATCGTGAATAAACTTGTGATCGCTGGAGCTGTTATATATAATCCCGACCCAGTATACACGTAACATTGACCCAGTGTTGCTTTACTGTTGGTCCACCATCTACAATGCTGGCCCAAAATTAAACTAACAGTGGGTCACTATCTTGTTTGCCAAAAATAAATATTATCCATTACAGGCTGTGTGACTGCAAACACCTGAACATTCACCACGAGCTGAGAAAACGTAAAGAGATTATGATATGGTGCTTAAATTGCACTATTGGGCAATTCCATAAATACATCAACCACATTACTAAAATTAAAAAACTGAGTGATCATTAAAAATGATGTTCCATTTCTCAGACAAGATGTTCCTTGTATTGGTACCACTTTTTGTTTCAAGAAAAAGTTAACAAAAAAACATGGGATAATTTTGAAAAGATAGAATTATTTTGTATAAAAAAATGTGAAAAAATGATACATATTTACTGGGAGGGTACTACATTAAAAAATGTATTAAATTATCTCAGGCTATTTTATATTTTTAACAAATATGCATGTCTTGACAAAAAACCCAGAAATTTTACTTGATATTGTGACAAAAAGGATTTTTTTTAATTTCGAAGAACGTATTTATCAATATTTTACGTCCGACACTGAAAAACATCATATTTCTATTGTGTGCTTGTTGCTTTGCCCGGATATATTAAATACCTTAGTTGTAAAGCTAGAAAGCTACCATGAACATTTTAATGTGGTCACCGAAATTAGGTTCACGTCCGACACCATATGGGGCTCACTCAAAAAGATGATCAATTGGTTCATTTATTGTTTTTGCAATTGAGAAAATTTGCTGAAAGGGTCTAAGGATCATAATCCTATTAATTTAAATTCATCCCAGCTACTAACTAGGTCAATTGAATGTTTTAAAATGTGTTTAAAACGATCAATTTAAACTATAAATAGCTGTTCTGAAGCGAACACGAAAGCAGCCTTCCGTTATCGCCAGTCGGTCATTTCAAATTTAATATAGATTTTTCAGCAAATTTTCTCAAGGTTTATTTTATATTACCGCTTTAGCTATTATGCATTTCCGAGATGATGCGAAAAAACAATTAAAATTTATCATGGGTTATCCTTGTGTGAGTCCTTACTTTTTGTTTTATATGCATGGTCCAGCTATTTTGCTTTGATTTTGAGTTGCGTAAATATTACAGAATTACTCAAATTCAAAATGGCCGCTAGACAGCCATTTTGAAATTGTTTGCTCCCAAAAGTTAATCAGGTCATTGAATGACATTGCTGTCCATATTTGCCAAAAAAAAAGAAAATCTGCTGAGAACTTTTTCCTGGAAAGTGCAACAAGTATTCCCTTCTTAGTGGCCCTAGTAATTAAAGGGTTGATAATATAAGAATCAAAATATCACCAAAAATCCCCTGGTGTCATCGGATGGCTATGTGAAGTATGAGGAAGCAGAAGTTCATAGATCAGCTATCATGCAAGATTTCTGAGATAATGTGAAAACAATTTTAAAATGGCCGACTGGCGGCCATTTTAGATTTTATAACTGCGAAATTTGTCATGGGTTATCCTTGTGTGAGACCTTACATTTTGTTTTATATTCATGGTCCATGGTTCATGGTTTTGAGTTGAGTAAATATCACAAAATTCTTAAAATTCAAAATGGCCACTAAACGGCCATTGTGAAATTGTTTGCTGCCAAAAGTTAATAAGGTCACTGGCTGACATAGCTGAACATATTTGCCAAATTAAAAAAGGATCTGATGGAAACTTTTTCTTGAAACGCGCTAACGAGCTCTTCTTTATTAGTGGCCATAGTAATTGAAGGGTTGATGATATGGGGATCAAAATGTCACCAAAACAATCCCCCAGTGGTATGTGATAGCTATGTGCAGTATGAGGAAGCAGAACTTGATAGATTAGTAGCTATCTTGAAAACAAATAACTGCGGCGACGGACCGTGTGGAATACAGTAAGCAGCCCGCCTTGGCGAGGGCTGCTTAATGAGAAAAAACAAATGAAAATGACCGCCAGTTGGCCATGTTGGATTTTATTTCTGCGAAATTTGTCATGGGTTATCCTTGTGTGAGACCTTACATTTTGTTTTATATTCATGGTCCAGCTATTTTGCATTTTTTTTGTTAAAAAAGTAAATATTACAAAATCACTCAAATTCAAAATGGCCGCTAAATAGCTATTTAAATATTTTTGCTCCCAAAAGTTAATCAGGTCATTGGCTGATATAGCTGAGCATATTTGCCAAATTAAAAGAAGATCAGACGGGACATTTTTTCCTGAAATGCGCTAACGAGCATTTCTTTGTTAGTGGCCAGTAATTAAAGGGTCAAAGTAATTAAGGGTTGATGATATGGGGATCAAAATGTCACCAAAACAATTCACGCACAAATTGTTGATACATGTATTGACAATTTAAATTTTCAGCAATTGTGAAATGTAAATGTTGCACATCTGCCAGAAACATGAAATGTTAATGTTGCACATCTGCCAGAAACATATGTACCGTAAAAACCGGACGATATCGCGCTACTTTTTTCATTTTGAGCTCCTGCGCGATATATAACAGGTGCGCGATATATGGCTCTTGATCACTGATTGATCTGTCTGACATGTTTGATCGCTCAGACGAGAGCACTGAGCTGTGAAAGGTCAGTAGTTTTGTCATCGCGTTGGCGCCGTTATGACCTATGCCGTTAGTGTAGCCTCGTTGACTCGTGAATGACCAAGGCTCATTAGGCAAGATATAGTACAAACGGATTAGTTATGTCATGTCACTGTTACTCTCTGTCAGAAGGATTAACTGCTCAATAAACTGACACGCTGATATTGTACAATACATCATTATAAACACGTTGAGGATTTTTTAGCATGTTTAGCGGCCGATAGTATGTCGTGATGATTGATAAATATCTAGGCCTACGTGTTAGCGTGTAATATAACTGCACATCCATTCACGCCTATGTACATACCCACCAAACACGAGACATTGACCCAATGTTGTTTTAATGTAGGGCCATCGTCTTTGACGTCGGTCCAACTATAAAACAACATTGGGACAATGCCTCGTGTTTGCTAGGTACGCATGCACCACAGGGACCATGGGGACGATACCACATGCTGTACTGGCGCGCGATCGACGTCTAGACGACATTCTGGGGCTTGCAGTTTTGAAATTTCGCCCACTACACGAAATTTATTTGTTAGGTTTTTATACCGGTATTAACTTATGTCTATCTATATTCCGCCGACTCATTTCCATCAACGTTCATTGTATATATCGTCGTACTCACATAAAAACATTCGAAGATGATATGCATTATTTGCAGGCTAACCGCGGCCCGTGGCTGTGAAATGTCACACCCTCAATGCAGCAATCACCTGATTACCGTCTGGCAGGGGTATCATACTGGCTAGTAGCTAGTTCTCGCGTGGCCGAATGACGATCCCTGACGTGCGTAGGCCTATATTCGTATTAATTAAGTGACTCTATTGAACCGCAACACTTTTAACTAAACATGAAGGAATAATTATTTATTATTATTATATATTATGATAATACTAGACACAATCTAATATAGGCCTATCCAAGCCGTCACAGATCAATCTTACTAACCCACAATTAGCATTGGCGTATATGTTTCTGGCAGTTCTGGCAGCCAATGGAAGCTGCTTCGCACCAGTGCTTGTATATTAATAAAATGTTATTTACAATTTAGACTTCAAATGATATAACTTCATGCACAATTTGTTGATATTGACAATTAATTTTTCAGAAATTTTGAAATACTGATGTTGCACATATGTTTCTGGCAGTTCTCAGCAGCCAATCAAAGCTGCTTCGAACCAGTGCTTGTATAATGTAAATTCATTTTGCAAAATAAGACTTGATATTGACAATTTATATAGCAGTTTTGAACTATTAATGTTCCTCATGTTTCTGGCAGCCAATGAACATGATGAAAGCTGCTCCTCATCATTATTTTTATAATGTTTTTCACAAAAATAAGCGTTTGATAAAAAATCATGCACAAATTATTGATATTTCTTTATTATTTTAAAATGTTACTTTTTCAATATTTTTTTGTTAAATTTGAAAATTAAAAATGTAGATTTCATTGGTAGTTGTGTATATTTAATTTTAGGTTGTCAAGTTATGCTTATTATCTCTTATATCCATGAAATCAAATGGCCATTTCTGAGATTTACGTTCGACACCGAAAAAGTTTACGTCCGACACCATGATTAATTCATTCCTGTTTGAACAAATTGAACAGGATTGAACTATGTTGCCTATCATTACAATCACACAAAACTGTACCAAAAAATATGGTACAGATTTGCATAAATCACAGAAAATTTGATAACAACACTGCATGCACAAAAAATGGCTATTCTCTGATTACGTCCCACACCGGCTATTTTTCGCATATTTTAGAAAAGTGGAACTATAACCAGTAATAATTACTATGCCAAATCATTAAGGTAGCACAGACACATGTATTAATGAATAAATTTAATCTCTGTTTATTTTATTTTGAGCTCAGCAATTGGTAAAGTGTGCGAAGTTTACGTCCGAAATTATGGAATTGCCCTATTATGGCCTTCTGTTTAGCTGAGATTCAAAATTTATCAAGCGAAGCAGTAGACCTGGTGATAGACCATTATACTGGGATATCAGTTTTAGTTTGCCAATCGATTATATAATTACTGCACGACTTAATTTGTGCCTGGTGACATCAGTGATTCAGATGTAGTGAGAGTAGTTGAATTTTTCTCCTACTTTTCCCCTTCACATAGTAAACACTTAACCCTTTAACCGCTGTGACATCAATTAGCAATATTTGAAAAGAGATGACCTCCCTTTTGTAAAGTTTCACTCACCTGAAGTTGTGGATCGCGTCAGCGAGACACAACTTCAAGTGGGTGAAAATTGCAATTGAATAATTGAATACGTTGGCGATTAAAGGGTTAAAGGCTCCCCAGTAGTTTTTTCAAATAGAGGATATCAAGCTATTGTAATGCGAGCCAATAGAAGTTCACTGTTCAAACTGGGTCAAAGATATTAGTCCCAAGTTGGTTCTGTGCTGGTTGACCAGTTGTGCTTATTATAATGGCCTAGTTCAAACAGATTTACTATTCAAAGTAATTTCCAAAAAAATAAATTAAACAAAGTTAAAGATTACTCACAATTCTGTCTGGATAACTATTTATAATCAACATACAGAATGAGATTATATAACAATTCAGTAGCCACCAGAATACCTGCAGCCTGTTGTGCTGTCCCCGGTCTCTGACCTGCTGAACTTGGTCTAAATGCAGTGCTGGGTCTGAAAGCAGCAGACATGGGTCTCGAGCTACCTGAGCCAGGTCTGCTACCTGAGCCAGGTCTTGTGTCTTCTGCTCCAACAGATCTATTAGCTGTGATGCCAGCCGCTATCAGGGGTTTCAGAGCTGATCCTGGTCTGTAGCTTGTGCGAGGTCGGCATGTTCCTGGTCTGTCTGGACCTGCAGTACACACTAGGATTTTAGTAAAAAATTATATATCAAAATATTCCGGGTATATACATTATTTATCTTAGAGTTAAAGTAAAGTGTTACTTGAGGGTTTACATATAATTTTAAACACAAATCATAAATCATCAATTGAAAAGCAATAAATTTGAAATATTGAAAGTAATTACAGCAGAATTTGCTATCGGTAGACACCCCCTTGGGACACATAGGAAGTGCTTGGTCATTTTAGCTTGTACCAAACTCTTGTACTACTGAGTTGTTAGCTTCTTCCATTTTTCATTTAATTGAAGCTGGAATTGCTAACACAACTTGCAGCTTCAAATAATGAAAAACAGGACTATTTATGAAAAATAGACATATCAGATATTGAATTATTTGATGGACTGAGTATCTATCATGAAATGATTTTCTATCAATTTAAATTGTCGCGTTTAAATTGCATTGAAAAATGCTTGCAGGGCTCGAAATAAGGCCATTCCTCCAGTCCGGTACTGACAAAATATGTGCAGGAATGGTAAGATTTGTCAGTAGCCATTCCCAAGAACTGCCAAATTTAAGGCCATCCTAGGAATTTTTATTCAGAAATGGCAGTCTCCTTGACTCGCCAGTCCTGTGGATTGGCATGCCATCAACGTTTAATTTTACCCCTGGTTTGAATATATATATACGGTTCCAGCAGCACAAGGATTAACCCTTGAAGCGCTGAAAAAACTTTTGTATAAACCATGGTGAATAAAGGGTCTTTTTCAATTTGAAATCATCATAAATGTCTTAGATAGCTCTCTCTGATTCATTTGGATACCTATGTTATCATGGTTATGGGTCTACAGCCATTATAAATTTTTTTGCTCTTACAGTGCGGGAATAGACTTTAGTCGTCAGAATCTGACGTCTACAGACGTCAGATTCTGACGACTAAAGTCTAATAAAGGTTAATATGGCCAGCTGGCTTAAAAAAACATGTTTTATATGCAGTTTACCTGGTAAAGCTATGCTTTCTTCTGCTCCTGCATATTCCCCATCCTGTATCAGCTCATTTAAAAGCTTCCAATCCTCATCAAAAGCAGAAGCATTTTCTCGCTTTTCCCCTTGGTTTGTGAGAGGTTCATCATCAAGAAGTTTAAGATGAGGTATGGCCTCTTTAACAGCGTGCCTATAACTATAGTTAGGCTACAAAAAGAAAAGCTCCTTTGAGATGAGTCCCCACAGATACCATATTTCATTATTGTACTAATATATATAAGTATTGTATATAAATATGTATGGTACCATTGGTTAAACAAACTCAGCATATAATTGCATAAACCTACAGCATAATTGAGAATCTTTAAAAATCAGCATAGTTATCCGAAAATACAATCTACCTGATTTGACCAATTATCATAAAAAATATTCAGGCCCCTACTGATTGATCGTAAAAGTAAAAAAATCGAGCTCTTTGATAGTGAACTTATGGTGTGCTGACTTTAAAAAAAAAAAGAAATGTCAAGACATCTTAATACAGTAAAACATATGTCCTGAAGCGTGAACAAAAGTTCACAAAGCCATAAACTTTTAAAGCAATAAAATGCCACGGAAATTGATAACATATTCATTGTGAGATGCAGAGGAAGCTAATAATTGGAAAGAGGGTTATTCCAGCCTAAACTTTTGTGATAATCCCTAAAAACATTTTTTAAAGAATTCACCTGGTTTTTGATGATTTGCTAATATATATGGAATAGATGAGTCTTGAAAGATCGCTCCCAGCATGCAGAGGGTAAGATATCTTTAAATAACATAAATCTGAATCATCTTGACTTTGCAAAAAATTATAGCTTCAATTTATTGCAAACAGCACAGCTAGCGGTTACGCACAGCTAGCGGTTACGCATATCTAATAAAAATTTGCCTTACATCAGCTTTGTCTGGTGAAGGTGTAACACAAACAGGGTTTCCTTCGAGAGTCAGGTTCTCCAGGTTTGAACACAAAGCCAGAAATTCCACTTGGGCAATTTCATTCACATTATTTCTGGAAATATAATATACAAATTGATTCTGATTGCTAATATAACAAAAAAAACTTCTGTCTTAAAGCTGCATTACTGTTTTGCTTATTTTAATCAAAAGATCAATCCATGGAGAATGGTGTTTTATTTTTTTATTTTACTGCTCCGGTTACTGAGTTATTAAGGATTTAAGTTTGTTGTTTTTTGATATTGTTTCCCCACCAAAACAAAGACCTGATCACAGCAGAGTAAGACACATTGTCTGTATAACCAGGACATTATAAGTACCAAGTGGCGGATAACGGTCATCAATAAAAAAAAAAGAGTGGAAGACTTTTAAAATTATTCTAATTTTTTAAGTGATCATAGATACATTTCACAGTACAAAGTGTATTGTATTATGTCAGTTAGACATATCTAGAAGTTATTACTTTGTGTGATAGGAGTCATATCTTCATATAATGTCATGTTTAATTTCGGTACCGGTATAGAGAATGTCACTCACTTGAAAAAGAGGACCCTCTTTTAGAATGGTGCTTTTAAGTGTGGGCCAGCATCTGAGCCTTTGGCCCGCCATTAAGACGCTCTCCCCCGACCGTGGAAATTGCAGTCCGAATTACACCAAATTCAGCACTGATGTAAGTCATCTTTTATTTGATACCCCACGGGCATTTCAAAATATAGTGACAATGATATGAGTGAATTCAAAGTGAATTCTGAATGACAAGAGAATTACGATCTATAGTGACTATGCTATTCGAAAATATCATACTATTTTATTTCATCGTTAGTCATCACATACAGTTATATAAATAGCGAAATGCGGTAAAATAAAATAATTGTAAAAAAAGCAGCCTTTATGGTACCGGTAGCTGAGTTCCCAGCAAACAAGAGGCATTCAACCATTGATGGGTCAATGTTGTACCAGCGTCATTTAAGCTGGACCAACATTGAGCCATCAATGGGTCAGTGACTCGTGCCTGCTGAGTTATCATAGGGGCCGACCTAGTCTTAGGACACCAACCGGTAGTTTGTGTGAGCTTGGCATCGCAGCCAACACGACCCAACAAACACCAGACATAGATCCATTGTTGTTTTACTGTTGTACCACCGTCTGCGATGCTGGCCCAACATTAAAACAACATTGAGTCAATGCTTCGTGTTAGCTGGGGAGGCATTGATCCCGTGTCAAACTAATTCGGGGCCATCATCTACGGCTCTGGCCCAGCGTTAGACCAATGCGGCTCAACGTCTCGTGTTAGTTATTAAGGGGTTTGATGCTGGTCTAATGTAACATTATATTGGCCCACAATTAACCACTATTAGTATTACGTACATATTGTACACCGACGGACCAATTTACCACACCATATAACTTGATGGTGTATCCCGTCGTGATCTAATCCACCTACATTTACATCGATTTTGTCCATTTATAAAGCCTTTAAAAATATATGAATGATTGTGTTGAACATTTTAGGTTATTTCGGTCGAAATAAACAAAACAGTTATGCAGCTTTAAGTATGAAAGGGTATATATTGCCACAATACTATATATAAGAATAGAAGATCTATAAAAAAAGTTCATTCAAAACTTACCCTTCAAGATCAAGTATCTGTAGTTGATCCAGCATACTACATGGACTGATATCTTCTATCTCATTATATGCCAAATAGACTTCTTGCAGGTTGGACATGGTTGCCAGCCCATCCATGTCTTCCAATCCACACCGTGACAGCCATAATACCTCCAGTTGATTTAGTGAAGAACCCAAATCTCTTGAGAAATGAAAACAGATTTTAGGATGAGCAATAGACACTTGTCTACCCTTAACCCTCACAACACTGATGTCGACTACATTAGACATTCTCTGTTTTTATAAGCACCTGTATAACCCGATGTTAAAAATAAAATATGCCTTCAATCTTGAAACAGTGATATATCTTGGGACATAAATTTCACAAATAACACAAATTTTTAGTCACTTGAAGTTCTGGAGCGCAGTAGCGAGACACAACTTCAAGTGGCTGGAAATTTAAATTTCTTAGCTAAGTGCTCTAAGGGTTAACATGCATATAGCACAGCAATTGTTATTTTCAAAGCTTCTTAGAATTATAAAAAAAAATAAAGAAATTATTATAAAATAAAATCTTCTGCTTCAAGTATTTTCAACAATTGAATTGGGCTTGACCCATGTGCTGCTAAGACTACATAGAAATATATAGATATGTCTTGAAGCTAATTTCAGACTAAATAAAATACTAAATGTATAACATATATTGTGATAGAAGCTCATTTAATCAAATAATTTAATTTGGGAGATGTCTATTTTTCATTTATTGGAAGCTGAAAATTGCATTAGCAATTCAAGCTTCAAATGAATGAAAAATACTCACACACAATTAAGCAGTACAAGGGTTAATATTAGCATAATTAAATGAGTGCATATATATGTGATGCATGCAATTAGTCACCTATTTTTTATAGAAAGAATCAAGAAACACTGAGAAATAGAGCTCTTTGCATGTAAATCTAATGCATATTTTTGACAAACTTAACCTTTTTGGTATTTTATTCTAGCTTTTAGAGGTGAATTAAAAATCTCCATCCTAACCCTTGTCCTGCTAGGAGCAAATAAAAATGTTCCAAGAAAGCTTCAAACCAACTAAAATGTTTCTGAAATCAATACAATTGTTTGTACTACATGATCAGTTAACCATGTTAACCAAATAATTTATTTTGTTTTATTTTTCATAAATAGATATATATATATTTTGTATTATTTGAAGCTGAAAATTGGGTTATCAATTGCAGAGCTCTTCAAATGAATGAAAAATAACAGCAAAAATTGAGCAGGACAATGGATGGTTCTAGAAGCTTTTGTTTTTTCATAGTAGTCTTTAATACTGCTCTGCAAAGTAAAAATGCAGTATCTGCTTACTTGTAAAGCGAGCAGAGACTGCCTTTTGACTTTGCACAGTAGGCCTACTTAGAACAGTAGTTTTTCAAAATTGTTAAAAATGTCATTATCTTTGTTTCAATAACACTACAATGTCATGTAATAGTAATTCCTAACATTAAAGGGACTGGCCCAGGCTGAAATCATCAAAAAATCTTTGATTTTATTTTGGCTTCTTAATATGACCATATGATGTAAACATGTCCATAGACTAGAACTGCTGTTTTCTAATTTTTCTGCTGCGCATTCACCAGTTAGACTAGATATAGAGACGAAATTCCCGTATTTCTAATTTTTGACATGATTGTCAATAATTAGAAATCAGGAATTTCGTCTCTATATCTAGCCTAACTGGTGAATGCGCAGCACAAAAAATACAAAACTTTTGCAGTTCTAGTCTATGGACATGTTTACATCATATGGTCATATAAAGAAGCCAAAATAAAATCAGCGACTATCTGATGATTTTAGCCTAGGCCAGTCCCTTTAAAAAAAACCCAGAAATATTTATTTGTTTTCTCTTCCAAAAAATTGCATTATAGATTATATTATCTGAAAAAAATGATGTGACTGAATATGTACCCAAGAATAGTAAATATGATGTTATAATTACTTATTTTCATCGATTTAATTTTATTCCAAATATGACATGCAACAAGGAAGTTCGAATGGTTAAAGAAAGGCTTGTACCAATACCTACTTTCTTCTCACTAACCATGGTAATACAAATAATAGCAAATAATAACAAATACCGTAAAATTTCTAATTGTAGCCGCATCTCCAATAGAAGCCGCCCCCCAAACTTTAAAAAATTTACAATTTTTTTACAAAAAGTTTCCCACTTTGAAAATCTCCAATTGAAGCCGCATGGCGACTTTTGAGATTTGTCTAGAACCAAAATTATTTTCATATCTTATAAAAAGGACAATGACCAGGTGTTTATCAAGACGTTGGCCGCTAGCTACTCTAACGGCGCTAATAGAGCACACGCTATATAAGCCCAGATAGCTTCTAACCCTTTACAGACATGAGGTGTTATATTCACATACAACATGTACAATTAATGTGACGATAGCGCAGGTAATGTAACCCTACAAGCGCTATAGGCCTAGTCACAGTTGCCATGTTAAGCCTACTTACGCAGTCTAACAGATTGAAATATTTTTTGGTCGATATATATATATATATATGTAATAAATGTCCTTCATAAAATACAAGTGGCAATTACATATACCGGTATACACCACAATGGTTATTTGTGGTCTTCACCGTTAAGCATGTTAAACCAGCATCACCGTGTGTGGACCAGCCATGTCGGCCTACACGAACAGTGTATGGCTAAAGTTGATATTTCCCACCAGCTCATCAACATTAGGAGAGGGAGGTGGGCGCGTGGCCGCACGCTTATTTGGGCAACGCCAACTGCTGGTTCACTGTAGACATTATTTGTCACCATTAAGCCGACTCTGCATCGACACACTGTGCGAGCTGTACAGTCAGCAACTGGTCAAGTGAAGACGCGCTCGCTGCTACCATGACTGACAGCTCACGTCTGGAGAAGGGTGTTGTTGCCGACTGACAGGCTGTTGCACAATTATCCCATTATGACGGTGTCCACCACTGTCTACACGGCGCCACGCTGTCTGGGATCGCAACATGCCGAATACCACACGCTGACATTCACTGTGCTATAGACATGATCATGATGATATACATTATTATTTATATAATTATGCATGGCCTATCTTTTTAATAGATTCTCTGAATGATTTGCAATGTGAAACATGTTTAATTAGCGCTATGTGAAATAAACTTCCCGACTAATTTTAGCATCAAATTGATTTATATGGCATATGTCTTTATATGAGCATTGGACATGAAGGATTGGGTGATCGCTACCGGCAGTTGAGATCGATAGCCGCGCGGTGGGTGATTCAATTTTTCACGCAAAACCTCCAATAGAAGCCGCAAGTGGACTTTTGGCATTGGGCACTGGAAAATTATTTTTTACATTCTAATTAAAGCCGCGGCTACAATTGGAAATTTTACGGTAGTAACATTAAGTTTGTGTATAGCCGTATCGATATTACCAAATAGAAAAAAGAGGATGCTTTTTTTTTAACAAAGATAACAAAAATCCATTTATAGATAAAATAAAACAAACCTTGAGCAAGCAATGACACTATTTGATAATTTTAATCTTCTCAGATTTGGCAAATGTGACCCGAAATTTCCAAGGCTGACATCATGAGTATCAACTTTCATCTCAAAGTGGTGAACATCTTCTAAGTCTTCCTCTCCTGTTAGCTCACGCTGTAAGCAGAGTCAGCAATAGTTGAAAAAAAAAATCTGTAGTGCAAGAGGCAAATCATTAAAAATTTTATTCATTTGTTAATTATAAATCTATCAATAAATCACAGTTTAAAATACAATAATAAGCAGTGGCTCAACATTCGAAACAAAGCTGTCATTATCAAACTGTCTGCAATAATGACTTAAAATAAAAACTTCCTGCACAGGCAGCAATGATAATGCCTCTGCAATGGAGGATTCTCTAACCCTCACCCTAACTGCAAAAATAAAATAAAAATAACTGCAGTGATGTATATTCATCAACACCTGCAAATGTTTTTAAAACAATGATACAAATTGCAATTGTTAAACATTGCAAAATGACTTACAAGTCTCCTTGGAGAGAGAAAGCCTTCCAATATAATATTAGATTCTTCTTCAATGATCGGGTCAGGATTCACACTCAGCTCATGATATTCGGTGATTTTCACCCCCCTAGCAAGAGCGCTGCCAGGTCTGTATTCTGTTCCACTTGCAGGTACAAACATGGGAGAAGATCGCTGACTGTTTCCAGGAAAGTGCAAGTGAGTCTGCTGTAAAGAGCCCTGATCCATGATGGGCAGGGTGATTGATCCAGTTCTGGAAATGAGTTATCACAGGTAATCCAAAGAAAAAAGAATACATTGAAAAAAAGGATTGAAAACAACTACTTGATCAGAACAAATGCAAATCCAATAAAATGGTAAAATATGTTGTGGTAGATAAGCTCAGTTGAGCAAATAATTCAATTTAGGGGATAAAACAAATATTTTTCTTTGCAGCTGAAAATGTAAAATACCAGCTAGTAAGCCAGAAGTATAAGCCTACAATGATTAAAATACCTAAGCTTTTAATAATAATAATTACATTATTTTCAATAAATTCAAAATATATTATTTTAACCCTATAATTTATTATAACCCAGGAATTAAAAAAAAATGTCCATTCACTGTGACCAGGCTGTGAATTGTTGCTGCATTCGCACAGGTCTTACAGGGAATGACAATTGCAAAATTAAAAATAAAGCTGAAACCTTCTGATTTTTATCATGACATGTTCACTCATATTTTTCCAAATAAGGCCATCCTCAAAAATATGTTTGTTTCTGGTTTCCGACAGCATGGGTAAAAATAGCAGTAAAAGATAACGCATGGTCTTTTGTGTAGTAAAAGGAAAAATTTCGGTCTGCACATATCCAAATCAGCGCATGAACAAACTTTTTATTGCAATCAAATACAACGTTTTTACTACGGTCAAATTTTCGCTCATGCGTCTGTCTTTAGAATCATAGGCCTAGCCTGGCTCACACTGAAAAAATTGCCACCCATGCCAGCGAAAACGAAGATTGTGTTCTCTGTTTCTCAATTTTTTGTCAAAAAACAATGTGTCTTGTACGAAATAGAATTATTCGTGCAAAAGTGATTTATATCAATACAAATATAAAAAAAACTGTTGTCTCAATCCTGCATGGAATTTTTGGTAGTCCAAAATAAAACTTGCCTCGTCAAAACCTTTGACAGTCTAAAAGAAAACATTTTCCAACCTACCATGTGGAATTTTCACACCATGAAATCGGAAACAAGGATATTTTTTAGAATGGCATAAATCACAACAATATTTGTTTTTAATCTGTTTTATTGGCCGATTAAATCACTGTTAATGGGAAAGAAATGTGTGTTTAAACATCAAGATTTGCAAATGCTTGTCCTCAAATTAAACAAATATGAGTAATTTTCAACCACTTTAGGTTGTGTATCACGGTAGTGAGACACAACCTCAAGTGGTTGAAAATTTAAATTAATAAACTGAATGGTTAACAATAACATCTGTGCCTAAAACAATTAAAGTCCAGCTAGCTGTTGGTAATGATCTAGATTAATTTTGTAAACCTTAAAACAAAAAAATGAATTTAAAATATAATTTTAATTTATATCTTTCCCTTTTGATTGAAGCATGTACGTGGGTCCCACCTGTACTGAGTATAAGGCTGTTGAACAGCCCCCTGCAAAGCTGCCATCAGTAGATGCCAGCACACCTTTCTTTCTTATTCTCTTATTGGTCTCAGCAATAAAGTCTACACCCTGAAAAAAACAACTAAGTTTAAATAAAAAATGGAACATATTTATCCAACATTGATTCGAGTGAAATGTTATAGGCATCCAATTATTAACCCTTAATTAAAGTGCTAAGTTAAATAATTTAAATGGTCAGTGGAGACAGTTGTCTATGTTAACTGTGGTTGTGAATAGCCTACAATCAATGAGGTGGCAACAGGCCTCAGTAAAATAACTAAAAAACAGGCCTCAGTACTGCAAATCATTTCAAGACGTGACTGCATGGTCATCATGGTCATGCACCTCCAATAATTAGGATAATTTGGAACAAGGCATCTGTTGAAACAAAGAATATACCGCCGTTACTGGTACGTGACAAAAGAGTGAAATTACCGTTGCATTGCCATTGGTATTCTTGCAATTCTTGTTTCACGAATCTGTTCACAGTAATGGTGTTAAAGAGAGCTGTAATTTAAAAAAATTATTACATGCCAAATGGTCTAACTTCAATAATACAAAAAAAACTCCACCAAATTTTCAGGGATGTTGGGGGAAGAAAAAGTGATCCAAGAAATATTTTTTTCTAAATAATTAAGCAGCGACCAAGCAAATTGAAAAAGGCTACTCCCAGGATCTGGTGAAACAGACTGTGTAGGTTTAGGCCCTATATACATTTATCACCTGAAGAATGCTGAGAGGCCCAAGCGTATAGGCCATGAGGCATGATACATGTAAGTCTGTGGGTAGGCACTTGACAATAAAATATAACTCAACTTTTTCATTAACTTTGCTTGATTAATTTTATTCCACAAGGTCTTACGATTTTAAAAAGGCCTTATTTTTCAAAATCGAACAAGGAATAAAAAAGTTAAGGCCAAAAATGTATTTTGAAACAGGCTTTTTTTTGTGTATGATAACATAAGAGACACATTGAAATAAAATTGTGATTTTTTACTGTTTTTCCATGGTCAGCACTGTACTGAAATGCTGTAGCTGCTCAAAAAACGTTCAAATTTAAATGTTCAAATATAAAAAAACAAAAACAATGTGCTTTTAATTTTTTTTAAATATATCAAATAGTTCTTGACATATTGTCATTTTTGCCTATATAGATACAAATTTGCCTTTTCACCGGAATTGTAAAGAACCACAGAATTTATGCAGGAAAAAGGCTCTTTTTTAATAAAAATGAAAAAACATCACAAATTTTGTTAAAATTAACAATGCTTTATCAAATTTAAATATATAATAACCTCACATTTTCAGGTTCGGTAAATATTATGGAGCTTGTTTGCACATTTAATTATTTTTCTCAGTGACCTTGACCTTCAATACGGTCAGTGAAAGGTCAAATGTAAAAAAAATGCAAAATTTCACTTTGCCCCATTTTTTTGTGGCCTCGATGAAAGTATCTGCTACCCCTTTGATTTTCATGAAATTTTACAGGAATGTTCGAAAATATATTCTACTTTAACCCTAGCTATGTCCAAGATTTGGGCAGCTATGTCTGTACAATGTCAGGCATTTTTGATGAAAAATGACTTTTTAGATTCAGAGTGATATGGCTTGATATGTTTTTCTTGTCAAAAAACATGTAAAACCATATATATTTAGTTTCAGTGGGTCCTGGGCTACGAAGTGGTTGCTGTGACAACTCCTCCTAGTGAGCAAAAAATCCAAGATGGCCGCCCAAAATGGCCGCCAATCACAAGTCATACACTTAAAACAGGTTTGAGTCCACATATATGGTTGTATACAAAAGCATTGTGTGGTACTTGACATCTAGGAATCAGGGATCGACACTAACACTGGCCCGTTGGCCCGAGGCCAGTAAAAATCACTAAGGACCAGTAAATCACCTAAGATACTGGCCCTGGGGGCAACGAAAAAAATACACTCCCCTTGATAGTGTGTACACTAAGGACTAGAACGATATGGCCAAGGGCCAGTAATTATCTGAAGTTACTGGCCCTTTGGGCTACTACCTGAAATCAGCTAGTGTCGATCCCTGAGGAATGATCACTGTTATAAACTGAGTAGCCTAAAAAAAATTTGTAGTAAAAAAAATCATTTTTAGGGATTTTAGAGCGATTAGTGCTCAGAACGGGAGTGCCGAAAGTAGCGAGCTCATACGTTATTTCTCATGAAAAATCCACATCTAACATATATACCTGTTATTGTAACTAGTCAAAAACTTTTTAAAACTATATAAAAATGTAAATTTCATTTTAGTTTGTCCCTGGCTAATGGTTGTTATGGCAAAGCCACATTTTGAGCAAAAGATCCAAGATGGCTGCCCAAAATGGCCGCCATTTGCTGAAAAGCGGCAAAAAACAGGCTTGTTGCCATACAATAAGGGAAGTCGATCACACTTGTTGACATGAGGTGTTGAAAAATGTCATAAAATAAGCATCTCTGAGAAAGCAGACCCTAGACTATGTGTTTTCAACCTTTGATGTGTCAGGAAAAGAACGATTTAGAGCATAGTTAAGATAGTGCAGCAATGCCATGTTTAATTGATCAGCCGTGATATGTTTACATGTTATTAGGATATTATAGGCCTGCATATATTACTTTAAAAGCATTACTTTAAAACATGGGTGTGGCTTCAGTTACAGTTTAGACAAGGGAATAACTAACAATGTGCCCATTCATATAGAGCCGTTAGGCCAAGCCGCCGAATGCAACTGATGTCCGCCGATTTCCACTCGGGTTTTTCCGTAATTCCTAAATGGCGGCGCCGCGATTTGAGCATTTTCAATATTTGTTGGCAATTCATTGCTCGATTGTTGAACAAATAGTAATAGCTATAGTAAATGAATATGAAAAAATGATTCAACATATTTGTATTTCTAAAGTGACACATTTATAAAAACATTCAATAATTAGAACTTGATCAAAGTCGATGTTAAACATTGAAGCGAAACACAAATTGTCAATTTGTTGACATCCGGAGCGGAAGCGATGACGAACTAGGTCAGATTGTAAGACGATCTCTGATTGGTCCGTGGGGCCATCTCTCAGCCAATTAGAATATCGGCTACATAATGACACACATCATGCATTTACAGTCATTACATGACCGGAGATGCGGGCAAAAACCGCCTCAAAACAACTTTATTTTAATAAAGCCGATAAAAACAGCTTTGACAATTGTAAATTTTAAATAATGCCGATAAAATCAGCTTGGCAATTCTAGGGTTAACTGTACCAATAGATTATTTTATTGTACTAGGTCCCAGAACAAAATAATACAGGTTTCGCCGTTATTTCTCTTCCACTCAGGGCTCGACAAATTTGGTCAGGAAGTGGTAGCCCACTGGGCCACCAGTAGAGCTGAGCTGGTAGCCCAGAAATAAAACTGGTGGCCCTGTTCCCTACTTAAATTAGACTGACCCAGTGAAACAGCGGGGACACTGAGGGGGGGGGGGTGGATTAAAATACATAGTGAGTCATTTATTATGACGTTAAAGGCGCAACAATAAAGCTTTGACAGACAGCGTTACTATAGGCAACACAAATTTATTTACGGGTACTTGTTTTACCGATTCACCGCCGAAAAAAAAATGGAAAAAATTGAAATTTCGATAATATTATTTTTGCCGTCGTGTGGATTTATTCATTTCAGTCATTATTTAAGTTGTCAGTCTGACACAACTGAACATGCAGCCAGGTGCCGACATCAGGTGTGAAAAAAAACTGTGACTGATCAACATGATCAAGGCTGACACTATGCACGCTATTGCTCTGTTAACGTGTCACACATAGTACACTCCAACTCAACCCGAAACACCTGGATTGATCGATAATACATTGCCAACCAGGAATTAAAAAACAAATGTTATGGATGTATTCTCATTGAAATAATCAATGGCAGACAGGCAGTGTCAACTCTGGGCCAGTATCTTCGTTGTTGACCCAGCATTGAAGTTAGAGAAAACGCACGCATACACACGCTATCTTCACTTGTAGGCACTGTATGCACGTGAATGTGGTCGGCGCGAGACGTCGCGGCAGTGCTGTTCTAATGCTGGGCCATGGTTACCTACATTGAACCGGTATCGGCTTGGCGTCTATTGGTGGGTGTGGCTATCCCGTGTTACACCCAGATCTAACACACAGCGCTCATTTTGTTGTGCAGTTATCCAGCTGGCTACGGCGGCGTGTGTTTTTGCTATTAATTCTCGTTTTATCTCTAAATCAGTTTGTTCAGGGTCACCATCTTTTATATCGCCTCAACACTGACACTGAACATTAATTTGATGTTGGTCCACTGTTTACGATGCTGGCTGAACATCTAATCAATGTTGGATCAACAGCTTGTGTTTGTTGGGATGCAAGCGTATTGATGAGACAACAGCCGCGATCGTCTAACTACCGCTACCGCAGATTATCCATGCAGTGGTCAGTATAACTGCACGTAGTCCTACATCTCGGCTTGAAGACTGGTGGCCCGGCAGGCTTTAGATAGATAAATGGCGCCTTGGTGGTGGCCCGGCACATCAAACTGGTAGTCCAGGCACGGGATTTGTCGAGCCCTGCCACTTCCAGACCCTAGTTCTAAGTTTAAACCATCATCAAAGTTTTTTTTTCAAATTAGATTTAATAGAACACATTTGTATGCCTTCAGAAACCATAACATGTAAAGCCTTTTTTTACATATACAAAAAACGACCAAAAAAACAGCGTTTTACTTTTAGACCCCAGGTTCATGCTTACGCAAGTGCCTACTGTGGGTGAGACGTGAACTTCTCCAGTCCATCTCCAGCTCAGTGTCAGTTTAATGTTGGACCAGCGTCGCAGTGTCGGTTTAATGTTGGGCCAGGCCCAGCCCCAGGCCACGTTTCACTAAAAAATTCTCATCTTCACATTTTTAGTTATTTCACAATAAAAAGGTAAGATGATTTAAAATTTAAGATGATCTTAACTTTTTGATGATAAATGTTAAAATGACCTAAAGCTAAACTCTTAACTTAGTGAAATGAGCCCCAGTCCAAGTTCATGAAGTTGGACTGGAGTCGAGAATTTGAGTTCAGTCTTCACTGTCACTGAGTCTGACTCTTGAGACTGAGAGTGAGAGACAGACTTGAGTGACTGACTTCACTCTTCAGCCTCAGACTCAGTCAGTCAGACCCAGTTCTACACTACTTTCAGTCACAGTTAGGACTAACTCTAACGATGCTAACGGAAGATCTATAGAGGTGGAAATAATGTCAAAGAACATATTTTTCATTCACCACTATCTCATTCACATTGTGTGATGATAAAGGCCTAGTTTTTTTTACAATTATAATGTTGACTCTTCGCTAGCAACCAAAACAGCGTCATTCGCCATTTTGGAATGTCTGGAGATAGCGCGCATGCGCTAATCAGACTGACACCAATTTCGGACCCATAGAAATAGTCAGAAATGCTCGGACTTCACAGTAATTCGTTTTAGAAAAGGCAAGTAGGACGTGTAGTGCCGGATAATGAACTTCGCCACTCTACATAAAACTTACAGAAATTATATCTCGCACGTTTCTTCATTGTCAGGAATAATTGTGTTAATACCTTAGTCCTTGCCTTGTGTACCACTAATATATTTACTTGGTGGGATCTCACTGTCAGCTGTCCAACTAAATCTTTGCACTATAGGATCCTTTGTATCTATTACCAGGACACAGGTTCTGGTTGGACATCAGTAGCCATGTGGCTTGCCATGTATTACATTTTTGTATTTGTTCGGATTGTGAAATAAAATATGCTTATATAAAGAGCTCAGTGAGTGAGCAAAGCGAACAAACGAAGCGAGCTCAATGGTAATGCAAGTAGCTAGCCTATATTTATTCTGAAATTGACCTCCTATATCTGCGGAGAGTGAGGCAAGTTGGGCTCACCCCTTCTGTAGCCAAATCTGATAACCCAGTGGGATGTTTTGTGCCATCTAGTAAATATAAATTACACTATTTACTTACCATATTCGGTGAAAAAAACTTTTTCAAAGATACAAAATAAACTACAGATAAAAATATGTTTTTAATGTAGTTTTAGAAAATATTTTTGATGTGCATTTCATGCTTATCATTTTTCAATACTTAAAGATATAATTTAATTTGACACCAATTTTGACACGTATTCAGGTAGTCTATGTTTTGACCAATAGTTATAATGAGCTCATAAATCTAAAATGCAGGCTTGATTTATTTTTGAAAATGGCGCAATCGGGGCAAGTTGAACATGGCTTAAGACTTGCCATGGCCCAACTTGCCCCAAGTAAACAAATACGAAAAGAATTAAAAAAAAAATGTTTTTAAATGGCTGCTATTTAGAAAAAAAAAATATTCACAGGCGACCATTTTGTTTTGGTGGCAAGTCAGCTGGTAAATGCCTATGTACAAAATCACAACTGATCCAGACTAAGGGTTATCGAGATAATTTGTTTGCAAAAATAACATTTTAAAATAATATGGCCGCTAAACATTTTAATCACAAGCGATTTGGACTAGCGGTTCTTGAGATAACGTGTTCACAGGGACACTAAAAATTCGGAATGGCCGCCATTTTTTTAAAACCACTGAAACGCAACCAAACATCGATTATTTTGCGGTCAGGCAGTTAAGTCAAGTTGAGAGGGTGATATATAATTATTTAGTTTGGTATATTTATTGATTGGAAATAAAAATAAAAAATATAATAATCAAATATAATAATAATCAATCAAATATTACAATTGATCTATGTCCAATTTGTCCCAGCCATGACCCATCTTTCCCCAGAAATGGGGCAAGATGGGTCATACAATTTTTTTTTTTGCATTTATGTAAAAATTAATATAGATCACCACTTCTGTAGGCCTATAATACGTAGCAAAAACAAAAATTACCAACTTTCACAAAAACATACAATTATTTTGCCGATATAAATTGTATGAGCACAAGAAAAAATAGTGACCCAACTTCCCTCACTCTCCCCTATTTAGGTGTTCAAAACAATCATTTACATAATTTGGTCCTGCTATCTGCAGAGCTGACATGTAGGTGAAAACAAGATTGTGCATTTGACAAAAGGGAAATGCACAATCTTGTTTTAACCTACATGTCAGTTCTGCAGATAGCAGGACCAAATTATGTAATGATTGTTTTGAACACCTACATTTAACTTTCTATGAAATACGGAAAAAACACCTATTTTTTACAAGCGACCAGTATGACTGGGCTATGGGTAAAAGGTATTATGTAATTAGACGATTCAAAACTAATGTTAAAATATGAAGACATGTGTCGTTTTTTTGTACAGGTCATATTCCTCTGTGGTTATCAGACCACTTTGTGGTTATTGCAGAATTAAACTTTTAAATAAATCAACCTCCTACGAAATACAAAAATATCCTTCAGACAAAAACAAAAAATATTGATATTAAGACTTTTAACAATGACATCTTAAACTCTCAATTGCTAACAAAACCCAATAAAGATCTGAGTGGTCTATGTGAACAATTTTTTTCAGTTTCATTAGAAATTAGAGATAGACATTACACACAAAACGTGTAAGAAACAACCCTGCAAACACTGTACGTAATATAACGTTCGTTAAGGTCCCGGTTTCGTAATTCATGGATGAACGTAACGAGGACGTGCTAAGGACGTAGTCACAATAACCCTAACGTCCCCAGAACATCCCAATAACGTTACATTTAGGTTTTACGTTTCAAGGCCGTAAATAGGAGTTTACAGAGTTACGTCCTAAGTACGAAAGCTGTACGTTGTGTTGGACGTTATTACAACGTAAAATTGTTTGCAGGGAGAACACCTTGACTATGATATACTAAACAAAGTAAATTGCGAAACAATAAAGAGAAGTTCTGGAAAAAATGTGGCATAAACCAGCAACACGCATGCCTCTCAACAGATCACGGCATGGGCCTCAGGTCAACATTTGCAATAGTTTTTTATCTTAGACTAGGTCAGAGTAATATGCTAAGGCACTAAGACAAAGCTCCAGAAAGTCAAAGCAGAAGTGGAATAATGTCAACAAAATACTCCATCGGGTACCAGAACACTATCTTTCTGATCATACAACATCAAAATAGCTGGCAGAAAAAAATAAAATTATTCTTTCAAATTTTCTATCAGCTCCGCTTGAGGTACCTAACATTAAATCTAAGGATGTTAACTGCCCTCTAGCTCTCGTGCTTTAGAACAGATACTCAGAAAGATGTTCAGAAAATCATACTGTCTTCCTTAAATGGAACATAAAATCTTAAGATTACACTCTCACAACTTTACTTAAGTCATGTATAGATTTATTGATTGTTCGAATGATCAATATTGTCAATAAGTCGTCGATAGAAGGACTGTTTTATTCAGCTTTTAAAACTGCTCATGTGACAGCGCTTTAGAAATAAGCCTTCTTTAGATAAAAATAATTCAAAAAATTACAAGCCAGTTTCGAACATTGGTTTTATTTTAAAAGTTGTTGAAAAGGTGGTCGCATTCCACTTGCTTACTCATTTAGAGCTAAATTGTCTCGCCAATCCAAACCAGTCTGCTTACAAAATAATTCAACTGAAACAAATTTAATCAAGGTTACCAGTAAAATAACTACCAACATGGAAAAGAAGAGGGTTACTGTACTGAATTTGTAGGAGCTAGCTGTCAGCTGCGTTTGATACAATCGATCATGCTGCACACATCAAGCTACTACTCAAGGACAGACGGTCGAGATAGGTAAACAATTATCTGATAGCTACACAATAAAGTTCATTGTTCCTCAGGATCAGTGCATGGACCAATTCTATTCATGCCTTACACTACACCTTTACCTTCCATAATTAAAAAAACATTCATTAGTCAACCACTAACTGTACGCGAATGACACTTGGAGGTGTACTTGGAGATATAATTACAAGATGCGACTACTTCGATGAATAAATTGAATTAATGCATAAATGATATCAAGCCTGGATAAAAAAGGCTAAGTTAAAAAACTAAAATTCACCAACATTTTTTTATTTTTGATTGGAACTAAGCAATAGCGAAATTATTTATTGCTCATTTTTCAACATCTATCTTAGATCATGATACATCACCAGCTTTTTTTGCATGTAACATCAAAGTCACCTTCGATGGTAAACTAATATTTCATCATCATATTAGATGATCTGTAAATCCTGTTATTTTTATATTAGTAATTTAGGTATATTTGAAGACAGTTTTCTATGAAACTGCTAAAATGATTACAAATTGCTTAATCACCAGCCGACTAGATTACTGCAATTATCTCCTTTTTAATTTTGATAACAAATACATTGAACAGTTACTAAGCAATAGCGAAAATATTTATTGCTCATTTTTCAACATCTATCTTAGATCATGATACATCACCAGCTTTTTTTGCATGTAACATCAAAGTCACCTTCGATGGTAAACTAATATTTCATCATCATAATAGATGATCTGTAAATCCTGTTATTTTCATATTAGTAATTTAGGTATATTTGAAGACAGTTTTCTATGAAACTGCTAAAATGATTACAAATTGCTTAATCACCAGCCGACTAGATTACTGCAATTATCTCCTTTTTAATTTTGATAACAAATACATTGACCAGTTACAGTGCATAACTCATTAGCATGAGCAGAAATACATAATGTATTTCTGGCATGAGTCGTATGAAAGACATCTAAGCTCTGCTATGTAACACCTGTTCCCCATACGTTGCATTGGTTAAAAATCAAGTACAGAATTGTTTTTAAAATTGACACTTTGGTATGCAAAACACTCCTTCTAATCAGCCTGTCTACCTTAGGTAATTACGGTGCATCATGAACTAGAGAGCGTATTCGACCACATGTTCCAAAAACCAAGGCTGGTTTTCTTGCTTTCTATGTTGTTGCTCAATATCTCTGCAATTCTCTTCCTACAGAAGTACGAACAGCTGAGACGTATATTCGATCTTCCGGAAAACGTTAAAGACACACTTGTTTGCATCCATGCTAGTAGTCTGACCTCATGTTGCCTTTATTACTTTGATGACTTTGACTGGCCATGGACAAGATTCGTGACTATGATTTGGTTTAGAGCCCCTCTGAGCTTGTCATACAGGGATTTAACCTTTAGACTGCTAAACACGTATATATACGTTTTATGACGTTGCCAAACACGTACATATACGTGTGAAGAGACTAGCAAAATAAGGGTGGGTATTGTCGCAATGAAAAGTTAATTATATTAAAAATAAAAGTATTATGCATGTCATAGCCATTATAGGCCTACGTGGTAGGAATAATTGCGGATCGTGTTTGGCGTTCATTGTGTGTATAGTTTTTCCGATTGTTTTCCGCAAAGGTACAACCTAGCAAGCATTTGAGAACTACTAATAACAGGTGCGCGCTGACAGCAAACGTATATTTACCAACAATACTGTGCTTATTTTAATAACAAGGAAAATATAATATTTGTTTCAACCCAAAAAATCACTCAACATAGACACAAGTTTTGGAAAGGCGATTTTATCAAACATGAATTCATATGGGTCCATAGTCTTACCAAAAAAATGTTTTAAAAAATGTGTTGTCAAAAAAATGGATTTAAATTGCATATTCAAAATGACGGCCAAAAGAACATTGTAGAAAATGAAAATGCGCAATATCTCAGTAACCAGTCATCATATAAAAACAAATAATGGCTTTACACCTTGGTTTTCTGGTACGGGGAATGCGTTGGTGGCATTACTTTTGTATTTCAAGGACAAGGTCACACCATGGGTTAATGTCATAGGTCATGTCAGCCCCTGGAAAGTGAAAATATACCATATTTCAGTAATTTGTCATCATATAATAACAACTAATGGCGTCATTCAAGGTCGAGGTCAGACCCTGGGTCAATATTATAGGTCGTGTCAGTCACCAGAAAGTGAAAATGTGCCATAACTCTGTATATGTCTTAGTAGCTTTGGTCGTACCCCCTTTCCCTCTTTGACAAAATAATAATGATGCACACAGCTTTGAAATGTGAGCTTGCAGATGCGATATCTCGTATCAGATGTCGTATCAGAAGACACTGATTTTCTCTTACTTCTTCTCCACCCCCATCTATGCAAAGAACATCGTATTTTAGCCTAGCACCAAGACGAGGAGAGTCTGGGAGGCGTTTCACTAACATTCCTTATCCTCAAAATCCACCATAATTCCTTAAACTGCACCTTAGATAAGGATTTTCCTTAAATATTTTTTTTACCGTTTCACTAACATTCCTTCCTTAAAAAATCCTTGTTTTTCACCTTAAATAAGATGCAGTTTAAGGAGTGGTCTGAGGCACTCCTTAAATTCAATAACAGGATAGCTGTCGTTGAAACAGTGTTAAAACTTCATATTTTGACCATTTAAACATTATTTAAAAAGTAAATTACAGCCCTCCATGAATATTTAGAGATATTCCAATCAAATAATATTAATCAGGCAAATAAACGCCTAGGCTATGGACTTGAATGACCTCTTTTTGAAGTAAAAGTTACATGCATGCATTTTTTTGTAAGTGTAGGGCCTATATATAGGCTCAAATGCAGAAACCGCCGGATGACATTTTGTCATCCTTTAACAATATGGCTTCTTCACTGGGGGGGAGGGGGGGGGGGTGTTGAAGGTCGAAAAGGTCAATTTCAAGGTCAGATATGATTTTTCAGCAAATAAATGTAGTAGCAAGTGTAATATATATCTTTTTTTGTGTATTTTTTTACTGAAAACCTATTTCTTAGATTACTTTAATGATCCAACGTCATTTTCAAGGTCAAAAAGTCAATTTCAAGGTTAGGTGTATGAAAATCTTATTTTTAATAAATATAGTTAGGAGTATGTGTAGGCCCTATAATACCTTTTTTTCATGGTACATGTATTATGATTAGAAAATCCATATAGGCTACACTTTTTGTGTTCGTGATTTAAGGTCATCTGCAAGTAGTCCGCTGTGTGTAAACATAACCCCCTTTTGGCTTTTTCAAGATGACCGCAATTTTCAAGGTCAAAGGAGTGATAATACGATTGTGCAACAAATGAAGCTAGTGTAATACCTCATTTCTGTGTAATTTTGACTGCAGAATTCATTTCTGATATTATTTTCTGGTCATTTCAGCAGGTGGAATACCTTTCTTGTTAATCATCCATTATAATTAACCCAATCCAACCCATGTCACCATGTGTACTTGGGTTGAGATTGATCAAAATGATGTGAAACACTGGCCAATGGTCCAAACATGACAATCGTTGTGCTATTTGGTCCATCTCTGCGATATGAGAAAGGGGTGACATAAGGGTAATTTGGTGGGGTATCACCCCTCCAGCCCTTATATTACCCCTGTAACCTTGTGGGGGTGTTTTGGTATATTTCCATGCCGGAGTCTATGTCAGTTTTAACCACCATAGACACCTGAGGTGAGCAGAATTTGAGCCAAACCTCTACAATAGACTATTTTCACCCCTTTTTGGTTTGATTTGACCTTACTGTGACCTTGATATGACCTTGTCGTGGCCTTGGGGTAACACTCCTTTGAAGCCCAGCCCCAACCCATGTACAAGTGGATACATCAAGCGTATTTGAAGTAGTGGTCATTGGTCCAAACATGACAATTGTTGAGTTAATTCAGTCCATTTTTGAGAAAGGGGTGACATAAGGGTCATTTGATGGGGTATTACCCCTCCAGCTCTTATATTAACCCTATAACATATTGGGGATGTTTTGGTATATTTCCATGTTGGGTTCTATGTGAGGTTCAACCACCATAGACATCTCAAGTGAGCATATTTGAAGCAAAATTAACAAAAATATAAAAATATGCTATTTTCACTTATTTTGAGCTAATTTGACCTTCATGTGACCTTGAGATGACCTTGTCATGACCGTGGGGTGATACCCCTGTGAAGCACAATCCCAGCTCATGTCATCATGTGTACTTGGGTTGGGATTCATCAAATGTATTTAAGGTACTGACCATTGGTCCAAACATGACAATCGTTGTGTTATTTGGTCCATTTCTGCCATGCGAGAAAGGGGTGACATAAGGGTGATTTGATGGGGTATTACCCCTCCAGCCATTATATTACCCCTGTAACCCCTTGTGTGTTTTGGTTAGAATTCCATGCTGGGGTCTAGGTGAGTTGCAACCACCATAGACATCTCAAGTGAGCTGAATTGAAAAACAAAATTGCAAAAGCAAAACCTACAAAAATAGTTTATTTTCACTTATTTTAGGCAGATTTGACCTTCCTGTGACCTTGAGATGACCTTGTCATGACCTTCGAGGTGGCACCCCAGTGAAGCCCAACCCCAACCCATGTCACCATGTGTACTTGGGTTTGGATTCATCAAACGTATTTGAAGTGCTGACTTGGTCAGCAGTGATGGCTCACACATCCTGCAGAGCCAGCAGCCAAAAGGTTAATTAAGCGCACTAGAAATGTTATTTATCTACCTATTTATCATCATTCATGTTTAAATCTTACTTTTTCACCAGGTGAGAAATTAATGTTTCCTGTCACAATATATTTATCCTGCTGTTTGTGTTAACTCAGACCCTCAGTAATAAACTGGTTTCTACGCTCCCATTCTGGGCAAATTTCATGTTCATTTTTATTATTAAAGGGACAGGTCCAGGCTGAAATCTTTAAAAAATAGGTGATTTTATTTTTGCTTTTTAATATGACCATATGATGTCCATAGACTAGAACTGCAATTTTTTTTATTATTTTTGTGCTGCGCATTCACCAGCTAGATATAGAGACGAAATTCCTGATTTATAATTATGGACAACCATGTCGAAAAAAAGAAATACGGGAATTTCGTAAATTAATAGAAACCACAGCTAGCAGTTCATTTTAAAAATATCTTGTAAACAAAAAAGAGAGCAGAAATGCTTCCCAAGTAACGGATGGTTTGATAGCAAATGTAAGACACTTACAAATGAACTTAATAGATTTGGACACCAGTAGGATATAGCTCGGAAAAAGCCCACAAAAAACCCTTATATGCGTGCTATATTGACTTTACGAAAGCATTCGATTACGTAAATAGAGACGCATTAGTCTTCGAGTTGAAAAAACGCTTCGTTGACGGTAAATTTCTTTCCGCACTAAAATCTATTTTTAACAAGTCCAATGACTGTGTAAATTGGAGAAATAAATTTAGCAAACCCATTAAGAGTAAGTACGGCGTCCTACAGGGTGGAGTTTTAAGCCCGAAATTTTTCGCAGAATTTCTCTGTGTCATCTCAGAATATCTAGATAGCAGCTTAGGTGTCAAATTAGGGGATATGGTAATTATTTATTAACTTTTTGCTGACGATATTGTACGTTTTCTGATACAGCCGAAGGACTACATAAACAGATCTCATTATTTTGGGACTACTGTAGATTATGGCAACTAATCGTTAGCCTACCTAATAGTGTAGTCATCATATACAATAAATGGTACGCAGATGAGAAATACAATTTTAAGATAGAAGGGAATAGATTAGAAATATGTGAATCATACAAATATTTTATACTGTGGTGCAGCAACAGCCACAACATGTTCTCTAAAAGTTTTACACTTGTTAGAGCAGGCTAAAAAAGCATTATACGTGATTAAATACTACACCACACCCTCACTGGGCAAATTACACTCAAACCTAGCACTAAAACTATTTGACAGCTTGATAAGCCCCATTCTAATGTATGTCTCTGAAATACTATACAATGGTACAGAGCAAAATGACTTCAAGAAAATAAATCTCTCCTATCTCAAAAACAGGCTTGGTGTAAGAGCACAAACACACACTGTGGCCATATACGGCGATACTGGTCATTTCCCTCTTTTGCTAAAACAACAAGTGCAGACCCTGATATACTGAGCTCGTTATATAGCTTTGCCAGATAACTACATCTTAAAAAAACGCAGTTAATTGTCTCCCAGGACTGGACAGTATATGAAGCAAAAAATAGACCACGCATGTAAAAACATTATTTTTTATTCTGAATCTGGGTTCATTTTGGGAAACACAGACGATAGAAAGAAGGTGTAGGTTCAAAAATAATGTTAAACAACAAGCTGAAGACAAATTTATTGACGACGGGACTGAAAAAATCTCATGCCAGAACCAGCAAGCAAAACATAGAACATACAACACTTTCTCTTTTTTTTCAGAAACTCGCTACATATGTGAGTGATCTGACTGACACAAGACTAATCGCTGCAGTGGCTCGTCTTCGCCTTAGCTCCCATAATTTAGAAATTGGAAGGGGGAGACATACCAGACCAAAAACCCCTGTAGCTAATCGTGTATGCCGACGATGTCAGACGACTCAAGTTGACGACGAAATTCATTTCTTAATGCAGTGCAATATGTTCGAACTCAATAGAAAAGCTCTTCTCTCTGAGGCTAAAAAATATATTACAAACTTTAATACCCATTGCGAGACAGAACAATTTAAATCTATCATTGGCAGCAAAAAACATGCAATAATCAATGCTCTTGCTAAGTATAGTTATGTGTGTTTTGAAAAAATAGTAGTTTAACAATCTAATCGTAATGGTAATCACTAAACATTAAGTCTGGTTCGAATCTTGGACGGCAGCTTTTGCTGATACGTTCGAACGAGATTGGCCTATTCCACGTTGTAATATCCATGGGACATACTTGGCAAATTTGTAATGGTAATCATGGTAATGGTAAACATTAAATTTCGTGTGGAGCGTTGTCTATATCTGGTTCAAATCATGGACGGCGGCTTTCGCTGCTACGTTCGAACCAGAGTGACCTCTTCACGTCACGCATGCCATCATTAAATTTCGTGTGGAGCGTTGTCTAAATCTGGTTCGAATCTTGGATGGCGGCTTTCGCTGATACGTTCGAACCATAGTTAGTTAGCTCCTCCACGTTTCGCTTGTCATAGCCCGACTAATCATTCTTCGCTACACTCATTACTTAATCATGTAATGACTTTTCTCATGATCAGACACTGGGCATTGCCATATATTAGATTATTTCACTTGGGCTTATTCTTTTAAGTTTAGGGCCAGATTTATTGTTTTAAGTTTAGGGGCCCCTTCCCATCGCCTGTGTTGGACCTGGACCGAAATTCCCGTATTTCTAATTTTTGACATGGCTGTCAACAATTAGGAATCAAATTTCGTCTCTTTATCTAGTCTAACTGGTGAATGCGCAGCAGAAAAAATAAAAAACTATGCAGTTCTAGTCTATGGACATGTTTACATGATATGGTCATATTAAAAAGCCAAAATAAAATCACTGATTTTTTTATGATTTCAGCCTGGGCCAGTCCCTTTAAGTTTCTACGCTTTCCATTTAGAATAACTTATAGTAGCTATTTTATCTCTGGTTTTGGTTCGGGAAACATATATGCCCCATGTAAGCCTACATACCATGATAATGCTGTATGGTGTTTGACGTTATTTTAAATAGTCATGATAAATATTTTAAATATCCTAAGCTTGTCTAAATGTGTAAATGGCAAGCCGGAAAGTAAGTGTACATACCGTGTCGATATGTTATTCACAGAACTAACCATGCTAACTCTGCTGTACATATTGTATATATATATATATATATTACTATGCCTATAAATAGTAATAGTAATATCTATCTATCTATCATTATATTTTTATATCAGGATATTATTTTTTCGAACCTCAAATAGTTTAAAGCGACACAATCATGCTAAAATCAGGAAAAAATCTATAATTTTATTTTGGCTTTCCAATATGACCATATGATGTAAACATGTCCATAGACTAAAACTGTAAATAAAATAAAATTGTGCTACGCATTTACCAGTTAGGCGAGATATAGAGACGACATCTCCGTTTTTCTTATTTTAGACATGCATGTCCGAAAAAAGAAATTTCGTGTCTATATCTTGCTTAACTGGTAAATGTGCCGCACAATTTTTATTTCAAATTTTACTTGACCTTGGGATTGACTTTTTATATGACATTGAGTTGAAATTAATCTTGCACATGACCTTGAATCACCAAAATAATACTTTTAATGGATTTTCCAGTCAGAATCAAATAAAAAAGAGGTATTACAAATTTCCCTAGCTTTATTTGTTTAAACTTATATTTTCTTGACCTTGAAATCGACCTTTTGACATTGAAGATGACCTTGAATATTCAAAATAATTTCAAGAATGAATTGCCCAGTCAAAATCACATGAAAATGAGGTATTACAGTAACTTCATTTGATGAAAAATCATATTTGACCTTGATATTGACCTTTGACCTTGAATATACAAAAAATTCAAAATTTCCAAGCTGGCACTCATCAGATTTGAATTCAGCACACAAAAAAACTATAAGAAACATAAAAAAACATTGTACCAAAACAAGGTTAGGTCATTTTTATATAAACCCTAGCTCGGACTAACACCATTTTTCTTAGGTAGGCCTAGGCCCTATCGTCATATTGGTTAGATACAAAATCAGGTCAAATTCATAAATATTCCTACAGAACGCATTCTACGGTGTAATCAATCAGAGCCATATCATAGATAGGGGCCGTTCAACAATGGCGTAATGCCTAGAGGGGGGTTAAACGATGCGTTACGAGCCGTGGTCACTAACAGAACGCGCTACGAAGTGGGATGGGAAGTCTCTCAGAAAAGCGTTAAGTAGGCCCTAATTGTTAAACAGCCCCTTACGCTAGCGGAAGGATTGTGGATCTGATGAATGAGAATGTATAAACTACTAGTTATATTAGGAGGGAGTGTGGAGCCTCACACTATTCTAGGCCTACAGCGAATTTCGGATATTATCAAGTATTTTTTTACAACGTTCTAGCTAGGTCCCTGCTAATTTGTTATAGTCTAACGAAGCTCCACTGTACGTAAAGATATAACAGTTATATTTATATAGGAAGACCACATAGGCCTACCCTGCACAGCACATGATGCCAAAATGACGAATTTCCGCTAGGGCCATTATCAAATCAGCCAACCCACGGAAAAGACCGACGCCACAATATTTCACAAGACCGAAATTGTCGAGTCCCTAAACACAAATAGCTCTGTGCCTACTCGTCTCACTTTCAATTTGTGCAAATCTCACAGGAATTCACTTAAACACGTTTGTACGTCGAATGACAGAAGAAGAACATGCCACCAAAGAAAGTTAAAACGGGTAAGCAAATTAAAAACGATTGACGTTTAATTTATAAATTTATTTTCACTCCATTGTCTATTATAATATCATTGCATGGGATACGAATATGGCCAATGCGGGAAAATTGAATAGGTGGATCTAATGCACGAAATTTATCAAAACTTTTTTTATTGATTGCTATAAATAATAACTTAAATTCAATTATAGTGAGAGTAATTTGCAATGGGCCCTCTAAACCATATTATACAGTAGACTATGTACATTCTAGCCGTGTGTTACAACGGCCTATGCGAGCGCAGCACAGGCCGATATATCATACAGCTAAGCGCTAGGCTACATTCAAGATATGGGCAGTTCTAATAGGTGCGTCGAACAAGTGGGACATTTGGTCCCGTTTTTTTAAAGCAAAATTTTAATTTGTTTACTTAACAGATCGATTAAATTAATGATAATTAGTCATACAATTAAATTTGGAAGCAGAAAAAGGAGGATAAATGTGAAAAATATGTGTTTTTTAGAACGGTCGAACAGAGGACACCGAATGTTTTTTGGTGTCCTCTCAAAAATGCCATGTGCGACCGCAGTGAATGATTTTCTTGGTGTCAGGACCTTGTGTGCGACCTTTGGTGTCTCATGTTCGACCATATGTTCGACCATGTGGACACGAAATTTTTTCGTGTCCTTACTTTCTAGTAGACTACTGTAGTATAGATTTTCAATGTTACGACCATTTCGTGTCCTATGTTACGACGTCCACATTCGTGTCTCACAATGTTTTGTGATCATAACTTTTCACTGGTTTGTAGGTTTAATCTCCAATTTTCCCAAAACTATATAAATATAGATACAGACGGGATCCAACATTGATTCTGCTATTTTGTACATTGTGAAATAAAAACACTATATATGAGCGGTCGAACGGTCGCACATTTTACCGTATTTTCATCCCTTATACAAATACTTTTTTCTTCCTGTTCCATATTGTTTTGTATACAATTATGCAAAGCACATACAACCCGTGTACACATGGATGTAGGTGAGACTGGGACACCTTGCAGGGGCGGATCCAGGGGGGGGGGCGACCCGGCCCCTGCCCCCCCCCTTTTCACAGCCCAACTTTTTTTGAGAGAGATCTTCTCTGGCCCATCAGATCTGATGTAGGCCCTTATATTGATTTTCAGCGATCATGCCTTAACTTCATGCAGTAGTTGCGTAGGTTCATTGTAATTACAACCAAAGATGTAGGCCTACATGTAGTCTTATGGCACAGTATCCCCACGCGATTATTGTGCTAGTATCACGCTCCCTCTCATTGGAAGGCCCACTTAGTTAAAGAATAATACATGTAGCTGGCCGACATACGGTTAAACGGGGATAGGGCCTACATGGATCAAATCTCAGACTGCGTAGGCCTACTGTGCCTGTTACTTAGGTTGAGTACCATCCACGTGTAGGCATACTAGTTAGTCAACACTATGCATTAGACTAGTGGGGTATAGCTTAGAGGCCCCATGTAGTCCCCAGACCTACTCTGCACCATGTCATATTTTATACTATTTTAGATGACTTTTTAAATACTAAAGTGCTGAGCTCCCATTTATAAACCAAAGGTATAGGTAGGGGGCGGAGCTAATTCGTGACGTCCCAAGATGGCTGGTTATAATACATGTACATAAACATGTAGCTGATGATGTACTGTATAATTTTATAAAACTGACCAAAGTCAACACGGGACGCCGGTCCAACGCTGCCTGAATACAGGTGCAGCTCTAGAATTGGTTGCCAGCACCGCGACCGCTCCTGACCAGCGTCTAGTATTCACTCACCCCTAGTTCACCCTGTCGATGCAGGCATATTGAAATTAACCCGCTCACTGCCATACATGACGGAAATTTCCGTCGGATTTACTATAGTTACACCAGGATCCCTGGATCCTGGCATACACTTTGGCCTGGAAGTGAAGGGGTTTTTATAAGTCTGGTTCAGCTCATGTACAAATACAAGAAACATGAAACATATACCCGATGCAGTTTCAATGTCAATTCAGATTCAATAATTGGCGGTTTTGTGTGTAAAGTCATGAGTTGTGAGATCCGCCCAGCCCAAAAAATGTGCACATTTTCAATTTTGATTTTTGAAAATAACTGATAATTAGCAGATTAGTGGACAAGAATAATCTGCTAAGTTCATTGTGATATATACTTTAATTATATTGATGAACTGAAATCATTTCACAGGGCCTTTAAGCTTCTGACTTATATAAAGTCATAAGATGATGTTTATTCCTATTGAACCTTTCACTATTATATACATGTATATACCAATATACGAAGTATAAACACGGTCGTGATAATGTCACAAAACTATAACCATATAGCGACAGTAACTGGCCAATCAAGACCATTTTCACCATTAGCAGCGCCCTTGTAATTAGAATCACAATTATCTACATAGTGGACAGATTCATATGTCACTACAATAATTGTCTAGACCCACACAATAGTAGGCTTATGATAGTTAGGCCTAAGATTAACAATGGAAAGGCAAGTTTGTTTGTTTTGCACACTAGAATTCAGCATAAACTTAATCCGAAATAAATGACTAAAATGCGTGAGAACGCATTTGGTGCTTCCAAATTCCCCCCAAAATCATACCCTCCGCCACGGCCCCCCATTTCAACATATCCTGGATCCGCCTCTGCCTTGAGACGGAAAATTTCAAACCCCCAAACATAGATTTAATTTTCAAAATAAAATGTTTTGACGACACACATGGATACAGCAATGTACCCCGTACTATTTATTGACGACGGGACTGAAAAAATCTCATGCCAGAACCAGCAAGCAAAACATAGAACATACAACACTTTCTCTTTTTTTTCAGAAACTCGCTACATATGTGAGTGATCTGACTGACACAAGACTAATCGCTGCAGTGGCTCGTCTTCGCCTTAGCTCCCATAATTTAGAAATTGGAAGGGGGAGACATACCAGACCAAAAACCCCTGTAGCTAATCGTGTATGCCGACGATGTCAGACGACTCAAGTTGACGACGAAATTCATTTCTTAATGCAGTGCAATATGTTCGAACTCAATAGAAAAGCTCTTCTCTCTGAGGCTAAAAAATATATTACAAACTTTAATACCCATTGCGAGACAGAACAATTTAAATCTATCATTGGCAGCAAAAAACATGCAATAATCAATGCTCTTGCTAAGTATAGTTATGTGTGTTTTGAAAAAATAGTAGTTTAACAATCTAATCGTAATGGTAATCACTAAACATTAAGTCTGGTTCGAATCTTGGACGGCAGCTTTTGCTGATACGTTCGAACGAGATTGGCCTATTCCACGTTGTAATATCCATGGGACATACTTGGCAAATTTGTAATGGTAATCATGGTAATGGTAAACATTAAATTTCGTGTGGAGCGTTGTCTATATCTGGTTCAAATCATGGACGGCGGCTTTCGCTGCTACGTTCGAACCAGAGTGACCTCTTCACGTCACGCATGCCATCATTAAATTTCGTGTGGAGCGTTGTCTAAATCTGGTTCGAATCTTGGATGGCGGCTTTCGCTGATACGTTCGAACCATAGTTAGTTAGCTCCTCCACGTTTCGCTTGTCATAGCCCGACTAATCATTCTTCGCTACACTCATTACTTAATCATGTAATGACTTTTCTCATGATCAGACACTGGGCATTGCCATATATTAGATTATTTCACTTGGGCTTATTCTTTTAAGTTTAGGGCCAGATTTATTGTTTTAAGTTTAGGGGCCCCTTCCCATCGCCTGTGTTGGACCTGGACCGAAATTCCCGTATTTCTAATTTTTGACATGGCTGTCAACAATTAGGAATCAAATTTCGTCTCTTTATCTAGTCTAACTGGTGAATGCGCAGCAGAAAAAATAAAAAACTATGCAGTTCTAGTCTATGGACATGTTTACATGATATGGTCATATTAAAAAGCCAAAATAAAATCACTGATTTTTTTATGATTTCAGCCTGGGCCAGTCCCTTTAAGTTTCTACGCTTTCCATTTAGAATAACTTATAGTAGCTATTTTATCTCTGGTTTTGGTTCGGGAAACATATATGCCCCATGTAAGCCTACATACCATGATAATGCTGTATGGTGTTTGACGTTATTTTAAACAGTCATGATAAATATTTTAAATACCCTAAGCTTGTCTAAATGTGTAAATGGCAAGCCGGAAAGTAAGTGTACATACCGTGTCGATATGTTATTCACAGAACTAACCATGCTAACTCTGCTGTACATATTGTATATATATATATATATATTACTATGCCTATAAATAGTAATAGTAATATCTATCTATCTATCATTATATTTTTATATCAGGATATTATTTTTTCGAACCTCAAATAGTTTAAAGCGACACAATCATGCTAAAATCAGGAAAAAATCTATAATTTTATTTTGGCTTTCCAATATGACCATATGATGTAAACATGTCCATAGACTAAAACTGTAAATAAAATAAAATTGTGCTACGCATTTACCAGTTAGGCGAGATATAGAGACGACATCTCCGTTTTTCTTATTTTAGACATGCATGTCCGAAAAAAGAAATTTCGTGTCTATATCTTGCTTAACTGGTAAATGTGCCGCACAATTTTTATTTCAAATTTCACTTGACCTTGGGATTGACTTTTTATATGACCTTGAGTTGAAATTAATCTTGCACATGACCTTGAATCACCAAAATAATACTTTTAATGGATTTTCCAGTCAGAATCAAATAAAAAAGAGGTATTACAAATTTCCCTAGCTTTATTTGTTTAAACTTATATTTTCTTGACCTTGAAATCGACCTTTTGACATTGAAGATGACCTTGAATATTCAAAATAATTTCAAGAATGAATTGCCCAGTCAAAATCACATGAAAATGAGGTATTACAGTAACTTCATTTGATGAAAAATCATATTTGACCTTGATATTGACCTTTGACCTTGAATATACAAAAAATTCAAAATTTCCAAGCTGGCACTCATCAGATTTGAATTCAGCACACAAAAAAACTATAAGAAACATAAAAAAACATTGTACCAAAACAAGGTTAGGTCATTTTTATATAAACCCTAGCTCGGACTAACACCATTTTTCTTAGGTAGGCCTAGGCCCTATCGTCATATTGGTTAGATACAAAATCAGGTCAAATTCATAAATATTCCTACAGAACGCATTCTACGGTGTAATCAATCAGAGCCATATCATAGATAGGGGCCGTTCAACAATGGCGTAATGCCTAGAGGGGGGTTAAACGATGCGTTACGAGCCGTGGTCACTAACAGAACGCGCTACGAAGTGGGATGGGAAGTCTCTCAGAAAAGCGTTAAGTAGGCCCTAATTGTTAAACAGCCCCTTACGCTAGCGGAAGGATTGTGGATCTGATGAATGAGAATGTATAAACTACTAGTTATATTAGGAGGGAGTGTGGAGCCTCACACTATTCTAGGCCTACAGCGAATTTCGGATATTATCAAGTATTTTTTTACAACGTTCTAGCTAGGTCCCTGCTAATTTGTTATAGTCTAACGAAGCTCCACTGTACGTAAAGATATAACAGTTATATTTATATAGGAAGACCACATAGGCCTACCCTGCACAGCACATGATGCCAAAATGACGAATTTCCGCTAGGGCCATTATCAAATCAGCCAACCCACGGAAAAGACCGACGCCACAATATTTCACAAGACCGAAATTGTCGAGTCCCTAAACACAAATAGCTCTGTGCCTACTCGTCTCACTTTCAATTTGTGCAAATCTCACAGGAATTCACTTAAACACGTTTGTACGTCGAATGACAGAAGAAGAACATGCCACCAAAGAAAGTTAAAACGGGTAAGCAAATTAAAAACGATTGAAGTTTAATTTATAAATTTATTTTCACTCCATTGTCTATTATAATATCATTGCATGGGATACGAATATGGCCAATGCGGGAAAATTGAATAGGTGGATCTAATGCACGAAATTTATCAAAACTTTTTTTATTGATTGCTATAAATAATAACTTAAATTCAATTATAGTGAGAGTAATTTGCAATGGGCCCTCTAAACCATATTATACAGTAGACTATGTACATTCTAGCCGTGTGTTACAACGGCCTATGCGAGCGCAGCACAGGCCGATATATCATACAGCTAAGCGCTAGGCTACATTCAAGATATGGGCAGTTCTAATAGGTGCGTCGAACAAGTGGGACATTTGGTCCCGTTTTTTTAAAGCAAAATTTTAATTTGTTTACTTAACAGATCGATTAAATTAATGATAATTAGTCATACAATTAAATTTGGAAGCAGAAAAAGGAGGATAAATGTGAAAAATATGTGTTTTTTAGAACGGTCGAACAGAGGACACCGAATGTTTTTTGGTGTCCTCTCAAAAATGCCATGTGCGACCGCAGTGAATGATTTTCTTGGTGTCAGGACCTTGTGTGCGACCTTTGGTGTCTCATGTTCGACCATATGTTCGACCATGTGGACACGAAATTTTTTCGTGTCCTTACTTTCTAGTAGACTACTGTAGTATAGATTTTCAATGTTACGACCATTTCGTGTCCTATGTTACGACGTCCACATTCGTGTCTCACAATGTTTTGTGATCATAACTTTTCACTGGTTTGTAGGTTTAATCTCCAATTTTCCCAAAACTATATAAATATAGATACAGACGGGATCCAACATTGATTCTGCTATTTTGTACATTGTGAAATAAAAACACTATATATGAGCGGTCGAACGGTCGCACATTTTACCGTATTTTCATCCCTTATACAAATACTTTTTTCTTCCTGTTCCATATTGTTTTGTATACAATTATGCAAAGCACATACAACCCGTGTACACATGGATGTAGGTGAGACTGGGACACCTTGCAGGGGCGGATCCAGGGGGGGGGGGCGACCCGGCCCCTGCCCCCCCCCCTTTTCACAGCCCAACTTTTTTTGAGAGAGATCTTCTCTGGCCCATCAGATCTGATGTAGGCCCTTATATTGATTTTCAGCGATCATGCCTTAACTTCATGCAGTAGTTGCGTAGGTTCATTGTAATTACAACCAAAGATGTAGGCCTACATGTAGTCTTATGGCACAGTATCCCCACGCGATTATTGTGCTAGTATCACGCTCCCTCTCATTGGAAGGCCCACTTAGTTAAAGAATAATACATGTAGCTGGCCGACATACGGTTAAACGGGGATAGGGCCTACATGGATCAAATCTCAGACTGCGTAGGCCTACTGTGCCTGTTACTTAGGTTGAGTACCATCCACGTGTAGGCATACTAGTTAGTCAACACTATGCATTAGACTAGTGGGGTATAGCTTAGAGGCCCCATGTAGTCCCCAGACCTACTCTGCACCATGTCATATTTTATACTATTTTAGATGACTTTTTAAATACTAAAGTGCTGAGCTCCCATTTATAAACCAAAGGTATAGGTAGGGGGCGGAGCTAATTCGTGACGTCCCAAGATGGCTGGTTATAATACATGTACATAAACATGTAGCTGATGATGTACTGTATAATTTTATAAAACTGACCAAAGTCAACACGGGACGCCGGTCCAACGCTGCCTGAATACAGGTGCAGCTCTAGAATTGGTTGCCAGCACCGCGACCGCTCCTGACCAGCGTCTAGTATTCACTCACCCCTAGTTCACCCTGTCGATGCAGGCATATTGAAATTAACCCGCTCACTGCCATACATGACGGAAATTTCCGTCGGATTTACTATAGTTACACCAGGATCCCTGGATCCTGGCATACACTTTGGCCTGGAAGTGAAGGGGTTTTTATAAGTCTGGTTCAGCTCATGTACAAATACAAGAAACATGAAACATATACCCGATGCAGTTTCAATGTCAATTCAGATTCAATAATTGGCGGTTTTGTGTGTAAAGTCATGAGTTGTGAGATCCGCCCAGCCCAAAAAATGTGCACATTTTCAATTTTGATTTTTGAAAATAACTGATAATTAGCAGATTAGTGGACAAGAATAATCTGCTAAGTTCATTGTGATATATACTTTAATTATATTGATGAACTGAAATCATTTCACAGGGCCTTTAAGCTTCTGACTTATATAAAGTCATAAGATGATGTTTATTCCTATTGAACCTTTCACTATTATATACATGTATATACCAATATACGAAGTATAAACACGGTCGTGATAATGTCACAAAACTATAACCATATAGCGACAGTAACTGGCCAATCAAGACCATTTTCACCATTAGCAGCGCCCTTGTAATTAGAATCACAATTATCTACATAGTGGACAGATTCATATGTCACTACAATAATTGTCTAGACCCACACAATAGTAGGCTTATAATAGTTAGGCCTAAGATTAACAATGGAAAGGCAAGTTTGTTTGTTTTGCACACTAGAATTCAGCATAAACTTAATCCGAAATAAATGACTAAAATGCGTGAGAACGCATTTGGTGCTTCCAAATTCCCCCCAAAATCATACCCTCCGCCACGGCCCCCCATTTCAACATATCCTGGATCCGCCTCTGCCTTGAGACGGAAAAATTCAAACCCCCAAACATAGATTTAATTTTCAAAATAAAATGTTTTGACGACACACATGGATACAGCAATGTACCCCGTACTAGGGTACCTTGAGACACCGCATGGGGTACCTTAAGACGCCAAATTAGGTACATGAAAACAACGTGGATCCAACTAAAATCAAGATTTGAATACTACATATACCTGTAGCTAAAGCCTGCAGTTGGCTAATGTTAGATGTTGCAGTAAAATATCTGCCAGAAAAAAAGTGGGGGCACCTTGAGACACTTTTGGGGCACCTTGAGACAGACTTTGGGCACTTGAGACTGTTTTGGGGCAAATTGAGACAGCGTCTCAAGGTGCCCCACCTTGACTAACCTCACATCTGATATCATAGTTTGTGTGGGGGGTGTATTTGAGCCAAACCATTATACATAAGTTATAAAGTGATAGCACAAGTGTAAGATACCACCAAAATCATAGGAAAATCAAGTATTATGTGATCTATAGAACCAAATATTGATCATCCCAAAAATCTACTTTTCATGTAAAAAATGGACCTAAGCTCACATGCATGCCAAGGATGTCCAATAGCCATTAGCAATGGGGTGGAAAAGCGAAATTGGTTAGTTTTGATATCATTGACCAGATGGCGCACAAATCGCAAAATAATGTCTGTGTCAAACAGGCCTGTCTCGTGGTACCCCTTGTCTCAAGGTGCCCCAGTCTCTATACACACCAATTTGAACACTAAATGGCGACTACTGTTAAAAAAAATGACATCAAAAGAAAATGCATGTATGATACGAAAATTCCGTGTTTAGTAAAAGTAATAATTAAAGCCCTTTACTTGGTTTTCATTTGTTTTCGACTATCATTTTTGTATCTGCATCATATTATTTGGCTTTTTAGTTTACTTTTCAAGCGATTGTGGTACGGTGTTAAAACTTAGGCCTGTGACATGATTTAGTAGGCCCTAGTAGCTGTCAATAGGACACGAAATGTTACGACCACCATAGCTTAATATATTTCATAAAAAAGGCTCTAATTATTATAATTTAGCTGCTAATATATGTTTTTTTTGTATAAAATTAGTTCTTCCTCTACAGATGTGTCCGTAAATTAATTAGAAAAAAAAAATTGATGTCCAGTGATAAACAATTGTTCTGGGTACGGTTTGAAATGTCCCATTTATTTGCATCAAATAATGCATCAAAAAACAGTAAAAGTTATCATAATTTTTATCTTAAATGATCATATTTAGATTTAAAAGCTTTTCCAGCTTCTTTAGTTTGTTTTGAATTGAAAAATATATAGATAAATAAATATATCATTTTTGTCTATTTAAAAAAGATACCCCATTTTCGACGCACCTTTTGAGAATAGCCTATATATAAAATACAAATGGCACGTTCCACGATAATGTGTACCACCAACCTACCGAGTAGGCCTAGACCTAACAATAAATCTAATCTAACATTTATTCGTACAGTTGTAAGTGTAGGACTTCTCACTAATAGGGGATTAGTGGGACAAGCCCCAACTCACTTCACTTCAGTCTTCATTCCCGTCGGGACGACGGAACACAAATAACTTGGTTGATTCATTTTTCAGTTCATTCTTGTTTATTTAGTCTAGACGTTGTAACAACTTTAGTGCACACATCTCAACGCAGAACGTGACAACCTAGCCAGCGGCTCGGCGCTTGAGTCTAGCGAGACGTCTGCTCGACTCGGCAGCCTGGAGTAAGTGACGCGCATCGCTTGTTGCAGCACGATTCGAAATTAAGGCTAGGCGGGCTACCGCCTTTCGTCAAAGGTCGGAAACGCCCGAACCAGCCCGAACGGTGAGACGCGGGTTTCCACATTACCCCCGGGTTTAGTGCAAACATATGAGCCAAACTAACTTGTGGAGACTGCGTCGGTTCCAGTTCCGCTTGGAAAGTGCACACAAACGTATACATTAAGCGAACAATAAAACAGTCAGGTTTGAAAATACAGCGTGGGTGGTTGGTTAACATCATAGTCGCAGCGTTACGAAGTAAAATTATCGATCAACACCAAAGTTCCAATCCTCTTAACACCAATGTTCTTTGAATAATTGATAATGCTGCTGCGCTATGTGTAACGACCAACCGATATGATTTTAATTAATACATATAGCACTGAGTAGCAAAAATATTTGCTAAGGTGATTTAGTTAAATTGTATTTGACTTATTCAACTTAATTTTTATTTACAAATTATGACTATTATTACTTCGGTACGTGCGGTTGGTCCCGCCGTAGATGTCGTTAGGCGCCACTATGGCATGGACCATCAGCACGAGCCGGGCGGGAGTTTGGATTGTTCGTCCAACTCTAGTCGTCCTCGCAGGTACGTCCGCTATAACTTTATTGCTATCAGCGATGGTTGAATCGTTCTTAACATTCGATTGTTTGCGCGTGTTGCTTGTAGGAGGGGTTTTACCCCTTAAATGCAAAGGTACACATGAATACGTTCGCAAACCGCCGTCGCTCCCGTTAGCGCGGGAAACGGCGGGGGTTCGCGAATGTGGCGCTACATAAGGTTTAAATTTGTTAGGCAATTTTACTCTTATAGCTTTTTGCTGTGGAGCAGTGATCAAATTTGTACCATTTTAGTCGCTTTAGACTTTGTCGTTGTCGGTTTAACACTCGTCCTGTAGGACCTCTGAGTGTGCGTACTACTGAGTGTTAGTGGATCCTGTGAATTCCTTCTAACGATCCCTGTAATCTTCGAGATCGTTCGTTTCGATGGCGTAGTACGCTGTGTTGTTGTACCTGTTGCAGGCTCGCATTCAAAATGTGCAGGTTTAACACGGTCCAATGAGGATTTTCATAACTCTGCCGCTCCTCACGATGACCTTATATGGGCCGTCGTAAGGGACGGTCAGAGGCGGCGCAATTGCGATTCTTCGGGAAAATACATGTGTGCATGTGTCAATTTCCTTATACTGGAAAATGTTTTTCTGGTGTGTGTCGCGTGGTGGGCACAAACGGAGACGCGACATGGCTACACGTAGCTTATCTGAGTAATTATCCAAGTTCGTATGTGCGTCGACGGTATACTTCTGTGTATATTCTCCCGGTAGTCTATGCGTCGTACCAGAAATCATTTCGGCAGCCGACCTGCCTAATAACTCTTTAACGGCGGAACGAACGCCAAGTAAGACGGAAGGTAGTGTAATTGTCCATGGATTCGGTGACTCGTGTGCCATAATGGCTGCTTTTAACTGACGGTGAAAACGTTGACCATGCCGTTCGACTGGAGGTGGTAGCTCGTTGTGCGATTTCGTACTATCCCGAACTGGTTGCATAAACCATCTCATAATTTTGATTCGAACTGGGCGCCCCTATCTGTGGTGATAGTGGCGGGAGTCCCGAAACGTGCTATCCTCCCACTGAAAAAGGCATCGGCGACAGTTTCGGCTCGAATATCCACAATAGGAATGGCAAGTCAGTAAATATCTAAAACCGTTAGCGTACGGCAGGGGTCCGACATTATCGATGTGTACGTGGTCAAATCTCTGGGTAGGTTCAGTGAATTTGCCGAAAACGGGCTGATTGTCAGGCTTCTCCCCAGAGCGCTCTGGCGTGTCGGGACCGATACGCTTTAATTTTCCGCCGACACGCTTTAATTTTACCGACATGCTTCCAATAAATGTCGACACGCTTCCAAAATGAGCTGTCATTGTATGATTGTGAAGTATTTGCCACTATTTCTACGTTTTATTCAAGAAATATAACTCCATGCGATCTTTCTCCTGGAAATGTGTACCGGAAACGTATTTGTTATTGTTGCGGATACATTCGCTAGGTGGCGCGGTCGCGCGCGCCACACCGATGCACGTTCGTATTGCGAGTCCAGACAAGTGGCTATGGCGGGGAAAGCCCCCCCTAAAGGTCAGCCGGGAATCGGTAGTTTCTTTGTCAAACTCAATCAAGTCTGCAACAAGGAGCCGCCTGGCACCCACAGCATTAAACAACCTTCTCCTCCTGACAATCGAAGGTCCAGCAATGGATGATATGGACTTTGACGCGGTGACAGATGCTTGGGGCAAGGCCAAGGCCAGGCGTCTGAGGGTTATCTAGGTCACATAGTAGGCAGAGTGTGAGGGTCTGCGAATGGACAATAAATTTCTGATCCAGGCTTTTCAAGTTTTGGTGTGTTGTACCAGTTATACCAGTATTAAATGAATAAACATTTGTTGTTAACTCTTAACAGACTCTGTGTTTGTAACATACCACTACTGCCTCTGACTGTAAGTTACTGAAAACTGGAAAAGCACCTAATTTTTACTGAAAAAAATTGCTCTTTTTATTCGCATGAAAACCACCTGGAAATGCAGTAGAATGCATGTCCGAGCATCTAGACCCCCGGCGTATTCCCAACACCTCTCCACCGGCCGTCCGGCGTGCGGCCTTCGGCCGCGCGTGATCGCAGCCTTCTGCTGCTGACACGTAAGGGCTTTATTTTGAACCTGGGGAGAAGCCTGGATTGTGGCGAGAAATTTTGGCGGTCTGACAGCCTTTGCAGGAACGGCATCATTTGGCGATATCTATGTTCATTCCATGCCATACAAATCTCGTATTTATCAAAGGCTTGGTAGCTCTATGCGATGGATGACCTATTCCATGTAGATTTAAGAAAATGGTTTTTCGAAATCTTTCTGTCAGATACGGTCGATTGTATCCTGTTGACACGTCGCACCAAATCAAATGCTTATCAAATGACTTGAGCAGTTATCTGGCTATAATCTTCGGGCGGTTTGCCAGTGGCGTACCCTGGTTCCTCCGCTCAACAGCGGAGCCAATGCAGCACCCGCATCAGTGCTGGCGCTGATGTAGGCTGTGGTGGACTTAAATAACCGGCAATAGCGTGTTTGACATTAGGTCTCTCACGTGGGATGAATGGAGTTACCCAGAGGGAGTGATCCTTCCTATTGCTACTCTGGGGACTATCCGACCCGAGGATAGCGGAGCTGCGCAAAATGCCACAGAGTTTCATCATTAAATTGTACAGCGAAACTCAAGTCTCCGGCCGTCTGGGCATGTCTGGGGGTATATCCCCTAGACATGCCCAGAACCCCTTATCGGGCGAGCGAAGGGAAACGCTCTCAATAACCCACCATGCCCTATCACCCCAACCCTCACATCATCATCTGTACATCATTCATCTCATCAATTGACTACAACGTTTTTATCGTATTAGAATGTCACTCAAAATACCTTTTGTGCCGAAAAGTGGCGTAAAGCAATTATTTACTACTACTACTATTTCGCCAGGTGCAAGAGTCGAAACCTTGCTCTGGCTTAACAGTTTAAAAAGAACGCGCAAGGGTCTCGGCATGTGCGTGCTTTATCACCAAATGTCTGGTGATAATAGCAGACAGGTGTATTAGCCGTATCGGGCGGTGTCGTATCATTATTCTGTGATGCGTTCGGCGGCGGTAAGTTCGGACGGCTAACTTCATTATGGTTATTTAAAGAACCTTATCTATTTGGTATAAAAGGTTGTGCTTGCACGTTGGGTACATATTGAGCCCTAGGGGTGCGATTGTCATTTGTCCCAGCACGTCCGGTATTCCACCTCTTCTCTGCGGCCATGGTGGATGTCGCTGTCTCTAGTTTTTTTTAATCGACGAGTCAGGTCTTCTAAAAGTCCTACTAACTTGCCGGTCTCGCTTACTTTGATTTCAGCAACCCCCGGTTTACTTTCGTCCACGTCGTTCTCAGAAGAAAGTGCCCGGTCGGCCAACATGGCCAAACTCTCCATCGAGGCACTATTTGGCTGTGTGGCCAAGTGGGCACGTATCGATGCGGGCATATGTCGGATGAAAGCCTGCCGTATCACAGCTCTACCAACTACAGCTTTCGTGCCGAAGCCGGCCGTCTTCTGTCAAGTCATAATCCGGTGAATTAAATAACGATTAGAACTGGCCCATCATAAGAAGTTTCGTTTTCTTGACGATAGGTCTAATGCGACTGTATCTAGGCTACAGTTCGACTTGATTTTGAAATTATTTTATTCAATTCTTGACTGACAGTAGTCTATAAAGACTATATAGTGTAATTTCGCCAATTAATATTTCCCATAATAAACATCTAATTTTTTATTTTTTTTAAATGTCCATCATGAAAATCATTCACAGTGACATCGAAATCGATCGCTCGCTTCGGTTCGTAGTATCGCACGTGGAGCTGTGCCCATCGGTTTAGGTTGGTCGGGGGTGATAGTGTTGTGTGCTATGTATGTATGGCGGCATGCTGATCTCACCGAGTGAGTGGTGTACGCATCGATGACTTTGAGAAAAATATATTTTTGAAAAGAAAATTTTACAATGTCTAGATAATTTTCCAGTTGGCGGGGTTTGTCAATCACGCCACCGATTCAAGATGGCGGCATAATTTATGCTCATTATGTCGAGTTGAAAGCATGGGGTGATCCTCGCAATGAATGCCGGTATGGCGGGTTTGAGCGCGGCTATCGGTAGCCAATGGAGCTAAAGCTAGGGATACCTGCAGCAAAAAGGCTGCCTCACCAATACATAGTAAAATATTGACCTACGGTCCTAACAATGATGTTCTAATAGACCAAATAGGACCTTTTATTCACATATATTTCAGGCGAACAATTTTAAGTGGACCTAGGTCTATCAAAAGTTCTCTGAGTCGAGGCGATAATTTTATTTTTCTAATTTTTCAGAAAAGAAACCTAGTGGCGTTTATTGAACAGGCCGTAAAAATTCGAATCACCCAATTATGGTGTAGTCTACAACGATTTAAAATGAATTTTAAAAATATTCACCTCCCAATCGCCTACAGTGGCATAAATAGGAGAGAAATATTCCAAAATTCTGACTTAATAGGGATGAATCGAGAAGATTATAATTTGGTGTCGAGCAAGAAACGACGTGTCAGCCATCTTGAAAAATGGATCGCACGTGGTTATCATCCTAAATTATTAAAATTTTCGCTGTTGTCCAGCGGAAGCGCGCGTGCCTCTCTCCGGATAACCTTCCTAGCTAATCCTTACTGGCATATTTGATTATGACCTACAATTTTCACTTACCTTGGGAAAAATGATGTGTCATTTTTCCGAAAAATCCCCTAAATTTTATAAAAAACTATCCTTGAAACCAGTGGTTTTGTGTCGAGTGTTGCTCGGTGAAAAGACTGTTGTGAGTAGTATCAAACGTCTGGGGTAACCAATGTAAGTATTGGTGACGATCGTCCAGATCAGAAGGATGCATGTCGATCAAACGTCGGGGGCATCAATGTAAGTGTAGGACTTACACTAATCACTAATAGGGGATTAGTGGGACAAGCCCCAACTCACTTCTCTTCAGTCTTCATCCCCGTCGGGACGACGGAACACAAATAACTTGGTTAATTCATTTTTCAGTTTATTCTTGTTTATTTAGTCTAGACGTTGTAACAACTTTAGTGCACACATCTCCACGCAGAACGCGACAACCTAGCCAGCGGCTCGGCGCTTGAGTCTAGCGAGACGTCTGCTAGACTCGGCAGCCTGGGAGTAAGTGATGCGCATCGCAAGATGCAGCGCAATTCGAAATTTCGTCAAAGGTCGGAAACGCCCGAACCAGCCCGAACGGTGAGACGCGGGTTCCCACACAGTCTTGCAATGGGAAATAGAGAAAAAGATTGTTGTTTTAATAACAGTCTCTCACAAATAATTTACGTGTCACCGATACACAAAATTCACATTATGGTAACACAAATTAAGTATCTTATTATTAGACCTAGCCTACCTTTATTTTGCTTAATATTTTTCTGTTTAATGTTGATTTGGGAAAAACAAAAATGCTGACGTGACGTTTCAAGCTGTCTTGGACGTAGGCTTACATCTGTAGGTAATCACGTTAGCATATGTGGGTCCCACTTCACATAATAGGGTCTAATGATTATATGGCGCACATATCCAGCTCATCATAGGCCTAAACTACAGGCTACACGGCGACTTAGATCATATTATCCCTGGTCATTGGACCTGTTAATTGATATAGGTCCTATAGATGGTACCATTTCAACTCCCCGGGGAGCATACATCACTGCAAACGTTTTGCGCTGGTGATTTTTTTTTTATCGTATATAGCCTAATTTCAATCGCTATCCCACCAAGTAAGCCTACTTATTCACACCTCAGTGAAATGAATCATGTGAAGGGGGCACAACATTGACACATCAATGTCTCAGCGTGGAGAAAGGAGGAACATGATATTTAACTGAAAATCCTGCACCAAGCGAGTCCTAAACTCACAAGGAAGGCATGCAGCGGTAATTGCGAAGATCTAGGCTTTATTCATTGCATCACGCCCCACACTTTCCTAAAGCAGTTTGTTCTGGGTATGGCTATTAATCAATTTTGTTACATTTCGTTTGAACTGTTTTTTTCATGAGTGGTAGATGGTTTCTCATAAATACAAAAAAATGAAAAAAATTCGCTTAACTCTTCCTTTACCGACTTCCCCCTGATAAAAGTACCCCCATAAAACGACTTCTTTTTGAAGGAGGACCCCTGAGGTAGTCCCTGGGCCCAATACAGGTCATAGCTATGCACATGCGCATATTGCACAAGTTAAAAATGCAAGAGAACATTGCATTCATGTCACTGACCATTCTGGTTAGTGATTTTCAACCACGCATGTAATAAAATATCTCCATTGCAATTAATGCATGTACACATGTGGATTTCGCATAAATGCGAATTTGGTAAAGGAAGGTAGTTTTCGCATAAATGCGAAATTGGTAAAGGAAGAGTTAAAGAGATTTGCCTTTTAGCAATTAAGATGCATATAGATTATTTCAGAACAATTGTGTGTTCAAGGTTCAAGTGCTGTTTAATTTCTAGGTGAAATGTCTCAATGTGCGCTCCTCAAATAAATTTATACAAACTACTTCAACCCTGTTCAATTTAATCATGTTTATGAAGTAGAATATCACCAATATGACCCTAACAGTGAAAACATCCAAATAGCATAACGTTCACAGTCAAAAACATCCACAAAACATCACGTTCACAGTGGAAACATCCAATTAACATAACGTTCACAGTGAGAAACATCCTGATAACATAACGTTAGCAGTGAAAAACATCAAAATAAAATAACGTTAACAGTGAAAAACATCCCATTAACATAACGTTCACAGTGATAAACATCCAATTAACATAACGTTCAAAGTGGAAAACATTCAAATGGCATAACGTTAACAGTGAACAACATCCAAATAACATAACGTTCACAGTGAATACCATCCAAGAAATTTAACGTTAGTGTGTAGTTTGTCCAAACACAAAATGTGTTTAATTATAGCCTTGACTGGTGAAAAGCATTCCATTCGCTGTAATGATATACATTTATGTCATTTTCTATAGAAATGGCATGTTCAGATGTACAAACTGGGCACTTAACAGGCTTAAATTATCAAATCTTAACAGACGAAAAATGCTAACGTTACTACTGATTCATCACAGCAGAGATGTTGACGTAGATTTTGACCGATAGGCATACATTTTGCAAACATGCCTACCTCAAAGCAATATTGTTCTGACCTGACACGCGCAGGCAATAGCCTCACATTAAAAAAACATGTCGCATGGGCAGCTAGTATAGGCCTACATCTTGCTGTACAGTGTGTAAACTGACAGTGCTATTGTTACGCAAAATAGGACAGCGAATTCCGTGAATGACAAATCTATGCCACTATTATGTAGACATTTAGTATTATAACATTTTGTGTTATATATTTTAGTAGATAAACCAATTACCTGGTCAATTGATCAAGTTCATATTAATGGTATAAATAGTTTTGACGTACAAAGACTTTCAATTTTGCTAGCGTGATGAATACATCTTTGATGTACAAAATCACGTTTTAAGTATCAATTTTAAACATATCTATTTTTGTCAAAAAATGTTTCGGTTTAAAATATATTTTCAATAATAATAATTTTATATAATATTTTTATGATACAACATAATTCTGAAGAAAACAAGTAAAGAATGTTGACAAAAATGATGTACAAAAACATGACATGTCGCCACGGAACCGTACGTTTTATACTCTTGACTATGTTTTATTAATTTTAAGTTTTCACGATTTTTCTTTATCACAGAAATTTTGTGTACTATGTGGCAGTATGGTAAATTTTAAGCACACCTATTTCCTCTTTCTTGTACTAAAACAATAAAATGTAATTTGCAATCATGATAATTCTAACGTTATGGTACACAGTATCGTGGAACCTACCAAATGCATTATGTAACTTTTAAGATTATATAGGTTAATGGCCACGACTTTCCAATGCTAATAGTAAAAATTACGTGGACTTTGTTCAAGTTTCAAATAAGACTAAAGGTATAACATGGTGAATGTGAATGTGAAGCGATTACAATAGATATAAAATATGTGAATATAATATATACATGTATCTATATTGAAAAAACACATTATTGGGTAATTATTTAAATATTGTGTCTTTTAGCGAATTATTGAGTATTTTAATTACACGGTACCCTAATATTTCCAGTCTTTCCAATGCTAATACACTGTTTGCACGATTTTGCGCATAAGCGGGACTCCCAACTAAATAGTTTAGTTTTAATCACTGTGTGGCGTGTTGTAATAGAAGTGTGACAGGACTCCCAACTAAATAGTTCAGCTTTTAGTCACTGTAGTGTGTGGCGTGTTGCTGTTGGGAAAGGTGTATAACATCAACTTTGGTTAAGTTTCAAATTTTTGTGACAGAGTTGTAAAAGTTGTTTTGTGTCATGTGTTTCTTTTTGCTGTCAATCTGTTAAAATGTATGTTTAATTAAGCTCTGCTAGCGATTAAGGTATACTGGTTATTGATGTAGGCCTATTCTAGTAGAACAGAACTGATAACAGCAATACCTTGAAGATTAATTTTCATACTTGGTGTAGCCTGTATTGACCCGTAGTGAGAAAATTGTCCCAGGCCCTATATTATAACTACCTTAAATGATTAAATATGTACGTACATATTATCCATGACTATAAAACACGCTTATACAGTTATACCATTATGATATAGCCTATTGACCTGATTCCTGGGTTTAAAAAATAAAGTAGGATAAATGAAACTTGCCATTGTAAAGCCGTGTAGGCCAAACCACACGTATGGTTAAAGTTAAATGAAAAAAACTCGTCTCAACAGTGGATTCCTGAAAGGTATGGGTCAGGCGGTTTCGAGGTTTCCTCTCTCAGATATTTTTTTTAAGTTGAACATGTCTAAAACACGTTTTTTTAAGCGAAAGAGAGGTGGTTCGGACCCCTGACCACCCTGGATCAGCCCCTGAAGACACTGCACTTTAGCAGTATGAATGATTATTCCAACGTGGGCCGAGGCAAGCAGTGGCGGATCCAAAAGGGGGCGGAGACGGCGCGCGCCCCCCTGTTCAGGGTCCGAAAACAAAAAACGGCCATATTTCGGCCGAAATATGGTCTAGAATGCGTCATTTGAGGCCTTAGATTTCAAAAAATTTCTGGGGAGCTGCACCCGGATCCCTCTAGAGCATATGAATCATATGAGTGCCAGCTGTGGTGTGTATAAATTCACGCAAAAATCGGCGCCATCCCCCCCCCCCCTCCCGTCTGTCAATTTCTGGATCCGCCACTAGCAAGTATATGGAGTGCGAAACTAACACGTAAATTTACTATTTCATTACCAAAATAGGCCTAACTGACTTTGGGTGTTTTATTTTACCTGTCATGTTTCAGAAAATGGGAAAGTTGATAAACCGTCGTACAACCTCTGGTTGATGAAATCTGAACCAGAAACCAGAATTGAAAAGGGAGTGGATGTCAAGGTTTACATGCTATTACATAAATTTTTAATATTTTATCTTGATGCCGATGTGGTTTCATTTATCATGTTTACACAATATAACTGACAGCTATTTATACGCCTATATCCTTTTCCATCGTGACTCCCTTGAGCACTACGGCATTGCCTCAGAAATGTAAAAACAGTAAAATTATACCCGGAATAATGTATTCATCAAATAGTGTACTATCTGGTAATCTTATATGTAGCTTCTATTTTTTTTACAGTTTGGAATAGAAGATTTGAAAAAAGAACCAAAAGGCACAGCATGCTGGGATGGAGTAAGGAACTATCAGGTATTGCCAAGATAAAAATTGTAAATATACTGGTCACATGTTGGGCAGAGATAATAAGTTATAAAAAAGTTACATATGATATGTGTATACTATTTCTCGTCTTTGCCCATATTTTTTATTAATTTTTTAACTAATTTTTCAAACTAACTACTCCTTCTAGTATTTGATTACCGCCAAGTGGTCGGTGTTACATATATTTGGTGGCATATCCGGGTACGCTTCGGATAGGCCGGCCCCGATAGCTCATACGTCTCAACTGGGGCTTGTAACCTGGGGGTACCAGGTTCGAATCCCGGTCGGGACGGATATTTGTCATCGTGGTTGTGCATATACAGTGCTCCAAACTGTTCAAAGGCATGGAGTGTACAGTGCTGCCTATGGTACTGTGCACTAGTATAAAAAACCCTTGAAATCATTCGAAATAAGAGTAGGGCATAGTCCCGGCTTCGGGCTTCCTTCTGTCGCGATATTGCCATGATTGTGCAGAAAGCGACGTAAAGCAATATTCATAATATATACGAGTCGTCTAAACAAATTATAATCTTACCCACCAGAATCCGTGGACACACACACCATTCATGAGGTCCTTCTCTTCTCCTTCTATGCAGTTATGTTTCTTCTTCTTTCTTCTGTGTAGACGGGATACTGGGCTTCAGACGAAATTCCCGTATTTCTTATTTTGGTCTGGACATGCATATCCGAAATAAGAAATCGGGAATTTCATCTTTATATCTCGCTTAACTGGTTTATGCGCAACACAAAAATTAAAAAACTCACGCAGTCTATGGACATGCTCACATCATTTGGTCATAGCCAAAATAAAAAATACTGATTTTTTGACGATTTTAGCCTGACTGTGTCGCTTTTTTTGCTCATGAAATGCTTTGTTTTAATATCCTGTTAAACTTATGTAGTTTTATTTTCAATGTATAGTACACTCCAGTCTCTACGCGACATTGTTTAAAAGATCGGTAAAACGTATCTCTACAAGTTAGGGATTTAATTATACCTTTGGTTATGCTCACTCTTTTTGTGTGTCTTTTTGTCAAATTTAACTTCTTTTATTAGGATGTGTAGCGTTTTGACTTTGAAAATACCTTGATCCAGTCTATTATAGCTTATATTAGGATCCGACATGAAAGTGAGTTGCACTATATCAGATAAATTAGCTTTATTAATTTCTTCTTTAAATTTAGCTACAGCTACAGGAGAATAATCTGATGAGTAAATATTATTTCTCTTTATGCTAGGCTTTACGTTGGGGGTGGGGGTGCTGGGATTATTGCTAGTAGTAGTAGTACTTTTCGCCCCCATCCGGTGAGGGTCATTAGCATGATTAGGGATCTGTTCAATGCTGTGTTCGACATTGTACGGAAGCACTAGTCTACAGCAATCATCCAAGGGCAGCTGCAGCCTCCTCATATCTGGCCATAATCTTTGTGCGGATTGCCAGTGGCGTACCCTATTTCCTCCGCTCAACAGCGAAGCAAATGCAGCACCTGCATCAGTGAAGGCGCTGGTGAAGGCCGTGGTAGCCTTAAATAACCGGCAATAGCGTGTTGTTGACATTAGGTCTCTCTCAGGGAATGAATAGAGTTACCCTTCCTATTGTTACTCTGGGGACTATCCAACCCGAGGACGCGGATCTGCGCGAAATGCCACGGAGTTTCAGCAATAAATTGCACAGCAAAACCCAAGTCTCCGGCCGTCTGGGCATGTCTGGGGGTTTAGTAGATCCCCAGACATGCCCAAAACCCCTTATCGGGCGAGCAAAGGAAAATGCTCTCAATAACCCATCATGCCCTATCACCCCCACCTTCACATCATCATCTGTACATCATTCATCTCATCAATTGATTACAACGTTTTTATCGTATTACAATGTCACTTAAAAGATCATTTATGCTGAAAAGTGACGTAAAGCAATGATTTGTTACTACTACTACTATGCTTTACTTAGGGAAGTAAACTAAAACAAGGGAAATGGTCTGACATTTAACTGACAAGCATGGTTGTGGTAGAAAGTTTACAAAACTGTCTACCCTGCATTCTATGATCTGTGGTGTTCCGCAAGGGTCTGTGCCGGGTCCACTTCTGTTTGCTATGTAAATACAACTCAGCTGAATAATAACATTTGGCCTAAAACATCACCCTTATGCTGATGATTCAAATCTACATCTTTTGTTGCAGAAAATATATCGCAGTTGTTAATTGTTCTACACAATCGTATACTGGCAATCCAGGTGTCGGTGGATCAGACTATGCTCAAATAAAATCCTGATGAGACAAAATATATGGTGATTGGACATATAATCCAATGTAGCAAAACCGTTGCGCCTATATTTCCAGAAAGACTGAAACCTGGGGGTAGCATTCGACTCAGGCCTTTTGCTTGAAAAAGATATGTCTTGCATCTGTAATTATTACTTTTGAGATGCATTCACCATGTTTACATTGATCATATAAATCAAATGTATGTGCCTATTACACAGATGACTGTTCATTATATTTCTGTCTTTGCACAATGATCGTCATCCTCGCGTCTGATAGTAATCTTCATAATTATCAGCGGCGTGACTCTGTTTCCCCATTTACAGTGGTGTTAATAAAGATCTAGACAGGGCCTTAAAGTTATAGCCTGCCAATAGATTTTTGATTTTTGATGTTACTCTGGGGATTATGCGACCTGTGTATACGTAGTCCGTAATAACAGACTCTGTGTGCAAGTATACGTGGTATAGCACAGCTGAGCGAAAGGCTACGTGGATACAGCAAATCAGCAGGAAATGGTACAGCGAAACCCAAGTATCCACTCCAGGTGCATGAGAATATCAGGGCAGTGCAGGAAAAGGCTTCAATAACCCCCCCATGCCCATCATCACCACACCCTCACTTCTTCGTCGATACATCATTCATTTTTCGTCCACAGAATGCACTGTTATTTTTTCAATGTTACAAACAGTGATGGTAATCAGTAATTTTGCCTCTTAAAGTTACTTTACACAAGAACACATTTTATATGGATGCTCCGCACATGTCACGTCAATAAAGATAACCCGATTATAATTTACTCTACAACGCCGTTGTGAACGGTAACTGTGAGCCAGCTATTGCCTCCGAATGACTTGTAGTCCGGCAGCAGAATGGCCAATATTGGCCTGACCCAAAATTCTCTGATATAGTTTTTTCTCTGCTGATTATTTATCTTTGGGGTCTACATAAAGATATCTAGGGTGGTGTGGTGGTGTCACCTTTGAGCAATTTTAATTATTCAAGATGGCCGCAATGGACACGAAAGAAGCTCTGAAAATTCCTCAGTTATGATAGACTCGATTTTATTAAGGGCAAACACTTGGTTAATATGTCTTGTAACAATGTATGTTTGTCCAATTTTATTCGCATAAATCTGTTTTACGTTCACATAGTTTGAAAATGCAATAATGGAGACCATTTTGGAATCCAAAATGGCTGCCGTATGGCTAAAAGTTCAAGGCATTGATCCAATGGCAGACTAATATCGGCCCATCACTGCAGTACTAGCCCAACATTATGCCGATTCAGTTCAAAATCTAGTGCTTGCTATAAGGCGGTTTAGTGTTGTCCAATGTAACATTATATTGGCCCATAACCCTACCACTATTACATACATTTTGTACACAAGCCGACTCACTACTTCATAATACTTGATGGTGTATCGCATGGTGAACTAATTCCGCTACATTTACCCAGTTTTAGTGCATTTATAAGGCCTTTAAGACAATAGCAATGATTGTCTTGTACTTTTCAGGTTATTTTTATCGAAATAAACGAAACAGTTATGCAGCTTTAACATTGAAAATATAGGGATGCAAATCCTATTTCGACGACTTATATAGAAGTATTCTGCAACTGCTATATAACATATGAACGGTAATTGAATTCCCGTTCTTATGGTATATAAAGCATTACAGTATGATAAACAATATCGCTTCATGTATGCCTAAACATAATTTAATTTGAAAAAATCAGCGAAATCCAAAACAAGAAAACCCCGTTGGGAAACACCATTTCATCAAACGTTTTTTACATGTATCCACATTTGGGCCACGGTTTTTCAATCCAAATATACTTATAAATAAGCCTGCATGTTATGTGTGCTGTGTAATTTCACACAATTTTTGTGAAAGACAAATACAAAATGGCCGCCATCTGTTTTTTTTAAACAGGTAATTTTGTGCATTTTACTTAACTCTGCATCGAAATAATGGACATCAAGCAAAACTAGAGCTACGTTTTATATAAAAAAAACTTATATTATATGAAAAATGACAAGGTACAAAATAGCCGCCGTCTGTTTGAAAAATAGTATATATTGACACAAAAAAGAAAAACCCAAGTTAAACAAATATACCGACATCTTTGATATCAGTTGACATCTACCATCAAGGGCTTTTACTTGGATATAAATTATTTTATTTCTAATAAATACGAAATGTATACAACAAAGCACTAAGTTTGTATTTTATTCCTCCATATGAACAATTTCCTACGTTTTTGTTTTAGTGAATACAAGCAGGATTTCTCGCTCATATTAATTGTATATGATATAGATGTTTGTTATTACTTTTCCATTCTCTGGTGCCATTTTTTCAAAAGTGATCACAGCCACTTTAAAAGTTATTTCAGCAACTACAAAAGTAATCTTGACCACTAAAGAAGTGATTGCAACCACTTTAAAAGTTATTTCAGCCACTACAAAAGTGATCTTGGCCACTGAAGACGTGATCAAAACCACTTTGAAATTTATCTAAACCACTGTAAACGTCATCTTGACCACTGAAGAAGTGATTACAATCACGTAAAAAGTTATCTCAGCCACTACAAAAGTCTCGCCCACCGGATATGTGATCACAGCAACGTTAAAAAGTATCTAAACCACTACAAAAGGGATCTTGACCACTGAAGAAGTGACCACAGCCAATTTAAACGTTATCTCAGCCAATATAACGGTGATCTTGGCCACTAACAAACTGCGGTCAGCCACTGATAAAGTTATCTAAGCCGCCACAAAGTGATCTTGGCCAGTGAAGAAGTGATCACAGCGACTTTAAAAATTATCTCAGCCACTACAAAGTGATCTTGGCCACTGAAGAAGTGACCACAACCACTTTTAAAATTATCTAAATCACTACAAAAGGGATTTTGACCTCCGAAGAAGTGACCACAGCCAATTTAAACGTTATCTCAGCCACTACAAAGGTGATATTGGCCTCTGACAAAATGATCACAGCCACTTTAAAAGTTATCTTAGCCACTACATAAGTGATGTTGACCATTGAAGAAGTGATCACAGCCACTTTAAAAATGATCTAAGCCACTATAAAAGGGCTCTTGACCACTAGAGAAGTGATTACAATCACTTTAAAAGTTATCTCAGCCACTACAAAGTAATCTTGGCCACTGAAAAAGTGATCACAGCCACTTTAAAAATTATCTTAACCACTACAAAAGGGATTTTGACCTCCGAAGAAGTGACCACAGCCAATTTAAACGTTATCTCAGCCACTACAAAGGTGATATTGGCCACTGACGAAATGATCACAGCTACTTTAAAAGTTATCTTAGCCAATACATAAGTAATATTGGCCACCGAAGAAGTGATCACAGCCACTTTGCAAATTATCTAAGTCAATACAAAAGAGATCTTGATAACTGATGAAGTGATCACAGTCACTAAAAAAAGTTATCTTGGCCACTGAAGAAGTGATCACAGCCACTAAGCCACTACAAAAAGGATCTTGGCCACTAACAAACTGGCTTAGATAACTTTATCAGTGGCTGAAACTACTTTGTTAGTGACCAAGATCACCTTTGTAGTGGCTGAGATAACTTTAAACTTGGCTGTGGTCACTCCGTCACTTTTGTATTGTTATTATTTTTTCTTTATTATCAAAGGTTGTATTGACCGTTTACATGTCAACATTGACATATTGGTCAATTTTATTTATTTATTTTTTGTACGTTTTTTGTGCGGTGCAAATCGGTTATATGTTCGGTTGTCATTATTATCCCACGAATTTGAACAGTTTGGGTCACTGCATATGTGTGCACCAAGGAATATATCGGCCACATTGGGACTCGAACCCGGTACCCCCGGGCTCTGAGTCAACCACGATACAAATGAGCTATCCTGGCGCCACGTAGTGACTGAGATACTTTTTAGTGTGGCTGTGATCAATTCTTCAATGGCCAACATCACTTTTGTAGTGGTTTAACTATTTTTTAAAGTGGTTGTGATCACTTCTTTAGTGGCCAAGATCACTTTGTAGTGGCTGAGCTAATTTTTAAAGTCGATGTAATAATTTATCATGGTTATAATCACTTCTTCATCGGCCACGATCACTTTGTGGTGGCTTAGATACCTTTATCAGTGGCTGACACCAGATTGTTAGTGGCCAAGATCACCTTTATAGTGGCTGAGATAACGTTTAAATTGGCTGTGGTCACTTCTTCGGTGGTCAGGATCAGTTTTGTAGTGGTTTAGGTCATTTTTAAAGTGGCTGTGATCACTTCTTCAGTGGCCAAGTTCACTTTTGTAGTGGCTGAGATAACTTTTAAAGTGGTTGTAATCACTTCTTCAGTGGTTCAGATCACTTTTGTAGTTGCTAAAATAACTTTTTTTAATTAGGCTGTGATCACTTCACCAGTGGTCAAGATCACTTCTGAAAAATGGCACCAGAGAAAGTAATAACAAACATTTTTACCATTTACAATTTACACGAGCGACAAGTCCTGCTGGTATTCACTAAACAACGTAGGAAATTGTTAATATGGAGGAATGAAATACAAACTTAGTGCTTTGTTGTACATTTTATATTTAACAGAAATAAAATATTATGTATCTATATGAAAGCTCATGATAGTGACTTTCAACTGATACCAAAGATGTTTTTGTTTTTTAATTTCGATTTATCTTTTTTTCCGTCGATACATAGAATTTTTTTTAAATATATAAAACATAGCTCTAAAACATAGCTCTAATTTTGCTTCATGTCCATTATTTTAATGCAGAGTCAAGTAAAATGCACAAAATCACATATTTAAAAAAAAACAGATGCCGGCCATTTTGTATTTGTCTTTCACAAAAATTGTGTGAAATTTCAAAGCACACATAACATCCAGACTTATTTATAAGCATATCTGGATTGAAAAACCGTGTCCCAAATGTGGATACATGTAAAACACGTTTGATGAAATGTTGTTTCCCAACGGGTTGTGTTGTTGTGGATTTCGCTGATCTTTCAAATTAAATTATGTTTAGGCATACATGAAGCGATATATATTTATTACACTTTTATGATTTATATACCATAAGAAGCGGAATTCAATTACCGTTAATATTCTATATAGCAGTTGGCGATAGATTTAGCAGAACAAAAATCACGTACATTCAAGGAACCCTATCCCCTTATTTAAAATTGCGCGACGTTGTTAGAAACATATTCAGGGTACCTTTATATAAGTTGTCGAAGTTGGGTTTGCGGCCCTACATTTTCAATGTTAACATTGGATTTCGTGTTCAGTATGTCCCAAGGCTCCTAAAAAAATTACTTCCGTTGAAATTGGCGGGGGGGGGGTGCATGGTAGCCATAAGTAGCCCATCGCCTAAATGTTATCGTTTGCCCATTATAAATATTTGTTTTATTTGATTATAACTTAACCTTTAGCCATACGGCAGCCATTTTAGATTCAAAAATGGTGTCCATTATTGTATTTTCAAACTATGGAGATGAAAAACTGATCTATGTGAATACAATTTGACAAACATACATAATTACAAGACATATTAACCGAGTGTTTGCCCTTTATAAAGTCGAGTCCATCATAACTGACGCGTTTTCGGAGCTTTTTCGAGTCCATGGCGGCCATCTTGAATAATTACAATTGCTCAAAGGTGACACCTTCACACCACCCTAGATATCTTTATTTAGACCCCAAAGATAAATAATCAGCAGAGAAAAAACTATATCAGAGAATTTTAGTTCACCACCCTTAGCTGCCGAACTATTGGTTTTTTTTTCATTTCAACGGGTCAAACTTGTTAGGGTGTGATGCCATGCTTCATGAAATAATCTGCCCCCGTTCAGCAATTAGCAGGCAGTTCAAAACATGCTGGTCACAAGGGAGAGTTCTGTGTTGAGATCGGGGTGTCACGCATATGTACATAGTGTATACACCAGTTGTACACCACATGTATGTGCATAAATAACACATAGCACCATGGTATGTAATCTAGGGGTAGATCAGTTCTTGCATGGTCTATACAATATATCTTGCTGCTCAGTCAATCCATGTAGGTGTGAGGCAGAACTAGGTTACCCTGTGAGTGACATTATCTACCATCCATACAGTTGTGTTTTATTTCTAAAGACATAAAAATTATACATGATTTCTTATTTTGCACATGCATGTCCAAAATAAGAAATACGGGAATGTCGTCTTTATATCTCTCCTAACTGGTAAGCGCCACACGAAAATTAAAAAACTTACGCAGTTCTAGTCTATGGACATGTTCACATCATATGGTCATATTAAAAAGCCAAAATAAAAATAATGATTTTTTATGATTTTAACCTGATTATGTCACTTTAAGCAGTACAAGCTCACTACATAGTCTATCTATCTTTCTGTTAGTAAATTACTGTTATTTTAATTTCAGGCTAGGAATTTCATGCGAGATCAGATGAAGGTCGGCCAGAAAGCTTTTTTCTATCACAGCAATTGCAAATCGCCAGGTATCGCCGGCATAATAGAGGTGAAGTAGATCCATTTTTATCATCTACAATGTTAAAAGGGCTCCGTTGGATGAAGTAGTGAATCCTGGCTGCAGACCATCACATTTTCGTCAGATTAAGAAAACAACATTTTTATCAACATTTCTAAGAATCTAGAGAAAACCCAAACAAATTATTTATACACCCAAAGGATGCTTAAATATTAGCACAGCATTGGGCCACATGTTGATGCCGTTGGCCCAGCTTTTGAATTTTTAAATGTTCAGTAGGCTATATAATTTCATATAAATGTATTTTTCAAAATTGACATGACAGCCTATAGATCTGCTTTAACTATAGAATTATCTATTTCATTTTTTTTATTATTATTATTTTACTGGCATCAACGATATGAGAATATAGAACATGTATAATTAACATGTATGTTATCCACGCATGCCTCTCGCATTGCCCTCGCAAATTAAAGTGGTCTTAAGCAAAGAAATTCAAATATTTTGTCGCTGGTCTGGAAAGGATTCCATGTTGGTATTTGTGAAGGTTTAAATAGTACACGTGAGGGAATTGTTTCGGGTACTGAAATATAACTGTAATTAGTGAGTGTGAACTAGTGAATTGATCCGGCATAGGTGAGCATCAGATGTGTGACTTATGACAACTCCATGTTTGTATGGAGTGGAAGGTGACACAACCTCGTACTTTACTCATCGAGATTACATGTCTGGGTTGTAATTTAAATTGAATCGCTCGAGAGTAAAGTGATCCAAATGCTAAATTACATTTTTTATGTTCGTCATTTCCAAAAGTCATATACATATTTTGTAAGAAATAATATATTGACCTTTCGACATTGAAGATAACAAAAATGGATTTTCCAATTGAAGTAACATCAAAACGAGGTATTACGCTTCCTCCTAATTTTAATTATAAAAAACGTCTATAAAAAATGACATTAAAATTGACCTTTTGACCTTGGAATGAACTTGAATCCTCAAAATATGAACTGAAGTGAAAAAGAGGTATTGCACTTAAATCGGTAAGCAAAGACGTCCACTGAAGGATTAGCTGAGCAATGAGTGCAATATGTGCAGGCATATAATTATGGTTTCTTAGATATCACCTTATAGTTGAACTTGTTTTGATGAACTGTAGGTCTACCCAGGAAGCTGAAATAATATATTGCATGACATAATCCATAAATATATCATGCAACGTCGTCACAACGTTGTGTGCATAGTGGGTACCCAGCAAACAATATAAGCCTGCATTGAACCTTGTACGACGCTGGTACAACATATTAATCAGCACTCGTGTTTGCTAGGGCTAAATTTATACAGGGCCTTATGAGGCTCTAGATTGTTCTCACATGCATGTCCAAAATAAGAAATACGGGAATTTCGTCTTTATATCTCTCTTACCTGGTAAATGCGCGACACACAAATTAAAAAAACTTGCAGTTGTAGTCTATGGATGTGTTTACATCATATGATCATATTAAGAAGCCAAAATAAAAATACTGATTTTTTTGATAATTTTAGCCTGATTGTGTCGCTTTATATGTTGTGCAGAAGTGCAGAGCTATATATCTTTAATTTATGATGATATAGATATCAAGATTGAGACCAGCCATTTAACGTGAATTCTAAGAGAGAATAAATAATTACACAACTTTTCAAACAGTTTAACTTGTTTAAAACAGATTGTAAAGGAGTCCTATCCTGACTACACGCAATTTGACAAGAAAGATGTGCATTATGACAGGTTAGTAATTTTTCGGCATATTTAGACTTACATTATAACGTTACTTGCAACATAGCTTTAATAGATAATACATTGCTTAGATACATGGTGATACCGGTAGGCCTACACTTTTACAATCTTTTTTTTGTCGTGCTAAAATTAGTGTGGCGGGTTGGTATTTCATAGGGTAATAACAGAGTGAGCCATTTATGGTTGATCTTCTTCTTTGATTACAAAGTTCACTTGTGAGTAATGTTGCAATGGGTATTTCTGGTAAAATTACATTTGAAAACAAATACCGTCTAAAATAAAATGAAAGAAAGAGCAATATGTGGGTATTTTTTTTAGTAGGAGGCACGTTATGCAAAGTTTATGTCCCCACCACAAAAACTGTCGTTTAGGGAATCGAACTCAGGACCAATTGGTATGATCTGTCGTTTAGGGAATCGTGTTCTACTCAAACAGAATTAGAGCCTACACACTTTCAGAAGACCGGTGAAATATTATGTATATCTACATCTCCTGTGGTTTCTGCCCATTTTTTTTCTGTGTATATATATGTTTATTGTTGATTTTTATTTCCTTCAACAATAATAAAAGACGATATCTAGTCTAGTGGGAAAATGTGAACGCAAAACAGAATCTATTACTGATTGAGTTCACTTATGAACACCCACAGCTGCTCCTGAACAGCTTGCTGTAGGATAATGACATTTTCTAGTGATAACTACTACTGCGTGAATGTGTATTCTGACCGTAACGTGAACATTTACCTGATTTCAAAATTAATGGAGTCAAAAAAATTCCACCACTACTCCCCCAAGACTGGCACCCTCTCTTTAATTAATAGCTTCCATAAACTAGATGGGCATGATAAATAACACTCTGGCCAAAACAATACTATTTCTTACCTTCTATCATGTATTTTTGGTACAGTGGCATGGTTGTTAATGGTACATGTTTATGGTACTTTTCGACCTGCGATGTCGGCTCTTTGGAGATAGTTTGATCTGGTGCATATTTTATATGTTTTATAGCATAGACGTTATAAATGTTCTAAAATTCTCGCCATGGTTTTGGTAGAAGGGGAATTCCCATTGAACTAGTTTTTGACCACCGCATCATTACCCACACCACAGATGAAGGTTAATAGTGTCTACACAGAAACAGGGGATACTACTGAAGGAGTGTACCTTTCTCGTATTCAAACCAATTGAGCCATACTAGCATATATTTTCAACTATTTTCCCCCTCAAGGACATTTTCGGGGTGTTGACAAATATGAACGATTTCTTTTAACAGTTCTGCCGCCAAAGATAAGCCGAAATGGTTCATGGTAGACGTACAGTTTGTAAGAATGTTGAAGAGATTCATTACTCTTTCTGAATTGAAAGAACTTCATTTGAAACATAAAGCTGAAGGAGGACCTCTAAAAACACTGTCTCTTTTTACTCAAGCTAGGCTATCTGTGCAGCCAATATCTCAAGGTTTGTGGTGATTATTCGTAGTATCAGCTAGCATTTTCACATTAGAACCATCTGCTAAATTGATCAAATGTACAGGTATAGATCACCATTTTAGCGTATATTGTAAAAATGTAGGTATGTTTTTGTTAAAGATGTATTTTATTCATTGAAGTATTGTAATGCCTTTGAACATTACACTTGTGACAATGTCCTGGTATTTATTGTAAAAAGCATCATCACTTATTGTGAAGACTATATTCACATTTGTTAGGACTTGGAATGTATGTATACTGTCATAGATATATGAAATAACTTATTTGATAATTTTTGTAAATGAACTCTTATTAAATTTCATGCTATAAATTCCTTGTTTGATTTCAGGTGAATGGGATTATATTATTCAGATGGAAAATGAAGAAAGTTAAAATAACGTTACATCCCAGTGACAATGGAATGTTTGTTAAATGTGAATGATCCATATGACACATAAGATTCATATAACAAAACCGGGCCAATAATATATTTTGCTTCCACATGTACATGTTCCCATGGCAGTTGATCTGTATAGTCCGGTAACTAAAAACATGTGATGTGAAAATCTACTGGGAAATAAACATGTTGTACCGGTATGTATTCCAATTGCGTTTCTCAGTCCCATCATTTGCAACACACCATATTTATAATTCAAATTTGGATTACTAGATCAAACATATGCACGTTGTTATGCTTCTCTTTCTGTATTCTGTACATTGGCGATTTTCTTTTAAAATGTGGCATAATAATATTATATATCATGTTACTATGAGTAAGTAAGTAAGTAAAATATTTGCTTTACTTCACTTTTCGGCTAGTATGGCCATTTAAGTGAAAATTCCAGGTATTACAATATCCCATATTGTATAGTTACTAAAATATTCAATAGTACTAAAATATTCAATTTAAAGTGTTTGATATGATAAGATGACGATGCTCCTGGCACCTATATGTAACGAGTCTGATGACATGTTGAAGCGCCTGCACTACAACACAGTTTAATGGGTATAAAAATATCAGTATAAATAATGTAAAATATGAAGTGAATTTAAAATGAACGACTTTTCAAGTCACTATATCTCCATGAAATTGGAGTGATTGTGTAAAAACTACAAGTCTAAGTCAAAACAGTGTCATTGTCAAAACAAATATATAATATATACTATAATACTATATACTATAATCAAAAAAATAAACCCATTTAGACATAAATATGGATGGCATAAACAATGAACAGAGAAACCATTAAGTAAGTAAGTAAATGTCTTCTTTACTCCACTTTTCGGCCACTATGGCCAGAGAAATCATGAAACCACAAAAAATTCTCAAAAATTAAAGACTTACAGTGCCCCCACAGTTGGTAATAAGGTCTGTGATATTGGAGGACATCACAGAGCGATCACAAACCGTGAGGACACCGTAAGTCACCACAGGCTAATTGTACGGCAATGGCTTCTCTATGACATGCTGCATTATCCGCCAGGATGCCACAGAGAAACCTTTAAAACAATAAAGTGAAAAAAATAATTATATGGCAATGGTTTCTTTCGGCCATCCCGTCCATCGCCAGGATGCCAAAGAGAAACCACTGCAAACACAAAAACCAAATCGTAGAGGAATTATGAGTAGACCTACAATGCCCCCACAGCTGGGGATCGGGTCTGTCATCGAGAACCAGCACGACAGAGCGATCATAATCCGTGAGAGCACTGTAAGGCACCACAAGTACAATGAAAAAATATATAAAATATATAAATATGAATATATAGAGAATATATAAAGAATTTGAACTAAAAACCATTCGAAAATAAACATAACAACCTCAGTACCACCGGAAAGCAAACACAAAAAACTAAACGTCAAAAAAATAGAAAAACCTGGTTTGATGAAAGGTTTGGGTGTGCTTGGCCTTCTAAGAAGTTACCCAGGGGGGACCACGCGGAGGTGACACCCTCCCCCCCCCCCCTCATGTTACTATGAATGCTACAAAGATCCAAATATGATCCGGTTTAAAACTTGTATGACATTTAATTATTGTGTACCAGAACATAGTCGAAACACAAAAGAGGCGTCAGCTAAAAGTCTTTATCCAGGCTAAAGCGTCGTCATCATCATGTCTTTGTGCTGTAAGCAAGGACAATTTGACCAAAAAATATGTGGTGTTGTAATATATTGAATCTTTCAAAGTGGATAGTGCAGGAAAAATGTATATAACCGGTCCTCATCTTATACCTGGATACCTGTTATGTGCAAACGTCAAGGTAATAAGATTAAATAACTAAGTAGGTTGTTAAGAGATAAGATTTATTTATAGTCGCAAGTGTATACAGTAAAACATTAGCTAACAACAGCTATTTCAGCGACTTGTTGGTCCCGGAGAATTTGCTATCGTGTGCTATGTAAGTGAGGGTTACCATACTTTCTATATTACACATAATAAGGTCAAAATCGGAGAGTTTGCACACCCAAATAAGCTACGAGAAAAGAACATTTGTCAGATGCATCTAACATGTGTTAGATGAGACTGTAAGGTTGTCTACTTGATAATCAAATTATGATAAATGCTGTCGGAAGAATGTTTTATTTCCCATGGGCTGTGTTCTGATCCAAGCTTCTAATTCACTATTTGATTGCTTATAGGATGTACTTTACTATCAGCTTAACTTTTAAGCTCGTCTTTGAACAAGGGCCCCGTGGTCCCTACAATCTTTCACATCAAAAATTATGAGGAAGGTGAACGATTCGGCCCTGATAGCTCATTTCGTATAGTTGTGGCTTAAAAATCAGAAAAAAACTGAGTTTCCAATCACGCCCGAATGTTTGTCCTCAAGGCTGTGTAGGCTATATATACAGTGCTCCAAAATGGATTGCGCAGTGCTGTCTGTGCAAAGAAAATTCGATCGCGATTATTTCTACGTGATGTATACCTCGCATCACTAGTCGTACTTACTTTAACGCCGTTGTTGCCACCTGGTGAACGGATTGTGATACATATACGCGGGTAGCTGTTTATGTAGTGGAACAGCCAATATCTGGGGCATGACGTCATTCATGTCATTTCTTAGAATAATTTTTTGTATCCAATGTGCTTTGATGGTTTGTGTACTATCTTGAGACACAAACTGTACACGTCACCGCTTGAAACTTTATCTCGTAACAAACCCAGCCTTAAACTCTAAACCTGATAGTCTAATCGACCTACCTACGTATCCATACTGTGACGGCTTGGGTCCTGGATAGGCCTATATTAGATCGTGTTTATCATAATATCATAATCGTATTATCATAATAAAATAATAATAATTAACAATTCTTTTATGTTCAATTAACACGAATATAGGCCTCGGTCCTGTACGTCAGGGATCGTCATTCGGTCACGCGAGAACAAGCTGGTAGCCAGTACACATATCTCCGCCAGACGGTAATCAGGTGATTGCTGCATTGAAGGTGTGACATTTTACAGCCGCGGTTAACCAGCAAATAATGCATATCATTTTCGAATGTTTTTCTGTGAGTACGACGATATATACAATGAGCGTTGATGGAAATGAGTCGGCGAAATATAGTATAGACCTACGTTAATACCGGTATAAAAACATAACAAATAAATTTCATGTGGTGGGCAAAATTTCAAAGCTGCAAGCCCCAGAATGTCGTCTAGACATCAGTCGTTGGCGCGCAAGTAAAGCACGTGGCGTCGTCCCACGTGGTGTATGCGTACTTAGCAAACACGAGGCATTGTCCCAATGTTGTTTTTTTGTTGGGCCGACGTCGAAGACGACATTAAAACAACATTGGTTCAATGTCTCGTGTTTGCTGGGTATGTACATAGGCATGCATGGATGTGCAGTTATATTACACGCTAACACGTAGGCCTAGATATTTATCAATCATCATGACATAGTATCGGCCGCTAGGAAAACATGTTTATAATGATGTATTGTACAATGGCAGCGTGTCAGTTTAATGAGCAGTTAATCCTTCTGACAGAGAGTAACAGTGACATGACATAACTAATCCGTTCGTACTATACCCTACCTGATAAACCGTGTTTATTCACGCGTCAACGAGGCTACACTCACGGTATAGGTCAAAACGGCGCCAACGCGATGACAAAACCACTGAAATTTCACAGCTCAGTGCTCTCGCCTGAGCTATCAGACATGTCAGACAGTTTAATCAGTGATCAAGAAACATATAACGCACACCTGTTATGTATCGCGCAGGAGCTAAAAGAAAAAAAAAAGTAGCGCGATATCGTCCGGTAATTACGGTATCAAATAAATAAATGAAATATCTCCCGTTACTAACAGAATATCATTTAGATAAATATCATCAATACAGTTGTTATGTGGTGCAGTTAAATATGGTCACTAACTTAAAATTTGCCCCTAGTCCAGATAGGCTTAAGTTGCAGTTGAAAAGGGAGTGAGTAACAATAGAGTGAGTGAGTGAGTGAGTGAGTGAGTGTTCAGATACTGTAGGCACGAGAAGCATCGCAACGACCTACATTCTCCACACATAGATGTCGCTCAGGTCAACCCCGCTCTCTCTGAGGTCAGAATGATAGACCTATATACCCGTATAGTATATGGGCCCACAACCAGCCAATGATATGGCTGAATGCTCACGGCCTTTACATCATAATGGACAAGCTTGACAAAATTTCAATTCATATCACATGATTTATGACGTAGCCAGACCATAAGATAGGCCTACACAATTCTCACCTGATAGACCTCCCCCCCCCCCGACCGTGTGGACAATATAGTCAATCGTGTAAACAGTAAGCAAACATGAGCTTTGAACCAACGTTTGGCCAGCAGACGATGTACCAGCGTAAAGTGGAATGGTATGTCAAAGGACATTGCTCAAATTCAATGCGATGATACTTCGTAGACATAGATGACCATAGATAGAAAAAATAACGACATATTTTACTAAAATCATTTCTATGGTTTTTGAAGCTGGATATTTCGTTGGCAATTATTCTAGACTAACTTAGCTTCAAATTAATTGAAATATGACAAATAATCAAGTACGTGTATTTGATGGCTTTAAATAAAAGTAATGCAGTGATAGGTGGGTTCGTGTAGTTTAGAGTAGAATAAACAAATGGAAAGTCACGTGCAGCGTCATATTTGCTCACCAAATATCGTTCCGCGAAATTTTCCAACTGTTTTATGCTATAAAATAGAATTTAATTATTCTTATTAATAGTGTACTTAAAAAGCGCATTATTATATACATTTCTATGCGCTATAATCGACCCACACCCCGACGTGGTTTATTGCCCCTTATTAGTTTAGCAAATTCTGACAAGGGCTCAACTCATGAATACAATATCATGAGTCGTCCGGTGTTGTATATAAGAGACAATAAAAACCTTGAGTCCCATAATTAAAATTCCCCATAAATAAAATATGTTGTCGCGTTCAGATTGCAGTGACTGGCAAAAAGTGTTGAATGTGGACTATCAATATATAGGGGAAGGGCGGGCAAAGGGAGCCACTTAACGTTTCTATGGTATTTAAGGCAAATATTCGAGCTATTTTAAAACCAATGACTGTTCTATGTAGGCTACATGCAATGTAGATACATATAGCAGACACACTTAATGTTTCGGGGATACCTTATTTTGATTAAAAGCCAAATAGATTTGCTCTCAAAGAGGCCCCCTTTGCCCAATAGCTTGGGCAAAGGGGGCCGGCGCATTGGGCAAAGGGGGCCACCCACACTTTGGGAATTTTTTTTATTTTGATACACAAGTGTGTACACCGAAGAGAGCTTAATAAAACAGATATGAAAATAACCTTTCATTTGATGTATATGGTGACATGTTTTGTTGGACATAATTCTAAGTAATATACTTTCGTTCACTGGGATTCCTTTGTGAAACATGCACCCATTGAAATTTAGCGGGCGAAGGGAGCCATGCTGTATGGGCTTTGTATTGAAATGGCCTGGCCCCCTTTGCCCTGGTCCCCTTTGCCCAAGGTGTAGAGGTGGGAAACTAAATCTATTATCTCTCCCCAAAGTAATCTCTTGACTGGAGCAATGACTAGAAAACAAAGGCAATATAAAACAATGGATTTTCAGAAGAAATCACATAAATTTATCAAGAGATTCATACAGATATATAAGGTTCCCAGCTAACACAGAACGTTCAGATAACCGTTCCCTCAAGGTTAGTTATGGGTTTGTTAACTGGTAATCTTATGCGAACGTTCTAGGAATATTCTCTCCTCACATAACCCTAGGCGAATGTTCGACGAACGTTTTGAGTAATCATTCCCTCAAGGTTAGTTATGGGTTTGTGAACTGGTAATCTTATGTGAAGGTTCTAGGAATATTCTCTCCTCACATAACCCTAGGCGAATGTTCGACGAACGTTTCGAGTTTTTATGGTTTACAACTGAGGTCAATTAAACCCTGCGCATGCGTGGTGCCAATCAATCAACTGGTAATCTTATGCGAACGTTCTAGGAATATTCGCTCCTCACATATTCCTAGGCGAATGTTCGACGAGCGTTCCGAGTTTTTGCTGTAATTCATTGAGGTCAATTAAATCCTGCGCATGCGTGGTGCAATAAACCTTGCTGTTTCCGTTCGTTTAGGAAGGTGAGTGTTGTGCATTTCTGCATCTGAATATTATCTCTTGTTTGTGTTGTCATCCATGTCATATCTTCTTAAAGTATGAGTAGCTGAATTCTTGAAGATACATAGACTAGCCTATAGGTCGCCTTCAGCAGTTGCTGCTATATCTGTGACATAGACTAATTCACATCCCGAGAGGTTTCATGTTTGTTTGTATTTGTTTATTTGTGATAGCTAGCCCTAAAGTGGGGCTGCCCGGGCCTTCCGACTTTGTAGATCGCTCTCTAACTCTGACAATGAATGGCGGCCTGCATGTCATGGTCATCAACATGACTGACAGTGGCAGTGCCAGTGCGTAAGCCGTAGTCTGGACCAGGCAGTGACGATGCAGCCTTCTCGGCCCTGGCTGGGGAGACTACAGATTATACTATCTCTATGCCGATATTTTTATGTTTAACTTTTTGCCTGGATATTTATCTAAGACTAAGTTCTAACACGTCAATTTTTTTCACTCTTTGAACTGAAGGCTTGATTCTTGAAACCAGTGTGAGTGAATTTGTGGCCAAATAAATTATAATAGAGGTCTACCTTGAACATTGATCATGTCCGCAGTTACGAAAAAAAGGTCTGTTATAAATATAATTTTGATGGACAAGTTGAAATACTTGAATCTTTCCCAGCAAACACGATACATCGACCCAATGTTGGACCAATGTTGGGCCACCGTCTACGACGCTGGCCCAACATTGGGTCGATGTCTCGTGTTTGCCAGGAATGGGTATGGATTTCCCTGCCCACACCTGCCCAGAAGTCAGAACGTTATATGAACATTCAGAGAACATTCTCTTCAGACTCCGTCATTTTACGGAGATCATCAGTGAAAATTACTTAAATTTGTGTCAAAATATTAGAATAGTACACTATAGTCTGTCCGACGGTGGAGGATGGTCCAAAATGAAAGTTAGCTTTTCGGTATCCATTTGGCATCGATCCTGAAAATTTCGTAAAAACATATTCTATATTAGTTCAAAAGTTAGACCATTTGACATGTTGTAAATGTCTATTTATGACGCTCCTCTATAATAGTAGAGGAGGAAATCTGAAAATTGACGTTGTTTAAGGAGTTAGTTGACATTTAAATTCCTAGAGACAAATAATATATCGCTGCAAATGTATGAACGTCTAGTTTTACAAAGCGTGAACAGTTTTTCATAAAACGTGCATTTGTGACGTCATGTCGTGATGGTTGTGACGTCACTTTTTCACCAATTTCTACTGGATATTTATAAAGGTGGATCATTTATCAGCTGCCTAGGTTGTCACACGAAAATGACATACATGTTTTGTCCACATGCCATCACTTGATTTCCTGTTCTACTATGTATATAAAGAATATCTTTTGTATATTAATTTGTATATTTTGAAGTAGAAATAATTAATTATAAATGATTCTGAAACAACAGATTATTCCCACATGTATGAATAATATTTTAGCCGTCGCGTGATTTAAACGTACTCGGAGAATTAACGTTTGCAGATAACATTTACACAAGCTAAGTCTACATGTAATGGACACGATGGATATATCAACATATTTGAACCGCTTCTATGCTTAATTATCAGTTTATTTATATATTGAGGATAATGTATAGGCCTAGGCAAATAGATGGACTATAAATGAAATCTAAGGCTAGCTTTAGATATTTTTATGGCGCTCCTTAAGAGAAATTGTGGGTGTTATTTCATTTGTGTCGTGAGACCATGCGTAGTTCGGTAAGCAGTCACCAGATGGCGTGGAGATCAGTTTTGATGCTGGCTGAAGTCTCTCGCAAGTCGAATATAATTTTGTGATTTTATCAGCCTTATTTTAGCTGATTTTACGGCAAAAAGAAGCAATCTACATACATCATCAACATAAAAACGAACAGCAGAGTTCACGTGAGTTTTCGACCTATAACGACTGTCGTTTTATGTGATGATAATAAGCTAATTTTAGTGAGACATATTCACTAATTCAGGCTACCTCGAGACCAGCCGTAATGCATGTAATGGCGGCTGCGCCGTGTTTATGGTCTCACCACCCTAAATAAGCCGAAATCCAGGGAGGTGTCTACTAATGATGGAATCATCACACAAAATATTTTTAATGCGGCTGTTCCAACCTCTATTGAAACGAAATAAAATACAAAGAAGTAATAATTTTGTGAATATTTAATAAGCCCACGTTATCTTCTTTGTCAAGGATATCATATATAACTGTTTCATGATAACCTCGCAGGGATACAGTGGGTTAAAATGATGTGTGTCTGTTCTGTGAAAGAGAGCACGGATTATAGCCCAATTTTAACAGTATTGACTTTTTTACACTCTAGGGGGCGTAGCTCAAAATCTGTCTGGTAACCATACCCATAGCGGGCCTGTTTTCGAACAAGGACATCTCAAGCTTTATCCTGATATGTCACACTAAATATCTAATAGGGTGAAAAATGGTGAAATCGGCCTGCGGAATTGAGGCAGTTTACATGTGTTTCAATGGGACTGGCATTTGGGGTGGTGAGACCATCAGTAGACACAAGGGGTTTGCATGTTCTGGTCCTTTCTTGACATATTCCAGCTGCTTGATAAAAAATCTGCAGCTTGATATCTATATTTTATTGAGTTTTACTATCGCTGTAACAATCTAAGTGTAATAGTTTTGATTAGAAAGTATATAATTGGTGAATAAATGTGATAACCATGTCTAGAAAAGACCAGAAGAGGCCGTGTTTTGGTGATATAAGTCATAGATGAAATGCCTGGTTGGTAGTTTGATTGTCATATGGGCCCAAATAAAAATAAAAAATAGTGAATTTAAGTATGGATGCTACTAATAGCAGTCCATTCTAATATGTGTGGCATATTTCAACAACAATTTTCGAAATACAAGGTAACCATGACGACTTTGTGTGACGAAATAGAGGCGGGAATAGCCACTTCATTTAACTGTTTTATTTAATGCGACTTTCAAGGAAACCAGGCCGATATTCATGATATCAATAATTATTCAAAGGGCTCCGAGGGCAACAGTTTTCAATATATTTGCCTAATTCAAAAACTATATTGTCCAGAACACCTTCAAGCATTATACCAGGCCGAAATAAAATAATCAAAGAAAATTATATCTCTACATATGGTCTCACCACCCTAAATAAGCCGAAATCCAGGGAGGTGTCTACTAATGATGGAATCATCACACAAAATATTTTTAATGCGGCTGTTCCAACCTCTATTGAAACGAAATAAAATACAAAGAAGTAATAATTTTGTGAATATTTAATAAGCCCACGTTATCTTCTTTGTCAAGGATATCATATATAACTGTTTCATGATAACCTCGCAGGGATACAGTGGGTTAAAATGATGTGTGTCTGTTCTGTGAAAGAGAGCACGGATTATAGCCCAATTTTAACAGTATTGACTTTTTTACACTCTAGGGGGCGTAGCTCAAAATCTGTCTGGTAACCATACCCATAGCGGGCCTGTTTTCGAACAAGGACATCTCAAGCTTTATCCTGATATGTCACACTAAATATCTAATAGGGTGAAAAATGGTGAAATCGGCCTGCGGAATTGAGGCAGTTTACATGTGTTTCAATGGGACTGGCATTTGGGGTGGTGAGACCATCAGTAGACACAAGGGGTTTGCATGTTCTGGTCCTTTCTTGACATATTCCAGCTGCTTGATAAAAAATCTGCAGCTTGATATCTATATTTTATTGAGTTTTACTATCGCTGTAACAATCTAAGTGTAATAGTTTTGATTAGAAAGTATATAATTGGTGAATAAATGTGATAACCATGTCTAGAAAAGACCAGAAGAGGCCGTGTTTTGGTGATATAAGTCATAGATGAAATGCCTGGTTGGTAGTTTGATTGTCATATGGGCCCAAATAAAAATAAAAAATAGTGAATTTAAGTATGGATGCTACTAATAGCAGTCCATTCTAATATGTGTGGCATATTTCAACAACAATTTTCGAAATACAAGGTAACCATGACGACTTTGTGTGACGAAATAGAGGCGGGAATAGCCACTTCATTTAACTGTTTTATTTAATGCGACTTTCAAGGAAACCAGGCCGATTTTCATGATATCAATAATTATTCAAAGGGCTCCGAGGGCAACAGTTTTCAATATATTTGCCTAATTCAAAAACTATATTGTCCAGAACACCTTCAAGCATTATACCAGGCCGAAATAAAATAATCAAAGAAAATTATATCTCTACATATGGTCTCACCACCCTAAATAAGCCGAAATCCAGGGAGGTGTCTACTAATGATGGAATCATCACACAAAATATTTTTAATGCGGCTGTTCCAACCTCTATTGAAACGAAATAAAATACAAAGAAGTAATAATTTTGTGAATATTTAATAAGCCCACGTTATCTTCTTTGTCAAGGATATCATATATAACTGTTTCATGATAACCTCGCAGGGATACAGTGGGTTAAAATGATGTGTGTCTGTTCTGTGAAAGAGAGCACGGATTATAGCCCAATTTTAACAGTATTGACTTTTTTACACTCTAGGGGGCGTAGCTCAAAATCTGTCTGGTAACCATACCCATAGCGGGCCTGTTTTCGAACAAGGACATCTCAAGCTTTATCCTGATATGTCACACTAAATATCTAATAGGGTGAAAAATGGTGAAATCGGCCTGCGGAATTGAGGCAGTTTACATGTGTTTCAATGGGACTGGCATTTGGGGTGGTGAGACCATCAGTAGACACAAGGGGTTTGCATGTTCTGGTCCTTTCTTGACATATTCCAGCTGCTTGATAAAAAATCTGCAGCTTGATATCTATATTTTATTGAGTTTTACTATCGCTGTAACAATCTAAGTGTAATAGTTTTGATTAGAAAGTATATAATTGGTGAATAAATGTGATAACCATGTCTAGAAAAGACCAGAAGAGGCCGTGTTTTGGTGATATAAGTCATAGATGAAATGCCTGGTTGGTAGTTTGATTGTCATATGGGCCCAAATAAAAATAAAAAATAGTGAATTTAAGTATGGATGCTACTAATAGCAGTCCATTCTAATATGTGTGGCATATTTCAACAACAATTTTCGAAATACAAGGTAACCATGACGACTTTGTGTGACGAAATAGAGGCGGGAATAGCCACTTCATTTAACTGTTTTATTTAATGCGACTTTCAAGGAAACCAGGCCGATATTCATGATATCAATAATTATTCAAAGGGCTCCGAGGGCAACAGTTTTCAATATATTTGCCTAATTCAAAAACTATATTGTCCAGAACACCTTCAAGCATTATACCAGGCCGAAATAAAATAATCAAAGAAAATTATATCTCTACATATGGTCTCACCACCCTAAATAAGCCGAAATCCAGGGAGGTGTCTACTAATGATGGAATCATCACACAAAATATTTTTAATGCGGCTGTTCCAACCTCTATTGAAACGAAATAAAATACAAAGAAGTAATAATTTTGTGAATATTTAATAAGCCCACGTTATCTTCTTTGTCAAGGATATCATATATAACTGTTTCATGATAACCTCGCAGGGATACAGTGGGTTAAAATGATGTGTGTCTGTTCTGTGAAAGAGAGCACGGATTATAGCCCAATTTTAACAGTATTGACTTTTTTACACTCTAGGGGGCGTAGCTCAAAATCTGTCTGGTAACCATACCCATAGCGGGCCTGTTTTCGAACAAGGACATCTCAAGCTTTATCCTGATATGTCACACTAAATATCTAATAGGGTGAAAAATGGTGAAATCGGCCTGCGGAATTGAGGCAGTTTACATGTGTTTCAATGGGACTGGCATTTGGGGTGGTGAGACCATCAGTAGACACAAGGGGTTTGCATGTTCTGGTCCTTTCTTGACATATTCCAGCTGCTTGATAAAAAATCTGCAGCTTGATATCTATATTTTATTGAGTTTTACTATCGCTGTAACAATCTAAGTGTAATAGTTTTGATTAGAAAGTATATAATTGGTGAATAAATGTGATAACCATGTCTAGAAAAGACCAGAAGAGGCCGTGTTTTGGTGATATAAGTCATAGATGAAATGCCTGGTTGGTAGTTTGATTGTCATATGGGCCCAAATAAAAATAAAAAATAGTGAATTTAAGTATGGATGCTACTAATAGCAGTCCATTCTAATATGTGTGGCATATTTCAACAACAATTTTCGAAATACAAGGTAACCATGACGACTTTGTGTGACGAAATAGAGGCGGGAATAGCCACTTCATTTAACTGTTTTATTTAATGCGACTTTCAAGGAAACCAGGCCGATATTCATGATATCAATAATTATTCAAAGGGCTCCGAGGGCAACAGTTTTCAATATATTTGCCTAATTCAAAAACTATATTGTCCAGAACACCTTCAAGCATTATACCAGGCCGAAATAAAATAATCAAAGAAAATTATATCTCTACATATGGTCTCACCACCCTAAATAAGCCGAAATCCAGGGAGGTGTCTACTAATGATGGAATCATCACACAAAATATTTTTAATGCGGCTGTTCCAACCTCTATTGAAACGAAATAAAATACAAAGAAGTAATAATTTTGTGAATATTTAATAAGCCCACGTTATCTTCTTTGTCAAGGATATCATATATAACTGTTTCATGATAACCTCGCAGGGATACAGTGGGTTAAAATGATGTGTGTCTGTTCTGTGAAAGAGAGCACGGATTATAGCCCAATTTTAACAGTATTGACTTTTTTACACTCTAGGGGGCGTAGCTCAAAATCTGTCTGGTAACCATACCCATAGCGGGCCTGTTTTCGAACAAGGACATCTCAAGCTTTATCCTGATATGTCACACTAAATATCTAATAGGGTGAAAAATGGTGAAATCGGCCTGCGGAATTGAGGCAGTTTACATGTGTTTCAATGGGACTGGCATTTGGGGTGGTGAGACCTTATCTTGTTCCAGTCGTTTGACTCGTGTTGTCCAGCCTCGCTTTGAGCAGTGTTGAGGCTATGACGCTTTGGTTGACCTAGTTGATACGGTTGAACTCCGCCGCCATTGACATAGTCATACTCATACTAGTCATAGTGACTTACTATTAGTACTATTCTGTTCTAACTCAACTGCGTTTAGACTTTTATTGTTTTAATCTTGACCTGGAGGTTGGTCATAGATATTATACATTTTATATGAATAGTCCGTTTCATTTATTTTATTTATCATGATTTTGGCTGGTATTACAAATTATGCACTACACTGTGTACACCTCAGGCTCAGCCAGTTTACAGAGACTAACACACCCTACCACATGTCTTGTCAGACTCAGTCCCACTACTACTACTAGTCTGTCTAGTTGCGGTTGTACTATTGTGGACTTGTTGGACTACAGTACCCACTTAGAATTATTAGTCTTATCAAAACATGAAGTTTATCAATCACTATTTACTGTCACCCAGGATTTTAGGGATTTATTTTGTTTTAATTTTTTTTTTATTATTTTTTATTTAAATTTTTGTGTGTTCAGATCAATATGGATAACCCCAGACAGATAGACAGACCCACAAGAATACTGATCGCTGGACATTCTTTTGTATCAAAATTGAATCAATTAGCGTTGAATCAACGCCCTAATCTTAACCTGGACAGCTCTCAATTTTCTTTGCAATTTATTGCACGCAGTGGTGGGAAGGTAGCTTCATTGCGCTCGGATCTAGGACAGTATATCCCAAGAAATCCTGAGCTTAAGCCACAATTGGCTTATCTAGAAATTGGTAGCAATGATTTGTGCGACTTAATCACCACACCTAATATCCTGGCAAGGAACATTTACGACTTGTGTCGTTACCTACATTATGGGCACGGCGTTCACAGAGTCATTGTCGGAATGATTCTACACCGCCATGCCAGACATCATAGATATTTCGATAGACAATTATCGTTATCAGCCTACAATACAAGAGTAGATGATGTCAACACAGGATTGAAGTCCATGGCTGCTAACAATTCCTCTTTTATCTTTTTCTGGAGACATAAGGGGTTCACATCCCCAATGACAAGAACATCATTCGATGCTGTTGACGGCGTCCATCCAAGCCGCAACATCGGTCTCCCGAAATATGCTAGTAGCGTCAAGCATGCTATTGTGTATCATCAAGACAAATGCAGTCACTCTGGGTGAATTTAGTGCTTTCTTGTCATCGTGGAAAGCTTTTTGGGTGATTATTTGATTTATTTTTGTTTGTTTTGTTGCTTCTCCAAGGAGAAGTTTTACTGTAGCACCTTGTGTGCCGTAATGCAATTACGGAGTGCTCTTGCTTATATATATTTTTTTTTGTGCCCTTTTTTGCACCTTTGTGCCGTTTTTATATACATATATATTTATACGGAGTGCACCTTTATAATTTTTGTGGCACCGTTATTGTGATTTCACTCTCGTTTATTTTTTGCACCTTTGTGCCGTATTATATATCGTTATATATTACGGAGTGCTCTTTGATGCTATTTTTGGTAGCTTAGTTTAATTTAAACCTTTTCGTTTCCACATAAATTATGTTGATTGTGGATTTCACAGATTAGACAAAATGGTTGTGTGATATAACATTTTCTATAAGTTGGTATTCACAAGCGGATTGACACTGTGGTTTAATTTAAACCTTCTAGTTATCTACATAAAATATTTTAATTGTAGATTTTTACAAAATTAATAATGTGGTTATGTGATATCATATACCTTAATCTCTTTATGTCGTTATTCACAAGCTGATCTTTCACTTGGGTTTAAATAAAAACAATTTGTGGCACATAGCTGGTCGTTTCAATGTCTTTGTTACAGAATGCCACCCAAGAAGGTCGCAAAAAAGGGGACAAGAAAATCGGGACGTCCCAGGCAACCACCTACCCGAATGAGAGATGATGATGGTGGTGATCAACCCACTAGCAAGAGGAGGAGGACAGAATCTGAAGCTGTTTCAGACTCCGAAATTGACCCTCAGACAGCATGCACACATTCAAATAATGGTTCCGTTGCCCGAAGTGAAACAGTAGGGCATCGGCTAGCCGACATGCTTCTAGGTAATAATAGACTGACTGAGAGATTGGTCAGTCTGATGGAGAAGGTGGAAGCAGAGGAAGACATTCCTGTCACCACCAATATAGATAATATGAATTCTGCTTCCCACACCGAAGTGCACGACACAATCAACAATACCCTGTCTCCAGCCGATACAGCCTCAACGGCTACCGATTCAATTATCAATAAGCTGCAGGGTAAGCAACCTCGAGCTAAACCAAATTCAGCTCTCCCTTGTCACTCCTTCAAGGAACCAATAGGTCCACATGTCTCTGAAGACGTCAAACAAAATATTTGGGACCACAATTTCATTGACATGTCACGACTTCTCCAAAGGAAGTCAGACCAGGCAGCCGGCATACAGACTCATGAGCAATGGACGTCTGCGTTCATTGTTTATGTAGCTATATATGCTCAAAAATTTCCATCAGAAACTCCTGGGCTGATGAAACATATGGAGATTGTGAGGGATCTAGGGTCAAGGGGAGGACGAGCTTGGATGCTCTACGACGATAACTTCAGACAGTATAGAGCGGAAAACCCAGAAGCATTGCAATGGGGAGACTTCCTGTCTGAAACTTGGAGTAGAGCATCACAAGCCGAGCTAAGCCCCAAAACCTTCCCTCGTACTAGTTCAAAAAATCAGTCCTTTCGTGCAGAGGATGGCACAGCCATCCCCAAAGGGTTCTGTTTCTCCTATGCAAAGGGGCGCTGCAATAATGATGGATGTAGATTCTGGCACAAATGTGCTTTGTGCCAGAAATCACATCCAACTACAACATGCAATTTCAAACGAAAAAACACTCAAAATTGGGGTTCAAAACAGAGAAATTTCGGCTCCAATCAACAACAACAATCCCGCCAAAATTTCTCAAGACCTAATCACTCCCGTTCAGATAGATAAATTGAAAATATATATAGATGGTTACAAGTATGCGAAATATATTATAGATGGGTTTGTGAATGGTTTCACTCTAGGATTTGAAAGCCCCATAGATTTGAAAAATGCTGAAAACGCGCGGGACATTTATGATAACGAGAAATTAGTACAAGCAAAATTACAGGAAGAACTGGATGCACGCAGGATAGAGGGTCCGTTTGCATTCCCACCTTTAAACAATTTGCAATGTAGTCCTCTATTTTTGATTCCCAAAAAAGGTGGAGATTTCAGACTAATACATAACCTTTCAGCTCCACATGGACATTCAGTGAACGATGGAATTCCTAGACATAATTCAACAGTCCAATACCAAAATTTGTCCCATGCACTTGACATGGTTAAAAAATTGGGACGGGGTTGCTTGTTAGCTAAGACCGACATTGAATGCGCATTCCGGATCATTCCAATTAAGAAATCTGACCACTATCTCCTAGGTTTTAAATGGAAAAATAATTTCTTCTTTGACAAATGTTTAGTGATGGGTGCAAGTTCTAGTTGTTTAATTTTTGAAAAGTTCAGCTCTGCTTTGCACTATGCTATGAACAAATTTGGGTATAATGACACTGTACATGTCCTTGACGATTTTTTGTTTGCTGGGGCGCCAAATTCTAATGCTTGCAAAGCTGCTCTGGATACCTTCACGAATTTGTGTAAATACACCGGAATTCCGTTAAAATCTCAGAAAACAGTAGAACCCTGCACTACGCTCGAATTTTTGGGGACCACTATAGACACTTTAGCTATGGAAGCCCGTTTGCCTTCCGATAAGTTAGAGAAACTGTCCAATATGCTGAGAAAATTTCTACATAAAGAAAAAGCCACTTTGAAAGAAATCCAATCATTAATTGGTCTGTTAAATTTTGCCTGTTTTGTGGTGGTTCCCGGTCGTGCATTCTTAAGACGCATCATCGATCTTACCATCGGGTTGAAAAAACCGCACCACCACCGGCGATTGAATTTAGAAGCAAAAGATGATATTAAAGTTTGGTTGTTTTTTCTGGATTCTTTCAATGGGAGATGTATTATCCTTGAGGACCGGTGGACTACCTCCGCATCTCTTTCTCTTTACACAGATGCATCAAATATTGGGTTCGGTTGTATTTTTGGGAAAAATTGGTGCTTCGGCTCTTGGCCTCATTCTTGGGAAAGTAAGCACATAATTATAAAAGAACTTTTTCCAATAGTATTAGCTTTAGAGCTGTGGGGTGAACACATAAAAAATCAATGCATTATCCTTTATTCTGACAATGAAGCTGTGGTAACCATGATTAATAAAATGACTACTAAGAACCCTGATTGTATGGCACTTATTCGTAGGTTAGTTAGGACAACAATGTCACAGAATATTTTGATACATTCTCGTCATGTGCGAGGTATACATAATAATTTAGCAGACAATTTATCTCGCTTGCAGATTCAAACCTTCCTCAGAGATTTTCCATCAGCAAGGCACATCCCAACAGCCATACCATCACACCTTCTACCAACCTGACAAATGAAATGTACAAATTGCTGGAAACAGCTTTTGCTAAATCCACATCAGCAATGTACAAGAGAGCTTTTCAGTTGCTGCTCCAATTCGGGAAAGATTATTTTCCTTCAACCATCATGTGGCCAGCCACTGATGCGTCTATAGCCAATTTCATAGCTTACCTCTTTCAAAAAGGGTTAGCCCCCTCTACTATAATTACTTACATTTCCGCACTCGCATCAATGCATAAATTAGCTGGTTACCCAGATCCAACTACATCATTTCTTGTTAAAAAGCTGCTATCTGGTGCACAAAAAACAAAAGGTTCTCAAGATACTAGACTACCAATAACTACACCTATATTATCTAATTTGATTCATCACTGTTCTATTTCATCTCTAGACTCGTACAACAAGATAATGTTCAATGCGATCTGCTTGACAGCATTCAATGCTTTTTTAAGAATAGGTGAAATTATTCTCAGGTCAAAGACCGATGATCCATTAACTGTGTTACAATACGATGATGTTACTTTCCTGAAATCAAAATCTGGTCTAAGCTCATGTAATTTATCACTTAGATCTTGGAAAGGGAGGTACTCCGGTCCCCCCGTAAAAATTTTAATGCATTCAGGAAGCAATCCTCTACTGTGTCCAGTGTCCGCCCTAGTCAAATTCTTCAAAATTCGTGGGTTCGCTGCAGGCGTTCTATTCTGTCAAGCTGATGCTTCTCCTTGTGTTAGATCATTTTTTACATATACTCTCCGACAGCTATTAAATTCTGCAGGTTATGATGTAAATAGGTATAAAGGGCACTCTTTTCGAATTGGAGCAGCAACATCTGCAGCTTAAAGAGGAATTTCAGACCATGAAATTCAAAGATTGGGCAGGTGGAAATCCACAGCATACAACAAATATATAAGGATACCCAATTTACATGTTTGAGGTTGCTTACCCTAAGTACTATCACTTCGTCAATTGTATCATCTACAACTCTTCTATTCAGCTCTTCTATTGGTTGAGCTGGCTAGTTGTTATGCTGTCTTCTATTGGTTGACAGCATATTCAAGATACAGTTACCACACTAATCCCAAGGACTCTTCTATTGGTTGAGTCTTTATTGTGACTACAACATCAATCCAAAATCTAAATGCGAAGATACTTGTTTATCGACACTTCCAGGATTCATTTGCACAGCTTTGCGATTTGTGTTAGTTATAGACTTGTCCCACTAAAGAAATGAGTCTTTCCCAAACACGCTCTCTTCTATTGGTTGATTGCGTGCAGACTTCGCACACCAACAAAGACAGTGCAACCAGGACTGAATCTTTCCCAAACACGCTTTCTTCTATTGGTTGATCGCGTGCAGACTTCGCACACGAACAAAGACAGTGCAACCAGGACTCATGTTTAATCGTCATCTATATACTACAATTTTATTGTGTGAACTTTAAAACTAAGTTACAAATGAGGACAGAGTTAGATAAATTTTGCTTATTAGCAATACATTGTGTGCAACTGAAAGTTTACCTATACAAAGACATATGGTGTCCTCAGACAATGTTCATCTATTATTCTGTCTAGTTCGTTGAATATTTGTGTTGTATATTTAATACCTAAAATTTAGTGGCGTGTGCAGATTACACTCACCAATGGCAACCATCGGTAAGTGCAGTCTGCTGTGGCGCTACAGTCACGCCTCGTATATCTCTTTAACTGTTTGCGTTACGTAATCATATTTCCTACTGTTAAAATCCTACTTTATAATGTTATGTCATCATCTTCTCTCATGTGCAAATTTGTATATTTAAAAAAGTCTATGCATTAGGTATAGCATTTGCAGGAGAGTGTTTTAAATTTTGATAACTTTTTGAGTTGAATATATCATTGGTGATTTTCACTCAACTATATTCATACTCATATGCTAATAACCTGCTTTACGAAATTTACAGGTTTATGTTTGAATATTGTGGGAAATATTTACATATGATTTTTAACCTGCTTTGGAAAATCCGCAGGTTTATATATAAATGTTATGTAACATTGATTTTTAAATTTAATAAACGTCGTTTCACGGCCGTTTACACCCAGTCTGAGTTTGTTTTCTTTTGGGGAGTTTCAGCCATAAATGAAATCTAAGGCTAGCTTTAGATATTTTTATGGCGCTCCTTAAGAGAAATTGTGGGTGTTATTTCATTTGTGTCGTGAGACCATGCGTAGTTCGGTAAGCAGTCACCAGATGGCGTGGAGATCAGTTTTGATGCTGGCTGAAGTCTCTCGCAAGTCGAATATAATTTTGTGATTTTATCAGCCTTATTTTAGCTGATTTTACGGCAAAACCCACCTCCGCCCCTGATCGCCATCCATTATTATGTTTCCTGTATAAGGGCTACAGGCAGTGCTACAGTCACGCCTCGTATATCTCTTTAACTGTTTGCGTTACGTAATCATATTTCCTACTGTTAAAATCCTACTTTATAATGTTATGTCATCATCTTCTCTCATGTGCAAATTTGTATATTTAAAAAAGTCTATGCATTAGGTATAGCATTTGCAGGAGAGTGTTTTAAATTTTGATAACTTTTTGAGTTGAATATATCATTGGTGATTTTCACTCAACTATATTCATACTCATATGCTAATAACCTGCTTTACGAAATTTACAGGTTTATGTTTGAATATTGTGGGAAATATTTACATATGATTTTTAACCTGCTTTGGAAAATCCGCAGGTTTATATATAAATGTTATGTAACATTGATTTTTAAATTTAATAAACGTCGTTTCACGGCCGTTTACACCCAGTCTGAGTTTGTTTTCTTTTGGGGAGTTTCAGCCATAAATGTTCTAAAAACAATCCTGGTAGTGGACGTCCTTCATGTATGCGTATGTAACATCTTACCCTCATAATTATGCCATATTTTATTCAGCTGATGCTTTTGAATGCTAATTTTACACAAAAAAACTATACTATACACTATAGAAATGTACGATCAATTTCATGATGTCCCACAACAGGTGAGTATAGAGCCACTTTGATAGATTGAGTTGGGAACGGGCGTACTCCAAGCTGATTTTTTTCTCAAAAATATAGGCCTATTTCTTGACAACCCCCAAAACGAAAATACCAGAAATCAGCTCGGTGGAACATCGTCAAATGGCCGCCATTTTACACATTAGGATCCCTTTATCACACGCAGTTTAAATGTCAAATGTTAAATGTAATCGTATCAGGAACGTTTGTATATTTATAAGCATAATTCAGATATAGGATTTTAGAAAACAAATTGCTGACTTTGCACTCTAGTTTAGCTCGTCCAACTACTCATCTGATACAGTAGATTGGTGTTAATCATGTTAAATAGAACGATACTGGCATATGACTGTGTATGTATATAGTTGTGCTTAATCCTTCTTTGTCCAAGTTCGCAATAATGCGAATCCTCGGTAGACGGCAAGTTATCAACAATGCGATTTTCATACATTAAAAAAGAAGTTTATTTGACCTTGAAATGACATCTTACATCTATTTCACATTAAAGCCCTGAGGGTTATGCAACTCTGTGCCAAGTTTTATGAAGCCGAGTCTAATGGTTGCTTGTGAGGGTCAGCTACTTGAAATATTACATCATGATTTTTGTTAAATAAACTCATGTTCCAGGGGTACGTCTTTGTGGGGAGTTTTAACTATTTTCCTACAAATATTTTGCGGGACATTTATGCCCATACACATCGGGTGTTTTATAGTGGTATTAAAAAAACAACTGCGTGTTCAGAGTCACCCCCAAAAGGGGGTAAATAGGAACATCAACATCGTCTATCGCAGTCCCATGTGGGCATAACCTAGCTCTATATCGGCCTACGGCTCGCTGCGTTCGCATAGGCCGTTGTAATACACGGCTAGGCATAACCCAACCATGGGGTGAACAGGAACAAACAAGTACATTTAAAACAAACAACTGAACAATAGAATGGGATGAATAGGAACGGTGGGGTAACTAGAAACGAAAAGTTAGAAAAATGTACAGAAAAATCTACGGAGAAAGAATGGAAGCTGGTAACTAGGCTTTAAAACGTAACTGCGCCGATTTGTTATAGGCCTACATTTTTCCCAGGGACCGGTTTGTAATAGCGCTGTATCTTGGTGGTGCGCCACAGCAATGCATTCATATTCACCCCGTTTTTCATCGAAAAAAAGAATACCTGAAACACAAACATGTCAGAGAGCCACACATTTTCACAATAAATACCCGGCAAGATACTGGTATACATTTTCTTCTTTTGTAGTTACTTATTTTAGGCCTAGTTATATAGATATAGATACATATATAGATATAGAAAAGTGATATTTGCCAAAATGTAAGACTTGCAGACGATGTCAAAACGTGATCTTTAATCAGTGACCAAAAATAGTTTCAGGATGTATTAGACTATTAACAAGGCGTCTTGTTGCAAGCAGGATTAGTTAGTGCAGTGGGCAAGTCTCTCGGATGTTCCTCAGATGGATACAAGTCCCAAATTTGGCACAGAGCAAGGTTTTAACATATTAAATACAATTCTGATCTCAAGCCCAAAAATTTCAGTCCGAGACCTCGTCGGTTGAGCAAATTCGAAATGGCCGCCAAAATGGCCGCTATCGAGAAATAAGAATGTCACAATTTTGCGAATAAATCACAAATAATCATGTGATACCCGGTTGGGGGAGAATATTTTACGATTCAAGGTCAAGGTCACCCGAAAAAGTCATTTTTAGGGCTGAATATGACATAGAAATGTAACAAAAAAAGATATAATATAGTCATTTTCAATTTATGTATCCCAGATTGATACAAGTTTCAAATTTGGCACAGAGCAAGGTTTTGACAAATTAAATACAATTTTGGTCTCAACCTCAAAAATTTGCGGGTTAATAAATTAAAAATGGCCGCCATCAAGAAATGAGAATTTCAAAACTTTACAAATAAAAGTCACAAAGAATCATATAATACCTCGTTTTGTAGTGTTTTCGCGTCACGAAACAGTTCGGGAGGGATTTGTTTTGTACAAAGTCAAGGTCACTCAAAAAAGTCCTTTTCACGGTCAAATATGACTTAAAAATGAAAAAAGGAAAAATAGTCATTTAAAACGTATTTATTATTTTTTGTTTGTTTCTCCATTCTCTTATTATGCATAGTTCATTTCTTAGTCACCCAGAGTGAAGCGAGAGCAAGTACCATGTAGCAAACACAGAGAGCCGAACAAACAAATCCCCAAATACAACAAGAACAGTTGCCTGCACAACGCTTCTGGCACTTCAATACTTAAAACATATATCAACACTAAAATGAAATAAATGAAAATAAATATTTCTGATAAACGTCACAGTATTTTACTGTATTACATCTAACCTTAATCTTATAAATTACCTGCTACATCATTATATAATGTGATATTTTCCCATCATTTACTGTATTACACATACATACAATCATTCTATATAGCTGGAATTGGTGACGTGATTGTCAGCTTTAAATGACGTCGCGTCAGTTTTTCAAACACATTATTTGATCATTGCCAAAACGTACCAGCGCGACGACGTACGCGAGCGCGATAGGCATCGCGACCATTTTCAATACTGTTACATTTTCGTCACGCCGGTTGTCGCAAATGAAATGGAATGAATCGGGCTTTAGGCCACCTTTGTGCACATATAAGCTAAACTGGGCCAGGAGAACCTCCTGAGGATGGTGAGATGAATGAGATGACACTGTCCTCCAGACACAGGATTCGAAATTCGAGCCCTGGCGGTCTGAGGCCGAGCACGCTACCTCACGGTCACGAAGGCTCCCCACAATACTGAGTTTTACACGTGGATGGGGAGAAACATTTTTGTTTCTTTCAAACCGCCGAGACCGAGAACCAAACCCCGAACTCTAGCGTGAAAGGCAGCGGTGCTAACCACTACCCTAGGGCCCCCGCCCGCCGGCTGTCGCGCCTCACATGTCGCGTTGCTCGTCGCGTTGGTGTGTGGAACGTTCTTTTAATTTTTGCGTCAGTCGTTGCGTCACTCGTCACGTGCCTAATCACGCTGACGTTCGCGTTGGTGTGTTTTGCACTTAAAGTGGAGAAATATAAATAACCCTATATATTATTTTAACCATCATCAGTCTGTTCTCTTTCAATGTAAATCATAGAAAAGGCATGCGAAACTGACGTATTTTTTATTTGGGCCCATAATAACCTCTTGCCCACTCTCCCCTGAGCGACCTAGCAAAAAAATGAGTGCGGTTTTGAGAAGAGCCTAGTTACTGGTAGCGCAAGGACTTCCTGTTACCATATCTTTGCTTATTTCGATGCTTTTGCTACAGCAAATCATCACAGAATCGATTCTAAATGGTAGCAAAATGATATATCTGTAATATGTACCACCGAGGCTGCTGCAAAGAGTCACACATTTTAAAAAAGGAACTATGCGAGAATGAAATTGTGTGGTGAAACCTAACGCTCGATTATTTCACATTGAAACACATTTGCGATGCTGCCCCAACATTAATCCACTGCGACTTATCGCAAACTGTGTAAATGGGCTAAATATGTAACGTGTAACGTTCTGGTCTTTAACAGCTATCTGCACATTTGATTAATGTCGGTTGACGTGTTTTGGAAAACATTTCAGCTTCGCCTTGAATCGATAGAATAGATTTTGACAGAAATATAAACGGTCATTATAAATATTTTACTCTTTCAGTGCGGGGATCGACTTTAAACAATGAGCTCTGTATGAGCTCAACAAATATGACAAATAGATGACTATTTATTTCAATATTAAATATATTTGCAACGGAATGCAACATTTTCAAAATTCCATAAAAATGAAAAAATATATAAAATCTGTCTGTATATTTTATCACATAAAAAGTCTTCAGGTATAATGACATAATTATTAGTTTTAACTGTAGAGGTAGCCAAAAATATCTGTAGGGCTGCCAACCTCTAGAAAAACAAACCCATTTTTTTGTCTGCTTCTGTCTGCCATGTTAGGTGTGTGACGTGTGCAAAGGTAATGTCGGTATAATGACATAATAATTAGTTTTAACTGTAGAGGTAGCCAAAAATATCTGTAGGGCTGCCAACCTCTAGAAAAACAAACCCATTATTTTGTCAACCAGGATGTGAACATAGGCCTATAAAATTATACCTACGTACAAATTCTGACATAAAGAATGATAAAATAAAGTCAATTACCATCGTGCAGCGAGTGCTAGGAAAATCTTACTCAATATTATTATTTTTAATGATATGATAAAATAGAATTTTCGCATGAGCTGAATAAACAGATGAATATTTAATATTAAATGCAATTTTCACAGAAGAGAAACACGCCGGTTATTATTTCTTACATATTCAAATACATGATCTATTTCTAATGTGATTTAATTTTACTAATAAATATTACCGCCGCCTTCAAATTGTATAGATGACATTCTACGTAGGTGAAATCGCGTGCCCGCGGACCATATAATAACTAATCACTGTGGGGGGGGGGGAGTTCACGTCGACCGTACCCCCTAGAAATTATGGATGCCATATTAACATAAAACCCACTTCTGTTTACGCCACTGCTATTTAGATCTAAATATATCAGTTTTTTTAAACTGGACTGAAACATATAGAATAAGCCTTACTGCGCGGACGACTATTTTTCTAAAGTTTTTTAAAGCAAATTTATGACTTGAAATGTATTCAAGGGTTAGAGGAGCTTTTATGTCAGGATGTGGCATTAGAATATCATTATATAAAATTATATGGCAGTGTATGGTCGGGAGACGACATTCTAATATAAGTAAATGAAATTTTAATGTCAGGATATCACATTTGACTGTCAGGCTATGATATTATAAAGTAAATATTTGGAATTATATTATCAGGTTATGGCCGTTTAACGTCTCGAAATGGCAATAATATTGCAGGAGATTGCACTACATAGTCAGGATATGGCATTGTAATATCAGGATATGCCACTTTAATGTCACAATATAGTCTTATATCATTAGATCATACCATTTTCGATATCATGTTTATACCAAGCTATGACATTCTATTTTCATTATGTGGCATATTAATGTCAGTATACAGCATTATAATATCAGTAGCCTATATGGCAGCTTAATGACACAATATGGCCTCATAATAGAAGGATGTGGCATTATAATATCAAGATCTGGCATATTACTGTGCCAATATAGCATTGTAATATAAGGACATGACAGTATGGCGTCACCATGTGGCATTTTGTTGTTAAGAAATTACATTTTTATGTCAGGATGTGGGGCAGTGTATAGTCAGGGAACGACATTTTTTATCAGGGTAAGTACTTTTTTTTCATGATAGGACAATATAATGTCATGATGTTTGCATTATAATATGCATGGATATACTAGGATATGCATGTTTGGCATCATTAAATGTCATCTTAATGTCTGGATATGGCACAATAATGTCCGAATATGCACTATAAAATCGAGATATAACTAAAAGTTCATCGTCATTATTATATCAAGCTGCATGGCACTATGACTATGTTAAGATCAGGATGTGTATAACAATGTCGGGATACGGCAGTATAAAGCCAGAAAATTACATTTTATTTTTTCAGAATATGGCGTATATCGTTGGGACATGGTATTATGTGACTCATCATTTAAAATCTGACGGGTCAGGCTGCGCTAACAACAGGTTAAATTCGTCAAACCCTGCAATCGGAAATGAAATGAAATGAATCGGGCTTTAGGCCACCTTTGTGCACATATAGGCTAAACTGGGCCAGGAGAACCTCCTGAGGATGGTGAGATGATTGAGATGACACTGTCCTCCAGACACAGGATTCGAAATTCGAGCCCTGGCGGTCTGAGCGCGAGCACGCTACCTCTTTGTCACGGAGGCTCCCCACAATACTGACTTTCACACGTGGATGGGGAAAAAACATTTTTTTTTTTAAACCGCCGAGACCGGGAACCGAACTCTGGCATGAAAGGCAGCGGTGCAAACCACTACCCTAGGGCCTCCGCCCACCCTATAATTGGAATGTTGATGCCTAGCGACCTTTAACGCCATGTTATATGTCTGTCACAATAACCATGATAACTCATTTTTACTAGTAAATAACAATATTCTGGTCAGGGACTTCTACTGCGTCACAATGAATCGGTAGGATTATTACAATATGAGTGATATAATGTTCTAAGAGAATAATTAGACATTAATACTATTAGAAATACCGTACGGTTTCTGAATTTAATAGTACTCGTGGTACTACTGAACGAATCCACTCAAACTGATAATTTGAAAAAAATAACCTAGAATGGTGACCGCATAACAAGCAACATATGGTCTCCACCCCTACCACCCATGTGTAGTATTACTTTTTTTTGAGAGACATCACACGTGACAGAATAACTTTGTTAGAGCGTGTGGCTGATCTTGGATATATATTAAGGCAAGAACTGATATTATTCCTTCTCGTACCTCAAATCCTGGGTAAACACACAATAAATTATTTTCAAATTGTAAAAGTGATGAAGTGCATGGAGTGTACTCTTGGTTTTTCGAAAAATGGCGTTACCGTGATGACGGCTATCTTGAATTAAAAACAGACACAAGGTGGATTTAAAGGATGTTTCAGCATTCGTATGGGTAGAAGCCCCGCTATAATTCCTGAAAACAGCTTTTTAGTATAATTATTCGGTTACGTAAATTAACCATTTCTTTGCTGAAGTTTGATTTTTTTTGGTTTATTTTATAACAGAATCCAATGGTTCCATTTTGTCAACAAGATCCTTGTCAGCAAATTTCAAATAACAAGATTATCACATAGCTCCGCCCCGCCCCGCCCCCGCCCCCCCCCCCCCCCCCCCAGAACAGCTATACAAGAGTGAGTATAACAGTCCAAGTAATGAGGTAATGTATTATATGAAAGCCAATTGAAAATAAATGTATGTTTTTGACATAACACTAATGCTCTTGCACTAATTGACGGATCCAAGATTTGACTGACAGGAGGCGCCTATCATATATCTGACTCAGTCAGCCTCCTTGTATTACTGTCTAGAGGGGTCGGAGGCATGCTCTTCGAGAAATTGTTAAATTTAATTAAGACTTACATAATGCATTCTAGAGCATATTTCGCCCTAATAAGGCATTTTTTGTTATATTGGGGACATTGAACAGAGGGCATGGGTGACAGACTCAGCAAACAGGAGACGTTGAGCCAATGTTACATTAACGCTGACCCACCGTCTTTGTCGCTGGTCCAACATAAGGGCAACATTGGGTCAACGTGTTGTGTATGCTGGGGTATGCTCAGCGAGTCGTGAAGATCCACCTAGTGATAAATGGTGGATAAATCAAAGGTAAGCTTGATAAATACGAAAAACTATGACGTCATAAAAGAGCGCTGTATTCACCATATGTCTATTTTGACGCTAGCTCCCGCAAATGTAGAGATTAATACCTTTCCAATGATATATTATAAGGTTTCCGTGATCAGAATTAAAGATATAACACACAACTTTATTCTCTACAATATTTCGCATGCATATTTTTCTAAAACAATATATTCACTTGTATCAAAGACTTATGTAATATTATGGTCATTAAATGTGAATTTACCACATAATGAATATATACAACTATTACCAGGTGTGCGTAGTATGTGCTGACACATTAAGAATCGACACCGCATCATACTAATACCGAGCAGTGACTTAGACATGACCCCTATTTCGTGGTTTGTTTGGCCAATTTGGTTCATAAAATGACGTCATTGCCATAGCGACATGACGTCACAAACGTACGTTTGAAAAAAATATCGACCACGTACGGCAAAAACGATATACGCCACCATAAACTAGAGACTTAAACCTTTCCCGTGATATATTTTTTATCTCTAGGAATTTAAGTGTCAACTCAACTCCAAAAATGGGTCCATTCCTCTTGTACTATAACATGTATAAACCCATTAACATCTCAGAATTGCGTTACATGTGACAATCGCTTGAGAATTGACGGACTGGATACCCAACAGCCAGCTTTCATTTTGGACCATCCTATACACCGTCGAACAGACTTTAGTAATGTCAGTTGTGCTTATACTCTAGGACACAATTATCTGGAGCGCATGTTTTTCGTCGATTTCTCAATTCTGAACCGATTATCCCGAAATGTTGAACAGGCCATTTCCAAGTCATGTCCTAACATCGGTAAAAATTTCGTGAAGGTATATGCATTATTTCAAAAGTTAGACCATTTGACATGTAGTAAATTGAAAATATGTTGTCCCTCTATAAACCCACTACGCAAATTTTGGAATTTTATTACATGTCAAATGGTCTAACTTTTAAAATAATAATTTAATTTTAAATATAATTCCGCAAATTTTTTGGCGATGTTGGGACATGACTTGGAAATGGCCTGTGCAAAATTTCTAGGAAATCGGTTCAGAATTGACAGAGAAATCGACGAAAAACATGCGCTCCAGATAATTGTGTTTTCCAGATAATTGGGGGTGAACTGAAAGGGTTACAATATAGGCTAAGGGCCTACTAGTCTAAGGTAGGCTTGCCCAGCAAACACAAAAACATTTTAAGGATATTTAGAAAATGTCAGACTAAATGTTTTGGTAATCCCTTTAGAATAGCGGACACTATTTTCATGATGTCGGGACCACATATATGCCTCTCTATATAGCCAGGAAAATGACGTGGTCCCACCAAAACGGGAACACATTTATTATTAAAATAAACTACTTTTTTTTGTCGCTGGGACCATAATCCCCCCGTATAGAGGCGACAATGTGGTCCCGGGACCACATTTTAAATCCGTGTTTTGACCATTTTCTTTCAGTGCTGAGCGCCCGTCTCGGGGGCATTATCACCACCTGAAAAAAAAGTCCCTTGCTTTTTATCCCCCACCGTAGGGGAAGGGGGATTTTAGTCGCGCCAGGATTCCGTCAGGCATCACGGTTTTTTGTGAACTCAAAAAACTAGTGGTCAAATTTGTTTGAAATCACATTCCTAGCCACCTTGGGGTGTGCAAGTGATTTTTAGCCCGCCTTTTAATTTTTATTAATAAAGGTGGGCTATTGCAATAAAGTTCGGCGTCGTCGGCGTTAACATTTACTTGTGGGCACGATAACTTGAAAAGTTTCTCATGTAGGGCCTATCCTTCCCAAATTTGTTACGCATGTTGCAAATGACCAGATCTCGGACAGTTTTCATGTATCCTGTTCAAATTTGTTATGCCTGTTACTAATAAGCAGTTCTCGCACAACTTCAATAATGGCTGAACAAAAATGCAAAATGGCCGATTTATTGCGATTTTTAGCATTTTACGTCAATAATGACCTTGTGGGCGCGATAACATGAAAAGTTTTTCATTTATCCCGCTCAAATTTGTTATGCATGTTACTAATAAGCAGTTCTCGGACAAGTTCGATAACGGCTGAATTTTTTTTAAATAAATAACTTTAACCCTTCTCCTGCCACACCCGTATATACACGGGTTGAAGCTAGTTTCAAACCAAATAAAATACCCCTGAAATTGATAAAATAATTTGTGAAACATGCTCAGTTAATCAAATAACTCAACGCTATTTTTCATATAAAGATATATTTTTTATTCATTTGAAGCCGAAAATTGCGTCAGCAGTTCCACCTTTATATTAATGAAAAATATTAACAAAAAATCAGCAGGACAAGGGTTAAGACAAGTTAATAACTTATTAGGTTCAATAATGGCGGCGGGCTATTGTTGAGTGTGCTTTTGTTTTAAGATGCTACCAAAATTCAAAATGGCTGCCAGAGTTCAACTCTAATTTGTTGTGGGCGCAAAAACTCCAAAACTTAGTCAGAAATTATTCAAATTTATTTCAATGGAGGTTTGCCATCTCTGCCTGACTGTCAGTTCTTATCTTGCTCTTAGACGGAGCCTCTTAGACCTAGTTGTCTTGCGTCTTGATTTTTTACCTAGCCTAGGACTACATTAATAACACTACACAAAATCGCTTCAATCAAATTCTAATTCAGAGCGGGAGCTCCTAGACTTATGTCTTGTTTCTTTGTAGCTGTGGATTGCAGTAATACAATTGAACAGTACACACCACAGATAAAACAAACATCATTGTGTTCTATGCTTTTGTTCTCCAGAGGCATGCGAAGGTTCATATAAGAACATAAAGACAAGGGACGTGCATGAGGAGCTAATCGAAAGAAGCACCCCACAGACCTGGGGGCACCAAGTACAAGGTAAATTACCGCTCGTGCTCTGTGTGCACTTCTGAAAATGAAAAGGTGCCTTCCTACATCATCCATGTATATGCATAAATGTTAACTGGCGCTTGGCAAACTGTCATAACTATGTTACATTTTTTTGTTGATTGAAGGGCTATACATTTCTGACAAAATAGTACATGTTTATATACGAACATTTATATATATGTAGTTAATGGTTTACAATTTAATACCCAATTTTATGGTATTAAATGTTGTGTAATACAGTAGAACCTGTTATGAGCAGCCACTCTTATTAGCAGCCAACCTCTTATGGGAGGCCACTTGGCCATCCCCCAAAATGACATTTTCCATACAAATGAGCATCTTATGAATAGCCACCCTGTGTTAAAAGGCCACTTTTCCTGTGTCACAAGGGTGGCTGCTCATAGCAGGTTCTACTGTAGTTCGTATTTTTATATTTTTCCTGTAATTCAGTATTTTATCTCAATTGTGTAGGGTAACAAATTCGTATCTCAATTCCATTAGCCTAGAGCAAAATTCAACTATCCATTTCTCAGTAACCCCACTAGCCATTAAAATATTCCACTAACTACAGGCTACAGGATTTTTTGCAGGAGTTTCCATGGGCCCCCCATGCATGATCTTCTTTTCAAAATAATCTGAGTTGCATTTAAACAAAACCTAATTATATGTTACATTATGTTACTGCCTTTTTGCAAGACTGACTTTTGTTATTTTCATTGCAGAAAAAGAAATAAGGCAATGGCACGAGAGGGAATCAGACAGAGGAATTTCTATAACATGTACAAGAAATGTTTATAATAAAAACATAATCATATTCACTACTAGTTTTTTTCTTTCCAAAATAAATATTGAAATATACCTAACGTTCTCATAGCCTAACAAAAATGACACAAGAGAAGGTTCCTATAACATTCCCAAAGAACATTCATAGAACAGTACTGAGAATGTTCTCCTAACGTTCTCGGAATGTTGAATGAACGTTCCCTTTATGTTCCATTGAAGTTTTTTCCCTAACGTTCACACCTAACGTACTGGGAACGTTCTCCTAACGTTTACAAAATGTTGAATGAACGTTCCCTTTATGTTCCATTAAAGTTTTTCCCTAACGTTCACACCTAACGTACTGGGAATGTTCTCCTAACGTTCTCGGAATGTTGAATGAACGTTCCCTTTACATTCCATTAAAGTTTTTCCCTAACGTTCACACCTAACGTACTGGGAACGTTCTCCTAACGTTCGCAGAATGTTGAATGAACGTTCCCTTTATGTTCCATTAAATTTTATTCCTAACGTTCACACCTGACGTTCTTATAACCTAACAAAAACTCCACAAGTGAACGTTCCCATAACATTTCCAGAGAACGTTCATATAACCTTACGGGGAATGTTCTCCTAACGTTCTTAGAATGTTGTATTGTTAGCTGGGTAAGGTTATATTCATAAGATTGTTGCCATAACCCCCCCCCCCCCATCGTCTATTATTTTTATGTACGATATGTATGAGATGTCTATTTATGTTTTTTGTATACACATATTCACAATTCATAGCTATGCCATCATTAATATTTCATACAACACCTCATAATTAAAATATCATTGTGGCCACTTTTGCCCACCGGCCCCCTTTGCCCGCCTCTCCCCTATACATGTTGTTGTAGCAAATAAACTCTATGATGTAATTGGCGTCAGCGGATCTGACAGCTAGCTACAGCTGATCCACCAGTTTTGATCAAATTTAACCTATCCGCTAAAAATTAGGCGATAATACTACTTAGGCCAAGACCAGACCACGACTATTGGGTGAGGTTCACCGAGTTTGCTACCTGTGTGATGCGATTCAAGCATAACAGTCAACAAACACGAGAAGTTGTTTAATGTAACGCCAGGACCAACATCAAATTAGCAATGGTTCAACTTCGTCGGCGGTCGTCACACGTCAGCCCCCGCAGCGGCGTAGCGAAGCGCCACATAAAGTAGGCCCTAATAGCTAGAGGTAATTTTAACGAGAAGTAGCCCTATGACCACTCTAGAACAATAAGATCGAAGTCCATCATATTGTTTACTCTTCGTAAAGTTTCACATTTCAACCCTCTGAGTGCTAACCATGTATAATAGCCAGCAAACATGAGACGTTGGCCCAACGGCGAAGACGGTCGGCCAACATTAATTTTTAAGGAGAAATGTACATTAATTTGATGACTGTCATATATTTAACTTCAACATGTTCAATTGGGCCTATACATATTATGTGTAACAGTGTAGAAGCCTAAGTGATTTTCAGCCACTTGATATTGTGGGTCGCGGCCAAGGAGCAATGAGACACAGCTTCAAGTGGATAAAAATAATATTCTAAATGTAGCCCTTTAACCCTTTCAGCGCGGAGACCGTCTGTATACGTTGGAATTTGACGTCTGTATAATTCTGACGTATAAAGACGGTCTCCGCACTGAAAGAATTACAATATTTATAATGGCCGTAGACCCACAACATATGTATTCAAGTGGAGCGGAAAGAGCTAACTAAGAGATTTATGATGGTTTCAAATTAAAAAAAATCTCCAATCTCCAATTTCAGCGCTTTAAGGGTTAAGGATCAATGGGATCTGTGCGATAGTCCAATGTGAATCACGCAATGTGCATATTATGTCATGATGACATTTTACTTGGCCATGTGCCATAACAAATAACCCTTCACCTATAGTGACGCCATTACTAACCCTTCACCTATAGTGACGCCAATTTGCGCGCAGCAATATTTTGCACAGAAGAAAAGCTCAAATTTTACATAGGCTTGAATTGTCCCTTAACATTTCTCAACGGATTAGAAACGGTATTTGTATCATGAGTATAATTGCTTTTATGTATGCTTAGCTACCCCGTAGGCCTATACATGCAGCCAGAGTTGAGCTATATTGTGCAATTTTAATCACAAAAGATGCAACTACGCAGCAAACACAACACATTTGTTATGTGTTTGCTGGGTACACAGGTCAAATATAAACTACAATCTGAGTGGCATGTTTGTCAGGGGGCAGAGGTCGGGGAGCTTAATAAATCCTACGTACTCCTCCTGGGCCCAGGCAGTAAGTTCACACAGAATCATAATAACCATGACAATTCTACCACGGCGGAATAAAGATGTCGGTTTAGTACCGAATTTTATGATTTGTCATAATTGGTCCAGATTATCTAAATTGGGACAATTATTAGCATCACCATAAACAGGCTGTTTGAAAATTATCATTATACCATCATAGATCATATTTGAAAATAACATTACTCCAGTGCGATTGACTGAGAATGATGATTGAAAGGCACTTGTCGATTGGCCCTCTTCGACATTTCTTGCTGGTCACTGCAATATGAGCTTTGACGACAATACGGCTTAATTATCGCTCCAAATCATGGCTTCTTATTTACTCGAAAACACCAGACGACTAACTCGTGATAATGTATTCTTAGAATAAAGCAACTATATCCATCAAATACAAATTATTTTGTATTTTTTCATGTGGAATTATTACAAAAATCCTTTTTTATTCCTTCTTTCACAAAAGCATTTACTTATTTATTATTATTATGCAATATTCAATACAATGATTATTACAAGCATGTAATACAGGTAAGAAACATGCATATAATAAAAAAAAGGCCCAGGGGCCTTGAAACTTGTCAACAGCATTGCAAAATATCAGCTACAGGTGTGTCATATCTATGCTCTAAATTGCATTATCATGAACATAAAATATGTATAGGCCGGTAGTATATATTTATATCTCATCCATCATTGGAATTTATATTATATGTTCGATTCCCATCATACATTTTGCTGATTTTACGCACATTCTGAAGTAGGCTCACTGCACATAACGAAAACTGCTTGACAAAAAAATCTTTTTTTACAGGACTACAATGTTAATATTATGTATACAAGAGTAGATGTGCAATTATTGTTTTTTCTTGGTCTTTTAATAGGCCCAGTTAGCCAGGAATTTTCACGAAGTCTTTATTCTTTAATTTCAATTCTTCTGCCTTAAATAGGCCTAACAAAATCGTCACGGAGTTGTAAAATATCAACTTTTAAAATTTCTTACTCAGCCGTGAAATCTACAGCAGCCCTAATCCATCATTATCACATGTAGACGTAATGCACGTTTACTACACCCTCTTACGTAATGTAAATTACGGAAATCACAATACTAACAGTAGATCGACCCAAGGATAAAGACCCATGAAGGCTTTCTCAACTCACACGATCTTTGCTGCAATGTTACTGTAATGTTATCAGGCAAACGTCGAGTCAGGTGTTAGTTGGTTTTATCAAATGTAATGAAATGAAATGAATGGGGTTTTACGCCACATTTGTTCACATAATTATAGGCTAAACTGGGCAGGAGAACCTCCTGAGGATGGTGATATGAATGAGGTGACACTGCCCTCCAGACACATGATTCGAAATTGAGCCCTGTTGGTCTGCGACCAAGCACGTTATCTCTCGGTCATGTAGGCTGCCCACAATATTCAATATTAAGCAGGAAGGAAACATTTTGTTCTTTGAAACTTGAATGCCAAAGCAGGAGACGAATCTGCGATCTCTGACTTTCCAAGCAGGCACCAGGGCCCCCGCCCTTTGGTATTGTTGTTACATAAATACAATCACATTACCTGATTACTGATATCAAAATGATGTGCTATACATGTATTTTTGCTTGTATCTATAAGCTGATTAGCAAAACGGATCCAATTATTGATTTTTATGACATTGATGATGTACTATATTGGTTTAAATATAATTTAATTTTTATTTTTCATGTGTCGTTAAAACTCACTTATGTAGCACAGAAGCAATTGATAATGTAGGACTATATAATGATCTGGTCATTCGTGCATATAATACAGATGTTTTAGTTATTAGGTGATGACAATGTTATATCATCAAGTGACGAGACAAACAGTTCAAGTGACGATAATTTATTATTTGGCTAATTTAAAACATCAAAATATGATTTCACTTTGATGGTTGTCTTATTTAAACTCAATATTATATATTGCTGACATATTGGATACTTTATGCTTTGGCACAAGATAACGTCCAAAGAACTTTAATTTAAGCTTATAAGATACCCATGTTATGTTTCGGGATGAGATAAAACCGAATGATATGTGTTTATTTCTGACTAAATGTTCCACATATATAATACATTGTTTTCAATGTGTTGTACTTCCACTAGGCCTATAGGGCACATACCGAGATAGTGGAAATAGTTTCACCCTTCCATCCGTCCACCCCGGTGTCCGCCTTATAGTCAGAAGGCCCGTTAGTCAGAAGGCCCATTAGTCAGAAGGCCCTTTAGTCAGAAGGCCCGTTAATCAGAAAACCAGTAAGGATGATTAGTCAGAAGGCTCGATTGTCAGAAGGCCCGTTAGTCAGAAAATAAGTAAGGATGACTGGTCAGAAGGCCCGTTAGTCAGAAAGTCAGATAATTACCTCATCGAAATCATCTCATATGTGAACAACCCTATGACCAATTATTTTTCTTTATTTATTTACTTGTGCCAGTAACAACGTCTAGCACTTTTGTGTTATTAATAGGCCACTCATTATGTTTTTGAACTCAATGTTGCTGACGTAATTCCCAGCTTCAAATGAATGAAAACTACCCATAATAATTGGATCAAGTGATTATTTCCAAGCTGTCTGTATATAACTGTCAATTTTCTACATATTGGAACAAGATAGTATAATAATAATAATAGCATATCGTATGCAGCAATGTACACTCCATGTCTTTGAACAGGTTGGAACAATGTAGATATGAACAAGCAATATCATCAACATACTGCTTCAAACGCGAATAGGCCTACCTAAATTTTGAAACTTGCTGAGAGAAAATGGTCGAGATAACAAGATACTGCTAATAGATTATAATGAGATTCAAATTTTAAGCTGGTCTTAATTAGCACGGGTATAATATATACTGTAATCACATTATATAATAGTTCTCCCGTGCTAAGGTAAACTTCACTTTCCCGAATATAAAACAAGCATTTCCACACAAAAGAGTCGACAAATAATGCTAGTTATTAGAATATTTGGACAAACAACTTATTATTTATTCTGAGCAAAATGATACATTTATGAACGCTTGACATAAATTAAACAGATGGCTACAAACTCCAATTGAATAATCTTGTGGGGTTTTCTCATGACACACTTTTCACACCTATTTCAGTAAAAAATTTGTATATGCAAAAAAGCATAGTGCTAAAAAAAAAAGCGCAGTCATTGCTGAAAATAACCCAGCCAAGCAACCAACCAGTCATCAATAATGCTAGTTTTCAATATAAATGTACGAACTACGAACCATCGTGATTTTTTTTCAAAATCATATCTAGATCATATCGACTTTTTACCAACTAATAGTCGAACGTATATACTAATGTCCCAGAGACGCAACATTTGATCTATATGGATTTTACTCTCAGTTGTGCAATTTGTTTGCGTATAATTTTTTCACAATTGAATTTTCATGGCTATTTTTCTCTTTCAAACTATTTATTAAATTACCGATTTAAAAAAACAACTCGTATGGACTCCGCCAGCATTTACTAAGTATCCTTGAGTAATTATTTTATGCACAACTCTCAATATTGCTTTATCAATAGCTGGACAACAAACGTTTCAATCAAAATAATATAGCGCCCCCCCCCCCCCCTCCTCTCCACATGCCCAGATATCAAATGCAGCGTCCCCTAGAATTGTTCAATGCCCAATGAACAGATTCCGACTAAAGGGCCTTCTGACAAAAAGCTTAACTGATTTTCTGACTATCGGGCCTTCTGACTAACGGGCCTTCTGACCAACGGGCCTTTTGACTAAAGGGCCTTCTGACTAGCGGGCCTTAATCTGACTAAAAGGGTGTCACCGTTAATTAATTGGTGCATGCTGAGGCACCTAAAATTGCCTTCTTGGGATCCTGACGGTCTGTTCTACATATGATATACTTCATACCTTATGTACTCGCAATGCTAAATAAAACCTTCTGAACTATATGGCCGATCAGCGTTAGATTAACGTGTGAAGTTAGCAGAAAATGTCATGCTCAATCGGATGTTGAAATATTTATAACACGATTTTTCTGGAAAAATGGCAACAAAAAAATTAGGGGATCCATGGTTGCATCATGTTATTCATGGTTGCATCGTGTAGTAACGATTCGTGCTATAACGGTTAATTACTGACACTCTATTTACTTTATTCAAACACACATTTTAGGGCTGAAATGGTTTAACATTCAGCGTTTGCAAGTAGACCCTATCGACTTCGCGTCATCACTCACGCACGTGAGGTAATGTCACGTGTTGTGCCAACACTCTTCATGAGTGTTATTGGAGTCGATCACATAGCTTTAGTGCTACTCATTGTCGTCCTCGGGTCCTGTCGGATCTCTTCTTGGGGCAGTGTCATCACATTCTTGAGTTGTTGCCGCTAGGCCCACACCTAATTTACTGATCACCTTAAACCGTTTAAACATCAAGATTTCTAAATTGCTTGGTCTGAAATTAAAAATTAAACAAATACGAGTAGTTTTCTCTCACTTAAAGTTGGGCGTCAAGGTAGTGAGACACAACTCTCAAGTGTGTGAAAATTTAAATTATTAATTCAGCGGTTTAAGGGTTAATATATTATTCGTCATCAACAAATTTTCTACAATATTGCTGTACGAAATAAATTTGTAGGCCTGATAATATTTGTCATAAATTTGTTTGTTTTGTTATGTTTTTGCTGTTCATTTTAATGGCACATAGTCTAAGTCTATATTAGTGTAGTGTCTTATGTCAGTAAATGTGGTCCCGTGGGAATTGCATGTTAATTCTTGACACCTATGTTTAATTTAAAGAAAAAATAATACTGAACAAAATAAAATAGGGTGTCATTTTTTTCTAAAGTTCTAAAGGTCATTTCCGGGGTCTTAAAGGTCATGACCCTAAAAACACACAGGGAATTTTTAAAACGTTTGGAAATCAAGATAATATAGTCGTGTAATATAGCAAATTGAAGGAAATTGGAACGAAATAGTCACCATTCTTAATTAATCAATATTCTGAAGATTTACAGGTCATTTCCGGTCTCTTGAAGGTCATAACCCTTAACACATATAGTTCATAGGCCACAATTGGTCACCGTGCGACCCCCCCCCCCCCTCCCCCCCCCACACACACACAGACACACTACTCACCCACACCAACATTTTGTTAAGCTTTGATATGTCCAAAACATGAAATGAGATGTTACCAGTAAAAAAATAAGGACGAAATATCTATTTTGAACGCTTATGTGGGGGTACCCCCAAACCTAAAATTAGGGGTTAGTGTTACCCAAACGTCTGTTGTTGCAGTAGTAGCTAACCAATCTACACATGCAACATACTATATAAAAGATACCTAAATATCCGTTCTACTGATGTATTGCGAGATCCGGTGGATTAAACAGTTATCTCTACACATACGTTTAAATATTTGTTTTAATACAAATAATTTAAATCGACAACAAGACAAACTAGTAAACATGGTCAATGGAAACGACTTAATAAAACATAATTATTGGCCATATATATAACTGACCTATGTTTTCTAAACCCAGATGTGTATATTCTTAAAACTGAGTGGTATTTAGATTTGTACATTGCACATTGCATATATATTTTTAATCGAAAGAATATTGCAGACTTTTTTCAAAATGTGTGTAGTTATCCTGGGTTGAAATATGAAACATTGAACTTTGATCTGCAATTAGGATTATATTTTTTTGGTCCCGCTTGTTTTTACATAATTGGTGTGTGCTGAATTCGAATCCGTCGGATAAAATTATATATTTGGTGTCCTTCACTTTAGAATAAGCAGAAAACAAAATGGCCGCCAAAACCACATCTTTTCTATATTTTTGTTACAAATTATTGCACGATTTCTGGTTTCTGCATGATTTTGAGTTGATAAATTTATGTCTCATGTTTTTCGATCAAAATGACCTTTATTTGACCTTCAAATTCAAAATGGTTACCGCCGACAGACAAATAAAAGTGTTTTTTTATGCACGTGAACTATAATATCATAAACAACATTTGTTCACTGTCTAAAAAGTAGACTACGTATTACGGTAGATGAGGTTGCAAGGCATTCGAAACTGTGTTGAAGTACAGTATATTCTAACATGCTATGATGTGCTCAGTATTGAGAATGGCATCATTGTTTTAATAGTAAATATGCAAAATGACGTCCATCTTGGATTTTACGAAAAACTATAGGTCAGACGATGAACAATAAACGCCAGAAATGCTTGTTTCGGCCCCCAAGTCACACAAAATCAATAAATTGAGCAACTCCGAGCCAAAAATTAAAAAAGAGGTTAAATTTACATTTTGATAGCCATTTTGTTTCTTGTTCATATGAAGGTAAATTTCGCGGCCATGTTGGCTTTTTTTCTTCGAAATGTATTCGCTAGTAACGGTTAGTCCTAATCCACTATGTTACCACAAAAACATCAGATTATTGTCAACATGTTTAGCAGTATACTTATAGTAACAGTAAATACATAAAAAACGGCGGATGTCTTGGATCTAAAGGTCAAATAAAGGTGATTTCTTTCCAAAGACACAAGAAAAAAATTAACAATTAAAAATCTTGCAGAAACCACAAATTGTGCATTTATCCAACATTTAACCAACATTGGATCATGTTTACTGCCTAGAACCAGCATGACATAGAACGCTTCTGCTCACAGCAAAACCAAGTATCTGCTTATTTCACAAGTGTGCAGATACTGTCAATTGAAAGTGCTGTTACAAACAAGCAGGTGGCAGTGATATCAGCGTAAAGGAAGTATAATACATGCTTTACAAGTGAGCAGATACGGCCTTGAGCAGATACGGCCTTTTGGCAATGGTATGGCAGGAAGAGCCAGTTTAAAAAGCAGTAAAAGCCTAGTTTACCAGGGAGCCGATAATACCTTTTGACTTCGCACAGGCAGAACAGATGGTAAACGGAAGTTAACGACCGACGTTTGCTCTGGAAATCAGACTAAAAACTTGGAGACTTTGTCTCCAAGTTAATGAGCATGATTATATTAGGCCCCTATGCTCGTTTAAAAACATAGAAGCACCGAGCTGGTGACCATCTAGTGTAGGAGAACAAAAGAACCAGCACCGTATACTCGGCAGTGCACCGTATACTCGGAAAACACGACCAACACTGGAATAATGTTGTTCCAGCATCAACGACGCTGGCCCGACCTTACACCAGCACCGGGTCAAACCCCCGCTTCTGGTGGACCCCTGGTGGGTCTCGAACCTATCATCGTGTTAATGTGTGCACAGAAGAAATTTTACAGCGTACATAATTTTATAGGACTCCGACCAGAGCTAAATCAATAGCGGGTCAGCGTCATGTATATATAGACGCCGGCCCAACATAAAAAAACGACCCCGGGTCAAAGTCTCTATGTGCTATCTAGGGATGTTGCATCACATTAACCCAGTAAAAACAAGATACGTCGACCCGAACGCTGCCCCAAACAATAGTGTAGACCCTAAATAATATTTGATATCACACATGGGTATTTGATCAGTAAAACAATTTGCATTCCCATCGAGGTGGGAATCGTCATATGAAAAAACATACATCGGCGTTTAAAAGACCGCCATAGCTTGTTTTAGAACCGCACGTCCTTGGCTTGCCTAAAGAAAAAGTCCACCTGCTGGCTTAAAGTTGGGTCCGAATATAACCCCACGACAGAGAAAATATCTAAATATGTATATGGTGACCAAAGAATGGAACAGGTTGACGTCAACTAAAATCACAAAAATTATTACTACACTTTTATTTTTTTACAAAAATGGTTTGTTTGTGATATTAACACGTTACGTTTTTATAAACATGTCACATACATAGTTCAAATAACCGGCGTTTTTAGAAACACAGATAGTGAAGTGTCAAATACAGCTTGAAAAATGATATTTTAATATCATTAAATAAGTTTTCTCCATACGGCTACCAATAAATTTATTTTAGTAATTAGAAATCTCTCGGGCTGATATTTGGTGCACTATTAGGCCTAAATTAGAAGCTATTTTTATCCATTTATTTCTCCTAAAAGTAGCGATAAGAAACACAGTTGAAGGGTTAGTTACGGATCACATCTTGGAATATTATCCTATAACTAGATGGTATATTTGCATTGCAAATACGAATCTCCACCTTCCACAAATAAATTATTCAAACACATTAGAGCCAACACCATGCTGGGAAAAAATCCTTTTTGTACAAAACTATACGCGATTGGAATCATCTTCCACCAACTGCTATTTAATCCAGATCAATAGCAGCTTTCAAGAGCTAACTGAGCGATTAGTCTGGTCTGGAGGGGGCATGGTTAAAGCTGCCTGCTTGGAAAGTCGGAATTCACTGGTTCGAGCTCATGTCATTCAAGTTTCAAAGAAACAACATGTTTCTTCCCTGTTTACTCGTAAATATACGATATTGTGGGGAGCCTCTTTGCCCAAGATGTAGTGCGCTCAGCCTCAACATATTGTATAAAATTGTTTTTTTTTTTTTTACATCTCTATGAGAGAATGAAAATAAAATTTCATAGTATTTAAGGCGGTAACACAAGGATACTTAAGCATAAACCCAAATTAACGAAGGTAGAATACAAAGCCTATACATTATAAGTAATGCGTTTTTTGTGTCATATATTTATATCATATAAATAATTTACTTTTTAAGTCTTTTTCGTATAATAAAACGATGATAATGGATATGGCAGTTTGTATTTTGCAGTCGAGAATATAGGGGTCTACATGAAAGTTGAAGATTGATTAATAGTGATTGGCTTAGCAGACTGTCCAGTAAAACAGAGAAGACAAGTATATTTACGACATGTTATCACGTAAACGTCCTATTAAAATTGGCCTTCAATCACCATGATCACACATCGATTCGTTCAGAACACATAACTTTGTTTGAAGAGACATGGTAATTAAACGATATATCATTTCCACCGAGTGAATAACTCGTCACGGTTTCCCAACTATACAGCTAATACGCGCCATTGAACCTGTGGATGCCGAATGTTGGGTCAGAGTCCAGCATTGGCAGCATCCACTGCATGGTTCAATCTAGTAGGCCTACCCCATTTGTACAAGCTTACAGAGTTTATCACCAGTGATATCCCATGACGACATTAATCGTTATCAGGACTAATGGATTTTAATCATTTATTAGCATAATAAATAACTTGTTTTTGAGTGTGAAATTTGTGTGGTGTTTTTCAAGATACAATCAATAACACAAATCACACATTAATTACCCGGTAAACACGCAACGCTGAACCAATGCCGTTTTCATGTCTGCGACGCTGCCCCAACATGGAAACAACACAGGTTCAACGTTGGAGGTTTGCTGGGTAGATTTTGTATGTCAAAGGACTACTTCGCCGCTAACACCATTTCTCATCTATGCAGTCTTTGGCGCGATACAGCTTAATGAGGGAACAACGTCTATGATATTAGACATACAATGACCCACATCACATCTCAGGCGATCCCCGTAGATGAAAAAAGATAATTATTGATCATAGTCATACATATCGATTACTTTCTAAAAGCTCTTCTCCATAAAGGGGAGCGGCCCCGCCCATAATCGGACTTGCGGATGCAGCAGCAGGACAATGTCATGCCTGGCGTATCGGCCTACTCAAAATTGGATCTGCTTTAATGGAACAATGGCATCACACACAAATTGAAATTAGGGTTGGGGTGGTATTATTGTATCATCAACGCCTGATATGTGTCGGGGAGTCTGAATGACGTGCATCTATTCTATATTAATCTAATACTATGTACAATGAGTATTAAGGTCATCTAATATTATGTACAATGAGTATTGAAGGACGGAGTTGGTGAACTCTGTTCGAGAGCACATGCATACTAGGTTTGAGAATATACTTGATTGTCATTGACGACATGCAATTGTTCTCGGTTAAACTTTGTACCGTTGCTATGTGGGGGTGAATACCAACGAATGATGAACAAGTCCAAAGGTAAACTTAATTGTTTTATTGGTTCACATGCTACAGTACACAACAATAATGATCAAGATGACAATGACCACGAATCAGATAAATTATAAAGGCTTTAATAGTTAATAACTTGCAATTCCCGTTACATAATTTAATTGTGTGACTGCAGCACTGCAACTTAAAACAACAAATCAAAATGTTTCAAACTCAGTTAAGGTGTTATTAGATCTACCGAAATAAGAAAGGCTTAAACAAATAACAAGTGCAATGTGAGTGTTATTTCATTACGTAACATGGGGGAGATGGTAAAAACATGCCATCAATGCCTGATGGTAGTGCAGATTGAAAAGTTCAATAAAAGACCCCCTGTGTTTCAGGTAATAAGTGCCGCTCAGTCAGACAGGGATTCCTTGTCGTACAAGTATTCTCCCATTCCAGTACCAACACGCTTCAGGTTGGTGACATGGTCAGATATCTCCTTGATGGCTTCCACTTGTTCGGTCAGGTAATGGTTCTCAATCCAGTCGGTCATCTGCGAAAAAACATCATATATATAATATATATATAAGCATACTACTTTACATTGGAAATGGTAAACACAACATCACATTAATGATTATGCAAATTAGAAGTTACGTTTACAAAATATACCTGAGAATCTCCATGGGTGCCACACAGCTTGTGTAGATCCAGCAGGGATTGGTTGACATTCTTCTCCAGGGCCAGAGCTGCCTGCATGGCTTCCAGACCAGAACCCCATTCGTCACGCTCAGGTTTCTGTGGAACGAAAAACAAATAAATTATCAGTAAAATAGTCCAAGTCAAGATATACTTTGCATGTATGACAGACATGTCAGACGATGTTATAGCTTAACAGTCAATTTATTAATATTTCGGCAATTAATACAAGACAGTGATGCGTTTAAAATTGTTAATTTATTTTTTTGTTGTGAAATACACAGCATTTACAAAAATAAAATGCATGGTATATTATTTCCGCCGCTTGACATCACAAATGACAATTATAGTCGTAGGAAGACTAACACTTCCTACATCTATCATTGTACATTAGTTTATATTAATTAAAGTTTCATGACTACTAGTAGCAGTAGGCTACTAGGTTATATGCGACTGACCTTGATGTCATGAAGCACAACGCGTCCGCCTCGCTGGTTTTGGTATTTCATTAACTTTTCCGCATGCTCCTGCTCCTCATTTGCTGCTTTCTTGAAATAGTTGTGGAACCCCTTCAGTGCAACATCGTCACGGTCAAAATACCATGCCTGTGGAAACAAGAAAACACTGCTAAGTTTTAGAACATTTGAAAGTCGGCGGATTTAATCGGATCAGTGTTTCATCAGTCATGCTGCCGTCCCCCGGGGGGACAGCTCCCTATAAAGCTGGCGTCCTATCCGTGAAGATGAGATATGCAAACCACCCCCAAACACGCCACGTCCCTTATTAAAGCGTTACGTAATTGTTGAAAAGCCCCTTCCCAGCAGACACAAGGCGTTGAATCAATGTTGGTATAACGTTGGTCCAGCGTCGTAGACGGTGGACCAACGTTAAACCAACATTGTCACAACATCTTGTGTCTAGTGGGTTAGAGTTAGGCAAATATAGATATATAGGCTAACACTGACTGCCCGAAGCGACAAAAGGCAATATCTGCTTACTTTACAAGCAAGCAGATAATTGATTTCTAACAAAACAGGTTAACCTATCTTGGCTCAGTCCAACATGTCCAATGCAATCAATGAATCATCATGATTCATATCACGCACTGAAATAACTGATAGCCTACAGTGATAGCTGTTGCGTGACACGTAACGTTAAATACGATAACATAATTATTTAGAAATGCAAGTTTGAGTCACCACTCGCAGCAGCCGCCCTGAATACAAGGCTATTCTATAAATAGACTCTAAATAAATAGACCCTATAATCATATTATAACTTATATTGCAAGTTATTTTATAATTATAAGTGCGGCTTATAAGTTATAAGCCGCACGCCGACTACAATATTCAATATAATAAATTAATAATCATGTCAATGGCAATGCCAATAAATGGCAATGCCAATTGAATAGACTAGCCTAGGCCTACTCGATAACGTTAGATTTAGCTATGAAAAACCGCCAGTCGCCCAGTGCCAGGCCCAGTGGCAGTGGAGAGGACGACACGGTTTCTCGGTAGCATTCTCCTGAAAAATATTGACACTTTATTGCGTTTCTAGGTCTGGTCTAATTTGAAACTTAAAATTAATAGGTCTATCGATTCAATTTCAAGAATCAGGCTTACACATGTTAAAGGTAAACCCAATAAAGGTATTAACGGCTTACCATAGACTGATATACATAAGAAGCATACAGTTCCAGGTTGATCTGCTTGTTGACACCTGCTTCGCTCTCGGTGTGGTAGTTCTGACGTGCTTGAGATACCGCTTGAGACATGTTTGAAGTTGTCGTTGAATGCTACTGTGAAACCAACAAGAAATAGATCTAGATGAAGAAGGTATGGTGTGTCGCTTTGCTCGTACGTTCACTGACGTCCCAAAACAAAGTCGGCCACAGAAATGGCGCTGTCGCTCAATCTTTCCCCTTTATAGAATATTACTTGCTGTTCTTTTTAATATCATCCCTCCCCAAACTGACACGTGGATGAATGTGAGTGACACCTAGTGAACGAACAAGTATATTTTGGAGCCATGCCAAAACTTGTGCATGCACGTTAAAATGCGCTGGGATACAGTATGATAAATTATAAACCTTCTTCGCTCTTATTCAGTGAATGTAACGTAACGGAATTACATCGCTTGAAATAACAGAATTACAATTATAAACAATGTAGGCCCATAGGCTACCGCCGCCGGTACCGGTAATGAAAATTGTCATAGAGCTGTCCAGAGAGCTATCACAAAATTATTATTTTTCCATGTATGATACAAGTACGATAGGTGATGCAAGGCATCACATGGTAATAGTCGCGGCCAAAATATTTTTAAGTGCTGAAGGATTTTTTTAAGAGGCGATATTGTTGATTGAAGTAATATCTCGAGTGAAATTAAAGTTATAATGTCGAGTTCTGAGCAGTTTTTAATATGAAAGGAAAAAAATTATGATAGGCTTAGTCTTGTGATGTGTTGGGAAGAAAAATAGTTAAATTGATTGCACAGCTCAAAAAAAAAATCCACAACAGATTTTCCAATATAGTAAGCGACGACTGTTGAGACGAATACAAAAAAGATGTTAAATAAAATAGCTTGGAATGTGCACGAGTGCCCTCATATAATTTCGGGAACGGACATGAAAAGGTGGGAGTCAAATATTGGGACAAGTCATAATTCGGGCTATCTGTCAGTAATTGTGCTAATATTTATCCATTCCAAGTCTGTGTAATTATGATATGACTTGGAGAGCAGATGATGGGATGGGGTGGATGCTAGAGATTTACATACTTTTTTGACAAAAAAACATATATTCTTACTTTTTTAAAAAAAATTATCTGCTGGTAATATATAGATAGGCCTATATTCAGGTATCTAATTATGACAAATAATACATGATTATGCACTTGCTAATAACTTGAAGAAATGAAAATTATCGACAAATTCAAAATGCACCGAATTTTGTGTTACGTACAGGTTTATTACTCCTGAACCACATTTTTTTATGGTCATTTCTTCAAATTCAAGGACTTTTTCTCCAGAAAAACGACCAAACTATTTATTATATTATTTGCTAGATTACGTACTACTACTGTACTATTTTTTTTATTAAGGTTGTGGTGTGCCTCTTAGTTTGTACAACATGCAATGAGGATCTTAAAAACTAATGCAGATATATTAAAAAATATCTAGACAGGCTATTTTTTTAATTGTATGCCTTTAGACGAAAAGTAAAATTGCATGACTTTTGTAGGTTTTTCATGAACGTACGAACCCTGTAGGCCCTACTTATCCAATCATATAACAGTGAATAAATGACATAAAATAATGGAAAATCATTAAATTATTGAGGACTTATTACAGGCCATTTTTGGTTACATTTAGGTCATTTTCTTTTGATAATCAAAATTTTGTAAAAAGTTAAATTTAGCTCAAATTTGAACTGCAGATGATTTTTGATCAATTATCGACTAATTTATCTGATTTGAATTTGTACTTTGGGGTTAAAGTTTAAGGGTGGAAAGGGAGAGACGGTAGTAAAATAAAAATAATGTATGAAAAGAATGTTGTTGTGTACATTGTATAGGTTGACTAGAATGAATGGAAATATTGTCAGTATAGAAATAATAACAGATTTGATATGGTAACAAGACTTATTCAATATAAAATAGTGAAATAAAATGTAAGGTACATATAAAAATATTTATTCCACCAACTACCTACTTGTAGGTTTAAAACAAAATGTATTTATACAAATGACAAAATAAATCAAATCTGCAAAGCTGAAAGGCAGTATCTGCTTACTTGTAAAGTAATTAGATATTGCTTTTTGGCTTTGCATGACGGAAATGTAATCTTTACGCAAGGGTGAGAACTAAGACTGAAAGCAACAAAAGTGCAAATATGGCTAATTATTTGCATTTGTCCAAGTAATTAACTGACGATATTGTATATGACTGCCAGATGGTGGCAACATTATGAAACTAGAAACAGAAAAAAAGAAGTTGAAAAAAATGATGAGTTAGATATCAATCTATAACAAAAAAAACATACTAACTATTTAACTGAATAACATATTGGATGACTGGCAAATGCTTGATGCCAACAAAAAAATATAAAACTTAAATAAAGTAAAGAACTAAAAAATGGCAAGTTATATAAAACTACAATAACAAAAAATGGACATAATATGAGTGGAATCGAAAGGTTACATGTTACATATGAATTTGGATAAAACATGGTGTCAATACTGGATAAGGTTAGAAATGGTAGGCCTACATATACAAATTTAAGAAATATATATCTTATATTAATAGCCACATCTTGTGTAATTAGGATATGACTAGCTGTTTGGCTATGCATTAAAACAGAAGGCAACAATGAGAAAAACAGTACAGCGTATATGACTAGTTTTTTTTATACAAGTAAGCGAACATATTAAATTGTTGCAGCTATGAAGAAACAAGATTTAAAAGTTCAAAATAAATGATAGGTTGTTAATATATATGTTATAATAATAGCCACATCTTGTGTAATTAGGATATGACTAGCTGTTTGGCTATGCATTAAAACAGAAGGCAACAATGAGAAAAACAGTACAGCGTATATGACTAGTTTTTTTTATACAAGTAAACGAACATATTAAATTGTTGCAGCTATGAAGAAACAAGATTTAAAAGTTCAAAATAAATGATAGGTTGTTAAAAAGGCATGATTTATAATGGTGCTAAAATAGTCAACGTTGTACAATATCAAAATAGATAGGTCAATTGTATACGAATTATAAAAAAAAGTCTGCATATGAACAGAAATGGTAGCAAATATAAAAAATAGGCCTATAATAGCGTACCAAAAATAGTATACAAAAAGTAATCATCAATACTGTTTTTGGACGGGCTGATACTTTCATTGTATGGAGAGATGGATGTTTTAAAATGAAGTGCAGATGAATACTAGAAACAAATTATGTGTATATATACAATTTGTTAAATAAAATTGACGGAAAATTTTATATATACGAGTTGACTTCCACTGGGCGAGCCAATTCCGTAGTTTTTAATTTTGTTTTTCTTCAGTAAATTACATTTCAAACCATGACCACAGACTAGTTGATAATTAGTGACACCAGTTTATTGCACTGTAGTAGAATCAAACATGGAAATTTGATGAGTAGGCTTAAATATATCGGCTAGTATATACCTTCATCAGTGGCTTATCCTAGCCATTGAGCCTGTGTCGAACTCACCCTGGGTTGGGGCCGGTCGCAGAAAAATTCCCATCATGTCCGATGTGGGATTCAAACCCACGACCTCACGACTTTGTGCCCGCAGAAAAAAACCCCTAAATATATTCAATGATACAATGTGGCAACAGTTTATAATTATAAAAAATAAGATTTTGTTAATACAAAGAAGTCGAAACAATACAACTAATGTAGTAGGCCTACCCAATCCAGACTTTTGACCTCATAAGTCCTTAAAGGGACATGCCCAGGTCTAAAATCATAAAAAAATCGGTGATTTTATTTTAGCCTAATAATATGACCATATGATGTAAACATGTCCATAGACTAGAACTGCAAAAGTTTTTTAATTTTTGTGCCGCACATTCACCAGCTAGGCTAGATATAGAGACGAAATTCCTGATTTCTAATTATTGACAACCATGTCACAAATAAGAAATACGGGAATTTCGTCTCTATATCTAGCCTAAGTTCTGGTGAATGCGCAGCACAAAAAATCAATAAATTGAAAAAATTCGAGCTACAAATAAAAAAAAGAGGTTTAATTTATATTTTTATGGCCATTTTGTTTCTTGTTCATATGGAGATGAATTCGCGGCCATTTTTTTTCCTTGTAAATTTACTCGTTAGTATCGTATATTTCTGATCCCTTAAGTAACTACAAATATGTCATATTATCGCCAACATGTTTAGCAGTATACTTATAGTAACAGTAAATACATGTCTTGGATTTAAAGGTCAAATAAAGGTCATTTCTTTCCAAAGACACAAGAAAAAAATCATCAATTAAAAATCTTGCAGAAACCATAAATTATGCTTTTTTGTGGGACAAAGTATAGAAATATGGGATTTTCTTAGCATTTTGGTGGCCATTTTGCGTTTTGCTAATTTTAAGGTGAAGGTCACCAAATATAGGATGTTATCGGACAGATTCGAATTCAGCACACACAAATTATGTAGAAACAAGTTGATCAAAAAGTATACACTATAATCCGGAGCAAAGTTCCGTGTTTCAAATTTCAGCCCAGGCTAAATAGACATATTTTTATGAAAGGCTGCAATATTCTTTCATTAAAATTTTTTTTATTACTTAATAAATATAAATAACACTCATTGTTAAGCAAACACATATCTGGGTTCAGAAAACACAGGTCAGATATTGCTATGTCCAATAACTACAATTTATTATGGCATTTCCTTTGACTATGTTGAGTAGTTTGTTTTGTTCATTTTGATTATTTCACCTTAAAAAAAAACATGCTTGAGCGTATATGGAGAGAAGACTATTTACTCTACTGCAACGAGTGATGTATTATTAAACCAAGAATTTAATTATCTTGTATATGGTATATCGCCTGTGCTGATTGGTCAGTCAGAAAATCAGTGACAGACGCTTACGTAGCCCTACCCCCTAATCCTAGACATGTTTGGGGTACCCCCATAAAAGCGGTTAAAATATAAAGTTAGTTCTTATTTTTTAATGGTAACATCTCATGTCATGCTTGGTGTGGGGTGAGTAGAGGGGGAGGAGGGTGCACCGTGGCCAACTCTACATCCCTACATTATATGGTGCCCGTTAAAATCAACCAGTAGCATGAAGATAAGTCACAGTAGCCCTACATACAATAATTATGTATTGTGTATTGTCTGGTTACATATATAGAACTTATCTATGAACTGTATCTCACTTTAAAAATAATCATAGCTTGTGTCTGTGTTTCATTTCTGGCCAAATACATGCCGATTATAGACAATTTTGTCCTCGATGGCGGCCATTTTGAATTTTTTTATCCAACCACTGGAGGAAAAAAATGGAAACGGTTTTTTTGTTGATCTATGGGTTGTATATCAGTGGAAAAAATCATTCATTCAAAATCAACTTGAACATGACACATAATTACACACTGACATATACTATATGAGATGAAAACAAACATTTTTACAGTAAAAGTAATTGCAATTAGTCACAATTTTAATATACATTTGGCATCACGAAAAAACGAAAATTATGTTGTTTTTATTTTTTCTACCATATATGTTTGTTGCATGCTACTTGGTCTACCATTTTATAATTTTTTCTTGCAAGTCTGCTATTTTATACCTGCTTAGGTGAGAGGTAGGTATACAGGGCACCTTAAAGCGATACAATCAGACTAAAATCATCAAAAAATCGGTAATTTTATTTTGGCTTTTTAATATGACCATATAATGTAAACATGTCTATAGACTAGAACTTCAAAAGTATTTCTTATTTTGGACATGCATACATGTTCGAAATAAGAAATCAGGACTTTCGTCTCTATATCTCGCCTAACTGATAATGTGCTGCACAAAAAATAAAAAAAACTTGTGCAATTCTAGTCTATGGACATGTTTACATCAAATGGTCATAACCTAAGGCGACCACCTGGCAGACTGCGGATATAATCAGTAATTACTGTTTTTAATTATAAAATTAATTAATTCAATGCTCAGGCATTTTATGACGTTATAATTCAGCGGAGAAAGGGGAAGCCAAAATAAAATTACCAATTTTTTTAATGATTTTAACCTGATACTGTCGCTTTAACTGTGAAGTAGAATAAAGTTAAAACCTAAATGATCAATCAATAATGACCAATTTGTTGTCTCCTCTAGTCGAGGTTACAAAGTGTAATAGAAAAATGTCAAATTTGACAAATTTCTGGTTATAAACCCACCTTCAGTTGTATACAATAATTCTACTGACACAATTATGGGGCTAATATGGCCAATAACAAAGGCGGTATATTGGACATGGCGTCCAACATACCCGCTATCCATCATCTTTAATGAAAATATAGCAGAGGGTGGGTATATTGGACATCTTAAGAACAATATGGTAGGCATATTTAGTTGATACATAATAATAAACAATATGTTGTCTTTTCTAGTTAAGGTTATTACGTAGCCCCCCCCCCCTACGTACACTAGCTGCCCTCATTTTTGTGCAAGAACATCTGGGAAAGGTATCATTGTTTTAAAAAATAGGTCAGCAAAAAAATTGTAGATAAAACAGGATATTTTACTCATTTTCTATAAAATTCTGTGGGAATGGCATCGCGGTGGGAATGAATAAATATGTGAAACTCTCAAACAATCCTCCGGATTAAAATTGACTAGCAAAAATAGCAATAAAACGTTTTTGATACTTCATCCACTTTATAGATAATCACTATTTCTTTAAATATTGTTTTTTAATCTCTGCTTAACTGTCAAAAATGTCTTCATTATTCTTAAATGTGTCTGTGAATAAGATAATTTACTGGACATTTATTATTTGGTTGAAAATGTTCTTGTTTTCATTAAGGCATCGACGCGACAGGTTATTCCGTCATATAGTTGCTCCAGGTAATCCTTGGGTATTTCATCTCAGATCTGGTGGACCCCCATTCAGAGCTCTCGTAAAGTTGTTAGAGGGTTTGTTGAGCTTGATGGTCTGGGGAAAATGCCATCGTGCTCAATCTATGTTCTCAGAGTCCTGCCCGGTCAGCAGGGGTGGAAAAATGAAGTTAAAACAAGGATGATTCTTTCTTTCTTTCTTTCTTTCTTTATTTATGATGTTCCAGACAGTGCCAGATTGTGGAGTGCTACTTGCGGAAGAGAGTGACGACCTGGCCTTATAGGCCGACAAAAGTGCGAGGTGAGCAATCGAGTTGGAATGGCAGATAGTGGCGCGATATATAGAATCTATAAGATTCATATCTGGACTACTTGGAGGCTAGTGAATAACCTGGATCCTCAGGTCTTCAAATCACTTTGTGATAGCTGCGTCTTTGTGAGCAATTGTGACACAGCTAGGGTCCACTCTACAAGTCTTATCTTTAATATACCGTATCCAGGTTGTCCGATATTTTGTAGAGGCGCCCCTGCCGCAACTGAGGACTCTTCTGATATGTCTTTGGATATTTGAAATTATCTAAGGCTACAGCTTAATATTTGCGGCAATGATGGAATTCGTCAAAATAGCAATGCTGATGTATTGTAAAGTGAGGTGAATTGTGTGATTCTGTGACGCTGAAGTTCATGATTGAAAGGCGACATGGGGGGGGGGGGGGCTAGAAGTCCAAGGAGATGCATTAACAGGTAACAAAGAGGCGCTAAATGTTATGGGAGTTGTTAAAAGGAAACTGTGTGGCAACAGAAAAAAATAAGAGAACGACTCAGATACTTTTGGCAACAGAGTGGCGTTTTAAAGAGCGACAGAGCTGCGGTAAAAGATGACAGATAGTCATTAGAGGGGGACACAATGTTGAACGCCGACTGAGAGGCTTTAAATGGCACCTGGGGAAATGTTTACAGCTGGCTGAGATGTATTAATGGGCAACGGGGGAACGATAAAGAGCTATGGAGGAATGTTAAATGCTGATAGACAGATACAAAAATACTCTGTATATTTCTAACCGTTTACATTGTAAACAAGCAGGTTTTACTCTAGAAATATACTTTCAGGCTCGTCCTCACAGCTGAATTAATAGCTTATTAAAAATTCTACTTCTCATTTTATTTTCATTGTGTCTATCATATTTTAAATATTAATATTCATTGCAATTCCTTCACCAGACCATTCTTGCACTGCTCAGCTCAAAAAGAACATCGCTATATTCCTTTTGTCGTGTATATTTTTCTGTAAATATAAATATGTAAATTATGTATATATATTGTGTACTCACACAGGCTGACTTGTGATGGTTGACTTTGAAGCACCCCGAATAATTACTGTCCCCATTAAATTATATATGTTTAGGTTTATTAATATTCACTGTGAAGCTACCAAATACTTTTCAAATAATTACCTCGGCTCTTTTCTACACGATAACCCAGAAAATAACGAGGCGTTGCACCGGCGCTGTGACATTTTCTGTGACATTGGTGTAAAATTGGCTCGACTTTGGGTAGCCTTTTCGTGTTTTCTGGGTTCAGCAATACTATATATATACTTTGAAATTATTTTTTTATTCAAACACTCACTCCGCTCTGTCTCACACTGTTAACAATTTTGCAATGTATACAACACACCCATAGCCTAATACGTGTGTGTTTTTTGTACATCCACTATTATTATATGTGCCACAGTTTGTGTGGCACAATGGACCTGTGAACAGTTTGTTTTTCTTTTTCTTCATTTTTTCTTTTCGCAATTTTATGTGTGTGTATTTTTGTTATTTTTACATACTACTTGTACCTATATTTTGCTCCTTTAATAACCTCCTAAATGACAGAATTGATATTTATATTGGTAAACAGCACGGTATAATAATAATTGCAAAAATAATAATAAATGTCAGTGACTGAAGATATGCTATCGAATTACGGAGGTTTTGATGAAAATTCTCTAAATAATATTATTGCGCCAGACGGCAATATTAATGAGGATGATAACAATGATTTATATGATTTGATTAGACTTTCTTTCTACTATTCAGATGAACAAATTCTTCGCACCTAAGAGAGAGAAGGCAAAATTTCTCAATCTTAAGTATGAATATGGCTTCTTTAAATACAAAATTTGATCAACTTAAAATATATGTAGAATTATTGAAAACCCATAACTGTGAGTTCAGTATAATTTGTTTACAGGAAAGCTGGCTGTCCGATATCTCAGACACTTCGTTATTTCAATTAGACGGTTATACTATGTTATCGCAAGGTAAAATATGTAGGGGTCATGGCGGCCTCGTAATATATATCAGCACTCGTTTCCATTATAAGCATTTATCACTTTATAAGAAATCTGATATCTGGGAAGGACAATTTATAAAAATATTGGGCAGCCAGCTGGAACGTAATATTATAATAGGCAACATTTATAGACCACCGAGAGATACAAATGCAAATTATCATACATTTATCGAAGAACTTAATCCTATTTTTGAATTCGTTAATAATAAAAATTGTGAATGCTGCATTTTAGGTGATTTCAACATAGATCTTCTTAAAACAAACGAGAGACCAATATTCAGTGAATATTTAGATAATATTATATCACACAACTTTTTTCCTAAAATAACTTTACCTACTAGATTTTCTCCCAGAAGGGGTACTCTGATTGATAATGCTTTGTGTAAATGCACTCCATATATTTGATGCCACAGCAGGTATTGTATCTCATACCCTTTCTGATCACCACCCTTATTTTATTACTTTTAAGTCAATCCGAGCACCCCCCCCCCCCCCGAAAAACCAAAGTTTATATTAAAAAAAAAAACTGATCCAGTATCTGTTCAAAAATTTGTTAATGCTGTTGCTGAAGCGAATATCTACAATTTAATTAATCTAAACCCTGTAGGTGATCCAAATCAAAACTACAATATAATTAGTGACAAACTTCAAGAGAAATATGAAAAACATCTCCCAGCCAAGTTAGTCAAGTATAACAAACACATACATAAAAATACAGAATGGATTACTGCCGGAATTATAAGGTCAATAAAATTCAGAGATAACCTAAGCCATAGACTAAAGACAACCCCCCGCAATACCATTTTATATCAAACTGTTAAACATAATATTAGTTCTTATAACAAGATACTACAGAAACTAATACGAAATGCGAAGAAGACATATTATTACTCATGTTTCACTAAATATAAAAATGATTTTAAAAATACTTGGATAACTAAAAAAGACATATTGAACAAAAAAAGTAATAATAAACATAATTTTCCAGAACACTTTAAAATAGATGGGAGTACTGTTTCCGATAAAGAGACGATTGCAAATAAGTTTAATCTATTTTTCTGTAACATTGGGCCCAATGTAGCAAATAACATAGGTAATATAGAGCATGGCTCATTCAAAAATTATTTGAATAACCCGTGTTTTGACGTATTGAACTTTAAACCTGTTGAAGAAGCCGACGTAATAAAAATAATCGACAACCTTTCCTCAAAAAATAGCTGTGGTATTGATAAGATTACTACAAAACTACTAAAAACAATCACGCCATATATCACAAAGTCACAACCATTTATTATATATCAATCTCTTGCAAGTGGAGTTTTTCCAGACAAGTTAAAAATCGCGAAAATTGTCCCAATATTTAAGAAAAATTACCCAACACTTTTGGACAATTACCGTCACATATCACTACTTCCGGTTTTTTCTAAAATATTTGAGCGTGTCATCTTTGACCAATTACATAATCACTTTAATCTGCACAATTTGTACTTTGAAAGTCAATACGGTTTTAGGAAAAAACCATTCTACAGAATCTGCAGTTTTAGAACTTGTAGACAAAACCATAAAACATATGGACTCAGGTGACGTACCAATCTCAATTTTCCTAGATCGATCAAAAGCGTTTGATACTCTCGATCATGATATACTTTTGGACAAATTAAGCTATTATGGGGTAAAAGAAACTGCTTTATCACTTTTTAAAAGTTATCTATCAAACCGCAAGCAATATGTGGAATATTTAAATACAACATCTAATTTTACAGACATAAAAACAGGAGTGCCATAAGGCTCAATTTTAGGTCCATTACTGTTCCTCATCTATATAAATGACTTCCCTACAGCAAGCACAATTTTTAGTTTAATAATGTATGCAGACGACACAACTCTTTGTAGCACGCTCAATGCTTTTAAACATAAATCACAAAATGAAACCCTTAATGGTGATATAAATAAGGAACTATGTAAGATTGATAAATGGCTCAAATTAAATAAATTTTCTCCAAATACAACTAAATCTAAATTTATACTACCACAAAAAAGAGTAGAAATACCATTAATAAATATAAATGATGTTAACATAGAATGTGTAGCTAATTTTGACTTTTTGGGAGAATCAATTAATAAAAAGTTAAGTTGGAATGGTCATACCGACAAAATATCTCTGTTATCTAGATGTGTTGGTATCCTAAATAAATTAAAACGCTTCCTACCTCAGCACATTCTCTTAACTATTTATAATTCTATGTTTCTTCTACACATTAACTATTGTATTCTGGCATGGGGATATAACCATCAAAGAATATTTAAAATACAAAAAAAAGTACTCAGAATAATTTCATTAGGTAAATATAATGCCCATACTGATCCCCTATTCAAACATTTGAAGCTTCTTAAGATGAAAGATATACATCAAATACAACAACTTAAATTCTATCACAAGTTAATTAATAATCAAACCCCCAAATACTTTACTTCATTGGATCTCGTTTTTAATTTTGAAAACCATGAACATAATACAAGACGGAGAAACTATATAACACATAGAGTCAGACGTGAATATGCGGATCTTTGTGTTCGCAACAGTTTACCGTATTTATTAAACAATACTGATCAAATCATACTAAATAAAACTACAACTCACAGCCTACACGGTTTTGAAATATATATAAAAAATAGCATTTTGAATACTTATAAAGATGAATGTAATATTGATAACTGTTATATTTGTCTGGACAGGCCTCTATAAATTTGCCCCACATGTTTTCTCGACACACAGTCTTGTTCGCTCTGCATTGGATCGGTGCTGGTCCACTGTCTATGACACTGGCCCAGCGTTGGGCCAGCGCGGAGTGAACGAGTCTTCCTACAGGTATTTGTTTAGTCATTGCCTCCGTAATTCGACTTACCATGCATGCCCAGCGAACATGTTACGTTGGCCGGTGCTGGTGTTGGTCCAGGGTCAGTGACCCTGGCCCAACATTGGACCGGTATTGGTATAGCGTCTCGTGTTTGCTGGTCTGTGCTTTTATAGCCCAGCAGACACGACACGTTGACCCGTCTACGACGCCGGGCCAGCATTGGCCCAGCGCTAGGTCAACGTGTCGTGTTTGCTGGGTCTGTAGCAACGATACATACACGTGTCATTATAAAACCAATATTGCTCTTCTGATTACTGTTAAATCTATTCTATACCGTTAACTGGTTAATTACCGTTCAATTTTTATTATAATATATTATTTTTGTAAACGCAAAGAGAAAATATATATTGTATCTGTAAGTTTTCTAAAGGGTGGCCCTCCTGTCAGCGGTCATTTACTGACCTTAAGGAGAGTCTCCCTGACCACTTGTATACCAAACACATTGTATGAAAAATGTATATAATATCTAGGTCAAATTAAACATTTCTGATTCTGATTCTGCTAAAGGGCGACGCAGAAACGTTAAATGACTAGGAGATGCATTAAAATTCGATGGTGAGTCGTTACTTGGCACAGGACACCGTTGAAAAGCAACAGAAAGGCATTAAAGTCGACAAGAAGACGAAGGGACACTAAATGGCAACATAGAAGCGTTGAAGGGGAATGCGGTGGCGTTCAATGAGCGACGAGGAGAAACGGTAAAAAGAAAAGGGAAATGTTGAAGGGTGACTGTAAGATCGGTCTTAACAACGCTTAGCAACGCATCTGATTTTCTTCTTTAGTCAGCTCTGGGTTTCCGATTTTGTGATATCGGCAGGAAATGATCAACTCCAACAAATTCTTAATATAACATCTCTAGGTGGATGACAATGTGGTTCGCATTTTTTTCTCGTCTTAATCTTGTTCTTAACTTAACTGCCACTGTCACCCACCCGTCGCCTTTTATTGCTTATCTCAAGTCATGCATTTGCATAGCACACAATAGTGCCTTCTTGGCGCAGTTCCCGATAGGGAGGGGGGCTGGGAGGTGAGTCCCAATGCCCCCTCCTGGCGAAAGACTGCCCATTAGATGGTGTCACCAACAACAGGCCGCCGCTAGGCCACGTGGGCAAACAATTGTAGCGGCGAGGCGCCGGTAGGAAGCGTGACAACTAACATGCCACCGCCGGTGGCGTGGTCAACAGAGGTATTTACCTGGGTACTCCGGCAATATATACCTAAGACTTTAGCAATCTTCATAATGGCCGCCACTGATTGCCCATCCCGGCAATCATCAACATGGTAAACAGTCAAGCTGCACCTTACGTCAAGCCGCTTGTTTTTCGTCCCAGAGTGATCTCTAATAAAGACGAATAATAATAATATAAAAATATCTATTACAAGTTGTGTGATTCTCGCTATGTATGTATGCACACTGGTCATGCATAGCGTATTCAGTGTGCATGTTATACATAACGTTATGCCTGCTTGTGGGCAATCTTATACATTTACACTAAGGTAATAACCATAAAAATAATAATATATATCGCTTATACCCGATTATCTCTTTAGGTGAGTATATAATAATCATATATATATTGCTTACATGCGATTCCCTCTTAAGGAAAGTATGTTAATAACATTCAATATCATTTATATATCTGTATGTATGTGTATTGCCCGTGTATAGCGTATCCAACGCGAATACTATAAATGTTGTCTCTATCGCTATGTGTGATCTTTATTCATACTAAACAGTAAAAAAGTAAGTTTTCAACTATCTAATGTGTGCGCCTGTCATACCTTGTGCCGCGGCGTGCACATTCTTATTATAAATATGTTTTAATATCTTTGACATTCATTAGTTACATTAATTTGTGTCTTATAAATCCATGGATGCATATTTAGGATTCTACAGTAACAAAGGGACGTTAAAAATCGACGAAGAGGCATGCAAGTGCAATAGAGAAGGCATTAAAGAGCGACAGTGAGACGTTAAAGGTGGGCATGGGGGACATTAAAATTTTTAATATTTTTTTTTCGCTTTTTTAACCTGATTGATTCCCTCTGAAAAGGTCTAACAAATTTTCTCTATTGTAAAAACAAGATACGGTAGGGTGTGATGATTTTCAAGTAAGCCACATAGCACATACATATACACCTCTAGAGAAAGCATTTGGTGAGCGACAGGCTATCTAGACTTTATTAAACAAAATGAATAAAGTCTTTTGAATACATATGAAATAATTTTTATTACCATAAACCTACAGTTAGACATCTTCTTGTTTTATTTTGTCATAATAATGTGCGCAACAGCGAGATCATAGCCTAAGATATATAGTTTGGTGATCCTGATGATGGTCATTGCTATACCGGGTATATCAATAATATCGCTTATATTTCAATTATCTGTGATTTGTGTCTGTTCCTAGTGGAAAATAATAGATGCACACAATGTTCATGTAAGACAAAGCATTTATCACTTGTATGAATAAAAATTGATGGAAAATATGCATTTAGACAATCTCAAACTCAAAATTCAGCTTGGGAACTGGACTAATTGTGTTAAAGCTGCATAACTGTTTTGTTTATTTCGACCGAAATGACCTCAAATGTTCACCACAATCATTCATATATTTTCAAAGGCTTTATAAATGGACAAAATCGATGTAAATGTAGCTGGATTAGATCGCCACGTGATACACCATCAAGTTATATGGTTTGGTGAATCGGTCCGTCTGTGTACAATATGTACGTAATACTAATAGTGGTTAATTGTGGGCCAATATATTGTTGCATTAGACCAACATCAAACCCCTTAATAACAGACACGAGACGTTGAGCCGCATTGGTCTAACGCTAGGCCAGAGCCGTAGACGATGGCCCCGAATTAGTTTGACATCGCACCAATGCCTCGTGTTGGCTGCGATGCCAAGCTCACACAAACCACAGGTTGGTGTCCTAAGACTAGGTCAGCCCCTATGATTACTCAGCAGGCACGACCCAGCAAACACGATACATTGAACAAATGCTGTGTTAATGTTGGGTCGACGTCACAGACGGCGGGCCAACAATAACCCAGCATTGGGTGAATGTATCGTGTTTGCGGGGGAGTCACTGACCCATTGATGGTTCAATGTTGGTCCAGCTTCTACGACGCTGGTACAACATTGACCCATCAATGGTTGAATGCGTCTTATTTGCTGGGTTAACTCAGCTACCGGTACTGTAAAGGCTGCTTTTTTACAATTATTTTATTTTACGGCATTTCGCTATTTATATAACTGTATGTGATGACTAACGATGAAATAAAATAGTCTGATATTTTCAAATAGCATTGTCACTATAGATCGTGTTTCTCTTGTCATTCAAAATTCACTTTCAATTCACTCATAGCATTGTCACTATCTTTTGAAATGCCCGTGAGGTATCAAATAAAAGACTGTGCGAAAAAAAGATGATTTACATAACTGAATTTGGTGTAATTCGGACTGCAATTTCCCACGGTCGGGGAAGAGCGTCTTAATGGCGGGCCAAAGGCTCAGATGCTGGCCCACACTTAAAAGCACCATACTAAAACAGGGTGCTATTTTTCCAAGTGAGTGACAATCTCTATACCTGTACCGAAATTAAGCATGACATTATATGCAAATATGACTCATATCACACAAAGTAACAACTTCTAGATATGTCTAACTGACATGAGACAATACACTTTGTATTGTGAAATGTATCTATGATTACTTAAAAAATAGGAATAATTCTTCCACTCTTTTTTCAATGATGACCGTTATCTGTCACTTGATACTTTTAATGAACTGGCTATACAGACAGTGTGTCTCACTCCGCTGTGATCAGGTCTTTGTTTTGATGAGCCAACAATGTTAAAAAAACAACAAACTTAAATCCTTAATAACTCAGTAACCGGAGCAGTAGATTAAAAAAATAAAACACCATTCTCCATGGATTAATATTTTGATTAAAATAAACAAAACAGTTATGCAGCTCCATTATATTAAAATCAAGATCCCAACTTTTACTACAAAATGCTTCTTGAACTTTATAGGCGCTGATTTCCCAGAAATTCGTTTAGTCTACTATATGACGTTACGCTATTACATTGTGCTAATAATATGACATCACAAAGTGACGTTATACTAGCTGGGCTACATAGCAGCAAAGAACGTTTATCAAGTTTTGTGTGTGTGAGCGTACATTATAGATGACGTACAGCTTATGTAATCATGGTAACGGAAATAATTAGAACAACATTTCAAATGGAATAATCAAACGGGGGATTATCTAGCATTTGAAACGAAGCTGGTCTAGTAGAACGTTTTTTTATGATAGTATCACTTTGATTTTGATAATGACACGAATAGCCTTGTAGGCCTCTAATAGGCCTACAGGTGTTGAAAGGACCATTTTTTCTCGTAATTTCCTACAGGCCTCTATAGATTATGCATGTAGGCCTATATAATTACGTTACAAAATGGACTATATTAGTGGCGTAAAGAACCGGGGGGGGGGCAGGGGGGGGTCAGTTGCCCCCCCCCACTTTTTTGGATAATGGAAAAAGTCAGTTTTTCATGACGTAAAAAATATTTTATTTGACTAAAACCGCTTGATACTTTGACATATGTTGGGAAAAGTCACTTGGAAGCAATAGCATAAAAAAATTAATCTTGCACTTATCTTCGCTTTCATGTAAGGTAGGAGACAGCAACATGTCAGCTGACCTCTTTCAATATTGTTTCAAGTCGCAACAACGTTTTGCAAATGCAACATAAAAGTCATGACTAAAATGGAAAGTTTTATGATAGTAGGGACCAAAACCATGATTCTGTGACCAACCTTCTGCAAGTAACGTTTGACGGTTGTTTTAGGTAGCTTAAGGTATTTGTAAAAAAATGCGCTCCTACGCCTCTTACAAAAAGGCGGGCGGAATTTTCCAGAGCGTAAAATCCAAAATGGCTGCCATCGGTCACGGTGAAAAGCAAGAATTCATTTGTTTCATCCACTGGTCCCCCAGTAGAACAAATTTTTGAATACATTTATGTAGGAAATGGATTTATTGAGGTCATAGTAGTATTATTTACCATATAAGTGTAAAAATGTAAGATTTATACCCTCAAAATAGGAAAACGCATCACTGAGGAGTGCAATCCGGTATAAACAGCTATATATTTTTGGATGGGGAATCGATTTGTGGGGTTATTTTTAAAATTGTGTGCTTCCTTCATGTGAAAATTCAAGATGGCCGCCGTTCAGTATAAGGAAAAGCCCAAAATGATCAATTCATAGTGAATCAAATAAAAATGTTATGTGCTCTGCTATTTGAGGTTACAAAAAACAATACAAGTTAGTTGTAAAACATATATTTCAACGAAAACATCATCTGATATTCAGAAAAATATCATAAAGAAAAACAATAATTGACTCGAAATGATAGACATTATTAAGAAAACGTGGTGAAATTACATAAAACTAAAATCACAATCTAATCTATTATCATGATAATATTCAACTGTTAAAATACGCAGGACATGGGTCCCACAGAACGCAATAGTGTCCGTGGGTATACCATAATAATACTGTATGCATTTCTTACCAAACGCCGCATTAAGAGCAAGTTAGCAAATCATAGCAAGTCCATATACTTGAGCGACATCTATGAGTTAATAAATCCACCAATGCTCTTATCTGAGTGTTGTGTTTGAAAGCTAACTGACTGTATTACTGCGGGGATCTCGAAACAGCCGACCCCCATGTGTTGACATGAGGGCTTTCCCAGCAAACAGTGTACACTCACCCAATGTTGGTTTAATGTTTGGCCAGCGTCGCAGACGTTGGTCTAACATTAAAACAGTGTTGGGTGAGTGTCTCGTTGGAGTGGTATCCATAGTCTTGTAACGTGGTTGAATTACTCAGCTGAATGCAATCATTCAACCTGTACTGTATACTGAAGGCCTACACGTGACCTATGCATGTAAATTCAGAACATGTAATAAGAATGTTCCGAACATGCTACAAGCAAATTTTGACAACACCATAGTATTCCACTTTCACATTGAAAAAACTCAGTAGGCCTAAGTTTAATTATTTTAAACATGTGTACAGTTCAGTTTTAATATTGTAGCAACAACATTTTTTGTCTTTAGTATGAGTTTGATTGAAATAAATCTGACTCACACTCTGAATCCAGGTGTGATGGAAGTTTTGTCGGGAGATTTACGTTGGTATAGCGTATTGGTCTGCAATGACCATTAATCATTTCCCATCCATGGCGATTCGGAGAAGGATGGTTTCTGAGCTCTGGATGGCGCTGAATATAGGCTAAATAATTAGCATGCATAATATGTAAATTTAGGCTGACATTATCCGGTGGGAGGCGCATTAGATAATTTTTAAACGAAGGAGTGGCATAAATTAATGTTTGAGATGGTTCATGGGTTATCCCGGTGTATTTGTCCCAAATTTGTCAACCAACAGCTGGCTCGACTAGATATGCTACATGAAGCGCTAACAACATCAGGGTGCCACGATATAGAACTTCCTATTAAAAAAAAAATTCCTCATCTATTAGGCACTGGAACAGTTTAGTTTATAGTCTTCGAAACTTAAATTCTTTATCCCTTTTCAAGCGACGCATAAAAGATAAATTTGATTATAAACGTCCACCACCTTATTACTATACCTGTTTGCGATCAGCTCCCATCTGGCACACTCGTCTGCGTCTCGGAATGTCACAGTTATCTCTAATGCGCCTCCCACCGGATAAATTTACATAAACTGCGTGCTAATTATTTAGCCTATATCCAGCGCCATGCAGAACTTAGAAACCATCCTTCTCCCATTGGCCATGGGTGGGAAATGATTAATGGTCATTGCAGACCAGTACGCTATACCAAAGTAGATCTCCCGGCAGTACTTCCACCACAACCAAGCAAACAACAAATGGGTGACTGCTCTGATTCATAGTGTGAGTCAGCTATATTTTAATCAGATTCTGACTCAGACTGATAACAATTGTTGCTACAAAGATCATTCTTGTGACGTATTTGATGCTATTTCACGAGACAGCGATTCATGTAACGTTTTCTATAAAAACTAAAATGTACACATGTTTAAAATAATTCAACTTACTGGGGTTTTTTCAATGTGAGAGTGCGATATACCATGGTGTTGTCAAAACTTGCATGTAACATGTTAGGAACATTCCTATGACATTTTTCTTTACTTTTTCAATTATGTAAATACTCTAGTCATTATCAGTTCTTATTAGGAGCAGACGTACATTTTTGTATTCAAGTATATTTTTGTCTTTAAGCATATTTTGCCATGTTTAATTGATAAATCTGTAGTTTTGGTTCATTTGAATATTTATATGCAATCAGTATTAAATATCATGATAATAGTATTTTGTGGTTGTGCCTACTAGTCTTGTATGAATGTTCACAAGATATTTTATATTGTAATTTTTAGTTTTATATAATTTCACTAGGTTTTATCAGTTAGATTTATCATTTCGAGGCAATTATTGTTATTCTTTATGTTATTTCTCTGAATATCAGATGATGCCTTAGATGAAATATATTTTTACAACTTGATTTGATTGTTTTTTGTAACTTCAAATAGGAGAGCACATAACATTTCTAATTGATTCACTATGAATTGATCATTTTGTGCTTTTCCTAATGCTGGATGGCGGTCATCTTAGATTTTCACATGAAAGAAGCACACAATTTAAATAATTACCCTACAAATCGATTTCTCACCCCAAAAATATATAAATGTTAGACCAACGTCTGTGACGCTGGCCCAACAATAAACCAACATTGGGTGAGTGACACTGTTTGCTGGGAAAGCCCTCGTGTCAATACATGCGTGGGGGTCAGCTGTTTCGAGATTCTCGCAGTAATACAGTCAGTTAGCTTTCAAACACAACGCCCAGATGAGAGCATTGGTGGAATTATTAACTCATCGATTTCGCTCAAGTATATGGACTTGCTATGATTTGGGAAGTTGCTTTTAATGCGGCACTATTGCATTCTGGGGGACCCATGGCCTGCGTATTTTACCAGTTGACTATACCTTTAAATATCATGATAATAGTATTTTTTGCTGTGTCTACTAGTCTTGTATGAATTTTCACAAGATATCTTAGATTGTGATTTTAGTTTTATATAGTTTCACTAGGTTTTATTAATAATGATTATCATTTCGAGTCAATTATTGTTTTTCTTTATGTTATTTTGCTAACTATCAGATGATGTTTTCGTTGAAATATATGTTTTACAACTTACTTGTATTGTTTTTTGTAACCTTATATAGCAGAGCACATAACATTTTTAATTGATTCACTATGAATTGATCATTTTGGGCTTTTCCTTATGCTGAACGGCGGCCATCTTGAATTTTCACATGAAGGAAGCACACAATTTTAAAAATAACCTCACAAATCGAATCCCCACCGCAAAAATATTTAAAAAAGAAATGTTACATGAAATTTTAGGTCAGCCAAATCTAAAGTTAGCTGTTTATAACGGATTGCACCGCTCGGTGACGCGTTTTCCTATTTTGGGGGTATAAATCTTACATTTTTGCACTTATATGGTAAATACTACTACTATGACCTCAATTAATCCACTTCCTACATAAATGCATTCAAATATGTGTTCCACTGGCAGACCAGTGGATAAAATAAGTGAACTCTTGCTTTTCACCATGACCGATGGCGGCCATTTCGGATTTTATTATCTGGAAAATTCTGCCCACCTTTTTAAAAGAGGTGTAGGAGCTTATTTTCCTACAAATACCTTGAGCTACTTAAAACAGCCGTCAAACGTTACTTGCAGAAGGTTGGTCACAGAATTATGGTTTTGGACCCTACTATGACCCAATTAAATCGAGTGTGAAGTGGGCAAAAATCAGAGGCAAATCTATGATCTCAAGAAAGGGGTACCGGGGGGTATTTGCCTGAGATTTTCTTGGTTAAAGTTAAGTCAAGTTAGGCGACTTATATGAAAATTTTTTTGACTTTTTCTGACTATGCCTAATTCATTGTAAGGTAAAGTGCCAATTCATGTTTTTGATAAAAAAATTCCTGACTTCTATTTATTAATTTGTAATGCAAAGGAGCACAAATATTCTAAGCACAGCTACGCCCTGTCCAATTTTTTTTTTACAATTATATTTATTTTTCTTTATAACCTTAAAGAACCCTGTGGGATGATATCAATTTTGGTTTTATATTGTTAATCAAGTAGTTTAATAAGATAAAGATTTTTTTTAGAATTTTTAGATTTAAAAAAATATTTTTTATCAATATTTCTATGAATCAAATGAAAATCTGAACAAACTATTTGTATACCTAAAGGACGGTTGAATGTTCCCACAGCTTATGTTGGGCCACATGTTGATGCCATCGGCCCAGCGATGGGCAAACAAACAGCGCTGCAGGCGAATCCCCCCAGGTCCTGACTATAAGACAACATTTAACGGTGACTGCTTTCATGTGCCCTGGAGTAGGCTTTGATCCCACCGTCTGAGACGTGGGAATTTGTGGTATAAAGTTTTGTATACGTACTTCAGACTGTTTAGCTTACATGGCGATATACGACCTGGAAATAAAACTAGTTTAGTCTTTTTTAGTGCTTTGAAATTGTTTTTTTATTTATTTTTTAATTTTCTGTTGAGATCAGTAGGCTATATATGCCTTTAAGCCTACATAAGTTAATTTTTCAAAATTCAAATATCAGCATAAGCTGATATTCCAATATTGTTTATTTTTGATAAATTTTAAGAATTTTTTTTTTTATTAGTACATACTGTTAGAGAAAATTGTCCGATCTCCCTAAAATAATTAGGCAACTTAATACTGTTTTGAGGCTGGTGGGATTCAGGTGCCGAAGTGTGTTCTGGTAATATGTATTTTATCATTTAATTTCTCTTTTCTAATTGTGAATTGCTTGAATAAACACACATATTTAAGAGCTTACAAAAAACTATGTAATGTGCTTTAATTATAATTCATCTGAGAAGCTCTCAGACTCCACTAAATCAGAAAAAAATCACTCGCACGAAAGTCACACAAATTCATTTTAGCCCCCCCCCCACTTTCAAAATAATCTGACGCCACTGTATATCGATATCATAGGGTCCAAGGGGTTAAATGCTTAACAGCATGATTTGGTACAACACATGGTAGATTATGAATCCAGGGTCTGCCTGGGAAGTCATCGGAGCTCGAAGTAGGAGGTTTGAACAGCAAGCTATATATTCCTTGCATGGTGAGAGTCTTTCAAATTTCACAATCTGAAGCATCCCAATTCATTGAGCCTATATAGGCCTACATGTGTGATAAAAATATTGTATGCTCTATCACAGACATCATGATTGATCTGTAGGCCTACCCAGCGAACACGAGGTGTTGTCTAAGACTCAATGTTGGACTGATGTTGGGCCAGCGTCGTGGACAGTGGGCCAACTTCAGCCCAACATTGCATTTGGGACAACGCCAGCCTCGTGTTTGCTGGGTGTAGGATAGAGCTACAGCTGGCGCGATGGGCACACTCTTATTGACAACTAACGTTACCATGTTGGCTTTGGCTTCGCTTGGTTAGTTAAATCAATTGATGTATTGCGACTTGTGTAGGGCCTTATCCGTATGCTACACGAGCTAGTGTATACGTGGAACTATGGTATTGGATTTTAGAAAACAATTGTTAAATAATTGATGGCCCACGTGTAGGCCTACCAAAGCTACATGTAGCCAAATCATTTATTTTCTCAATTTGGCACGCTCCTATAGACTGTGATATGCCTATAGATATAGTTTTGGCCTAAGACGAGAGTATTATTCTAGGCCAAACATTAAGTCAATATCAGTCTGCTATAGTTTGATTACAGCTGCACTTCCAACGATATTATCATTGATCATTGATACCAGTACGGTAGGCCTATAATGCGCTGCTGGTCATAGCATGTTTCTGACGCCATTTCCGGATTCATTTGCACTTTTTAGATTTTTGCACCGGAAGAGTGGACTGTTATTATCAGCGATGGCGACGATATCCAAACTGCTTCTCTGTCTTTCTTATATCATATTATTTAATTGCTTTCTTGGAACAAGTTCTTCAACACATTGGATTGTGACCGAAGATGGAAGAATTCAGTCTCAAGTGAGTAGCCTGTAGATCTATAATAATTAATAATGTTTTGCAGGTTAAACAGAACATTATTGAACATGGTCAGCACACACAAAATTGAAAATAAAAACTCACGACCCTCGCTGTCTCAGTCAGTCACCTGGTCATTGACTCAGTCAGACTCAGAGGGTCTACGCACAGTCACTGGCACACTCACCGCTGCTCACAGACACAGTGTCACTGACAGTTACACTAGCGGTCACCACTGGCACTGGTCACAGACACACTGCACACAGTCACTGTCAGTGACAGTGTCACTGGGTCTGTGAGTGTGACACTGAGTCTGAGACTCTTGACAGTCTTGACTTGAGTGACAACAGACAAATCCTGTCGCACTCAGTAGTATCAGGTGAGTTTGCCACACAGTAAGTTCACCACAAGTCAGTTCACCACAACTAGGCCTATGCCTATGGTGACTTCACCACAACTTTGGTGGGTTCACCACAAAGGGTATTGGTGAGTTCACCACAGTTACTTTATGATTATCTGATGCATTTACATTATTCAAAGTGTCGAAACAAACAGAACAAATATACACGTAGGCCTAATTATATATCAGGCCTATACAATCACAGAGCTGGGCAAGTGGTCGCCACATCGCCACATGTGGCGACAGAAGCAAAATATCTGTAATGTAAATATTTAAAAATGACCATTCAGAGCATCTAAAAGTAGCCATTTGTGGCGACAGGACTCATTTCGCCTGCCCACCCCTGAATCACACGAATACCCGATCACACAATAAAATCTGATTTAATACAGGTGCCAGGCTAGTTAAAAGTTATTAAGTTCAATAATGTATTTAAATAATTAGTAAAACGATATATTAAAAAAAGTTCATATAGTCTACATAATATGATAAAGTAATAAAACATCTATGACATGTGTTAATTAATGTACTTGATACTACATGTTAAAAGTCATGGGGACTCACAATGACCTTCGGAGTTCTGCAGACGCGAGTCAGGAGTCCACAACACTTGAAGCTGGATACACGTTTAAGACACATATACAGACAGCTGTTTTACAATATCTGAATATGTACAAAAGAAAGGAAACGACCCACTCAATTGGGGTTTGACTGAAGCAGTGCCTCCAAATCCCTGAGCCTCACACTATAAGCTGCAAGAATTTGTTGACTCTCTCTGAGCGAATCAAGGGCCTGCGTCCACCCACATGGTCATCCACAAAGCCAACCATCGCTCAGAGATAGTCTCCACTACCACCAGGCAAAAAGAGGTAACTTGCCACGACTCAGTAACCAGTTACCGCTCTTAAGACAAGTCATAATCACTATGATAGGTGAGAAGTGAAAGAGAAGTATCGCACCCAAATCTAGTGGCTTTATACCCTCTTTCACCTCTCATCAGTAAATGTCACATTACCATCTGAACCAGGCGTTGGTACGATGCCGGTCCACCACCTTAGGATGCTGGACCGGCATCGCGCCAACTACAACAAGCAAGAAACAGTGTTGGTCCAATTATTGTACCATCTGAATACAGCCCACATCAATGCTTCAGTGTCCTGTGTTGGTACAACGCTGGTCCACCATCTCCAGATGCTGGCCCAGCGTCGCACCAACGATTGTGCGAAAGACCCGCTATGCTACCTGTACTTTGACCTGTCGCCAATTATTACTGACCGCTCTGTCCTGCAAATAGGACCACAGCGCTGGTTCAATGCCGGGCCAACGCTATTAGTTCGCATTATGAACAAGACGTTGGCCCAACACTGGGTCAATGCTTACAACTTTTTTTAATTATATATAAATATTCTATTTTTCCGGTTGACCTCTCGGATTAATCAGAGCTGTCAAACAGACGCCGTCTTGATTACAGCAAACAAATCAAAACGTGACGACAGCCGTGCATAGTTTTGACACTCCCCGCCAGAGACAACAACTGACAACTGACAACACTCCTTTATTAAGGCAACTAAATTGACAACAAAATGTGATACATTATAACACTGGTCCCTTCATGTTATTCTAAACACTGTTTAGTTCATTACACATGTTACAAGAATACTCCAAGCTCAGCAGCGCCAAACTAGGGCGCGTCCCACCCCATTTTCATTCTGGCCTTTTATAACATGTTTACACATTTGTTTTAATAATTTCAATTTTCAATATTCTAATTCATAATGCACCCCTGTGTCAACTCATGTATCCCCTTTTTTTATAACACAACATCTAACTAATTAACGCACACATGATCATTAATAATAGTATTTCGAGTCGTATATAATTTTAGATGCAAACAATAATGAGGTACAATAGATACAGAGTCACACCTAATTGAATTATAAGTTTAATTGATCATTGAATTGGTTTTATAATTACAATATAAAAATATATACAGTTTAATAATAAATATCAATATAATTTAAGCCGTGTAAACATTTATCTTTGTGTTTGGCTAAAAAAGTGTGAATCAAAACCTACCCCACCAACTGTGAACTCTTAAAACCCAGACCCTCCCCCCCCCCCCCTAGCCCCCCCCTGAGATAGCATTGTTTCATATTATTTATGTACACCGACAATAGATATGTATTCACATTCAATAAAAGTGTACACAATTTCATTTGTTTATTTGTCTCCAAATTTTCCAAAATACCAAAATCGGATTACATTTATATACACGGGCCTATGAATGATAATACACTGTAGTCTATTTGAATAGATCGTCCATTGCGGTAAACTATAAATTTGTATCCAGTGGTGATGAGCTGCTGCATATGACATGTAGACCCTGATGTTATCTGTATTTTATTTATTTACTAGTAACTATTATTCTAAATAATTGAAATCTTTATTTTATATAAAACCTATATAAAACATGCTGATCTAATTGTGGCGAACCTATCTCTGCCATTGTGGTGAACTCACCAATACCCTTTGTGGTGAACTCACCAAAGTTGTGGTGAAGTCACCATAGTTGTGGTGAACTAACTTGTGGCGAACTTACCGTGTGGCGAACTCACCTGTATTCCACTCAGTCACTCACTCAGTCACTCAATGTCACTGACACTGTCACTTATAGTCCGAGCTGGGGACTCTTTGCGCTATGATCCACGGCCTCCAGTCGTGAAGCAGAGTGGATCAGCCTGATCTAGGACTAGGTATATGTCACTTAGGCGCTAGATCTAGTTGCTGTTGATCACACAAAGTCATTTTGATGGGTTTTTCATGTTTTTTTTTTCAGGTTCTATGTGAATTTGTGAGACACTGCAATAAAATACATATTTTTCTCTGTTTGTTTGTTTTTTTGCTCATTATTGCTGGTAGAAAAAAATGCAAAAAATAAAGATGGACTATAGTTGCAGTCAAGCTCCACCAAAGGCAAAGCTTGCTTGTTTCTGTTGGTATGATAGATCAGATAGATAGATAAGCTCGGAATCTCACGCTGATGTTATTGTGTTCCGAGCTCCCTGATGGCGGCCACTGGAGTCTATATAATTACTGGCCGCCATGACGATATTCGGTACACCTCACTGTCCAAAATGAGAGATCCCCAACTTGTCAATACAGTAAAACCTGTTCATACCGGAACACCTTGGGGACAAAGTTTTATTCCTGTTTGGACAGATTTCGGTTTAGATAGGGTTCTTGCTTTTGGCGAGGAACAAACATCGCTAACTTGTACAATTGACATTCAGAGAGATGTGTCGTCGGTAGGACTAAAATGATAGGTGGATGAATGCAAATAAATTGATATAATAAAAGATACATTTTTTTGAAGATGTTTTATTATATTAAAATAATAAGTATATAATAATCAATGTGTACATGTATACATTATTTTTTCAAACAATATTCAGATAGAAAAAACATAATACATAGTAAAAGTAGCAGCGGGTATACATGTTGTGTCCGTGATAATTTATCAATGTATTTAAAATTTTAGCACTTAACTTAAAATAACAGTACATTTTTGTAATTGTGTGTCACATATTTCACACACGAAGCGCATTTGTCTTTTTATAAACATTTATTTTTTAGCGCCTAATCTAAAATAACATTACATTCGTGTTATCGTCCTTCACACATTTCAAACACGGAGCATATTTGTTAACAACTACATCATATTGCAGCAGTCTTTGTTAACTGTTTCATGACGATAACACTCGTTTGTTTGGTAACCTTTTAATATTTTTTGGAATGTATGACGCTAGGTTAAATGTTTCGATACTGTATAATTATGTCATTAAATGCAATTGATGATTTGACTAGGAGTCAACATTTTTTTAAGAATAATCAAGCGATAAAAGAATAAGTCAATATTTTTATATTTTACCTACCATTAATTATTTATTTATTGGGTCATTAAGTATCACAAACAGAATACATTTATCCAAAAACACAGTCTAATTTTTGTGAGAATTATTTATGTTTAATGCACTGATATATTTATGAATTGATACAAACTTTTAATATTTTATCAGTCAAAGATTTTTTACAATATTTTGTTAACCAATTATTTTATTAATCCATTATGTCGTTAAAATATCTTACCAATCTCAGAGTGAAGGCGCTAACAGGTTCTCTAAGGGGAAAAGGTGTTACCAACACTAACTTCGCACCTTCTCCATAGCATAATTAGATAACAAGCAGGATGTTACGACACGTCACCTGCCGCCATCTGTTTAACCCTTAGTGCACAGCATGCAATTTTTAAAAAAATATAAAAAAAATCGATTCCGGTTTGGACAGGTAAAATGCAATACATTTTAAATGCATTTCGGAAAAATAATGAGTCCGGTATTCGGAGTAGACAGTTTCTGGTTTGGAGAGAGTTAATTAGCTCCCGCCGTCACCGTAGGTGAGCGAAGGGAGCTATGGATTCTACCTCCGTTTTTTTTTGGCCTCTTCTTTTGCCTATAACTTTGTGAAAAAATAAGCTAGGATAACAATTTTTGGTATGTGGGTTACTTCCAGGTGGCTAATGGACGGGTTAAAATATTTTTGATCTGAATTCAATACGCAAGGTTGCAGAGGAGAAAATGATGATGTCACGGCGTTGGGCCGTTGGGCCGTCCGTAAACAATTCGTTTCCGGAGCATATCTCTGAAAGTACTTGTCCGATTGTCTTCAAATTTTACACACAACACCCCTAGGGGGTCTAGTTGTGCCTTTTGGGGTATTTGAACTTTGACCTACTTCTGGTTCAGAACTATGACCTATTTAGACGTTTTGACGCGCACTTCGTTTCCGGAGCAGATCTCGAAAAGTACTGGGCCGATGACAGTCATATTGCACATACATGTTCTCTAAGGTCCCTAGTTGTGCCTTTTCAGGTTTTTGGACCTTGACCTTGAAGTTGACCCAGCACTTTGACCTAATTTATAACATCGGTAAATCCGACTGAAAGATTTTGCGGAATATCATGAAAACCGCTCAAGATAGCTACACCATTACTATAAAACAAATTGTGAGGTTTCAGGAGAGGATGCATCTTGAAAAATTTCAAGTCGATAAAATTAAAAATGGCCGCCTTTCGGCCATTATTCACCTCGACAGGCCTGATATTGCGGAATATCATGAAAACCGCTCAAGATAGCTACACCATTACTATAAAACAAATTGTGAGGTTTCAGGAGAGGATGCATCTTGAAAAATTTCAAGTCGATAAAATTAAAAATGGCCGCCTATCGGCAATTATTCACCTCGACAGGCCTGATATTGCGGAATATCATGAAAACCGCTCAAGATAGCTACACCATTAATATCAAATAAATTGTAAGGTTTCAGGAGAGGATGCATCCTGAAAAAATTGAAGTTGATAAAATTCAAAATGGCCGCCTATCAGCCATTATTCACCTCGACAGGCCTGATATTGTGGAATATCATGAAAACCGCTCAAGATATCTACACCATTACTATAAAACAAATTGTAAGGCTTCAGGAGAGGATGTATTTTGAAAAAAATCATTTTGTCAAAGTTCAAAATGGCCGCCAATCAGTCATTATTCACTTTCACATGGCCGTTATTTAGTAAACCGTGCTAGATGGCTAGACCATTACTATAAAACAAAATGTGTGATATCAGGAGAGGATGCATCTTGGAAAAATTTTACTCGATAAAATTCAAAATGGCCGCTTATCGGCCATCATTCACTTTCACATGGCCGTTATTTGGTCAACCGTGCTAGATGGCTAGACCATTACTGTAAAACGAAATGTGAGATTTCAGATGAGGATGCATCTTGAAAAAAATTGACTTGATCAAATTTAAAATGGCCGCCTTTTCGGCCATTATTCATTTTCACATGGCTGATATTTGGTAAACCGTGCTAGATGGCTAGACCATTACCTGATTACTATAAAACAAAGTGTGAGTTTTCGGGGGAGGATGCACCCTGAAAATTTTAACTAACGAATTCAAAATGGCCGACAATCAGCATTATTTACCTCGATAGGCCTGATATCAGGTAAACCGTGCTAGATAGCTAGACCATTACTATAAAACAAAATTTGACGTTTCGAGAGAGGATGCCTTTTAAAAACTTTCGACTCAATCGAATTCAAAATGGCCGCCTATCGGCCACTATTTACTTGCACATTGCTGATATTTGGTAAACCGTGTTAGATAGCTGGACCATTACTATAAAACAAAATGTGAGATTACAAGAGAGGATGCATCTTGAAAAAAATTGACTCGATCAAATTTAAAATGGCCGCCTATCGGCCATTATTCACTTCACATAGCCGGTTTTTAGTAACCGTACTAGATGGCTAAACCATTACTATAAAACAAAATGTGAGATTTCAGGAGAGGATGCATCTTGAAAAATTTTGACTTGATCAAATTCAAAATGGCCTCCTATCGGCCATTATTCACTTTCACATGGGCGATATTTGGTAAACCGTGCTAGATGGCTAGACCATTACTATAGAATGAAATGTGAGATGTCAGCTGAGGATGCATCTTGGAAAATTTTGACTTGATCAAATTCAAAATGGCCGCCTTTAGGCCATTATTCACTTTCACATGGCCGATATTTGGTAAACCGTGCTAGATAGCTAGACGATTACTATAGAATGAAATGTGAGATTTCAGCTGAGGATGCATCTTGAAAAATTCTGACTCGTTCAAATTCAAAATAGCCCCCTATCGGCCATTATTTACTTTCACATGCCCAATATTTTGCAAACTGTGTTAGATGTTAGTCCATTACTATAAAACAAAATTTGAGGTTTCGGGGGAGGATGCACCCTAAGTTTTTAACTAATTTATATCGAATTCAAAATGACCGTAAATCAGCTATTAGTTAACTCGATTGGCCTAGTTCTTAGTCTAGTTCTTATCTTACTCTTAGACTGGGCTTCTTAGACCTAGTTGTCTTGCGTCTTGATTTTTGACCTAGACTAGGACTACATTAATAACCCTATACAAAATTGCTTAAATCAAATTCTAATTCGGAGCGGGAGCTCCTGGACTTATGTAGTCTTGTTAGTATTGTTTTGATTGTAATTAATTCGGGACCAAATAATTATTACGGTATAGACAGGATTCCAGTTTGCACAGGGTCCGGTATGTACAGGTTACACTGTATAATACATCTAGCAACGGAAACAGGTAACTGTGACTTCCACCAGCGTTGTGTGTTTTTTCGCTTATTTCTCAGTCAATTCTAAATGAAATCAATTTCCATGAAATCTTGTAAGCACTTTTTGCAAGCATTCCGGGGCCTACACTGAAAATTTTGTGAAATTTGAATGAGTATTTCAAAAGTTAGACCATTTGACATGTAGTGGAATTTCGTGATTGAAGATGATAGCGTTCAATGGGTTTATAGAGGAGTGTTATAATTCGGAAAAACTACATATCAAATGTACGGGTAATATGAGTGTGATTCCATTCAAACAGAGAATGTGGTTATTAGCTGTCTTGTGCTGTCATTAAACGGTAAATCTAGCCTCATTGGTTTAATGTTGGATCATTGTCTGCAACTCTGGCCCAGCATTGAAACATCATTGCCTGAAAAACAATGTGTCATCTGACTGACCACTGATTATCCAGCCAACACCTTTCAAATGCTACCTTAGACAATTAAGATAACAGTTTAAAGTCTGATGAAACATGGAATGCCGACTCAGTTTAGAAAGTACAAATTTGCAAGTTGGTAGTACAAAATCAGAAGTAGGATGTACAAATTCGAAAGTCACAGTGGGAAGTACAAATTCAGAAGTAGGAAGTACAAATTCGAAAGTAAGAAGTACAAATTCAGAAGTTGGAAATAGGAAGTACAAAGTGCTAGGGATTGGGAAATACAAATTCGGAGGTAGGATATACAAATTTGAGAGCCCGAAGTACAAATTGGAAAGTGAGAAGTACAAATTTGAAAGTAGAAAGTAAAAATTTGCAAATAGGAATTAGATAACTGTAAAAATTTCTTAGTAGGAAGTATGAAGTACAAATTCGGAAGGAGGAAGTAGGTGGAACAAATTCGAAAGTAGGAAGTAGCGAGTGCAAATTCTGGAGTAGGAAGTAGAAAGTACATATTAGGAAGTAGAAAGTACAAATGCTGAAGCAGGAAGTAGAAAGTACATATTCGGAAGTAGGAAGTACAAATTGTAAAGTAGGAAGTATAAGCTTGGATGTAGGAAGTAGAAAGTACAAACTCTGAAGCAGGAAGTACTAATTCAAGAGTAGGAAGTACAAGTTGAAAAAAGGAAGTGCAAATTCGAAAGTAGGAGGTAGAAGGTACATATTCGAAATAGAGAAATAGAAGTACAAATGGGAAATTCCACGGTTTTGGACGTACGCTTCAGACAGTTCTTCGCTATATTCAGTCATGTAAATTTGTCAATATATATATAATAACAAAAGAGATATTTCACATGGTACAGTCTTGTTTTGTTTTCAAGTAGCACCATTGAAAATTAGGTTGTCTTTTGTGGTTTGGATGAAAAATGAGTAAAATATGTCGGTTTAGGACGTACACATAGAATGGTCATTTTGCAAACATGCATAATATCTCATAAAATATCTGTGATGTGTGGTGTAGAATCAAAGTATTTTTTGTGTATATGTATAGAAAAAAAGTATGTGTGATGGGCTGTTCGCAAGTTTAATTTTTCTAGAGTTTTTCCCTTAGTGAAAAAATAATTAAAAGTTGGGTTTCAGACGAACCTTTTTTTTTTATTTTTGGATGTATGCGTCTGAATTTAATACTTAAATGTAGCAGCTATGGTGTCACTTTGGATTTAGATTTAATTTTGTGTGCACTACATACATGATAAAGCAATAAAAAAGTACTCTGGTGATTATAGATTGCTTTGAAATGCCTAAGCTTTTTGGGAAGCTCTGCTTGTATGGCTTCGGACGTATACCTAATTAGCTCCCGCCGTCACCGTAGGTGAGCGAAGGGAGCTATGGATTCTACCTCCGTTTTTTTTTGGCCTCTTCTTTTGCCTATAACTTTGTGAGAAAATAAGCTAGGATAACAATTTTTGGTATGTGGGTTACTTCCAGGTGGCTAATGGACGGGTTAAAATATTTTTAATCTGAATTCAATACGCAAGGTTGCAGAGGAGAAAATGATGATGTGACGGCGTTGGGCCGTTGGGCCGTTGGGCCGTTGGGCCGTCCGTAAACAATTCGTTTCCGGAGCATATCTCTGAAAGTACTTGTCCGATTGTCTTCAAATTTTACACACAACACCCCTAGGGGGTCTAGTTGTGCCTTTTGGGGTATTTGAACTTTGACCTACTTCTGGTTCAGAACTATGACCTATTTAGACGTTTTGACGCGCACTTCGTTTCCGGAGCAGATCTCGAAAAGTACTGGGCCGATGACAGTCATATTGCACATACATGTTCTCTAAGGTCCCTAGTTGTGCCTTTTCAGGTTTTTGGACCTTGACCTTGAAGTTGACCCAGCACTTTGACCTAATTTATAACATCGGTAAATCCGACTGAAAGATTTTGCGGAATATCATGAAAACCGCTCAAGATAGCTACACCATTACTATAAAACAAATTGTGAGGTTTCAGGAGAGGATGCATCTTGAAAAATTTCAAGTCGATAAAATTAAAAATGGCCGCCTATCGGCCATTATTCACCTCGACAGGCCTGATATTGCGGAATATCATGAAAACCGCTCAAGATAGCTACACCATTAATATCAAATAAATTGTAAGGTTTCAGGAGAGGATGCATCCTGAAAAATTTGAAGTTGATAAAATTCAAAATGGCCGCCTATCAGCCATTATTCACCTCGACAGGCCTGATATTGTGGAATATCATGAAAACCGCTCAAGATATCTACACCATTACTATAAAACAAATTGTAAGGCTTCAGGAGAGGATGTATTTTGAAAAAATTATTTTTGTCAAAGTTCAAAATGGCCGCCAATCGGCCATTATTCACTTTCACATGGCCGTTATTTGGTAAACCGTGCTAGATGGCTAGACCATTACTATAAAACAAAATGTGTGATTTCAGGAGAGGATGCATCTTGAAAAAATTCGACTCGATAAAATTCAAAATGGCCGCTTATCGGCCATTATTCACTTTCACATGGCCGTTATTTGGTAAACCGTGCTAGATGGCTAGACCATTACTATAAAACAAAATGTGTGATTTCAGGGGAGGATGCATCTTGAAAAAATTCGACTTGATAAAATTCAAAATGGCCGCTTATTGGCCATTATTCACTTTCACATGGCCGTTATTTGGTAAACCGTGCTAGATGGCTAGACCATTACTATAAAACAAAATGTGTGATTTCAGGAGAGATGCATCTTGAAAAATTAGACTCGATAAAATTCAAAATGGCCGCTTATTGGCCATTATTCACTTTCACATGGCCGTTATTTGGTCAACCGTGCTAGATGGCTAGACCATTACTGTAAAACAAAATGTGTGATTTCAGGAGAGGATGCATCTTGAAAAAATTCGACTTGATAAAATTCAAAATGGCCGCTTATTGGCCATTATTCACTTTCACATGGCCGTTATTTGGTAAACCGTGCTAGATGGCTAGACCATTACTATAAAACAAAATGTGTGATTTCAGGAGAGATGCATCTTGAAAAAATTAGACTCGATAAAATTCAAAATGGCCGCTTATCGGCCATTATTCACTTTCACATGGCCGTTATTTGGTCAACCGTGCTAGATGGCTAGACCATTACTGTAAAACGAAATGTGAGATTTCAGATGAGGATGCATCTTGAAAAAAATTGACTTGATCAAATTTAAAATGGCCGCCTTTTCGGCCATTATTCATTTTCACATGGCCGTTATTTGGTAAACCGTGCTAGATGGCTAGACCATTACTATAAAACAAAATGTGTGATTTCAGGAGAGGATGCATCTTGAAAAAATTCGACTCGATAAAATTCAAAATGGCCGCTTATCGGCCATTATTCACTTTCACATGGCCGTTATTTGGTAAACCGTGCTAGATGGCTAGACCATTACTATAAAACAAAATGTGTGATTTCAGGAGAGGATGCATCTTGAAAAAATTCGACTTGATAAAATTCAAAATGGCCGCTTATTGGCCATTATTCACTTTCACATGGCCGTTATTTGGTAAACCGTGCTAGATGGCTAGACCATTACTATAAAACAAAATGTGTGATTTCAGGAGAGATGCATCTTGAAAAAATTAGACTCGATAAAATTCAAAATGGCCGCTTATCGGCCATTATTCACTTTCACATGGCCGTTATTTGGTCAACCGTGCTAGATGGCTAGACCATTACTGTAAAACAAAATGTGTGATTTCAGGAGAGGATGCATCTTGAAAAAATTCGACTTGATAAAATTCAAAATGGCCGCTTATTGGCCATTATTCACTTTCACATGGCCGTTATTTGGTAAACCGTGCTAGATGGCTAGACCATTACTATAAAACAAAATGTGTGATTTCAGGAGAGATGCATCTTGAAAAAATTAGACTCGATAAAATTCAAAATGGCCGCTTATCGGCCATTATTCACTTTCACATGGCCGTTATTTGGTCAACCGTGCTAGATGGCTAGACCATTACTGTAAAACGAAATGTGAGATTTCAGATGAGGATGCATCTTGAAAAAAATTGACTTGATCAAATTTAAAATGGCCGCCTTTTCGGCCATTATTCATTTTCACATGGCCGTTATTTGGTAAACCGTGCTAGATGGCTAGACCATTACCTGATTACTATAAAACAAAGTGTGTGTTTTCGGGGGAGGATGCAACCTGAAAATTTTTAACTTACGAATTCAAAATGGCCGACAATCAGCATTATTTACCTCGATAGGCCTGATATCAGGTAAACCGTGCTAGATAGCTAGACCATTACTATAAAACAAAATGTGACGTTTAGAGAGAGGATGCCTTTAAAACACTTTCGACTCAATCGAATTCAAAATGGCCGCCTATCGGCCACTATTTACTTTCACATTGCTGATATGTGGTAAACCGTGTTAGATAGCTGGACCATTACTATAAAACAAAATGTGAGATTACAAGAGAGGATGCATCTTGAAAAAAATTTACTCGATCAAATTCAAAATGGCCGCCTATCGGCCATTATTTACTTTCACATAGCCGGTTTTTAGTAACCGTACTAGATGGCTAGACCATTACTATAAAACAAAATGTGAGATTTCAGGAGAGGATGCATCTTGAAAAATTTTGAATTGATCAAATTCAAAATGGCCTCCTATCGGCCATTATTCACTTTCACATGGGCGATATTTGGTAAACCGTGCTAGATGGCTAGACCATTACTATAGAATGAAATGTGAGATTTCAGCTGAGGATGCATCTTGGAAAATTTTGACTTGATCAAATTCAAAATGGCCCTCTATCGGCCATTATTTACTTTCACATGCCCAATATTTTGCAAACTGTGTTAGATGTTAGTCCATTACTATAAAACAAAATTTGAGGTTTCGGGGGAGGATGCACCCTAAGTTTTTAACTAATTTATATCAAATTCAAAATGACCGTAAATCAGCTATTAGTTAACTCGATTGGCCTGATATCGGGTAAACCATGCCAGATAGGTAGACCATTACTGGGATACTGATTAGGATTATTAATTTCAATGGAGGTTTGCAATCTCTGACAGACTGTCTAGTTCTTATCTTACTCTTAGACTGGGCTTCTTAGACCTAGTTGTCTTGCGTCTTGATTTTTGACCTAGACTAGGACTACATTAATAACCCTATACAAAATTGCTTAAATCAAATTCTAATTCGGAGCGGGAGCTTCTGGACTTATGTAGTCTTGTTTGATAGTGGTAATTGCACCCATTGTAGGACAATTATTAATAGTTGAGCTAAGTGGTAAATTTTTAGCTCCCGCCGTCACCGTATGTGAGACGGAGGGAGCTATGGATTCCGCCTCCGTTCTGTTTTTTACCTCTTTTTTTGCCTATAACTTTGCAAGAAAATAAGCTAGGATAACAATTTTTGGTATGTGGGTTACTTCCAGGTGGATAATAGACAGGTTAAAATATTTTTAATCGAAAGTCAATATGCAAGGTAGCAGAGGAGAAAATGATGATGTTACGGCATTGGGCCATTGGGCCGTCCGTAAACATTTCGTTTCCGGAGCATATCTCTGAAAGTACTTCTCCGATTGTCTTTAAATTTGTGTGCACCACCTCTAGGGGTCTAGTTGTGCCTTTTGGGGTATATGAACTTTGACCTACTTTTGGTTCAGAACTATGACCTATTTAGACGTTTTGACACACACTTTGTTTCCAAAGCATATCTCGAAAAGTACTGGGCCGATTACAGTCATATTGCACATACATGTTCTCTAAGGTCCCCAGTTGTGCCTTTTCAGGTTTTTGGACCTTGACCTTTAAGTTGACCCAGCACTTTGACCTAATTTATAACATCGGTAAATCCGACTGAAATATTTTGCAGAATATCATGAAAAACGCTAGTTGATAAATTCCAAATGGCCGCCCATCGGCCATTATTCACCTCGACAGGCTTGATATTGCGGAATATCATGAAAACCGCTCAAGATAGCTACACTATTACTATAAAACAAATTGTAAGGTTTCAGTAGAGGATGCATCTTGAAAAATTTCAAGTCGATAAAATTCAAAATGGCCGCCTATCGGCTATTATTCACCTCGACAGGCCTGATATTGCGGAATATCATGAAAACCGCTCAAAATGTATTTATTCGTACTCGTAGTACAGAAACAACCACACATGCTATACATAATTATCATGGGACACATTATTATCGGCCCTGTCCCGGCATTATCTAGGGCGGTATCAGTGGACCAGGCATCAGTTGATCCGGTATATGTCCAGTCAAGTGGCAGTGGCGGGATTCGAACTCGCAACCTCCTACTACAATATCAGAGGCGCAAGCTCTAACCACTGCACCACCACGACCAGACATAGCTACGCCATTACTATAAAACAAATTGTAAGCTTTCAGGAGAGGATGCATCTTAAAAAAATTCAAGTCAATAAAATTCAAAATGGCCGTCTATCGGCCATTATTCACCTCGACAGGCCTCATATTGCGGAATATCATGAAAACCGCTCAAGATAGCTACACCATTACTATAAAACAAATTGTAAGGTTTCAAGAGAGGATGCATTTTGAAAAATTTCTACTCAGTCAAGTGCAAAATGGCCGCCTATTGGCCATTATTGGCCATTATTTTTAAATCATGCTAGATAGCTAAACCATTACTATAAAACAAAATGTGAGATTTCAGGAGAGGATGCATCTTCCAAAAAAAATTGACTTGAACAAATTTAAAATGGTCGCCTTTCGGCCAATATTCACTTTCACATGCCCGTTACTTGGTAGGCCGTGCTAGATGGCTAGACCATTACTATAAAACAAAATGTGACATTTCAGGAGAGGATGCATCTTGAAAAATTTCGACTTGATAAAATTAAAAATGGCCGCTTATCGGCCATTATTCACTTTCACATGGCCGATATTTGGTAAACCGTGCTAGATGGCTAGACCATTACTATAATACGAAATGTGAGATTTCAGATGAGGATGCACTATGAAAAATGTTGACTTGATCAAATTCAAAATGGCCGCCTTTTCGGCCATTATTCATTTTTACATGGCCGATATTTGGTAAACTGTGCTAGATGGCTAGACCAATACTATAAAGCAAAATGTGAGTTTACGGGGGAGGATGCACCCTGAAAATTTTTAACTTACTAATTCAAAATGGCCGACTATCAGCATTATTTACTTCGATAAGCCTGATATCAGGTAAACCGTGCTAGATAGCTAGACCATTACTATAAAACAAAATGTGAGATTCCAGGAGAGGATGCATTTAGAAAAAAATTGACTTGTTCAAATTTAAAATGGCCGCTTATCGGCCATTATTCACTTTCACATGGCCGTTATTTGGTAAACCGTACTAGATTGCTAGACCATTACTATAAAACAAAATGTGAGATTTCAGGAGAGGATGCATCTTGAAAAAATTCGACTTGATCAAATTCAAAATGGCTGCCTTTAGGCCATTATTCACTTTCACATGGCCGTTCTTTGGTAAACCGTGCTAGATGGCTAGACCATTACTATAAAACAAAATGTGAGATTTCAGGAGAAGATATTGCTTGTATGTACATACCGTCGATTACAGCCCAGTAGATACGTATGCTAAGCCGCTGTCAGCTTAAGGCTGGTACAGCGTCGTATAGGGTGGGCCAGCATTGAAACAATCTTGGTCAATACACTGTGAAGATGTGTACTGGTAGCTTCAAATCACCGCACCAGATAGCGATATCTTTCTAAAGATACGACTTTTGGAAATTAGCTGTTCCCAGACTGTGTCACGTCTGCAGATGTCTGTCAACCCTGCACTGACAGGAGATGACTTTTTATAATAATGTTTCCAGCTGACTGAATGTATAACGACTTTAATATTCTAGTCATACCATTGGGAACGCATTTCAGATTATAGTGGCTGAAAAATGCTTTCCGGTGATATAACTATTTTTACTGTATCTTAAATACTTTTTCTGTTATTAATTTAAAACTGTGTTTAAATTGGATTTCATTGTAGATATGTATTTATATACGGTGTAGTTAACATCCAGTGCACCCTTGGCTTTACAAGGTGCATTACAACACCAATTAGCAGGGGACGTCAACGGTGTCAGTGTGTCGGCTAGTTGTGATAAACATCCCACTTGAAATACCTAACTTTATCAATTATGGTCTCACGGACATGTAATAAATAAGAAAGCTTATTCAACGCTGAAAATAATGATATAAATTAGATAATGATAGCTCCTAAACTGGCGAAGTTATTGATTTGGAAAATGAGGCAGGTGTAACAGTCATCATCATGGGGAATAGACGTAAACGCGGTACGCCGCCACGAGACGCCAAACAGATGCCGCCTTTGACGACGATGGCCCAGCATTAGAAAAACACTGCACCAACGTCTCGCGCCGACCATATTCACAACCACGTGCATTACGAGAGTGTATACACGTGAAGATAATATCTGTGCTAGTGTTGTCGGTATTGTCTGTTTAACTCCACATCTTAGTCAACATGGAAGACGCCTGCCTCGCCTGTTTGCCATTGAATATTTTAATGAGAATACAGTCTACATCCTGGCATCATCCATAACATTTGTTTTTAAATTTTTATTTGGTAATGTAATATTGATCACATATTGATGCACATATATAATAAACAAGATCCAACTGCGTCTCCCTACCTGGCACGTTCATTAGAGATAAAAGGGTACATTGTTTTAATGCTGAGCCATGGAACACTATGACTCAGTATTCAACCTGTAGTCTTAACTTTTCACGTTGACATCAATTGAAAGTAGCCGTCACAGTCAGTGTCACATGTTTTGTACTGTGAAGCATAGGCCTAAAATGTGGAAAAAACACTGCCTCAATGCTTATGAAAACACAAGCCACTTCCAGTACTTCTGAATTACTTTTACTGTTAGAACAGGCAATTAAGACAGACTGTCAACTGCGCTGATCGTGTCACAACGAAAATAGAGGTGTTTGAAGGGGGCTGTCTCAGACATCAAATTCGGCCCATTTTACCTTTTTTTCTAGAGTTTTTTTTAACCCCTCCCAGATACGACTACCCCTTGGATGCGACTTTGGTTCTCTGGCAGTATAAAAGTCGTATCAGAGGGGGACTACTGTAGCAGAAGAAGTGTAGTATGTCGTTTTGATGTCATTTTGACTTAATAATCCACTTCTGTTACTATTTTGATGATAAAAGGTAATCTCAAGGTAATTGCGTCAATTTCAAGGTCAGGTAAGCAAAAAAATGATTTCTAACAAATAAAGCTAGAAACAAGTGTAGGCCTAATACTGCTTTTTCGTGTGATTTTGCCTGCAAAATCCTTTTCTGGTGATATTTTGGTGATTTTAGATGATCCTCTAGGTCAAAAGGTCAAGTTGAAGGTCAAATATGATTTTAACATATCTGCTACAAATTGGAGCACGTATAATACATTGTTTTGCTGTGATTTTGACTGGATAATCTAATTCTAGTACGGTTTTGATGATTAAACATCATCAAAGGAAATGATCAGGCAACGAAAAGTCATTAAATGGTGGTGGAGAGGCGTTAAAGAGCGACAGGAAAGCAATAACATGTCAATGGAGAGGCGTTAAAAGGCAACATGGTTAACAGACAATGGGAGGCGTTAAAGGGCGGCGGTGTGTCGTTAAAAGGCGACCCAGTGGTCCTAATGAGCGGCGGAAATGTGTTAAATGGCAATGAGGAAGCCTGAAAGGACAATGAAGAGGCGTTAAAGGGAAATGAGAAGGCATTGAAGGGCAATGAGGAGGCGTTAAAGGGCAACGATGAGGCGATAAGGGGTGAAGAAGAGGCGTTTGTGTGCGATGGGATTCGCTAAAAGGTGGTGGAGTCTCATTAAAGGACTATGGAACAGCGTTAGAAGGTGACAAAGAAGCACTAAATAACGTTAACGGGCGATGGTGAGGCGGTAAAAGGAGATGGATAGGTGCTCAAGGGCGAGGAGAAGGTGTTAAAAACGACAAGGAGGCACTAAAGGGTGACGAAGAAGTGCTTAACGGTGATGGCAAAACATTAAGGTGGATGGGGAGGAGTTAAAGGGTGATGTATGATATACATTTAAGGGCGAGGAGAAGGCGTGAAGGGAAACAGAGAAGGGCGTAAATGACGATGGAAAGGCGTTAAAAGGCGACGGGAAGCTTACATATTTTTATTATAAATGTATTTTACTTGTATTTATTTTATAAGTTTCTACGTTTTCCAGAGTGTGATTTTTGCTAAGTACTATTTATAATAATATGTAGTTATTTTATCTCTAGTTTTGAGATAAACATATACAGGTATTATTATGTATATGATTTTTTATACTTTTATGCTTATACTTTTTGCACATAGATGAATATGCAGAGGCTTCTAGAGGCCTGTTCTAGTGCAGCACGACCAATGTTGTATATAATATTATAATGATAAAATGTGTATATTTTTTGTATCTGATTTTACAAATTAAAAAATGTGTATTAGTCAAAAGCGAAATAAAATAAAAAAAATAAAAAAGGCTTTAAGTGGCGACGTAGAGGCACTAAGGATAACGGAAAGCATGGGAGGCAATGGAGAGACGTCGCATATTTGCAAATTGCGATGGTGAGGCGTTAAAATTTGATGGGGAGTCATTAAAGATTGATGGAGAGGTGTCAGCCCTTTGGATCTTCACGATGCATCAATGCATCATTTTGCATCTCTGAAGAATCACTTTATTTCATACACCTAGGGGTTTTAGAACAAACATTTTCATAGAACTTTTTTAAGAATAACAATATATTTTTCTGTATCTGTCACCCACTTCAAGTCATCTTTATCCACTTTAAGCCGAGAGTTGCGACAGTAATTCACGGCTTGTAGTGATTGAAGATGACAATGATAAATTCAGGCTTGAAATGGTTAAGCCAGTGGGAACCTGAGTCCAGGATATATTCAGGATTTGGGATTGATTACATGGATAATTATGACGTTATCAATTAATCTGGTCTCGGCAAGAGTGCAGCAGCATTTTTTTGTGGTAGTGAATGGGTTACATGGCGACGGAGAGGTGTTAAAGGGTAATGGAGATGCATTCAGGGCAAAGAAACGTCAAAGGGCGAAGGAAGAGCCTTTAATTGAAACAAAACTAAAAGTTGAAATAAAAGTTCTTTCAAGGCTAAGAAGAGGCGTTTAAAGACAATGAAAAGGCCTTCAATTGCATCGAAAAGGCGTTAAACTAAAGAACCCTACGAAAACGCAATAAAGGACGACGACAAAGATCGTTAAAGTGCGACAGCAGTGTGTTTTCATCAGCCTTCAATGCTGCTTCATCGCCCTTTAACGCATTCCCATTGTCATTTATTGCTTCCTGGTAGCCTTTTGACGCCTCTGCATAGCCCCTTAATATCCCTCTGCCACCTTATAAAACACTCACTTTAACACCTTTCTGTCGCCCTTTAGCGCATCCTCATTGCCCTTTAATATGCATTCACATAGCCAGTTAGTGCCTTCTTATTATCCTACAACACCTTCTCATTACACTTTAACGCCTCCTCATCAACATTTAAAATTGACCTTTTGACGCTGAGGGTGACCTCAAATGACCAAGACATTGGAAGAAATGGATTTTTCAGGCAAAATCACACGAAAAAAAGGTATTACACATGTTCCTAGCTTTATTAGTTAAAAATCATAGTTTCCTTCACTTGACCTTAAAATTGACCTTTTGATCTTGAAGATGACCTTGAAGATGACCTTTATTCATCAAAATAGTGCATGAAATAGTTTATTAATTCAAAATGACACGAAAAAGAGGTCAACATCACACGAAAAAGACCTATCACATTTCTTCCTATCTTTCTTTCTTAAAATTAATGCGAAAGTAGGAAGTAGGAAGTATAAATTTGGGAGTAGAAAGTACAAATTTGGAAGTAGGAAGTACAAATTAGAAAGTAGGAAGTACTAATTAATTCAAAAGTGGGTAGTAGCAAACTTATACAAATTGGACAGTACATGTAGGAAGTAGAAAGTATAAATTGGGCAGTATCAGCTTAGAAAGTACAAATGCGGAAGTAGAAATTACAAATTTTGAAGTAGGGAGGACAAATTCGGCAGTAGGAAGTAGCAAATGCAAATTAAGCAGTAGGAAATAAAAAGTACAAATTCAGAAGTAGAAAGTATAAATTCAAAAGTAGAAAGTACATGCGAAAGTAAGATGTAGAAAGTATAAATTAGAAGTAGGAAGTCGAAGGTACAAATTTGGAAGTAGGAAATACAAATTCAGAAGTAGGGAGTACAAATATGGAAGTAGGAAGTACAAGTTCGAAGGTAGGAAGTACTAATTCGAAAGTGTTATTGTAGTAGCAAACTTGTACAAATTGGGCAGTAGGAAGTAGAAAGTATAAATTGGGCATTAGGAAGTAGAAAGTACAAATGCGGAGGTAGAAGTATACATTTTGAAGTAGGAAGGACAAATTCTGCAGTATTAAGTAGCAAGTACAAATTCGGACAAATTCAGCAGTAGGAAGTAGAAAGTACAAATTTGGAAGTAGGAAGTAGAAAGTAGAAATGCAGAAGTAGGGAGTAGAAAGTACAAATTAGGAAGTAGGAAATTTTGTACAAATTAGGAAGTAAGAAGAACAACTTGGGAAGTAGAAAGTGCAAATTGGGAAGTAGGAAGTAGAAAGTACAAATGCAGAAGTAGGAAGTAGAAGGTATAAATTCGGAAGTAGGAAATACAAATTCAAGAGATGGAAGTACAAATTGAAAGTGGGAAGCAAAAATTTGGAAGTAGGAAGTAAATTTACATAAATTTAAAGATGTGAAAAGTACTGTCATCATGGTCATGAGAGAAATGAGAAAAAAATGACAATAAACATGATAAATAAATGAAGGTGTAATTGTACCAATTTCAGATTTGAAGGTAGCAATAAACTCAGGGGCCAGGGTTCAATGTACATAATCATATCATGGGCGTCTTTTACTTCCCTTGCAATTCTGAAATAGGGGCAGGTGCTCTGGTGCAGTGGTAAAGCTGCCTGATTGGAGAGTCTGAGATCGGGGGTTCGTACCCCGCTCTGGCATTCAAGTTTCATAGAAACAGAAGGGCAGCACTGGCAGTTCCATCTCATTCATCTTGAGACCATCCTCAGGTGGTTCTCCTGGTCTAGTTTAGCCTATATGTGCACAAAAGTGGCCTAAAACCTCATTCATTTCCTTTATTTGCAACGCTGAAATATTTCTGTATAAACCATGAAGACCGAAGTTTTTGTTTCAATTTGATTTGAATGTCATGGGTCTACGGCCATTATAATCTACAGATGTCAGAGTCTGACATATCGGTCCCGCACTGAAAGCGTCAAAGGGTTACCGGTAATGTCTATGGATATTTTATAATATTACAGCCCTGGGTAGAATTTAACGCTCGCCCTTGGCGATTAAAATTTAGGCAGGACGAGTGTTAATGCACCAGCAAGTTGTGGTTTAACTTCTGGTAATGCATGAATGTAAATGAGATTTTATAAACGTTTTTCGAAGTCTTCACTTCATTGGTGACGAAATTTTTCAATAATTAATAAATAAGGATCTGTTTGACAAAGGTTTTCCCTCTAAACCATCTTGATGCAAAGTCACAGGTTGTCACATTTGTGAAATACTCCTGGGACTCCAGTGGACAAAGGGTGTAAATATTAGGGTTGCCAGTGATGAAAAGGTTAAGGTGCTGGTAATATGGGTCTGCATCAATCATATTCTCTCTACTAAGATCGGTTGCATAGCGGTGCAGATGCAGGCCGTCATCCATCTTGGATCTGACATGTCAACACACCCAAACAGCCAAAGTCACAATATTTTCTAGCGCATGTTTTTCGCCGATTTCTCGATTAATTTTCAACGATTTCCTTGACGTTTTGCAAGGACTATTTTCAAGTCAGCCGCAAATTTCTGTGAAATTTTTATAAAAAAATATCCAATAGTTCAAAAGTTAGACCATTTGTGTGATTTGACATGCAGTAATTTTCTAATTCTAATTACGACGTCCCAATCTGTTGAGAATTGACTAAAAAAAACAGCGAAAAACATGCGCTACACGGTAATGTGACTTTGGCCCAGTTAGGGTTTTTTCATAGTCGTGTTGTACTACATAAAGTGCAATGTGGAAATTCGGCATTATGTACTGAAATGGAAACAAGAGTTTCCATTTGTACATGGCTGGTGATTGAGGTTGAGCATGATGATGCTCCATCCAAACCAGACCCTGTCAAGCATTTTATTACACATAGTTAATTACACATGACCTGATTGATGAAGACTAGAACTGAGATTGTTTTTGTATTTAATAAACCTGATGAAAGGGCAGTCATCTCTTTTTGTGATTGGGTAATCATGATTACTGCGGCAATCTGTTAATTATTAGCCAGACCTGCTGGCCATTAAAACTCAAATTATTAGTCCTTCTGGGCAGTAAAATTTGAAAGTCACTAGCCCTGCTTGCCAGTGAAATTTCAAAGTCACTAATCTTGCTGGCCTGTAAAATTTGAAAGTCACTAGCCCTGCTGGCCAGTAAATTTGCTGAAGGACTGGTCATTTTGTTAGTTCACTAGCCCTGCTGGCCAGTAGCTTATTCCACCCTGATAATACAACACAATAATCCAAGAATATTTAACATCTAGTTGTCATCATTACAACAAAATTTTAATTTCAAATATAATTTTTATATATGTACATGTATGTATACCGGTATATCATTGCAACAGTGGGTTTTTCTAAACTATTTTATGCACTTTTTCTTAGATGGACTCAGTTTTTAGTTTACGAAGACCATATGATTTGGTGGCTTTTATGAGACAAGAGGAGCGGGCCATAGTGCTGGAGGATTTGAAGCAGCAACTTTTAAATAAAAAGGAGGAAATAGATCATAATGAAGATAAAGACACTGGTCAGTAAGAAAATATCCTAACTTACTCATTTTCGGACTTGTTAGTTTATCTTCAAATCTGTGGATCTGAGACTCATATTTTGTATCAAATCAGATTATTATTGTTGTTCAGTTCAGACAGTATTATTAGCCCCGATTACATGCATTAAAAATCTGTTTAAAAAAATACATTTTTCATTTCAGAATTCTGTTTCTATTCTATTTAAAAAAAATTGATGTATGCTCTGTTATGCAGAACATGATTAATTTCAGTCTTTTTTGTTAAAATTACAATGACAATACTGTATGCATGTAAATCTATGATTCAAGTGACTATTTTTCGATATATATGTATGTTCGTCACTCGAACTAACAAACTTCATGTTATTTTATGTTTTATGTTGAATTCTGTCTCATCTTGAGTATCATGATTTTGCCCAACATATATCCCCTGCCCGACGAAGTTGGGGCAGGAGGTTATGGCATCGCCTCGTATGACAGTCTGTCTGTCTGTCCGCGATTCTTTTCCGGAGCAGATACCGGAGACCCATAGGGTTTTTTTTTTTTTGACAAACACATCCCTTAGGGGGTGTAGATCTGTTTTTTTGATGTTTATGAACTTTGACCTATTTAAATTGCCTGATATCTGGCAAACCGTGCCAGATAGCTAGACCATCACTATAAAACAAAATGTGTGGTTTCGGGTAGGGATATGCCCTGAAGATTTCAGCTTTTTAAATATAAATTGGCAGATTATCGGCCATAATTAGCTTTAATATGCCTGATATTTTGCAAACCATACCAGATTGGCAGATAGTTAGAGCATTACTATAAAACAAAATGTGCTGCTTCAGGGAGGCCTGAAAAATTTCAACTGTATGAAATTCAAAATGGTCTACTATCGGCCATACCTAACTTTAATATGCCTGATATCTGGCAAACCGTGCCACCTAGCTAGACCATCAAGTACCGTACTATAAACAAATGTGTGTGGTTTCAGGGAGGGATATGCCCTGAAAAATGTCAACTTGATCAAATTAAAAATGTCTGACTTGAATCCATTATTGACTTTAATATGGGTAATATTGGGAAACTGTGCCAGATAGCTAGACATTCGAGTACAGGGTACTATAAAGCAAAGTGTGTGGTTTCAAGGAGTGATACATGCGCTCAAAAATGTCGCCTCTATCAAATTCAAAAATGGACCATCATTGACTTTAATAATATACTGGTAGACTGTGAAATACATGGAAAAATACCACCGAAAAATATCTATCATGCGGGCGGAGCGGCGGAATTTGGTTGTTATTAATTTATTTCATTTTCTGTCGCCCAAATTACCAATTTTGTGTCAAGTTGATAAATGTTTTCTGTTTCATTTCCACCTGATTTTTCTGATTTCGTGAATTCCATAACTTTTCCATGAAAGCGTATTTTCATTGTCTCTATACATGTAAGGGCTTGAAATTAGAGGTAGCACAGTGGCCCATAGCTACCAATTGTTTTGGGGTCTACCAGAACATTTATGCCTGGAATTCTTGTAGTTTAACAAATATTACAGTGTGAAAACAATTTCATCCTAACTCACTTTTATAACTTTAAATTAAAAAAAGAAGCATTTGTTTTTATTACTGGTGACTTAGTAGTATATGGACATCAAGTGGACAAGCTTGTATGTTTGAATGTTTGTAGCCTACAGCAGTCTAAGAGTTGAGGAAACACATTTAATCTTATATCCTCAGTTAAAATACTGATAAAGCAATGAATAGCCTTGTTGTATATTGTATAAGGTCTGGAGCAGCGCTTCTACCGCTCAGATGAGGACTGTGTGGTGGCAGGGAAACCTTTACCTGAATTTGATCTTTACATCAGCACAGTTCTACCTTTAGAAAACAAAGGCATCAGGTATAGTAACAAGAAATCAATGCAAAACCTTGTGTACAGAAACATGGATAATTTCTTAGCCAAATTACAACATTTTTACAAATATTTGCTAATTTTAAAATCCATATTTGCTGTTATTCCCGACTTTAAACTTATGTTAATTTGAAGCACCAAGTGGAGACTTAATGCTATGTATTAGAATTGTTTTCAGTTCATTGGTTTGAGAAATTATTTTTGTATGCAGGCCTTTGTGTATGACTGATAAATGATCGAGTTCAGAGAAATATATTCCTCAATTTGCAGGGAGGGTGATTCCCACCTGATTGTCTGAATTATTTTCACTTTAGGACTAAAATGCCAAAAATAATAGAACATATACCAAACTGCATTAACCCTTATGCTGTCGATTTTTTCAGACAATTTTTCATTTGGAGCTGGAAATTACGTTCAATTCCAGCTAAAAAATCATTATTTTTATGAACAAATATACATCTTCAAAATATAATTAATAGATTACCTAAGCATCTATCACAAAACATTTTAGAAATTTGAATTGAATTTATTGGTCTGAAATTTGAAAACGGATATATTCGGTCCCGGCAGCATAAGGGTTAACCCTTTAACCGCCAAAAAATTCAATTTGAATTTTCACCCACTTTAAGTTGTGTCTCGCTGACGCGATCCACAACATCCACAACTTCAAGTGAGTAAAAATTATTCAGATTTGAAAAAATGGAGGTCAACTCTTTTAAAATCTTGCTGGTCATCTGATGTCACATTTTTTCTTTACCATATTTAAATGTGGCACTTGATGTGCTGATAAAAAATGAAAACCCGAATATATGCGGCACCGGGGGAAAAGGGTTAGGCTATGTCATGTTGCACACACATGGCCTGTTATATCTGAGGACTAAAATTGGTAAATTCTTAAACCTTAATGTCGCTTTCGTTGTTGTGATATATTTTCTTCACTCTGAGGGTATATTTTTAAATGTATGTTTGTAGGCCTGAGGAGCATATAGATTTTAATGCTCCTCCAACTACAATGCCGGAAGCACCAGACTGCACTCAAGTCATTAATTTGGATTTTAGCATTCATGCCTTTGAACATCTTGAGGTTTTTATATTTATATTGTATAGTTCAAATGTTCCTATATTAAATGCATTTTTTATTGCAAATAATAAAGAAGACTTGCTGGCTGCTAGTTTTTTACTAAACAGCGACAAGAACTTCTGCTTGTTTTAAAGCCAATTCCAGATGGAGCTCAAGATATCTCGTGTAAGCTCCTTTGACAGTACCTGACTGAGCCCGAGAGCCAGTATTTCATGATATCATGAAAAGTACATGTTTAGAAATGTCCTATGCACAGAGACATGTATGTACTGAGAAGGCCATCTTGAATCAGTTGTATAATAATATTCTACATAGATATTGCATACCGCTGGATAATTTGTTTGACTGAATAATGTTGGTTCTCATATTTAAGCCATTGCTTATTATTCACTCCAAAAAATAGAATATGCCATTCCTCTTCTATTTTTCTCTCACGGAGATTGCCAAAAGTGTTGAAGCAGCATCTTAAATAAATATAGTGATCAACTGAGTGCTTTTAAACTACGCAATCACATTTTTGGACAATTGCTGATCAAATTTGAAATTGTTCAGTGAAACATATCATCTTTAATGATAGGAAAAACCTAAGGAATGTGGAGCATTCTTGCAAATCACTACACAATATTTTCAAAACAAATTGAATCTTGACGCTGTACAGACATAGACAGCTCTCATTCAAACCATGTGGTTGATCTTGTCCACAGTGTCTCTCAGTGGGCCACATATGAAAAGATTAACATTCAAAATTTCTTATAAAAATGTTGTCAAGATTACATTTTATTTCAACACTACCCCATTTAGGGGGCATATTTGAATATCAATTACACATCATTAAAAATAAAATACATACTGACAAATTATTTTCGGGGATACCGGACAAGAGGGTAATACATCAGAAAATATGGTATGCATCGATTCCAAAATGAGGGGGTGAATACCCAATCAAACTAGAAAAAAAACAAATAAAAACTTTTCGGAGAAAGATTCCATCAGAGAGCAGACCATGATTATAACTCTTATGGCAGGCGTACATATTAGTCACATTCTTATTTAAAACAAATTTGAAGCAGATTCCTATTTACTATATCAGTAACATACATGTATTAAATATTTGAAATCAGCTTGGTTGATATTTAATTATTGTAAGCCGAATAAGAAAACTATTGTGTTTTGGTTCAAAAAACATTTTGATGTACATGCATATATTGACTAGTTTTCTCAGACGATACATTCTCTTTTTAGGGCATGAAAGAAAGGAGAAACCTAACAGGAAACCCTGAGCTAGGCTTGAAAAATGCTATAACACATCGTGATAATGTGGATGACTATGGACACCTGGTGCATCAAGCTCTACAAAAGGTAGATTTTTACATTTTTATGTAATCATGGGAGTAGTAGGAGGCCTAGCCAGGAAAGGAGCACTAGTCTACAGTACTCGAGCACCATCTTTGGATGGCGGGAGGTTGATGATAGCACACCTCAATGCTGAAAACACATTCAGAATCTGGATTGATCAAGCTCCTGGATTTGTATATAGCATAATAGTATTATTGGAAGATTTTTCATGGTTTCTTTTCACTGGAGAGAATAGCAATTAAAGGTTGTGTGGTGGTTTTGCCTTCACAATGCTTCTCCATCCAACATGTGACTGTAGCCAATTATCACACAGTTAAGGAATAAAATAATTTTCTACTTTGATTATTGTTCGTATAAAACAAGTAATTTAAACATGATAAATTTGTTTTTATCTAGCTATATCTGAATGATTCTTTTATCACTAAGTTGTATATTTACTATTTAATAATGGGAGACAATAATTATAATATTTAAATGTTTAATCTTCTCAATTCGATTCACACGTTTGTGTGTGCATGGCATGTCATTTTGTATGATTAATTAGGTCATGTAACATAGAATACGCCACGCACTGGCAGGAATATGAAGACCAGCAACGGTTCTGAACTTATCCATATAGTGGAAGTATAATGATTTTAATTGAATGCTTTCATACATATTATGAACATTGATCTTGAACAAGTTTGTCACTTATATTATTTTTTTTTGTTATTTTAGAATAAAACATCTTGGGTGCTCTACAATATGGCAGCCTTCTATTGGAGAATAAAGGGCAGTCCTTTTCATGTGATTGAATGTGTCCGTCGTGCTCTACATTTTTCACCCAGGTGATTTATCAATCATGTTGTCGCCTCTGAACTAAAAATTCTTTTCTGCCACACCAATAAGTGCAAATAAAACACTTTTAGTTGCTAGATGACTATATTTAAAACTCTTTGAAGTACTTTTTAAACCTGATCAACATGTGTATATTTACATTTTTCCCATCTTTCAACCGGTCAATTTTTGAAATTTTGTTAATTATGTATTTTCCATTTAATTGACTAGTTTAATAGCATTCAAATTACTTAGATCATAGAAATGGGAGTATTAGTGAATCAATTAACAGAAAATACAGGTTGATAAATGATGTGCCTACTTAAAATGTATCTACTTGTGTGTTTTAGAGTACTTACTGTATTTTAACCCTTAGATCACTAGTTATTAATTTAAAATTTTTCAGTCACTTGAAGTTATGTCTCGCTACTGCGATCCACAACTTCAAGTGACTGAAAATTTGTGTGATTTGCAAAATTCAAGTCCCAGCATATATCAGTGTTTCAAAATTAAAAGCATTTTTCTTTTAACAACTGATTATACCGGTGCTGATAAAACACAGAATGTCTACTGTAGTCGACACTGACATCAGTGTCCTATGGGTTAATACATTTATGGACCACATGCCGTATTTAGAAAAGCACTCATTAAATAAAAAATTGTCTAATCTATTATTAGATAACTAAAGGACCCAATGCTGGGTGAATGTTGGCCCGCCGTCTTCGACGTCGGCACAACATTCACCCAGCATTGCGACTTTCTGAACTTTCAATTATTATAATGTCATTTTCATTCGCCTTTAGATAGGGATTGTGGCAGCAATTTGCTGCTCAAGTTGAATGCATATAATAACTGTACCTTGTTGAAAACTATTTGCAACCTCAACTATTAACCCTTAAAACGCTGAAATATATTTGTATAACCCATGAAGACCAAAGGGTTTTTTCCAATTTGAAATCATCATTAATATCTTAGTTAGCTCTTTCTGATTCATTTGAATACCTATGTTATTGGTCTAGGGCCATGAGAAATATTTTTGTTCTCCTAGTTGTGTTAGAATCTGATGTCCGTAGACTTCAGATTCTGAGGTATAAAGGGTTAAAATGGTAATGAAATGAATTTATTGTAATAAATTATTTTAGCTGGAAAGTTTAAATGCAATTTACATACTTTCATCATCAGCATTTTATGTGTTTTCAACTAATGGTTAGATTTAATAAATGTTGCAGACTGCAGAAAGATGTTGCTTTAATCAGTCTGGCTAATGTACTTCATCGGTCTCGCTACTCAAACGAGGCAGCTATTGTGGTGCATGCTGCCCTTGATGTGTCAAAGGAACTTAATGTGAACCATTTTACACTTGGAAATATTTACGCTGTATGTAGCCTATTTTTTCATGTCTATATTTTATGCTAGCTAACAGCCAGAGATAGTGTGTAGTTTGGTGTAGTCTGTCTGTCTGAGCAAATATTTTTTACCCGATAAGTTAATCAGTTTAATTTTGATTTTAATGAGTTGTGCACATGTTTAAATGTGTAAAATATAAACATCAACAATTTGTAATGTAGAATACAAACAACAACAATGATTTAGGTGCCCAGCGATAAAATTGAATGTGCTTTAATTCATTGACGATTTCGATAACATTCCGTCCTCTCAATATCGGGGTCACCGAACTGATCTCCGAGCTTCTATAGACAATTCTGTTACAATAATAGTAAAAAAACAGTAACTTCTAGATAGAAGTTCTGTACCATCTACCTACTTTTATCTGCAGCAGGATTGATGCCTACGTCTTGAGTTTTAAATTAGATTTTTATTTCCAATATGTCATCTGTTATAGCTTGATATTCTCTTTTTTTTCCATAGGTATTGGCGGAGTACAATAAGTCTGTGATATGCTTTGAAAATACTTTGAAAATACAGCCAGATTTTGAGGCAGCATTAAAGCGAAAGCATGCAGTGAGATGTCATGCTAAGTTAGAATCAGCTTTGGAAGCACAGCACAGGTATTAGTTCTGTTGACTTTAATTAAGCATCCACTATACTATTGGGATGCTTGGGTTTAGCATTTTTCGTTCGCCGCCGCCACCATGGGCATATCTGCAATTTAGCTCTCACTCAAAAGTTAATTGTTCATTTTTGTTAATTTTTCACAGATATGACCCATGCGCCTGGCAAATTCTTCCCATTATTTTTTACATTGAGCCATAAATGGCCATTTTCCAAGATGGCCACCCAAATAGCTGGTGGGCGCGATATCTTATGACCTGTGGTCGGACTGCATTTAAATTTGATACGGTGGTTCTCTAGGTATTTCCGATGATCTGATTAATTTTCTGGAAGAATCCATTTAAAACAAAATGTCGTCTGATGACACATCTTGAGCAAAAAATTGACATGGGCGGGTGGGGGTCATTTTTTTTCAGGGATATATTTTATTTTATTATTCTCGTATTGGAATAATCTCTCCATGTTTTACATATGACCTATGTGCCTGACACCGAGTCATAAACTGCAATTTTTCAAGATCCTTCACGGTTTGTGTTTTCTGGGGGAATTAAAAGTAGGAAGGAGAGGAGAGTGGGGGGGGGGGGGGTGGAGTTGCTGTGTGAGTGGCGCAAATATACTTTTTTGGGGGAGTTTCCGTTTTTTTTTGTGGGGGGAGACTCCTCCTCTAAAAGGGCGTCCAGGAAACCCTGTCCTTGTGAGTGCGATATCTTATGAGCTGTTGGTTGGCTCGCATTTAAATATAATAGCAGCCATCTTGTAAAAAATCTAATATTTTTTCTAGTCTCGCCAAATTTAAAAAGATGGGGTTTTTTATGGTAATATTTTAGTAAATTCTGATTTTAATGAGGCATGCATTGAAAACTGAGGACAGCCTTCTTTTTATTTTTTCATGGTTGAACTGGAAATATTTAATTGGGATGCTTTTATTGTTTTCTGCACAACTATAGTTATAACTACATGGGGTATTCGTATGTGGCAACTTTAAACCATGTGGGACAAAAGTCAGTTACCGTACTAAAAGATTTGTCCTCATTGTAGATAGCTATTCTAATGTATTTGAAAGAGATAACTGAGCCATTTATTACTTTTAATTATAATAAGCATTGTTCAGTTTTCTTGTTTATTCATCGATTTATTTGTAATTTCAATTACAAGTGTGTTTCTTTTACCAAGTGAACAATGTATTTATTCTGATTGATTATTTCCCTGATTATCAGGTCACTGCAAAGAACATTAAATGAACTAAAAGACTATCAAAATAAGCATGAAAGGTGGCAGAAACAACAGGAACATTTGTTATCAGAGCAAGCTTCTCCAGAGGTGCTATTTGAACAAAGGGTTGGCTATGAAGAACATAAACTACGAGAGATGTCATCTCAGATGGGTAAGAAATATGAAATATAGTTTTGATTTTCTAGTATAATTATTAGACTTATATGCACAATTTGCACATACATGTATAGAAAAATTCTAAGTGTACTAAAGATAAATATTCACATGTTTATCTTTAGTTTGTGAGCATGTTTTAATGACGAGATGAAGACATTCCCAATTGTAAATATTTCACATGAACAGTTATATTTTTACTGGTATTCACATGTGATGATTTTTCTTTGTATTTGGCTGTCACTTATGTAACAATCTCTCAGAATGAAATATTTGTCATTGTCTCGCTCAATTATATAATGTATTTTCTACATGTAGCTTATAAACAGTAAGAAAAAATCCACGTCTCGTGTGATTATTCAATGTGAAATCAATTCAATTTATATATCACAATTGATATAAATATTGAAAATTAAAGATTATTATTTATATTTAACAAAAAAAAAAACATTTCAGGGGATACCTGTCATATTCTAGAGAAGGATGGACGACAGGTTCTTCACTGCACATGGGCTAACACTCAGAGTGGTTTCAATCATGATGAGGATAATGGTACTGATGATGATGGCACAGGAGGGGAAAATCTTAGCGAGTGGCAAAGAGTAGAGAGAAAAGTAAATATATGCTTAAAAAGCTGATTATGAAAAAACATAGCTTAGTCTCACACTTTTTGTTCTCTCTTGCCCTGTATTAATTTTGTTTTGATTACCTGTAGTAAAAATACCCTTTAGTTTAACTTTTTAGTGTACAGGTACCATGTATCTTTCAAGATATACTTTCAAGATATATTTTTTGGACATTTGAAAAATAAACAAAACTTTTTGACTACAGTAGATCCTGTCATCAACGACCCTGCCACCAACGACCTTTTGTCTCCAACGACTTTTTTTTCTCGCACGGACCATTTTTCTATAGTTAACGACCTGTGATCAACGACTTTCTGTCTAACGCGACTTGCGACCTCAAATATCTGGCAGAAGGTCATTATATTACTTGTGTCCAACCACCTCAACTTTTTTCGTCATACGACTTTTGAAAACATTCACGAGCAAACCACTGCATGTCAGATCTGACTGTGTGGATATCATGGTTAACAGAGAGGTATAACCTGGAAGATCAGGCTGTTGTGGCAAGAGGTCTATCTACCTCAGACCGTTGATGTTACTGCACAGCAATATCACCCGGCGCCGGTAGGAAATCATCTAACCCTTCATGTCCAATGATCAACTAAATATATGCGCTATGAATCAATTTAATGCTCTCATTAGTCGAAAAGTATATAAAATTGTTTATTTTGCATAGCGCTAATTAAACATGTTTTAAAATACAATCGTATTAAATTGTTCAGGGGATGTAATAAGAAGATACGCCATGATTAATTATACAAATAATATTGTCTATAGCACACTAAATGTCGAAGTGCTATTCAGTTGTGTGTTGGCTGGTAGACGAGAGCGGCGCCGTCATAATTACGCTATACACAGCCTGTCAGTCAACAGTACACCCCTCTCCAGACATGAGACGCGCCGTCACTGACCAGCAAACACAAGACGTTGACCCAATGTTGTTTTAACGTTGGCCCACTGTTTTCGAAGTCGGCCATTAAAACAACATTGGGTCAATGGCTCATGTTTACTGGTTGACTATACAACTGGCACGAGACATTGATGCAGGGTTGGCCAGCATTAAAACAACACGCGTCGGGACATAACTAATCCCCCAGTCACTTTAACATGTTTAATACAATAGACTGCCTTAATGAGCCGTCCACGCGTGTTTATTCACACGTAGCGAACGTCCTATATGAGCGTGGTCCGGCCACATATCGGGGACGGTACAAACGTCTTAGTGTGGGCATAATGCTCCTGTTAGTGTGAACACACATGTATATGTATTATTCATCAGTAATGAATAACTGTTCCCTTTTTGTTTCACCAGTTATTTTTTTGTTTCACCAGGGCTACATCATCTGTCCTATAGTGACACATTTAATGTTAATATACAATGCCCCATGCCTGTTAAGGGTCAGAAGCTACCTGGGCTTATATAACGTGTGCTCTGTTAGCGTGATTAGCATAGCTAGCAGCCATTCTAAAAAAACAGCGTCATTACCAGTGATATTACAACAGGCATTAAAAAGTTGCCGCAACCGCTTGCTTTGATCCACAATGACTACCCGTCAGTGGTGAGTGAATGTCGCCGTCATTAGCCCGACATTGAATTAGCCGCCGCACCCGCAAATTTTACAGCAAAAACTCATTTCTGTGACCAGCGACTTTCTGTCACCAACGACTTTTTTTGTCTGGCAGAAGCAAGGTCGTTGGTGACAGGATCTACTGTATAATGTAAAAGCTTAATGTTCTACATTAAAGTAAATACACCACTCTTTGTCTACTTTATAATTTGTGTTGTATGTATCCAAGACAACATTCAAAAGGTCAATGCTTTTTTCAGCTATCGGCACTTGTCTGTATGTTTATTTTAACTCTAAAAATATTAATCTCCAAATACAACATTTTTATAAAGCTTTATTGAACCCTTTGATTCCTGGACACTTTATTACATTTTCTCCAACCTCCAGCTTTGAATTGCTACAGTGAATGAAAGTTGTTAAATTTTTATAAAATACCCACATGTAATGTTTCTAATTGAAGTTCTAAATATACAGATTGGTACTGGGTGACCTTCTCTATGGAATTAATTATGTGTCAAAATGTGTCAAATGACAATTTGGCATGGGCTTTTGTAGAGCTAGATTTACACAGCGGAGATAATATTTATGCATAGTGATGTACTCCAGTACAATCATGTAATGCAGATATTTCCATCAATGCCAGACCAGGTTCTCCATATTTGACATTCTTTTTCATAATTTCAGAGTGCATCAAGAACTGTAACATTTGAAGATGTTAAAAAAGATTATACAAATCCCCTTAAGGCTGCTCGATATCAGGAGAAAAATGAAGAGCTACCAGAGGTAAAAAACTGAGAGCTTCATTAGCTAGGGCTTGAGGCAGTGAGGTTAAGTTACTTTATTTTAAATTTAGAATACATACTTCACAAAACACAGTGAGTTTTAAGTACTTCAATGAGAAGTGTGTAATTTTACAAAACAAAGAATTGCTGAAAATCTTGCTGATTGAAGAATTAGTCCTAGCCTAATGCAATTGGCCTTGAGACTAACTCTATGCTCTAACATTTAATTGAGGAACTCTTTCTTATACATTTAAATTTGCTGACATGTTTTACACAATTATTGAAATTTATTATTTTTTCGAAAAAATGTATTGGTTTTTATCAGATGAAAACTAATACATCATTGCAATATGTCAATTAGAGGACGCTTTCAAATGGATGTGGTGTTTTGTATTAGACTATGTGTACATGCATATTATTTTTTTAATCATACATAATTATATTGTATATTTGCTTTGCATGTTTTTTGTAGAATTATCCTGGAAAAATGACAGACTGGCCGTCAAGAGATGAGTGTGACACTTTTGGGAAGAGTTATCCCGGATGGAATGACTTTCCAACCACCTACTTGCCTGCTGAGAATAAAGGGTTTGAGTAAGTCTGAAGATTATTTATTTTCCAGTTTTCTAGTAAACAATATTTCCCTTACAACCTATTGTAACTGCATCCTATGCATTTCACCATTTTAGCATCCTTGTATTAACCCTTTAACCTCTGGTCCTGATTATATTCGCTTTTCATTTTTTTATTGGCACAATGAGTACTACCTTTTAGACATGTTAACCCTTACACTGCTGCACAAAATTTGCAGCATGTGTGGTTTCCCACTAAGTTATATCTGGCATGTTTATCTGATGAACAACTGATATTAAAAGCCATTTCATTACAAAATTAGTCAGTTAGCTATCTTTAAAGCGCAAATTGAAAGACACCACAAAACGAAAGTGAAAAAAAAAAATTAAAAAAAAAAAAATTGAATTTTTTTTTTTAAGAATTTACTTGCCGACTATAGTCGCCCATAGCAGGCTGCGCTTGGTTTATTCGGGCGACAACTATAGTGTAAGGGTTAAAGAAAACGTGGCATCAATCAGCAAGATATTGAATAATTAACCTCCATTTTGTCAAATCAGAATAATTTTCACTCACTTGAAGTTGTGGATTGCGTCAGCGAAACACAACTTCACGTGGGTTAAAATTACAATCAAATAAATTAGCTTATTTTTAATCGTCTTGAAGTAGGAATTTCGTCAGCAATTCACATCCGAAGGAAAAAGTGAAGAAATGATCTGGTGTGTAACCCTTACAGCACTGATTTAATTTTGTATTCAAATCATGAAGGCCAAAGGGTTTATTTTAATTTTATATCATCATAAATGTCTTAGTTAGCTCTTTCCGGTTCATTTGAATACCTATGTTATGGGTCTACGACCATTAGAAATATGTTTACTCTTACAGTGCGGGGATCGACTTTAGTCGTCAGAATCTGACGTCTACAGACATCAGATGACGTCTAAAGTCGATCCCCGCGCTGTAAGGGTTGAGTGAGTTATTTCACATTTTGATATCACCTTTTTTTCTCTCAGTGTGAAGGCCATGTTATCTGATGCTCAGGGCTTGAGAGAAGGAGAGCAGCATCCCTTACCATGGTATCCCCCGGAGTGTCCTCCTCTGGGGAAAATATCAAACCCGGCGCTTGTCTATGATCATGTGGACAGTATGAAAGACAGGGCAAAATCACCTACCAAACTTTCTGATGCCGCCATGAGAGATGTGGGTTAAAATTACTTTCAACAGTTCAATTCGCAATTTAATCCTTAAAGTGCTGAAATAATTTTGTGTAAATTATGAAGACCAAAGAGTTTTGTTCAATTTGAAATCATCATAAATGTCTTGGTTACATGTAGCTCTTTCCGCTTTATTTGAATACCTATGTTATGGGTCTACGGCTATTATAAATATTTAAATGATTTAAGTGTGGGGACCTTCTTTATACATCTGACATATAAAGACGGTCCCCGTGCTGAAAGGGTTAAATACAGGTCTTGCACTGAGCATGGTTAATCGTTATTTGTGAGATTATTTTATTTCATAGTCATTAGGTGCATGCAGGAATATATTTTCCAAATATTTACAGCTTCAATCACACTTTGACAATCATTATCAAATCATATTTATAATTTCTTTTTACAGGTTTTGTTGAATCTCGTAGATAAAAATGGAGTGAGAGAAGAAGATATAGGGCAACGTATTCTTACTTGTCTGAAAAAGGTATAACTTGAATATATATAACCACATGACATGAAGTTGGCATGACATTGTATTGATATTATTTTAAATGTACTATTATTATGTAAATGAAAATATAAGGTTCACTTCGATCTAGATATACATTCATTGCAAAAAAGAGTCACACAAATTGTATGTCTACAAGCAGTAATCGATGTCTATATAAGTCCACAAGACCATTCATACATGCATTATATAAAACACAATGGAATGTCCCGACTGATAAGAGATGGGCAGGGAGTTGGGAACGGCACGCTTGCAGCTAAATTTTGACATAATAATTTTTTGGAGGTCACTGAGATTTCATCATGTTCAACTGTATTTCTGTTGAGTATTGTTTAGTATTTTTTGTGACTTTTTCTTGAAGCAAATATTAAAAACATGCCTTTAATTTATGTCAAGGAAATAGTTGAAATTGTTCTGTTTTTCTAGGATATTGGAGCAAAATGGTTGCTCTACAATCTTGCTGCTTTGTATTGGAGGGTTATAGGAAGTAGTCCAAATGGAATAGAATGCATCCGTCAATCACTACACTTGGCTCCCATTGAGTATCGTGACATACCTCTGGTTAATTTAGCAAATATTTTGTACAAATGGGGACGTGTCGATGATGCTATAACTGTTATGCATGAGGCTCTTTTTGTCAACGACTTTGAGGTAAATAGTATTTAATTTCCAAAAAGTTTCGTATCTGTCATTAATACATACTTTTATGTGAAATTTTGTACTAGATTAGCAATATAAATTATTACTTTGTGTTTATTTGTAAATTGATCACCATCTGAAAAAAATGCATTTAAAACATGTTCTAAGACTGAGGTTTGTTTTTTATTCACAGCCAGAAACACATTTTTTCATGGGAACACTGCTGATGGTAAAAGCAAACTTCTCTGGAGCAGCCCACCACTTCGAGGAGACTATTAAGCAGGATCCAAGTCACCAGAATGCATTTTCACTTGTTAGGACACTGAAATGTTTTGTGAAATTCTACCAGGAATCACAGAGCTCTCCAGTCCGGACCAACTCACCTAATACATGTCAGCCCAACAACTGTCAGCGCACACCAGGATCTGCACAGGTGAAACAACAACACTTGGAGAGTCGGGTGATATGCAAACATGTACGCTGTATATAGTCAATACTAACTTCACCTAATACCCACTTACATAATGATGTGTTCACAATTTTTTTTCTAATTTGTGGTATGTCAAGCAAACTAATATTCACCACGTCTGTCAACTAGCAGAATGCATTTAATTCTAATTACTCTGATATCATTTGAAGAAAATAACTGAAGTTTAGGCTTCATATAATATAACCTACACTTTCTTCACTGGAACCATGGGAAAAGCAAATTCATAGATGCAAGATTAATATGTTATGAAAATTAGGATTTAATTAAGAAAAAAAACAATAATCGATAATCTGATAACTAGATTGAAATATTTTTTTTTGTGAATATTTTTAGAGGTAGTATAATGTCTGTTTCTTTATCACTATGTTTGAATTTTTTAAATGTCCACTTCAAGAAGTAGTGCACTTCACTTTTTAAAATGCAAAGAACTAAATAAGCTAAAAAATTATAAGGATGTGAACTGTATAAGACTAACTATCACCAACAAAGATTCACTCCTTCGCTCGTTTATGCCATTCCTTAGTTTACCAAATTAAAAAAAAAATGTGAATTTTGTCATTATTTATGGCCCATCGCAATTACATGTACATTTATGTATCTAGTCGGTCTACCTACAGATTCAACTGGCAGGCTTGATAAGATTACTATAAACTAGACACAGGATAGCACTTACATGTACTTCGACCCCTGACATTTTGGTTGCATAATCGGCATATTGCAATGAAGATGGATTTAATGAAAAGGAATAATTTATAATGATCGAGAATGTTTTGTGTAATGTAATTCAAATTTACCTACCTAATTGGTTTTATATTTATTTCTAATTTTTTTTTACATGCTTCGTTATTCACATTCAAATTTATAACTGAAACACATGTATAATATATAACATGTTCTTCATCACATTTTATTCACAGAGCAGCCAATGTAAATATACCAACAGATAATCATTTCATTGTTTTATATTATAAACTTTTCAATATTGTGATCCTTGAAATATGTGAAGTCATCTTAGATTGCTTTGAGAAAAACATGCACTTATTGACAATTTTACTGTTGCTCATCCATTTGAAGTGAGTAATTTAATCAGTCAGGTAATTTAATGAGCCATTACACTATTTAAATTTGATTGATTGAAGATCCTATGAAGTACAGCGTACTGTAAACTTATATTGGCGTCTGTTTTCCATTGACGGTTTTGGCAGTTTGATAAAAAACATTTATCTTTCTCTCTGCCAAAAGAGTGTTCCTATTCAGTTTTTATGCCAGGGGAGTAAATCCCTCAGTTTTAAATTCTGCTTTTTTTTTCGTTTTTCAAAAGGCCAAAGTTTATAGTCATCAATATTTTCCAGTTTACTGTATTGATAATAAAGACTACTCTGCTGAAAGTGCCACTGACAGTTTTCAGATGCCTTCAGCTGTTGAGTTTATTATCCTATCCACTACTCATTTTAATTATGCCATGTAACAAAATGTCTCTTTGGCTTCTAGGTTTTTATCAGTGTTTTAACTCACTATGATTTGTGTTTAACACTGCCCAATAGTTATTTTTTATGAGCTGAACTGCTGATGGTATATAAAAAAAACTGTTGATGGTACGGATGCCATTTTTAGCTCCCGCCGTCACCGTAGGTGAGATGGAGGGAGCTATAGATCCCGCCTCCGTTTTCTTCTTTTGCCTATAACTTTGTAAGAAAATAAGCTAGGAAAACAATTTTTGGTATGTGAGTTACTTCCAGGTGGATAATGGACAGGTTAAAATATTTTTAATCTGAACTCAATACGCAAGGTCGCAGAGGAGAAATGATGATGTTACAGCGTTGGGCCGTCCGTGAACATTTCGTTTCCGGAGCATATCTCTGAAAGTACTTGTCCGATTGTCTTCAAATTTTACACACAACTATTTTAGGGGGTCTAGTTGTGCCTTTTAGTGTATATGAACTTTGACCTACTTTTGGTTCAGAACTATGACCTATTTAGGCGTTTTGACGCACACTTCGTTTCCGGAGCAGATCTCGAAAAGTACTGGGCCGATTACAGTCATATGGCACATACATGTTCTCTAAGGTCCCTAGTTGTGCCTTTTCAGGTTTTTGGACCTTGACCTTGAAGTTGACCCAGCACTTTGACCTAATTTATGACATTGCAGGGTTCCCCACAGAAAAAAAAATCATCCGGTTGTTCTCTCAAAAATATTAACTTAGCGCGCGCGAGCAGCTTAACCCTTACACTGCTGCATAAAATTTGCAGCATGTGTGGTTGCCCACTAAGTAATAGATCTATCTAAAAGCCAATAAATTATAAAATCAGTCACTGTCAGTTAGCCATCTTTAAAACGCAAATGGAAGGACACCACAAAAGGGAACTTTTTTTTTTTTTTTTTTTTTTAGAATTCATTTGGTCGGGCAGCCGGCATTTCCGGCACTGTGGTGAACCCTGCATTGGTAAATCCGACTGAAATATTTTGCGGAATATCATGAAAACCGCTAAAGATAGCTACACCATTACTATAAAACAAATTGTAAGGTTTCAGGAGAGGATGCATCTTGAAAAATTTCAAGTCGATAAAATTCAAAATGGCTGCCCATCGGCCATTATTCACCTTGACAGGCCTGATATTGCGGAATATCACGAAAACCGCTCAAGATAGCTACACCATTACTAGAAAACAAATTGTAAGGTTTCAGGAAAGGATGCATTTTGAAAAATTTCAACTTGATCAAATTCAAAATGGCCGCCTATCGGCCATTATTCACCTTGACAGGCCTGATATTGGGTAAACCGTGCTAGATAGCTAAATTTTTTAACTCTATCAAATTCAAAATGGCCGACAATCAACATTATTTACTTCAATTGGCCTGATATCAGGTAAACAGTGCTAGATAGCTAGATCATTACTATAAAACAAAATGTGACATTTCCGGAGAGGATGCCTTTTAAAAACTTTTGACTCAATCGAATTCAAAATGGCCGTCTATCGGACACTATTTACTTTCACATTGCTGATATTTGGTAAACCGTGTTAGATAGCTAGACCATTACTATAAAGCAAAATGTGAGATTTCAGGAAAGGATGCATTTTGAAAAATTTCAACTTGATCAAATTTAAAATTGCCGCATATCGGCCATTATTCACCTCGACAGGCCTGATATTGGGTAAACCGTGCTAGATAGCTAAACCAATACAAAATGTGAAATTTCAGAAGAGGATGCATCTTGAAAAATTTCGCCTTGATCAAATTCAAAATGGCTGCTTTAGGCCATTATTCACTTTCACATGGCAGTTATTTGGTAAAACCTTCTAGATGGCTAGACCATTACTATAAAACAAAATGTGAGATTTCAGGTGAGGATGCATCTTGAAAAATTTAGACTCTATCAAATTCAAAATGGCCGTCTATCGGTCATTATTCACTTTCACATGGCCGATATTTGGTAAACCGTGCTAGATGGCTAGAACATTACTATAAAACAAAATGTGATTTTTCGGGGAGGATGCACCCTGGAAATTTTGAACTCTTATCGAATTCAAAATGGCCAACAATCAGCATTATTTACCTCGATAGGCCTGATATCAGGTAAACTAGATAGCTAGACCATCACTATAAAACAAATAATTACTATAAAACAAAATGTGAGGTTTCGGGGGGAGGATGCACCCTAAAATTCTTTAACTAGTCTATATCGAATTCAAAATGACCGTAAATCAGCCATTATTTACCTCGATTGGCCTGATATCGGGTAAACCGTGCTGATTAGGATCATTAATTTCAATGGAGGTTTGCAATCTCTGACAGACTGTCTAGTTCTTATCTTACTCTTAGACTGAGCCTCTTAGACCTAGTTGTGTTGCGTCCTGATTTTTGACCTAGCCTAGGACTACATTAATAGCCCTACACAAAAATGCTTAAATCAAATTCTAATTCCGAGCGGGAGCTCCTGGACTTATGTAGTCTTGTGTATTCACTGTATTTGTAATTATAGCCCTTAGGCTGCGGGAACTGATATATATACGGTTTCAAGCATGTTTTAAATCAATAGAAATATCACTAATTTTGATAAAATGGTTCTTGGTAGATGCTTAGTTACCCGTAATCAAATGATTTAATTCGTGAGATACCGGTATCTAATTTTCATAGATTGTATTACTTTTCATTCATTTGAAGCTGGAAATTGCGAAATGAATGAAAAATACTCACAAACAATTCGGCAGTACAGGTATTAAGTATAATAACTGAAATTAAACCTGGGAATGTCCTCGGTATGGTGTATTATGCCATGCTAATGGGTTAAGCATGCTGCTGCAGACTCCTTATGTTTCAACCCTTAGAGTACTGACATTCACTATACTAACTATACAAGTGATTTTGTTCACTCTTGCGTGACCAGTTTTTACCCCCCACCCATAGAGGAAGGGGGATTTTAGTCGAGCCGGGGTCTGTGAGGTGTCTGATTTTTGTGGGCGCAAAAACTCAATAACTTGAAAGTCCAGCATTAATAAAATTATACTACCACATTCCCTACATTGGAGATGTGCAGATGATTTTCTCAAGGTTTTACTCAAAATGGCCGCCACGGATAAACTTCATAATTTTTTGTAGTCACAAAAACTCAAAAACTTGAAAGTCAGAAATTATTCTAATTTTATAGTCACATTCCCCATGATATGGAGATGTGCAGGTGATTTTTACAAGGTTTTGCTTCAATTTAAGATGGCCGACACAGATCATATTCATAATTTTTTGTGGGCACAAAAACTTAAAAACTTAGTCAGAAATTATTCAAATTTTGCAATCAAACTCCCCACGATATGGAGATGTGCAGGTGATTATTTGAAGGTTTTACTGAAATTTAAAATGGTCGCCACAAGTTGATTTTTTAATTATTTATGGGTGCAAAAATTTAAAACCTAATTTATGATGTGGGATGCTACTTCTGGCCTTTTGTTAGAACTAAAAAAATGTCTTGCAAATCTGTGAAACCGGAATATGTACTGACTTAATTTTACAAATTTGTCCAAGTAATTTTCAGTCACTTAAAATTTTTGATCGCGTAATCAAAACACAATTTATAGTGACTGAAAATTTGAATTGAATAGCTCAGAGCTCTAAGGGCTAAATTGTGTGTTGTGTGTGTTACAGGAGAAGACGGAAGCCAACTGTGGTGCAGATTCTCCTTCTTCAGCCTGTCCTGTCTGTAAGCAGACGTGCTCTGTCACACCAATAAAACTGGAAACCTGTGAGCAAACTATTGATGGTCCAGATAGTCAAAAATCTGGTATGTACTGTTAGTGTTGAATCAAAATTGCTACAAATATATACCTAGTGTATCTTTTTTTTCGTTAACTTTTCTTATTAGTTATAATATTTTTCTCTTTTTTTTTTATTGCATTCTTCCAGTAGGATGCGGGGCTACTGACAAGAAGTTGAGTGAGATTTGTAGTCACAGTGAGAGGGGTGATGTACTGGCCACCGGGGATGATGCAGACCTAGCCACACAACTGGATGAGATCACACGTATATATAAGGATGCTGGTGTGTGCTCGGGTGATGATTGTCAGAGATTTATGATACAGGTAAGCTCTGCAGAACTTTTATTTTTATTTTCAGGAGACATTATGACTTGCCCAACAATTGGCTAACATCACCACTGTCCAGACATTGATCCAACATTGTATTACCAAGAAGGCACTTTTGTTGTATCTGAGATATGCCATTTGTTTATTTTTACAGCATATACTGTATCCTGTACAATAATCCTCAACATGCTAATGTATATACAGTGTTTTTGGCCTTGAACAATGAGCAATACATCTTTTGCTTGCAGTAGCGATACACAACTTCAAGAGGGTTTTGAGAGTAAAGGCGAATGTTACAACATGTAGTACTAGAAACTTTATTTGTGCAGGAGCATGTTTATCATTGATAATTTAAATTTTGACTCAAGTCATCCATGGTTACTATAATACATGTATTTTTTTTAATTGGAACATATTGTATAATTTTGCTTTGCAGTCACAACTCCTCATGATGATTTAATTGTGCTGCCTGCCAACTATCTGAACTAAAATCCAAGTGCTTTCCTGTCCATTGAATTTGTTCCGATCCCAGCCCCAATTGATGGACATTGCTGTTTCAGTGCTTCACTCCATTGAATATGGAGTCCAGCATGATCAAGGCCTCCGCTCAGCAACACTTTATCTACAAGCCCGCTGATGCCCCCACCCAGCAGTGCCTGGTAACTGACAGCTTTTTGTCACCACCAAGTGCACAATCTTTGCACAGTCTGCTGTGTCGTGTTCCTTATTAACCCTTTACCTGCTAGGGACACACAAATTTTCAAAGAGAGTGATTTTATAGAAAATGACAGAAAGTGAGAAAGCCCAAAACTTTCTATTTTGCGATGTCACATGTGGATGTTTTATTATAAAATTTGGTAATTTTCATTCACTGCGAGGTGAGAATTGCGGCAGCAATTCACATCTCACAGTGAATGAAAATATGTTGAAATTGTCAGCTAGTTGAAGGGTTAAATTCTCCTTTTGTTACTCTCGTGACGTTTCCCGTTATTTGTGGTCTGTCAGATTGATAGGATACAGAAGTTTATATTATATTTGTCACAGTAATTTCTCTGCACTTTTTATGTCATAGATTGTTAATGGATCAACGTTACTCTGTTGTTTTCTGTTCATCAAATGTTGGCATGTATTCAAAGTTATTTTATTTTAAATCCTGGCTTCATTTAAACTTGAAAAGACAATGTACTTGTTATCTATTTTCTTTTATGATATCATGCGTATGTAGCAGATGCAATTTTAACCTCTAGAGCACTGAGGTATTCAATTTAAATTTTCAGTCAACTGAAACTGTGTCTAGCTACAGTGAAACACAGCTTCAAGTGACCGAAAATTTATGTGATTTGTAAAATTAAGGCCCTAATATATCAGTGTTTCATCTAGGATTCAGAAGAGGCATGGTGCCACCTATCATTAGGGGCACCTTATCATGCACGCTGGGCACCCAATTAGGCGTTTCCAACACCCACCCTCCCCAATTAAGGGTATAAATAGGATCAGTTAGGTGTGTAAATTATTACTACTATGTACCCAGGCCGTTATCAGGTATTGCGTCATAGGTGTGAACGCCTGACATCAGTGACTGGGGTGTTTTTCACTGTCACAATGGCCTTGGTGGGTTGAATATGACGTAACAACAGTTCAAAGAGGCATTTCACTGTCTGAATATTAGAAAGGCAACATGGCGCACATGAAGGGCAACATGACACTCACGAAGGGCAATATGGTGCTCATGAGGGGCAACATGGCGCTCACAAAAGGCAACATGGCGCTGCGCCATGTTAGAAAAAGCTAGATGAAACACTGATATATATCAGTGTTTCAAGATGGCATATTTTGCTTTTACCAACTGCTTTTCAGGGTTTATACAGGTAGTAATAAAAACACAGAATGTCTACTGCAGTTGAAATCAGTGCTCTAGGGGTTAATATCCAGCTAAGCTGCTACGCTTGGCTAAATTATTCTGCGATTCTTTATCAATTTCAGATAGTGTATCACAAATTTGATTTCGTGTGACTTCACATTGAACCAGACTGCTTAAATTATCTCTGGTGTATATCAACTAGTTTCCAGCAATTCAATTATTATAACGAGATGCATTTGAACATATGGAAAAGATATACTCACAGACACTTTAAAAGAAATAGTGATACAAAATGACTATGTTTTACATTGTCAAATAATGATTTTTCTGCTCAAGAATTACATTTTTAATCCCGCGCCGAACGAATGAATGACAAATAGAAACAAACAATTCAGTATGACAAGGGTTAAAATAAATAATTACGTTTTATATTCACTTGTCCAGATTACATAATCTTTTGGACAGTCAGCATCTGGAGGGTCTTGCACCTCTCTGCAATCTCAAATGACAGTATCTGCTTACTTGTAAAGTAAGCAGATACTGCCTTTTGGCTTTGCACACTTTAACCCGCTCAGCACTCGGCTATTCACTCTCATTTTCATTCACCTTGAGATATGAATTGCTGCTACAATTCCCTCCTCAAGGTGAATCAAAACATCTTGATTTATGAATTACTCAAGTATAATAATTGATCCAAAGTTGGTTTAATGTTGAACCAGCGTCGCAGATGGCGGTCTTAGTTGAACCCTTTCAAGCCTGAATTTACTATTGTCATCTTCATCCACTACAAGCCGTGAATTGCTGTGGCAATTCTCGACTTGTAGTGGATGAAGATGATTTGAAGTGGGTGAAAAATTAAAGAAAATTACTATGTATTAGTAAACCAGTTTTATGGAAATTTTCCTTCTAAAACCCCTGGTTGTAGGATAATTTAGTATGTTTTCAGGGATGTAAAATGATGCTTTAATGCATCGTGAGAGCTTCAAGGGTTATATCAACATTGGATCAATTATTTCATTATTAATATCTCTAATTAAAGCTCAGATCATCCCTACCATCAGGGATGCAAATTCACACTAACCCAGTAGCCTGAGTCTAGTGGAATATTCTGAGGGCTAGTAGAGTTTCTGTAGAAATATATGGTAAATGATGGTAAGGGCTTGTTGAATTTCGCTCTTGGCTAGTGAAACTTATAGTTGAATTTGCCTGACCGTGCTTTTTATGATGTATTATTTCATTTTTCAAAAAAAAATTTTTTTTTATTTGATGTGGTGTATTAATGTGATGAAAGGAGCTCAAATGGTTAAACAAAGCAATGTGTTGTTTCGTGATGTGATGCCTAGTGGCAAAAGAAGCAATGAGGACGGCTTGAAAACCAAAACGAGCATGCCTACAGCCAGAGAAATGTAGTGGAATGTGATAATCCCTTTTCACTTTCTTTTAAATTGTGATGTTCATTTGTAAAATGTGATTGTTCAAAAATGTGTATGTACATCTCCTAAAAAAATCCTCTTCTGAATATTTCAGTCTTAAACAACATGAAAAACGGATTTTTCCTCTCTCTTAATCTCATACCTTGCATTATTTCTTTTTCTGTTACAAAATTATTGATTTAACACTGGGGCTTACTTATATATATTTTACGTTAATTTGGGAAACAACGTTTATTTATTTTGTCACAATTTTCCAAATATATTGTAAAATGTTGTGTCCTAAGCGAAATTGGGGACTTTAAGCATCATTTTCAAGCTTTTTGTGGGCCTAATGCCCAGTACGCGAATGATTGTTCTTGAATCAATTTTTTTTTGTAACTACACTTGTTTTGTTGATGACATTACTTTTCTCAATCTCTATGGTTGTGGATTAAAGTTTGCTGTCTGTTTTCTGTCTAGAACGCTGATGTGATACACAAGCCTCACACACAACTAGAGTTTGTTGATGGAGAAGTCAAACAGAAACTGATCCTTGTGGAATCATCTGCAGACGATATCCCAGTCTCTGCCAGTGACTGCGTTATATACAATGATGGAAGGCGAAGTCCAGGATGTAAGCGGGAAGAATTCAAACCTTTTGTGAGTAAAAAATGTCAAATATATTTCAGTATAGCTACGTCATTTACACCAAGGCTTTTTAACAATTTTGCCCACTTTTTATGCATGTTTGTGAGTTTAATGGATGTAGCACCAAGCTTATTTCAAGGTTTCAGCGATGCCATTCCAACATATATCGAGACAATATATTTAACATTTTAATTGATACGAGAGAGAAATAGTCATCTCACTTTATTTTGGCTACACCATAATGCCAAAAATGCTGCTCTCTGATGTCAAGCCGGCTAGAACCCTACGCTCAATAATCAGCATACATGTTTGCCAATGCCTTCAAAATTATTTTTAGAACAAGTGTGATGTCCTATGATCAGAGGTACATTATGCTCTGATTTAAGCAAACTAACAATGGATGCGACTCATTAGCCAAGCTGATTTTGTGTTGAGCTCAAATCTAGGTATTTTTGAGATTTAATAATTTATATGCTCAGTTATAATTATAAAACCTTTAGTACATTAAATAATTTTCATTTTTCATGTGTCGGACAAAAACTTTAATCAAATTAATATTATTAGATAAAATTTAAATCACTGCTCTGAAGAGTCATATACATTGTATGCGAAGCAATATATATCTGACGTATGGTCTTCGTCTAGCATATGATTTTTCTTATAAGCTTCTCAAAATAAACCCTGTGAAGGTGTACAAAAGTATAGGGTACAGAGATGTTGTGATTTCTATGTATGGAAATTAAGACATTGCCATCATACGATTAATATTTTTAAACTTGTTGTGGATATGGAGTTAAATGTACCTGAGATACATGTACATATATTGCTCTTTTGTTTATTTGTTGATATATCAGCATGCATATTTCTTTTGTTTATTTATCAGGTTGATTATCATTCTGAAATAATGGAACAGTGGACAGATGATATTGTGCTCATGGTAAAACGAGTATAAATTCTGTTCACACAATGCCTAACCAAAAAATCTTATCTGATCATGTCTGATCAAAACACTGTAAAAATGGTATCTCGCTATTCAAAGCTTGACTGCAAATTTCAGCCAATGTGCTTTGATTCTTTCAACAATAAATTTTACTAATTTTCTACCTGAAAATTCACACCTAAATGTAAATGAATGCCATGCAGTTGATTTGACTAAAAACTTTACCTCCCATTGTACATCTGTTCATCCCTCTCCGTGTGAAGATTTGGGATGTTGTTTTCTCTCTTTGCACAAACATATTGCACTCACATTTATAATGTAACTAGGTCTGGAATGATTTTCCTGAAGCCTAAATCTTGTCATATAGAGACCAGATATAATATGTGTCGAGAAATTTTCAAACCACATACTTAAAAACTGGTTACACATGTACTTGAATGCTTCTAACAATTTATTTTAATTTGAATAAGCATAATATAATAATGTCAGTACAGTTAATTTCACATGAGAGAAAATATTGAATTAAAATTGAAAATTAACCCTGGATACATTATTCATATAATGAACAATGCAACAAATACCAAACCTTTTCAATTTATATCAATTAGGTCAATTTTGTTACAAAATTTAAAAATATTCTGACCTTACATATAACTGAACATGTACTTTAATACTTATTCTGCATGCATTTTGGGAACTCCTCTTTCTTTCACTTCACGCTGATCTGTATAATTAAGAATAACATGCTTATGATATCAAAATTATTAACTCTACATAAAAAAAATATAACTTTGTCAGCTAAACCAATATAGGGAGCATGTTGTTAATATTGCAAGGCTGGGTTTGATAATGTAAATAAAATTTAAAAATACCTTAATTTGTGCTTTTTAAAATAAAGTCTTCCATAAATTTAATGACAGTATAAAACTGTCTAGAATTATTTAAAAACTCATCAACTTTTTGCAAATATGAAGCCTGAAATAAATACACTGCAGTTTTGTCAGATATTTAGACGTTTGTATGCACATTAGATTAGAGCTTGTATAGGATTTCAATCAATTGGGCAATACAAAGTTCAAACGTTTGAGTATACATATCTCATTCAAATCAGTATTTGATCATGCTTGCATTTTTTCCCTTAGATACTACATACCTTGAGCACTAAAAGCTGACGAGTGTGACTTCCTGTCATATTAAATCTTCTCCAAAACAACAAAAGTGTTTCCAATATTAAACAATTATTGTTTACTTTTTTCCGACCATTGAACATTTTTATTGTACATTTGTTGGCCCTAAGTTACCCGGATAATGAAAAAAAGACAAGCAGTGCAATTTCTCACATGCTTCTGCCCTGTTTTTACACAGAAATTGAATGATTTTTCTAAGTCTAGTGCAATCCGATATTAAGTGAATTCATTGAAACCTATTGAACACCAAATATATTTTAAAAATTGACGCAACCATTGATGCTACCATAGGCTTAGCTCAGGTATTTCGTTGCAGAATCGTATCCTTAAGTAAAAAATATTGCAGCAGTCTTTTATAACTGAAGATTCATGTAACTGTGTAACACTTTTTATGTATTGCTCTGAATTTTCAGGAGAGATGTAGCACTGCAAAATCATTAGTGTAATATAGAATAAAAATAATGACTGCACAGGTACTTCTTATTGGTGGTAAATAATTGTAATATTTACATACTATAGTTCCATGCAATGTATTGATAGTTTAGGTCAATAATTTTCCCCCGCAATGTTCTCTTAAAACAGGATATATGTACATTATTCCATGCTGTCTCTTGTATCATTCACAGCATGCTGTTTTGTACCTTTGGTAAGGTTTACATCTAGCTTCATTTTACAAGTACATCTGTAAACTGAACTGATTTAAAATATTATATATGCCATGGATATAAGCTTCTGGTTTCAAAAAATAATGTTGGTTATTCCGGTTTGTGGTTTGTGGACACTGATGTTAGCTACAGGGGTACATCGCATCCAGTTTATATGTATCCAGGCATGTAGGAATATTCTGTGCACTATACACAATGTCAAACTGATTTTTCTTATAGAATATCCCACAAACCATGTTTTACCCTGAGAAGCAAGAGGAAACTGAGCTCCCCCCTATGACTGAACATGGAAGAAAAATCAGAATATATGATTCTGCAGGAAATGAAGGATTTATTGATCCGAAGCCCCCGAAGACAACTAAAATGATACATATAGATATTGTTAGAAAGAAGCCAGGTAAGTGGGTATTTTTGTACAACATTTTTTATACCTCGCTAGCTTGATGTAAGACGATTGTCTGTCCATCCATCTGTCCGATCGGACAAATTTGTCATACAGGGAACTTGTTATTTGGAACTTGTTATGGCCTATACAGTTGAGGCATAATTATCTACACTTGGATTGATGCACTTTATTTTTTACATGATTATACATGTTTAATTTGATATGCATGTATTAATCCTCGAAGAACTACCGTAAAATTTCCAATTGTAGCCGCGGCTTTAATTAGAATGTAAAAAATAATTTTCCAGTGCCCAATGTCAAAAGTCCACTTGCGGCTTCTATTGGAGGTTTTGCGTGAAAAATTGAATCACCCACCGCGCGGCTATCAATCTCAACTGCCGGTAGCGATCACCCAACCCTTCATGTCTAATGCTCATATAAAGACATATGCCATATAAATCCATTTGATGCTAAAAATTAGTCGTGAAGTTTATTTCACATAGCGCTAATTAAACATGTTTTACATTGCAAATCGTTCAGAGAAGCTATTAAAAAGATAAGCCATGCATAATTATACAAATAATAATGTATATCATCATGATCATGTCTATAGCACAGTGAATGTCAGCGTGTGGTATTCGGCATGTTGCGATCCCAGACAGCGCGGCGCCGTGTAGACAGTGGTGGACACCGTCATAATCTGATAATTGTGTAACAGCCTGTCAGTCAGCAACAACACCCCTCTCCAGACGTGAGCTGTCAGTCATGGGAGCGGCGAGCGCGTCTTCACTTGACCAGTTGCTGACTGTACAGCTTGCACGAGATGTCGATGCAGAGTCGGCTTAATGTTGACAAATGATGTCTACAGTAAACCAGCAGTTGGCGTTGCCCAAATAAGCGTGCGGCCACGCGCCCACCTCCCTCTCCTAATGTTGATGAGCTGGTCGGAAATATCAACTTTAGCCATACACTGTTCGTGTAGGCAGACATGGCTGGCTTATATAGCGTGTGCTCTATTAGCGCCGTTAGAGTAGCTAGCGGCCGGCGTCTTGATAAACACCTGTTCATTGTCCTTTTTATAAGATATGAAAATAGTTTGGTTCTAGACAAATCTCAAAAGTCGCCATGCGGCTTCAATTGGAGGTTTTCAAAGTAGGAAACTTTTTGTAAAAAATTGTAATTTTTTCAAAGTTTGGGGGGCGGCTTCTATTGGAGATGCGGCTACAATTAGAAATTTTACGGTAATTGAAAATTATAGCTGTGGATGAAATAGCGTAAGTGTGTCTAAAATCATAGCTCCAATTAGTCAATAATTCAAATTACTGTTTAATCCTAAAATCGAGTGGATTAAAGATTTTAAAAGCTGTGATTAAAATATTACATTAGAACACATGCCAAGAACCACTCATTTTGAGATTATCTTATTATCCTTATCTGTCAATTTTATGTAATGAATAGCCATGGGCCGCAGCGGAGTGAACATTTTTTCAAGCAGAGGTTTTTCTTTTAAACTGTATGGAATGATAAGAACATTGACAATCAAGCTTATTGTGAAATGAAAAGAGCTTGTTTTGAAATACTCCATTCATATTACTCAACAGGACAAGGGCTATTATGATCCTTCATGATTATCAATTCAGCACATTCTGTTTTCCAGATCCTATCAGGCATATTCATATGAAGGAGAAGGAGAGACTACCTTGGCCTACTTGGGATGACTGCACTAACAATCACAAAGCTGTCAACTTTAATCACTTCTTTAGCACCTGGGTGTCTGTCACGGCAAAAGGGGTCAAGTAAGAACATTTTATTGATTTAAAGCTACATCTAGTTGAATGTTTCTGAATAGTCAAAGTGGGTTGATTTTGCTGAAATGTCTGCAACAATTTGTTTCTCGATTATATCTTCATACCACTTTTCATATTTCTTTCATATCGCACATTTAGAGGCCTTAGGGTGAGGGGGGGGAAGGCTAGTTGTGCCTTTGAAGGTACAGGACCATGACTTTCAGTGCAACTGTACATTGGACCAGTGGTTTGTTGCCAAATTTGTTACAAAGAATACACAGGGGCTCTAGATGTGCCTTTTAGGGTTGATGTACTTTAGTCCAATTTTAGTTTTGTACAGTAACAATAACCCACCAGCCTGGTGTTTTTTCAGGTTTTTTTCTTGATGGATTGTTACAATATATACAAGTGATGTTCTTTTTTGGGTTACTTTTAAACTGAAAAAATAATATGTGGAAAAAATGATCCAATTTTCAGCCATATCTTGCAAATGTGATTTTTTTATGTGACTAGCGGCATGAGCGAATATGTTTTGAGCACCAACAATTTTGTTTATATATCATTTCATGGATGTTTATTCAGCTATCCACCATTGTTGCTGCAGCAAAGTATATGAAGTGTGGAAAAATCTATCTGATACTCATCTCTAATTTGGCTTTTTTTTACATGTGAATATTAAAACAATTTTCTTCTTCTTGCAATCTGTGCCAAAACAAAGCTCACACAGTACAAGTGCTGTCAGGTAAAATTTGTGTTCAATGTTAAAGTGGCATTGATTTAGATCTTCACTTCACTTTAAGTCTCAGTTTTGTAGTGAACCTGCTAAACCTGTGCGATTTATATCACTGCAGGGCCCCAGATAAAATGTGTATTTGCGTAATTACGCATCAATTTTAGAAGTACAATTATGCAGAACTTGTTTGGCTTTACGCACACGGGTTTATTTTATTGCGTAATTTGACATGCCATGCTTGTTTCTTTGCCCTGCGTATTCTTGTCACATCAAGCCTATTTTGCCACTTGTAGTTCTCACCTAATTTATATCTGCTCATATTTTCATAATATCATGAGCTTCCAAACATTAAGATTTACCACTGACTTTTCACGGCTCAATGCTCTAGTCTCAGTGATCAGACTTGTCAGACAGGTTAATCAGTGCTCTAGCCGCACATATCACGCGCTTGTTCTATATCGCACAGGTACTTCAAACCAAGAAAAAGTAGCGCGGTATAGTGGGGCAGTTACGGTTTGCTTTTAATTATAATCATATTTGTTTAAAAAAAATCGATAGTAAGATATTCGGAGATGTAGCAGTGTACATGATTGTACTCACAATACATCGATGAGGGACTAAATACTCACTCAGAAGATGGCTATCTGGTTCACAGTGCATCTCAATACCACAGATTGAGGACATATTTCTTAAAATATATGGCTACACCAGTCCTGATAAACACACAGGGTTATGACACCTTGTGTATCACCTTTTTCATTTATTCTGTTCACAGTTTACAAGATTACTTTGACTTTACCTCCCCGGTAGAAGGCTCCCTCTCTAAGCCTGTGTGTGGACAAGGGGAGCCACAAGCTGAGGACAGTGCTCTAGACCTGCTGGGAAGCCTGATCAGGGCAGACATAAGTCCAGGCCTGGATTACAGTGCTGAGGTAGGCCTCCAGGAGACATTACAGATGCTCGGCAGTGGACAAGGTGAACCTGTAGATGTCGTCGGAACTAGAATAGCAAGAGCCCAAGAGAAGGTATGCTATTCAAAACATGCAGCACAGGTCTTTCTTTTAATTGTAAAAGTTAACACACATCCCAGGTGACAATCATATTTCATAAGAACTAGTTACATGTAATAAACTGATGAACTACCATATATTGCCGGATAGTAACCGCGGTTAAAAACTAGAAGTTGATCATTTTATTATTATTTATGTATAGATTATTTTTTCAAATCTATATGGAGAATTAAACATTTTTTTTTTAATTCTTAGAGGTTAAGAGTTAATCATTTTCATTATATTTGTTCATACATATTTTTTTCAAATCTGTATGGAGAATCAAACTCTACATATTTTTAAAATTTCTTAGAGGTTAGATTTTTTTTCAACTAGGCTAGGAATATTTTTATCTACAAAATTATAATGAAAATAGTTTAATAGACAATATGCTTTTATATCTGTAGCATGACAACTCTTGGGTGCTGGCAAATTTAGCTGCCCTGTATTGGAGAGTAGTAGGCAATGCAGCCAATGCCATATCATGTATAAGAGTGGCTTATACATATTCTCCAAATGGCAAAGAGGTAAATACTTTTGTATTCTTTTTCAACCCAGCATTGTCCCCATGCTGACTGTCTAATACCACCTCAGCCAACCTTACTGCAAATAGCTATGATATCCTAAGGCTGTAGGGTATAGTGATCCCCAGTGGCGGCAGGCGGGGCTTGTACCAGTAAGCGCTATGACTCAATAACACCTTGACTTAGGGTCTTTATATAGCCACATACCAGTGCACTATGCTAATCGGTAGCCGTAACCTAATTTCAAGGTTACCGAAACCAAATTGTCTTCATAACGCACTGACTCAGGGCCTTTATATTTTAACCACATATGTGCTACACTAATCTCAATACAAGTTATATATTCAGTGACCTTTCAAGTGTGAATTGCACCCATTTTCTCATATGACCTATGTTGGACAATTCTTCCCATATACCATATTTATTATTCTAATAAATGCGCTGGGCCTTTATTAGACTACCCCCTGAGGCTACACACCGAGGGTGGGTGCTTATTAGCTCCCGCCGTCACCGTAGGTGAGCGAAGGGAGCTATGGATTCTACCTCCGTTTTTTTTTGGCCTCTTCTTTTGCCTATAACTTTGTGAGAAAATAAGCTAGGATAACAATTTTTGGTATGTGGGTTACTTCCAGGTGGCTAATGAACGGGTTAAAATATTTTTAATCTGAATTCAATACGCAAGGTTGCAGAGGAGAAAATGATGATGTGACGGCGTTGGGCCGTTGGGCCGTCCGTAAACAATTCGTTTCCGGAGCATATCTCTGAAAGTACTTGTCCGATTGTCTTCAAATTTTACACACAACACCCCTAGGGGGTCTAGTTGTGCCTTTTGGGGTATTTGAACTTTGACCTACTTCTGGTTCAGAACTATGACCTATTTAGACGTTTTGACGCGCACTTCGTTTCCGGAGCAGATCTCGAAAAGTACTGGGCCGATGACAGTCATATTGCACATACATGTTCTCTAAGGTCCCTAGTTGTGCCTTTTCAGGTTTTTGGACCTTGACCTTGAAGTTGACCCAGCACTTTGACCTAATTTATAACATCGGTAAATCCGACTGAAAGATTTTGCGGAATATCATGAAAACCGCTCAAGATAGCTACACCATTACTATAAAACAAATTGTGAGGTTTCAGGAGAGGATGCATCTTGAAAAATTTCAAGTCGATAAAATTAAAAATGGCCGCCTATCGGCCATTATTCACCTCGACAGGCCTGATATTGCGGAATATCTTGAAAACCGCTCAAGATAGCTACACCATTAATATCAAATAAATTGTAAGGTTTCAGGAGAGGATGCATCCTGAAAAAATTGAAGTTGAGAAAATTCAAAATGGCCGCCTATCAGCCATTATTCACCTCGACAGGCCTGATATTGTGGAATATCATGAAAACCGCTCAAGATATCTACACCATTACTATGAAACAAATTGTAAGGCTTCAGGAGAGGATGTATTTTGAAAAAAATCATTTTGTATAAGTTCAAAATGGCCGCCAATCAGCCATTATTCACTTTCACATGGCCGTTATTTGGTAAACCGTGCTAGATGGCTAGACCATTACTATAAAACAAAATGTGTGATTTCAGGAGAGGATGCATCTTGGAAAAATTTGACTCGATAAAATTCAAAATGGCCGCTTATCGGCCATTATTCACTTTCACATGGCCGTTATTTGGTCAACCGTGCTAGATGGCTAGACCATTACTGTAAAACGAAATGTGAGATTTCAGATGAGGATGCATCTTGAAAAAAATTGACTTGATCAAATTTAAAATGGCCGCCTTTTCGGCCATTATTCATTTTCACATGGCTGATATTTGGTAAACCGTGCTAGATGGCTAGACCATTACCTGATTACTATAAAACAAAGTGTGAGTTTTCGGAGGAGGATGCACCCTGAAAATTTTAAACTTACGAATTCAAAATGGCCGACAATCAGCATTATTTACCTCGATAGGCCTGATTATTCATTTTCACATGGCTGATATTTGGTAAACCGTGCTAGATGGCTAGACCATTACCTGATTACTATAAAACAAAGTGTGAGTTTTCGGAGGAGGATGCACCCTGAAAATTTTAAACTTACGAATTCAAAATGGCCGACAATCAGCAATATTTACCTCGATAGGCCTGATATCAGGTAAACCGTGCTAGATAGCTAGACCATTACTATAAAACAAAATGTGACGTTTCGAGAGAGGATGCCTTTTAAAAACTTTCGACTCAATCGAATTCAAAATGGCCGCCTATCGGCCACTATTTACTTGCACATTGCTGATATTTGGTAAACCGTGTTAGATAGCTGGACCATTACTATAAAACAAAATGTGAGATTACAAGAGAGGATGCATCTTGAAAAAAATTGACTTGATCAAATTCAAAATGGCCGCCTATCGGCCATTATTCACTTTCACATAGCCGGTTTTTAGTAACCGTACTAGATGGCTAGACCATTACTATAAAACAAAATGTGAGATTTCAGGAGAGGATGCATCTTGAAAAATTTTGACTTGATCAAATTCAAAATGGCCTCCTATCGGCCATTATTCACTTTCACATGGGCGATATTTGGTAAACCGTGCTAGATGGCTAGACCATTACTATAGAATGAAATGTGAGATTTCAGCTGAGGATGCATCTTGGAAAATTTTGACTTGATCAAATTCAAAATGGCCGCCTTTAGGCCATTATTCACTTTCACATGGCCGATATTTGGTAAACCGTGCTAGATAGCTAGACGATTACTATAGAATGAAATGTGAGATTTCAGCTGAGGATGCATCTTGAAAAATTCTGACTCGTTCAAATTCAAAATGGCCCCCTATCGGCCATTATTTACTTTCACATGCCCAATATTTTGCAAACTGTGTTAGATGTTAGTCCATTACTATAAACAAAATTTGAGGTTTCGGGGGAGGATGCACCCTAAGTTTTTGACTAATTTATATCGAATTTAAAATGACCGTAAATCAGCTATTAGTTACCTCGATTGGCCTGATATAGGGTAAACCGTGCCAGATAGGTAGACCATTACTGGGATACTGATTAGGATCATTAATTTCAATGGAGGTTTGCAATCTCTGACAGACTGTCTAGTTCTTATCCCACTCTTAGACTGGGCTTCTTAGACCTAGTTGTCTTGCGTCTTGTTGACCTAGCCTAGGACTACATTAAAAACCCTACACAAAATTGCTTAAATCAAATTCTAATTCGTCGCGGGAGCTCCTGGACTTATGTAGTCTTGTTACATTTGTTTTTCAATGTCTATATAGTGTACCATAATAGTGGATTTTATGTTCAAATCAGGGGAGTGGGTGTTTTTTTCAGAATATGGGTGTTTATTAGAATAAATAAAGTATTTATTTTGATACAATATGGGCATTCTCTTGCAATTGGCCTTGTTGAGAAAAACTGTCAAACCTGAGATTTAGGACGATTGTGCTGGCTGCAGGTAAAATATGTTACTGTGATGTTATTGAATCCAACATTTTATTGAATGCCCAGTTGAATTTAGCATTGATCACCAACCCTAAATCGAATGTTTAGGACACCTGTACAATTTAGAATATTTTGTATCATTGACTGTGTTCATGTATTTGTGTGTGTGTGTGACATGACGGTAGGCCCTATACCCAGCTAACACAAGGCGTTCACCCAGTGTTGTTTTAATGTCTGTCCACTGTCTACGACGCTGACCCAACATTAAAACAACACCGGATGAACGCCTCGTGTTAGCTGGGTAGCTCAATAATTGAAATCAATAATTACTGTTGATAACAAGGATGTAAGGAGCTAAGGATTTCACAATGTATCTTTTGTACTGTGAAAGCTCTATTATTTTGACCTGCATTAAAAAGTCAAGTAAAACATATTTTACTTTTTCAAGTAATTTATTATTTTATTTTACAGGATATTGCATTGCTAAACTTGGCCAATGTGTTGCACAAGTCAGGTGAGCTTAGTGATGCTGCTCTTGTCACAGACATGGCACTTCAAGCATCAACAAACATGGTGACTGTCCACTTTGCTATGGCTAACATACTGGCAGCCAAGGTGATTATCTTCTTTTCCTTTTCCAAAAATAAAAAACATGTTAGATACACATGTATATGTGACCCATTTGCACGTGATCACTTGCATTGTACATTTTTCAGAAGGGCAGAAATACCAAAAATTAAACAAGCTCCCAATTTTTTATTATTGTTAAATAATATCGTTTTTGCATGTAATAATATCAATATTGTTTTAGAAAAGCTAACTTTTGGATGGTTTATTAATTATTTTTTCTCCACAATAATAAAACATAAAGAAGTGGTTAAAAATTATTTTAGGAAGATTTTGTCTATTTTATTGAAAGTGTAGTTAATGTTCTATGCACCTGTTGACAATGTCTCTTACTGCTAATAACCCCTTCAACACTAACAGGTCTCTTGTACTGAAGTAAACTATTAAGTGGATGAGTAATAATTACCAATGAAATTTATATGCTAGTAATTATGTACATTTAGTATAAAATGAAGCAATACACAATCTAAGCTTCCATGGTTTCTATTGCTATGCAGTACTCATGATACACTGATCAACTATGACGTAATCATCCAGAATCTTTCATTATAAAAGAATTGATACAAAAAAAGTATTGTAGTCTAAAAAAAAATACATGTCTCATTAAAAATAATCTGTTCCATCAAAATATTTCTTTATATAATGAAAACAAAATCTTTTATGTAATACCTGCCTCTTCAGATTTGCATAGTGTGACCTCATTCACATGATATATTTACATGTATTATGAATAATGAAATAGCAGTTTTAATGCTTCGTTTTTCCACAATCGTGAATTATTTGTTTTGTAAACTACGGTAACCATATACATGTTTAGTATATCTATTTGTTAAGATGAATAGGTATTTATGTGTTGCAAAGAATGGTATTGTAAATATCGCATATTTCATTTCTCTAACCTTGTGATGATATTTTCTAAACAGGAGGATTGGACAAAAGCATCAAAGTTTTACGAGAGCACCCTGGCCCTGCAGTCCAGTTTCTCACCCGCTCAAGAGCGCCTGAGAGCCATTCGCTGTGAACATGTCCTCAAGAATCCACACATTTATAAAAAGGAGGCTGTCTAACTTGTGAATCCACACATTTATAAAAATAAGGCTGTCTAACCTGTGCTGATTTGTCACATTACCATTAACACTTTAATTACCATTGACACATTTATGCCATACCTGGCATATTTTGAATGAAATTGATAAAATGAGAAACAATATAATCCATCACAATAAGTACACTTGGAGCTTTCGTTTAAGATATTATGCTTGGAGGTGGGAATGCATCTTAACCCTTAAAGCGCTAATTTTTTTCAAATAAACAATGGAGACCAAAGGGTTTCATTCAATTTGAAATCATCATAAATATATTAGTTAGCTCTTTCCGATTTATTTGAATACCCATGTTATAGGTCTACGACCAGTATACACATTTTTACTCTTGCAGTGCGGGAATTGACTTCAGAATCTGACGTGTACAGACGCAAGATTCTGACGACTAAAGTCGGTCCCCGCGCTGTAAGGGTTAACCCTTGTTGCTAAATTGTTTGTTTCTATGTTTCATTCATTCGAACTGGAATTGCTAACGAATTTTCCAGCTTTAAAGGACGAAAAATATGTCCATTTATGAATCTACAACATGTAATTTTTGCTTACCTGAGCATCTATCACAAACTATTTTGTGGATTTTAGTGATATTTTGTTTCAGTTTGAAACTGTATATAAGCGATTCCCGCAGCAGGGTTAATTCTTCAAGCGCTGAATTGAATGATTTAAATTTTTGCTACCGAGACTCACAACTTCAAGTGGGTGAAAATTCCTATATACCACACTTCATGTTGAAGTCTTCATCAAAAATAGATGATCTCCTTCAATGAAGATGTGTGGAATTATTCTGTTTGTTCTGCTGAAGCCTGTGCTCAACCAAATTGCAATTGCACACAGAATTATCCCCCAGAAAATAATTTACAGCTAAATTTAACTCTCAAATGTGAAGAAAAAACAGGATCAGCACAATTGCAGTCATATATAGTTGTAGAAAAGTTGACAGATGCTTTTCTCCAGTGTTATGGACAGCACTCCATATATTTAATCAACATTAGCTCATTATTATCATATCAGGTTAGTGTCAGCCACCTGCTCTTTATTGCTGTGTTGATTTTGTTTTGACAGTATTAATAGTCTCACTTTGTCACAAAACTGAGTCCCATGACACATCTTGCATAACGTCATATATAGCTTCAGCAGTAGAGCCGCTGGTGAACAATAAGCACTCCGCTGAGACTTGCTCTCTGCACGTCCAGTTGAATTGTGTGGATACTTTCATAATAATATTTACCCTTATCACGCTGAAATATTTCTTGGAGACCAAGAGGTTTTTTATTTCAATTTGAAATCATCATTAATGCCTTAGCTCTTTCCGCTTCATTTAAATACCTATGGTATGGGTCTACAGTCATTAGAAATATTTTAATTCTTTTGGTGTGGCAGGCTTTTTTATACGTCAGAATCTAAAGACATCAGATTCTGACGTATAAAGACGGTCACTGCGCCGAAGGGTTAAAAGATTGCAGTCTTTGAACTATGCCAGAAACGACAGCCTGCCACGATCTGTAAGCTGCAGGTCTGACGTAATTTCTTACCTGAGAAGTATGCAGTTACTGCCTTTTATCACAGGCACATGTCTATTATATTTCCTGACTGTCTAATGAAAAATTGTGCCATATAATGTTTCTATTGAGTGGCAGGTATGTGCCACACCTGTTTCATATTGAGCAATTTAATGATCTCAACACCAATTCTTATATTATGTATTTATATTATGGTTGATATGAATGCAGCCACGATTCAATCACGTAAAATGAAACGTTTATAATATACAGCTAGTGTTTTATCAGTAATATAATTGTATTTACAAATTTACATCAGAAGTGTGTTATTACGTAATTTTGGCTGAACAACATTATGTATGTAGTTATTTTATTTGCAGATGTATTTCTTCGGGAGTCCGCAATATTATAGTCTAGTTTTACGCCAAATGCATAGGAAATTATCAAATGATATAATAATATATATATATTATCAGTCTGAAGAGATTTATTGTGAGGCACATAAAAGTACACTATTGCTTGTATTGTACAAAGTTTTGTTATATTGAAATGTGTTCAAATTTCAGCAATGTGTTGTTCCCCATGATTTGTTTGCACCGTCTTGGGCCAGCATAATAAATTTTCAGCCACTTGAAGTTGTGTCTCGCTACCGCGATCCAAAAATTCCAGCATAATAGATGGCGGCTGAGAATAGTACCAGTATTAGCTGTACGTCTCGTGTTTGCTGGATAATACCTCGCTAGTAGTGGTCACTATCGGTGTTTTATTATGTTGCTACCAATTACCATTTTTACTGTGTGGTGTGATGTTTGCTCAAGTATTAATTCAAACATTCCTTCTGTGACATAATACATATCCTGAAGCACTTTTATCATGTTTATCTGGAGATTGTGTGTTACATATATTTCGAAAGAAATACCAGACTCTTTTCCTGATTGCGTGTGTTTAAAACCTTTTTTTTCACTTCCACGATTTATTTCATCCAAATGAAAACTTAATCCATTATCTTGCAGTAAACATAAAATTAGGATATTGAAATGTAAGAAAACTGCAGTAACTTTCAAGTAAGACGTCTTTTGTCTTTGCAAATATATATAAATGCAGCTTTTGCTTTGATAATCAGTTGGATCTGTAGCATTACAGTGACTATGTGATCCTGTTAGTGCCATTACATTGAATGGGGGCCACTTATTAGAAATTGTAATTCTTATAGCGATTTATTAAAGCTGCCATTGTCAGAATATCAAAATATGTGGGTAAATATATATTATTCAGTGGTAGAAAAAAATTACCAATCTTTTGAAACTTATATTGTCACTGTGTTCTCACAGTGCAACTTCAAACTGATGCAACAATATTTGAATAATTTTGGAGGTCACATAACTCACATTGTGATATCATATCAGAGGCAGTTAATGCTGTATAACTTAAGAAAAGAGTCAAGTCCCCACTTTTATGATGTGACAACTTAGTTTAAAGAACTAATCAGCGCCAGCAGGAGTATTTTAGATTACATAACTACTACTGTAGCTTTTACTTTCACGACAGTGCCTTAGCTGGAAAATTATTGTGCCATGTTAGAAATTTGCTATATCAGCATCAAGCAGTTGAACTATATTTTTTGTTTTAATGTTGTATATATTCTATAGACAGAGTTTATGTTATTGTGGTCAAATACCGCTCATCATGTTGTTGCACACAGTGATATTTTCACACCTAACAAGCAGATAGCCGTCGCCGGCCACCAGAAGTGTCTGCATCTCTGGTCCCGTACAAATCTTTAATAAGGCACGACGTATCTCACACAGTAGGTACATATGTTCAGCAATGCCGGGTAATGACCTGAATAACTTTTAATATCAGACAATTTCAAATTGTTTGTTAAGGGGAGTTTATTGTTGTGTTGTGTGGACTATGACATGACAATAAGTTTTAATTAAGTTTGGAACTTTTGCAGTTCATAAGTTACCTTGTCACTAAAATCTCACTGAAGAACTAATGTTAAAACAGGAATCTGTACCAAAAGATTGTGGCAATCATGATTACTAATGGATACTAATGCTTGTCTGATTGAAAAATGCACATGGTGGTGCTCGCTCTGTTCGTTACCATGGAACACAACATCGTCAGGAATGAAGCTGAGTAGAAGAAGCACAAAAATAATTGGTTTATACTCCGGTTTAAAAATATGACAAAATCACTGCAAAAACCGTGTAAGGGCAATTATCCACCCAACATCGGGTCGACGGCTTATTGATCGTGTTAGCTGTTGGATAATTGTATTATTAAAACTGTAATGACTGAGTATGTTTTTGTGAAAACTTCACCATGTACCACTGCTCAAATCAAATATGCGTGTGTGCGTATCTTTGTAATGTATGCAGTTAACTTATCTTTCTCTATGTGGTTCTACGTTTATCATAAATCCTAATATTTACAATATGTACATATTAATGGATGATATTGAAGAACCAATATTGATGCACTAACTTTTTAAGTTTTTCATTCCTTACAAGAAGTATTGTTATTGTTGTTGTTGAAGGTATTACATATACATGAATCATACCATCTCAAATATGTCTCATACAATACTGAGGTCACTGAACTACTCTACGTACTCACACATTTTTCACATGAAAATAAAACATATATATTAAACAATTGTTTGTGTGATTTTCTACTGGGTAACAAATAAAAACAATTATAAATTGATATACAAATTTCTCTCGATGAATGAATGTGCTCTCAACAATTAAATGTTAATTTTGGACGTGAGTAGCAGAGAACAGACCCCAATCTCCACTGTCGTGACTGTCCACTAGGCACTACCTAAATGATCCACCACCACTAGGTAAAAACAACATATATGCTCCCCGATACCGCACATTTTTACATTATTATGTATTACCATGTTCACAAAACAGATTTCTGGCCCTGCTATTGCTTGTCCCAAATGGCTTTCACTGACATCTTGTCAAAATCGGCAACAAGCATAGATTCAGTTTTCTGTCATCACATCGCTTATGATATGCCCAGTAAATGGTGTTTCTGAATGAGCATTCATTTCTGTATTCTGTTAAGTTCTTACGCTTTTCCTCGTCAATTTTAAGACAGTTAGACGTTACTGGCTTTTAAGCTGTGTATGGAGCCATTGGTTTATCCCTGTAGATAGCCCCTTTGTTTCAACATAAATTCCACTGAGACTAAGGTTGATATCAAATTATGCCAATATAATTTAAAGAAATGATCACAATGAGAGTTGGGAGCTGTGGAAAGCTATTGTCCTGGGGCTGATTCTGAGAACTGGTCTAAATCCAGAGTTTGCTGCAACCCCTCAAAGAACATACTAAGGTTTCTCACTTTTTTTAAAATCTTTATTTGGTATGTATGTAACTAGTTTCAAAACATTACCCCTCTAAAAACGTGTCAGAAAGAAAAAAAATCACTATTAAATTTTTTTATGATTACTCATTTTTATTTTTATTTTTAGTTTATACCATAGTAAACACTGCAGTATTTTTTATATATAAGTATACTGTTAAATACGCCCCAGGTGAAATTTGCTGGAAGTAACATTGGTGTCCACCATAGGAGTTTCATGTATGTCCAAATTAAGAAATACGTGAATTTCGTCTCTATATCTCGCTTTAACTGGTAAATGCGCAGCACAAAAATTTAAAAAAACGTTTGCACTTTTAGTCTGTGGACATGTTTCCATCATATGGCCATATTAAGAAGCCAAAATTATATTACCAATTTTTTTATGATTTCAGCCTGATTGTGTCTCTTTAAATTCCAGTTTATGTGATAAAAGATAAATAACAATATATGGTTTGTGAGAATTGACATACCGAGGCGAAGCCAAAAAGCCGGCTTCTAGTCTGACAAGGAAGACCTCGAATAACCTTAAAACCTGACATTTTATTATTATTATCTATAGTAGGGCCTAACAATAAATAAATAAAATAGGTCTAATCCATGTTCATCGGCCACTGTGTATAACCCTCAACGTCAGTCCCAAATACAGCCAATAGTCCCCTAACATATCTGTATAGCTAACGTACACATCTTATCTGGGCTATTCCCATCTCTGATGGCCTATTTTCGATAATACCACAATGTTAGCCGTACCTGAGAATCTGATAAACGCGAAACTCATTAATTTATCGAAATTTCAGGTAAAAATTATCCATATTTTGTGTTCGTTCGTTGCTCGCAATCCTAATGAAAAGTTACACATAATTTGTACCCTGTCATGGACTTCTGGCGGCTATTTTATTTGTCTAATGGTCGCCATCTTGGTATATATATATATATATATATATATATATATATATATATATATATATATATATATATATATAGACTGTCTAAAATTATGTTTGCCAGTCGTAGGGGCGTAGCCTATAAGCCTATATGAAAATCCTACTTGTACTTGTTACCAAAATCACGAATGTGTTTCCATTCTGTTGAAAAATATATTATTTTTTGTCTGGCGGCCATCTTGGATTTTGCCCATAATACAATGTAGTCTATAAAGTACTTTCCAACCACACCACTATGTTGGTCATACCTGAAAACACTACGGTGGACACCAAAATTATGCTTTTGCGTCCATTCCTGTGTAAAATCATGTCAATTTATAGCCTAACCTTGCAGAAATGGAGGCCATGTTGGATTTACCTACAATGCCATGTCCAAAATAATTTCTGGTCACACCGTTGTCGGGCATACCTGATACCAGATACCCAAATCACGAATCTGTTTATATTTTCTCGAGAATTATATCAATTTAATCTTTGATTTTGGTAAAAACGGCGGTCATTCTGGATTTTCACGTCAACACTTTTAAAAATTCAAGAGGGCTGCTAGGCTAATGTTAATTAATGGGTCCTAATAGGTCTGAGCGTCATGCAAAATTTGATGCTTTTATACACCAAGTGACGATAATTGGCTAAGCTACCAGACTGATTGTAATCAGTCTCACTGTCATGCCCGTTTGTCGGCTGTGTTGTGGCCTACTGTCGACCGACATCGACAGAAGTTTGAGTTTAGAAATTTGTTCCATTTTTATATTTATTATTTCATGGTCTTAATGTCGCTTTTTTCTAAAGCACGATAAAATGCAAAGGGAACTTGAAACGCGCTAACGAGCATTTCTTCGTTAGTGGCCATAGTATTAACCCTTTCACCGCTGAATTATAACGTCATAAAATGCCTGAGCGCTGAATTGATTAATTTTTTAATTAAAAACAGTAATTACTGATGTCGCCATCCGCGGTCTGCCAGGTGGTCGCCTTTTGGCGCCACCCGCGGTGAAAGGGTTGATGACACGGGGATCAAAATGTCACCAAAACAATTTCCCAGTAGTATTGGATGGCTATATGAAGTATGAGGAAGCAGAAATGATAGATTAGCAGTTATCTTGAAAACAAATAACTGCGGCGGCGGACCGTGTGGAATACAGTAAGCAGCCCGACTCGGCGAGGGCTGCTTAATTACACAATCTGCAAGTTCAATATTAACCCTTTTAGCGCGGCCCCGAGATAGAGGGGGAAATGTCCAAATATCCCAGCCCCCGAGATATCGGGGCAGAGTTATTTTTTTGTATTTCTGTAAAATCAATGTGGTCCGGCATCCATGGGGGTAACCTTGTTTTGGCTGATAAAAGTTTTTCTCTTTTGATTGTGTATGGTAAGCACCATATAATTATGATAATAACATCCGGGCGGAAATAGGGCTTTCATTCTTATAGGATCCTGTTAGAACGAAAAATCAAAATGGCCGCCATGTAATCAAGAACATTATTATATTTGTCTCAATAATTGGGATAAAGACTTGATTGTTTCATCAAATCATATATTTTTGTTATCACTTAGACGCCCGATTACGCAGTAATGTTAATTACATAGTTTCACACCTATTTATTTCTCATTACTAGTACACGTCACCTATAAACGTGATATTTTACATGACTTTGATATAACCTTCGCGTTTCTTTTGGGCGGTATCCATGCAATAAAGCACCACGTCAACCCATGTCAACGTTCATGGATCAATATTATGTGATGGAAGCTCAAGTTGATGTCACAAACTGCTCCATAATAACTATTGTAATTTTGCATGTTCAACCGAGCCTTCAGGAAGGGGGTTTAACAAGGGCAAACATGGGGGTATTACCTCTCCCCATATTAGCACTGCCCTAAATTTCCTTAAAATGTGTGTTGAAATGATACCCGACCAAAAAAGTGTCACCTTTGTAATGGATGACTGCACCACCAACTAAGTTGAAATTGATATTTTTTGCAAGGGTAACCTTGAAATGACCTTGTACCAGTAAATCACAGCTCCTGCCCATGGTATTATTTGTTTCAACAACCCCCCCCCCCCCACAGGAATTCAGCGGTGGGGATGCAGTGGCAGTGGTGGGGATCAGCGTCAAAAGGGTTCAGTTAAATTATCAATCTGTTTACTGCAATTCGTGGTAGCACTAAAAAACTTGTCCAGTCACAGAGTCACTACCCACTGACATGACGCCTCCCCTCTCTCCCACCCTTTGTGAACGGCTGTCACCCACTTCTGCATTATTTTTTCTTCACGGATTAGTATTCCATAAGAATCTGTTCAGATAATTGCAAAGTTTATTTTAAATTCTGGCGTCGTAACAAAAAAAAGCTAAATGGGTGTTAGCAGAAATAGATAAATTCTCTCTTATCTATTTCTGGTGTTAGGCATCTTATAATGTAACTTGTCGTTTAAGGTGTCAGATTTGGTGACCTATTTGTGCGGCCCCTACCCCTTCACTAGTAGAGCTATACCATATTTCAAAGACAGACAGACAGACCATATTTATTCGGTTAGCTTCATTCAACAGGCAACATAGAAGAAAACCCTAACTCAAGAAGAGTTAGATTTGCGGTTTCATTTTTGAAATTATAATTTATTTACTTTTATTGACATTTATATAGTATAGACAAATGGATAAATAAATTAACTTTTTCAGTCATTGATTGTTTTAATCTGTTCCAGGTAGTGATCATAGGTGATGCTTTCCCCCATACTCTTGGCATCATAGTACTTCTTATGCACAAATTTACGACCACTGTACCCACATGTATGTATACCTGGTGGATCCTGCAAAATACAAAAAATCAAATATAAAAAAATATTAAACAAGAACCCTGCCATTCTGTGAGCTCTGTGCATTAAAGCTATTTTAAATAGAAAATTCAAATTACATACTGTATGTTGAATTTTGTAATCAATCAATCAATCAATGATTTACTTCATATAAACACAATTATATGATGAACATGGGCAGCATTGTAACTTTCATTCTGATATATAGGTCTAAGTCTAGTTTTGTGTGTTTGTATATTAGGAAAATCTAATAAAAAATAGGTTGTCATCGGAATGATGGTGAGTTCTTTCGAATGTACTACAGTTTTTTTTAAACAGCCTCTGACTTTCTAAAGCGATCTTCACTGTCACATACCGGTATGCAGCAAACTCCTTATTTGTTGAGCTCCAACTTTTGTACAGATTATTCTGTAAATTATTTAAAGAACATTCCAACATGTCCCCAGTTATATTATGATATAAGGAATATAATACTGGTAGCTTGTTCTACCTGTACATACTATAATTTAGGAAAAAAAACTGCTCTAAATCAAGCTACATCACTGCTTTACTCTGAACTGTGTGCGAGCTCTGTACTAGAGTGAACATTACAGCAGATTTGTTTTTAATCATATCGTTTTGTCATTTTTGTGCCGCTTATTTATAAATCAGAAAAGTAAAATGATACAGAGACCATAACATAATGTTTCGTAGGCCTAATGATAGCAGTATGCCTATGTTCTTGCCGTGCCGGCCTGCATTCCGCCATCTCATCCCCCACCCAAACTCACCACCATCCTGGGGAATCATTTCCCAGGCACAAAGGTCATTTAAATTGATGGTGATAAGAAACACTAATCATACAAATTGTAGGTCTATCTGTAATGCTTAAAGCGACACAATCAGGTTGAGATCATCACAAAAAATTGTGATGATTTTAGCCTGATTGCATCGCTTTAAGTTAATTATACCAAACTACATGGAAGTTATACATTTCTGATGTATAGTCTGAAATAAATGAACATTATAATAATGACGAAGTGACGCAATGAGTCTCCCATACAAACAACAAACATATTTAATTCAATATTTTGATCACCGGTAAGTCAATTATACCAAGCTACATGGAAGTTATACATTTCTGATGTATAATCTGAAATAAATGAACATTATAATACTGGTGAAGTGACGCTATGAGTCTCCCATACAAACAACAAACATATTTAATTCCTTATTTTAATTATTTTAATTAAAGCTTGTCAATGGTTATTTTCTGTTGTAGACCTGTGATTTAATATTTCTCATAACATCAACAGATTCTGACACATGCACAGTAAGTGAGACAGCATGACATTACCAAGTTTATGTAGACACGGGGATGTCCCAGAGGTCCACCTCCATCACTGAAAACAACACGCTTCTCACATACAACAACAGGGTCTTCTTTGATCAAATCTATAGCAAAACTACTGTTCACCTGAAACAATCACGTAAAAAAATTAGTTGCTTGGTAATTATAACCCTTGTACAACCCCTACAAAATGAGTGATAAAGTTTGTATAAAATTGGTAAATCAATTTATAATCATCCCATGTTCATTAAATGCCTAGGGTAATATATAATTATATTATATATATATTATATTATATATTATATTATTACATATTATATAAATATATTAGTCAGATAATATAAAACTCACCAATTTTTCTTTGTCTGTAAATCTGACTTTCCTATAGTCATCTGTTTCAAATTTCTGTGAAAACATAAACAATAATCACTTTTAAACATATTACAACGAGAGGCCAGCAGGCCACCATAATCCCCTGCCCAGCCCATAAATTTCACAGTGTGCTGACTTCCCTGAAGTCTCACATGCTGTTTTATAGTAAAGGTATACATATCTAGCACAGGTTACCATGTACATGGTATATTACAGACATAAAAATTGATGGTCGCAAGTTGGCATTTTTTTTAATGTGATCAAGTTGGCATTTTTAATGGTGCATGTATATCCTCACGGAAACCACACATTTCGTTTTATAGTAATCATCTAGCTATCTGGCACAGTTTTTCCAATATTACCCATATCAGAAATGCATAACAAAAGTCAATGATGGCCTCAAATTGGCCATTTTAAATTTGACATTTTTTAGGGCATATCCCTCCCTGAAACCGCAGATTTTGTTTATAGTAGGCCTACGTGTAATGGTTTCTAGTAATGGTCTAGCCAGATATCTGGCATATTAAAGTCAATTATGGCCGATGAATTTAAGTAGGAAAAACTTCATAAACCCCACGCGATTATCAAGGGGGGTGTTTATTAAGGATAATATGGTACCTATATAATTATGAATTGTGATAATTAAAGGGACTGGCTCAGGCTAAAATCATAAAAAAATTGGTGATTTTATTTTAGTTTATCAATATGACAATATGATGTAAACATGTCCATAGACTGGAACTGCAAAAGTTTAAAAAATTTTGTGCTGCGCATTTAACAGTTAGGCTAAATATAGAGATGAAATTCCCGGATCTCATTTCTTATTTTTGACATGGTTGTCCAAAATAAGAAATCAGGAATTTCGTCTCTATGTCTAGCCTAGCTGGTAAATCATGCGTAGCACAAAAACTTAAAAACTTTTGCAGTTCTAGTCTATGGACATGTTTACATCATATGGTCATATTATAAGCCAAAATAAAATCACCGATTTTATTATGATTTTAGCCTGAGCCAGTCTCTTTAATGATATAATTTTTTTATACATTTACATCAATGAATTATAAAGTACTAAAATGGAAAAATGTTTTCAGTGGCCCTCATGACACTCGATTTTGCACATAAACTGCCCTTAAATCAGATTTGCACCATACCCTCGAAAATTCCTAGCTTGAACACTGCTTCATGAGCTCTGATCCTTACTGCTATCATAACAAAACCCTCCATCTTATGCGCTAAAATTGACTTTAACTCAATAATTATTTAACCAATCAGGACAAAATAAAAAGTATTGCCATCCTTTTCGATTCCTTTTCGATGTTTGGTTCCTGTACTGTATAGTATAGGCTAGGCACTAGATCACACTGCCTTCTTTTTTGCTATTGTTTTTTTTATCGGGGGCAGTGATTCCGGTTAGTCTACATAGTCTTCAAAAATAGGGTAGGTAGACTACAAACTTCCCCTGCTGGCCCAGCAGGGAAACTTTGTTTGAAAATTATTGAATAGCAATGTTCTCTTCAAAGTTGTAACATTGATGTATACATATTTTACTAATCACTTACAAATTTGATTAGCAAATGGGCAGAATTGCATACCATTTTGCAGGGCTGGAAATAAGGTTCAAAATGTTGATTGTCCATGAAGAATTTTAAGTTGTCTGCCTAAAAATGAGAACAGAATTTAAGCTATAATTTTGATCACGACCACAATTATTAACCATGTGAAAAAAGTATGTTTGACAGTAAAAAAATGTTGGTCAAATTTTCGTTTTGGGCATAACCTTGACTAGATTCTACAGTCTGTTTCAGCAGATCCTGGGAGTAGCCTTTTTTAATTTGCTCAGTTGCTGTTTGAATTTTTTGGGCAATATACATACAAAATATACATCAATGAATTATAAAGTACTAAAATTTAAACATGTTTTCAGTGGCCCTCATGACACTCGATTTTGCACATAAACTGCCCTTAAATCAGATTTGCACCATACCGTCGAAAATTCCTAGCTTGAACACTGCTTCATGAGCTCTGATCCTTACTGCTATCATAACAAAACCCTCCATCTTATGCGCTAAAATTGACTTTAACTCAATAATTATTTAACCAATCAAGACAAAATAAAAAGTATTGCCATCACAACAAGTCCTTTTCGATTACTTTTCGATGTTTGGTTCCTGTACTGTATAGTATAGGCTAGGCACTAGATCACACTGCCTTCTTTTTTGCTATTGTTTTTTAATCGGGGGCAGGGATTCCATTTAGTCTACATAGTCTTAGAAAATAGGGTAGGTAGGCTACAAACTTCCCCTGCTGGCCCAGCAGGGAAACTTTGTTTGAAAATTATTGAATAGCAATGTTCTCTTCAAAGTTGTAACATTGATGTATACATATTTTACTATCACTTACAAATTTGATTAGCAAATGGGCAGAATTGCATAGCATTTTGCAGGGCTGGAAATAAGGTTCAAAATGTTGGTTGTCCATGAAGAATTTTAAGTTGTCTGCCTAAAAATGAGAACAGAATTTAAGCTATAATTTTGAACATGACCACAATTATTAACCATGTAAAAAAAGTATGTTTGACAGTAAAAAAATGATGGTCAAATTTTCGTTTTGGGCATAACCTTGACTAGATTCTACAGTCTGTTTCAGCAGATCCTGGGAGTAGCCTTTTTTCATTTGCTTAGTTGCTGTTTAAAATTTTTGGGTAAAAATTTTAAGGAATCATTTTTTTATCTTCACACAACTTCCCTTGAAATTTGATGAAATTTTGTTGTGTAATCTATTAGACTCTATATGGAAGACCATTTGCAGGGCTGTTGATTTGTCCCACATTCGAAATTCGAGCCCTGGCGGTCTGAGGCCGAGCACGCTACCTCTCGGTCACGGAGGCTCCCCACAATACTAACTTTCACACGTGGATGGGGAAGAAACAATCCTGTGTCTGGAGGACAGTGTCATCTCAATCATCTCACCATCCTCAGGAGGTTCTCCTGGCCCAGTTTAGCCTATATGTGCACAAAGGTGGCCTAAAGCCCGATTCATTTCATTTTTTTTGTCCCACATTCGCACTTGGGTGCGAATTAGTCAGGGGAATGTGCGCCAAACAAGGGTGTAAATTCCTATATTTGTGTGAATTTAGTTTCTTGGTGCAAATATTAATTGCAAGCTTTAAAATGATAAATCAGAGTCTAATTCGACAAAAATAGGATCATTCTTCAAAGTATCAAACTATGGTAGTATTATAATTAGGCCAATAGGCCTCAGGGGTAGAATTAAATGTTGATGGCATGCCAATCCACAGGACTGGCGAGTCAAGGAAACTGCAATTCCTGAGTAAAAACTGTCATTCCAAAATGAACCTTTGTACATGTTGTACTAGAACGACCTTTAAATTTGCAAGTTCATCGGAATGGCTAATAACAAATGTTGCCATTCCTGCACATTTTTTAGCAGTACCGGACTGGAGGAATAGAATGGCACTATTTCGAGCCCTGGGCCTAATTGATCTAGCCGTATCTGATTGTGTATTGTCCAACATAGAGTAGCAGTTAGCATACTCTAGCTATATCATGATCTATAACTGCGTTTGATGAGTTTATCCAACAATTCCACACCATGATTCATGAACATCACTGATTCATATCATTCAGTGCGCCTAGTTAAAGCTACATAGTATAGAGTTGACTAGAGCCTACTCTGCCCGGGCTACTCTGTAGTTCAGATAACGGAGGACCTTGTAGGCCTAATGCAAGCCTACCCTGTAGCTAAAAACGTAGGCTGTTACAGTGTAAAGCCTAGTGTTCATTCAGTGACTTCTATTTTGACGCATTTTTGCACACATGATCTTTATAATATAGTTCCCCAGAAGTTCATACATCTACACATTACATTTGAAAATAATTAATTTTAAAACTTTGAGCAACATAATGGACACCTAGCCATGTGTTACGTTACAATGTCTCTGCTCTTTTTTATTATTTTTTCTTTTATAAATTTGTCATTTTTAATATCTTAATGTGTCATGCTAATTGAGTGATTTGTTTGATTTGTAAAAATGAAATAAATTGCATAGAAATAATAAGGGTTATGAAATTTGGTCTAATGGGTCTATATTTAAAGCAAATGGGTCGTTTTACTTCACTGGACCATAATATTTAGCCCTACCTCCAGCTTACCCCTGTGGATGTTGAACTAGCTGAGCGCGTGGCCCACTCAGCTAATCAGGATGGCTTACTCACCTCCTTTAAAGCATTAAAGTAGTGGAACATGGTGAAATTTTGTTATCAGTTCAAGTTAAGCGGGTCAATATTTAATAATTGACCAATCCCCCTACTATTATCATAAATAAGAATAATAATAAATCATTTTTATAGCGCCATGTATCTGTCAGACAATCACAGGCGCTTTACATTACATGTATATTAACAAAAAACTAAAACATTGGCAAATGCCATTTGAAAAAGATGTGTTTTTAACACTTTCCTAAATGTGGACATCGATGACATTGTTCTCATATGCAGGGGGAGTGAATTCCATAAACTTGGAGCCTTTACAGAGAATGCTCTGTCCCCATAAGATCTGAGACGGGTACGAGGCACCACAAGTTTTAGGTCCCCTGATGACCGTAATGATCTTGCTGGTTGATAGACCTGCAGCAAATCTTGCAAGTAATTTGGTGCTAGCCCATTTAGTGCTCGATAGGTCATAAGTATAATCTTATACTCTATCCTATATTTGACAGGCAGCCAGTGTAGTTTATAGAGGACAGGTGTCATATGGTTATACTTGCGAGTGCCTGTAAGTATGCGTGCTGCTATATTTTGGACTCTCTGCAATTTAGCAAGAGATGTCTCAGGGATACCAACCAGAAGAGAGTTACAGTAGTCCAATCTTGAACCAACAAATGCGTGGATTAGTTTTTCGGCAGCTTGTTTTTCTAAATAACGCCGAATATCAGCAATGTTTTTAAGTTGAGCCATCATTGATTGGCATTGTTTCTGAATATGAACGTCCATTTTTAATGCATGATCAATGTGGACTCCCAAATTCCGTGCGGATACAGTCGCCTTAACAAGGGATATTGTCAAAGTTTCAACACTTATTTCGTCACGGGACCAAGGAGCACACACCACTAAGAATTCAGATTTGTCATCATTAAATTTTAACTTATTATATGCCATCCAGCATTTAATTTCGGAAACACAGGATTGGAGGATCATAAGAGTTTCTAGTTGGGAAGATGGAGCTTTCATCTAGAAATATATATAGAGCTGAGTGTCATCAGCATATATATCTATTTCAACATTATATTTTCGTGCAATCTCACCGACTGGGGAGGTGTATATTGTAAATAATATTGGACCCAATACGAAACCCTGTGGTACACTGTATTTAAGATTGACTGGCTCCGATGTAACACCATCAATAACAATTCACTGCAATCTATCTTTCAGATATGAGCAAAACCAGCCAAGCGACTTGTCAGACAAACCAATGTTTGATTTGAGGCGATCCAAGAGAATGTCGTGGTCAATGGTATCGAATGCCGCTGACAAATCTAACAGCACAAGAAACACCCCACTGCCATCATCTATTGCCCTCAGTAGATCATTCTGTACATTAACCTGTGCAGTTTCTGTGCTATAGTAACATCTATAAGCAAATTGTTGTTTCTCATATGAAGCATGGACTTTCATATGATCAGTTAATTGTTTTGCTATTACTTTCTCTAGAATTTTGGATATGAATGGCAAATCTGATACTGGTCTGTAATTTCGTAGAATTTGTGCATCAAGTGTTGACTTTTTTATCAATGGGCTTACCAGTGCACGTTTGAATGAAGATGGTAAGGTCCCTGTAATAATCGACTTATTAAAAATATTAGTAATAAAAGTCACGAAATATGTCGTATGTTTCAGGACATGAGTAGCCAGGGGGTCGAGACTGCATGATTTAACAGGCGAATTTCGAATTATCTTTGACACTATTTCGTCGCTTAGGGTCTACACTTGCAAAGTCCAAAAGTGATTCAGGTGGTAATGTATTATTGTCATTGGAATAATTCAAAGGTGAAAGTACTTGAATAGCATCCAGATCAGCTCTTATTTTCTCAATTTTGTTAAGAAAAAATGAGCTGAACTGGTTTGCCATGTCCTTGTTCGAATTATAGGAGGGGAGCACAATATCATGTCTATGGTGTAGGAGTTCATTCATGACTTTGTAAAGTTTTTTGGGGTCTGAGCCACAATCACCAATCTGTTCCAGATAGTATTCCTGTTTTGCTTCTCTACACAAGGTGGTAACATAATCTCTCTGGTCTGTGAATAACTCTCGATGTACAGTGAGACGTGTCGACCTCCACTTCCTCTCCATTTTTCTTCTTTCAGTTTGAGCTAATTTTAATTTCTCAGTGATCCATGGAACATTATTAGGCCGTATTGCCACCCGTTTTGTGATCTCAGTTCACCCATGACAGTGTTGTAGTGTTTTACCAAATCATCAACATCAGAATTTGGGGGTTCAGGAAACAAGGGCGAGTTTAGTACATCCACATTTAGTGATTCTTAATCTATTAGCTTAGATTTTCTATATGTTATGACCGATTTGGTGATTGGAGGCTTCTTGGTTAGCACAGAGCAGTGGACCGCAAAATGATCGGAAAGTAACGTTGACACATTCAGCTCATGTATGCAAGATGTTTTTCGGGTTATTACCCAATTCAACGTGTTTCCAAGTATATGAGTAGGCTGGGATACCAGTTGAGTTACATTGAGCATGTCAAGAGTGTCTTTTAGTTTGGCAGTGGCACTACAGTTTTTATTATTCCAGGAAATATTAATGTCCCCAGCAATAATAATTTGATTGTTCGAAAGTGTCAACTGTGATAGATAATCCCGAAACTCGTGAATAAACATCGCGGTTGTTAATTTGTTGTTCTTAGATGGTGGTGGTCTGTATAGAATTACAATGTCAACTACCAAGGAATTCGTAACCAATCTACATTGAATGTGTTCGAATGAAACAAAACGATGAGCGTCAGTAGTGCATTTCAGTGACAAATTTGTTTTGTGAATGATAGCAATTCCACCCCCTTTTCCTGATATTCTTGGGATATTAATAAATTTATACCCATCTGGTGTCAAAGCCGAGATCCATTTGCGGTCCCTGTCATCGTTGGTCAGCCACGTCTCCGTTAATGCCATAATATCAACATCATTTTGTGTGATGTACTGATTAATTTGGTCCGTTTTTTGATGAGCAGATCTAACGTTTAGCACAACAAAGTCAAGCATACCTGACTTTTTAATAGGTTTGACATGGGAGAGATTTTTTGTGTTAACGCCTGTTCGTCTCCCAGTAGGCTTATCTTTTTTAACAGAGCGGCCCCCTCGACACCCTCGCTGAGTTTGTCTGGTGACACAGATCCCGAGCTTGTTTATGTTGTCCCATACGTCAGCAGGCAGGCGGGATTTCAAAGTAGCTGGCAGCACGAGATGTTTCGAGGCAATACAGCGAAGTTCACTTGATGTGTACACATGATCCAGCATGTTGCATGTAGCCTGCACATGCCCGTCGTTTGAGGCGTTAGCGATAATTCCTTGTAGATGGAATTATATGTTCAAAAATATCGTGACTGTTCGAAATAACAAGAAACGCATACTCCAGTTTTGTACTATACTCGTTGATTTCGTAAGATGTATAAAGATGGTCAAAATCATATCAGGCAAAAATGCATAATTTCGGAAATTACTTGAGCAGATTAAATTGTGCAGCCAACAAGTGGCGCAACACTACTACTCATCAATCTATAACTTCACCGGAAGCTGACTTTTACATTTTGTCATTGTTCTGCTTAACCCTTAGAACACCAAAGGCAACATAGATTGTGTATCTCGCTGTGAATATAATTTTAAATGTATTTCTCTTATTTCATTTGCAATGTTAAAAAGTTATTTGAAACAGCAATTGCGAAGTCAATTATAGTGAAATGTGCATGTATAAAACAACTTTAAATTACATCAACCCACCTTGCTGAGCCCTCCGGAATGTCACCAAAATTCACGAAACGAATTGTGGTGATTCAGAAATTTTCAGGGCCCCCCCTGAAAATTTCTGAATTGAACAATGAACAATGACGCCCTGACCCCCCGTAAGTGTCCCGGTACAGGACACTTCGTAACAGCTCGTAACCGACCAACTCGTGCCAAATACCTACCAAATCGTACCAACCTATCTACCAACTCGTACCAGTCTACCTATCAACTCGTACTGCTATGCTCAATACCATATATAATTATCACTAAAATAAAAATTGTGCTGCATTTAATATAGGCCTAATATCAAACATTTAGTAAAGATATATTAGGTATTTAGTCTATCCAAACATGTTTTATTTATATTATTATAGGCCATTTTCTCAACTTGTACGGAACCGACATGTGACTCATTTCGTGCAGATTGGTCACACAATTATTTTGTATATAAAAGCAATTGGGTAGGTGTTATAGGCTACCTGAAGATCCAATTGACCGTCCACATTTAAACCCATACTAGTATTTAATATCTCTAAAGTAAATAACATTTTACAATTGTATTTTTTTTTGTTATTCAATATCAAATATACCGGGTATGTCTGCACTAAATGGGGTACCGGTACCGTAAATCATATGTGTCAGCCGTCCTGGCCTATATGAAGAATATATGAAATTAACACAAACTTCATGTGACGAAAATAACTGATTAACAGCAATAACATAAATTAATAAATCAAAACACCACACGCATTCATACATTTATCTTCTTTCTCCGGGCACTTAAATGAGTAACGCGACATTCAAGAGTTTTTTTATTTTCTGTGAAATAACAAAATGCAATCCCCTTGCACTCTATATATTTTTCGTTGACATTTCGCGAGTATTAGTGGAGAGAATTAATTGACAGCCCTATGATATATCACATTTAAGAAATAACACATACATGAGAGTTCTGTGTCAGGTCACTGTGATACTGTTAATGTTATCAGGTTATGATATCACATGTTGCCTGAGCCATCCTCACTGACCTCACATCTATAACTTTGTTGGGTGTATTTGAAGCAAACTGTTATACATAAGTTATAATAAAGGCAAAGCACAGGCAAATGTTAGTAATAAGATTAAAAGTTGAAATTAGTCATTTTCAGTACAATTGACCAGATGGCAAATCGCGAAATAATTTATCTGTCAAGGTGCCCCAGTCTCACGCTGCCATGCAAGTCTCCCCTAGACTATAGTCTGACTCATATTAACCGTGGTAAATGATTTCCAGTGATTTCTCAATTCTCAACAAATTTTCATGAAATTTTACAAGCACTATATAGTATTTTCCTGAAAATTTCGTTGAAAGATATAGTTTAATAAGCTTTACTTACTTACTTGAAATACATATCAAAACTTTGAGAAATTTTCATTGTATATAGTCGCGACACAACTGGTAAATATCATAGGTTGTGTAAAATGTCATGAAAATTAGTTGAGAATTGATAGAGGAATCTGCGAAATGCATTCACCTTGCCCCCCCCCCCTCCTGGAGATTGAATTGTGGCCCTCTAAATCTGTAGATCATGTTTTTTTTCGATTTCTCTTACAATTCTGACCCGATTTCCATGAAATTTTGTACAGGTCATTTCCAAGTCATGTTCTAATATCGCTAAAAGTTTCGCAAAATTATATTAAATATTACAAAACTTAGACCATTTGACATGTATAAAAATTTCGGAATTAGTGTAATGGGTTTATAGAAAAACGTCATAATTTCAATTTACTACATGTCAAATGGTCTAACTTTTGAAATATTGTATATAATTTTACAAAAATTTTACCGCTGTTAGGACATGACTTGGAAATGGCCTGTACCAAATTTCATGCAAATTCGTTGAGAATTGATGGAGAAATCGACGAAAAGCATAATTGTGTTTTAGATTGGCCCCCCCTATACTATAGTCTATACCATAGACTGGTATAAATTCTAGTCTAAACAAAACTTGATGAATGTGTACATCATACAAGACATATTTAAATAAATATAAATGTTCATCAATAACCTGATAAAAAACACTCCTTAAGTAAAGCATTTTGTTAAAAAAACAATTAATAAAGAGAAAATTTTCGGTCCCTGAGTATACTTTAGCTACATTAATAGAAGGTTCTGACTGTTTATTTACAAAAAAACAACAGTGAGGCAGACGACAGACCCTGAGAAATACTTCCAGCAAATAATGTGAAACTTTGTGTATTTCAGACAAAGATAAGGTTGTTATTGTGGAACTTGTTTGAAAAAAATAATTATTAAATTTAAACTTGCCATGAAGGGGGTCGGATTTAGGAATGGCAGTCAACTCATCCCCCCTACCAGCTCATCCCCCATACCAACTCAACCCCAGTTCACACCTGGTTAGACCAACTCATCCCCAGCCCTCCAACAGCTATAACCAACTCATCCCCCCGGCCGCCAATACCTTACCAACTCATCCCCAGCCATCGGCCAAGTGTTACCAACTCATCCCAACTCATGACTATATTGTAGGCAATCTGATCTGTTTTAAAGTTAGACATACGGGCAGCCAGCGATTACTCATACTTTGGGAGTGTAATAAAACACAATTATTATTAGAAGCAATATATTTTATTTAAAAAAACATATTATAACATGTAGACATATTAACATTTAATTAAACATAGCAGGTCGCATGGCTATAAAACATGAAATATACATAATATAAAACATATAGTTCATTTAAAACATTTAGACATAGGCCTATTAACATTAAATTAAAAATAGCAGGTCACATGATTATATATGAAATATACATAAAGATAAATGATATATATAAAACATTAAAAAGTCTTAGCATGGAATTCGGGGTCTTCTGGCCGCCAGCATACAATTGATGATATTAGCGAGATGACAAGGGATAAAACCAACTGTGATTACAAGGATTCTTGTGCTAATTCAGACATGTCAGCGAGAGCCGCTCGTGAAATGTCCACGGCTTTGATGAGTTGTGAGTCTTTGATTAATCCGGTCCACTAATACTCGCTAAATGTCAACAAAAATCCTAATGCGTTCAAGGGGTCAGGTACGATTGCAATTTTAGTATTTTATAGCAAATAAACAAGTGACATACCCGGTATATATCTGATAATAATTAACAAATAAGCAGTATATGCCATATCACTCTGTCGAGATGTTACCCTTCACAAATGTTGATGACGAACAATAAATAATACAATCACAAATATATTGAAATATATTTACGAGCAACAGAAAGAAAAAGATAACTATATATCAGTAAAGGTAGGCCCCTATATTTATTTGTGGAAGTAATAAGTGATAATCCCTGAAATCCCTGAATCTGTTATTATAGCAACAACGATATTGTTAGGCGTAAGCATAATATGCTTAAATTATATTTTATTCAAGTCAGATTTTAAAACATATCTTATACATTTAAGTGATCATCATCAAAAATAATCAAATATCATTAAAGACCAACTCATCCCCAGCCCTTCAACAGCTATAACCAACTCATCCCCAGCCCGCCAACAGCTAAAACCAACTCATCCCCAGCCCGTCAACACCTATACCAACTCATCTCCTGATATACCGGGGGATGAGTTGGTATATGGGATGAGTTGACTGCACACCGGATTTAGGCACACAAGGCTTTTTTTCAGCCTAAATCCGACCCCCCCGCCAAGTTCGTGGCTCGCCGGAAACGTCTGCCTATCGAGAATTTTGGCGCGAACTACTTCAACTTTCGCAAGTGTTCCTGAGTTTATGTGCCGAAATGTTTCTTCTTAATTATTAATTATTTTTCAATTATTTAAAATATCAAATTAAGATTTAAAGGCGATCGATTAATCGACTATACTTGCCACTGCCTACTGCTCCAAACCCAATGTTGATTCTAGCAGACGACACTCAGGCGTAGTAATATAATATGTGAAGTTGAAATATGCAAATTAGCATGCCCTTATAGGGCAAACAGGCTGAATAAACAAAGGGGTCAGATTTAGGGAGGAGTCGGATTCAGGCAGCTTTTGCTCTACAGTACACTACACGTCTACACTGACTACAGGCTACCAGGTGGGGGCTGACCGCAGATTAAAGTACGTACTTCCTTTGAAGTACGTACTTAGATTGAGGTATGTCCGTACTTCGATCTAAGTACACCCTGAGCTTCACTTTTACAAATGGGTAGTCTCATTTGTTATTTTATCACTCCTTTGCAACTTAAGATGTTATTGGTTGAATGGTTTATTTTTGAACATTGATAATCAAACTATTAAATTATTCATAAGAGGAACTTCCAATTATTTTCTGTTTACCTGAATATAATCAAAACCTTTGCAACACACTGAATTTTTTTTTTTATCCCTTTGTCCTGGAACTGTTGAGCATTTGCCAGCTACCAGAAATAGTTTACTTGAATGAGCACATTTCATTGTACAACATGTATTTTCTCAAAACTGTTTTTCATGTTTGGAAAATTATATATTTAACTTTATATCTGTTCCACTGAGGGCGTACTTAGATTGAAGTACAGGGTGTATGCTATGGCATTCAGCACATAAAAACAGGCTTCAGTGGTGAAAGGGTTAAAGGAAGTACGTACTTCAATGGAAGTACGACCATGAGGCATGTTATAAAAAGGTGAACGGAATCGAGGCTCAACATCGTCAGACGCTTCCTGGCTGATTCACGAAATTTATTCTTTTTTCACCATTTAGAACCACTTGACTGTTGCTCCCTTGTTTAATCTAAATTATTAAACCTGTGTTGAAGCTATAAATTAACAAATTAGATTATTTTTTCGATCCTAAAGTTGTAAATTTTTGGTCTTTATTGAGACGTTTTCGCTAACTCATTTACCTGTACACTGTCACATGACATCTTAAATCAAAATGGCGGCTCACTTTCAAAACAATCTGCGATGCTTCGCCGTCATCAAGCACTTTCTGGTTGTTTTAGCAGCCAGTTTAGTCCTCACTCGAATTGAGTCAGAGGACGTTAGAGGTGTGAATTACCCTCACGAAATCCCCTTTCATGATTACACTCTGTACAGCAGGGTGTGACATTAACATTTTGTATCACTAGACCAGCAGGTCGAGTAACCTTAGTTTATCACTAGACCTGGTGACATGTCACTAGACCAGGTAAGTTCGAATCTGATACGGTATGGACTTAAAAAAAGAAACAAATTATGTACAAGTGATGTACAACCCGCAATCATTGTGATTTTTATAAAAATAGCTAAAAATAACAAAGACAAACATATAGCATAATACCATAATAATCACTTGTTATTTCACATTGAAGAGTCAATTTAGATGATATCAAGTCACATAATCAAATAATATAAATAACATATTTGCATCTGGAGTCTACTTGGCTCTAGATGGCTTAAGCGTTCCGTCTGTGTATATACCGTATTATCCCTAATAAACGCACTCACCCCCCCCCCCCGATTTTGCTGTACCCTGTATTACCAGAATATCTGCTGGCTTGAAAAAATCTACCAGACACCAGCCTGCTTCATGTAGCTGTGTCAACATGGTTGAGCCACGGTCAGCGTGTTGTGAGCATGGGTGTAAACGCGGTATGCTACTGTTAATGTAGCCTAGTTGTTGTACATCTTGTTTTAACACTGGGCCAGCGTCGTACAGGTGGACCAGCATTGAATAACACCTGTGTGTGTTGGGTAATTAATCGTTGAGTTGTGTCAGAATGACGACACCATGTCAGTTTTGCTTACAACAAAACTAATAACAGTTCATAATCATTGCACTAGTGATCATTGATTTACAAGTGCCCCTGTTAAATTCCCAGCGATAATGCGACACCAATTTATAGGCTTAATGCTAAGTAAGATTTGAAGCATCTGTTTTTCGCGCTAGCTCATGTCTTAGACTGTTAGCAGTTGGCGTCCACTGGTCATCCAAATATGTGAGGTATGGATCTGTTTCTACTATCGTGACTATAGTAGCGCCGAGGGACATACGACTTGACACGTGCTCAACCCTGAGCGCACATGTATACACGATGTCCATGCAGGGATGATATAGTTATACCACCATTTAATCAATGGCGGGCGAAGGTCGGCAAGAGTAGATGACGTCATCGGGACGGTCTGCTTTTATGCAGACATTCTGAGGCCTACACACTGTGTGAAATTAGACGTAAATTTAATCAGTTAGGCCTACGTCTTTTTAAAGCATTCATACAGTATGCCGCCGACGCTTTTCTATTATTCTGATGTGTCTAAAAACAAATAGCATATTAAGATATTGTCGTACCCAAATGAGAACATTCAAAGATGAAATGTGATGGTAACTGCGTCGTCTAAGCCAATAAAGCGGGCCGTGGCTGCACAGGGTGTCGGCCTGTATTACCACACCATCTACAACTGCTGCCAGCGCGCTCACAGTGGCGGCGTGAGAGTGGATGGAGGCTGGCACGTGCAGGGAGCTCTAACCAATGTCGCGTGGCTTAATGACAGTGCCGCGTTGTCCTAATACCGCTAATGCAGACTATCCATGCACTGGTCAGACATGCTGACAATACTAGTATAGGCCTAGCAGCGTTACATAGCAGATAAGGCCTTGAATATATACTCGACCAGCAGGTCGAGTGCCTGAGAATGTGTACTCGCCCGGTGCCAGGATTACTGGACTGGGTCGAGCGTTAGTGTCGCACACTGGTACAGGGAACATGATATACTTTTTACCTCACCAGCATTTTATTTCGGCCCGCCGGCAATACATGTTCATGTTTTTCTAAATTCTCGAATTTGTCTTGGGGTAAAACCGATTTTCAGGCTATGTCCTAGTCTTGTGTCAAGTCAGCCCAGCCCACCTAAATTAGATTTTGGTTCAGCCTTATTTTTAATTTTACTTTCTGGCCAGGTTGAATTAAATCCAGGTCCCCCCATGTCTGGAAGCCTAAATTTGTCATCGATCTTCCCATGTGGCTATTGCGAAGACCCGGTCACATGGGAGCAGCGTGGAATTTGCTGTGATAGTTGTGATATGTGGTTTCACAAAGATTGCGTCGACATGGGATCTTTCACCTTCCTAGCGTATTCTACAACTAACGTCTCGTGGATATGCTGTCGATGCAATCATTCAAATTTTGTTAGAAATTTATTCCATTCGTTTGAAATCGAAACCACAAATAATTTTGACAATCTAAATTCTAGTGGCTCTGAGAACGTAGTCAATTCACCAAATTCAGATTTTGCTCCTACACAGCACAGTAGTCCGATTCCCCCCTTCAGGCCTAAAAAACGTCAAAGAAACTGGCGTACTTTATTGATAAATTGTAGAAGCCTAAAGGGGAAAGTAGCAAATTTTTTAGCATCTCTAAATTATTACCAACCTGATTGCATCCTCAGCACTGAATCTTGGCTTGACAAGGATACCACTACCAGCGAAATTTTCCCTCCTGAATACTAAGTTTTACGTAGAGATAGAAATTCAAAAGCCCGTGGAGGAGGAGTCTTTTTTGCAGTCTAAAAACATTATGACATGACCCTCCTCCCTGATTTACAAACTAACTGCGAAATTTTATGGGCTAAAGTTCAGATATCGGCATCAAAATCATTAACCCTCGGTTGTTTTTATAGACCTCCTGACTCCAAAATTAGTACTTCAGAAGAACTTGTGAAATCTTTAGACCTGATGCCAAAAAATTCAAATCAGAACATTGTCCTGGGAGGTGATTTCAACCTACCTGGAATTGACTGGGACAATGGGGTAGTAAATCCTAAAGCGGCAAACAAATCCCAATGCGAGCTGCTTCTGTCAAGCCTAGATACACATGCCCTGGCCCAAATTCACAAAGAACCTACTAGAGAAGAAAATATTTTGGACCTCCTGATCACAAATAAACCTGGTTTAATTAAATCTTCTCATAGTGTACCTGGAATCTCGGATCACTGTGCTGTGGTGACCGAACTGGATATTGACCCGCCCTACCGCCGTACAAAACCCCGCCCAGTGTGTCAGTTCAAAAATGCTAATTGGGAAGCTATCAGGCAACAAATTAGGAGCTGCTGGACCTCCTTTTCAAAAAAATGTCCTAGCCGTTCTGTCAATGAAAATTGGTTGAAACTAAAATCCATCCTAAATCAATGCCTGGACAAATTTATACCAACCAAAATGACTTCCCCTCGGGAAAATCTACCTTGGCTATCCAAATCACTTCTCGCATCTATTCGGAAAAAAGCATCTCTATATAATAAAGCCAAGCGTACGAATAAAGCTGACCTTTGGGCAAAGTACAAATTATGTAAACGGCAGACCCAGCGTGCCATCAGGTCTGCCAGGTGGTCTTTCTTGAAAAACAAACTTTCTGAATCTTTAGAACGAAAAAATTCAAAACCACTCTGGCGTTATATCAAATCAAAACGTCAGGATGGAAATGGTGTCTCTCCTTTGAAGGAAAACGGCCAGCTGCATTCAGATAGCAGACGTAAGGCCGAAATATTGACCAACCAATTTTGCTCAGTTTTTACCTTGGAAGACACCACAAATATACCTAAACTACCCGGACCACCGAATACTGAAATGCCTAAATTTTAAATTACTGTTCAAGGTGTAACTAAATTACTCGAGGGTTTAAACGGCGGGAAGGCACCCAGACCAGACGAGCTCCCGAATCTGATTCTGAAGAATGCTGCCAACGAAATATCTCCCTTTCTTAAAATTATTTTTGATCAATCTCTACAGACGGGCAAATTACCAGATGACTGGGTAGAGGCTAATGTTGCCCCAGTCTTCAAAAAAGAGGATCGGCACTCTCCGGCAAACTACAGGCCGATATCCCTCACATGTGTTTGTGCCAAATTACTCGAACACATCATTTGTAAACAAATTATGTCCCATTTTTTGGAAAACAAAATTTTAACACATTTACAACATGGCTTTCGCTCAAAACACTCATGCGAAAGCCAGCTTTTGATTACAACTGATGAATTTATTCAAAATTTTGAAGGCAAGACACAAACAGATGTTGTTGTCTTAGATTTTAGTAAGGCCTTTGACGTTGTCCCCCATCAACGCCTCTTACACAAACTCGACCACTATGGAATTCGGGGAACAACTCTTAATTGGATTCAAAATTTCTTGACCAATAGAACCCAAAAAGTAGTAGTTGATGGCAGCTCTTCAGAATCAGCTCGTGTAAAGTCCGGTGTGCCCCAGGGTACTGTTCTCGGACCCCTACTTTTCTTGACCTACATTAATGACCTCCCTTCCACGGTCTCGTCGCAGGTTCGTCTCTTTGCAGATGACTGTCTCCTGTATCGCCTGATAAAATGTCGGGCAGATCAGGAGAAACTGCAGAGAGACCTATCTGCGTTACAGGACTGGGCAGATCGATGGGGGATGTGCTTCAACCCCTCGAAATGCTCGGTCCTGAGGGTGTCCAGGCCGAAATAAAAAAACCTGGAATTCCAGTACACCCTGAAAGGTGAAACATTAGAAAATGTTTCATCAACACCATATCTTGGTGTTTGCCTTAGCGAGACTCATGAATGGGAGGCCCACATTAACAAAATTACAAGTAAAGCGAATTCCACCCTGGGCTTCCTTCGGAGGAACCTGAAGGCATGTCCCCTTAAATTAAGGGAGACTGCCTATTTCTCCCTGGTCAGGTCATCTTTAGAATATTCTTCAGCAGTTTGGCGGCTCACTTTCAAAACAATCTGCGATGCTTCGCCGTCATCAAGCACTTTCTGGTTGTTTTAGCAGCCAGTTTAGTCCTCACTCGAATTGAGTCAGAGGACGTTAGAGGTGTGAATTACCCTCACGAAATCCCCTTTCATGATTACACTCTGTACAGCAGGGTGTGACATTAACATTTTGTATCACTAGACCAGCAGGTCGAGTAACCTTAGTTTATCACTAGACCTGGTGACATGTCACTAGACCAGGTAAGACCTTAAAAAAAGAAACAAATTATGTACAAGTGATGTACAACCCGCAATCATTGTGATTTTTATAAAAATAGCTAAAAATAACAAAGACAAACATATAGCATAATACCATAATAATCACTTGTTATTTCACATTGAAGAGTCAATTTAGATGATATCAAGTCACATAATCAAATAATATAAATAACATATTTGCATCTGGAGTCTACTTGGCTCTAGATGGCTTAAGCGTTCCGTCTGTGTATATACCGTATTATCCCTAATAAACGCACTCACCCCCCCCCCCCCCCCGATTTTGCTGTACCCTGTATTACCAGAATATCTGCTGGCTTGAAAAAATCTACCAGACACCAGCCTGCTTCATGTAGCTGTGTCAACATGGTTGAGCCACGGTCAGCTTGTTGTGAGCATGGGTGTAAACGCGGTATGCTACTGTTAATGTAGCCTAGTTGTTGTACATCTTGTTTTAACACTGGGCCAGCGTCGTACAGGTGGACCAGCATTGAATAACACCTGTGTGTGTTGGGTAATTAATCGTTGAGTTGTGTCAGAATGACGACACCATGTCAGTTTTGCTTACAACAAAACTAATAACAGTTCATAATCATTGCACTAGTGATCATTGATTTACAAGTGCCCCTGTTAAATTCCCAGCGATAATGCGACACCAATTTATAGGCTTAATGCTAAGTAAGATTTGAAGCATCTGTTTTTCGCGCTAGCTCATGTCTTAGACTGTTAGCAGTTGGCGTCCACTGGTCATCCAAATATGTGAGGTATGGATCTGTTTCTACTATCGTGACTATAGTAGCGCCGAGGGACATACGACTTGACACGTGCTCAACCCTGAGCGCACATGTATACACGATGTCCATGCAGGGATGATATAGTTATACCACCATTTAATCAATGGCGGGAGAAGGTCGGCAAGAGTAGATGACGTCATCGGGACGGTCTGCTTCTATGCAGACATTCTGAGGCCTACACACTGTGTGAAATTAGACGTAAATTTAATCAGTTAGGCCTACGTCTTTTTAAAGCATTCATACAGTATGCCGCCGACGCTTTTCTATTATTCTGATGTGTCTAAAAACAAATAGCATATTAAGATATTGTCGTACCCAAATGAGAACATTCAAAGATGAAATGTGATGGTAACTGCGTCGTCTAAGCCAATAAAGCGGGCCGTGGCTGCACAGGGTGTGGGCCTGTATTACCACACCATCTACAACTGCTGCCAGCGCGCTCACAGTGGCGGCGTGAGAGTGGATGGAGGCTGGCACGTGCAGGGAGCTCTAACCAATGTCGCGTGGCCTAATGACAGTGCCGCGTTGTCCTAATACCGCTAATGCAGACTATCCATGCACTGGTCAGACATGCTGACAATACTAGTATAGGCCTAGCAGCGTTACATAGCAGATAAGGCCTTGAATATATACTCGACCAGCAGGTCGAGTGCCTGAGAATGTGTACTCGCCCGGTGCCAGGATTACTGGACTGGGTCGAGCGTTAGTGTCGCACACTGGTACAGGGAACATGATATACTTTTTACCACACCAGCATTTTATTTCGGCCCGCCGGCAATACATGTTCATGTTTTTCTAAATTCTCGAATTTGTCTTGGGGTAAAACCGATTTTCAGGCTATGTCCTAGTCTTGTGTCAAGTCAGCCCAGCCCACCTAAATTAGATTTTGGTTCAGCCTTATTTTTAATTTTACTTTCTGGCCAGGTTGAATTAAATCCAGGTCCCCCCATGTCTGGAAGCCTAAATTTGTCATCGATCTTCCCATGTGGCTATTGCGAAGACCCGGTCACATGGGAGCAGCGTGGAATTTGCTGTGATAGTTGTGATATGTGGTTTCACAAAGATTGCGTCGACATGGGATCTTTCACCTTCCTAGCGTATTCTACAACTAACGTCTCGTGGATATGCTGTCGATGCAATCATTCAAATTTTGTTAGAAATTTATTCCATTCGTTTGAAATCGAAACCACAAATAATTTTGACAATCTAAATTCTAGTGGCTCTGAGAACGTAGTCAATTCACCAAATTCAGATTTTGCTCCCACACAGCACAGTAGTCCAATTCCCCCCTTTAGGCCTAAAAAACGTCAAAGAAACTGGCGTACTTTATTGATAAATTGTAGAAGCCTAAAGGGGAAAGTAGCAAATTTTTTAGCATCTCTAAATTATTACCAACCTGATTGCATCCTCAGCACTGAATCTTGGCTTGACAAGGATACCACTACCAGCGAAATTTTCCCTCCTGAATACCAAGTTTTACGTAGAGATAGAAATTCAAAAGCCCGTGGAGGAGGAGTCTTTTTTGCAGTCTAAAAACATTATGACATGACCCTCCTCCCTGATTTACAAACTAACTGCGAAATTTTATGGGCTAAAGTTCAGATATCGGCATCAAAATCATTAACCCTCGGTTGTTTTTATAGACCTCCTGACTCCAAAATTAGTACTTCAGAAGAACTTGTGAAATCTTTAGAGCTGATGCCAAAAAATTCAAATCAGAACATTGTCCTGGGAGGTGATTTCAACCTACCTGGAATTGACTGGGACAATGGGGTAGTAAATCCTAAAGCGGCAAACAAATCCCAATGCGAGCTGCTTCTGTCAAGCCTAGATACACATGCCCTGGCCCAAATTCACAAAGAACCTACTAGAGAAGAAAATATTTTGGACCTCCTGATCACAAATAAACCTGGTTTAATTAAATCTTCTCATAGTGTACCTGGAATCTCGGATCACTGTGCTGTGGTGACCGAACTGGATATTGACCCGCCCTACCGCCGTACAAAACCCCGCCCAGTGTGTCAGTTCAAAAATGCTAATTGGGAAGCTATCAGGCAACAAATTAGGAGCTGCTGGACCTCCTTTTCAAAAAAAAGTCCTAGCCGTTCTGTCAATGAAAATTGGTTGAAACTAAAATCCATCCTAAATCAATGCCTGGACAAATTTATACCAACCAAAATGACTTCCCCTCGGGAAAATCTACCTTGGCTATCCAAATCACTTCTCGCATCTATTCGGAAAAAAGCATCTCTATATAATAAAGCCAAGCGTACGAATAAAGCTGACCTTTGGGCAAAGTACAAATTATGTAAACGGCAGACCCAGCGTGCCATCAGGTCTGCCAGGTGGTCTTTCTTGAAAAACAAACTTTCTGAATCTTTAGAACGAAAAAATTCAAAACCACTCTGGCGTTATATCAAATCAAAACGTCAGGATGGAAATGGTGTCTCTCCTTTGAAGGAAAACGGCCAGCTGCATTCAGATAGCAGACGTAAGGCCGAAATATTAAACAACCAATTTTGCTCAGTTTTTACCTCGGAAGACACCACAAATATACCTAAACTACCCGGACCACCGAATACTGAAATGCCTAAATTTTAAATTACTGTTCAAGGTGTAACTAAATTACTCGAGGGTTTAAACGGCGGGAAGGCACCCAGACCAGACGAGCTCCCGAATCTGATTCTGAAGAATGCTGCCAACGAAATATCTCCCTTTCTTAAAATTATTTTTGATCAATCTCTACAGACGGGCAAATTACCAGATGACTGGGTAGAGGCTAATGTTGCCCCAGTCTTCAAAAAAGAGGATCGGTACTCTCCGGCAAACTACAGGCCGATATCCCTCACATGTGTTTGTGCCAAATTACTCGAACACATCATTTGTAAACAAATTATGTCCCATTTTTTGGAAAACAAAATTTTAACACCTGTACAACATGGCTTTCGCTCAAAACACTCATGCGAAAGCCAGCTTTTGATTACAACTGATGAATTTATTCAAAATTTTGAAGGCAAGACACAAACAGATGTTGTTGTCTTAGATTTTAGTAAGGCCTTTGTCGTTGTCCCCCATCAACGCCTCTTACACAAACTCGACCACTATGGAATTCGGGGAACAATTCAAAATTTCTTGACCAATAGAACCCAAAAAGTAGTAGTTGATGGCAGCTCTTCAGAATCAGCTCGTGTAAAGTCCGGTGTGCCCCAGGGTACTGTTCTCGGACCCCTACTTTTCTTGACCTACATTAATGACCTCCCTTCCACGGTCTCGTCGCAGGTTCGTCTCTTTGCAGATGACTGTCTCCTGTATCGCCCGATAAAATGTCGGGCAGATCAGGAGAAACTGCAGAAAGACCTATCTGCGTTACAGGACTGGGCAGATCGATGGGGGATGTGCTTCAACCCCTCGAAATGCTCGGTCCTGAGGGTGTCCAGGCCGAAATAAAAAAACCTGGAATTCCAGTACACCCTGAAAGGTGAAACATTAGAAAATGTTTCATCAACACCATATCTTGGTGTTTGCCTTAGCGAGACTCATGAATGGGAGGCCCACATTAACAAAATTACAAGTAAAGCGAATTCCACCCTGGGCTTCCTTCGGAGGAACCTGAAGGCATGTCCCCCTAAATTAAGGGAGACTGCCTATTTCTCCCTGGTCAGGTCATCTTTAGAATATTCTTCAGCAGTTTGGGACCCCTTTAGACAAAAAGACATTGATAAATTGATAAATTCTCTCATTCAGAACTTGGGCTGGACTGACTTGAAAACAAGATGAAAAAATTCTAGGCTTTTATGTATGTTCAAAATTTTAAATGAGTTAGTTGAAATTCCTATCAATGACCGTTTAATCCCAGCAGATAGAAGAACACGTGGTGGGCACAATCAGGCTTATAAATACATCAGAGCTAACACCACACTGGGACAAAATTCTTTTTGGCATCGAACTATCCCTGATTGGAATTCTCTTCCGGCAGCTGCCACAGAATCGAAAACTGTGGCAGCATTCAAGAGTCAGCTGGTCGACTAGATCTGCCAGCCTCTTTCCCCCCATCCAGCCTGATACTCCACAAATGGCACAATGGAGGGCTGCTGGAGTAGGGGAGGACGGGGCATGTTCGAACACCGGGGCACGTTCGCACCCTGCTGGTAACTCAGAATTGAGGGCCACCTGGTGAATTAAAAATATAATTCATGATGTACCTCACCCCTAAGTCACTGTTTCTCCAAAAATTCATCAGCTACAGTTTTTTTGTTTTGCTCTCGATTCAAATATGTGATTTTCGTGTCATTTTATGTTATTTAGGATATTTTTTCTAAATACTGTGTGAACTACAGTTTTAGTAGTTAAGTAACCATTTAATGTTCTATAAATAGAACACAGAGGTATATAACATACAGGGAAAGTATTTTTGAACCATCACAAGTGGTACGGAAAATAATTGGGGTTGAAGCTGAAATGGCATTACGGGGCACGTTCAAACGCGTTCGGACATGCCCCGGAAAGGGTGTGAACATGCCCCGAAGTAGCCTCACAACCAATGGTCATAATTGCAGCATAGTTTATCTTATTCACACATTTCCACACTCACCCTCACATGCTGGCACTCACTCAGCCACACATTATCACACTTTTTTATACAACACATGCTGTTTTGTCTGGTAACCCGGCGGTTGTCGGATAACCGTGATAAATGCCGCCAGTGGTGCGCCGGTGGCCTGATGGACAAATTTCCATTGCCCACTGCTGGCAACGCTATGGGAGACTGACAATGTTATGCTACCTTGTGAAGGGCAACATCACACTGTTGCTATTTATGCAAAAAGCAATAATAAAATACAAAGAATTGTCAATTATTGTCATTGGTGTATTGCACTTTAATAACCGGGGCATGTTCGAACGGTACTGGTCGGACATGCCCCAGAGGCGGGGCATATCCGACCATTCTGGTTGTAATTACACTTTACGCTATATTTTTCAAAATATACAAGACAACTAACTATAAATTTTAGTGGGGCATAATACATGTGGAAGCACTATATGTATGCAATAATGAGTGATTTAGGTAAATATCTAGCGAACAGGTATGCATTATGTCTTAAGGGTTCGAACATGCCCCGTCCTCCCCTATTTACTCAAAGTCAAAGTCAAAGTCTAACTTACAAAATACACGACAAAATTCCACAAAAACTGACAGTCACACAGTGAGCTGAGTGACACAAATCACACACTGTGACAGTGACACTGACAGTGACAGTCAGTGTCAGCGAGACTGGATGGATGAAATTCTTTGATTATCGCTCAGTCAGTGACAATGAAAACAGTTTTTCATTAGCCTATCTACTGGATCTAATATCATACTCACTTGCCCGGTGTGAGTAACAACTTCTGAGTTACTATATTTTTGTGGAAATGAAGTGGAAATTAGCCGAGTTGCGGATAAAAATCGAGTGGTGGTCAGTAACGACCTTGTTCGCATCAGAGTTGCCATTTTGATGCGTCGTTTACTCACCAGATGACCCTAGCATAGTTATAGTGGTATTCCAGTGGCTTCGCGAATTATTTTACCATGCTTGTCCATTGTACTTGTAGGGCCTATTGATTATGTCATCCTCCCCACAGACGTGAGATAAATGACTGTGCCTGTAGCAGACAATTTAAAAGCTAAAGGTGCAATATTAGTAAAATTGAAAAAGCTACCCTACTGGCCCAGAGCCTATCCATATACTTCTACACAAAATAGACTAGAGTGGAGACCCGGAAATCGGACCACCCATGGAACTGCATGACTAAAATTGGTCCCGTTTTAAAATCGGTCCGATTTGTGAAACCAGCTACTTGCCATAATGGGAAACAATATGTATAGGATGTGCTCGTTCAGAGAGTTCGACTGATAATGTTCAAATTAGGCGACTTGCTTTGTATTTAGGCCTAAGTATAAAAGCACTTAAGCATTATGTATCAAAACATTTAGAACGCGCCACATATCCCATGTAGGCCTAATTCCTGGGCGGCAAGGAAAACAAAGTGTCACTGATATGCTTTATACAATTGAACTATGATAAGCTTCTTCAAAAAATATGTCTTTAGGGACCGCTTAAATATGTTGGGGCCGTGAATATCCCTCAGTGATGATTTGACAGAGTCATATATAGACTCATTCCAATGAACTTGGAGTAAAATCTTTTTTTTTTCATTAGACCGTGAGTGATGACATGACTGTACTGTTTAGAGTGATCATGTAATATTCATTGCTTAATTATTGCTGCAACACTTACAGTGCTAATATTACTTCCCATAATTCAACAAATTATTCAATATAAGTTGACTAAAATTGTGTTGTTTCAGCTTGGCAATATAAACTTTCACACTAAGCTGTCATCGTAAGTTTGCGCTTTGTAGATTATTTTGAGCTGTATTAGCAAAGAAAGACGGTCGTAGGAGTTAAAACACTACACCGTTGAGAATGCAACCAACAGAAGAGGCACGACCCAAGAAAGGGCCATGACATGATGACAATGTTTAAATGTTGAATTAACATTGTATGATCAGCGCTAATCCTCTACATCATCCAGTCTGAGCTTAGTGGATCCATCCAGCGTTGGACACTTTGTAGATCCAGCCAGCTCTGGTCCTCTTAGTGGATCCGGCCAACGCTGGTCTCTTGATGGATTCAATCAGATCTGGTCCCTTTATTAGGTCCAACCAGGGCTGGGCCACTTAGTGAATTATGTCAGTGCTGGTCCCTTAGTGTATCATGCAGTGCTGGTCCCATTAGTGGATCCAGCTGGTCCTATTAGTAAATCCATTCACAACTGGTCCTATTAATAGATAGCCACAGCCTGTCCCATCAGTGGATCCAGCTACAGGTGGTCCCATTAGTGAATCCAGCCGCAGCTGGTCCCTTTAATTGATTTTTATGCTTTTGGGGCTGGTCCGTCTTTCAGATCCATTTATGATTTGGGACTGAAAAAGGGTGGTCTGCTTTCTGAATCTGATAATATACTATGTGAATGGAAAAAAATTGGGGACCTAAAAAAGGTGGTCCGTATTCCGGGATGGTCCGTTTTGTGAGGGGGTCCGATACCGAGTCTAGGCCACTGTATATTTAAAATTGCAGCGCCAAGTAATACCAAACCAGATTTTTTCAAACGCCCACTCAGAGTTTCAAACATAAATTTTCAATCAGCTCAAAATAAGACTACATAATTGGAACCCGTGATCCACTCCACCAAGCCAGGATGCAATTCTTTACACTTTGGCGATTTCTACAGACCTCCTCGAAACTATTTAGACCCCATTTCCAATCAGATGCATCCCTCAGTAGAATTACACACAACAAATCGTTATGTTTGGCCCAGTGGTGACTTCAATGCTCACTTTGTCGATTGGACTTCGCTGGAAGTGTCCCCCAATGCAGGAAGTGAGCGACCGCAAAATCAGAAACTTGGAGCAGGTAGTCGATAAGCCAACCAGGGAAGACAAAACTCTTGACTTTCTTTTTACAAACAACAATTCTAGCCTCTAGAAAATCGAAATTCTTCCCAGCATTGGAAAATCTGATCACGAAATTGTTTTTGCAGAAATTGAGACCCAGCCTTGCCGTATTTTAATACCAAACGCAACATCTTTCTATGTAGAAAAGCAAACTGGGATGGCATTAGATCAAACCTGAATTCGCTCTATACTAGTATAAAAAATGCCAACCAAGGGTATTCAGCTAACGACCTATGGACAAAAATTTAAATCCACTTTAACATTTCAAGCATGGACAAGTAGGCCTACATTCCACTGAAAAAGCTCAATGGTAAGCACCACCTAGCTGCGTCACGCCAAAAATGAAGAAAATGATTTGGAAAAGAAACAAAATTTACACAAAATCAAAGAAATTAACCAAACCATCTGCCAGGATTTCAAAAAAAAAAAATATATTTGGCACTGTTTACAAAAAGAAATGAGACAGGCATACTGGCAGTATATCAAAAATATTATAGACTATTCGGAAGAAGATAACAACACTGGAAGACAATTTAAACAGAATAAATTCTGGAGTGATCTTTTATTAAAAACATGTGAAAGGTCTCAGGGGCGGTGTTGCCCCATCGTGAAGCCAGGGAGACCCTTTCAGCGATGCCTCTCACAAAGCTTAAATTCTAGACAATCAATTTAGCTCTGTGTTCACTCAATAACCCATCGGATCCATGCCAGACAAATGACCCAGCTGCTTTCCTTCTATGTCCCAAATTGATATTTTTACTCCTGGCGTTAAAACACTTTTGAATAACTTAAAACCCCATAAAGCTTCCCCATGCATATGAGAACAATGTCATCGATGTCCACATTTAAGAAAGTGTTAAAAACGCATCTTTTTTAAATGGCATTTGCCGATGTTTAGTTTTCATTAATATACATATAATGTGAAGCGCCTGTGATTGTCTGACAGATACATGGCGCTATTAAAATAGTTTATTATTATTACAACATAAAAAATTATGGAACATATTATTGTAAGTAGAACAAAAACACAGGTCTACTTCATCTTTGATTTATTATACAACCGGTTTCGGCTATTGCCTTCGTCAGGTACAGAGTGGTTGATCATGTGGATTGTGTTTCTTTATATAGTGGTTTTCCGGTGAAAAAATAGCACAAATGTTTATTATAGAATTGGTAACCAGGTAACATTGATTGTGTGACGTAATAGTCATGTAACATTTTAAAGGTAGAGCAGTGACAGTCAGCCAAAGTGATTCGTTCCAAAATTAAAAACATAATGAAACATCTTGAAACATCTTGAAATTCAGAACATTCTATTTCCTCTTCAGCATGGTTTTCGGCAAAATCATTCTTGTGATTCACAGCTTTTTTTCCTCTTTCAGGACCTGGCCAGTAGTACAACCCAAACAGACATGCTTATTATGGATTTTAGTAAAGCTTTCGACAAGGTTCCACACAAACGTGTAAAAATTACAAACTCAACTGGTATGGCATCCGAGTGGAAACACTTAAGTGAATCACAGACTTTCTCAAGAGACTGTCCCGGGACCCATACCCTGATGGGGTCATAAATAGTACAGTCCACTTATTTGCTGATGACTGTATTATTTACCGCCCCTTCAGATGTAAAAAAGACACTACTCCAACTACTCCAAGCTGACCTAAATCCTGGGAAAAGACTACCCGGTATGACTGGGCCACCTAACTCATTTACTGCGCGAGGCCCAGTCACACTGACCGCCATTTTGTTTCCACAGCCAACTGTGTAAAAACGACACTCGCGTTGCCTACCAAAAAATTCGGATGCCATGAAATTGAGACAAATATTTCAAGTGCCTTCGAAAACTAGGCCATTTTCAACAGGCGTAAACTTTTGATCGTTATAGAACTATTACATTTAAAAAATGGAGGTCACTGTGTCAGAGCCTTGCGATGTCATCAGGGTAGGAAAAGACTTGGCTCATGTATTTTAATGCAGACAAGTATTTTACCATGTGGGCTAGCAGAAGCAAACTAAAAACAATGCATCTTACAAATTACATGACCAGGCTCACCAAAGTACAGATTCTGTTCAATATCTTGGCCTAACAATTACTCCCGATCTTAAATTTAACTCCCACGTCAACAATGTTACATCAAAAGCTAATAGCATGCTTGGCCTCCTGCGCAGTTTGGAGCCCACATCTGATATTACCAAAAATGTGGAAATGGGGCAGATCGCGACGTGCTGCAAGGTATGTCTGCAACCGGCTGGCATAACACCAGCAGTGTTAGCGAGATGGTTAGCCACCTAGCTTAGAATCCCTTGCTGTGCGTCGCGATAATATGAGAGTATATTCCACTGTGCCCATCAAATGACCCTTACAAATATTTTTTTTTACCCTGCACTATACCAGTCTGGAACAGCCTCCCACTCCATGTTGTCTCCTTTCCGACACTGGACTCCTTCTGCCAAGGACTAAACATTATGTGAACCGCAAGGATTTTAATCCACCTTTGTTTACACTGCACAATTTTTGTTCTGCTGTAACCTCTTGGTTTTATTTTTGGGTTACAACTAGCACTTTGGCACCAGTATTCCAACACCTAATTTGTGCACACATCATGGCGTGTAATGCTCCAAAAGAGGAGCGAACGCTGTTCTCATGAAAAAGAAGAAGAAGACATAATCATTGGAACAGAGACATGGCTAAATTTAAACATTGACACTATAGAAAATTTTAAATCCAATTAGGGATATACTGTATGCAGCAAAGACTGACTAAACCAGTCATATAGTGGAATCCTAATTGCGGTTGGAAACGATTTCATTATCTCAGAAGCCACAGAACTCATCACCACTTGCGAAATTCTTTGGATCCATATAAATTTAGTAGGATGCACATCTCTACACTTTGACGCTTATTATAGACCACCTCAAAATTATTTAAACCCCCTTTGCCAATTAGATGCATCCCTCAGTAGAATCACACCTACAACAAATAGTTATGTTTGGCTCGGTGGCAACTGTTAAAACTAGCGCAAGATTGTCACCATGCTTTCACAGTGGCCGAGACTAAGGCGGCAACCGTCTGACAGCCTGGGTGAGATAGAGTGGACATCCGAATGTCAGTTTGATGTCACCCTGGGCCGTATGTTGGATGTGTGTTTAATTGCATATAATTTATAGATGAAACTGCGGGTTGGTAAACGTTGTCCCAGTGTTGGGACATTGCCTTGTTGGGAGGGGGCCCCAGGGTAGTGGTTAGCACCGCTGCCTTTCACGCCAGAGTTCGGAGTTTGGTCCCCGGTCTCGGCGGTTTGAAAGAAACAAAAAAATGTTTCTTCCCCATCCACGTGTGAAAGTCAGTATTGTGGGGAGCCTCCGTGACCGAGAGGTGGCGTGCTCGGCCTCAGACCGCCAGGGCTCGAATTTCGAATCCTGTGTCTGGAGGACAGTGTCATCTCAATCATCTCACCATCCTCAAGAGGTTCTCATGGCCCAGTTTAGCCTATATGTGCACAAAGGTGGCCTAAAACCCAATTCATTTCATTTCATTTCATTTCATTGAATTAATTGTTCTTAGCACAGTATGGTAGTACGTGGTGGAGGTCACTGATGTTTGGCGGGAAGTGGGCCAAGTGCACATGGTTAGACAATTGGGCCAACCTATTTCCTGTATGAATAGTTGGCTCAACGCTGATCCATCATCTTAGATGATGGACCGACATCGTGCCAACGTAGGCCTTGGTTCCAATAACAATGTGATCAGTGAGAAGATGAAAGATGATACACAGCCCTTGAGTTTCGGCGAGATACCTTCTTTTGACCTCTCTGTATCAATAGCGCCTCTGACAGGGCTTAGGGTAGTAGCACTCGGCGCTAATCGCGCAGGGGCCTTGGGCCTTATGTCAACAGATACGTGGGACGAAGGTCAAGTTTTCCACACAGTGTTGGTGCTCACTACTCATTGTAGATTTCTCAAAAAGCTACATGGTTACCAAAGATATTGATTGTCCCAGTATGTTAGTAAAAAAAACTAAACTTTAAAAAACACTGGAACATCACATGCAAGCTGCTAAAATTTAAAAATTATTGCCACTAGATATCGAATGTTTCAATATAAAGAGCCTATAATCTAAATCCTATAATGAACATCGGGTAGACTAGTGAGTAGTAGAATGCCATATACTTGTATTCATCATAATATATTAAGTAGGTTTAAATTGTAATTCTAATCTAGGCTACCATGTAGGCATACTTTATATTATATCTCTTAGATCAGTATTGATTTGTCAAAAACAATGTTAAACTCTAGCCTTTTACCACACTTCACACACTGCGATATCATCTGGGCTAGTTCTGATAAGATCAACATACACTTGGGCCCAGTAGTGGGGGAACATTATTGTACTACCAGCAGTGAAAGGGTTAACAGCCTGGAGAAGGTGCCACTCAGAGCATCACGCTTTGTGACGAGGCATCACGCTTTGTGACAAAAAAAGTGGCAAGTTGATATAAAATAAAATTGTTCAGCGACCAAAATGTCAATTTTGCCTATCAAAGGACCCAACGAATCTGAAATTTTCTTGGGAAAAATCCCGGACGTCTCTTATGATCAACACAAAATCATTCTTTTATGTAAATGTTTGTTTCACTTTGTCAATCTGTAACCCGGGTTCGGGCAAGTTCGACAGGAGTGGGTACAGTCATGACAAATAACAAACACATCGATGCTCTGGCAATAGGCTACATTTATTACAAAAAGTAACTGTTAATGGTTCATCATTAATCTTACTATTATACACACTGATGATATGCTGATACCACGTCTCTCATTGACACCGCCACACAGAATTCGTACTGAATTAAGCAGCTACGACTAATCCTGGATCCCATTGGCTGTCTTCAGGTCCATCAGCTTGGGATAGCTGGGACCTGGCTGGTCTAAAGACGGAGTTTGGGGTACTTGTCTACCGAGCCGGTGGAACCTGAAATGTCACAAGAAGGGTGGTGGCTTGAATGTCCAGCAACAACTGCTGTATAAATACGGCAGTTCCCTGCAAGCACTGTACGTAATATAACGTTCGTTAAGGTCCCATTTTCGTCATTCATGGATGAACGTGATGAGGACGTGCTAAGGACGTAGTCATAATAACCTTAACGTCCCCAGAACGTCCCAATTACGTTACATTTATGTTTTACGTTCTAAGGACGTAAATGGGAGTTCACAGAATTACGTCCTAAGTACGAATACTGTTTTACGTCATAACGTCCCCACAACGAACAGCATTTCGTACTTAGGACGTAACTCTGTAAGCTCCCATTTACGTCCTTAGAACGTAAATCATAAATGTAACGTTATTGCAACGTTCTGGGGACCTTAGGGTTATTATGACTACGTTCTTAGCACGTCCTCGTTACGGTCATCCATGAATGACGAAAATGGGACCTTAACGAACGTTATATTACGTACAGTGTTTGCAGGGTTGACATTAGACTAAGTTAAAATAAATCAATGATGAGAAAAATTATTGAACAAAATCAATATGGCGCCCAGAAGGCGGGAAATAATTCCCAGCAACAAAATTACTTGAAGTGAAATTAAGGAGAACAAATATATATAATAAAACCAATATAACAAAGAATCGCATTTAGAAATTATGCAGAATAAAATAAGCACGAAGAATAAAAAACAAGATTGAAAAAGTGTAATAAACTACCAACCTGAAATGTCACAAGAAGAGTCCGGGGCGACAGATGTTTGTGGCTTGAATGTACAGCAACAACTGCGTCCCCGAATTCCACACAAGGCACCAGGAAAGTTTTAGATCCGAAAAAAATGAAACGACCTCTTGTGAACAAAACCCCCCATCTGGTGAGCTAATATTAATAATAAACTGTAAACTCTATATTAAGACCGTTGCACCACCTAGTGGGAGCCGCAAAAAGCGCACCTATTCACATTAATATTAATAATAAACTGTAAACCCTATATTAAGACCGTTGCACCACCTAGTGGGAGCTGCAAAAAGCGCACCTAGTCACATTAAAAAGCGCACCTAGTTAAAAATCTAAAAAAAAGTTTGTCTATTCGGGTGAAAAAAGAAATGTTTTTAGTTTGAAGCAAAAAAAAGATTGCTGTGGTGTTGAAAATATCGACCACCCCCACGTATGATCTGGACCTCCCCTGACAGTAATATGCATAGGCTACTGCCACCCATAGTACAGTGCGTCATTATTTGTAACTATCTGCCCACCCTTTGGGAAACCATACAGCGTAATAGGCCTACTAACTACTGATTTCACATAGGCCTATATACAGTATATGTAAATTATTGTATTATGCTGAAACGGTTAACATCACTAAATATTTTTTTATACTGAGGTTCAATCATCCGTACATAACCAAACACAAACTGAGCCATAAGAATACATGTATGAATTGAAATGGGACGAGTTCACACGGGTATGAGCTGAGTTGGAATTATTATGTACGTTACCATAATATTACCTCTATTTTCCAATCATCACCTAATATCGCTCTAGGTCTAGGATCAGTCCTCTCAATTTGCATGATTTTGTTAACCGTTGGTTGAGACTGGTTAAAACTTTATGTCTATTCAGTAGACTAGATAAATTACAAAGATTGCTGTGTATTTTAATTAAATTAATATTCACATAAAATGTAGCAAATCAGGATAAAAGCCTTAAATAAATAATAAATTGAAAAATGAAATTCTGAATTGCCTGAAAGTAAAAGTGAAAAAAATATTGTCATTCACTGATTAAATCATTAAAGTGACACAATCAGGCTAAAATCGTCAAAAAATCGCTGATTTTATTTTGGCTTTTTAATCATGTTAATATGATAATGATGTAGGTCTAGACTAGGCCTAAACACAGGAGTTTCAAAACTATAATAAGAAAGGTCCTATAATGTGATCACTGCTGCAAAAGCCTGCATAAAATTTGCAGCATGTGTGGTTTCCCACTGGCACTGAGTAGGCCTAATATTAATGATTACTGTACTCCCACAGGTGTTATCGACCACGAGACTTGTACTGATAACTTCCTGTTTCAACCAAAACTTGTCAACAATTCGTTTGCTGTTGCGAAGTATTTACATTTACTGATGCATTGTAGTCTGAATAATTTAATTATCAGTTAAACATGTGGGTGGTCGTAAGATAAAATGTATATGGCACTGCTTTTTGGTCGATAAAGGCTCAGATGGGTACTTGTCGCCTGTATCTGGCGATGGTACCGATCTGAGCCTTTGTCGACCAAAAAGCAGTGCCATATGCATATCGTAATATCTGGCACATTTTTTCTTCAAAAAAACATCTGACAGGGAATAATTTGCTTCAGAAAAATTGAGTAGCAGTTTAGCATACTGGCATGTGTCAAGCTACTATTCTCCATACGAAGAACTGCTACACCAACATATTATTGTGTAGCATTTGCCCAAAATTGCGAAGCAAACTGCACCGCTACACCAGACAAATTATTCCCTGTCTGATAAACAACTGATACTAAAAGCCATTATATTACAAAATCAGTTAGTTAGCCATCTTTAAAGCGTAAATAGAAAGACACCACAAAACAAAAGTAAAAAAAAAAATTCAAAGAAAAATTCATAGACATAGCAGTCAGTGTAAGGGTTAAGAAGCCAAAATAAAATCACCGATTTTTTATGATTTTAGCCTGATTGAGGAGGACTGTGGAGTCCCCTGTTAAAGAATACCAGGCTACCAATTTTAATGATGTGTGATTTTATTTCAGCTGATATTCCCATAAATATAATCTTTCTATTATTATAGGTTAATACATACCCCCCCCCCCCACCCCCCCACCCCCCCACCCCCCTTAGTAAAGCAGGGGCAAATTCAACATACACGGGTAACGTGGTTACAGCTCTATTTTCAGTAGTGGTAAGAGGAGTGAGTCGCCGGTTTACTCAGCTTTATTTTCAGAAGGTCCTATGTTCAGAAGGTCCTATTTTCAGAAGGTTCTATGTTCAAAAGGTCCTTTGTTTCTAAGGTCTTATGTTCAGAAGGTCCTATGTTCAGAAGGTTCTTTGCTCAGAAGGTTCTATTTTCAGAAGATCCCATGTTCAGAAATATTTGTTCAGAAGGTCCTATGTTTAGAAAGTACAGGTGACTATTTGTCAGTTCCCATTGGGCACACGTAACGACATTTTTGCAACATTGAATCAAAGATAAAACTTGATGGTTTACACAATTTTTTTAATTTTTAGTAACATTAAGAGTACCAGTTCACATTTACATACCATTTTCAATAATAATTGGATGCACTGAAATTATTTTTCCCATGTATGATAATCCGATAAAAAATATTTCTCACAATGTGAGGTTAATTTTAGCTTTTTATATACGTATATATTACAGTATACGTTAAATAGGCATAGATATATATTACAATTTTGACTGTGTTGAATCTGGAGTGTTTAAAACGTCACTGTGATCTGGGCGTCAGTATTTTCGAACACTAGCTACACCGTACATATTCACCAATCACACAGATATTGGTAAATTGTATACTGTTCTCGACCCATTATATTCACTCCTGAGATTTATTGGGATTTTTATTAAAAAAACACATTGTTCATTTCCATTCACTTTATGTTTCATAGACATTTCTCAACTTTGACCGAATAAACTAAAATGCGAAACTGTGCTTTGTTATCTTGCATTGTAGTTTACCTGAGACTGAAAGATGTAAGTTTGTTCCAACATAAAACAAAGGATTTTCTGAATATAGGACTTTTTGAACATATCCGAATATTCTGTGAAACTCAATGACCTTGACCTCCTTTGTTTTCACCGAGCTGGCTAATACAGTGAAGTATGGGGGAGGGTTCTTATATAACCTTTTTTTCAGGACCCTCTGAAATGGCCCCATGCCAGGCCATGGCCATGGGTTACAAAATGTAATCTGAATAATCCACAACACAAGTTGGTGGCAATTCACACACATGGGATTGTCAGTACTGGAATTACCAGTGGTAACTTGTAACTGTACATAATCTCGGATGGGATCCGGGAGCCACAAATAAGGAACGTTTTCAAATCCCTGCTGGGGCCCGCGAGCCACATGGAAAGGGTTGATGATAGTGTGAAAAATGAGATGCACATAGCATGCGACCTCGTAGCTGAAATGTTACTGAATGTTCCACAACACAAGTTGGTGGCAATTCACACACATGGGATTGTCAGTACTAGAATTACCAGTAGCTGAAATGTTACTGATTCTAAAAAAATCTATTTTCGACCTGATTATTCGAGGGATATGACCGTCCAGAGAAATGTCCCACGATTTTGTATGGGGTGGGTCAATCTGTAGCTTAAACCTGTTTCAGCCACTGAGGCTAGGGAAATTGTAGCCGTGTCGTCATCTCTCCGAGGCCTTTAGCTTTACTCGAAAAATTCAACATGATGGTGACTGAGAGTGATCTCGACCCCAAGGTCCTAAAAATGTCTGTGCGACCTCTGAGCTGAGCATGCGGGCATGGAACTGAAATGTTACTGATTCTAAAAAAACTATTTTTGACCTGATTATTCAGCTGTTCAGGGACAAGTCTGAGATATGACCCATCCAAAAAAATGTCACACGATTTTGAACGGGGTCAATCTGTGACTAAAACCTGTTTCAGCCACTGGGGCTAGGTGAATTGGTGAATGGATGCTCGCTCGTTAATCATGCTAATGTAATTAAGCAGCCGTATTCCACACCGTCTGCCGCCGCTGAATCCTCTGCAGCCGCCGTTATTTGTTTTTTCCATAATAGCTACTATTAATATCAGTTTATCAACTTCTGCTTCCTCAATATTCACATAGCCAGCCCATCACAGAGGCCCACCGCTGGGGAGTGTTTATGGTGACAGCTTGATCCCCATATCATTAACCCTTTGAAATTTTGGACATTAACAAATAAATGCTCGCTGGCGCGTTTCAGGAAAAAAGTTTCAATCAGATTTTCTTTTAATTTGTCAAATATGCTCAGCAATGTCAGCCAATGACCTGATTAATTTGTAGGAGCAAACAATTTCAAAATGGCTTTTGAGTAATTTTTTTTGTAATATTTATGCAACCCAAAAATAATGCAAATTATCTGGACCATGAATATAAAACAAAATGTAAGGTCTCACACAAGGATAACTCCTGATAAATTTTGCAGAAATAAAATTCAAATGCATTTTGAAATGTTTTTTTCATTGTCTCGGAAATCTTGCATGATAGCTATTTAAAGTACTAGGCCTAATATAAAATAATTCTCTTAAAGATTCATTAATGTGGGGAGCCTCTGACCGAGAGGTAGCGCCAGGGCTCAAATTGCTAATTTTGTGTGTGGAGGGCCATGTCATCTCACTAAGGCCCCCCCCCCCCCCCCCTACCAGGGGGAGGCTTTTTGCTTTGTACGGTTTCATCCGCGCATGGCCTCCGCCTCTCATCCACACCTTGTCACCCTGATATCTCAGGGTTTCTACGCGTCATGAAAAACCTAGAATACCGGGAAAATTGCAATTTCATTTTCCAGGCCTGGAAAACTCATGGAATTTGAGAAAAATACCAAAACTCATGGAAAACTCAGGGGAAAAAAATTGTCAATAAAAAAAAGTTGTCATGCCCATTTTTATCGAGTCCGTGCGATGTGATTGAGCTAGATAGATTCTTCAACAATTTTATACCCGGTATTTGCCTGAATTTTGTCATGGAAAAAATCAATTTTGTCATGGACAACTCATGGTTCACACAATGGAGTAGGAACCCTGTATCTGTATCTGCAAAACCGCTGTTTAAATTCATTTGGTGTTCAACGTACTGGATACAAGTATTAATTCCTAAGCTGCATCAATTTTTAAGAAAGATCGGAAAAATATTCGGGTCATGGCGGCCATCTTTAATCTTTTTTCGTCACATTAAAACCTTGTCACCCTGATATCTGCAAAATCTCATCTTCGATTCACTTTGTGTTCAACATTCTGGATGCAAGTATTAATTCCTAAGTTGCATCAATTTTTCTGAATGTTCGGGAAAATATTCGGGTCATGGCTGCCATCTTTAATCTTTTTTCATCAAATTATCACCTTGTCACACTGATATCCACAAAACCGTTTTTCGATTCAGTTTGTGCTCAACTTATTGGATGCAAGTAATAATTTCTAGGCTGCATTATTTTTTCAGAAAGTTCGGGAAAATATTCGGGTCATGGCGGCCATCTTTAATCTTTTGGGGTAAAAATAGCGCCCAGTCAGCCTAAAGCTGCTAGCCTCGGCCTCATAATATTACTTGATAATAACATGTACAAATTGATTAACTGGTAAAATTATAATTAATGTATAGCTCTTATTTGAAAAGTGCGACGAGGCATTATTTTTTCAGAAAGTTCGGGAAAATATTCGGGTCATGGCGGTCATCTACCTCAATCTTTTTTCGTCAAAATATGATCTTGTCACCCTAATATCTACAAAACTACTTTTTCGATTCACTTTGTGTTCAACATACTGGATGCAAGTATTGATTATTGAAAGTTTGCGAAAATATTTGGGTCATGACGGCCATCTTTAATCTATTTTTGTCAAATTAGGACCTTGTCACCCTGATATCTAGAAAACCGCTTTTTTAATTCACTTTGTGTTCACCGTACTGGATGCAAGTGTTAATTCCTAGGCTGCATCAATTTTTCAGAAAGTTCGGGGAAATATAAGGGTCATGGCAGCCATCTTTAATTTTTTTCGTCAAATTAGGACCTTGTCACCCTGAAATCTACAAAAGCACTTTTTCGATTCACTTTGTGTTCAACATACTGGATGCAAGTATCAATTCCTAGGCTGCATCAATTTTTTAAAAAGTTTGGGAAAATATTCGGATTATGGCGGCCATCTTTAATCTTTTTTTGTCAAATTAGGACCTTGTCACCCTGATAACTTCAAAGCTGCTTATCCGATACACACAATATACAATGTACTGCTTGGCTAATAATAATTCCTAGACTGCATCAATTTTTCAGAAAGTTCAGGAAAAAATCCGGGTCATGGCGGCCATCTTTAATCTTTTGGGGTAAAAATAGCGCCCAGTCAGCCTAAAGCTGCTAGCCTCGGCCTCATAATATTACTTGATAATAACATGTACAAATTGATTAACTGGTAAAATTATAATTAATGTATAGCTCTTATTTGAAAAGTGCGACGAGAAGCCTTCTTGGGGGTTTACATGGTAAACACTTATATAGATCTGTTCATCTCACCATTTTCAAAAGGTTCTCCTGGCCCAGCTAAGCCTAGATGTGCAACAAGGTGGCCTAAAGTCCCATGTTCATTCAATATAAAATAAAATGTCTGCTGTTACACAAGGACAACACAGTAGGCCCACAAGTTTTGCAAATATAAATCCAAAATGGCAAATTGCCAGCCATTTTAATTTTGCTCACAATCTTGGAGACCTTGCATGATAGCTAGTCTAGAGCGTTAATATTAAATAAAGTGTCCGGTGCTACCCAAGGACAACACATGACAAATATTGCAGATACTTTTGATAATGACCCTACTGTTTTTAGAGAGATATTCTTTGTTTTTTCTTTCAGGCCTAATTTATAATGGAAATCAGTACTGGGTTTAAAGGTGCAGAGTTCAGACCACTCCAGGAGCATTTGCTGCAAGGGAGTGTTTTAGATGAACACCGAGAGTCTCTTTTACACAGGTTGAATGGCCTGTGTGACATGATGAAAATTTCCCCTGAAAAATTTCATGATCATGAAATGGTTTACCAACTCAGTAAGTATAAAATATTGTGATAAATTATATGTTTACAGCAATAAATTAATTAATTATCTTTGCTATTTGTCTGGGAATACCACAATTATATGTTAACTATTCAACAACCACCCTAATTACAGTGGCAAAGATGTCAAGTACCAGGTAATCCACATGTGGCATGTCTGACCGGCATTTACGCCACCCAACCTGCTGACCCGAAAGTGTAAAAATGTCATTTTAAAGTGAAAAACACTGAAAACAATTTTTAAACAGACAAGCCAGCCACCATAGTCCCCTGCTCCGCCTGCGTGAAACTTTTGTCCGCAATTTTTTGTCACTGACTTCAAGTTCCTTGCTGTGACCTGTATCTGCATCACAAGAGGTTGGGGTCTATGAATAGATAAGTGGAGTAAAAAGGTAAAAACCATAAAAAAAAACTTGTGCAACGAGTGAAAAAATTATTTACCAGGTGATTTCTCAAATTATATTTGCTTATTTATGATGAGGACCTTGTTTCAGCAGCACAGTACTAATTATGTTGATGAAAAATTTAAATCAATTTTTTTAAAACTACTGCATGTTACAGACCAAACCTTAATAAGCTGATCCAATCAGTGATCCTAAGAGGAACAAATATATATGATAAGCAGGTGTCATGCCAAAATGAGAACACCCAAAAATGACTTTAATGTGGTTAACGTAGTCCAACATTAAACATGTTAAATCAATAAATATACATGTATCCAGCTAAATTTCCTGTCATTTTTAGGGATCTTGCATTTTGTTGTCAATCATGTGGTGCATCTGTCCGTCTTTCCGCCACTTTTAGCACTATAACTTGTTTCGCATTACTAGAATGCACATTATTCTTCACACACCTGCTAATCATGACTAAAGCTTCATTGAGTTCACATTAGACCTAATGACCTGGATTGTTTCCTGATCAGGAAATTTTCTCATTAACTCAATTCACTCAACAATTTTCAATTAATTATGTGTATCGCTCCATATATCTGCATCACCAATAGCTCGGATGAGTTCGAAAATGGTGCACATCAAGCTAAAAATTATTGACTTTAAAGTGACACAATCAGACTAAAATCATTAAAAAATCATGTTTTTTTTTTGCTTCTCAATATAACTATATGATGTAAACATGTCCATAGACTAGAACTGCAAAAGTTTTTGAATTTATGTGCTGCTTATTCTCCAGTTCAGCAAGATATAAAGACAAAATTCTCATATTTCCTATTTTGGACATGCATGTCTGAAATAAGAAATCAGGATTTTCTCTCTCTATCTCACTTAACTGGCAAATGCGCAGCTCAGAATTAAAAAACTTTCGCAGTTCTAGTTTATAGACATGTTTACATCATTTGGTCATAGTAAGAAGCCAAAATAAAAGTACTAATTTTTTTATGATTTCAGCATGATTGTGTAGCTTTAATATGCGTAATATCTGGAAAACCGTGCCAGATTGCTAGACTATTACTATAATAACAAAATGTGTGGTTTCATGGAGAGATATGCCCTGAAAAAAATTCAACTTGATCAAATTAAAAATGGCCGACTTGCTGCCATGATTGACTTTAATATGCTTAATATCTGGAAATAGTACCAGATAGCTGGACCATCACTATGAAGCAAAATGTGCAGCTTCAGGGAGTGATATTCCCTGAAAAATTGCAACTCGATAAAATTAAAAGTGGCCGACTTGCAGCCATTATTGACTTTAGTACCGTATATGGACGCGTATAGTACGCTACTTTTTTTCTTTTTTGAGCCCGTTTTTGGCCTGGTGCGTATTATCCACCGATGCGTACAATATATTGATTTTACTGAGATTTGTCACTCAAAATTTTGATAAATAGGCAGTCTCACGTCTCCCGAGTAGACTGCGATCTCCTAACTCCTTGTATTTTCGCCCAAAAATGGCAAATTACTTCAGCAGCTATAATGAAACCATTTGTTTCTAATACACTTAAGATGTCTAGTGAAATAACAACCTAGCATTTATTTGTCTTTTAAATATCTGATAAAGTCATTCATTAATGTTATTTAAATAATAATTTGTACAATACATGTATCTGGGAAACCATGCCAAATAGCTAGACCATTACTATAGAACAAAATTTGAGACTTTATGGAAGGATGCACTTGACAAAATTGTATTCTTTTTGACATTGTCCAAAAATGTAAATTTATCTCCCATTATCTGTCTAATTTAAAACTCAAAATTTTTAAAGTTTTAGTCTATAAAAGTTTTTGTCAGATGATTTTCGGTTTTAAGTGATGATTAGAGGATGAGGCATAATTCCGTCGCCGAAAAGCCTTGTTTCATATTTTAGGTATAATGACTCAAGGAGAAACTGAATCAGCTGAATATTGATATTTTTGATGATTGCAAACCAATTTGTATCTTTTTTTTAATTATAATTATTTACAATTTTTTTTTAACAAACCACCAATAGATATATTTATTATATGTTCAACAAATTTTCAGATATGCTTTTTCTTCTGATTTACAGGGGCAGGTTCTGGAGCGACACAAAATGTTAACTTACGTGTAAGGAGGTCACTAGATCATAGAGACGCACCGTGGTATGTCAGTTATGCCAATTTTTACCCCCACAACTAGAATATATAGTCAAAAAGTGATCATATAGTGTACAATGTTGTAAAGGAAAATTGGTTTATTTTGAAAACATTTAGCAGTTTTTAACTATAAAACACAGTTTGTACATTATTTCTGTTGGGCTCAGGCTGCTAACCTTGATTATTGTGAAATTTGAGACACCAAGGCAGTGTAAACACCTGTATACAAATGATACAGGTATATTCCAGTATATTATTCGTTAAAAATGAACAGATGAATAACAATCCAATACCGGTAATTCAATCGATTACGTTTTAAATAGTCAATGATCAGTACATGGTCAACAGTAGTCAACTAGTAACATATACAGTGACATATATAGTAAATATTGAGGACCAAGTGCAAACAAAAAAAGTACATATGTAATTTTGTGCATGGTTAAAGTAGATATTACACATAACGAATACTGTTCTATTTTTTTGTAATTTTAAGAAAGAGATTCTAATGAGCTGAAGATCATTGGTGATTTGTAATTCTTGACCCTTTCAGAGCTGGTACCGTCTTTATACGTCACTATAGACGTCAGATTCTGACATAGGTATAAAGATGGTCCCTGCACTGAAAGAATTAAAATATTTATAATGGCCGTAGACCCATAACATAGGTATTCAAATGAAGCGGAAAGAGCTAACATGGTGATGTTTTCATATTAAAATACCCTTTTGATCTCAGTGGTTTATACAAAAATATTTCAGTGTTGTAAGGTTTAACCCTTACACTGCTATGGGCTACTGTAGTCACCCATAGCCAGTGCTGCAGATAACCCTCTAGTTTGATTGGGTATTCACCCCCTCATTTTGGAATGGATGCACAAAGCAGTTTTATTGTGAGTACACTGATTGAATATTTTACTCTTCAAAATAGTCATGTGTGCTAAAAATGTGAACTATCAACAAAAGCCACGTCTTATCAAAACAAATATAATTATCAAAATCATAAATCTAGATGCTTTGGAAGCGCTTATTTTATAAAAATATGAGCTCAATGAAATTATTTGAGAGCTACCAGTGACAAAATAGGCATGGCATGACAAAAGTACGCAGGACAAAATAACAATATGAGAATCACAAATATGGCATACACAGTTATGCTAAAAATAACCTGTGTGCGTAAATTCAATCAAGCTTTGGGTAGGCTACTTGTACCCCCAAAATAATTTATCGCCGCATATTTCGGCAAAAATGATGCGTAATTATGCAAATATGCACTTACTTTGGATCACTGGCCATAGCCATTGGGCTCTGCCTGCTATAGGTGATCAACAGTCACCCAGTAACTCAATAAACAATATTAATAGTGTAAGATCATTTTAAAGATATTATACTGGTATTAATCATTTTTTAATAAAAGCCTAAAGGTTTTTGAAATATTACTATTGGATAAGATGATTTATGAAAAAACACACCAGAAATCACTCAGTGGGCAACCTTATATGCTCCAAATGTTATGCAGCAGTGTAAGAGCTCATTCCATGAACACAAGGATTGTCTGTGTCTAATTTAAAAAAAAGTGAATACATGTACTAACATCAATTTTGTTGTTTTAGGCATGTGAGGTATGTCGGTCTAGACATTGGTGAGAAGAGCAAGCACACCATCGTACATAACTGCATTGATGTAGGAACATCAGACAATGTTGTGACTTTCCTGACAGAAATGGGTTTCAGGTATGTCATATTGTTCCATTATATTGATAATAATTATATGCTAGTAAAAACTTTTCTCGTAATAAATGTCACAATTATATGGCTTACTGCAGCTTGTCCTTCATCATAAAACATACAATGCAGAATGGTATTCAGAATGGTGTTCTTCAAGGCAGAAACCATTATCATGGCGCACTGACATGCCTATTGTCGTCATCAGGCGCGTCCGTCCGTTCGTCTGTCCGCAACTTTTAGCACTATAACTTCTTTCGCGTTAGTGGAATTCACATTAAACTTCACATACAGGTTAAGCATGACTAAAGCTTGACTAATTTCACATTTGACCTTTCTGTGACCCCTACGACCTTGACTTTTTTCTGATCAACAAATTTTCTCGTTAACTTTTGTTATGTATCGCTCTAAAATTTATACCATATATCCATTTCACTAATAGCTCGGATGAGTTCGACATTAGGCAAGATTCGGAAAGAAACTAGGTCATGGCGCCCAAAATAGACGATTATCGGCCATTATTTTTGTAAGCCCAGTATGCGTAATTTCTGGAAAACTGGGCCAGATAGCTAGACCATTACTACAGAACATGTGCAGTTTCAGATAGGGATATACCATGAAAAATTTCAACTTGATCAAATTCAATATGGCCGACCTGCGGCCACTTCTGATCGGCAAATTTTCTTGTTAACGCGATTCACTCAACATTTTTTTATGTATCTCTCCAAAATTTATACCATATATCCATTTTACTTATAGCTCAGATGAGTTTTAAAATTGGGCAAGATTCGGACAGAAACTAGGTTATGGCGGCTAAAATGGCCATTATTTTTGTAATATGCGTAATATCTGAAAAATCAGACCAGATAGCTAGACCATTACTATCGAACAAAATCTGCAGTTTCAGGTGGGGATATACCATGAGGAAATTCAACTTGATCAAATTCAAAATAGCCGACCTGCGGCCATTTTTGACTTCAATATGCCCTTTAACTGGAAAACCGTACCAGATAGTTAGACCATCACTATTGAACAAAATGTGCGGTTTTTGTACTGCATGCTGCTAATAACCAGTTCTCGAAAAATTCCAATAATGGTAGAGGGCTATTGTCGAGTGTGCTCTTGTTTCAAATGATTTCACTTTTAAAGATGATTAGAGGCTGAGGCCTATTTCCGTGGCCGACAGGTCTTGTTACAGCAGAGATGCTTAAATTAGGGCCACAAAGCCTGCCATAAAAATAGTACAAAAATGTATTATACATTTTTGTATGGCTGCGTTATACAGTATATAACTAAAGGGCGACTGTGACTTTACATTTACAAATAACAGTAGCTTAAATTTTGACGTAAGTTTTATGCATTTTTTTGGTGGCCATTTTGAATTTTGGCAGCTAATTTTTTACTTTAAGCAATATGTTGGTCATTTTGGATTATGACAGGTTGATTGGAATTTTCTTTTTTTTGTTGGCCATTTTGAATTTTGGTGGCAATTTTAGATTGTGCCATCCTTATAAGTATGACCATGAAATACTGCTTTTTTGAAGAAATATATATTTGTTTGTGAGATTGAATCACTTCTGTTATTTAAATTAGGAAATGTATTGCTTAAACTGTTTCTACTGACCATAGTTGGTTCAATGCTGAGCCACCGTCTGCAACATTGGCCCTTCATCGAAGTATAGAAATTAATGATAGAATATATTGTGTATATATTCTGTTTTATGTTTGTGTGTTCATGCCATTGGGTCAATTCTGGGTCAGCGCCCCCCCCCCCCCCCCCAACATCCACCCATAATTGTTTCAAAGTCAAGTGTTTGATGGGTATTTGTCAGCACCGGTAGATACTTGAGATATTATTTTTATCAAGCATGAAATTTGCATACAAATTATGAACTGTAGATGGGAGTATGCTGAATACTGACATTATTTCTTTAACTGCATCAATTTTTCATAAAGTTCATAAGCATATATAGGGTAATAGCTTCCATCTTTTTTGTCACTTTAAGACATTGTGACCCTGATACTTCCAAACCGTTTTTTTTGTTTAATTTTCTCCTCCTGTGTTCTGAAGACTAGTAGTATACTAGTAATAGACTGCACCAACTATTTAGGATAAAAAATTATAGAGGTCATTGCGACCATATTTTTCAATCTTCTGTGTTCGCCACCGGACATTGTCACCTAGACATTTTTTTCACCACTTGTTGTTGATAAATAATTTTCCCACATTTGATTATTAATTAAAAACCTTTACTTGAAGAGTACAAGGGGGAGCTTTCTTATGTGTTTACTAAGTAAACACTCTTGTTGGCTTGCTGAAAAAAACCCAGTTATTTTTTAGTTTGAAAATTACTTTATCTGTTTTGCCAAGTTTTTTATTATATTTTGGTAGCAGACTCTTCTTGAGAGTGCTCCTGTTCAATTTAAAACTAGACATTATCATCCTGTTGTAGGTTAGACCATGAATATGTTCTAAACGGCTATCTTTTTAAAAAGGGAAGAATGAAAGTAACTGTTTCAAAGTTATACAAGGTTGGTATTAATGAATAAGTTGAATAACCTTTTTTGCACTGAATTTGTGATAAAATATTCCTTGTAGAAACTTCTATGAAAAAATATTTTAGATCGAGACTATAATAATTTATGCTTATGTACTAAATTTCTTACATCAACTCGATATAAATAACATGAAGTAGATAATGTATAACATGTCTAAATATTGATCATTTTTATACAATATTCACAGATGCCACATGCTAACAACACTGACAAAATTGAACCTTTATCCTCATCCTGCCTTGTTGAACTCAGTGTTGTATCTCCACACAGTACAGATCAGATACAAGAAGACATGAAAAATTTTGCTGACCAGCTCAGACCGTATCTTTTTATGACCATCCACATATTTGTTTATTATTGAGGATATTAACATAACAAATATCAATTAACCCATATAGACTATACCAAATCATGAAATGTACAGAAATGTCTAAATGTTTTGGAAAATATATCCCTAATATAGGAGACTTTTAGTTTCACCATCCCGAATTATCCTTTATCTTGTTAGGACATTTCCTGAATAAACCCACTTAAACATTAAATATTATGCACCATATATTGAATCATTTGAAAAATTCAAATCTGGTCATAATCTTGTCTGGTTAATAATTACCAATGGTCATCTAGTTTGCTTTGAACCAGATCAATATTGTTGATGGGAAAAGTATCTAGATAGGTCAACCCGCAAATTCCATGTGTCATGTGTGTAAAAATCTAAATGAAAACACATTAATGTATCCCTGTTTGGAATACATCAGGCAGGGTTCCCCACACAAAAAAACAATCATCTGGTTGTTCTCTCAAAAATCTTAACCTTTACACTGCTGCATAAAATTTGCAGCATGTGTGGTTTCCCACTAAATAATATCTGGCACGTTTTTTCTTAAAAAACATCTGATGAACAACTGATACTAAAAGCCAATAAATTACAAAATCAGTCAGTTAGCCATCTTTAAAACCCAAATGGAAGGAGTATCTCATTCCACAATCTACAACTTGGGGCCTACCGGTACATATTCGCATTTGTGAAATTCAGTTATAACTTATTCGGATTTGTAAAATTTAGGCCACAGCTTCACATCAGTAAATACATATTTTAATTTTTAAACTGTTCGCATATAAAAGCATAGCAATTAACTACCGTGATAGTCTGATAGAGCTCAAATACTCTGTAGACTAAAGGTGAAAAATGTAGTTTAATTAGAATTACTGTAGGACTATTGGTTGTTTTAATCAAATTTAAATTAATTAGTATTAATGATAAGCATGTAATTCTGGGCAGAGCTGGAAGGGGTATTAAATCACTATTAAGCAAAAAATTTCAAATGTTCTATGTTACATCTTTGACCTTATGCAGACTTGTACTACTGGAAAAAGTGGACTACAGACGATTACAACAACAAGCAGCAACATGAAAGAAGGAATGATCATTATCATATTATTTATTCGCCGATGTGTAGATATAAAATGGGAATTTGATGCTGCAGAAGAGTAGTAGACTTCTTTTCTCAAACAAATGCTGCTGTACAAATGTGGATTCATTGAATGGAGTATCTCGACTGAAATGTTATTGAATAAGTGTTTTACAAAAAAATTGCAAAAACACAAAAATTTAGAAAAGTACATTTTTATTAAAAGTGTATGTAAAACATTCAGCAGGAATAAGAAAAAAATAGTGTGTTCTTGCAAACACTCATTCTGTAAGCATGTCATAAAATAAAATGTGAATAAAAACCAACAGTATAAATAAGCATATATTTGTAATATGTGGATATCAATGGTGAATACATTCTATAAATGGTCATTCGACGTGAGTTTATGTATTTGAAAACAAAAAAACGTCGGCCTCCGCCTCCTTGATTAACCCACCCATGCAGGCGCTATAATCATGTGTTTTTAACCCTTACAGCACAGAGATTGACTTTAGTTGTCAGAATCTGACGTCTACAGAGGCCAGATTCTGACGACTCTAGTCAATCCTCGCACTGTAAGAGTAAAAATATTTATAATGACCGTAGACCCATAACATAGGTATTCAAATGAGTCAGAATGTGCTAACTAAGACATTTATGATGATTTAAAATTATAAAAACACTTGCGTCTCCATGGTTTATACAAAATAATTCAGCGTTGTAAGGGTTAATCTACAGCCGTTTCTAGCCTTTATATTTATGATTCAAACAAGGAAATTGATAGAGAAATGAGCATTCAATTTGTTAGATTGCCAAATCATGTTTTGATTTAAATTGTGATAAAATCATTTTCGCTCACTTTAAGTATTGGGTCGCTTTAGCTGGACCCTACGTTAAATTGGTAGAAATTTATTTTGGATAACTTAGTTCTTCAAGGGTTTAAATTGCACAATAGTTATTATGATATCTAACAAACTCAGCTCTGGGTACAGTGTAGCCAGGTCTCGGCTGAGCTTATTTCAAAAGAGCTACTGTAGATCTGGTAATATTCGCGAGGTTTTAATTCTCACGCATTTCGCAAATTCAAGAATCTCGGGAAAATTATTATAATAGCGCTGCTAAAGAAAAATGAAAATTCGCGAATTTTAAAAATTTGAGAATAGTCCAATAATCTGAAATTCACGAAAATTTAAACACGCGAAAATTACCTGATCTACAGTATTGTACAGATGATATTTCGTATTTTTTGGATTTTTAGCAAAAATCAAAGGTGATTGTTAATGTGAATTTTTTGGGGGCTCATCTACATGTATGCGTCACTAGCAGGAAAAATCAGTTTAAATTTGGCAAATTCATGTAAAATAAATGGCAAATGAACTATATTTACTAGTCCAAACAAAATATAGTGTGCAAAACATTTAGAGCAGTATTTTGACAGTGCTGTTATAGTAACCTACATATAACCATTTCAAGTCTGAATTTACAATTGAAATCTTCATCCACCACAAGTCGCAGAGAAATAATTGGAGTACAGTAAAACCAGTATCGAGCAGCCACCCTTGGGACACTGGATAACCGGCTTTCAAGTCAAGTGGCTGCTCATAGAAGTGGCCTCCCTTTAAAAGAGGTTGGCTTCCCACAAGAGTGGCTGTACATAGCAGGATCTATTGTATTACAATTTTTCATTACACAATGCATTGAATTTGAATAGGTATATATTTTCAAGTTTTACAGAGATCCACACCAGGTGTACCGAGGACCAAATTTTGATGTCAAGACAATGATGGAATCGAAGGCCTCAATGAGGGGTTATGTGTTAAATGCAGTGGTATATTTGGTTACATGTAATTGTCATAATTGTCGAGTATCAAAATAAACCACTGCAACAACTCATAATACAGCGTTGAGGTCTTTTATTCCATGCATTGAATTTAATTTTTTTTTACATTTTTAGTTGAGTACAGTAATTTCTTAAATACGCAGCTCATTTGTAGCACTTACCCAGCAGGCACGAGACGTTGAATCATGTTGGTTAAATGTTGGGCCAGCGTCGCAGACAGTAGCCCAACATTTAACCAACATTGGTTTAACGTCTTGTACCTGCTGGGAAATATGTATACATTTGACTGTATGACAGGCAGATGTACTTTCTGAGTTAATGAACATGATGTGTGCTGTAATTCCTTTTTTTTATTCACATGCCTTTATATTTTAAAATATTGTGTGTATAAACTACTTCATTGGTAATAAAGTCTTGTTTTGCCCTCCATGTCTCTTACAAATGTGTTTCATCATGTTGTTATTTTTTACTACGTAACAGGTACCATCAGAGCTCAACTTTTTTGAGCTGTAATTCCTATTTTTATTCACATGCCTTCATTAAAAAATTGGCTTGAGCTCTGCTCTAAAATTGGATGTGTATGAACTACTTAGTTTTGTTTTGCAATCCACACCTTGTGTATTTCACGAGTCACATGTTCCTTAATTAAGTAAAAATATTAAATACAGACATATTGAAGATTCTAATTTAATTTAATGATAGTATCCTAGTTATGCTATTTCTTCACCAATCATCATCATCATCACTGTCTTTGTCATTATTTCTTTCATGGCCAAATATTGATTTTGTTCCCTTTGATTCCACATCTTTGACTGTGATTACACCTGAAAAAACAGTAATATTACAATTATTTCCAAACTATATAAATATAACTATCCACGAAAACTATCTATAATCATTCTGCTGCATGGTATCTATCATCATTCTGCTGCATGGTATCTAGATGGCAGGGATTTGTTTTCGGGAACAGTGTCCAGATTACGGAGATATGTCCTTGTTATGTCAACAGGTTATATGACATGTGATGTAAATGATATGTATCGCATAATGAATTACTCTTTTATTTGTCAACTTGTAGTCATCGAACCGTGGATACACATGTTGGTGACAAGATTATAATGGTGACGTACACAGTATGGTACGCTGCTTATGTATGATGTTATAGATATCCGCTCAATGTAGTCCAAACAAAAATCTTTAGAAATTCCTATTTGGGAACCAGATCTGAAATGAGCAAATTCCCCTGCGTTGTCGCCAATCGGACAACTATTACCATATTAAGCTGCCTATTGTGGCATATCAGTATAAGCTGGAAACAAGCTAGCCAAATTTTACAGGACTTGTAAAACCTTTTCTGGGCATTTATTAGTGTGTATTTCGCTACTGATTTTAAGAATATTTTGCAATTTACAAATCAGACAACATGGATCAACTTGAAGTCAATTCACACGATAAAGCAAAACCTTTTTTAATTGAAGTTACTTGCAATTTTCAGGTTAACCCTGTCACTGTAAATATATAGATGGTGAGTATTATGTGCATTCATCATGTCTGACCTTACAGCGTGCATACCGTATATAATACACAATAAAACTATTCCAATAAAACTATTCCATTTTACAGGCCCCAGTGAGTGCAAAAAGGGAGGGCATTATATTAGGAACAGCCAAGCTATTCACTCATACATGACTGGCTATCAGAGATCGGTGCCGTTAAAAAAAAGCTACAGTTCACACGCTTTTGTAGGAAAAAGCGCAGGTGTTGGTGATGTACATATTGCATACAGTAAGCTGTGATACAATTGATAGGCATATTATTTTTTCTAGCTGTTGTGACGCTCCATACTACTGAACTGATGTGCTCCCTTGCAGCAATCTCCAGGACAAATAAATTATGTGAAGGCCTCTAATATAAGACACAATGAATATTAATACTAAAATACAGTATCTGAATACAGCAAAAAATGAAAACAGAAAAAGTCCAAAGATTTTTTCAACATTACCTGATTTTCCTAATATCATTTCTAAAAGTTCTGTTGAAAAGTCATCTGTATTTCCCATGGCTTCAAATCCAATCACCCTGCAATAAAAAAACAATACAGCTATATTATAGACTGTGCAAGCGAGTGATTGTTTAACAAGAAAATGCAATAATTTCATTATTATTCGTTGCTCAAAATCAGTAAGCGATTCATACATCTTGATGGTAAATGTAGGCCTACTACTGGCCAGCAAACACAAGGTGTTCACCCAAGGTTGGTTAAATGCTGGGCCAGCGTCACAGTGTTAACAGTAAGCAAACAAGACACATCTTAACCTTTAATATGATAATCAAATCACCATAAATGGTAAAAGTAGTGTATGACAAGTATAATAAAGTCATGTTTATTTATTCTATAAATTGTGCTGAGAAATTTCTCTGAATATGAATTTTTTAGCATTCTTCTGCTCGAAATGCTGAACCTATTTCGAGGATTTTGAAAGACCCCAACCTACAAGTTTTACACAAAATCAATGACTGCATAAAATTTGTGTGCCAAGTGGAGTTATCTCATGGAAATCCTTCGAATAATATATAGTAGATAAGGAAAATGCTTGACGTTTTCAGATCTTCTTATGCACAAAATTAGTGGCATAAGTTTTATTCTACCAAACACATTAGCTAAAAAAATGAAATAAAATATTCACCTGTCTACAACTAAACCTTTCTTGAAGCATATTAAGACTGGCAGGACACGAATACTGAGCTTATTCACAAAAAATTTGGCTTTGTCCACATTCAGTTTGGCAAATTTCGTCTCGTAATACTTCTGTGATAAAGCCTGTTGTAAGAAAAAAAAAATATCTCTTATATTCTTCTGCAAAGTCAATAGGCACTAACTGCATCCTTAACCCTTACAGCGCGGGGATAGACTTTAGTCATCAGAATCTGACGTCTAAAGTTGATCCACGCACTGTAAGAGAAAAAATATTTCTAATGGCCGTAGACCCATAACATAGGTATTAAAATGAATCGGAAAGAGCTCAATAAGACATTTATGATGATATCAAATTGAAATAAACCCTTTGATCTTCAAGGTTTTTATAAAAATTCATTGCTTCAAGGGTTAACACTTTCACTACTGGTAGAAACATCCTTATTACAGTACGTATACCGGCGCTGCGCCGGTATGATGTCGGTAGTAGAGGGATTCACTGCAAGTATTGAAAGGGTTAAAAAGTCATCAGTTCCCAGCAAACACAAGGCGTTGGCCCAATGTTGGGCTGACGTTGGGCCGCATCGTAGACGATGGGCCAACGTCAGCCCAACATTGGGCCAACGCCTCATGCTTGCTGGGTTACTGCCTTTTTGGTATTGTAAGGCAGTGTTGTAAATCTCATAATTATACATGCAAAATACCGCTTCACTTTTTGAGCCCCATGATACGCTCACATCTATACAAAAGTATTCTGGACTGAAAAATAGTCTTTCAACATTTATTCAGGAGATGATATAATTGACAAGAAAAATAAGCATCAACCTAATGGGAGATGATTATAACATTTACTCAGTCGGCTACCGCTGCTTCCACCTCCTGCCTCATCTTTTGATTGCCTATACAATTGCCTGGCCCTATACTCTCTTGTAATGAAAAAAAAGAAAAGCTTCTATCAATCAAAATATGCAATCAGTTTTGTAGCCAGGCTTTAAATGATTTAGGTACCATCTAGAACTTTACATTGTTTTCATTACTTGCCAAAATTCTGTAGTTTAACATAGAGCTTTGAAGAATTATATCTTAAAAAAACATGTTGTTGAATTTTAGGACTATTCACTATAGTATACGTCAAGTGTTTTGTAATGTTATAATGTTTACCATGTTTACAGTACCTCTAAATGTGTATCCATTATTGAACATCGCCTGAAATCTTCATGATAGAAATGCACCACACACCTCTCTTCTGTTGTTGTCATTTCTAGAAAGTCCTTCTCTTCAGCTATAGTCCTATATACAAACAAAATATCATTACACATTAAATACATTTGTTCAGCCTTCATGCACCATGACTTGAAAAAAATACTTATAAAGGCATACATCATGTACATGCTGTGTTCACTTGGTCATTTGGTGTTGTCTTTATTTAGTGAAATTATTTGGAGACGTTAATGACAGCACACATCATGTGTTCGGAAGTAAAAGAGTCATATCTGTCAGTAGAGAACTCTCTGGATTTATGATTCCTTCTGAATTCTAAATGTGTGTGTACTGTGCTATATATAAAAAGCATCTCCCAATGAACCAATGTCAATGAGTGAAAAAAATGGGATATATCCACTATATTTCATAGTAATACTGCCAATTCATGAATCAATAAATTTACATCAAAAGAATGTTCCCTATCTGGTCTATATAATGATTCATGATTTGTCTGTAAAGTATTTTGAAACTGGATTAATTTAGGATGACTGGTACTTGTAAAGTACTTGTGGGTACGGTATATGTTTTGAAAATTAAAAGTACCTTCATTTTTCTGTACTGTACTGGAGTACAGGTATAAGTACAACTACTTAAAAAAAAAAATATGAGTGTGAGTACCCATGAATCCACGAGTACCGTAAAATTAGTACTTGAGTATCAAAGTACTGAGTAGATACTTTTGTTCCAAGCTATACTTTTGTACAAACGCACCACTGAATTTGATATATCTTATCATGGGTCAGTTTATTTAATATTGCTGATTATGACTTTTTTCCATGAGGGAGTAGTTGACTGTGTACGAGCAGTGGCAAAGATAATGGAAACTGGGGTACAACTATAACTAGAAACATACATAGAGTGGTGTACAGCTTCAAATTTGCAACATTTTTGTGCCTGCTATAAAAAAAGTGTTTACAATTTTTTAACTCACGAGTAGTGCCCATGTTGTCTCTCCCTAAAATTTTGAATTTGTGAAGCTTGTGTTCTGAATTCTTCCATCCTTTTGTCACGAATATGCGCTGGAATCTCATCATCTTCTAATTCATCCAGTAAATCCTGCATTTTACAAAAGAAAGTACATTGACATTGTCAAACAACACTAGTCAACACATCACTTAAATAACTGAATATTTTGGTGATTACAAAATTGTATTGTTTGGGAATTGTTTCACAAACAATTTAATTTTTCTTTGAGTTTGATAGAAGTTTGATTGAATAACCAAAAAAAAGAAGATGGAATTGAAGACACAATACTCAATACTCTTTAGTGTGAAGGTGAGGTTTAGCCAACCGACAACACTGTTCCAACAAGAGGCCTCAGCCAAGAGACAGGGTTAGACGAGGTGCCTGTTTAATACTTGAGATTGTGACAGGGTTCAATTTTTACGTTTATTTTTCATATTATCAGCCTATTTATTATATTTAGCTTTGCCCAAATGTTCAGTAAGTTCAATTAGACCACAAGGAATGCTACTGTAGTTGACAAATATTGAAAATATATGTTAAAGAAGCGGTAGATCAATACAAACTATTTTGTATCTGTAGACCCCCTGTGTTTTGATTTATAACGATATGTTGAAATATATTGTACAAAGTGTAGGTATAAAATGTGACCAGGTTGTAGCACATACGCATCCGGCCAATCTCCATTTGTTAGAGGAGGTTTGTATGTAGGCCTATAGTTTTTTTTAGAAGGCTTTGTATACAGATTTTGGTGAATAAGTGTTTAGTTAAACGTTAATTTTGAGGTTAGTTACTTTTAAAAAGTATTATTAAGAACACAATTTAATGCTTATAAAAAAAACATTTATTTCAAAGACAATAACATTTTATAACATTTCTGAAATGTAGGATATTGTGCATGATCATTATTATAGCTAGATACAGAGTGTAGCAAAGTCAATATCGTTCCTCTGATGCAATATATATACGCAATATGATATATTGTGAATGTACTGCTTCGTTTCTTGTCCATAATCCCGTTTTTCTTATTGTGGACGTGCATGTATCATGTGTAGTGTATAAAATGTTGTAACATGTTATGTTCTACAACCTGTTACCTGGCCACATTGTATACAGTGTGCATGGCTGGCACTCGCCCGCTCGCCAATGCCAGTGGGAAAAAAGCGAGTTCGGATGGCCTAAAACTCGCCCAGCTTGGCAAGTGCATATTTTTCCGTAATTTAAACATGCAAAGTAGTCTGCTGTGGTCCAGACTAGGGTTTAAAATAATGTTTTGTCAGGATAGATTTGTTTTAGTTCATGACGGGTTCTAAAAGAGTGGGGTGTTTATGGCACAATTGGATATTCGGGATCAGCGCGATGACTGCCCGTAGTATGTACATGTAGGCCTTCTGTATAGGCTGCGAACATGTGTATGCATCGCTGACCCAGTATGCATGCACTAATCTCTAAGCACGCGCACTTGTCAGAGCGATTGGTCAATTGTGTCACCCCCCTATAGGGCCAATTGTAACAGACATGCGTGCGCGGGCCAAAATTTGTTGGGTTCGTACGGATGGTGTTACATACACGTTCCTTGTATCAGAGGTTAACAAAGTTCTATGTCCTGAAACTAGATGTGAACATTGGCAGCGGACTTCACAGTATATTTCATTAACACCCACCACTAATAACATGATTATAATTAAACTGCCACTGCGTCATAGATAAAGTATCCTAAAAAAACTCACCAGCCATCTCAGCAAGCACAATATACATACATCCAATGTTTGGTCAATATTGGACTGACGTCGTAGACTGCGGGCCAACATTGACACAATATTGGCTCAATGTCTCGTGCTTGCTTGGATCTGCCCTATAACTAGTACAAGTAACCTCACTGAAGATCAAAGACTTGATCTGGAAAATATATACGTCATTATATATCCACATCATAACTCTGTTTTAACCATTTATTTACAAGTCATTAGTTTTTTGTAAATTTCCCACTGATTAAACACGTCTTGGTTGAATCAGCTTTGTGCTCATTTTTTAGACTTTTTTCGGGCGAGTTCAAATTTTACTGGGCGAGTAGCACTTCAGCTGCACTCATCCGAATGGGCGAGTGGTATATTCAGTTATACCCAAAGTCACATTAAAAGTGATCAACCAGGATCGCATGTTTTTCGTTGATTTCTCGGTCAATTATAAACTAATTTTAATGAAATTTGGTGACAATCATCAGGGTTTGACACAAACTTTTTTGGGCAGTGGTCCACAGGACCACCAGCTCAGTGAATCTGGTGGTCCTACAATTTTTCTGGTGGTCCTGAGAATAAAGTCCGGCACACAAATTCATACGCGTATATCATTAAAAAGTGAGTGAGTTAAAAAACAATTAACATGGCGATTTATAGCAAGGTTGATTTTAATATTACATTCATATCATTTTGATACCACTTGATCTAGATTTGGTAACCATTTCTTGTTTTAAAAACATTGAAATCGGAAAATATAGGCGCAAGCATAAAATGTAGTCCCTATGCTGGTAGTAGCAAGGCATATGACTGACCAAGTCTGTCAGCCTCCCACCCCCCCTCCCCTCCAGCCTGATACTCCACATAGGATGTGCTGCTGGAGTAGGCTAAAGCGTTTTGGCAACGCTCAGGGAAGGTACTAGGACCTTATATTTGAATGTGAAATAAAAAAAGCTTGATGTTTTTAAAGCACCCTTTTTTATTTTTCATATTGATAGAGTAGGCCCTATGTCCTGATGATTACAAAATATATATGTTTATATAGGGGGGGGGGGGGGGGGCTATATTTTTTCATTTAAAGATTGCTGGATCGAGGGGTATTATGTCTGGTGAGACAATAAACTTCACCTTAAAAACCTATTAAAAGTGGCGGGCAGACACTTTTTCAGCGTCACAAATTGATTGTACACCACTAGTCTGACTAGACAGTCACATGAGGGCAGGCAAACAACAAACTGGTGTTTCAGCCACTGGGGCTAATTGTGGAGGGTGGCGTTTGCTAACTACGTCAGCTGGGCTGATGGTCGATCTCGTCCTCAATAATTCATATCCCGCATGATTATGAACACATATCTTTAGTTCCATAAAAAGGGCGAGAGCGGATGGTCAATCTCGACCTCAATAGTTCATGCCCAGCATGATTATAAACACTTGTTTTGTTCCGTGAAAAGGGGCGAGAGCAGTACTGTGTTTCTTGTATTATCGGCCGCGAGTGGCGACGATTGCTTAGATTTTTTAGCCATGTTACAATTTTGCTTAGAGCCGAAAATTTCGGTGGTCCATCGGACCACTGGGTTTGAATGTTCTGGTGGTCCGACATGATTTCTGGGGGTCTCGGACCACCGGACCACCATCAGTGTCGAACCCTGATCATATTTCAACAGAATCCTAATATCCCTGGGAATTTTGTAGAATTATATATTGTATTTCAAAAGTTAGACCATTAGACATGTAATAAATTGAAATTACGACGTCCTTGAAGCCTCTATAAACCCAATAAACTAATTCTAGAATTTTATTACATGTCAAATGGTCTAACTTTTGAAATATTCAATATAATTTTGCGAAATTTTCACCACTGTTAGGATTTGAGTAGAAAATGGCCTTTGCAAAATTTCAAGAAAATCGGTTCAGAATTGACTGAGAAATCGCTGAAAATCATGCAATCCTGGTTAATTTGACGGCGAGTAGGCCTATAGTTATTCACACTGGTATAGGTCTATCTCGGCTACATATTATAATTATCGGAGAGAGCTCTTACACTGAGTTACAGCAACGTGTGTGGTCAGAGTCCACTAGTCTAGCAAAATTAAATTTGATTTTCAACCCAGGTTACAGACACAGTGTTATGACTGATATTTCGTGGTCCAACATGCCTCTGATCATGTTCATGGGCGCTGACATCTTGTTTGTTTATTTTCTGTTCAGATGTCAAAGTTCATCTTCTGTTGGCCACATATTAAGACAGATATTTTCGTCGTCCTTTTCCCGTTTTATCGCCCATGTGATTGTGGTACCACCTAGCAAGTGGGTAGGACAGTTGATGTGTATCACTATCATTGACTATACTATAGCCGCATGAACATTTCCCCCTACGACTCATAAAATTGTGGGTATTGGCAGAGTAGACTAGTCTATTTTTCGGCATTTGTATTTTCATCAGATTTATTTTTCTTCTTTTTAAACATTGACGATTTAGATAAAACTACATTTCTGTAAATAGTAGTGTAAATTACTAATCTAACTGAATTCAGTGTCCCAGGGCCCTATGTTTTTTCTTTGTTTGGTACAGACTTTGGCCAGCCCGCAAGTGGGCGGCCTGGGCCTTCCGACAATATATGGATCGCTCAACACCCTGCGGCAGGGCCCGCCATTTGTTAGCCTACACGTTATCTTCACGTTACATTGACTAATATTTATTGTAGGGTTATTGCCTATGTCATTACATGAGCCCCTACTTTAGTACAGAATGATTTCCGCTCGCTTTCTAGGCATGCCTATTCATATTATAGTATTATACTAACTTAGCGGAGTTAGCCTCTTAAGTTAGGCCTAGCCCTAGACTACCCGGTAACGTTAGCAGGTTAACTTAATGTACTTATGTAGGACTACCGGGTATACACCCGGGTGAAAATATTTATATTTTTGTCGTATGAAGATATACATCCGGTAAAGATATCAATGCGATAGTATGTATTCACATGGATCGAACCTGTTCACTTCAGACAAGACTCAACTTCTCAAGTTCAGTCTTACCTGTCGGTGGGCGAAAATATAAGAAAAACTGAGCCATATTTTTCAATCCAGACAAACCTCTTCGACTAGTGCCTTATCATCAAGAATTTTTTGGGCTTGTTGCGCTGTGGCTGATGCTGCCATATTGATAGTCTAAGTATATTAAGTAAAAATGAAAATAGTAGTCAAATGTTGAAATGACAGAACTTTGTTTGGAATGACTTTTGTTTGTTTACACTGAACAAGCAGAAGCATGTAAGATCATACACACCCCCTAGCGAGCTAAACTGAATTGCAAATTCCCCCTTAGGACAGTTCATCTTCTCATTCCACTTGCATTTTCAAAAGATTTTTGTACTCGCTGTCGCATTTTGCGAATATATTGCAATTTAATTATTAAATACTGCATCGCGCAATTAACGAACAATTTTTTTTCCTTGAGATGTCACAGACAAACTTTTTTTTTCAAGGAAATGTTAAAACAGGTCCAGACGGACCGTCGATTGTAGTTCCCTCCAGTGGTACTTTGATCGACGTACACGTGTCCTTCGATCAGTACGTCAATGTACGTCAGTACTAGACTGGTTCGCTGTCCTACTCCATCTGGCGAGCCGACTGTATGTCTTATCGCCAGATGGCGTAGAGCAGGGAAACAGTCTACGTCAGTACCATCATCTATAAGCCAGATCAGTTAGCCTTATCATGGGTGCCCCCTAAGAAATCTAATGAACAGTTTGTGTGAGGTCTCCCTATTGCCTGACACTGGTCACGCCCTTCTTCTGATGTCACAGCTTATGCTGGAAATATCTGAACCTCCCACAGGCAAGTTAATAAATTAGTAAACGTTTCCCAAATTATGTCAATACTATCTGGATACTATCTGGATGTCGGAAACTGATGTTAAGAATGCTAGTTGTAACCCAAAGGGAAAACAGGAGGTTACAGCAAAACAAAAATTGTGCAGTGAAAACAAAGGTGAATAAAAAAACCCTGCGGTTTACATAGTATTTAGTCGTAGGCGGAAAGAGTCCAGTGTCGGAGAGGAGACAACATGCAGTGGGGGGCTGTTCCAGACTGGTATAGTGCAGGGTAAGAGAGAAAATTTGTAAGGGTCATTTGACGGGCACAGCGGAATATACCTCCACGGATGGAATCCTCGTGTTTGTCTGGTGGATAGGGTCGACCACCTCTGCCAGGGATCTCCCATTGTCGTATGCACTATTCTGTACATTGTATGCAGTCTCATATTACTGCGACGCACAGCAAGGGATTCCCAGCCAAGGTGGCTAACCATCTCGCTAACACTGCTGGTGTTATACCAGCGGTTGCAGACATACCTTGCAGCACGTCTCTGCAGCATCTCCACTTTTTTATATTATCAGATGTATGTGGGCTCCAAACCGTGGAGGCATATTCCAGGTGAGGTCGGACTAGAGATTGATATGCTTGGGTCTTGACAGCCTGCGATGAAATATTTAAGTTTCTGCGCAGGAGGCCAAGAACGCTATTAGCTTTTGCTGTAACATTGTTGATGTGGGAGTTAAATTTAAGATCGGCAGTAAGTGTTAGGCCAAGATATTTAACAGAATCTGTACTTTGGTGTGGCTGGTCATGTAGATTGTAAGATGCATTGATTTTAGATTTTCTTATGCCGGTCCTCATGGTAAAACACTTGTCTGCATTAAACTGCATAAGCCAAGTCTTTTCCCAGGAGCCGACAGAATTTAGGTCAGATTGGAGTAGTTCGGTGTCCTTTTTACATCTGATGGGGCGGTAAATATTACAGTCATCAGCGAATAAGCGGACTGTACTATTCACGACCCCATCAGGGAGGTCATTTATATATATAAGAAAAAGTATAGGTTCCATGACAGTCCCTTGGGGCACTCCCGACAATACAGGAGCACTGTCAGAAGTAGCACCGTCCAGGACTACTCTCTCGGATCCAGAGCAGAGAAAGTCTGTGATCCACTCAAGTGTATCCCCTCGGATGCCATACCAGTTGAGTTTGTAATTTAAACGTTTGTGCGGAACCTTGTTGAAAGCTTTGCTATAGTCCATAATAAGCATGTCTGTTTGAGTTGTACTACTGGCCAGGTCCTGAAAGAGGAAAAGAAGCTGTGATTCGCAAGAATGATTTCGCCGAAAACCATGCTGAAAAGGAAATAGAATGTTCTGAATTTCAAGATGGTTCATCAAGTTACTTACAATAATATGTTCCATAATTTTTGATGTTATACATGTCAATGAGACTGGGCGATAGTTACTTGGCTTGTGCTTGTCACCCTTTTTGAAAATTGGAGCCACATTAGCTTTTTTTCAGTTGTCCGGCACCTGTCCAGTTGTAAGGGAAATTTGGAAGATAATTTGTAGTATGAGGGCAATTTCATTACTAAGTTCCTTCAAGACCATCGGAGGTATTGAATCGAGGCCTGAAGCTTTATGGGGTTTTAAGTTATCCAAAAGTTTTTTAACGCCAGGAGCCTTTCACACATGGTACACTAGTATATAAGCATGGGGGACACAAATTCTGGGCAATAACGAAAGGTAAATATACTAAGAACATTTTGAATATACATTATTGAACTTTCTATGGCATAGATAATAAGATAAATTTGAGCACATCCCCTCTGCAATTTTCAGCCACGTGTGTAGTACTGTGGGAGTTGGGGGGTGGCTCATTGAAGGGTGAACGGCAGAAGCCACCTAACTCTCACCAACATATCGTAAACTTAATCTTTCCCCGTCAGGTCAACGGTTCCGATTAACTCACAAAACTTCTCTTCAGATTATTATGTTTATTGGTCTAGACATCGAATACCAGCAATGCACAACCCAGGGCACGACACGTCTTAGTCAAATTCCGAGCGGACGACCTGCGGCACGTCTGCAGTCGCCAAGAGCTATATCATAAGTGCGGGAGGAATGCTACGACCGCATGGGATTCAGCCCCATGCACACGGCACTGAAGTACCAAAACAAGGCAGTCATCTCCTGCCTCACCGCGTCCGGGGAGAGCGGAGACGACTGTCACAGTAAACGAGCGAAGCAGGGATCCTACATTACCCCCGGGTTAGTGACAACGTAGGAACCCAACTAACGTGTAGGAGACTGCGTCATGAAGTAGCGGGGGTTGTATATAACGTAACCTCTTATAACTAATCAGAGTGTGAAAAAATACAGCGTGGGTGGTTATTGTTAATACAGCGTGGGTGGTTGTCGTCGCAGCATCCGTAATTAAAATATTGTCTCATCCTCGTAACACCAATTGTCCTATCCTCATAACACCAATTGTCCTATCCTCGTAACACCACGCGACCGTTCCCGTTAGCGGGGGATACGGCGGGGGCTTGCGAATGTGGCGCTACATAAGCTTTGCCTTTGTTAGGCAATTTAACTTTATCATCTAGTTGCTGTGGGACAGTGGCCAATTTGGTACTGCTTCTGATTGCCGTCGACTGTGCCTTTACAACACTCATCCTGTTGGACGTCTGAGTGTTCGCACTACTAGGTCTAGATGGGTCCTGTGGATTCCCACTAGCGATCCTGGTAGTCTTCGAGCTCTGTTTTTTGTTTGGCGTAGTACGCTGTGTTTTCGGACCTGTCGTAGGCTCGCACTCTAGATGTGCGTGTTTAACTCGATCTAAGGAGACCGTTTCTACCTTGCCTTTCATCAGGATTTTCATGACTCTGCCACTCCTCGCGACAACCTTATATGGGCCATCGTAAGGGGCGGTCAGAGGCGGCGCAATTGCGATTCGTCGCAAGAATACATGTGTGCATGATTCTATTTCCTTGTATTGGAAAATGTTAGTCTGTTGTGTGTCACGTGGCGGACATAGACGGAGACGCGACATGGCTACGCGTAGCTTGTCTGAGTAATTCTCCAAATCTGTGTTAGCGTCGACGGTGTACTGTTGCGTAAACTCTTCTGGGAGTCTAAGTGTTGTCCCGTATATCATCTCGGCAGTCGACCTGCCTAGTCTCCCCTTAACTGCGGAACGAACTCCTAAAAGTACAGCGGGTAAAGTAACAGTCCACGGGTTCGGTGATTCGTGCGCCATAATGGCGGCTTTCCATTGGCGGTGGAAACGTTCGACCATGCCATTCGACTGGGGGTGATAACTCGTGGTACGATTCCGTATTATCCCGAATTGGTTACATAAATTATCCCACAATTTGGACCCGAACTGAGCGCCCCTATCTGTGGTGATAGTGGCGGGAGTACCATAACGTGCTATCCACCCGCTGAAGAAGGCATCGGTGACCGTTTCGGCCCGAATATTTACAATAGGTATGGCTTCCAGCCAACGTGTAAAACGATCGACGCAAGTCAGTAGATATCTAAAGCCATTAGCGTAGGGTAAAGGTCCGACTATATCGATGTGGACATGATCAAATCGCTCGGTAAATTCAGTGAACTTTCTGAAAACTGGTGTGTTGTGACGTGAAACTTTGGCAGTCTGACAACTTTCACAGGAACGACACCATCTAGCAATGTCAATATTCATGCCATGCCAAACAAATCGTGTGTTAATCAAAGGTTTTGTAGCTCTATGAGATGGGTGGCCTAAACCGTGTAAGTTTGAAAACACTTTTCTGCCAAATTTTGCGGTAAGGTACGGCCGGTTATGTCCCATGGACACATCACACCAGATTAGTTGATTATCGAATGATTTAAGTAATTTGAAATTCATAGTGGATGTAGTCGAGTGTCTTAACCCGTTGAACACGAGATTATTATGCTGCTGCGCTGTTTCTGAAACGAGATTATTTTATGACGTCATAGTTATCTCATGCGATCAGACCCGGAGATCTCCGGGGCTCGTATCTAAATGGTCTCCATAAATCACGGAGATCTCCGGGGCTCGTCACAAACGGGTTAATCTCGTGAATTCCGCGTCCTTAGCTTGGTCGATACTTAACTCCTTATAATTTATCACTGGTCCATCATCTATCACGGACACTGATGGTCGTGACAGCGCATCGGCGACGAAATTTGTCTCACCTTTAACATATCTAATGTCGGTTGTAAATTCAGCTATGAAAGCTAAATGTCGTGTTTGGTGTAGGGACGCGCGTTCGGTGACAGATGACATTACAAATGTCAAAGGTTTATGATCGATGTTTACAAAAAAATTGCGTCCTTCTAAATTATGTCTAAAATGTTTTATGGTGGCATATACTGCCAAAACCTCACGGTCGAACGCGCTATAGCGTGTCTCCGCTGGATTAAGCTTCTTGCTGAAAAACGAAAGTGGCTGCCACATACCATTCAAATACTGCTGCAAAACGTCACCTACGGCAACATCACTAGCGTCACACGTGATGTTTATTTGAGCCATAGGGTCTGGGTGTACCAGAAGGGTAGCGTTTGCCAATATTTGTTTGGACTCGGAAAATGCTGACTCTGCATTTTGGTCCCACTTCAAATCGAAATTTGACTTCGATGACAGTCTTGTATATGGCCTTCATTGGCAGCTGTCAATAAATTATTTAGTGGTGTCAACTTCGCTGCGCATTGCGGTATGAAACAGTGGTAATAATTTACCATTCCTCAATATCTATGCAATGCTCGTTGCTTTTCGGGCTTTACGAAATTCACAATGGCGTCAACGGCGCTGGGTAACGGCGAAATTCCTTCGGCACAAACGTGGTGGCCTAAAAAACCTAATTCAGTTGTACCAAACTGACACTTCTCATTACCGATGATTATCCCGTATTCGGCTAGTCGGGCAAAAAGAGTTCTTAAATGTTTTTTGTGCGTTTTATGATCTGGGCTGTTTACCAGTAGGTCATCCCAATTTACAAAAACGAAATCATGTCCGCATGTAACATGGTATATAAGAGGCTGAAACGTTTGTCCGGAATTTCGTAGACCAAACGGTGTCCTTGTAAAATTAAATAGACCAAAAGGTGTAGTAACGGCTGTCTTATGTACATCAGACCGTTCCACCGGAATTTGGTGATAGGCTCTAACCAAATCAATTTTTGAAAAAATCTTCGAGCCGGCTAAGCGCTGCGTGAAATCCTGAATATGTGGAATTGGATAACGGTCGGGTACGGTCTGAGCGTTTAAGCTTCTGTAGTCTCCACATGGTCTCCAGTCGCTATTTTTTTTTTGGTACCATATGAAGCGCTGAGGACCACTCACTGTCGCTGGGTTCGATGACCCCTAATTTTATCATTTCGTCGAACTCGCGTTTCGCAGTGACAAGTTTATCGAGTGCCAATCGTCGTGGGCGCGCGAACAATGGGTGTCCTTTCGTTACGATTTTGTGCGATATACCGTGTTTAACGGTCTCACCCTTTGTCGTAGGGCGAGTCAGTTCCGGGAACTGACCTAGAAGTTTAGTGTACTCATTTTGAACAGTGTCTACTCTGTTCAACGACAGTGGACTGATTGACGACAGTGAAGCGGGGATAGGTAAACCTGTTCTCATTTCTCAAAGACATCGACTTCTCAAGTCTACTAGTAAATTATAATGAATCAAAAAGTCGGCCCCAATGATGGGTTGTTTCACGTCCGCTACTATAAATGTCCACGGATATTCGCGTTTTAAGCCGACGTCGACGACGCGTTTACTGTTGCCGTAGGTATTGATAGTAGTGTTATTAGCGGCCACCAGGGGAAGGACATCTGCGTCCGAAATCCTGTTAGCGCAAGATTTCGGCAAAACGCTGACAGCTGCACCCGTGTCAATCAAGTACTTACATTTATAATTTTTGTCTGCGACGTACAATAACTTAGAGTGAAATAACTTGGGAAAAGTAGCTTCCGCGGAGTCATGTCGCGTCTCAGTTATACCGCCAGATGCAAGAGTCGCTACCTTGCTCTGGCTTAGCAGTTCAAAGAAAATGCGCAGGGGCTCCTGCACGTGCGTGCCTTGTCACCGAAAGTCTGGTGAAAATAGCAGACAGGTGCATTAGCCGTATCTATTACTTTCGCGGCATTATTTTGCTGTACGTTCTGCGGCGGGATAAGCGGGCGAGCATTTTGCTGTGCATTATTATAATTACCAGGTTTGTTAAGAACAAACTCTGTGGCCTGTACATTTGGAATAAATGTAGGCCTAGGTGCATAGTGATTATTTACACATCCATGTCCTTGATTTCTCTTCTTCTCGGCTGCAATCGCGGTCTCTAATTTTTTGAGCCTCTTTGATAAGTCCTCAAGCAATCCCACTAGCTTAGTGGTTTCGTCGACCTTTATCTCCGCAACCCTCGGCTTACTCTCTTCGACGTCCGCTTCGGAGGCAAGGGCCCTGTCGGCCAACATGGCCAATCTTTCTAGTGTGGCGCTGGTTGTGTGGCCAAATGAGCGCGGATTGAAGCTGGCATCTGCCGAATAAATGCTTGGCGTATGACCGCCTTTCCAACAACTGCTTTAGTTCCAAAGCCTGCCGTCTTCTGTAGACGTCTTAAGAATCGTGAGGGGATGTCCGAGCCCATCCTTTCTTCGGAAATCACTTTGTTGACTCGTTCGGGTGTTGTCAAACCACGTCGCTCGATCAAAATGGTTTTCAAGCCTTCATATTTATGCGACCTGAAAGGTTGAAGTAGAACGTCCCTCACGTCGGAGGCGACCTCGCCTGAGAGTGCTGCGCATGTCAGACTGCATCGCTCGTCATCGTCATGGATCTGATGAAGATCGAACTGAGTTTCGATCTGGTCGAACTAAAGTTTAACGTCCGTAGCGTAAAATGTTGCTATCTTGAACTAAGGCAAGTTCGTTGAACGTCTCGGAGGCTGTCTTCTGCGTGGTGAAGGACTCTTAGACGAATCGCTCCTAGAGTGATGTCTCGTGCGTCTATTTCGAGCAATTCGAGCAAAATCTTCTTTGAGTCGTTGGTACTCATCGTCGGCCTCGCGGAAACGAACTTCGTTCTCCTCGCTGTCCGGGTAGTAGTTATCTTTTCGGCGAGCACCCTGACCTTCCAGAGGCGTAGACATGAAACCTTCACTATCGTGTGGTGTCGACATTGTGAAATGTTTGTAAAATTATTTAACTAGTGAAACGGTGTTAACACATACCAGCTATTTGTGACGTGTCGTGCCCGGGTTAGTTGTACATTGCCGTCTAGACCTTATGAAAAATGTCTGTATATGTTTAATCTTTAGAAATGTAGGCTGTAGAAATTGTCCATGCTATGTCGCATGTTGCGAGATACGAGGTTGCTGAGATGTTTGAATATTCGTCACTGAGATTGCACATAATTTCTTTTCACTTATTCACACACATATATAATTGTTTTGTGAAAACTGTAGGTCAAAATTGTACACAAAATGTCAGAAATAATTACTACATGCTATGCTAAGCTATGATAATAGTATATAGTAAATCGACCTGGGTGAGTAAAATTTTTTTTTTTTTTCACACAAGTCGAAAAACACATGCAAATATTGAAAATGTTTCGCTATAGCGCAACTGTCAAGTCGAATATTTCGTTATTTATATAAGTTTTGATCTACTGAAATCGACTATCATGAGAAAATTTCGTTCTCAGACTGATAGGCTAAATGTGACTGCCATAAAAAACAGCTACATTTGTTTTTAGAATAATATTTTAAAGCATGACTGACAGTAGTCTGCGCGGATTGATGATATAGTATATCATTTCGCTGATAAATTATTTCTGCGGTGAACATTCCACTTTTTTTTTATATGTATATGGTATGTTCATCACCGATTCATTCCTAATAACGTCCGAATCAATCGCTCGCTTAGTTTTGTTGATTGACGTATAAGTCGGTTGTCGTCGTAGCGGTTGCGTTTATTTGGTTTGTGGCGGGTGTGTGTATGGTGTATGATCGTTTGCTGCTAACATGTGTAGCAGGCAGCTCGTTGCTGTATGCTTGGGCCAGCGGGCCTATATCGTGGGTGTACGTGCAAACTGAACAGCAGCCGCGTCTCGCCTCACATTAGCATATTCATGAGCTACTCTGTGCCCAAACAAGGCGCTAAGAGTAGGTTAGAGCGACGCCAAACACCAGGGGGCGTTTCGACGTGAAAAAAATTATACTATGACTTTATCAAAATCTCGCACAACTTGTGCTATAATTCCCCTTCCAAAACTGCTTATTTATAGTTCTTTTTTTTTTTAACAGTTTTGAAAAAGAAAATTTATATGTATGCAAAAAAATTATTTGAAACTAGACCGTGTATAATCTTGACACGTGAATAGTCTGCTCCACAAAATCAAAATGGCGGCCTAATTTATGCTAATGTGATGAGGCGACACAGGTTCATTGTCCAGGTGCATGCCGGTTATGGCGGGACACGTGTTTGCCCACGGCGGGCGATCAGCTAAACTAGGGGAACCAGCGTCCAATATGGCGCTCACTTACCAAATACATTTATGAAAATCAGCATTCTCTGAAATAACATATTGTTATAATGATAAAATATTGACCTACGGTCCTGGAAATATATTTTACAGACCATCTAGGACCGTTTTTCACATTCATTTTTAGGCTAACAATTTTATTTGGCCCTAATCCTATTAAAGGTTATCTGAGTCGAAGCGATATTTTTGATAATTTTTGGTCGAATTTTTGCTGAAAAATCGAAAAATGACGAGACTTCGTCTATGGACTTTAAAATCGAGTCACCCAATTATGGCGATCAACCCACTTCCTACTCGCCTACAGTGGCATTAATAGGATGAAAGCATTTTAAGAACTCGTACTTTAAAAAGGATATAGACTAGGGCTATGAGAATTTTTTATCATGGTTCTTCTAGAAAAACCGCCATGGTCGCCATCTTGAAAAGGCGCCAAACACGTGGAATTCTGTCAAAAAAATATGAAAATTACGCCGTTTTCGACGTTAAAAAACCTACCTCTCCTCTGATAACTCTTTCTAGCTAGTTTAAACTGGCATATTAGTGTTACCTACAGTTTTCACGTACCTTGGCGAAAAAAATGCTCATGATTTTTTTCAAAAAATCCCTTAATATTTTAATAAAAAACTATCCTTGAAAACCGTGGTTTTCAACTTGATGCTTGGTGAAAACACTGTTGCGTTCTCGATCAATCGTCAGGGTCACCAGTGTGGGAGCTGGGGGGTGGCTCGTTGAAGGGTGAACGGCAGAAGCCACCTAACACTCACCAACATATCGTAAACTTCATCTTTCCCCGTCAGTTCGACGGATCCGATTAACTCACAAAACTTCTCTTCAGATTATTATGTTTATTGGTCTAGACATCGAATACCAGCAATGCACAACCCCGCGCACGACACGTCTTAGTCAAACTCCGAGCGGACGACCGGCGGCACGTCCGCAGTCGCCAAGAGCTATATCATAAGTGCGGGAAGAATGCTACGACCGCATGGGATTCGGCCCCATGCACACGGCACTGAAGTACCAAAACGAGGCAGTCATCTCCTGCCTCACGGCGTCCGGGGAGAGCGGAGACGACTGTCACAGTAAACGAGCGAAGCAGGGATCCTACAGTACGTCCATTGAAGTACCATTGGGTACTTTGATTGACGTACCTTGCTGGAGTACTTTGATTGTAGTACCATGTGGTACTTTGCTTGAAGTACTGTGATTTGGTGTGAGCATTATCAACTAAAAAAACATTATTATCAATAATATGCCATAGGGGCCGTTCAACAATTACGTAACGCCTAGAGGGGGGAGGGGGTGTTAAGCAATGCGTTACGGACTGTAATCAACACAACGTTAAAAAGCGTTATGAAGAGGGGAGGGGGCGTCAAAAATCTCTCAAAAAAGCGTTACGTAATTGTTGAACAGCCCCATAGATTCCAATGCAAATCAAGTCCAATACTTGCTTTAGACCTTACACTATATGTTGACAATGATTGATCTTACCCCCTAAACAAAGCTGCGGTTTTATTCACAAAATAAGGCACTACTACGTGTTGAGTTGTTCTGGGAAATACAAATGACGTCACCCACCTTTTGGAGAACAACACCTATGATTGGATGGGTTTAACTAATTGGGAAGCTTATTACAATCGTACTGAAAGCTATTTAAATATTAGTGGAAGTACTTGCATTGACGTACCAAGGTACTACGATCGAAGGACGTACTTAAATCGTAGTACCCAAAAGAGGGTACTACAATCGACGGTCCGCCTTGACCTGTAAAAGATCCATTCAACTGTATAACGGGCATGCGCGGGACGGTCACATGTGGGCCTACAGGCTACAGGCTGATGGCATTAATATTAGCAAAAAAACTCATTACAAGATATTACTCAAATGAGACAGTAACCCAATGCTGTTTTAATGTCAGGCCAACGTCTGCGACGCTGGCCCAACATTGAACCAACATTGACAGAGTGTACAATGATGAGGAAAAACTGTCCTGTCCATAGAAATATACTTAATGTATGTTCTGTGGTCCTGTCAATACACATTCTTGGGGTCAGCTGTTTCGCAATCTCCGCAGTAATAAAGTCAGTTAGCTTGCAAACTCAACGCCCAGCTAAAAGCCAGGACTAAGAGCTTTGGTGGAATTATTAACTCATAGATGTCGCTCAAGTATATATGGACTTGCTATGATTTGTGAATTTGCTCCTAATGGGGCGGTGGGTATGAAACACATATTTTAGTATAATTATGATATAGGGACTATATACGCCTACCCACGGGCAATATTGCATTCTGGTGGACCCATGTCCTGCAAGTTTTAACAGTTGACTAGACCTTAAATACCATAAATTAAAACGCAGTTGTTATTTCTCATGCTGATTCCAGTGTGCCGGTATAATACCGATACGCCTATTAGACGTTTGACCAAGCGGAGCGAGTGAATTTTCGTCTTTCTTCGACAGTTTCCGGCAGATTTTGAAAGATCTGCTGGCTGTCAACAATCTTTTTTCCTTACACATAAATGAACAAATTATTTTTTTCCCACACTCTATAGCCTAGAGCAAACTATTTTTTTTGCCAATTTTGTGAACAATTTTTTTTTTTTTAAACATACCCCCCCCCCCTCTGGTAAAAAAGTTCAGCCCCTTACAGGTACTAACAGGTACTCTTCTGGCTTTTTAGACATTTCTGCCTCTGCTGCCAGCTCCAGGTTAATTTCGTTTTCTGATGTATGGTGTACGTGTGTGTTGACGTTGTCCTGTCAGTTTATACGGGGATTCGGTGTAGTCATATTTTATGGGGTGGTCCAGTCTGTCCAGTCTCTTCTCAAAAGTTGCGATCGATGGTGCATGTACAACCACTTCTTTTAGACTAATCCATGTCAGTGGACCAGGGTATGAATGAATATTTTCTCTGGTTCAAGCGCATTCTTTCTTTAAATATTTTGTGCTGGTGTCCTCTGGTTTGATTTATGGGTCCCCTTGGTATATTCGGAGTAGCATCTGTATCATATTTTCCTCTCATGACTTTGTAAAATTCTATCTAGACGTGGCACCTGTCTGGCACTTCGTTTCCAGATGGGTAGCTGGATGTTGTTATAGACTCCAGAAATTCAAACAAAATGGCTGCCATTCATACTTTTCATACCAGCTCGATTCGAATTTTCCTAACTTGACCTTTAAAATTTATTAAAAATGGTCTGCCCGCCACTTTTTCAGCGTCACAAATAGATTGTACACCACCAGTCAGTCAGATGAGGGTGAGCAAACATCATACTGGTGCCCCACGTGTTTTTCAATAGGCAGCTGGTCAGCCAGGCTGTGACCGGCGACCTCATCAACTAAGTTCTATCCTGTCTCTTCTCATTCTTTGGTATGCTAGTGTTGGAAGGCCTAGTCTCAAGAGTCTTTTGCTGTACTCTAGGTCTCGGAAACCAGGGTTTAGCTTTGTAGCCATTCGTTGCACACTTTCAATACTGGTTATATGTTTCTTAAGAAATGGTGCCCAGATTTGGTCGGCATTTTCTAGGTGTGGTCTTACTAGTGCTTTAAACAGGGTACAAAAACGTTTTAGTCTTGGTATACAAAGGTGGGGCGAATCATGCCCATGGTGGCATTTTTTTATTTTTTATTTCTCAGTCATATGGGCCTCTAGTAAAAGTTTTGAGTCAATGATGACCCCTACATCATTTTTAGCTTTTGATTTTTCAAGTATTCGGCCCACTTGTTGTGGTCTCATAGTGTACGTACAATCGTCGATCGTTGATGTTTCAATCTTCTAACGTTAGGCATAAGCCTACATATTGTTGCTGCAACATCTAGCATTAGCCAACTGCAGGCTTTAGCTAGATCCACACTGTCTTCAGTGGGTACTTAATAATGGTGTTTCAAGTTACCCCAGGTGTAGCCGTGGACCGGGCAACTCGCTCGCAAGGCCGATCAGTGCTACCCCAGGTGGTGTCTAAAGCTCCCGGGGTAAGCCTACATTGAGACATTTTTATGCACGGCCTACGGCCGGTAGCCTATTAAGTTTATTTTGCCTGAGTTTGTGTCCTATTTAGGGGGACAAGGGGTGTTGTGTGTGGGAAACGGTTGACATTTCTGTACACCAGTCCTTATGAACTCGTCCAATATAACGTTTGAGGTCCCTATAGGTTAAGTACTTTCGTGTTTAAAAATCTTTCAAAAACATATTCACGATTATATTCGGGTTAAGAGCTTATAGGGTTTTGGTTGGAATAATGTTGGCCTAGCGTCGCAGACGGTGGCCTAACATTATTTCACAATTGGGCCAATGTATCGTGTTATCCGGGTACAGTGGCCTTTCGGGGGATAAAATTTCATCCGTATGGCAGTCAGAGCAAACACAGGATAATCACCCAATTCTGCTTTAATGTTAGGCCAGCGTCGAATACGATAGACCGGCATTGAACCAGCAATGGGCTGCGATGCTGTCCCAACATTAAACCGGTATCGGGTGTGTAAGCCTACATTGTGCTGAATGGATGTTGGCCAGCACCGGCGATGGCAGGAATAGGCCTACAAATTGTAGATAAACTTGTCTCCCTGGTTCTTTCAATAAATATTCCCCGGACATTTGGGATTCTGGCCCATGAGGAAAACCAATACAGTTATGTTTACAAATTTTTTCGTCCAAAGCACTCGAACAGACTGCCAGGCCTCGGTGTTCGGGAACTCCTTTTATAGTTTCAAAAATCTGTTTAGTTTACACATTTCAAAAAATTTTCACTTCTTGCTCAAATATACCACCACTGGATGATATATCCATATGTGTCATCAAAATGTTTTATTTTAAAAATTAAAAAATTGTTTAGGGTTTGAATTTTTACGTCCCAATGTAACTTGTCTGTCATTAGCAACATTATTATGTGGACATGCTTCACAATGAATTCACTTCAGCAAATATATAACAAGAACAGTTCATTTCATAGATATAGTGTGCACAATATTATATAGTGCAATGTTTATTTACTCAGAGATCATAACACCAGCTGTATCCGTAGGGTTACACGAGTTTTGTATTTTAAAAAATAATAATTTAAAAAAAATGAAATGTATCAGGTGCAGGTGCAGCGCTTCAGAATGTGAAATATAAAGGGGCTGTTTATTTTAAATATTTGGAAAAGGAAAGAAACTGCTTCAAAAAAGTCCAAATGCATCACTTTCATGGTAATCGACCACATGTTTAAATATGTGACAACTACAGAGATAGTAGGTTTTACACTTTCAAAAGGAAAAAATACGTCAAGGTTTTATCAACATACAAAAATTACATTTCTTTCTTCATTTTCTATTTTAAGATATTGACAGCGTTGATTAGCATTTGAAACCCGTGGTCCACTGTGGAATGGGCATGGGCAGGCTGGTGTCTATAAATAGCAAACACAAGAAACTCATCTAGAACCATATAATAAGACCCGGATGATGTAAATAAACATTGGGTCACGTCACAGAACTGAACAAACATGGTCACGTGTAGGCCAACTACAGGTTGATTGACGCAGGTTTTCAAAAAATATCTTAAAAATCACCTGCTATCGACTGAGTGACAGGCCGCGAAACTGTCACCAGTGGCCTACATGGGCTGGCGGTAACCTGACTATAGCAGACTACTTTACTGGTGGCCAAAGATCGGTGTCAATGCATGCAATATATGGTTAAGCAATCTGCTGTTTCTAGATCCCCACAATAATCCAACCTGTGTAGTGTGTATCAACCCTGGTATCAACCCAACACACCCATATTAACCAGGATTTAAAATGATAGCTGATTGATTGTTTGAACGATGATATAAATTATTTACTCATAGATGACGCTCTAGTATATGGACGTGCTATTATTTTAGAATCTGCTCTCACAACGGTGTTGGTTATGAAAAATATAGGCATACAATATTTTTCTAGCTTGTTTGCACGATGGCCAGCGTTTGATGACTGTGCGTTTGGCGTAATGTGATTGTGGAATACCCAAGGGCCACTATTGTATTCTGGGGCCCTCGTGTTCCGCATATAATGAACAGTGGACTATATCTTTTTAAAGTGTTGAGAAAGTGTTTGTTGATAGCGTTTCCCACTACTGTTGACCTATTCTCATTCATCTGATCCACTATCCTTCTACTAGCGTCAGCTAGTGGCTCTGATTGATTACACTGTAGAATGTGTTCTGTAGAAATATTCATGAATTTGACCTGAATTTCTCCCATATCACATAGTGCTTTACCAAGACTCGATAATCGAAAGTTAAAGGTGGTGAAATCCCCAGAACTACTCTGCACAAAGTATTTCTCATTTTATTTTAAATGAAGTTTTAAATTGACGAAAGTGCTTCATCTATAGACTACGCAGTCGCTTTACCCTACTGGGATCGATTTGTAAATCTGACGATCATGAGCATTGAATCAGATATAGCCTGCTGCGTGAGTTAGATTTTAGTGATATTATCAGTGGATTTCTTCACAAAATTCGAGGAAAGTGTCTGGATTGTAATTTTTTACCTCTTCTATGCATGAACTTATAGTCATGATTACACCATAAGTTAGTTTTTCATTAAAAACCCGTTTAACTATTTTTTGTCGTATCTATATACATTTGGTAATAACAGTTCTGTGTTACACCTTCCTTTTTTTTAGACTCAGCATAGGCCTATCTTCTACTGTCTAAATATAAAAAAAAATTGCACATTAACACTTCAAAATACAACAAAAGTTAAAATTGAGTAGAAACTGCAAACAACGACTGAACAAAGAAGGGAAACTCTACTCCCAGATAGACGTCGTCAAAATAAACTGTGGATACTATATTTTGATGTGCGCTCGGTCAAAGGCCCAATGTTAATCTCTCAATCATAATCAGCCGGTATTGTTCTGCCAGCAAACACTCGTCATGAATGAGTGATGGTGTGAGGGAGAGAGCGAGTGAGGGAGCGCTTACCGCTAATTAGAATGACAGAGGGGCGGGCCCATTGTTAAAGCGTGTGACAGCATGACACATCTTCAAACAATGGGCCCACGTGTACACAAACACAGTGGCGTAGTTTGTGTGCGGTCATCACTGCTCACCCTCTAACCCCTAACAAGCTAGTTAACTCTCTGAGCGCCAACTGAATTACTTCCAATTTTTACCCGCTTGAAGTTGTGGTTTCGCTATCGCGACCCACAACTTCAAGTGGGTAGAAATTCCAGATTATATGTTTGATCAAGACCAATGCAAGTTGCAATGCCTGCTGATTAAATACAAATTTGACCCCAAGAACCGTTAAAAGGAATAAAAAGGTATAACTACAGTTGTTATTGGCCCTCAAATGGTTCAATCAGGGTGTTGTTTATTGCTCTCAGTCGCGACGTGACATTTATCATTATCCAGTGTTCTTTTCATTAGCGTCACTGTACAATATATTTTTGTTTAGGACTTGTGAACTGAGCCACACGCCTTTGTATAAAATTAATTATCGCATTTATTGGCCTGTTAAGTAGGTTTACATTGCACAGTGTGATCTGACAAAGTATATACACTAACAACAAATAAAAGAAAACAAATAGGATAATAGTCTAGGCTTTATTTTCTAGGTTTTGAATTTTTTGGAGATATTATTATAAAACATAATTATGTAAGTTATATGCGTTAATGCTATCCAGACCTACACATGATATGCACACGCTGCTCATACATTGTAAAACATACCCTTTAAATTAGTTAGGTATTTTGCTTCTAGTTTTAGGTCACACATGTGTGAATATGCTGATACATTATTATATTACGTGAAATTAAATTTAAAACTGTAAAATGAAAATTAACTTTGGGTTTTTGACATTTTTTCATTACATTATCTAAACATAGCATATCCAGTGCAAGTGTGCCTAAAGCACATACAATACTTTAAAGAATTAAAACAACAAAAAATATCGATCGGACTAGATCAGATTGATTTGAGTATATTTATCTATAATCCCATCAAACACAAAACATTTGTAAACCATTTATACAATGTTCGCCCAAAGCCGACGTTGTATAAATGTTATACAAATGTTTTGTGTTTGCTGGGATTATATAGGCCTATAGTGGGATTTATTTAAAAATTGTAATGAAAAAGTAATAATAAAAAGTAATTACTGTTCCGGTCATCATTTTTTTAATAAATGTTACTATGCCTTTTTTAAAAAGGCCAATCTAATCGCGCCAAAAAATTATTTTAATTCTTTCTAAAGCGCTTTTCATACTAATTGTTCCGAAACTCACTCGCATACAATACATACAATATGCTGAAGCAGGTGAGCCGTTTCGCTTTACGGATTAAAGGCCGGGGGCCCTAGGGTAGTGGTTAGCACCGCTGCCTTTCACGCCAGAGTTCGGGGTTCGGTTCCCTGTCTCGGCGGTTTGAAAGAAACAAAATGTTTCTCCCCCATCCACGTGTGAAACTCAGTATAGTGGGGGGGGGGGGGGCTCCGTGACCGAGAGGTAGCGTGCTCGGCCTCAGACCGCCAGGGCTCGAATTTCGAATCCTGTGTATGGAGGACAGTGTCATCTCATTCATCTCATCATCCTCAGGAGGTTCTCCTGGCCCAGTTTAGCATATATGTGCACAAAGGTGGCCTAAAGCCCGATTCATTTCATTTACGGATTAAAAATATCCATCTCGTGAGAGCCCCACTCCTCAAAACGTTGACCATGCGGGTGGACCTACAACATAATACAACATATACAATATATTATTCTCAGGAAATCGCGACGACCAACCCACTTTAGGTTCAGGTCGTAAAATTATGCAAGCAATACAGGGCCTAATTGCAATATAGATTATTTGTGATAATCTCTTCACAGCCGACTCAAGTCGTTAACTCAATGTTGGTTGAATGCTGGTCCAAATTAACCCTTACAACGCTGGGATATTTTTGTATAACCCATGGAGACCAAAGGGTTTTCTCAATTTGAAATCAAATGTCTTAGTTAGCTCTTTCCGATTCTTTTTATTACATATGTTAGGGTACAACATGTATAAGGCCATTCAAAATATTTTGACTTTGGAGTGCGGGGATCGACTTTAGACGTCAGCATCTGACGTCTGTAGACGTCAGATTCTGACGTCTAAAGTCGAGCCCCGCGCTGTAAGGGTTCTTCTTCTTCTTTGCGTAACAGAGTATAACTTCCAGTTGGAAGGCTGGTTACTCTGGGTGTTAGCGTGCGCTTGCAAATTTTGTTTAAAAGTTTGGTACCCATAGGATTGGTTGTAGATAGTTTGTCTTATCATATTGCTGGTGTGAGTACTGGTGCATAAACGGTTTATGGGCAGAGCTACTAACAAACATAAACAAAGGGGAAAGAGTAGCTTGCCAACAAGGTGCATGTTAAAAACAGTTTAAGTTGAAAAGATTGTGAGGGGAAACTGCAGACAGGTTAAACCGGCATTGTATTTGGCCCAACATGTCCTATTTGCTAGGTCGGTTCTTTGAGGCCGACAATAATCATACGGAGCTAAATTGGGGACAGGCTTGAGGACGAATTGACTGACAGAAATTAGCTTTGCGCGGGAGCTTTTAAAACTATCTGCCTTTATTCACCGTCCAAACAACACGAGATGTTGATCCACAGCTGTGTTAAGGTTGGGCCAATGTTGTAGACAGTGGCCCAGCAACTACTAGAATTTGGCCTTGCTCTATATATAATCCCTGCCACCCATTATTTTCCATAGTGTTTAGGTCTAGGCCTATTGTCAATTATAAATAAAAACCTAAATAAATCATTTCTGTTTACGACGAATAAATTAGCAACAAATGAGTTGGTGAATCAGTCGACAGAACCGATACAAAATCATAGTACTATAATGGTTATAATATAATTATATTTCAATCAATATGTTTCATGTAATTGAATGGGAAGTGCAATTCATCAGCGATGACGAAAAACGATAGTTTTATGCTGTATTATTTGTTTCTGAAATACATGTGTATAAAACACTACTTATCAGACATTTCTAAAAAAGAATTACAACATTATTAATATTGCGGGGGACCTAACGATATCCCAGCAAACACGAGGATTTGACCCAATGTTGTTTTCAATATTGGCCCACCGCCTACGGCGCTGGCCCAACATTGAAACAACATTGAGTCAAGTCCTCGTGTTTGCTGGGATAACTTATTTTCTTAACCACCCGCTGGTATGGGAGGGGTTAGCGCGCGCTGTCATATTGATGACGCGTGCCAAGAAGGAAAAAGGTCATCCGGTGGTTGTCTTCCGGCCGTACTGAGACAGACATATGCAAAAAATGTGTGGCCTAATTAAATGCGAGGAAAGTGGGCGGGGTCGCCATTGAGATCAGCGCTCATGCACATATCTTTTGAATTTTTAAAATGCATCTGCTTCACGTTGTGTCTCGCTTCTGCGAGTCACAACCTCAAGTAGATAGGCCTACAACATGTCTGATAAAAATGTATGATTTATTTTATATTGTTGTTGTTAAAACAAGTTTTACCACGATAGTCGTTATTAACCCGCGAAAATAAATAAAATATACAGGAATAAGGTTGTGTCTCGCGCGAAAAAGGTTAATGAAGAAACCTAGAAACCGATAATTAACCATGCTGTCACCAGCGCCACATACCGGATCCTGCCATGAACTCTATAGATATCTATGCTTCTTAAAAATAAAGATTATAACTTAATCACAATTGCATTGTATTATAGGATTAATCACGGCATTTAATTACTATTTTGAGGTAAACAAAATTAAAAAATGTCAAGATTTGGCTAGCTGAGAGCGCAGTAAAAAGTTTTACAATATTTAGTAGTTTAATGCCGACTCTTGAGGTACAAGGGTTAATTGCACAGATCAAAGACCGCTGATGCTATTCACGCTGTTCCACGAAGTGTGAATTGTACAACTCAAGACAAGATAACAACAATGACTTCCCATCTGCCCTTTGTAGAACAAGGGCATAAAAATATGGACTATGGTATAGATATCCTTCCACTTGTGATGTCGATCGGCGTGCAGTGATTAGATGTAGGATGGAGCCATATCCTGTCATGAATATTCATCACTAGGCCTATAGTTCTAAGCCGGGACACACTGGGTAGTGCTCTGCAAACCCAAAACACAGTAACTTCTCACTTGAAAAGTAAGAAGGTATTGCCTTTTGGCTGAGCACGACGAGGAACTGTTTGTTCGGTTGCGTAGTACAATATTACATGCCTTTTGTGTCAATAATTACCGGTGTAACACTTCAGATTATACCCCCTTGAAACTATACCCAGTTAGGCTCTGGAATCTCCCAAAATCTACCCCTCCCTCGCAGGATCCACCCCCCTTTCGTGATTTGCTGGAGTGTCTTCGGATCCCAGAATCTACCCCTCCCTCCCAGAATCTACCCCCCTTTTCAACAAATTTATATGGTAGACCCTCCCAGAATCTACCCCTCACTCCCAGAATAGTATACCCTATTTTCAACAACTATATGCGACCCTCCCAGAATATACCCCCCTTCTTAACAACTTTAATATTATGCGACCCTCCCAGAATCTACCCCTCCCTTCAAGACTATACCCCCTTTTTCAACAACTATATTCGACCCTCCCAGAATCTACCCCTCCCTCCCAGAATATACTCCCCTTTTCAACAACTATAATATTATGCGACCGTCCTAGAATCTACCCCTCCCCCCCAGAATATACCCCCCGTTTCAGCAACTATTATATTATGCGACCCTTCCGGAATCTACCCCTCCCTCCCAGAGTATACCTCCTTTTCAACAAATATAATATTATGCGACCCTCTCAAAATGTACCCCTCCCTCCCAAAATATACCCCCTTTTTCAACAACTATATATATACAACCTTCCCAGAATATACCCCTTCCTCCCAGAATACACCCCTTTCTCAACAACTAGAATATTATGCTGCCAAAATCTATCCCTCCCTCCCAGAATATACCTCCCGTTCAATCACTATATGCGACACTCCCAGAATCTACCACTTCCCCCCCCCCTCCATCCCTCTCAGAATATATCCCTCCTCCATTTTCTACAACTACATCCGATATTCCAAGAATCTACCCCTCAGTCACTGAATATGTCCCCTTTCCTAGAAACTACATGTACATGTGAGAAAATCTAGCACTGGCTCCCCGAACTGAAAAAAATTCTGGGAGGGAGGTACCCGGCATGACTAACTTCGCTGGCATCAGGGTAGGAGGGAGGGGCAAATTCTCGGAATGTCGCATAATCTTATAGTTGTTGAAAAAGAGGGTATATTCTGGGAGGGAGGGGTAGATTCTGAGAGGGTCGCATATAGTTGTTGAAAAGGGGGCATATCATGGGAGGGGGTAGATTCTGAGAGGGTCGCTTATGGTTTCTGAAAAGGGTGTATATTCTGGGAAGGAGGGGTAGATTCTGGGAGGGTCGCATATATAGTTGCTGAAAAGGGGGGTATATTTTGAGAAGGAGGGGTAGAGTCTGGGAGGGTCGTTTATAGTTGTTAAAAAGGGGGATATTCTGCGAGGAAGGGGTAGATTCTGGGAGGGTCGCACATATAAATTGGTTGAAAAGGGGGGCAAATTCTGGGAGGGGGGTGTAGATTCTGGGAGGGTCGCATATAGTTGTTAAAAAAGGAAATATTTTCTGGGGGGGGGGGGGGAGGGTAGATTCTGGGAGGGTCGCACATATAAATTGGTTGAAAAGTAGGGTATATTTTGGTAGGAAGGGGTTGATTCTGAGAGGGTCGCATACAGTTGTTGAAAAGGGGGATATGTTTCTGGGAGGGAGGGGTAGGTTCTGGGAGGGTCGCATATAGATGTTGAAGAGGGGGTTTATTCTGGGAGGGAGGGGTAGATTCTGCATGCATCGCCATGGGAGCCGAATACACTTCACATAATCACAATAAAGGGGGGGGTAGATCCTTGGAGGGAGTGGTAGATTCTGGGAGCCACCGTATAATTTACCCCGGGGTATAGTTCAAGATCTACCCCGGAGTAGATTTTAGGGCGATCACAATCTTCCTGCATGGGTATAATCTGGGAGGGGGTATATTTTCAGACTTTACACCGGATCCAGAAATGTGAAAAAGGGTGAAAATTTGGTTGACCACGGCTGAAAAATATGTAGTCACAATGTTTTTTTAGTCTTTCAAGTTTATAAATAGGAGTCTGAGGCAATACCCTAGTAAATTATTTTTTTGTCAAATACCGATTTCTTGGCAATTATGGTCTTGTCCATCATGTTCGTGAAAATAAGTTTTAAAAAGAGGGAGTCAGGATCCCCCCCCCCCCTCCTAACCACCCTGTGAATCGAAAACGTTTATTTTACCAAATTATGGCCGGGGACCTTCGCTATTAAAGATTTAAAATAACCTCTGTCGCGAGGGCCACTGAATTACTGGCTATTTTACCTGTGCATTTCACACTCTCATAAGTAATAGGTTTTCTCTTGAAATCTGTCTTTCATGGGCAAAACTGATCATTTAGAAATAGCTCTACCACAAAATAAACTATTCCGCTTATAGCTATTTTTTTATTTACTTGAAGATGTGGTTATCGAAAAAAATAGTTTGGTTAAATTTGGTATGTATACATTATCATATCATAACGACATTGATTTTACCACATTATTTTCATAATAACTGATAATGATTGTGTGAGCCTATTTTAATTTCTAAATAAATAAATACAAGATTTTTATTTCATAAAATGCAGTACATCGTTGTGGTATAAACAAACAGTTATATAAAAATATACAATAAAAATAAAATACATACATGTTACATACACCGTACGGCATACATAAACACATATTTTCAGCGCGGGGCCGACTTTAGAGTAAAACTATATAAGACATTTATGATGATTTCAAATTGAAAAAAAACCTTTGGTCTCCATGGTTTATACAAAAATATTTCAGCGTTGCAAAATGATATGATGATGTGGCTGGCGTCTATGGGTATTGGTCACTACAACAGAAGGATATGATGCGGTAAGAAAGATTTAATTTATATTTTCATATAGTATATATTTCACAATGATAATAATTCAACATTATAGGCCTGATATATGCGTAAAATATTGATCAGTGTACCAATTTCAATGCGTATGAACATGTAATACTAAGAAAAGTACTTTGTAATAACCATTTTTATTGATTACAATTTGTGAATTTTTCAATGTATATTATGAATAATTACGATTCCAACCACTGCATGTTTTATCAATGTAAAATCAAAGCGTCAAGCCTACTAATAGACTAATAGTAATTTTTCAGTGGTCTTTTTAATTGTATTATTTATCTGGATGGTCAGCTTCAAAGTTGATTTATAGAATGTCTAAAAAGTCGAAAAAGGATCAAAATAATCCTCTGTAAAATACGAAACAGTGGTGAAACCACGTCTTGCCACACTACACTACATTTACAAAAAATGTTTTCGGTCGGTATGTCAGACAACTTAGCATGGCCTCTAAATCATGTTTGTTCACGTTTGACACGAAAAAACATGCACAGGGAATGAACTATTGGACAAGGCAGTTATCAGCATCCTTGACCTATTGTACATTGTAACTCAAACCAGGTACCTATAATCCATTATTCTGGAGCTCCGATTTAAATAAGATGTATCGCTAGACCAGCGCTGTCTTAATGCTGGACCAGCTTCACAGTCGTTCGTCCAACATTGAGCCACCGATATTTGTTTGCTCCCCGTAGTACAATGATGACGTGCAAAGCCAAATGGCAATATCTGCCTACTTACAAAGTGAGCAAATACTGCCGTTTGGCTTTGCAGAGCAGTATACCCTTTGTGTGAATCAAGGGTTCATATAATAGCCATGTCGTGGCTTGTTCGGCCACTTCATTGTGATCTGCATTCAACAAACCTCTAAATTGATATACGTTGACATGGGATTGGACCGAAAAAATATAAGTATTTGACTGCTCACAGTGCCTATCAAACGTTAACCCTTACAGCGCTGGGACCGTCTTTAGACGTCAGAATCTGACGTCTAAAGACGTCAGATTCTGACGTCTAAAGACGATCCCTGCACCAGAAGAATTAAATAATTGATCATGGTCGTAGGCCCATAACATAAGTATTTAAATGAAGCAGAAAGAGCGAAGTGAGTCATTTATAATGATTTCAAAATGAAAAAACCCTTTGGTTCCTAACAGACAGACAGACACAGACAGATATTTTATTGACAGAAAGAAAGTCAATCCACACTTATTTGTCATAACAGTTAAGGTTTATACAAAAATATTTTAGCGTTGTAAGGGTTAACTGTAGTCCTATATTAGTAATAGTGCTGGCGATGGTGGCACGTCTGAGGTGCAGTTTATAATATTTAGTCGATTATGGTACCCTGTATGTGATGGATTGTTTACAATATAAGTTTATTCGCCTATTAGCTAATTAGGCCTGTATTATGAAAAAAAAATTATATATAAACAATTAATAGGCCATTCGAGTGGCTGTTTTCGTCGTCGACGCTTTTTCGTTTAAAAGGTCAGATGTCAAAGGTCATTCAACAAAAAATTGACGGTGAATTGTTCCGTCTCGTTTTGTCGACAATGAAAAAAAACCAATCGAGTAGGATATCGTGGGCCTATTGTCATAAAAACGATGTAATGTCAGCTGATGAGTAAATCCTCTGCCTGCATGGCATGCACTTGCAAAGTGGCTTTTTATAGTGATATTTGAAATATTAAGTACCGGTAGGCCTACATATAGTCTACATGTATTAATATAATATCTAGCGACATAATTATAACGACATATTTACATAATTAACTAACATAGAGCTCGTTTTTAAAGCACAACCCTATTGAGCAGTTTCTGCCAGTTAAATTTATACATTAGCCTATAATGGTGGTAGATGAGGCAATAATTTACCGTCAAAAGTCTAAAGCTGCTCAAATACAATACAATACAATACAATACAATAGGTGAGTCACTATGGGGGTTCGGTCGAATTACCACACTTTTGCTGGAAATTGACCTTTTTGAAGTTGTGAACCACCCTTGATAGTACTTTCACATGTGGGCCGAACCCCCCTTTTGAAAAGTCTGGTGACGGGCCTGTACAAGGCCTATTTATTGTTAAATATATAGCCTACATCATATACATCCGAGCATTGTATTAGTCACATCACATGATATAAATTAACGTAACTATACGTTGCCTGACAATCTAGTCCTATAAGATTTAAATTATGATGATGATGGATTATTATACACCAGTTATTCCTCGAGGTTTGTTAAAATGATGGTCACCATAAATGCATTGAATCAATTCTTTGGCTCTGTAGGCCTACTCAAACATGTTAAAATATAACTCAATGCCAGTGCCATCATCGATTTGGGAAACACACATTGCTTCTTCGCTTCATAAAATAATATATAGCAATTATGCTGTTCAGCGTTCCATGAACAGAATGAACGAGACATTCAATAAAGAATGAACAGCGCCGAGAGTATAGCCTGCTAACACCAGCATCTACTCAGCAAGCACACCACATTTGTATAACATTTATACAACGTCGGCCCAACGTCTTCGACGTCGAGCCAACATTGTATAAATGTTACACACATGTTTTCTGTCTACTGGGTTATAGTGTTACATATAAATGCTTGGGCCATACTTTACGTCAGTCACAGACTGCTGCAGCGTGTGCGGTTGAACTTCTAAGTGAATACAATAATTTATGTGTGACCTTTTCAGTGCCTGCGTACCTGAAATGTTAATTTCCATCCACGTCAAGTCGCGAATCGCTTCAGCGATTCACGACTTGACGTGGATGGAAATTATACCATTTATCATATAATGCTAATGTGGCAATATTTTGTATATTGAATACAATTTGTTTATAATAAATTATATATCGTATGTCTTGATTCATATTACGAATACGAATCAGAGGGTTAACCATTTGCCTGCCACATTGACTATTTCGTGCAATTGATGCCATCTATATTAGGCCATATTATTATGACATGTTTTTTTTTATATAATTCACGTAGTGCAGCCCACACAATATACGCGTTGTAAATCGCGATTCGTGACTGGATTAGATGTAAATTCCAGACCAGAAATCTGCATATGATTAATGGTTTTGCCTCTGGATTGTGAAGTGGTCTGTTTTTAGTGAAAATATTGCATTTTCATGCATTTTTAGGAATAAAGTGAAGCTAACACCCCTTTTTTCGGCCAAAATGTGGTCTACGCCCCCTCCTCTTGTACATTCTGGATTCGCCACTGAGGCCCCACGAGGCAATAATGTCTTTCGGTGCTGAATGCTGAATTATAGAGGAAGGTTCCACGTATAGCTATATTAGTTTACGTGCATGCAGGACCTTATAAAATAACCTTTAGGAACCAAACACATGTTTAATATTATCTTTAAATTTTAAGATGCCATGTAACATGATGTGTAAGTGATGCTGCTGTACATTGCAACACGTCTGGGCTGCTAATCTCTTTAACTGGTTTGACATACAAAGCATAGGCTACGTTACTTAATATTAATTTTGAATTACATTTTTTTCATGTAGCGCACTATATATACTGTCCGACAGTGCTGCAGTTCTTCCATTGAACCTGTTGGCTAATAATACTTCAAGTCATTTTCCACACCTTATAGCCTTTTGCCCTACAAAAAGGGAGCATCGCACGAGGCCGCCATAAACCTCATCCACATAGGTAAACCACCGCTCTCTTATCTCTGAGGTCAGAATGACTTCAAGCCACTGTTCTCTACACAGTTTATTGTGATTGCACTTAAAAAATGTGCATATTTCTATTCACCCTGGGGTGGCAATTGCCACTGAATATACCGGAGTGTTAGAACCCAGCAGTTGGGCCAGCGTCGTAATCGATGGTCCAACATCAGCCCGACATTGGGCCAACGTCTCGTGTTTGCTGGGAAGGGCAATGTCAGAAGGCCGTAGCTTGAAATCTCAGGTAAAACGAGATATGGAAAAAACAATTATTCTAAATGTTCTGCTGTTCCATATTTAGCTCCGTAGATATTGGTGTTATATCAGTTGTCTATAGTATTTTAGGCCGACATGTGGATGAGGTTTATGGCGTTCTCGTGCGATGCTCACTTTTTGTAGGGCAAATAATCACGATGATATAGAATATTACTCAAATGGATTAATCTCTCATTGTAATGTTCTTGTTCAACGTAGAAGATTATTCATACCACTGTCTAAAATGGTAAATGAAAAAAATGAATGGTGTTTTAGGCCACATGTGTGCACATAGGCTAAACTGGGCCAGGTGAACCTACTGCATGATGTTTATAAACAGTCTTGAAAGTGTATACAGTATACAATGTATACGAGTGCCGAATTGGAATTGGGTAATTTAGAAAACTAAGGGATAAAATACTGCTACTAAAGTTGGCGGTGCATTTAGCTGCATGGAGAATAAAGTATTTTGTCAGATAGTGTCAAGATGGCGCATTGATCCTACGATGCTGGGCTAGCATTAGCCCGTCATTGGGTCAACGTGCCGTGTTTGCTGGGCTAGACACCTGCATGCATCGGGCGTAACGAGCAACGTTACTGAATCATGTATTGTAATATGATACCATATATAAAATCTAGGGTTCTGTAAACTAGTCAGACAGGGCGAGGCACTTGATAGGGTCGTATCTTTCACTGTGTAAAATATCAGATACTTCCATTCAAGAATAACAATGTGTGATATATATTAAAACATAGGGCCTATCATCGTACTGTAAATCAAGCATTTAACCTTTTACCGCCGGTGTCGCATATATTCAGTTTTTCTTTTTTGATCAGCACATTAAGTACCACATTTTAAATATGTTAAAGATAAAATGTGACATCAACCAGCAAGATTTGAAAAGAGTTTACCTCCATTTTGTCAAATCTGAATAATTTTCACTCACTTGAATTTGTGGATCGCGTCAGCGAGACACAGCTTCAAGTGGGTGAAAATTCAAATTAAATAATTTGGCGGCTTAAGGGTTAAGTGAATACAATGTATGAAAAATAAAGTGAAAAAGGCTAACAAAAATAGATGGGATCAAGATTGATTTATTAGTTATAAAAGTAAGTGTATTTTGCGGCTTAAAATAACATGACATTTGTATTTTAATTGCGTACACGAGCCAAATTTATTTCGCAAATTTTGCGTGGTATATGGCTTCGTTGTGACAAAAAATTATATTTTCAAGTATTTATACATATACAGTGAATTTGTCTGTCATGAAAGTCTTGTCTCACCATTCTGCTGAATTCAATTAAAAAGTAATGGTTGAAAGCAAAATGTGAAAATCAGCGATGATGAGGGATTGCGGTTTTATTAGCATAATCATAGGCTTGGCTTATATAGCCTGTGCATGGTGGCTCAATATTGTCCATCTGACTGCCACTTTGGACGTATTTTCTCGGATCAGTTATCATTTTATTAAAATATAAAAAAAGCCCAGATGGTCAAGGGGATTATATATTATGCTGTGACATGATACCTGGGATTATGACTAGAGGGACATAACCTATAGTTACTCAACAATCAAGATTATCTCGATCCAATATCTGCGACGGTGGCCCAGCATTAAACCAACACCGGTGCCCACCGTCTGCAACGCTGGCCCAACAATAAACCAGCATTGGCTAAACGACTCGTGTCCGCTGCGTAATGAGTAAAGGTAAATCCTTCGACACTCATCGATAAGTGTGAGAATAACCGTGGTAATCAGATTGATTTTTCTTCAGAGAGGTGTCAATAATCCCCGAAAACACGAACCGAGGCTTAAAGTTAGGATTATAGGATAACAGGGGCAACAACCGTAATATTTCAACACCCCCCGTCTCTCAAGTGTTTGTGTCACGGTAGGGGGCTAATGATGCTTCACCTTTGTATCATGTTTTTTTGTGTGTAGTAAACTGTCATTTCGAACGGATAAATTTTCACAAAATCCAATGATTAATTGGAATTCTAACACTGCCGTATTATATCTTAGTTCTACTTTTAAATAGGTTTTAGGCACATTAATGTTTCATAATGCGCAGTAAAACATGTTTTATTCCAGCCAGATGCATTATAGACAAGTTTAAGTTGCGATGGTGATTGATTCGGTTTTAAACACAATTGTAAATTTGTGAATGCAAATATTGAAAATATCAGAAATGTTATGCATTTCTGATATTATGCACTGAACTATGAGCTAAGGGGCCACCATTCAATCTCTAGGGGGGCTGCAGACAGACCCCCCCCCCTGGTACTTGAATTGTTGCCCCTTATCTATAGATAGACTATGCTCATTGTCTGGACATTATATGCCTTCAGTCTGTTTCACCAGAACCTGGGAGTAGCCTTTTTCTAATTTGCTCGGTCGCTCTTTGAAATTTTTCGACAAATTTTTTCTCAGATTATTTTTTCACCTTCCCCCAACATCTCTGAAAATTTGGTGGATTTTTTTTGTGTATTGGCGAAGCTAGACCATTTGGCATGTAATAAATTGTCAAAATTGCAGCTCTCTTTAACACCATTGCCGTGAAACAAGAATCCTATTACATGCCAAATGGTCTAACTTCCAAAATACACAAAAAAATTGCACCAAATTTCCAGGGATGTTAGGGGAACATATAAAAATGATCCGAGAAAAATTTTGGTAAAAAAATTTGAAGAGCGACCGAGCAAATTAGAAAAAGGCTACTCCCAGGTTCTGGTGAAACAGACTGTAGAAGATATAGTATTTGCTCATTGTCTGGGTCTAATTATTATACATATACAGTAGTATTTGCTCATTGTCTGGGCCTAATTATTATACATATACAATGTGCAAATACCTCACTAAAGCCTGTATTTGCATAAGCCAAATACATGCGATTATGGCCACAAAACTACTGCGGTCTGGGTAGCACAAGTTCAGACAAATTAACTGTCATTACTGCATAAAATCCTCAAGTGTAGGCTACGTGTTGAGTCTATAACATTGTTGACCTATTAAATTAGATATAATAGAAGTCTTATCAGTTATCTAAAGATCTGTTTTAACCCGGTAGCACTTCCTTGCATGTTATCAAGTTGCCCCGAGTAAAACAACAACGTGAAACGAGTCGGCGCTTGCCAAAGTGCAGAGTAAATAGTAAACACTAGCACGTGCGTGTACCACGGACCATTCATGAATAATTTTGAATGAAGAAGCCATTGAGTCGGCCTTGGCCACGCCCACATCGCCTAATAAGCCGCGCCGGTCTGTGCGAGCGCGCGCTGATTGGTCGCTGTACTTTGACTGGCATCCCGCCCGGCCCACTCACTCTGTGCTGCCGCTGACATGTCTGAACAAGAATGCTGACATCATTCACACTCCCTGCAGATACACACGATAGCTCAGCCGAGCAGTACGTCAGTCACTGCTCAACCTCACAACAGAACATATGCACAGCTAATACTCAGCTCACTGAAGACTCATACATCGCCCCTTCGTAGATACAACGTGCATCGTCAACAAGAGGTAAGTTTTTAATTATTCACTGGTAAAATCACCGTAATAAGCTGCGGTCATAATGTTTCCAAACCCGTAGGAATATTTTGATCACAGCTTGCCAAGAATACCGCATTCGATACTTGCCGTATCACAGTATTGGCACTAACACCACTGCACGTACTGTTACAGGGGGCTTCAACATGACATGTAGGGCCTCCAGACATGATACATAACGGCATGGTACTGACCCATCACGCATTTATCATGAGAACCACCGCCAACATGTCACATTAAAAGTAAATTTGTCTGTACTAGGTGTACACAGGCTGTGTGTAGTTCATTCATTGATAGTGATAGTGTTACCAGGATATAATAATACCACTATCTCTGGTGTTACTGTAGCCTGCAATCCCTAATACTAATAGCGAAATGGGCCGAAATAGATGATAACACAGTGTTTCTGATCTGTCGTCATGTCGTCAGAATTGACGACAAGCTTCCCCCTCTGACGAAAAAGCATTCCATTCTGACGACAATGATATATATTTAGACAAATTTTATTGAAAAATGCGTTGTTTTAAAGCTTAAAATGTACCTTTAGATATCACTAGAAGACACCTGAAGCCTTCTATGAAACAAAAAATTCCCAGTGGAGCATGCCCCCGGACCCCCCTAGACTTGTGATTCCCTTTGTTGGCCGTTCCCCGGAACCCACGCCTGACTCCAACACCAGGTTTGGAGTCAGAATCTTCATATTGTCTGACTCCAACTTTTTTCATAGCCAGAAACACTGTAACATCCACATTTATATTTTTAATTGTTGAAGTCTGTAATCATGGTAATCGTATAGTTTATAATGTCTGCTTAATGACAATATAAGAAAGACTTTTACGAATGAATATGTTTGGACATTAGTAGATTGAAAGAGGTGTTCACTGTGTCTGTGTACGAACAGCGGGACAAATCTGTACCCAGAAAGCACCAAACTGGTTACAGAAATAGACTGATAGACCGGGGGTAGGCCAACTAAAACCAGAAACATTAGGCCCTATGTATAGACTAGTGGTCTATCTTCACGATTTTTTTGAGGTTGCTGTTTAACGCCGTTGCTATGACGAGATTTTGACAAAATCGATTGTCCTCTTGGAGCTAAAGTAGCTACGTTTCTCACATGTCACTCAAATGAGCGTAGATATGGCGCTTTAGCTCCGAGGGGAAGAAAATTAATGAGGTCTAATCTAGGTTCTAGCATCACACCAATCAATTCACCAAGGAATCTTGCCTCAACAGACGGGGCTTGATACTGTCAGATTCATGTGGGCCCTATACCGTCGTTACGCCACCAGTGTCACTAAGATGATGTATCTGAACCAATTATTGTCACTTCTTCGAAAGGTATACCTGTAATTATTTAAAATATCACCTCTATACTATGTCATGTGGATCACTACAATCCACAGGGAACATTGAATTACACTACAATATGTTTACAGTTTATTTAATTATTGCAATATTGCATTTCTGCCTTAAAAAGTGAAAATTAGATGACTCTCTTGCGTAATGTATCTTATCTCTCTTTGATTTAGTGACATGATTTGATAGTTTTGGTCATGGCTCTGTGGTTGGGTGAGCGCAGCTCGAACCATGACATTAAACTTTTAGAAGTACCTGGGAACCACCCATGTGTGTATGATATGTTTATTGTATTTTATGAGGAGACAGTCAGAGACTCAGAGCGGTATTTCTTTAGTGTCGGTCCATGACAAAGAATTGCTATCACAAATTTTAGTCGCATATTATTTATGAAATTACTCATTATGCTTGGTTTAAAACCCTTTAAACCCCCACGATGCATTAAAGCATCATTTTACGTGTATGAAAACAGAATTAATTTTCCTACAACTAAGTGTTTTAGAACGAAAACTTCCTAGAAACTGGTTTACAAAAACATGGCAATTTTCTTTAATTTTTAAACCACATCAAATCATCTTCATCCACCACAAGTCGATAATTGCGAAGATGACTATGGTAAATTCAGGCTTGAAAGGGTTGAACACATTTTTTTTAAATTGCCCCATTGCTAAACAAATCGCGATTACATCCCGGGCAAATTGTATTGTTGTCCTGAGCATAGAGACTGTAAGGTTTACCAGTGTTTACCTTCACAATCTGTGCCGGCATACCGAGATTTTGTTTTATTCAGTGGTATAACATTTTGATTTTTCCTTGATACCTAGCTCATACTTGATGTTATTCTCATTTATTTTACAGCTGTGTCACCCCACTGGATTAACATCACAAGAAGACGTTTTGGAAACCGCTGATTTTCCTCCTGTTCCACGTTCCACCACAGGCGCCTTGAGGTGCTTCATCACCTGATCACTAGTCTCACACACATCACCATGTACAAGCTGAAGCATCACGTGTCACTTCTTCACCTGCTTGCCCTGGGCTCCCTGTGCGCGTCCATGGCGCCCCTCACAGAGTCCACAATATGTCCAGCACAACACTTCACACACGGAGACACAGGAATATGCACGCCATGTACGGTCTGTCCCATCAACCACATCGTCAGACAGCCGTGTTCCGAACAGTTGGACACGCTCTGCAGCAGGTTCTACGAGTTCCAGCATTTCGAGCAAGGCCCGAATAATGTTGACAACTCCCAGAAAGAGTTCCCAAACTTATCCTTGGACGACATTAACGTCTTTGCAGAGCCTTCAGAGCTGGGACACAGTGGCAAATTAGACACTAACCAAACAAAAGGTAATGTGCATGGAATTTCTTCAAAGCAAACGCCACATATTAACCAATCGTTGTCGCAATGTTGAGCCAACGTCTCAGACGCTGGGCTCAACATTTCGCCAACGATCGGCTAAGATGTTGGTGGAAGATGTTGGTGGAAGATCATTATGAAATACATTTATAGCCGCATATTTCCAATTTATAGTCTATGTTGACTTCATTTCCCATGTTTTCGATCAGTTTTTCAAGTGGCATTTATACAAATAATGCAAAAGCTCCACAGACAAGATTTTTAAAACCAGATAAAGTATGTTGCTAATAATTGTTATGCATGGTATAGGGTCTATATCATCAATATCATAGAATCAGCTTGGACTATTTTTCTATAATTATATTCCATTGATTAATACATTTCATCAAAATAGAACTAACTAGAGTCCTACTTGAACATGTTGAATGAAAATCAACGCTAAATTCGAATATTGATATTTGGGTTCTGTGTAATACGTGTATATTCAAGTGATACATGTTGGTTATCAACGTAGTATTTACTGTGGGGGTGCGACATTATGTCTCCACTTTGAATGGAGCTAAATATTCTAAATGGTGAATATAGTATCAGAAAGAACCCTTTTGCTCCGTGGTAACGATGTCGTTTATACTACATGTGCATGGCGTGCAAACCCATTTAAGAGCACCCGTGGTCTAACATGTCTTAATGATAATCAAATCAAATATAACTTGGTCGTTTAACATCATCGTCGACAATGACTATTGACATTTCCCCATGTGCTAGATTGTCAATTTCTCCCATTGAAGGTTAGCTTTAACTATTGTTGATAACCAGCTAATAACGACCAGGTGGAGTTGTAAACCATCTGCGCGCTAGATTATCATATATTTCAATTTTATTTTTAATATCAAGCTCTGCATCGCACGGTATTAAAATTCATGCATTCATCATTATTATGCTCATCTGAATGGATTACCTTTAAATTCTGAAATTTAGTCTGTGAATACCGTACATTTCAGCGATATGAAGATATGTTTATGAACAAAAAAATTATCGTATTGATCATCGCGCGCTTCTGTCAAATTGAAACAAGTGTTCCTGTCCCAACGTGATCTCAACATTGGGCCGACATTTTTTATGTCGATTAAAATATTGACCCAATGTTGGACCTCGCACTTGTAATAATGGTTGACGGCTGTAGAGGTTACCAGCTCTAATGGGGTCAGGTCGCCCTCACTCCTTTATTCCATTGTTCGCCGGAACCGTGTTTCGTCTGGGAGAGTAATTTACATACAGCTGTAGGTTAGTTCGCGCCCCCAGCGAACCTGTGGCGCTGCTCCGGCGTTGTATCAGGGTTGATCTAACTTGTGCCATGCTTGCCCAGCAATGAGCCAACATATCCGCAACGCCTCTCGTTCCACGTCCAAGCCAGACAGTGTCAATTTGTTTTGTATGTGTGATGGCTATCTGTTGACATGCATTGGGGATCAGAGTGCTCTGATGCTTTGCACGTCGCGGTTCAAATGACAATGATAATTGATGTAATCATGGTAATATAGCTCAGAATTCGTCTTGTTGAACATGTTAAAGGGGAATATCATATGCCACAATAATCGATATGACTTAGACTATGTTTAAGCAGGGCGCATTATAGAACTTGTTTGGCAGCTTTATACACAATGTTATAGGCCTATATAGAAAATCGGAGTTGATTCGCGAAAATAAATCCTTCCATAAATTCGTTTAACCCTTTGACTACTGGCAGTAATGTTCCCAATAGTACTGGGCCCTATTTTCTGACGTCATATAATAGGCCTTCGTGGCGACGGCCCACGTACTTTAGAGTACACCATTTAGGCCGTCGTGGCGACGGCCCACGTACTGAAAGGGTTAAATGTAGTGTACTAGAAGAATAATAATATTAATCTCCCGAGACCTAGAGACCTTGACAGAATGTCAGTTGACGCAGGTCTCACTCAGAATTACCAACAACAAACCAATACTAGTATACTATCAGAAATAGATAATCTATTTCTGATACTACTTAATTCAACAAACACCGAGGCCCTGAGCCAATGTTTGTTCACGGTTGGTCCACCGTCTGCGACGTTGGCCTAACCTTGAACCGACATCGGCTCAGGGTCTCGTGCTTACTGGGTGGGTATCTCGTTTGCCGGGTTACATGTATTCATGACGCTGACCGTTTTCTAATGAAACATTGAGTATGAAGTCGCTCTTGAGTGCTTTCACCGTTCCATCTTTCGTGATCCAGAATAGCAGCTCGTGTTCAAGACCAATAATATGTAAACCACAGCATTGGTTCTGCGCCGGCTCAATAGATTTCCGCTTTTGCTAGGACTCGACTCCCGGCGGTAATGAGAATGTATCCCGCCATGACAACGTCGGACAGGTGCGGCGGCTGGAACTATAATGAGGCATCAAGAATTTATCCAGAAAAACAGATCACACGCAGGTTTCTGCGAGAGATAACATTTTTGGCGCGGAACATTCACGTTCATCATGTTTATGCCATATATTCAGTATATTAATCAATACACTGCGTTGGCATTTTTATTTCCTGCATTTATTTTCAAAAAAATATTTTGTGCCTTTGAGATTCCCACGTAGACAGGTAGACGTCTACGATGTTGGCCCAACATAGAACCAACATTTGAGCAGCGTTGAGGACTGAGAAACAGCCAGTATGCCATTCCTCATCCCAGCAAACACAAGACATTGACCCAATGTTGTTTGATGTTGCCCCACCGTCGTAGTCGGTGGGGCAACATCAAAACAACGTTGGGTCAATGTCTTGTGTTTGCTGGGATTTTCCTTGGTGAGGAATGCAGTAATAGACACCCGCCAGTTTTGCGTCGTGATGGGGCATCCCAATTTGTATAATATTTATACAACGTCGGCCCAACGTCTTCGACGTTGGTTTAACATTGTATAAATGTTATACAAATGTTTTGTGTTCACTTGGATTTGGAGATCGGGGAGTGACACTGTGGAATCCCGACCCATCGAGTTAGAGAAAGTGTAACAGAAACCGCTCAATGTTGGGTCAACATCCCAGACGTTGGTCCAAGTCAACACATACAATCACGGGGAATTGGTTCGTAAGAAGAATTATCAATACAAATTCAAACTTCGGAACAAACTTCATCCAAAGCGTTTTAACTTTTTTTATGATGATCTAGGTCTATTCAGAATGATACCATGCTATGCAGAGGTAAAATCTCCATGATTACAGTTGGAGATGCCAATGGTCCATGTTTTACTCGTCAGTGATGCCTCTTGCCCCGCATCTGCCAGAGGTCACTGCGCATTTCCCATGATACATTACCATGATTACGTTCAACCAAAACGTTTTTCTAACGTTGAACCAACGGATATCTACATACATGATATAAGACACATGTAGCTTACACTGCATTTCTTATGCGGCATTAATTAGGTTGAATTTAGTCCCGAGAATGTATAAAATACAGAGCCAACGTAATAACCAGCCTGCATGTACATACAGTAAACATGGTAAACATTTTTTTACTTTTAAATCGTGAAATCAATGGTTGAAACCATAATGTTTAGACACTATTATATTTATGAGTCGGTGAAATGCAAAAATATTGTCGGTCCCAGCATAATTCCAGCACCGGTTCAACCTCAAATGTGTTTGGTTGGTGGAAACTGAAAGTGTGACCTGATTTTCATTCAGCATCTTTTGGCACGCATTTCTCGGCATGAGAGTAAACCATTCCCGCATGTGTTTCCCTTCCTGTGCAGCTGTATGGGGTCACACCGGGGTGATCCAGATGGGCTGCTGGAGTGGTTGACCCAACGTGGTTCAATATTGAACCAGCGTCAGGGCAGTGTTTTGCGTCACACTGGGGTGATCCCTGCACCTAATTATAAAAAAACTAGACACGTCACACGTCTCCCCATCACATCCTGTCAGACTTGACCCCCATCCGGGTGGAAATTAACACGAATTGTGTGTTTTTACATGAATGTCCTGCAAAAGAAAAGTATAACGAACAATTATTTATTATAATTATAGAGCCTTGAATTACGATTGTATTCATGGTATTTGCTACATAAACTGATAAATGGGAAAGTAGACTGAAAGATCTATCTCTATAGAAAGGTATTTTCACATGAACTCCATTCTGTGAAAATATTTTCTGCGAGCAACCTTTCCGAAGATAAAAAAAAATCTTATGACTCGTCTCCACATTGAGATCATCAGGAGTATCTATCACATTGTGTAGTGACTGACCCTTTAAATACCATGGTCACGTCTTCGATTGAAGTGTTTCCTGTTTAAATACGTCATGATCAAGATTGTATAACATGTATAATAACAAGGAAATTGAATAGATAATGATACCCGTCAGCATGCAGTGAAGTGACGGTCAGAACAAGTTATCCCACGAGACGTTGATTCAATGTTGGCTTAATGTTGGGCCACCATCTGCGACGATGGACCAACATTAATCCAGCATTGGATCAACATCCCGTGTCGGCTGAATATGTCACAACAAACACCCAATTGACCCGATGCTGTTTTATTGTTGGGCCGCCGTCAGTGTCTCGTCATTGCTGGGACATAGCTGCAGGCTGGTGGATAATTAGCAGCACATTCTTCACGCTACACATTACCAAGTTCTTGACATTACTGAATATACCCATTGGTATGGCCCGAGTTTTGTGCGCGTGGCTATGAGCGTATCTATAGATTCCTTGCCTATATCATGTATATAGATTCCTTGGTATGAGCAAAGCATATACCCTCTTTGGTATGAGCAAGAACTTCTTGGTATGAGCAAGGATAATAGAATTTGGTTCTATTTCTCTTGTACATGAGCATGAGTGAACTCTAGTATTAGCATGGACTTTCTCCATGGTATGAGCATGCAGATAACTATCTGCTGAATTGCCGGTATGTTATCCAAAGAGTGGTGAGAAAATCTCGGTCGATGTGACGTGCATGGTATTATAAAATATCTGAATGATTATAAGCAATTTGCAGAAGGAAATGTTCAATGTATCAAATAAGTGTTCCAGGAAGTGATAAGTCGTCGAGTATATATATATATATATATATATATATATTTCAATTTTGACTTGATATATTGTTTAATCAGAAAGATACACGTACTATATCACCAAAAGAAATATATTTTACATAATCAGATAATCAGCTAATGATGAAGTAGCGAGCTATTACGTATACTGATATTTAGCTACTAATAGCCTGAAAATACCGGAGATGTATCTTTCATACCGGAAGTCTACAGACTAATGGATGTCCCGCTCGTTCGGGATATCATTCACAAGGTCAAGCGCAGGGGGTCGTATCGGCTCTGGGCCAACGGGTTGGCCCATGGTCTTCTGATAGCGCGTGCGGTTCTGGGTTCGGGACCACTCCCCCCGCACCCCGCGGCTCAAGCTTTATTGCCCGTGGCCGCGTGGTCTCTGTTGCTCCGGGGCAGTGCGTGCCACCGCCTATCTTTTTGAGAAATAGGTTGACCCCGTACTGCCCCGCGAAGCTTTGCACAGCCCCGCGCACGTGTTCTAATCTCAGGAGTAGCCCGTATCATCCCCGATAACGAGCGGATAAGCCAGCAAACACAAGACGTTGACCCAATGTTGGTTCAATGTTGGCCCACGGTGGGCCAACATTAAACAAACATTGGTTCAACGTCTTGTGTTTGCTGGGTTTAGTCCAGAGTAGCCGCGTGTTTTACCCCATGCCGCGTAGAGAAATCATCGTTCACAATTTACTAGAATTTTCTTTCTTTATCAGTGGTACTAAGGACGTTCTGGAACGTCCTTGGTGGTACGATTACATTAGGTATTATTTATCAATTTAATACTTGTAATACCGACCTCTCTTTATCTGTTTATATGTAGATTGTCGACATTGTCGGCATTATCATGATTATCGACGTTTATCTTGATAATTTAAGCCTCAGTCCAAAATAGTATCTACAGATGTGATACAAGATTCAAGTATACTGGCTCCCCTCGGAAACCATATTTTAGTGTTGTTTTATTAGAATCAAAGTGATCAGTTGAACAGTGTTGAAGCTGTCCTATTCGTTATTACGTATATGTAGTAATTACAATAATGATAATAGAGGTATAATTATCACAGCCTTCTCTATTATTTGCTCAGATATTCTTATCACATTCATAATGTTAGATCTCGAAGTTTTTTGGTACATCAATTTCAGATGAAACCGTAAATAATTGATTGTGCTTATACATGCTTACATCCTATTTAACATTATTTATCTTATGATCCCCACCCCTGCCTCTGGGCCTCGGAGGGTCCCCTGCCTCTGGGTCTCGGAGGGTGATGGGAAGCAACGGTCACCTGTCCCGTGATTCTTACATAAATCACTTGGTGGGCGGCGCTCTAAACTACATCTGAAAGCGCGTCCCATCCATTTGTCCTCCATGATGGGGCTTATCATCGACTCAGAAGGGTGCCAAAATATTATCAGGGATTCCATTGGGCTGTGAAGTGGCCATACCTCATCTGGGGGTGTTTTGGCAGCTGGTCAGTGGGGTGCAACCCAGCTAACACGAGGCATTGACCCAATGTTGTTTTAATGTTGGGCCGACGTCGAAGACGGCGGGCCAACATTAGAACAACATTGGGTCAATGCCTCGTGTTTGTTGAGAAGAGTTGCAAAATAAGGAAACTGGCCCAGTGTTGGTTCAATGATAGCCCACAGTGACCCATTATTGACCCAACGCTGGGCCAATTTGTCTTATTTTTGAGTTTGACAAGTCACAAGTGTTGATAAAGCAGGATTATGACTACGATGTAAACAGAAGGGTCGGGGATTTGACCCGCACCCTTTGCGTGCACAAGCATACTGCTGTTTTGGAATTAATTTAGCCACTTTATTTATTTTAGATATAACCGGTAATCAATTAATTTTAGTCAATTATATCCATTTTTCATCATTTCTATTTTTCGAAATATCCAACCAGAATTGGCACGATTTAATTTTTCACCTATAGCATGACATAGGGTTGTCTACCTAATAAGCACTATAAGGGGTCAAAGCAGGTTAAGTTTTATGAGACTGCATGTACTACAATGTAATGCCGCAATAGAACGTCCTCTGCAATATTGGCTCAAGTGAAAATTTGTACATGACCATAATTATTTCAAATATCATTGATCAGTGAATGTAAAATAAAAAAAAATCATATTATTGTGTGGACAATCTGACAATAAACAACATTTTAATCCATCGAGTCTCGATGGTTCTCTGGCATCCATGAGCTTATAAGATGATAAACACACAGGTACTCGTGCGTCACTAAGCACCATGGTAACGGACTTTGTAGTAGACAGACCAATAAGCCAGCAAACACGAGAAGTTGAACCAATGTTGGGGTACTGTTGGGGCAGCGTCTGCGACTTGATCAACACTGGACCACATGTGTAAACTGTAGTTGACCATAAAATAGCGATATCGCACATGTATAGAAGCTTTAATCTGAAAGGCCTAGATGATAACTAAAAAAGGCTGTTGAAATATTAAACTGTCTTTACAATATTTATTAAAGTATGCGTATATTTAAATAGATATATCTTAAATGGCGAAAAGGAAAGATCACAAACACCACTTGACCTGTTCACAATCAATTTGCCCTCAGTTTGAACTTTGATAGTTTTGATGTTAAGAGTCTCCAACGAGTGCTCAATTATTACAGTGTTATAAATTGTTGTATAATTCATATCATAGACTCACAGTTAAAATATTTATCACAACCGGGTTACCCTATGACTCCAGAGCCAACAAATTATTAATGAATAAAATTTGATTTACACGAGTCTATATAAAACCATGTTTTGACAATTGAATAATAAGTTTTACCTTTTGACAAAAGGATGTGTAGATGTGATGGTACAGAGTACAACAGGGGTCGAATAAACCACATCCTCTAAAAGCGGATTTTTACCACCCCCCTCTTTTGCATATCCATTGCATTGCACATCCATGTGGACAGACTGCTGACATCAGCATCTTAGTCAAGTGCCACTTTGGTCCAACGCTTGCCCAGCACTAAATAAAAGTCAGGGTAGTATCAAAATTGCTGCTTTGCAAAGCCAAAACAGTAACTTTTACTTTTCAAGTAAGGTGTTACTTCCTTTTGACTGCACGAAAGTATAGTATGACCACAATGGCTGACGTCAGAGGGACCACAGACCTGTGCACTCGAGTTTGTCAAGTGAGCAACTCGTTGAACAAGTTCAGACTTGTCTGGTTACGATATGGTTTGTTCATCATGTTTATCGTCACACATCGTGGTCTGCGCTGCCCAGCATCTTGAACTCGCTCGTCAAGATGTGCTCACCTGTGCTGCACATGTTCAAATAAACTTAATCAAATTTGATGATCTAACCCACAGTAAACACTGGGCATTCACCCAATGCTGTTTAAATTTTAGGCCAGAGTCGAAGACGGTGGGCCAACATTGAAACAGCATTGGGTGAATGCCACGTGTTTGCTGAGTGTCTTCTCCTAAATAAGAACTAAATAAGGCTAGAACAAAATAATGACAATTCTAGTCATGGATGACCATCATATTTTATACTATTTCGGAATATCGCAGATTCAAATAGTTCCCTGTTATTTTGTTTTTCTTATTGATCATGTTGAGATATCTACGACGTTGGATCATAGTTATACCGACATTGATTCAACATCTTACGTCTACTGGAATAGTACCAGAGCAGGCCAGTCCCGACCACCCCTGAGACGTGTTGTGCTTTTTCATGCGGCAACGTATACAGAGGAGACCTAAGCACACATTGTGGTTAGCGTATATACAGCGCAGTACTGATTGGATGTTTACACTGTACCGCTGACAAAATCACATCTTCTTTGAAATATTAGTCGTCTTGCTAGACCTGTAGACGTAAGATATGGTGTGAAACCAGGCGTGTTGAAAGAAAAGCCAACAATTCCAAACTAGATGTGGGTGGAATTTTGCATCACCTAATCACAAGAAGTACAAATTCAGAAACAGGCATAGAAAATCTATTGGTATATCTACGCGGATAATATTACATTTCTTTGTCGTGAGGATGTCAGAATGCCTAACACGAGACTGACGTAATTGTGGCCTTTGGCCCTAAATAGTGGCAGCGGTAGGACACTGTGACTCCCGTAACCAGGAAAAGTTGTCCAGATGGTTTAAAATTTTGGTTTGGTCAATTTTTGGACGACGTGTTTGTTAGACATGATGTTTCATTTTGTCAGGCCAGCTGATTTTAATTCAGACACATCATCATAAATGTTAGGAAAATAGTTTACCGGAAAAAATGATATACTGTAGCGTTTCAGTAGTACACACTCGTGTCTCATTAAATATCAAAAGTGACGTTTTCGTCGTGCTTGAAATACGCGGCTTAGCCAATATTTAGTTTGCAGTAATATTTAGTTGGCTTGTCGTTACCAATACCAAGAGAAAAAGACTAGCAACACACATGTATCCATTGATTCGAATAATTAGACAAGACGTATGTGAAAGAGCGTATATGGCAATGAGCTCCTCAGTGCATCTCTATTATGCTTTGCTAAGTCAAACCATTCCTTGGTCAAACTATAAAGGTATTTCTGCCCTGCATTCTTTGCCCAAGTTGATCTTGAGTCAGTGTGTGAGAGAGCTTCGTGAATTGTGTTTATATTCGATCATCAAACTTTAAACTACATTTAGCTGATAAAATTTGCTTAGCTGGCATATACATAATAGTCTAACCCTAGTTCACGTAAGTTTTTAGATTTCTGCACCGAAACTGTCTATTCTTGTTACATCCGTCGCCATGTATATATTGTTAGCAGAGAGTTTGGTCGGCAGCTGACGGACGCTCCTCGCGCGTACAGTCATAAAACTCCAGGTACTGTCAGAGCCGAAATCCTAGCTCAGAGCAGGGAATCTCACCAAACACAAGACCATCAACCAATGCTGGTTTAATGCTGGTCTAGTGTCGTAGACGCTGGACCAACATTAAACCCGCATTGGTTCAACGTATAGAGCGAGAAATACACAGGAGCACCCGCAGTCCACCTGTTACTGTAGTTTCTCCCACGTCTTCTGTGATTCTATCAACGGGTCCCCGAGTTGGAATTGCTCCGAAGATGGGGTCTTCAGCCTGCGGTGGAAAGACCCCTTGTTCGAGTACACGCTGTCACTTTCGGTTTGGCTTCTTGGCATTCCTCACATTTTAAAATTTGCTTCAGTGCTGCCTAGTTTCCCAATGCTACGCTAATGCATTGCACAACTGCTTTTATTATATATTTTGGCGCCATGTACGTTACCCCAACTAAAAATAACCCAATGACAAAGTATATAATACAATAATATCAAATAATATTGTGAATGTCCCAATAAACACGAAATTAGAATGTATTTTCGTTGCATTGTACACTGTATTGCCTACTCTTTCATTTTACATACCCATGCTGACATTGTGTTACTATAATTATGTATATATACATACAATAAATAGCAAACACGTGGTGGCAGTAGTTCAACGCTGGTTCAGTATATCGGCAATGTCTCAGACGACGGCCCGACATTAATCCGGACTTAGGCCTTATCTATTAGGCCTATATGTTTTTGTTGCATGTAATACCGCTAGAACAGAAGACTTTTATTCCTTGCTTATTCTTTTTATGTGCACTGGGTTTTATGTTGGTATTTGTCCTGCCCATGTTGAACTTTCTCTTCACAGATGAGGTACACATTGCGTTTACATTTCGGATAACGTACAAAGGGGCGGGAATGTCTTTCTAACATTGTCCACATTGGGTGGAGACATATTTTGCAAATAGCAGACAATTTCAATGCATGGGGTGGTCAAGGTAAATGCGAATATTGATCTGAGTTCAATAAAACAGGAGGTTATTGACAAAGCGCAACCTCGATTCAGTAGCTCGTGGTAACGTGCTTGGCCTGTGATCGCCTGAAAATGGGCTCGAATCTCGTATCATTAGCATCCCAGCAAACACAAAATATTTGTATAACATTTGTACAACGTCGGCCGAACGTCTTCGACGTTGGGTCAACATTGTACAAATGTTATACAAATGTTTTGTGTTTGCTGGGATAGTGTTATTTCACCTCGTGATGCTATTTTTTCCACCTTTATTATTTCATAATTTTTTTCAAATTTGCAGGATCTTTTATTTACAGTTTTAGGAATTGGCGAAAACCCACCGAGTATAAATGCACACTTTACTCTACTTTACTTTACTTTACACTTTAGACCCTATCCATTTTTTCGCCGGTGTGTACTAATCATGATGTAATGTGTTGTTTACAGGACCTACAGTGCAGGATGACGGGGAAAGATGGCGTGTGCTGTGCTTTGCTCTTATTGGAGCGCTGGCGTTCGTCTCACTCTGCTCGTTGCTCTGTATTTTGTTCCTGCAGCTGAGAGCCAAGAGGGCAGCGCAAAAACACAGCCCAGCTGACATAGGTAAGCAATGTTATAGACTAACTGTCCATAAAACCTTTCTGACTGCTGCGCCAGAGTGCATTTATCTGGTATGATGAATGAGTGAAGTGTAGAGCGGTCTTTAAAATTTCATTTACAGGGTCGCGATCTGGCGACTGTTAGTAGCAAAATGGAACGAGTCTTGGACTGCATACCCAGCGAACACAATGCGTTGACCCAATGTTGGTTTAATGATGGTCGAGTGTTGAAGACGGTGAACCAGCGTTAAACCAGCTTTGGGCCAGCGTCTCGTTATTATGTGCTGAGTATTATTAGTCATAGACACTCATGAGTGACTTGTTTGCCAGAAAATTTGCTTTGGTAACATGCATGGTAAGAATATGTTATATTTTTTTCGCTTTTGATGTAAAATGTTCCATGCACCATTTTTTTAAGGGACATATATCCTTTAGTTCAAAAGGGTATCCAATTTCTCTTTCATCATTGAGAAGTGTTGTACTTTTGATACCTATATATCAGTTGAGCTGACGATATGCAGTCATTATTGCTTTTTAAGGATGTATCTGGTTTCCACGCATATCAAAACCGCTTTGACCAGCTGGTCTCGAACAGCTGTCCCGCGACCGCAGTCAAGAATGACATTATACCGCGTGTCAACTTCAGCGGCCCGAACATGATCTCTCAATAATGGTAGCCACAGAAGAAATGCCGAAAAACCTTTCAAAAATCCGTGCCCGCTCAACCTGCTGCAGTCTCCACGATAATCATCGGCTTTCACTTCGCAGCAAACACGACGCGTTAAAACGATGATGTTTTAATGTTGGGCCAGCGCGGCAGACGCTGGCCCAACATTAAAACAGCATCGCTTGAACGCGTCGTGTTTACTGGGCTTGTGATAACAGACCCAGTAATGGCGGGCGGCTTATCTGGCACAGCCATCAATAATTCACGGAGATTGCGGGGGCGGCGGTCGATTTTGCGCCACCCTCACTGCATGGTGGAGCGACCATTATTCTGCGAAAATAGGTTACTTATCATATTTTGTATGGCGGACCGAACCGGAGGAATTTTGTCACCGCACCTTGCGAATCTGCAATGTACCCAGTGATTTTATCTGGATTCACGCGGAATTTTTGAGCTGTTGGTCAGCGGTATCTGATGGAATACAGACCGGTGGTCATTGAAAGTGAAGACGCAAAGGGGGCTCACAGCCCCCCCCTTTGCTTCTTCACTTTCAATGACTTGCTCGCTGAATGAGATATCATCGCGCCGATATCGAGTTTCATTGTTGCCTTCCTTTTGGTATTAATTTGCTGGAGGTCATTAGCGTGGTATACCTGCGCCAACAGGAATGTAAATTAACCGGGAAAAATCTTCAGGATTAGTTAAAAAGAATTGTACCGTGGAATGTGACGCTACAATCTTTTGGACATAGTTGTTGATTATGCGTATTGAAACGCATTTGGTAATAACTAGTATTGTCGTTTCCACTCTTTTTCAATCTGATTCATTACATATACGTTAATATAATTTTTAATAGTTTCATTGAAATAGTTGATTCTTTTATCATGTTTATGTGGCGGATCAAAACATGGCTGTTTTTGTACACTTGTATCGCTGCACTTACAGTACTTCTTAAGACCGGAAGTCATACAAAGTACCTATTGCCTAAAGTACATTGCGTGTATATAGCGGTTCCGACCCTTTCCACGCTGATGTTATTCATCATTATAACTATTCGAATGCACACAATTGACCTTGGCGTTAGTAATTTAAGACGATACATTTTTGTAACATTCACATATTTTATAAATTTAGTCTACGAATTTAGTCTCACAAAGGATTTAGAATTTCTGAGCTCACGATGGAGAAGTTGGGCGTCAAGTGGCGTTCCACCACATCACACCAGGTGCCAACAAAAGAGGATATGGTTTCGTTGTGACGGGCGACACTTTCATCTGATTTCTACCAAAATGTTTGTATAATGAGTACTTCTGGTGTGTTTTCTGTGTATTGAATCATATCAGAGGGTGACATCCCTGCAGCAAACACGGTCATGCACACAATGCTGTTTTAATGTTGGGCCAACGTCGAAGACGGTGGGCCAACATTGAAACTGCATTGTGTGAAACCCAGCGAACTCCAGACGTTGATTCAATGTTAGTTTAACTTTAGGCCAATATCGCAGACAGTGGACGAACGTTAAACCGACATTGGGTCAACTTACCGTGTTCGCTGATAGTATTTTTGGTTTGCGCATAATATGATCCCGTTAAGTGAATTTTCAATAAGATTATAGCACTGAGCAGACTATGAGCACTAGTCTATATGGTTTCAAATTCCATTACCATGACATATAATCATGATAATCATTCAGTCATTATAATGCTGCTATAAAACCTGTATCATTGTAAGAGGGTCAGGCGGGAATAGTTCACCTCTGTGTGGTGATGTTGATGTTGGGCCAGCGTTTTCGACGCTGGCCTAACATCAAACCAACATTGGCCCAACGTCTCTTGTTTTCTGGTTAACACACTCCGCTGTGGTGGTGTGAGAGCACAGTGACAGCCATCCCACGTCATACTGCATACAAAGGCAAACAGCAGTAACTGCTTACTTTTCAAGTGAGTAGTTACGACTGTTCTCCTTTGCACGGCAGAATAGTCTGTAATGCCCATAGGCGTGTCAGACTTTTCTTTTTGCAGAGCTAATAACTGTGGACAGATATGAAAACCAGCCCTCCCCCGAGGGCTAATGAAAGTAGACACTGAGACTCGTGTACTTAGTCTGTGATGCCATGCGTGCTCCAAAAAACACAACGACTTAATCACAGCTCAACGTTTGTCTAATGTAGATCCAATTTATGAGATGTTGGCCCAAGTCTGGATCATAGCTGAGCCAATATTGTGTGGTTGATGGCCTTGAATTTCTCAATGATATATCTTGACATCCTCTGTCTTTTTTTCGAGCACAAATAAGTACTAAATTTATTAAGAAATGTGTACTTGTAATTTGTATCTATGCACTTGAAGCTCTACTTGTGTATTATGATCCAAAAATTCAATTGAATGAAAATCACTGTCTTTATTAGACCAAAATTTTGCGAATCTCACGTTCAAAAACCGGTGGTTCAAATACCAGTAAGAACGTTAGAAAAAACATGATTAGCACACTTGAAAGCAAACAGATACATAACTTGGCATCGCGTACAATACAATCAGAAATAAGAGACAATCCCTATGAATTTCTGGTACAATGTATGCCCTCGAAAGGAATCAATATTATTTATATTCCAATTTGTGATAATTAATTGTCAATTTTAAGAAACTTTTCCAGTATGAATTGAGTACTGATACTCACAAGAAGTTTATATTCATCATACTCATGTATCGTAATCAGTACTTTCATCTTGTACACATCTGACACGCTGTAATTTGCACATAATTTTCCCTGGTAGCATACACCATTGTATATGCTGTATGTGACATTTTGGTCAACCTCTCCGTGTTCCAGCTGACTTTAATGTGCCTGTAATCATGGTATTTTGCCCACACCCCAGTGGTTAGGGTTTGATATAGATTTAACAGAGCGTATTCGTAGTGCTTATGGCGCTCTGCCCCTCTTTATCAATAATGGTGGAGAACGAAATAGCATACACGGTCATTGTATTTGACGTTGATTGCGCTGCTTCAGATATATTTCCACCAGGATTATGAAAATATCTAGATTGTTATTTCTACGATATACGTAATTTATGTACCATCGATCTAGATCTATATTGAATTCCAGACTAAGGAGAGTAAGGTGTCACATTAGGTGTTGTCAACCCCAGAGGTAGAATATTATATAGAACTAAAATTGAAACTTTCATAAAATAATGGCATACAAAGTGGTAGAGATTCATGACTTTGTGTTTATGTGGAAATACTAAGATACATCTTCGATTCCATGTCCATTTGAAAAGACACCAAGCCGCATGATGGATTTAATACCAAATTACATGGGTGGGCTCTAGCAGCCAGATGGTTAACCCTTAGAGCACTGAGCCTTTCAATTTAAATTTCCAGTCACTTGAAGTTGTGTCTCGCTACCGCGATACACAACTTCAATTGACTGTAAATGTATGTTATTGTGAAATTTAAATTCCCAAGTATATCAGTGCTTCAAGATTGAAGGCTTTTCAACAACTGGTTATCGGGGTTATAGAGGACAGGTGATAATAAAAACACGGAATGTCCACCGTAGTCGACATCAGCATGATAGATCAGTGCTCCAAGGGTTAAGTATAGGGTTCTGGCCACAGAGGGGTGTCGTGCTGCAGCGCAATCTTCGGCACGCTTCACGGTCACCTCATCTGCATATTCATACTGCCAGAAGATTTGCACCCATTGCTGTCGACCAGATAATAGAGTTTGGTGACGGGTGCTCTGACCATGATCATTTCCGGTGATCCATAGGCCATTCTGGGGCATACCTGACCCTTACGCGGCCATTCACGGCTCGACGCGCCAACCACGTCATTGACGCCTGCGGTGGCTCTAAGTGGCGATATGTTCACTTGGCCGACAGCTAGTTTCAAGCTGCACATGAACGATAAGCCTACCAGGTCCAATTATCGCTCGCCTCAGACACTCTACGTGGCAAAGGGCTATGTCTGCTGCGCCTATTTACGTTTGCAGTACCCGGGGGAGATTTTTTTGTATGTCAAAATCAGAATATATTCTGTCCCGTTTCAATTGAAGTAAGCAATATTTTATATATTCTTGATATGTATACACAAAATTGAATATTAATATTTGATATCCCAAATCGTGTCCACTCCTATGTGCCATTTATTATAGAGCCAATTTTGAAAAAGACTCTATTTTGATATATATTTTACGTATTTTAGAAAATTGACACAGAATTATGTCCTAACAACATTTATTTTGTATACATGGTTGTATTTTGTCATGGTAGTGATTTGTCCTGACATCTTCGTGGCCATAAGCGTTTGCAATCAAACAGACAAATTGGCCAGTCAATTTTGAAACGCAATTTTGACTGTGAGCGTCCCTTATTAGAAACTCAAAATAGACCGTTCCCGCGCAACAGCGCAGTGAGTTATACATAATGTCTTGGACGCTACGGTACTTGTGAGACAGACATACATAATAGCCTATCGGTACTACCCGCCATTTATATTGTCTGACTGCTAAATTACAGGGCTACGATGGCCCCGGGGCCACGGTGTACAACACCCCCTCCGTCTAAATTACCGCATGCGGATATGACAAGTTGGGGGATGAAAAAGTTGTTACTCCCCTTTAGCCAAAATACCCCGTTGCCGAACAGAGGACCCACATAGACTCTAAGACTGCGCTTCGGGGGATATTTCGTAACTGAAACTTTGAATGTGAGAGATTCGGCTGGTATAGTTTTATTTTTATGTTATCATATTAAATTGATTTTATCTGTAATGTTTTGATAGACGATACATTATGAAATAATGTGTTTTGATTTTTCTAAAATGTTTAGTCGGAACAAATACTGCATCGAGCAGCGTTTGTTCTGGGTCAAAAGCCAAAACTTTACCATGTTTACCCTAGCAAAGGGAGCGTTAATTACCTCCAAGCCTTGGGCCCATTTTCCAGATGCCTCCCCACAACAAACCCACATCTATCTAACCTCGTCCCCAAGATAATAATTGACTAAGTTATGCTTCAGACATCTGGAAAATTTAGTGGCTCTACCCCTTTAATTTTAAGGATAAGTCGCTGGTTGGTATACGAGCGTCTAATATAAATGTTTAAGCTGTATCGATTTCGCCAATTTTTTGAAATTGAAACCTTATATTATGTGAGCTATCTAATGTAAATATATTTATCTTCGATGTACAATTCTTCAGATTTAGAATACATTTTATAAATATATTCTATGTCTTAGACTCATGTGTCATCAGCATTGCAATACTATTATTAATATAAGTCTGGTATAACTAATATGACTTAGTTGAAGGCAGACCTAAAATTATGACAAGCTATTATTAATAGGTAGTAGACTAGTGGTGCGGTAAAAAAAATTGTGGACTCGTTTTTTAATTGAAGATTGTTATCTCGATTTACTACCGTAACTTTTTAAGAATGCGGTTGCAGATGTTGAAATAGGAATACTATAATTATGTTGCTTATCAGATGGGTCTCTCTTTAGAAATAATACATCTCTAACTCACGCTTTCTTTGCCGCATTTTGTGTGGGTGGCGTACCCCACCAGGGCAGTAGACGTTGACTCAACGGTGGGCCATCTTCTGCGATGATGGCCCACCACTGAGCCAACGTCAAGTGGTTCGTACACACTGCCATGTACTCGGTTTTTAGAAGGGATACTCATATTTCAGAGTGAACTCTCAAATCTATAAGTAAAGATAACAAACGACAAGAAAGCTGTCATAATCGCCTACTGGCCCCAAACCATTCGCACTGGGCTTTTTCACCATCCGTACCTGTTTTTTGTACAGTTGATTGGGTATGTGGTTTGTGGCCTAGCGTGTTGATACCCCGGCTCAAGCAGAGTTGATTGTACCAGTCTCCTCGGCTGGCTTAGCATCTGCTCTCTACCGGAAGTGCATGTATATCTACAGTATATACTGTAAAATAGTTTTCTTTTAAAATATTACAATATTCGCGAACTTATTTACAGTATTTTCTGTTGAAAAGTGTTACATATAACAAAATAATACATGTATGCACGCGTTGTTTAGATGGCCACCTTCAATCTCCATGGGGGCGCTGAAAATCTCAAATTGAATTACTTGTTTATCATGTTTATATAGAACAGTTCTTGAAGCCAATTATTTCTTTCATGCAGAATCTGCCCGAAATTATTTATTTCAAAAATAGTCCAGCCCCCCCCCCCCCGAGATAAAATGTTGGCCCCCTTACAGGTTTACAATGCGTTGCCATGGTGTAAAAGATAAACATAAGATTATGTCACCATTTATCTGTAGCACCAGGATCCGTACATTTGAATACAACATAGATTTAGTTTTGTTCATTTGCCTATGGTATAGTCAGTAAATGATGAATTTGAATGAATTTGAAGCACAACATATACGTTATTTGGGCTCTGGAATAGGCTTTACCACATCCCGTGGAATGGTCCAGCCACTATTTCACGCGCACGTGTCCGTCATGTGTGCTCCAAATCTGAGCTAATCTATGTTAGCAACCTCGACAACCCATGTACCTTCCAAAATTAAAAACGGTAAACTTATATCTCTGCAGCTGCTGTTCTGGAATATATCCTATCAGTGTCAATTTATCAGTGTCATACTGCCCCTCGTGTGAGTGGCAGCTAGAACACTTTACTTCGAGAAGCTATGTATTTTTAAATTATAATGTATGATCCGAGTATCACACCGAAGTCTTAGTTTAAGAGCAGATTGTTTGAACGTGTGCTTCAAATAAATTATTTTTATAGTGTTTTTATAGTGTTAATTAGGCTACGGGGTTCTGTTGAGACCATTATCATGATTATTCTTGAATGATGTCAATACCTGCTCGTCGTGGACAAAGTTAGAAGACACTATAGATAAATCGTGAGGTCTACTGCGAGATTTTGCCAGCAAACACGAAACATTCATCCAAAGGTGGTACAATGTTGGCCCATCGTCTGCGACGCTGGCCCAACATTGTACCAACATTGGGTGGATGTATCGTGTTTGCTGGGAATTGTATATCAGCGCATGACGATATACAAATTATTATGATAATAGTGAGATGAATCAGCAATGTTCTTTTCCTGTAGAAAATGAATATCGCTGTCCAAAAACACGATACACTCAATGCTGGCCTTCGCGTTGAGGATGGATCAACATTAAGCCACTATTTGATCATCATCTCGTGTCTGCTGGGTAAGATATCACTAAAATACAGTTTTTATTGATAAAAATATCCACACAAGACTGAGTCACCGGATCTGCGCTGTATTATACTGTACGATGCATTTACTCGACGCATGCCCGGTAGTGCACATCCGGCAGCCACGACCGGAATTTCCACCATCTTGGATTTTGCAAGCAGCCGCGCCACATGCTAATGGACTTGTAAAACTTATGAATGAGTGCGGTAGGCTGGACGTCTACTCGCGGGTTGTGGTTGGATTCCTAAAAAATTGCTGTGGGAATTGGAGAAGCGGTTATGAGAGATGTTGAGGTGCCCTGATCTTGGTTTATTGTTGGGCCAAGGTCTGCGACGTTGTCTCACCGATAGCCCAATCTTGGGCCAGGGTCTAGTGTTAGCTGAAACGCTTCCGGCATACAGTTTGACCTGACCTCCCACTACGACCGTCTTCATAACACTTTAATAATAAGCTTGCCTTCTGCTTCAACCACCCCGCCTGTTTATACGCTTGACTGAGTGTGGTCCTTTTGGGAGTCGAAGTCCTCTGACATCTGTGGAACCAGTGTGATGAAAGACTATCCATGATCTGAGGCAGATATCAAAAATTGAATGGAGGATCTCAACGTCAAATGTTTCCAATGACTAAAATGAGCGACCACCAGTGATTTGTTGTTGAAAGAGATGGGAAAAGTTGTTTCATCATGTATGTCCATAATTATATCCTGCAGGAGACGAATGAATTAAGGACGACCACCCATGACATGTGTTAAAGTGTTAATTTTGACTTGGGAGACGAGGAGTGACTTTAGAAACTACACGAAACGCAGATCCGATGTTGGTTTGACGTCTCGTTTTTCCTGTGTAACTTTAGTTAGAGTTCACCTCCTCCCTTCGGTTTTGAGATCTAAAAAACATACACCAGAAATCGCACCACATGACAAGACAACAGCTGATGGACATGCCCGCCTGTCATTCACGCAACGCACGTGATGGATTAAGTAAACGCAGTCGCTTTTTTTCTCTCTAACAAGTTGTGAGATAGCGGTTCCTCATTTAGTTTCCCTGCTCTGATAGCTCCGCGTGATAACGTTGACTAAGACATAGTGGTGCAGATTTTATCAGTCACTTACTTTCTTTGTCATGTCTCCCAATACAGGACAGTTTAGTGAGCATTACCACGTCTAACTGATGGAAATTAGGGTACTTAGTTTTTTGACAACGAGGAAACCATATGTCGGCCACCCTAGAGAGAAAAAATAAGCTATGGTTAGGAATGAATAAAGAGTGGAACACCTCCTCAATATACTGGGACAAAAAATGTGCCGATTGAAAAAAAGTTTAAACTTCAATATGCCATTTAATTATCTGTGATCTATAATTCTGAGGCAGAATCCATAATAAACATGTACACCATAGACGAACTATCTGCTTTGAGAACCATTTAAGTCCCAAGATGACTATTTGACAGAGAGCAGACCGGCAGCCGATTTAGCAGAGCCACTTTGTGTTCACACACTATAACCACAGTGACCACATCTGTAACGCGAACGGCGCGAAATCCTCTTCTAATGTGACCCAGTGACCATGCCGCGGTCCCCGGTGTCAAGTGCAGTCAAATAAAAGTCATGGTGGCCATTTTGTTTGCATTCCATCAAAATTAAAGGGCAGCATTTCAACCGGAAGTATATAACTGGTACAGCATGGATTATTATGTCATGTTATGTGGGAACAGATTATGGCAAAATTAAATATGAATGTTCTTTTTCATTTCGATGATCCTGTTCTATACTCCGAGTCTCATAAGCGCAAAGAAATGAAAATATGTTGCGCTATATTAGGATACCAGTAATAATTTCAGGATTATCCACTAATTTAGCTAGCGTGCTTTTGATGTGGAACACTCCGTTTCTGGGCCGGTATTATCAAAGGATGACCATTTCGACCAATCGTATGCTTAAGATCAGAAATACATATTTATTAAGCAGCCCTCGCCGAGGCGGGATGCTTACTGTATTCTACACGGTCCGCCTCCGCCGCCGCCGCAGTTATTTGTTTTCAAGATAGCTACTAATCTATCAATTTCTGCTTCCTCATACTTCACATAGCCATCACATACCACTGGAGAATTGTTTTGATGGCATTTTGATCCCCATATCATCAACCCTTTAATTACTATGGCCACTAACGAAGAAATGCTTGTTAGCGCATTTTAGGAAAAAGTTGCCTTCAGATCTTCTTTTAATTTGGCAAATATGTTCAGCTATGTCAGCTAATGACCTGAATAACTTTTGATATCAAACAATTTCAAAGTGAATTTTGTAATATTTACTTAACTCAAGAAATGCAAAATGACTGGACCATGAATATAAAACAAAATGTAATGTCTACACAAGGATAACCCATGACAAATTTCACACAAAAAATTCAAAATGGCCACCAGTCGGCCATTTTTTATTTTTTATTATCGTTTCCGAACAACTTTTTCTAGTTTCTTCTAAGATCTATAAGCTTCATTGGTCTAGTTTAGCATACACTGTGGGTCTTTTATTCTTTTTTCCGTTCGCGAGTAATATAACGCTTGGAAGACGAATTTATTTGCACCCGGATCAGCACGCTCTATCTCTACGTTTCACCGAGCACCCGCGAAGTTCACTTTATTTCCTGGAAGTGTTGATTCAGGCCATGATGAGGCACTGTACTGTATCGAGTTCTGGTTAGTTATCAACACAAACACATCTGAGATTAATGTCGAAGAAAACGTGCTGCTGTCATTGTATATTTGGCTTTTCTTCAGTTGATCTTTGTGAACACTGCGTATCATGAGACCTCGGTTAAACGCTTTACCGACAGCTTCTGGTGTTAGCCCATTGGTGTATTAGAGTTAAGCCACCTCCATCCGCATGTTTTTTTGCGTTCTGTTTTTCGTTGCGAAATTATAATCCAGTGCTGGTCTAATGTTGGGACGGCGTCCCAGTTGTTTTTACCCTTACAACGCTGAATTATTTTTGTATAAAATATAGAGACGAAAATTGATTTTTTTTTCAATTTGAAATCATCATAAATGTCTTACTGAGCTCTTTCTGCTTCATTTGAATACCTATGTTATGGGTCAACGGCAATTATAAATCTTTTTACTCTTACAGTGCGGGGATGTACTTTAGACGTCAGAATCTGACGTCTGCAGACGTCAGATTTCTGACGTCTAAAGTCGATCCCCGCGCTGGTTGAATGGTCAACAGGAAGATGAAAAACATATTTCTGATGAAAACATCACAGGTGCTGGGCAAATCCGTCAAAATGATGAGATGACTAAGAAAAACCATCGGGGTAAAATCCAGCGGGAGGGACATCGGCTTAACAACGCTGCCTGTATTCCGGGCCAGCGTGGCTCAGATGCTGGGCCAACGTGGTTAGCATCCAGCCAACGGTCGGTCACGGTTTCGATCCGTACGGGATGTGAACAGGATGCGGAGGTGAAGTTTAGCTCACCCTGTCATCCAACTCTGCTGGTGTTTTTTCGACAAAGTGCTAACAGCGTCGCCACCAACCGGGAGGCGGCGAGAGACATTGATCCAAGGCTGTGCCAGCGTCCCTGACGCTGGCACAGCCTTGGATCCATGTCCCGGGGGTCAGCCCATCCATCATACACGTGTTCCTGCTGCATGAATCACTGCCAGAACTGTAAAAACTTCGCCAGTTGTTCCCTCACTCATACTTTTTCTACCTATCCCGCCACGAGCCCGTTCGTGGGCGGACTCGGTGCAAAAACGTAGGGGTCCATGTTTTTGTTCTGTAATCCACACGGGCACATCATCGCTGATAATGGCTTTGTCGTTATTACTACATTGACTTGTGTCGAGGGAATGATAGGCTGAGTGATAATTTTTTTAAAGTGTAGAATATTTTATTTACATAAATAGCGAGAAAAAATAGCAGGAAATGAAGTAGGAGGTCATTCTGATGAAAAACTCAGACAAAGTACACAAAGTAGACGTAACTGAGATTAATAAGCAAGATAATCCTAATAATATGCCCGAAACTTTTTATTAATAGTTTGAGCGAGGTGTACGTTGTACAGAATAATATTAACAGAAGTCTAATGCTTACAGCTCTTGTAAAACTGTACGTATCTGAAATTGTAAACAACATAGCTCAGTACACGTATGCCTAAATTTAACAATTATTCCAAACTTAATAATAGTAGTAAATTGTCTAACATATTGTAAAAAAAATAATATTGTAAAATGATGTGTGTGTGTGGAGTGTTGTGTGTTCATGATGTCTCTCCATCGAGTTGCCTGCTTATCGTTTACAATGGATCTCTGGATGGAGCACTTACACGTTTTATCGTAGCAGACCAAGGGCGCATTTTTTATCTTTCCCAAATAAGCAAGTTTATTGACAATAACATCATGTGCGTTGCCTACTTCAGCAAATTGACCCAGATTCTAGCGTCTCTATTTGCTCTAAGTATTTCCGATGAAGTAGCTCATCGTGTGTTGTCCCAGCAAACACTAAACATTGACCCAATGTTGGGCCAGCTTCGCAGACGGTGGACCTATTTTAATCCAACATTGGGACAGCATCTCGAGTATGTTGGGATATACCCTCAGGCTATTATCTATAATGGCACATACACTGTGAACTTTCTCACACGGCCGTGCGTTTTTTAACAATAAATACCAACCACATTTAGGGAATTATGCATTCGTGTGTAACTCAGATAATTTGTCTTGTTTTCCAACTGCTATTTTGAACGGTATATAATGACTCAACCATAGGGCATGTACCCTTCAAAACGAGACGTTCACCCAATGCCGATTGGATGATGGGTCAACGTCTGCGACATATCTGCTGGGTATACTTTTTTACGAAACAAGACACTGGAATGCGGCTCATTAGTGCAGAAATAATTATGATATAGTTTCAGCTAGGCGTACTTTGCTAATTACCAATTACCACAGGTAACAATTATTCAGGCTCTCGTTATAATGAGCACATATACCATGTGGCCACAAAAACGTCAGCGCTCGTCAGATAATTCCTTACTGAATTAGGTAACGGATGTGTTAAAATAATGTTCCAAAACTTTTTAGCATCAGCAACGTTGGGATTATGCATTTTCATGACCGACGCCATATGCAATGACAGACCGACGGAGGGTGATGGTGACGATAATGACTTCCGCTACATGGAGGTATTACGTAATTACGTAGTCTTATTACGTAATTATAGAAAACAAGTATTAGGCTACGATTGTGTTGTCATACTGGAGCAAGAAAGATAAACATGATAAATGATGTACATGTTACTATATCTATTATGTTGAAAAAAATGACACTGGCATGGTCAAAACGTATAGTTTCCTGTCACCCTGATGAAGATAATTATGACATTTGCCGACCTAATATTTTTAGCACACTCAAATTAGCAAAATATCTCCCGTTGCAGAGTCTTGAGTCATGATGCAGGGTTAGTAACACCATTGAGGTTGAGGTTATAACCTCCTTTTTTGTTAACACCCAGGGCCGACATCACTCCAACGTAGATGTATTTTAGAACAGATAAAACATAAAATAGAGATGTTGTCAGCGTTGCAGTGCTAGGAAACAGATCATTGAAAAAATGTGGAAGTACTGGCATGTTTTGAGAAGAATCTGGTTGGTAGTTGTTTGGAAAGGTAATCTCCGTCCTTGGTGGTATCAAGGATACTAGAAACTAGTATCCTTGGTGGTATCAACTTATACTTTACGCCCCTTGTTGGTATCGGCCCTCGGTATACATATATATCATTGCTGGGGTGAGCCGTTTATAAACCGTGGGTCAGATGCCTTTAGTATGTCAGACATTGTTATGACTGGCATTTGCTGGCACGGAGAACGAAACACGAACGCAAATGAAGCCGAGCCTTTGCGTCCTAGCTGGAGCCAGTGACGTCACCATAGTCGGCGGGCCGTACGCTAGATGGCTCCTCTGCCAGTTGAAGAATTCTACTTTTCCTTGCTATTCCGAGCAAACACTGACATCCATGAGATTAGAAAGTGTCCGAGCCAGCGAGAGACATTGAGACATTGCTGGTTTAATACTGGTCCAGCGCCTACGGCGCTGGCCCAGCATTGTCTCGGTGTTTTTCGTGTGGCTGTCCACAGGGTAGTGGATGCCCTGAGCCAGGTTTAGTTTGCAGATTGTTAGCCTCCCCGGTATTTTCATAGCACACCACGTCGACTTATCTAGCAGCATGGGGCAGTCTGGTGCACTTGTATGTTATGGTGTCGACGGATTTCTGGACGTCAAACCTGCCTGGCACCAACCTGAACATGACCTCGGTTTGACCGCTGATTTCCGGTGGAGTTTGTAAAGATTTGATGGTGTTACATGTGTCAGATAATAACAATTGAATGCAATTTATGTCACTTCAATTAGAAAATGATAATATAGATCTTGTGAGCTGCTCTTCAGTGTACATCGTCGTCCCCAGCTTTGTCCCAGAGTCTCACAAAGCTTATTGCATGCAAACGGGAAAGTTTATGCTGACTGGTTTAGTGACGAAAGTATTTGGATTGCAAACTGACTTGGTCCAGTCATGACAATAACCTAAAAGCGTTGCCATGGCAGCAAACACTCTCAGATGTCGCTATGGTAACAGACCATTATAGGATTGACTCGTTGTGATCCCTATGTCTGTTCTCCACCTGTGCTCCTGATGGATTCAGCCAATCATCCAGCCAGGGCAACACGTGGACCTCATCAAATCAACCCCGAGTCCGCGCAGAACAACACTGCCCTGCAATGGCATACAGCAGTAGCTGCTTACTTTTCAAGTAAGCAGTTACTGCTGTTTGCCTTTGCAACAGTCCGCTTTTGTCCTCGGGACTCGTAGGCTAACCGCTGGTAACCACTGAATCACCAGGCGTTCTGCCAGTATCCTAGCAAACACGAGGCATTCACTCGATGTTGTTTCAATGCTGGTCCAGCGTCTTCGACGCTAGACCAACATTGAAACAACATTGAGTGAATGACTCGTGTTTGGTGGATATGGAGCGTTGTTTTCTGGTTTTTGCCCGGACTCTGTGAATTAACACGCGTTTCTTATCGCTATGAAACCCCAAGCTACATGTTCTTGCCCATGGCCACAGCGGCAAGGTGTGGTGGTCTTTGTTGGAGCGGCACACCTGGGCCGTGGGCGACTGACAAAGTGGCCCCACATGTGGCGGCTGCAATAGTTTGTTATAACATGGAGACGCATGTGACCTCTTAGTCTATTACTTATATTTTATTAGACTACTGTAAATTCTTTAAATCCTGTCATTTTATTTTGTTTTATGCCGGATATGTTTAAGATTTCTAACGATTGCGATGTGCGACTTCGCACGGTATTTATTTTCGCGAATTTTGCGAAAATAAATACCTTGAGAAAACGGTAATTTACTGTAGTAACCTAAACCGCCACAGGCTCCGACGAGAGCAAATTATAAAAGCATGTGAGGTGTTGGCTGTTTTTCTGTCTGGCTGTTTATGATAGGAACATCCTCTATATAACGAACCACATATAATCAGCATCAGGCGGCACGTATATTAACCCTTTAACCGCCGGTGCCGCCTATATTCGGGTTTTAATTTTTTTATTAGCACATTAACAGATTGAGTACCACCTTTTAAACATGTTAAAGATAAAATGTGACATCAATCAGCAATATTTGAAAACAGTTGACCTCCATATTGTCAAATCTGAATAATTTTCACTCACTTGAAGTTGTGGATCGCGTTAGCGAGACACAACTTAAAGTGGGTGAAAATTCAGATTGAATCATTTGGCGGTTAAAGGGTTAATCTTTTGAGCTCCATAGACAATCTTGGTCGGTTACTCTTTATTTTTTTGTGATCTGTTTTTTTATTTTTAAGCAGAGTAGTTTCACACCATTTGGAGTCACAGATGTAGAACATTATTATGATTTAGTTTTGAGTCTTATATCTTGATAGTTTATGTATGCTGGGCGTTTGCCCCAGTGTACAAAGGGTCAGACTCTGCAGGCTATTTTCATCCTGCTTGTCGACAGCTGCTGGTCACTTTACGCCCACGCATTTTAAATAGGAATTTTCGCTTCTTGTCTATAGATGCCATTATGTAATCAGGTAGTGTTGTGCATATAGTATTATTATATTAAAGCTAACTAAGAAAACTCTCGCGTTTCATCAGTTGAAAAAAACAAAAAATCTGAGAAACGATTGACATATTTGAATTGATAAAAAATAACGGTACTGCTACTAGAAAAAGCTTGATAAATGTATTTTTATCTCAGGGATGTGAAACATAATGGTGATAGAGCAAATCTAATAAAGTGGATATGTGTTCTGACAGTAAGACGATTGCAATATTACATGTTATGGTGTTAAATTTGATCAGAAAGATAACAGAGGAGCTCAATGTTTTTTGGAGACTGCCAATCTTGCCGAAGGTGACTAATCCGACGCAAAACGTCGAAGATAGATACATCTTCTGACAAATATAAATTGACAGGAAGATGTTACTGGCAAAAACTAGGGAGACCTCAAGGTGACATCGACCTAATGTTGCTGTATTTCTGGGCCGCAATCTGCGACGCTGGCCCAACAATAGGCCAATATCGGGTCGACGTCTCGTGTCTGCTGAGAAGGTGCCCATGCCAACTTGTCTTGTAAGTTTAGTCTTGTTTATTCCGCGAGGAAACGTCAGATTCTGATGCAGAAAACATTCACCTTTTCAGAGGAATGTCTGTTCCCATTACGCTAGGGGATCGCGCTGGTAATTTACAAATGAAACAGCCCGATTTGTCTAAGCTCAGGCGTCTGGGAAACCATCGCGTTGGCAAAGGGCGAGAGATGATTCTGATAAAAAGTGTTAAATTACTATTGTTTTGTAACTAATTAGAAATAGGTTCTGACAAAGATAATGATGTGTTCGTGTGTCAAAACCAAGCAGTCTTCGTCGACGGAACACAACGTCACCGGGCTGCAACATCGATGTTTATTTTAGATAGTTATTGGATTAGCAAAATTGTATTGGGCCGTAATATAGCAAATCTGCAATACCCCAGATCGATCAATAATTTTGTGAAATTACACATTAAATTCCTGTAATCAGAAGGTTGAGACAACGGGTGTATATACAGAAGTATATAGGTTGTGGATTACGTCACCGAGGAATGTTATTGCGGGAAGGGAGAGGTGTGCTATTTTAAACCCTTGTAGACGGATGAAATCAGCTCGCCCGAATTCCAGGCGGGTCACCGAGGCTATTCCTGAAGCCTCCCGAGTTCCTGTCGCTGGATCCATTCTGGGTCAACGCCGTGGGCGTTGGCTCAGAATGGATCCAACGTCAGGCCAGCGCCACTATTTCTGCTGATCCCAGCAACCTCTGGTATGACCAGCCACGCGGCCACAATCTTCAGGCCACAGCAGCTATTTTTTCACAGATAATTCCCGAGGTTAATTGAATTTGTTGGAGATCCATGTGCCCGCTATTTACATTCTTTAAATAAATGAGTTGGTTCCCAGATTGGATAATCTTCTACTCATATCCCGAGAGCCTTAACAAATCCAACAAAATTTTGTCCCTGTCAGTGGAGTATCCGATCCATGAACCTTTGGCATGGCATGTCGGCTGATTTATTTTTAGTAGGATTAAATGTGTGCGAAAACTTGTGATATGTGTGTCCACTTGTGTTTGAGTAAAAGGTTTTTTTATTTTTATAGTAACAAGCAGCCCTTTGCAGTCAGGTTGTAAATTCATATTGAGCTGCTATTAAAAGCTTATTGTTTGTGAACAAGCTTTATTATACTGCCATGCAAAGCCGAAAGAAGCAGTTAGTTTTGGTTTTACACAGTAAAAAACACGTGGAAATAACGGTCATTTTAATTACAACTGGTCAGTTTAGAAAATGAGTGATAAAATATAACCAACGATGAAATAAAATTTAAATTAACTTTGTATCTTAACTTAATATCGAGGTCAGTGTCATCTCATATACTTATCAGAGTTTTTGTTTTCTGTCCTTGCAGATTCTGAGAGCGCCGTATACGTGCACCTGACACCAGACCAGCCAGACAACGCAGTGGTGGCCAGCAACACGAAGTTCGTGCATCTGGAGACTCAATTGGCAAAGAACAAGCAGCACACTCATCTGCTCCAGCGCCTGTTCCACCCCAGAGCCAAGTTCATTGGAGGCAACGAGTACGTGGACCACTTGGTGAATCCCGGAGATGGCAGAGGTGCTTTCATAGCATTGGACACCATTCCGGAGAGTGATCCTTCTAGCGCCTCGGACTCTGTTGGTGCTTCTGCTCTTGCCGTACACGGTGCCTCGACGTCTTCACACCAGTCAAGGAGGTCATGTCCCTCCAGCTCCATGGAAGTTTAGAAATGTGAAAGCCTCTTCAAGATGGAGCTACCCAAGCTACCCAAGCTTCGCCACATTGGAATTAAAAGGGTCTTATAAGTGGCAGACTCAACTCTTTAATTCCAATGTGACACCATTCAGATGCTGTGGATGGACCTGCTCCACGAACTGTTCAGTATTCTGCTTGTTTGTCCATATTGCTGGGCATCGCACGAAAAATGCCAATACCTGTCGACCGAGTGAACTGTGTTCTAACGGCCATTGCACCTTGTATTGAATCCCTGGAGGAGAAGCGTGTAGTGGCTACGTTAGACCTTTAAACCCTCAAGATGCATCAAAGCATCATTTTGCATCTTTGAAAAATGACTTTATTTCCTACACCAGAGGGTTTTAGAATGACAATTTTCATGAAACTGTTTTAATAATAACAGTATATGTTGTTTCATTTGCCACCCACTTCATGCCATCTTTATCCACTACAAGTCGAGAATTGCGACAGCAATTCGCGGCTTGTGGTGGATGAAGATGACAATGGCAAATTCAGGCTTGAAAGGGTTTTAAAGTAACTACTATAATAAAGGATGCTCCCGTTTTGTTTTCTTGAACGTGATACTTTCTTGAACGGACGGACAATTTGTTGACGCGGTCCTCGGTGACAAGAAGGAGGGCTATTATTCTGTTTATGCTATATCAGGCTTTTTGGATATTTGTAGCGCAAATGATCATCATCATATCATCATCATCATCATCATTATTATCATTCAGTATAAATGTGACTTAACGGAAGTTGTCTTCGAGAGCTTTTACTGTATTCAACGACATGCATTTAATATAATCGTCGTAGAATCAAGCGGTCACATTTGACACTATCCAGAAAACACAAGACGTTAAACCAATGTCGGTTTAACGTTGGGCCAGCGTCAGCGACGTTGGCCTGAAATTAAACCAACATTGGTTCAACGTCTAGTGTGTGCTAGGATATTGTCGGATGTGACCCTTTCATTGTAAGGTGGCTATATTACATTTGCATTGTACGCCAGTTGTGTTCATTCTCGGCTCGACTAAGTTGAATATAGATGTTAGTATATCATTTGCTATTTCATACTGTTAGGGATGGCACAAATTAAGTCAAGTAGATAGTGCTGTTCAAAATCACCGAATCTGTTCATTCATAAATCGCTGACAAATCATTGTGTATATACACACCGTTCACGTGTCGGCAAACTCGTTCTTGTTATTATTATTTTTCTGTGTATATTTAAGAATATTTAAAGGTGACTCCTCAGGTTGGTTCCCTACCAGCACACACGGGACGTTGACCAAATTTTGTTTTAACGTTGGGTCAGCGTCACAGACTGTGTTCCGACATTGAAACAATGAGTAGGTTAACGGCTCGTGTCTGCTGGGCTAGATGCTTTAGATGTTTAGTGTTTTAGAAATATAATTTATTTTTACAGTTCAAATAACCTATAGAAAATACAGTTGTTCAAGATAATGTATAATAGGTTAAGACAAGTAACCCTAATTTATTTTATTGAAGTATGTTTTTCCCTGAGTATGATCACTCATGTCATTTTACTACGTATGTACCAGCTGCAAACTTTCTATTCCTCAGTCTGGATTAAAATAATTCATTTAGAAATGTAATAAGGGTTTATTATGTTGCATAGCAACGATTACACCCTGCAGATAAAATCTAAAATGGAAAATAAGCCCATGGAATGATATCGCTGTTGATTATGAACAATAATAACGAGAAATTCATTTCTTTTTCTGAATGGTATTGTTATAAATTGGCACCTATTTTGATCTTAGAACGCTATAATACGGGCCCCTTGTAGCCAGAGTGTCGCATGTGCACTAAAACCATAAAAAATGTGACTTACTGTTGAATGTCGACACACAGCAGTCAGTGTCGTGTTACACGACACTGACTGCTGTGTGTCGACATTCAATTACAGCTTAAAATAGATGTAATTTACATAGTTTAAATGTTTTGGCTGATAACAAAATATAATTTGTTCATGGATTACAGGTGAATTTAGAATGCCAACCCAATATAACATAATCGACACGGCACCCAAAGGGTGCAATGCGTTAAATGTTTAAGTCTTTGTTAGAGGTTTGTTTGCCGAATGTTTTGTGTTGAATCTGTTGATATACTTGCTTGAACGTTAGTAATAATCGCTCCATCTTCGTCTAAATCGTGTTGTTATATTTTATATAATTACAATCACTTCATCTTTGTCATATATAGTGTATTATTATTACGTGAATGATTGATTCTCTATAAATATGTTTCACTGACGCAGATAATTGCAAAAATTGAAGAATAAACATGTGTATGAAATGTTGTGCCTTGCAGGGTTTTTTTTAAATTACGGGATATATTTTTGATGGGGGAGGTTTGTTATTGCTTTCCCAGAGTCTCTGTTGGGTTCCTTTAGTTTCGTTGATGTCTCTTGTCCGTCAACAATTTTTGTGTGATCGATCGCTATCTCTGGAATTGTTTTGTATACTGTTTCCACTTATACACGCTATCTAGTATCCTACGCGATATTTTTTGTACAACTAAAGCTGTGATTATGAAGGTAGATAAAACATACTTCAATTTATTATTAAACAGCCAATAATACTTGTATCCCCCACGAGCCACCGCTAACGCGCAATTACTTTTTTTATCCCCCGCTCCCATTGTCAGCAGCATGTCTGGCCGTGCGGCCGTGTTTCGTTTCCGGACGATATCTCGACAACCATTAACCGGATTGTTTTGATATTGCATACACACATCTTTGGGGGTTGTAGATGTAACTTTTGGGGGTTAGGGCCTATGACCTTTAACCTATTTTTTTTAACTCCGATTTTGGGGCTATTATTGGCTTTAATTTATTGTGGATGATAAGTTTAGTTTCCGGACGATATCTCGGAAACCGTTTGCTGATTTTTTTTCATATAGCACACACACATCCGCCAAGGGGTGTAGATGTGCCTTTTGGGGGTTATAACCTTTGAGCTAATTTTTTTACCTTCAATGTTTAGGCCATTATTGACTTTAATTTATGGCGTCTGAATTCGTTCCGTTTCGTTTGTTTTCAAATTGCATACTCACATTCCTTAATGGGTGTAGATATGCCTTTTTAGGGGTTATGACCTTTGACCTAATTTAACACCTTTATTGAGGTCACTATTTATTTTAATTAATGACGGGGAATATCGTTAGCGTCACTGCGTTGACATAAGGATTGTCAATTTCATGATTATAAATTAATAAAAAAAATGACAGATTAATTTTTTTTCAATTTTTCACAATTTTATGCTGGGATAAGAAACGTTGTCGAAAGTTCTCGAATTATTGATTTTTAGTCTAGAGGCCTACTTTCTATTCCAAATTTAGCATGAATGATATTCTATATAAAATAAATTGCGTTGTCAGTGTAAAGCAAACATGTCAAATATATTAAAAATTACTTGCTAAGCAAACATCATACCCTCTGAATAATAATAAGTTGTATGCATTCAGTTTAGTCGAAGAATAAATGGATTTGCTAGAATCGGATTGTGTGAGCCTTCTTCCAAGCCCATATTTTAGAAGCTATTAATATGATTTCGCATCTTGGGGTCACTATGAGAGCAATCTTGGGCACCATTCACATGAATGTGGCGTAGGCCGCTCTGTGCACATATAGGCTAAACTGGGCCAGGAAAACCTCCTGATGATGGTGAGATGACACTGCCCTCTAGACACATGACTCGAAATTCGAGCCCTGGCGGTCTGAGTCCATGCACGCTACCTATCGGCCACGAAGGCTCCCCACATTATTGAATCGTTACGAGTAAGCGGGGAAGAAACATTTTGTTTCTTTGAAACTTGAAGGCCAGAGTGGTGTTCGAACCTGCGATCTCCGACTTTCCAAGCAGGCGGTGTAATTGACTGGTTTTGGTTAGTTCTCAATAAACAGGAGACGCTGAACAAACGATGGCTTAACGTTGAACCACCGTCTTCGACGCTGGTCCAACGTTAAACCATCGTTAGTTTAACGTCTCGTATTAGCTGGGCTATTATATATTTGCTCACGCAAACTTAAAGAATCATTCAGCTTCACAACGCGCATGCCTGGGACGGTCAAGTGTAGGCCAACAGTAGCCTATTGAGTACAGATTGACGGCATTAATATAGCCACTGAACTGATTACAAGATACTACTTAAACGAGACATTGATCCAATGCTGTTTTAATGTTAGGCCAACGTCTGCGACGCTGGCCCAACATTAAACCAGCATTAGATAAATGTACAATGTTTGTGAGAAAGTCTTCCTGCCCAGCAAACGCAAGACATTTGTATGACATTTATGCAATGTAGGCCCAACGTCTTCGACGTTGGTCCAACATTGCATAAAGTCATACAAATGTTTTGTGTTCACTGGGTGACAATACATTCAAGCTTGGGGGGCAAGCAGTTTCCAAATCCCCGCAGTAATACAGTCAGTTTGTTTGCAAGTAGGCGACCAAGTAGGGGCAAAAGACAAGGGCTTTGAATTATTACCTCGTAGATGTCGCTCAAGTATATATGAACTTGCTGTGATTTGAGAACTTGCTCTTAATGAGGCTTTAGGTATGAAACGCATATTTAGTATTATTATGGAATAGGGCCTTAGCTTACCCACGGGCACTATTGCCTTCTGGGGGACCCTTGTCCCGCGAATTTTGACAGTTGACTACACCTTTAAAACCCGCAGCCGCGCGTCTGTCTGTCTGAGCACACTTGTGAGCGCGATTGACTCCTTATATTTTATTTCAATGTTTTGAAAATTGACCCTGCTAACTCGCCGGCCAGCCGAGTTCGATCATGACACTGATCAGATTCAAAATGTCCGCATCCCTTACATAAACGGGGTTTCCTTGTAAGCACGATCGAATCGCGGATTTTTATTCCAATGTTCTGAAACTTTGAGCATATGTCACCTTCAACAGGGTGTAGTGGGCTCTCTGGGTGAGTTTCACAATAATGCAAATCAGATTAAAAATGCCGCCGCTCGGGTGTTTTAATATGTAACCCTAATGTTGCAGCTTTTTGGAATGGCGCATTTTTCGCCTTTTTCATAGATCATTTTAAACGGCTGCCTGTCTAGCTTTTTTGGATTTTCTAGATTTGCCTTTAACCCTTTTTCACGCTGAACTCCTGGGCACACTTGCATCCCCACCGCTGAATTCCTGGGGAGGGAGGGGGGGGGGGGTGAAAAAAACAGAATATTTTGTAATGTCAGATTTGTATGAAGACGCCAACAGGATCTTAGCTTAAGAGCAAATAATAACATGAGAAGGAGTTGTGCTTTACTGGTGGATAACACCAAGGTCATGTCAAGGTCACATTAAGGTCATTTCAAGGTCAAACTCGCAAAAAATATCGAAAATACCCACTTTTTATCAATTTCAAGCTGTTTAGTGGTGCGGTCATCCATTAGAAAGGATTGATGGTGACACATACTTGGTCAGGTAGCATTAGGGTAATGCCCCCATGTTGCCCTTATTACACCCCATTCCTCAAGGCTCAATTGAACAAGCAAAATTACAATTATGCAGCAGCGTGTAGCATCAGTTTGGGCTTCCATCGCAATATATTGATACATAATTGGGTATGGAGGTTGACATGGGTTGAGGTTGTGAGTTTATGGGTGATGTGTACTAAATGCGTAATGATTATATAGGTAATGCGTAATGATCAAGTGTGCTACCATGCAATCCGCACTGCTTCGATATCTGTCATCTAAGTATTAGTATAGCATTTTAAGCATGATGATGATGCCAAAGGAAGGTATGGTTTGTTTTATTGTAATCTTTGATAACAAAAATATATGGTTTGGTGAAAAAATCAAGTGTCTATCTCCATTATTGAGAAAGTTATGAAAATTTTATTGATTTTATGGCGGCCATTTTGATTTTTTCGTTTCAAATAAATCCTTTAAGAATGAAAGCTCTACAGCGGCACAGATATTTTTATGGGGTGCTATCCAAGCACAATCAAAAGAGAAACAAGCTTTTATCAGCAAAAACAAGGCTACCCCCATGATTACCGAGGCTACCCCCATGACCACATTGATTTTACAGACACAAATACCAAAAAAACACACTCTGCACCCGAGTATACTCGGGGTCCGGGACAGGGAGACATCTTTTGCCCCCGAGTATAAACGGGGGCCGCGTTTAAAGGGTTAAATAGTTTGCCCATGCATTATGGCAAGAAAAAAAAACGTACGAAGATTCATGATTCGCATTCACTTTCATACAAGATGCATTTTTTTGTTTCAATGATTTTTTTCCGATTAAGATAAATATGAATACAAAATATCTATTAGTTTGATACTGAGAGGCATGTTTTCTTATGCAATGTGCTTGGTAGAAATGTGCTCAAGTTGTCGTCACATCTTACTTAGCTGTTTAATTTGAATTTTCACCCACTTGAAGTTGTGTCTCGCTGACGCGATGATGCACAACTTCAAGTGAGTGAAAATTGTATCAGGATACTTTTTCATTAGAGTGGGTTGATTTTTTTCTGGTCAACCCTAAATGGTTTTGTTTGAGCACACACAAACTGCGTTTCAATTGCATATAATTATTTCCTTTTAATAGAATGACCATGAACCCCAATGGTCTTCATCATAAGCAAGAAATATCCGTGGGCTTCAACCGGGTACCAGCTTGCTCGTGTGATATTTTGGCATCCGTGTCCCCTTGGCTCCAAATTTGGAACGATTTTCTGGCAAAGGACAAACTAGAAGGACCCCGTTAACCTCAGAACAAGGTAGTTAATGAGAGTTTACCCGGTTCACGCCCAACAAATACAAAACATTTGTATAATATTTATACAATGTTGTACCAACGTCGAAGACCTTGGGCTGACGTTGTATAAATGTTATACAAATGTTTTGTTTTTGCTGGGCATCCACACCCTTGTTTGTTTTGCTTAATATCCGCCTGTGGTTGCATAGAGACGGGCTAGTATTTTTTTAATAAGAATTTTTGTCAATTTCTGAAATTTAATTCGCCTAATATCAACTCCATGTATATAATATAGACTATACTTCACTCAACTCTATTATATGTGCACATTTAAAAATGTGACGGAGCTTTGCGATTAGTTTATGATGCCTTTGCCTTTGCGAGTCCATGCACGCTACCTATCGGCCACGAAGGCTCCCCACATTATTGAATCGTTACGAGTAAGCGGGGAAGAAACATTTTGTTTCTTTGAAACTTGAAGGCCAGAGTGGTGTTCGAACCTGCGATCTCCGACTTTCCAAGCAGGCGGTGTAATTGACTGGTTTTGGTTAGTTCTCAATAAACAGGAGACGCTGAACAAACGATGGCTTAACGTTGAACCACCGTTTTCGACGCTGGTCCAACGTTAAACCATCGTTAGTTTAACGTCTCGTATTAGCTGGGCTATTATATATTTGCTCACGCAAACTTAAAGAATCATTCAGCTTCACAACGCGCATGCCTGGGACGGTCAAGTGTAGGCCAACAGTAGCCTATTGAGTACAGATTGACGGCATTAATATAGCCACTGAACTGATTACAAGATACTACTTAAACGAGACATTGATCCAATGCTGTTTTAATGTTAGGCCAACGTCTGCGACGCTGGCCCAACATTAAACCAGCATTAGATAAATGTACAATGTTTGTGAGAAAGTCTTCCTGCCCAGCAAACGCAAGACATTTGTATGACATTTATGCAATGTAGGCCCAACGTCTTCGACGTTGGTCCAACATTGCATAAAGTCATACAAATGTTTTGTGTTCACTGGGTGACAATACATTCAAGCTTGGGGGGCAAGCAGTTTCCAAATCCCCGCAGTAATACAGTCAGTTTGTTTGCAAGTAGGCGACCAAGTAGGGGCAAAAGACAAGGGCTTTGAATTATTACCTCGTAGATGTCGCTCAAGTATATATGAACTTGCTGTGATTTGAGAACTTGCTCTTAATGAGGCTTTAGGTATGAAACGCATATTTAGTATTATTATGGAATAGGGCCTTAGCTTACCCACGGGCACTATTGCCTTCTGGGGGACCCTTGTCCCGCGAATTTTGACAGTTGACTACACCTTTAAAACCCGCAGCCGCGCGTCTGTCTGTCTGAGCACACTTGTGAGCGCGATTGACTCCTTATATTTTATTTCAATGTTTTGAAAATTGACCCTGCTAACTCGCCGGCCAGCCGAGTTCGATCATGACACTGATCAGATTCAAAATGTCCGCATCCCTTACATAAACGGGGTTTCCTTGTAAGCACGATCGAATCGCGGATTTTTATTCCAATGTTCTGAAACTTTGAGCATATGTCACCTTCAACAGGGTGTAGTGGGCTCTCTGGGTGAGTTTCACAATAATGCAAATCAGATTAAAAATGCCGCCGCTCGGGTGTTTTAATATGTAACCCTAATGTTGCAGCTTTTTGGAATGGCGCATTTTTCGCCTTTTTCATAGATCATTTTAAACGGCTGCCTGTCTAGCTTTTTTGGATTTTCTAGATTTGCCTTTAACCCTTTTTCACGCTGAACTCCTGGGCACACTTGCATCCCCACCGCTGAATTCCTGGGGAGGGAGGGGGGGGGGGGTGAAAAAAACAGAATATTTTGTAATGTCAGATTTGTATGAAGACGCCAACAGGATCTTAGCTTAAGAGCAAATAATAACATGAGAAGGAGTTGTGCTTTACTGGTGGATAACACCAAGGTCATGTCAAGGTCACATTAAGGTCATTTCAAGGTCAAACTCGCAAAAAATATCGAAAATACCCACTTTTTATCAATTTCAAGCTGTTTAGTGGTGCGGTCATCCATTAGAAAGGATTGATGGTGACACATACTTGGTCAGGTAGCATTAGGGTAATGCCCCCATGTTGCCCTTATTACACCCCATTCCTCAAGGCTCAATTGAACAAGCAAAATTACAATTATGCAGCAGCGTGTAGCATCAGTTTGGGCTTCCATCGCAATATATTGATACATAATTGGGTATGGAGGTTGACATGGGTTGAGGTTGTGAGTTTATGGGTGATGTGTACTAAATGCGTAATGATTATATAGGTAATGCGTAATGATCAAGTGTGCTACCATGCAATCCGCACTGCTTCGATATCTGTCATCTAAGTATTAGTATAGCATTTTAAGCATGATGATGATGCCAAAGGAAGGTATGGTTTGTTTTATTGTAATCTTTGATAACAAAAATATATGGTTTGGTGAAAAAATCAAGTGTCTATCTCCATTATTGAGAGAGTTATGAAAATTTTATTGATTTTATGGCGGCCATTTTGATTTTTTCGTTTCAAATAAATCCTTTAAGAATGAAAGCTCTACAGCGGCACAGATATTTTTATGGGGTGCTATCCAAGCACAATCAAAAGAGAAACAAGCTTTTATCAGCAAAAACAAGGCTACCCCCATGATTACCGAGGCTACCCCCATGACCACATTGATTTTACAGACACAAATACCAAAAAAACACACTCTGCACCCGAGTATACTCGGGGTCCGGGACAGGGAGACATCTTTTGCCCCCGAGTATAAACGGGGGCCGCGTTTAAAGGGTTAAATAGTTTGCCCATGCATTATGGCAAGAAAAAAAAACGTACGAAGATTCATGATTCGCATTCACTTTCATACAAGATGCATTTTTTTGTTTCAATGATTTTTTTCCGATTAAGATAAATATGAATACAAAATATCTATTAGTTTGATACTGAGAGGCATGTTTTCTTATGCAATGTGCTTGGTAGAAATGTGCTCAAGTTGTCGTCACATCTTACTTAGCTGTTTAATTTGAATTTTCACCCACTTGAAGTTGTGTCTCGCTGACGCGATGATGCACAACTTCAAGTGAGTGAAAATTGTATCAGGATACTTTTTCATTAGAGTGGGTTGATTTTTTTCTGGTCAACCCTAAATGGTTTTGTTTGAGCACACACAAACTGCGTTTCAATTGCATATAATTATTTCCTTTTAATAGAATGACCATGAACCCCAATGGTCTTCATCATAAGCAAGAAATATCCGTGGGCTTCAACCGGGTACCAGCTTGCTCGTGTGATATTTTGGCATCCGTGTCCCCTTGGCTCCAAATTTGGAACGATTTTCTGGCAAAGGACAAACTAGAAGGACCCCGTTAACCTCAGAACAAGGTAGTTAATGAGAGTTTACCCGGTTCACGCCCAACAAATACAAAACATTTGTATAATATTTATACAATGTTGTACCAACGTCGAAGACCTTGGGCTGACGTTGTATAAATGTTATACAAATGTTTTGTTTTTGCTGGGCATCCACACCCTTGTTTGTTTTGCTTAATATCCGCCTGTGGTTGCATAGAGACGGGCTAGTATTTTTTTAATAAGAATTTTTGTCAATTTCTGAAATTTAATTCGCCTAATATCAACTCCATGTATATAATATAGACTATACTTCACTCAACTCTATTATATGTGCACATTTAAAAATGTGACGGAGCTTTGCGATTAGTTTATGATGCCTTTGCGATGACTTTTAGGCGAATTTGCAGCAAAAAAATCGCACAAAATTCACAAAATCGCACAAAACTTCGCCCGACGCCCCCTAAAACGCATTGCGATTGATCTGTCGCTAGTTTGTCTGCTACTGGACTGCCACCGCACTGCGACGAACTCCGACCAGTCTCACACCAGTCGTATAACACTCCCAGATTGATCGCCGTTAAAATAATGCTATTGCAACCCTTCTCATAAAAGTCGTTGACAGCACGGCGATGGGCTGTGAGCTGTCGCCGATTGATTGAAGATGAAAAATCGGCACGTCATGGCACTCGCCTGCACCTATATAATTTATAGTGGAGAAAAAGAGGATTTAACCAGAGTCTCAACTGCGATTCCTCCCGAACAATCGCAGAAAGGAAACAGACTGCTCTCAGACTGCTCTTAGACCAATCTTTTTAACTTTTGACTGCTGTGTAACTCAATTTCGACTATTGAAATATAATATAAGCGTTAAAGTTGTTATGTTGTGCTATGTACAATCAATTGTAATTAAAATTCACAGGAAAGTAGTTCTCCATCTTCAAAATACGCTTTCAAAAGAAGGTAGAATATAAGTCAAGATGGAATATAAGTTAAATTTCGTATCGGAAGACCCTTAATCTAAATTCTGTGACATGTGGCCCGACGGGTCGGAAGCGATCTGCCACCCAGAATTATATCCGTTCAAACACGAGACATTCACTTAATGTTAACTGAATGTCGGGCCAACACCGCCGAAGCTGGCCCAGTGTGTGCCCAATATTAGGCCAGCGTCGCATGTTCCACAGGTATCATGCCGGATGGCATTCTACAAAAACTCTAACTCAACTATCGCCTTACCTGGGTCCCGGCATACAGGAGACGGAAACCCAATCTTGTTTTAATGTTGGACCAGCCTCTCCGACGCTGGTCCAACATTAAAACAAGATGGGATCAGCTCGTTGTGTTTACTGGTGTATGTCATGCCACCCGCTATGCTAGAGCGACGGATAGCGTCATGTATGGATTGTGTCAGAAAGTCCGTGTTTTTAGAGCATTCCAATGGCTGATGATGGACGTTTCATCCAAAATATCAGATATTTCACATTTATATTTTTATTAACGACGGGGAATGATCCGATCTATCATTCCCACACACCGCTGGATAGCTGGTTGGTTGGTAGACTGGTTCTGTTGGGTTCTGGTGAGAGTTAGGGTCCATGGTTAGGGTCGGGTGAGGGTTCTAGTAACTGTTTCCCCATAACACCCGGTATCGACCTGTCAACCGTACTCTCATCATACCCTAGTGTTTGGTTGGTTGGTTGGTTGGTTGGTTGGTTGGTTGGCTGGTTGGTTGATTGGTTGGTTGGTTGGTTGGTTGGTTGGTTGGTTGGTTGGTTGGTTGGTTGGTTGGTTGGTTGGTTGGTTGGTTGGTTGGTTGGTTGGTTGGTTGGTTGGTTGGTTGGTTGGTTGGTTGGTTGGTTGGTTGGTTGGTTGGTTGGTTGGTTGGTTGGTTGGCTATGGTTGGTTGTGGTAGTGCATTGGTAGGCCTACACTGGCAGGCTAACTGACTGATTGAAAATATGCCTGACAGAGAAGGGTTATTGGATGATTGGTATAGATATTTGATCGGTCGATAGAATGGTTAGTTAGCTGATTGCTCTGTCGGTCGTTTTTTTGGTGGTTTGGTTAACCGGTTGGTTGAAGTGTTTGTTTGTTTCTTTGTTTGTTTCTTTGTTGTTGTTTTTTTTGTTGTTTTTTTTAGTTTGGTTTATTGGTTGAGTGGCTACATTTGGTTGTGGTAGCGCGTTGGTAGGCCTATGCTGGCAGGCTAACTGACTAATTGAAAATATGCCTGACAGTTGATTTTTTCGGTCAGTTGTCTGGCTAAATCATATATTTCTGGTTAAATGGCAATAATTGTTATTTATACAAATGTGTAGATTTGTAATACAGCCGCATGTATTCATCACCTATTCAACTATAGGTATTTTCACGTGTTCGTGATTGAATAGGTGGCATTCATGCTGGATGGCCACAAATCCAAAATCAACAAGTTCAATTAACTGACCATCAAGTAAACTTATATATGGATGACTGTTATAAAATTATTTGTTTGTTCTCACAATATTATTATAAACTCAACAATAAGGTAAAATTCTGATTTTTAACATACTCTTGTCTGAGAAAGAAAACAATAATATCTTATTTTTATTGACCACTGCGCAGTTAATAACTGTACCTATACACTTTTAAAGTGGGCGCGTGGTGTGGCATCAATTTTATTAGGCCTAATTAGCTTTGTAATGAGGTAGCTTATTCCGCAGATCAATTTCAATTTTTTTCAGAATTTTCAGATTTAAAAAAACATTTTATCAACATTTCTAAGAATCAAGACAAAACCCAAACAAAGTATTTGTACACCTAAAGGATGGTTGAATGATAGAACAGCATTGGCCATGTTGATCTGTGTTGCAAGGGGATACACAATTCCTCACTTTCACACACCAATTAACGTCGTTGTCTTTGAAGTACCCTGGATTCCACGGTCTGAGTCGGTGGGTATTATTTTTGTGGCATAAACGTGTTGCTTCTGCACACAGTTTCGTTTGCATGACAGAATACGGCTTAGAAATACAACAAAAGCTTAGACTTGTTCAGTGCATTTTAATTTTTTGATGTTTTTTTAAATATTTTTAGTTAAGATCAGTAGGCTATATAACTTTATATGAATTATTTTTTTTAAATTGACATGTCAACATATGTAGTCCCTTTAAGCTGACTATAAGATGACAACGATTGCCACACAGGTAACACGACATGTTGGCATGACTGAGCAGCGGTGGGGACGTCGCCAGAAATGACGCCCAAAGCGGGGACGCAACAGGCGCTATCAGTGCACCGCCAGCCTGCGCCGCGCATACGAAAATACGAAAAAGTGCAGTACTCAACGGTGGGAACGGCAAAAGAAAACACCGGCTAGTTATCACTGATAGGAAGCGGTGGTGCCACCAAAAAACAGCCAATATTTGCTGGCTGGCCCACCGCGGGAGCGCAGTCGGTCCGACGGCAACAGCCGTCGGACCGACTGCGAGCCCGCGGTGGGCCGCGCCGTCCAAATATTATCCGTGTGACATTGTGGAGATTGCGGGTGCCGTTGCCGGATGTTGGTTATCTCGCTGATTGCGCATGCTCCCGGGGTACTCTCTCCCTCTCCCGCGTCGCACCACGTACTTTGCCTGCAGGACAGAAACGCCAGTGCTGCAAAAAACCGACGCGATCCCTGGGAAGTAGTCTCAATCACCCTTTGCACCCGCTTTTCAGATGACAGATTTTTTATTGCTTATGGCCTTATATATATATATTTTTTATTTGAAATGTGGAGTGTGTGCACGTTCGCATATTTTGCAATAATGCAAATGCCAAAGGGGATTTTGCCGTCTTATGTCATGATGTAACATCTACAGATAATAATTGTTTATAATGTGTTGCACTTATTTCGTTTATGGTTGCATGGCTGTAACTGACCAGAGTAACCCTGATATCTGACCAGCTAGTGGAATATGTGTGCATGAGAGCATGAGGCTTTCACCATATGTCTGTTTATTGTTGGGCCAAAGTTGCAGCCTATGGCCCAGAGTTTAATTAACCAACACTAGATCAACGTCTCCTTCTGTAGGAGAAACATCCAGGGGTTGTAAACAACGTAATTTTTTCATATGAAAAATACACCTACGAAATTGTGTGATTGAGTGATTGCACGTGAGATTGTGAGAAGTAATGATTGTGGGATGGAGCGATCAACCATCTCACTTATGTACACTAGTAGGCCTAAGCATACTGTAATTTTTTCCAGCAACAAATTTCTTATGTGGTCATTTGAATTAAGCAAATAGTTGTTTCTCAACCATGATCCTTCAAGTGGAGTGTTTGGATACAAGGTCATTGCGCAGCAAGGATGGGGGAGCTGGAACAAAACCTTTTTTTCTTAGAAATTTGCTGGAAGGAGGCATGCAATCTACCGGAAGGGAGCGCCACAGGGTATGTGGATATGTGAAACCACAGAAAAGACCCTGGATTCAGCATGAGTTAAAATGGCTGCTCCATTATTGTTTATAAACCTTTTCGATAGCTCTTTAACCCTTCAACCCTTTCAGCGCCGGGACCGTCTTTATACGTCAGAATCTGACGTCTGCAGACGTCAGATTCTGACGTATAAAGACCCCGCACTGAAAGAATTAAAATATTTATAATGACAGTAGACCCATAACATTGGTATTTCAATGAATCAGAAAGAGCTAACCAAGGCATTTATGAGGATTTCAAATTGTAAAAAAACCTTTGGTCTCCATGGCTTATACAACAGTATTTCAGCGTTGCAATGATTAAAGTCCTTAGGCCTTTAATTTTCACTCACTTGAAGTTGTGGATCGCGTCAGCGAGACACAACTTCAAGTGGGTGAAAATATACCATTTATGCACCATATTTGAAGCTTATTTAGAATAAAATTCATTGAATGAAAAACAGTAAAATCCGTCAGAGGTTTGACCTTTCATTTGATATTATTATCGTTGGGTATTCTGCAAAATCGAGAGACTAGCATTCAGTTTGAGACGAGGATTTCAGCAACAATTCACATCCCCAAAAGAATGAAAATGAACAAAGTAGCCGAGTACTGAGAGTTTGTTTACATAACATATTTTGAAGGTAAAAATATGAATTCAAACCGTAAGATTCGTAGATAATTGCCTTCTCAATTTGAAGCTAAATAATTTCCACTCACTTGCAGTAGTGGGGCGACACACACCTTTAACCATTCTTTGTCCAAGCTCGCAATGATGCGGATCTTTGGTAGCCTCCCAAGCTCGCAATAATGTGATTTCCATAAGCCCATTTACTTAGGACACCATGCAGTAGGCTACACATCACATATTGACGTAATATACTGCAACAGTATCTCTCACTACTGTCACTAAGGTGACGTATTATGACGTATATTAACCCTTTAACCGCCAAATTATTCAATCTGAATTTTCAACCACCTGAAGTTGTGTCTCGCTGACGCGATCCACAACTTCAAGTGATTGAAAATTATTCAGATTTGACAAAATGAAGGTCAACTGTTTTCAAATATACTGCACATTTTATCTTTAACATGTTTAAAAGAAGGTACTTAATGTGCTAATAAAAAATGAAAACCCGGATATATGCGGCACCGGCGGTTAAAGGGTTAAGCCTTTGCCTCCTGATCACGATAATTGTCGATTTTTAATCCGCTTTATTAGCCGATTAAATGAAGATTTGTTTATGTTTGGTCTCAAATTAACCACATTTCAGTAGTTTTTAACCACTTGAGGTTGTGGTTCGCGGAATTGCTAAAGCAAGTTTCATCTTCAAATAACGAAAAATATTTATATTTATGAAAAAAATACATATCCAATATTGGATTTTATCACACTTAGTGATATTTCTTGTGCTGCAAAAAACCGACGCGATCCCTGGGAAGTAGTCTCAATCACCCTTTGCACCCGCTTTTCAGATGACAGATTTTTTATTGCTTATGGCCTTATATATATATATTTTTTATTTGAAATGTGGAGTGTGTGCACGTTCGCATATTTTGCAATAATGCAAATGCCAAAGGGGATTTTGCCGTCTTATGTCATGATGTAACATCTACAGATAATAACTGTTTATAATGTGTTGCACTTATTTCGTTTATGGTTGCATGGCTGTAACTGACCAGAGTAACCCTGATATCTGACCAGCTAGTGGAATATGTGTGCATGAGAGCATGAGGCTTTCACCATATGTCTGTTTATTGTTGGGCCAAAGTTGCAGCCTATGGCCCAGAGTTTAATTAACCAACACTAGATCAACGTCTCCTTCTGTAGGAGAAACATCCAGGGGTTGTAAACAACGTAATTTTTTCATATGAAAAATACACCTACGAAATTGTGTGATTGAGTGATTGCACGTGAGATTGTGAGAAGTAATGATTGTGGGATGGAGCGATCAACCATCTCACTTATGTACACTAGTAGGCCTAAGCATACTGTAATTTTTTCCAGCAACACATTTCTTATGTGGTCATTTGAATTAAGCAAATAGTTGTTTCTCAACCATGATCCTTCAAGTGGAGTGTTTGGATACAAGGTCATTGCGCAGCAAGGATGGGGGAGCTGGAACAAAACCTTTTTTTTTTAGAAATTTGCTGGAAGGAGGCATGCAATCTACCGGAAGGGAGCGCCACAGGGTATGTGGATATGTGAAACCACAGAAAAGACCCTGGATTTAGCATGACTTAAAATGGCTGCTCCATTATTGTTTATAAACCTTTTCGATAGCTCTTTAACCCTTCAACCCTTTCAGCGCCGGGACCGTCTTTATACGTCAGAATCTGACGTCTGCAGACGTCAGATTCTGACGTATAAAGACCCCGCACTGAAAGAGTTAAAATATTTATAATGACAGTAGACCCATAACATTGGTATTTCAATGAATCAGAAAGAGCTAACCAAGGCATTTATGAGGATTTCAAATTGTAAAAAAACCTTTGGTCTCCATGGCTTATACAACAGTATTTCAGCGTTGCAATGATTAAAGTCCTTAGGCCCTTAATTTTCACTCACTTGAAGTTGTGGGTCGCGTCAGCGAGACACAACTTCAAGTGGGTGAAAATATACCATTTATGCACCATATTTGAAGCTTATTTAGAATAAAATTCATTGAATGAAAAACAGTAAAATCCGTCAGAGGTTTGACCTTTCATTTGATATTATTATCGTTGGGTATTCTGCAAAATCGAGAGACTAGCATTCAGTTTGAGACGAGGATTTCAGCAACAATTCACATCCCCAAAAGAATGAAAATGAACAAAGTAGCCGAGTACTGAGAGTTTGTTTACATAACATATTTTGAAGGTAAAAATATGAATTCAAACCATAAGATTCGTAGATAATTGCCTTCTCAATTTGAAGCTAAATAATTTCCACTCACTTGCAGTAGTGGGGCGACACACACCTTTAACCATTCTTTGTCCAAGCTCGCAATAATGCGGATCTTTGGTAGCCTCCCAAGCTCGCAATAATGTGATTTCCATAAGCCCATTTACTTAGGACACCATGCAGTAGGCTACACATCACATATTGACGTAATATACTGCAACAGTATCTCTCACTTCTGTCACTAAGGTGACGTATTATGACGTATATTAACCCTTTAACCGCCAAATTATTCAATCTGAATTTTCAACCACCTGAAGTTGTGTCTCGCTGACGCGATCCACAACTTCAAGTGATTGAAAATTATTCAGATTTGACAAAATGAAGGTCAACTGTTTTCAAATATACTGCACATTTTATCTTTAACATGTTTAAAAGAAGGTACTTAATGTGCTAATAAAAAATGAAAACCCGGATATATGCGGCACCGGCGGTTAAAGGGTTAAGCCTTTGCCTCCTGATCACGATAATTGTCGATTTTTAATCCGCTTTATTAGCCGATTAAATGAAGATTTGTTTATGTTTGGTCTCAAATTAACCACATTTCAGTAGTTTTTAACCACTTGAGGTTGTGGTTCGCGGAATTGCTAAAGCAAGTTTCATCTTCAAATAACGAAAAATATTTATATTTATGAAAAAAATACATATCCAATATTGGATTTTATCACACTTAGTGATATTTCTTTTGATCTAAAATATACTTGAGCGGTTCCAGCGGCACAATGGATAATATTCATTATCCATAATGATTTCCATATAGGGCCAACCCGTGAAATAATGCTCCAACCCATTCTCCACACATAGATGTCGCTCAGGTGAACCCCCGCTGCATATAATCTCTGAGGTCAGAATGGCTCCAACCATCTGTAGAATGACATTATATAAAAAGGCTATTCTATTTTTCCAGGTCACGGTGAATGGCGACGAGTCAGGTTTTGGCTTGACCATGGTTAATTGCTGGTGAATTAGCACAACTCGTTGTCGTCTCTTGACAGCATAGCTGAAGGTATGGCTCAGCAAACATGAGACGTTGGCTCAACTTTGGTTTACTGTTGGCCCACCGTCTACGACGTTGGTCCAACAGTAAACCAACATTGGGCCAACTTCCATAAAGTTACTCTTTTCTAACTCTCTATATCTGACCCACTTTTGTTTCGATCTAATTGATATTTCAAGTGGCATTTTGGGCATTGTGCCGACACGGACAAGTTCACGTAGTGACCGCTGGTCGGCGCCCCGAGCTACACATGCCAGCTTCAGTCTGGTCACGTGATATCGCGACATCTCAGCGCCGCCTGGTGGACATAATCTATTTCGAAGTTTTTCGAGGAATGATTCCCATAAAATAGGGGTTGTTAGCCCGATAGTCGCTTAACCTTTTGACCGCCAAGCTAGGTTAATTGTAATTGTAATTTTCGCTCACTTGAAGTTGTGTCTTGCTGACGCGGATCCTTAATTGTGGACACTCGAGCAATATCCCCAGGGACCGACTTCGCTCCATGGAAGTCGTTTTTCCCTGTCTACATAGCTTCTATTCAAGACGGGTCTTAGCGAAGGTCACTACGTAGCACTGCAGCAGTATTGCTAGTATCTGCTGGGAGTCGGTTTCGTTATCCTCATAAAATATATGCCGGTCCTTTTAACGAGCCTTATTTTCTGATGCAGCGTTGGGCATGTTCTGCTGTTTTGAATTTGCGATTCCGGTCAAACGTGTATCATATATTATATATTTCTTCAAACCTCTCTCAGAGTCGTTTTGTACCAGGGACACTATTCTGCAAAGCCAAAAGGCAGTACTTAACTGTTTACTGGAAACGTGAGTAGCTATTGCCTATTGTTTTTACACGGTAGGCCTATAGTATAGGCCTACTAGTGTAAGGGATGTAGCAAGGGTAAAACAATTCCAAACATCCAAATAACATTTGGATAGAGCTCACGCTACCCACCCACCCCCTTTTTCATGGTTTTCCAATTTTTCTATTTTCTATCCAAAATGGCCCTGAACCCACTCACCCACTTCCAAATGTTATTTGGACGTTTGGGATTTTTTTAACTTTGCAACATCCCGAACCCGGACTAATAATGTTATTTACCGTGCCAACATAACGGGATCTAAACCAGTAGGCCTACATCGTACTAATTTGCAATGGGCCCTCTCTATACACGTGAAATTTTCAATAATACAATATGTACACGTACATATTAATGGTAAAACTCAAGCTCCGATGCTCCTGTGTTGTGCCTGTGTTGTACATAGTAAAACAGTATTGCAATATACATTGTAAAAACACCATGGAGAATAATGTATGGTGAGAAAAAGTTTATGAGACAATCATTAGTTTTGTGATAGCACAGGCTATTTTTAAAAATCTGTACATGATAACTACAAATATAATTATGGTACATAATAATTAAAGATACATGTAAAGATAAAAAGTATTGCCATGACGTATAAATATATTTTTCTGCACTAGGATCAAAGATAAAAAAAACAAGTTATTATATAACCTATTGTTGCGTTGTAGTAAAAATTTACTCTGGAAAGCGTAGCATTCTAAATATATCTTATGGATACTAAAATATTAGACTAAAACATTGTTATTCCGTTGTTATTTAAAGCGACAAAATCAAGCTAAAATCATCAAAAAATCATTTTTTCATTTCGGTTTCTTAATATAACCGACATGCATATCCGAAATAAAAAATCGCGAATTTCGTCTTTATATCTCAACATACGGTACTAGTGTTTTAAATCGTACCGTGGGTATATGTATGCAAACTTATGGTATACTATTTAATACTTGCATGTATGCGTATGCGTGTAGTATCGTGATCATGAAAAGGAACATGGTTCAGTCCCTTGCCATTCATTGATCATCAAGAGAAAATGTTGTTCGTTTTGAAAAAATGCCCCACTTCACATACATCCTTCAATGAGGACCACTCGGACTTTGTCAGCTGCGGAAGTTATACAAGAACATCAATTAGTTATACAGTCGCAATACGTTGATTCAAAGATGGTACAGCCTCATCGACTGTGGAAAAAACCGAGTCAGCGTAGGACTACTAGGTATCAACAAAGTGCTACACTTGACTGAGATTCCAAGAGTCTAAGTGGATCAGATTGAAAGCGGTTCAAAACGGATCCATACATAACAACACATTTCCTTTGCAAAATTGGCAAACATACTCTCAATTTATTGTAACAATAGTAACATTGGTATCACTATAGTAGGTGGATATGATCAACAAGTTTATTGAAGGTTGGTCGTATAATGAATGCATCGCAATGTAGAGTTGTATATTCCAAACTATGTTTTGAGCAGAAAAGTAACATTTACAAGTTATGGAAAACGACCATTTATATAGGTTTTAAAGAATATCGTATTTTCATCGCCAACTGACAGATCATAGAGCACGAGACGTAGATATTTGCGACAGGTTCATGATTCTATCATGGGGATTTGATGGCATATAATAGGGATCCTCACCGCACCCTTGAAAATATTTATTTTTTACGATTACTCGATTTATCAGACTCATAACACGACTGTAAATCTGCCCAAATTGACAGAGAAGATATTTGGATTTCCAGTTTTATCTGAAGTGCGCTTTGATATTCTACTGATATACGAGATAGACATGAAGTGTTCGCGGCGGTCAGAGCGCAGATCAAACGAAAGGTAACCTGGTCGCAATCAGGTGGTAGAATTGGAGGCACCGGCTCTCAGACCACGCCAAATTAATTTTCCGCTCATGGATCAATAAATCCGAAAAACAGTAAGCAAGTAGCAATATTTAAATGTTGATTAAAAATAAAATTGAAATCATCACCAATCATATGAGTGCATACTGCAAAAATTTTGCACTCCAATTATTTGAGTCCAATCTGTTTTTTTATTTTGTTGGCAAAATTATTTACTTGTTTTATGTCAGTCGCAGGCCTATCTTCACACGACACAACTATTATTCGGTTCTCAATAACAATTGTCCTTCCTGTTTTTCAAACAGGAAAACCTAAATAAAAAAATTAATAAGACAAAATATATTTAAAAAGTAGATACAGTATGATAGGGCAATCAAACGTGTAAATCAAATAGTATATTTATATCATTTGGCCACCAAAAATTCGCAAATTGTGTCCGGTGAAGAGCCTAATTAGGAATGGGGTTATATCAGGCATGGGGTGTCAAGTCAGGGTCAGGTATATGCGCAGGGTGTGGTGCGCAGTGGTTGGGGAGGGGGTGGGTGGCAACGGGAAGTACTGTTAGTGTAGCAGTGGTGAATGATTATCATCTAGATTGTTTGTCAACCTGGATATTACAGCTGAAACAAGTAAAACAACAAATCACATAACGTAAAACAAAATAATCAGACCAATAATACCATTCAAGGATGTTAGGCACATTTCAAAATACGCTGAGTATTCTGAAAGCTGTCTTAGACAATTTGGAAAGAGAACATCACTGAGAAAATATCACCAACACTACAGATACGACACTGGAGGTAAGATAATGCATACTTTAATAATGTTAATTATAACTGAAGTGTTTTGCTCATGTTTTAAAATGCCATAGCTATAGCAGTTCCTTTTTATGACATTCACATGATTCTGGTAGGCCTAATTCATAATTTATCAACCAGGCGCATTCCTAATTTTGCCATTGACGAGTCATGATTATTTAACTCAGCAGGTACTTTTCGAATTTCACCACTGTCATGTAATCCCTAATTTATTAACTAATGCTAATTTATCAACCAGGCGCATTCCTAATTTTGCCATTGACGAGTCATGATTATTTAACTCAGCAGGTACTTTTCGAATTTCACCACTGTCATGTAATCCCTAATTTATTAACTAATGCTAATTTATCAACCAGGCGCATTCCTAATTTTACCACTATCAGGTCAGGCTTAATATATCAATCAGGTGCATTCCTAACTTTACAAGTGTCAAGTCATGCTTAATATATCAATCAGGCGCATTCCTAATTTTTACACTGTCAGGTCATGCTTAATTTATCAACCATGCGCATTCCTAATTTTGACACTGTCAAGTCATGCTTAGAATATCAATGAGGCGCATTCCTAGTTTTATCACTGTCAGGTCATGTTTAATTTATCAACCATGCGCATTCCTAATTTTGACACTGCCAAGTCATGATTCAATCAAGTGCATTCCTAATTTGAACACTGTCAAATCCACTATCAGGTCAGGCTTAATATATCAATCAGGTGCATTCCTAACTTTTCAAGTGTCAAGTCATGCTTAATATATCAATCAGGCGCATTCCTAATTTTGACACTGTCAAGTCATGCTTAATTTATCAACCATGCGCATTCCTAATTTTGACACTGTCAAGTCATGCTTAGTGTATCAATGAGGCGCATTCCTAGTTTTACCACTGTCAGGTCATGTTTAATTTATCAACCATGCGCATTCCTAATTTTGACACTGTCAAGTCATGCTTAGTGTATCAATGAGGCGCATTCCTAGTTTTACCACTGTCAGGTCATGTTTAATTTATCAACCATGCGCATTCCTAATTTTGACACTGTCAAGTCATGCTTAGTGTATCAATGAGGCGCATTCCTAGTTTTACCACTGTCAGGTCATGTTTAATTTATCAACCATGCGCATTCCTAATTAATTAATAATTCCGGCGCCAATTGCATCGCAGTGCAAAGTGACTCTGCCAGGGATGGTTCAACGTTGGGGCAGTGTATCCCAGCAAACACAAAACATTTGCACAACATTTGTACAACGTCGTCCCAACGTCTTCGACGTTGGTCCAACATTGTACAAATGTTATACAAATGTTTTGTGTTTCCTGGGATAGGGACGTTCTACTTCCTCGATGTAGCCGCCGAGAACTAGAGTCCGCAGCATGACGCACGACTTGAGAATCCGGAGATACGTCTGCTAGAAAAGCAACTTTATCCGCGCCATTAGCCAGGTGTGTTTGGCTGCCATTTGCAATCTGCGGTAACGCCTGCCACGACCACCAGATGGAGCTGTTTGGGGTGTGCGCGGACAAATCCGTGTTGAAACCTGGCAAATCTGAGAGGAACCATTCCACCAGCAAATGTCTTATCAAAGGAAGGCTTTTATACACTACGGCAGGTTTATCGTTTAATTGAACAAACATAACAATTTCGTCTAACAAGGTCACTTTCATCTCAATAAAATTCCTCTTATGTGTCCAGTGCCAGGATAGGGTATGTTTATATTAAGGTGTTCCACAGGAACATGACGTTGGCATATTCATTTTGTCAACAAAGTTGAAATCAGGGCTATATATAATATATAAGTTCTGGACGCAATATCTTAATAGCAATATGGGAAATAATACTTGCGATAAAAAAATTGCTAAAAAGAATGTGTTTCAAATGTAGTTTGACGGCCATTTATTACGATAAATTCACCGCTGCTGTTTTAAGGTTGGTCCACCGTCTTCGACGCTGGTTCAACCTTAAAACAGCATCGGGTGAATGCCCCGTGTTTACTGGGTAGCCGTGTCAGTCACCTATTAGTTCCATGTATATTTGACACTATGTATAGAGATAAGCAGGTACACGCGGTCCACCATCACTTCCTTATTACTACATCATGTCGGCTTATGCCCCGACTGTTTAGTTTCTGTTCTAAACGCATTTGCCAGCTGGACCCTTCATGTCCGTTTTTGTATTAGGCCTGCTAACCCTATGTACATGTAAAAGTATCATTTAAATCAATGTGTGTGCATTTCACAAAAGAAACATAATGCCACGAAATAACATCGGAAACTGTATGTGATCAACTTCTACCTACTAGTCAGGCATTTAAGAACAATATATACCACAGCTCACCTAGGCGTACACACAAACTGATTGATTGATTGATTGATTGATTGATTGATTGATTGATTGATTGATTGATTGATTGATTGATTGATTGATTGATTGATTGATTGATTGATTGATTGATTGATTGATTGATTGATTGATTGATTGATTGATTGATTGATTGATTGATTGATTGATTGATTGATTGATTGATTGATTGATTGATTGATTGATTGATTGATTGATTGATTGATTGACTGATTGATTGATTGATTGATTGATTGATTGATTGATTGATTGATTGATTGATTGATTGATTGATTGATTGATTGATTGATTGAAGACATAATATTAGCAAAAACCTTTTTCTGGGACAAAATAAATTTATTGTTGAATACAAAATAAAATTTAATTCGTCTTCAACAATGAAAAGATCATCATTGGGACATAATGGACAAATGCGTTCAGCTATTTCTAAAAAAAAAGACCAATGTAGTGTGTCTGCCTGTCTCTATCACAAGCGAAAGGTCAGAACATGGCTTTCTTCGCCATATAATAATGTTACAAAATATTGCTCAACCCGTGGTTTTATCATGTTTATATTGGCCTACCTGCAGACTACGGTGATTCATCCTTACCTGAGATATTTGTAGCGTAAATGTCAAAGAGATATGATAGTATCGCGACGCAGATGTACAACTGAGAACGATTGTCCGTCCCTCTCAACATTACACAATGACAAAGAGTGCAGGTAAAACAATATAATCAATCAAGTGTGTAGGTCTACTACTATACTAACTCAGCCAACACAAAACATCTGTATACGTGTCACAATTTTAACATCCCGTAATTAAGGGGTGGTCGGCCAGCAGACATTACAAAAAAGTAACCGGTATATTATCTATAGTATCACTGCAATAGGATATAATAATACTGCTTTAATACTACCAAAAGGCAGTATCTGCTTACTTTACAAGTAACTTGGCAAATAACCACACATAAAAATGATATGAAAATATATAGTTATAGGTCCCCAAGGGCACACCCACGTGGTTTTATCATATATATGTACGTGTATACTACGGTGATTCATTCTTACGTTAGATATTGGTAACATACGTCATAGCAACGATATGTCAAAGAAATATGATATCGCTAATAGAAAACTGAGAAAGAGGGTCATCATCATTGCGCTATGATAGGTAAAATCGTATAATTTATTAGGTCTACTACAGCTATTACCCAGCAAACACAAAACATCTGTATAACATTTATACAACGCGTCTTCGACGTTGGTCCGACATTGTACAAGTCTTATACAAATGTTTCGCATTTACTAGGCTTCTTCTTGCTCGACAGTCAGATTTTAGGATTTTATTTGCAGGATATTGATCAGTGTTGATGTATATCAAATACTAGTAGCTTGAAAATGTACTGCGTTCTGTGTGTTGTTTTACTTGCTACTCTACGAAGCTAAAAGCTAAAAGCCAGTAACTGCTTATTTAAAAAAATAAGTAGTTACTGCCTTTTGGCTTTACACGGCTGTATAGGGGAAACATTTCATTAAAAAACGTGTACAACAAATCCTATTTAAAATGGGTATTGTCACACACAAAAAGGCGTTTACCCAGCGCACGATTGAAGTTAAGTTTGCGTGGAAGCAGCTTTGTCCGGTCAACTGGTCATTGAGAGAGCGAGCCGCCCGATGACTCTTCATCCATGACAACATCACAGACTCACACAACTGACCACCTCTGATCATTCTCTCTTCATTCAGCATTGTGTCCAGCCTTCATTGCGTTCCACCAGTGTTCATTCTTGGCCCGCCTTTATAACAGTTAGCCCTTTAACCGTCGGTGCCGCATATATTCGGGTTTTCATTTTTTATTACCACATTAAGTACCACATTTTAAATAATTATGTTAAAGATAAAATGTGACAGATTTTATCTTTAACATGTTTAAAAAGTGGTACGTAATGTGCTAATACAAAATGAAAACCCGAATATATGCGACACCGGTGGTTAAAGGGTTAAAGAAATATTCAGCTTGGTTTTATTATAATATCATACTGAAGTAAATACACCAAAACGTAGACAGTGATGTGTTACTGTTCATGAAACGTGGACGTTATCATAAGTACATTATTTACACGTGACTACATATTAGAAGCGATATCATCAGTTTCCTCAGTAAATATACATTATTGATACTGTCTAATTATGTTCATGTGGAACGTCACACCCAGTGTTCTTAATATTAGCTGGCTGTTTCAGTACTTTAGTCATCTGTCATGCTTATGGAGAATTTGGAGATTATTTCTGCATAGTGCATGAAAATCAGAAATACTACGTTCTTCAATGTAAACCTTTTATACCATGAATAAAATATTTTATTACTAATACTGCACAAAGACTTGATACGTTATATAAACATATTGATTTGATGTCATAATGTCAAAATTACATCAAAACATTGTACATTAGTATGCTTAGAAGGACCCTTTATCTGTTTCTTTTTTACAGTTATTGATTTGACCTATTTAGGGCGTAAACTTACGGAGCTTCTTAAGGGACATTTAAAAAAAATTGTAACTCAAAGTATTTAATAGGTGCGCAGCATATCATTTGATGCGCACCAATTAATTTAAAATATTTATTTGGTGCGCATCAATAAATTATTCGGTGCGCACCAAATCATATGGTGCGCACAAAATAATTTAAAATATTTACTTGGTGCGCACCAATTAATTATTTGGTGCGCACCCTTACAACCAGCAGTGCCGTCATTTTTTTTAGTTTGGCTCGAGACCTCTGCTGGTGTCAAATGTGAACACTGACAATGTACTTATATTACAAGGAGGGTGAAATCAGCCAAGAAAAACTGCAGCCTCCTCCGGGCAAACTTCAAAGAAGCTGGAAATTAGATCTGCGACCTCAGAAGAGCGTCGTCCAGTGCCGCGGGCAGCGTCCCGTCTGTAACACGTCGGTTCAACGTTGTGCCAACGCCTCCGGCGTTGGCTCAACGTTGAACCAGCGTTTATAACGTCGTATGGTGCAGCAACTATTATATACACTGTTTTTTTTGTGTTTGGAAATTGGCAATCGTTGATGACTTTTGGGTGGATCGTGCCGGAGGGTTTTTAAAGACATGACAATCAAAAAAGGTTGTCTTCTGTTTTGTAGAAACGGTTCAAAATACCGTATAGACATAGTAAATAAGTTTTTACTTTTTTAACTTGTCTGTATTTTGTCTATGCAATACAAAGTATCCTTGTGATATTTATGTACAATACAAAGCATCCTTGTGATATTTAAAATAACAATATATTTCACATATTTTTTGTTCAAACGTTCATGATGAAATTCCGTATAATCATATAGTTAGTAGATTGGAACAATTATTTAAATCCAACGAACAATGTAATTCATCCGTGTATATTTTGGTCGAATTGACCTATTTCTTAAAAAATATATAAATAACGTAGACTCGTTTTCATCAACTTGGAAGTTATGGGTCAAGTCACATTAATAATATATAGACTAAAAATATTAATTCCTTTAGTTATAATAATCACTATTGGTACATTATTCATTGTGTGGAACCGTTATTAGGCATTCTCGAAGTGTGTTTTCTCTGGAGAAATATTGTCAGAATTTTACCAATGGTACAGAAGCTGATGTCAAATACAGCTATTATAGCGAGTGCATTTTTTTAAAGTAAGAACATTTTTCATTCTTTTGAAGGCGGCAGTTGCGTAACATTTAAAATAATTTTAAATTAAAGAAGTTTAGGAGCGCTGAAATAAAACACTGTGCAACTATGTATTTGTATGGCTTTATGTCGTTTGTTTATCTCACATTATATTGCAATTTTTTACGTTATTTCAACAGTGATGAGCTCAGCTATATAGACAAGTTCTCATGAATCGAAAAAAAATTATAATATAAAATATATATAATATGTAATAGCATAATATATATAATAGTAAACTATTCATACTTACGACCCAATGGTACATGTTTGATGTTATAATAACAAAAATACATCTCTCCGTTCAACCACGTTTTAGTTTGCTTGTTTTGTATAAAATTAGAAAATAAATAAGTGAAGTGTTAAGAAAACAGAGTGGAATAGAAATAAAAAATAGTAGAGGAACAATAAAATGGAATTAAGAAATACCTGATTTTCAAGGTGGGCAGAAGTATTTGATAAAATGTAATTATTTTTTAATCCAACATAAAAAACGACAATTCTGCCGAGCAAAGTTAGCGACGAAAAAAGTCAAAGTATGCATTTATTTATTCAATTGAACAGTTATTTAAATTGAATCTGATTATTTTTCTGGTAGGTTAAACACACAATATTTTACTATACTTGTTAGGTCTTAAATTAATAAACAAAAAAGCATAGTGAAACACCCGATTGGATATAAAAATATAAAATGAAGCGACAGTAACGTGTTAGAATGAAATCTAATCACATTTCACTAAGTGTAAGGAAATAAGAAAACGATATGATCGACCTCATTGGGTCACATTCAAGTGGCAGGATATACTCATCTGCAAAGATAAAAGGCGTAACTTCTCACTTGAAGGCAAACAGTTACTGCATTTTGGATTAGATACAGATCTAAGAAACAAAAGGCATAACTGCTTACTTGAAAAGAAATAAATTACTGCCTTTTGGCCTCGCGCGGCAGTGTAATTCCCAGCAAACGCGACACGTTGACACAATGATGTTTTAATGTTGGACCAGCGTCGCAGACGTTGGGCCAACATTAAAACATCATTGTGTCAACGTGTCGTGTTTGCTGGGAAGTGACAACCGTTGAGACAGGACATAGTGTACCCGCCATTTTGACGCCACAGTGTTGACATATCATGCCGCGGAAATAAAGCTGATGTCACACACGTTGAACATGATTCACGATTGAAATCGGTGAACTATCAATAAATGATGTTGGCCCAACACCGGCCCGGCGTCGTTCAACGCCGTGACAGAGTTGCTTTTGCTTTTCCTTCACTATCCAATTTTTCTTATGACATTATATCTAATTAATTATTACACCTCACCACAAAAATGTAGCATTTAGATGTGTTCATTCTGCTGAACGTTCAACGTGAAAATAAGTGTACCCGGTAAGCTTATTAGCAGTCGTCTGTAATATTTTTCAATCTTGGTGGCAGAAATTTTGTGGTGAAAATCAAGTAAAAGCAAGAATTAATTGGCACAGGATCTACTATTGTATAGTTTTACACAAAACTGATTAGTCGAAGAGTATCACAGTTAGGCCTACTACTATTACAGCTACGGTTGGCTTTAGAGAAACTGTTTCATAATTAATATTAAAATAATTTACACAGAAAAACATCTAATGTCATGGATAAATGTATCATGTTTAAAGACAGTAATTACTAAAAAAAATCACACAGCACAATTTGTTGTGAAATATTTTTGAAATAGATATATAATTATATAGGAGTGTATAAATACCTTTATCACTCGCAGCGAAACTATCCATCTAATCAGTTATATCCTGTTGGGGATCGGTATTCAAATTTAACCCTTTAGGCCCTCACGATTCATTAAAGCATCATCTTGCATCACCGAAAAAATACTTAATTTCCTACAACTAGTGGTTTTAAAGCGACAATTTTCGTGGAACTTTTTCAAAAATATCTTTTTTTCATTTGCCACCCACTTTAAGTCATCTTCATCCACTACAAGTCGAGAATTGCGACAGCAATTCGCGGCTTGTAGTGAATGAAGATGACAATGGTAAATTCGGGCTTGAAAGGGTTAAACAAAAAAAACTGCGAAGGAATTCCGTATAGAATAATATCAATCATATATTACATCAATGTCAACTTTGGATATCAAATAAATCAGTATAACATTGTCGATTTTTCTAACTTCCACTTTTATTTTGTGAATTACAGATAATATAATATAATATAATTTTCTGTGTATTTTGTGGTTATTTGAATCATTTCATGAATAATCAAAATAACTATGTAGAATAAGCTATACTATGTTTTTACGCATATTTTTTGCTTCAACAAAATGTTTTATTATTGCTTAATTGTGTTCTTGATATGGCAATAGTTTTTTCTTTGAAGCTGATATGTTTGCCAATTATTATTAGTAAAAAAATATGTATTAAAATTACATCATAATTATATAGATTACTTCATCGGTAAATCGAGCATCATCACCACATATTGGCCTTTATATGTTGGTTTGCTATTATGATCATTACCGATCATTTTTTTATCTGGGGGGGGGGGGGGCTGACAAAATAGTAACATTGCGCTGCTTTTTGATGAGAAAATAATCTTACCTCCACCTGGAATAAGAAAAAGCCCTAGCCCATCGATCATTTGCCATGACAAAATTGTACCTTGTACCTTCTTCGCAAAAAAATCGCGAAATATAAAACCTCGCGAATATTACTCGATGGACGCATCGCCAAAAAAACTGACTTTAAATTCTTTTGAAAAATATGTCTTTTAAAGTGTATGAAAACAATTCCTGTTGTATTAGGTCTACATCATGCAATTGAATAAAAATGTTTTGCCAAACATCCTTTCAGTCTCATGTCGTTGAGTGTACATTTGTAGCAAGGGATTTGGTGGTTATAGTCCAAAGTATGTGTGAGATATGAGTGAAAATGTTTGTTTTATGGTGAAAGCAACTTTAAAAAAAATATTGATTTTGTCTATTTTTTTATTACTCCTTCAAACTGAGTTAAAAACGAATTGCAGAGTGACTGGGAAATTATCTTGTCCAATGAACCATCGAGGGAAAATGAAATATATACCAATAGTATGCTATAACCCAGCAAACACAAAACATTTGTATAACAAAGAAGACGTTGGGCCGACGTTGTATAAATGTTATACAATTTTTTTTGTGTTTGCTGGGATATTACTACAAAAACTTCGTGAATAATGTATGTGTGCGTGTGTGCCTGCGTGCGTGTATGTCATGGTTATGCAGACCATCTTGCCATTGATGGATCAACTTCATATTTTGCACAGGCATAGGGCAAGGGCAGGCATAGGCCAAGGGTGGCCAATGGCCATTTACATAATAATTAACCTAGTATAAGCGCTTCCACCTGTGACATTTGCAAAATACATAAAAGCCAAAAGGGCCGCCAAATACAGACAAGCATTTATAACAGAGTTGAGACGTTAGATGGCTGTCACAGCATTTTTCTCTAACTAATTTTTAAATGTGTGAGCGAAGTATTTTCTTTGGCACAAACAATAATTAAAATAAAACATTAAATTGAAAAATATGGGTCTATGATATATCGGTCATATGATAACACTGAACGCATTTACACAAACAATTAAGCTTGATTTTACAGAACAATAACTTTTTTCTTTTTTTCAGTTCACTACCGTAAGTAATTCTCCGACATAATTAATTTGATGACTTATCCAAAATATATGAAAAGATTTTAGAACCTATATAATATCATTAAAATAATAGAATCTATCGTAAAACTAAACTACTGTATAGGCCAATATTTCAAATAGTATAACATTTTCATCATTTTAGTTACGTTTTCTTCCACAATTGTAAATTATCGACAAAATAATGGATGTAGTAACAATAATAATCTCCTTATATGAGAAAAATAAACAGCTTATAAGGCTAACGCTTACCAAAATATATTTGTATTGCCTAAAAGCAACTGAAAAGTTTACATCCATACATACTGCCCAGAGGGTTATTCATATCACCAATCGTAAATAAACATGCAAGATTATCAGTATGACTGCGCACAAGAGGGGCACTGACACTAAGGGTAACCTCATACTGCTTAAATTATTTTATTTATGTAAATCTCCATAAACTTAACTTGTTCTGATATGTGTATCAAGAATAATGGTGTAGAAATTGTGATCAACCTACTGAATAGACATGATTACATAGGCATGTGTCTCCAGCTATAATACTATTTAATCAAATGGCTAGATATTGGCACATCTACTTATACACATAAATTAAAATAAAATAATAATAAAAAATAATACAATAATAATGATATATTGAATCCGATGTCTCCTTTACTTTCCACAAATAATCCTATCAGATGTGTATTAAATGTGTAATGTGTCTTTACAATGATAAAAAATATACTGGTGAGAGGCTAACAACTCCTAATTAAATACGTAGAAAAACACATGCATGTCGTATCATTCCCTGCATAAGCCCTTATGGGGAGCCTTGACCACTCCCCAAAATGACATTATGTTTACGAATGACAGTGGCGAGTCCAGGAATTGACAAACGGGGGGGGGGGCACCTTCTTAAATGCTCCAGAGACATCTACAGATCTAAGGCGTCAAATGGTGCATTCTAGAGCGTATTTTGGTCCAAATGTGGGCGTTTTTTTTGTTTTTGGAACCGCCGCTGAGTGAACCTCCTATGAACAGCCACCTGTCTTGAATGGTCACTTTTCTGTGGCCCAAGGGAGGCTGTTCATAGCAGGCTCTACTGTATTGTTTTTAGTAATTAATAATAGGCCTAATTTTTATTGAAATATGGGAAAAAGATACAAAATAACATTATTTTTTTTTGATTTTTTCAAAAATATTTGCATATCTGCTTTAAAAAAGTATCAAACATTTACATTAGTACACCAATCGAGATGGTGTAAGATACAATATAAGCAGACTTAATCAGGGATGGCAGGTGAAGCGCAGAGGTTGAGATCAAATTTCATCCCATACGTAAAACCCACCTACAACTAAAGGTTTTTGTCCTGGTGTGTGAATAGCTTGATATTATAGATGTTGTTAAATCAGTAAGACAGCTAAATACAAATAATTGCTGCTTTAAATATAATCTACTTTTAATAATGAGTAAATTTAATTTTAAATGGTGTAATGTGTTTGTTGAAGTGATATATAGTCACAGTGTACTTCCCTTTTAGATATTTTGTTATCAATGGGATGTGTATTATGCATAATTAGGATCAGTAGCGTTCTATTTCACGTCAGTTTCGCAAGATTTTATTCGAACCTAGCTTAGCCTGTCTCTGCACAACAGTGACCCCTCAAACCCGGTTGATTGATAAATAAATATTTTTGTAAGGTCAACATAAATTTAGAAATTATCGAATATTCAGATTTCTTTCTAACAAAAATGACAAGTGTATACTATTTAAACCTACGTAAAACAAGCAATTTTTTTTAATCTTTTCTTCATTCACACTGATAAAAATACGTTAATTAGCATACTTGATGCCACGAATAGGACCATGCACATAAAAATAGTATGTATTACACAAGTTCTGCTCATTCAAAATAACATTTTGGCGGCCATCTTGAATTTTAACCTTTTCAAAAGAAAAAGAAATATATTTCGACCGTCTACTTCATATACATGTACAATGACAAATATACGTTAATTAGCATACTTTGTGCCATCAATGAGACCATATACATGAAAATATGCATATATGTAACAAGTTCTGCTCATTAAAAACTGCATTTTGGCGGCCATCTTGAATTTTAGTACTTTTCCGAACTGGGATTCTTGGGAACTTTTTTTTTTTTTTTCATGATTATTTTCTGAGTGGATCCTGAAAAAAATCAGCTTGTTACGAATTTATTCCACCCTATGGTGTATTATCGAGCTAATGTTCTTGGACTATATATTTTTTTCAGATAATTTAGTCAATATGATAAAGCCGTTTGTATAATCTAAGTCGTCTATCATGTTGTGTACAAATAAAAGTTGAACTCATTCAATCGATCCAACTGTAAGATATGAAAATGCTCTTTTCACCATTTCTGGAACATTGAAAAACCCAATGTATAAAAGCAAATCTCGGTCAGAGCTGGTTCGTGCACTGATATATTCGCTGACATCGTCTGACGTCATCTCTCATTATTTTTATAAAAAATAAAGATTCAAGAGACAGGTCACGTACCAGTGAAAACATATTCATTTTTTTTTCTTCTTGTTGTTCTTGTGGTACAAATATTGTCGTAACTCTTAACATCCCAATCGCTCACTGAAACAATCACCCCCTCTTACTATGTAAATAATTAATCATTCACGCACCCTTTCAAGTCAATGTCTGCACAGAATACATCTCCATTTTTATTTTATCATAGGCCTATGATATTATGTGATTTATAAAAAAAAACACTACACGAAATCAACTGTGGGATAATCAGCGTTGGATCATATCAATACTATGCTGTCGTGCAAAGCCAAAAGGCAGTATCTGCTTACTTTACAAGTAAGCAGATACTGCCTTTTGGATTTGAAGAGCAGTATAGTGCCGAGAATGGTCCAGAAAAGGTGTATTAGAGACAAACAAGCCAGATCAGCTGAAAGGTACGTGCTAGGCAACAGCGAAACAGCAACAAAATATTTTTGTTTTGTCAGCTCCACAGCAAACTGAAACCGCAGGTTCTGACATCCAAGGATGTGTAATAAAATAACGTATGACTCACACAGGTGGTGTTTGCCAGCAATAAAAAAAAACAATGGTTAAAAGAGCGTCCCAGTCGCCTGCCAATGTAGGAAATCTAAAATATATTATAACGATATTATAATGATTTAAAAATTTTAAACTAATTTTTCAATTAACATAGTCATTTGTACTGTAACAGATAAACAATCGATTTTGCATCTTCTCTATACCGCCAGTCTTCACTATCACAAGTCTTGATGCTATCTTGGACTTTAACCCTTTAACCGCCGGTGCCGCATATATTCGGGTTCTCATTTTTTATTAGCACATTGAGTACCACATTTTAAATATGTTAAAGATAAAATGTGACATCAACCAGCAAGATTTGAAAAGAGTTGACCTCCATTTTGTCAAATCTGAATAATTTTCACTCACTTGAAGTTGTGGATCGCGTCAGCGAGACACAACTGCAAGTGGGTGAAAATTCAAATTGAATAATTTGGCGGTAAAGGGTTAAGAGCCGTATCTTGAACGCCCGGTTTACTAATCTGATGTTTAGCTCTAATCATTTGTATTGGTTAAAGGTGACCTATCACCCCTTATATAGTATAATTTATTTGTGACAAATAAATCAAAGTTGCCACAAGATGGGGCACAAGTGTTTCCTTATATGGGGTGATTGGCTATCATGTGACCCTCTGAGAGGGTCATATGATAGCCAATCACCCCATATAAGGACATAATTATTCATACCATATAAAGGGTGATAAAATACCTTTAAGCAACCTTATGATTAAAATGGTACCCAGAAAAGCGGTCTAGCAAACGGTTAACTAAGCTGTTGTATCAACTGTAGGGGAGACTGGAGCGCCTTGATACAATTCACATTTTCAGTTATGCAAACAAAACACAGCAACACAATTAATGTGGACATAAATATCATAATTCAGGAAAAAGCGTCGTAATTTGTAAATTTTAAGCAAAGCCGCAGTCTTAAACTGATGTACCACCCCATGAGCAGGTTTTAAACTGGTGTTTTAAGGACCGTGTTAAGCATATTCAAACTTGCTTTCGGGATACCGTTTTGTGTTAAACCAGTGGTTAGACAAGAAGTTTAGTTAAACCGGCGTTAAACCAGCTTTCATGATACGGCCCCACATGTGAACTACTAAATTGATAGTTGATCAAAATAATACCAATACGAATACTTTATGTTTATATTTCATAGTGTTTTTAATAATGTAGACCATAAACGTCGTATAATTTGATTACATAATAATTAATCGGAGGTCACAAAAGTAATATTTACATTAAACGAGCTCCCAAATCTTGGCAGTCATACACACGTCAGCCTTTAACAGTTTAAGATCAGACCCAGTTCGCTTTTAAAGGTGTGGCTTAAAATTATGCTTAAGGTTAATTTTAAACTGTACTTCTTAAAATTTGACATTGACCTATATATAGGACGAACTATAAAGATCATGTTCGGATCTCGTGCTGTCGTGGCGGTGTTAGAAAAGGAGTTTTATCACATGAATTTCTAATTATTGGCGCTAAGAATGATAATTATATCTTTTGAATATGATGATATTTTTTTGTGATTGCAGGTCATATAATATAATGTATTAATCACACATCTGTGATGTGAACACGCGTGCTTTCAATGTACATTGTTTTCACTGATAACAGTTGCAAAAAGACATATACGGATTGATAAAATTGAATTGAAATATCAAAAAAACTGATCCAATATTTTAATAAAAAAACATTTTTACATGTTAAATTTTAGACAAAACTTTTTTTCAATCGAAATACCAGTCATCGGCCTGCACACTCACCAGAAATAGGACATTCATTTAGAAATCGATTCCCCGTCGTGGACGTCTCCTGATCCTCATATCGTGGGTTGAAATAGTGTATCTCCCACTTACTTAGAAAGTAGAAAATACACCTTCTCAATTCCAAAGGCGCGATATTCTATTTTTGGAGCCGAGTGTTTCAGTCTGTGCGTGGTCCACACTCTATCGCTTCATCGCCCACTTCCCTAAACTCTTTTCCTGTCTCTTACTTTTTGCCAGTCTAGACTGACTGGAGAGGGTATTAAGGAGTCACAGTTGGGAACAACACCTTTTTTCCTTAGTCCAGAGCTTTTCCTGGATCCAAGAGACCACCACCATAGATTTTTTTTATGCCACAACACAAATTCAAAGAATGTTTTTGCTACATTCGTGGTGAATATTTATACCGATATTCAAAGTAAAAGACTGTCGGACCTATGGACTGTCGGACCGATGGACTGTCGGACCAATGGACTGTCGGACCAATGGACTGTCGGACCAATGGACTGTCGGACCAATGTCCCAATGTATTGTCGGACCAATGGACTATCGGACCAATGGACTGTCGGACCAATGGATTGTGGGACTAATTAGCTGTCGGACCAATGGACTATCGGACCAGCGGACTGTCAGACCAGCGGGCTGACCCTAAATAACCGACTTAAGGCTACGTACATTTGTGTTCAGAAGATTGTACAGGTTCACATAATCATCCCAATGAAGATGGTATAATCTGCGTAGAAAATATAATACGATTCAATCTACAAGTAGGCCTACGATCGTTTCGTTGATGCTGAGCTTCAATAGTATAGTCACATGTGGCTTGTTTGTATTTCCAAGAAAATAATTCCACTTATATGGAATCTTCTACAATCCCTTGTTCATTTGCTGTAATCAACAACACAATGTATTTTATTAAAGAAATGTGAAATTATTATTGTAACAGTGGACACCTTACACGATCAAGAATATTAGAATTAGCATGTGTAATAATATTGTTTGTTGGATTTTAGCATTGGATGTGTTATCGATTTTGTACCAGTGCAAGCAAATCACATCTGAATACGGTAGATCTGAAGACCTACACAGCGACTATACTAAAAAACATATCATCCCCTTGGATATGAAAGGGTGTATCTGCCACTTTGCAAAGTGGCAGATACACCCTTTCATATTTATGGGGACGATATGAACAATTCTGTAATTTTGATGACCAACGTAGTGTAAACAGATGGAGGTTGATTTTATTGATAGAAAGTTCTTGGTTGAAGCTAAGCCACAAGAACACGATGCTTCCACACACACGGATCGAACCTGGATTCTGTTTCCTCTCGGCCGAGTGAGGATTTCTACTCTGCTAGCCTACATACATAGATATAAAACAATCTGATGCGTTGATACGTTTAATTTACTATCACATCTAGACAGGTATATATAAGTCTATTTTAATAATCAAGATAATCTACGCTCACTAATATTGTAGGATCTACTTTGTATGAGCGTCCCACTATTTGACATTTATGTAAATAACAGTTGGTTCCTTTCCACACAGCAATCGCGAAACAGTTTTCTCAGATTGGTTTAATGTTGAACCACTGCTTGCCACACTGGCTCAACATTCAATCTACATTAAATCAACATAATGGTTCTCAACGCAGCTATCTCAAGATAGCTGCGTTGGTCATCAAAGCGGGATCAACCCAGCAAACACGGGAAGTCAACCCAATGTTTGTTTAATGTTGGACAGTGTCTACGACGCTGGCCTAGCGTTGGGAAGGTTGTAACGTTTGATCGGATCATAATAAAGAGTCTCTGTGCTCTCGAGTCTGTAACGTTTCAGCATTACTGAGAAATCTGGATCATATCAGGTAGAAACCAGCGACCAGGATCGGCGGAGACAGCCACCACCAGGCCGTGCCCTCCTCTGATCCCATACCAGACAGGTAGCAACATATAACCCATTGGATGCTGTGAGTGTTTAACCCTTTAATCGCCGGTGCCGCATATATTCGGCTTTTCATTTTTTATTGGCACATTAAGTACCACCTTTCAAACAAGTTAAAGATAAAATGTGACGTCAATCAGCAATATTTGAAAACAGTTGACCTCCATTTTGTCAAATCGGAATAATTTTCACTCACTTGAAGTTGTGGATCGCGTCAGCGAGACACGATTTCAAGTGGGCGAAGATTGAATAATTTGACGGTTAAAGGGTTAAGTCGTGAAAAATCCCTGATGTATAGTTCTTCACACCTATTGAAATTAAAGAATGCTATCGTTCCTTAAAAAAAACATTTTTTGTTGAAAAATAATCCTATTAAAATAGTTGATTTTACACTTAATTTCAGTGTATTTAAACTCTGTGTGTGCATATCATTTAATAAACTGTTTGAAATAAATAGCGATTTCTGCTTATCGGCTAAATCCTCCATCGCCCGATGATGACAATGTACTAACTTCTGCACACATTGTGGTGGAAGGTGAGGCAGGTCTGACTTACCAATATTATATTTATAACATATACAATGTAAACTGTTGGACACAGGCGACCCAGTACCGTTTGCTTCCAGTGGACCACAGAGAGAAATTACATTATTTTATGTTTATACATACAGTTGAAAAACTTAACTCTTTAACTGCCAAATTATTCAATTTGAATTTTCACCCACTTGAAGTTATGTCTCGCTGACGCGATCCACAACTTCAAGTGAGTGAAAATTATTCAGATTTGACATAATGGAGGTCAACTCTTTTTAAATCTTGCTGATTGATGTCAATTTGTATCTTTAGCATATTTAAAATGTAGTACTTAATGAGCTAATAAAAAATGAAAACCCGAATATATGCGGCACCGGCGGTTAAAGGGTTAATTAATGATACGTAAATGTATCTGACCATTCACAGACAAATCATTGATTATGAGATGCAGTAAACGTGAGTGGGTACGGCCAGGTAACTGAAACATTCTACGTATAACATTATACGCCACCTGACAAAAACTTGTTCGTGTATCTGTGGGATACATTCGACAACTGACAGCCATAGAGTGCTAAACATAATGACATGAATATTTTATATATACAATTGGTGCTAACATAACAGAAGGAGAATAAAAAACATTAGTTTTTTTACTAAAATGACCTTCATCTGAAATATTAGGCCCTATGATACTACCCAAATTAATGCTACTATCTATCACCAGCATGTAGAAACACAATAAAGTTACTTTTATTAGCATTGAATGATAAAAAATACAGCTTTTACACTTTTAAAAGTATTGACAAAGAATAACGCGTCGGTGCCAAAAGGTAAATAATATGGGCGATAAAACATATATCCTTGTTTTACACCGTTTGAAGTTTTAAAAACATTGGATGTGACACTACCTCATTGAACAGTCATCGTATGCTGTGTGTAATTGTTAAATAATAGTTTTAATAATGTAGGACATACACCTTTACCAATAAGTATATTAAAAAGATTATCATGATCTACCCGATCAAAAGCTTTACTAATATCTAAGAGTACTACATGTACATCACTGCCATCGCTGTCGTAATAGTTGATTACCTCGTCAAGAGCAAAATCAATGTACAATCAGTTGTGGAGCTTTCAGGTTTAAAACCGAACTGAAGTTCGAAAGACTGCAAAGACATGGTTAGCAAGAATAACTCTATCAAGTAAGTTACAAAAATATTACTCATAGCAATTGCTCTATAATTGGAACTATCATTCAATGGCTTTTTCTTATATTTTGGTTTTGGCAGGCCTATCAACTTGGACATACAAAATTGTGACAAGAGAAAACCCCATATCGAAGCATAGTTGATGTGAATAAGAGTGACAAGTTAAACATTTGCATTAGGTGTACCATTAATGAGATGATCAGATAACTTAAATAATATTTGACCAACCTTAACCCTTTCAAGCCTGAATTTACCATTGTCATCTTCATCCACTACAAGCCGCGAATTGCTGCCGCAATACTCGACTTGTAGTGGATGAAGATGATTTGATATGAGTGGAAAAGTAAAAAAAATTGCCATGTATTGGCAAACCAGTTTCATGGAAATTTTCGTTCTAAAACCCTTGATTATAGAAAAATTAAGTCTGTTTTCAGGGATGTAAAATGATGCTTCAACCCTTTCAAGCCTGAATTTACCATTGTCATCTTCATCCACTACAGGCCGCGAATTGCTGTCGCAATTCCCGACTTGAAGTTGATAAGGATGATTTGATGTGGTTTAAAAATTAAATAAAATTACCACGTATTGGTAAACCAGTTTCATGGAAATTTTGTTTCAAAAACTCTTAATGGTAGCAAAATTAAATATGTTTTCAGGGATGTAAAATGATGCTTTAATGCATCGTGAGGGCTTAAAGGGTTAATGCATCGTGATGACTTAAAGGGTTAAACCAACACAATCTAAACGTCCTGTATTTACTGAGTACGGTTATAACTAAATAATCGCGTCGGGTTTCAATGGTATAAAGGACATAATAATATAATTATATGGAGCCATGTATGTAATTAGAGAAATTTCATTTATCTAATTTGATCACCCTGGTAACTGGACCTGTAAATGTATGTGCTCTCCTTGGTGCATACAGCGAATAACACGGCGCTGTGAGTTTATCTCACACTTTTATATTTATGTCCCACGAGGTGTATACACTAGAGGGAAGTGAAGCATATGAGGGTGAAATGCCTTGAATAATGACACAACATCGAAACGGTGATGTCCCAATCATAAGAGGGAAGACACATGATATTTCTCTGATAATCACTCCGCACCAAGCGAGGATTAAACCCGCGCGACAGGCAGCAGCTATAGCAAAGCGCAACACTCTCACAATATGTTACTTCTCTGTCCAAATAAATTATGGAAAATTTGAAGCAGTAGATTATAGAATGACTAAATCTGAATGAATGTATGAATCTATTACAGACTCATACAAATCTGTAGGTCTAAAGATGTAACTACACATCAAGGTACTTCTTATTCTGTGAACACAACAAGCATGAGACATTCACTAAATGCTGTTCTAATGCTGGTTCACGCTGGACCAACCACAAAACAACATTGAAGCAACGCAACTAAAACACACTCAAAGAGATGTAACACTCGTACCTATAACGTTATCAGCTGAAACACACAAATAGCTCGAGGCTATTTATAACGCCTTCTACGGTTTTAAGAGATGTTTATGATTCTAGACACTCAACCTGAATCGAGCTGTGTATCCATATCTATCATTTATTTATCTGATTTCATGTAAATTTCCCCCAATAACGAAATCGATTCACAAAGTATGCAATGTATTTTAATAAAACTATTAAATATAATATTTAATTTGTTTGGTGCCCATATTTTATAACCAAATATATTTGTCTGTATTTGGCGACAGACATCGTATTTAATTGAACTCAATCTTTGTGAATGAGATCATGCAGATCAACAAGTACATCGTGGTGAATCACTGCCCATTAAATATAATAATGTTCTACTGTTGCGTTCTTGCCAGTGATTTTTTTTTTGAATGAGTTTGAAATGAGTCACGATAGATGGATTATGTATAACCATTATCAAAACCATTATAAAAATAATGTGCATCATGTATATAGTTGGCTTGTATTTCATCAGTAGACGAGGCCGTTCAATGTGGAAAATTCGACCCAATTATGGTTTACTACCCCTGGCATTCTGAATCAAGGGCGGTGATTAGCTGATCGCAATATGAATGAATGAATGAATGAATGAATGAATGAATGAATGAATGAATGAATGAATAAATGAATAAATGAATGAATGAATGAATGAATGAATGAATGAATGAATGAATGAATGAATGAATGAATGAATGAATGAATGAATGAATGAATTAATGAATGAATGAATGAATTAATTAATTAATGAATGAATAAATGAATGAATGAATGAATGAATGAATGAATGAATGAATGAATGAATGAATGAATAATTAAATAATTGAATAATTGATTACATAAATAAACAAAAGAATGAATGAATGAATGAATGAATGAATGAATGAATGAAATTATTAATGAATAAACGAACGAACGAACGAACGAACGAACGAACGAACGAACGAGCGAGCGAACGAACGAACGAACGAACGAACGAACGAACGAACGAACGAACGAACGAACGAACGAACGAACGAACGAACGAAAGAACGAACGAACGAACGAACGAACGAACGAACGAACGAACGAACGAACGAATGAATGAATGAAATGAATTAATGAATGAATGAATGAATGAATGAATGAATGAATGAATGAATGAATGAATGAATGAATAAATGAATGAATGAATGAATGAATAAATAACTGAATAAATAAATAAATAAATAAATAAATAAATGAATGAATGAATGAATTAATAAATGAATGGATGAATGAATGAATGAATAAATGAATGAATGAATGAATGAATGAATGAATGAATGAATGAATGAATGAATGAATAAATAAATGAATGAATGAATGAATGAATGAATGAATGAATGAATGAATGAATGAATGAATGAATGAATGAATGAATGAATGAATGAATGAATGAATGAATGGATGAATGAATGAATGAATTGATAAATGAATGAATGAATGAATGAATGAATGAATAAATGAATAAATGAATGAATGAATGAATGAATGAATGAATAAATGAATGAATGAATGAGTCAATGAATGAATGAATGAATAAATGAATGAATGAATGAATGAATGAATGAATGAATGAATGAATGAATGAATGAATGATTGAATGAATGAATAAATGAATGAATGAATAATTGAATAATTGAAAGACTGAATGAATAAATAAATAAATGAATGAATGAATGAATAAATGAATGAATGAATGAATGAATGGATGAATGAATGAATGAATGAATGAATGAATGAATGAATAATTGAATAACTGAATGAATAAATAAATGAATGAATGAATGAATGAATAAATGAATGAATAAATAAATGAATGAATGAATGAATGAATGAATGAATGAATGAATGAATGAATGAATGAATGAATGAATGAATGAATGGATGAATGAAAGAATGAATGAATGAATGAATGAATAAATGAATAAATGCATAAATGAATAAATGAATGAATAAATGAACGAATGAATGAATGAATGAATGAATGAATGAATGAATGAATGAATGAATGAATTAATTAATTAATGAATGAAAAAAATAATCTTTATCAGAAATATTGGGTTTTATTTTATTAAGTGCCAATCACGACTAACGCTTATCTTTTGTAAACACGGTTTGGAGGTTTAATGTATGTTTATTCAGCAATAACTTAAAATTATTGGACCTTCGATGGGAACAATGTAGTTCCCTTACAACCTACATGCATGATGATTTTCAAAGAGCCTGCTTAATTTTTATTATGCTCCACAAAGTTTTTATTTTGCTTCGTTTTCAAGTTATAAATTACTTTTCAGTAACAATAAATTGTCTTACAAACAATCATGTTGTTTAACAAGCAGCTTATAGAGCCGCCCACTATTTCTATGTGTTATTTATTTATTAATTAATGAAGTGTATTAAATAATTGCATCTGTCGTAATTTCAGAGCCAAATTCTTTGATATTCTTATTAACAAATTTAGACGTTACTTTTGTTTTGAAAATATTTGAAAAGTAATAATATTTGTACTGCTGTCAACGGAATTTAAACAACATTGAGAAATCAATAGTTTTCAAACGTTTCTTCCTGAACGTGGTAATGTTCACGTCCAACTCAAATAACACCGAAATGAAACATGAAAATACGCTGAAAAAAGAACGTGATAAACGTGTCCCTAATGTTATTCCATTGTGCGATAAACTCAAATTTCACAGAATTTAATAATTGATTTTCTCCTACTTTAAATTATATATGTTCTTGCGTCACATTGCAGGCTGAAAATGTTAACCCTCTCATAGCAAATTTATCGAATTAAAGTTTTAGCTACTTGAAGTTGTGGCTCGATTAAGAAAAATACAATAATTACAAGTGGTTGAAAATTATTAAGATCTATCAGTGATTTTTATGTAAATCACGGCTGATCGAAGACATGTCACATTGTGTCACATTTACAAAGCACAATGCAACAAAAAATTACCAAATGCTCAGAGTCGCCAATGACAGTGAAAGGGTTAATATGGGAATCTGGGACCTGAGGGGTCACCCGAGCATCTCCGGATGGCTGGTTTGGCGGTTAACGCGTGACCTGGTCATTAAATTCAGCGTAAGAATGGGCAGGTGTGTGCGGAAAATTAGGTCGGTAAATCTTCTGGGATCCTGTGTGAGTCATCCACGGCTCTCACCAATTACCCACAAAAAATGACTCCTTGTTCACGCCATATGGTCCGGACGCACACTGTTAACACGTTTCCCAGAAACAGGCTAGATTAGAGGTTACAACATATTAGATCTATATTGGGATGGTTGTTACCCAGTAAACACAAAACATTTGTATAATATTTGTACAATGTTGGATTACTATTGTGGATTATTGCTAGTCCGTGATCATCAGCGACGCTGGCCCGACATTGATCCAGCATACATACACCCGATCAGACACTCTGGGTTTTTTTGGAGGATTTGTAGTTTCCTTTGACTAACTTGGCAACAAAATCTAAGTTTTGAGTAAAATAAAATCGAAACAGTTTTAGTACATAATTATATGCCTACGACAGATATCGAGTAGGCTACATAATTTGGACGAGATCAGCGAATAACCGCTACCGTCATTCAGTTGTTATTTAACCCTTTAACCGCCAAATTATTCGATTTGATTTTTTACCCACTTTAAGTTGTGTCTCGCTGACGCGATCCACAACTTCAAGTGAGTGAAAATTATTCAGATTTGACAAAATAGAGGTTAACTCTTTTCAAATCTTGCTGTTTGATTTCACATTTTATCTTTAACATTTTTAAAATGTGGTACTTAATGTGCTAATAAAAAATGAAAACCCGAATATATTCGGCACCGGCGGTTAAAGGGTTAACCTCTAAAGCGTTGAAATATTTTCTATAAACCATGGAAACCATTTTGAAATCATCATAAATGGCTTAGTTAGCTCTTTCCGATTCATTTGAATACCTATGGTATGGGTTACAATCGTTAGAAATATTTTTACTCTTACAGTGCGGGGATCGACTTTAGACGTCGGAATCTGACGTCTACAGACGTCAGATTCTGACGACTAAAGTCGATCCCTGCACTGTAAGGGTTAATTAGGGGGTGAAATATTAGTATTTGTCGTGCATTACTTTGGCAAATGCATGACTATGGAGTTTCCCATTAAATCTAAAATACATTTTTTTCAGAGATTAACACTACAATGGAGTTAAAATTATTATTCTTTTTAATTTTATTGTGTCACATTTTTGTCATAGTTTAGCTGCCATGACAGATATTATTATTTTATGACCACTATGGTGGAAGTTTGTGGCCTCGTATCTTTACAATATATGATGAAATTACCACAATTACAAAAAACGACTATAGGAAAGATAAGTTTTATAAAGAAGTAGTATTATATCTTATGAAGAAAAATATTTTTTTTGAACAGGCCCAAAATAATGCTTTATAGGAGCCTATGTATGTGTCTTTTTTGCGTTCTATGAACTTCAGAGTCGAGATAAATGCTGTACGGGATATGGGTAATGTTCACTTACTCTGCCATGCAAAACCAAAACGCAGTAGCTGCTTAACTAAAAAGTACGCAGCTACTGCCTTCTGACTTTGCAAAACAGTGTGCATAAATGCACGTGCTACATGGCACGGGAGTGGCCACATCTTGTACGCCTACGCGAGGTAGCACGTGTGCACAAAACATATATGTGCGCGCGAGCTATATTTGGCAGCTGACTCTGTCCTCATTGTCGACCTCAACTACCGATGTCCATCGTTGGCCGAGCTTAGGGCCGACGTCCGCAATGTTGGCCCGACATGCATTCAATGATCGCGTGTCTGGATAGCGATGTTGATGACTCATGTCTAACCCTTTAACCGCCAAATTAATCAATTTGAATTTTTACCCACTTGAAGTTGTGTCTCGCTGACGCGATCCACAACTTCAAGTGAGTGAAAATTATTAAGATTTATAAAAATGAAGGTCAACTGTTTTCAAATATTGCTGATTAATGTCACTTTTTATCTTTAACAGGTTTAAAAACTGATATGTTATGTGCTAATAAAATATGTAGAAAACGAATATCGACGGCACCGGCGGTTAAGGGGTTAAAAAGCGCAAGGTGAGGTCACAACTTGCTGAATTGCACAGTTGCAAGTTTTATTTTCGTAATACCTGGCTGCTCCCATGATGTCAAATGAAACACTTTTTACTATGATAATCATCTACTAACTCGACTTGTTTGAATTAGTGTACCCTCCAATATAATATATATAATATGCACAAAATCAAATAATATATACTTTGGTTTAAAGCAGCCCCTTGGGATGACATCAATTTTCGTTTTTAATTCCGTACTGAAGTAGTGTATCCCACGAATCATGTTTTTATTTTTTTAATCAACATTTCTATGAAACCAGAAGTAACCCAAACAAACTATTTGTGTACCTGAAGGACGATTGAATGTTTTCACAGCATTGGGCCACATGCTGATGGCATCGGCCCAGCGTTGCAGGTGTGTACTCCCGTGTCCCGACTTTTAGACACCAATTGGTTCGGTTCCCGGTCTCGGCGGTTTGAAAGAAGCAAAAATGTTTCTTCCCCATCCACGTGTGAAAGTCAGTATTGTGGGTAGCCTCCGTGACCGAGAGGTAGCGTGCTTGGCCTCAGACCGCCAGGGCTCGAATTTCGAATCCTGTGTCTGGAGGACAGTGTCATCTCAATCATCTCACAATTCTCAGGAGGTTCTCCTGGCCTAGTTTAGCCTATATGTGCACAAAGGTGGCCTAAAGCCCGATTCATTTCATTTCATTTCATTTAGACACCAATTAGCGGCGACTGCTCTGATCTTACCGTCTGATACGCGGGAATATGTGATGTAAAGTGCTGAATATTGCTGACTTGTTTTGTTTACATGGCAATATACGACCTGGAAATACAACTATTTCACACTTTTTCGGTACTTTAAAAATGTTTTTTGACTTTTTCGTATCTTCAGTTAAGATCAGTAGGCTATATAGCTTCACATAAAATAAATTTTCAAAATTGACAGCATTGAAAATGTCTCATCCCAAGGGGTCCCTTTAACACTTCCTTTTGAACATGCACCTTATAGTACATTTCCACGTACGAGAGCCTTCAACCATTTTACGAGAATGTGAAATTAGCTGATGATTTCACAGCGGTTTGGTCAGTGGAATGTCTCGTGTCAATGGTAGGTCAACTTCTCCTTGGTGTGAGATACAAAATTAAAACACACCACTACATTATTTCTTTGTCCAACCACTATCTAAGCCGGGAACGGAGAGTTACTGTTGACCAAGTATACAAACCAATTATCATGGTAGGCCTATGGTGTTGTAATCAGTCAGACCGAGCCCTTGATCATGAGGGATCTTCATTATGGTCGGATGTGTTTTAAATCAGTTAAAACCCTAGGAGCTCTACATTTTTAGCTGTGAAAAAAGCCACGGCCTTCGGTTTCGGCCTTTCTCACAACTAAGAATGTAGAGCTCCTCGGGCTTTATCCTATACCTAGTACTCACTGTGAGAAATAACAAAAGCAGAATCTAAATCACGTGTAATGCAAACGGAAAAAGTTCTGCATTCATACGATATATTTTTCAGCCATTTGAAGCTGGCAAATTCAAGTGACCTCAAGTTAAAAAACAGGTCTGCTTTAATTTACAATAATATTTGGCTGCCTTAAAATTTATTCTGAGCCAGAACATAAATTTTTATCAATTTCAGTGAAGTTTCTTATTATGAAAAAGCAGCTCGAAAACGCCTAAAAGCGTCGAATGCACTGAAGGGGGAACCCAAATAAACCCCATACTTTGTGCGGTTAAAATGGATTCAAGCAAAATTTTTTAAATATTTTAATTATCTTAAAAATCACAGTTTCAGTCTGCTAAGAAACGACCCAATAAAGAAAGAATGCGGACGTCGACCTGCAAACCGTCCCCTATCGGGCCTACGCCACTCGAATGAGTGGTGTAACACTTTGGCGGCTAAGGGACGAATTTTGTCAGATTTTTGGGCCATCATTTTTTTATGTTATAAAGCCAATGTGATATACTAGTATTCAATTAAAAAAGCTTGTTGTATAGTGGAACCTGAATTTGATCACAAATCAGCTGGTTTATGTGGTTATTATAATATTAGATTTCAATGTATCTACCCTTTGTATACAGAACGATCCGACCAGAGATAGTAAAAAAGAGCTCCACATACGTAGAGCCAGCGATATATATTATTGTGTAAACTAAATGTACAGCCATACAAAATATTGCTCCATCACATTTCAATCAAATAATTTTCATGTCGTTTTTTTATTGAAAATGAATAGTGGTTTCTATAGAGACAAATTAAATTACCAAGTTTCGGTCAATGATTCCTCATTATCAGCTATATCACATTGAAATATCAAAGTTTTTCATATCTGATGCCTTAAATAATATATTAAAACCTAAGTATAAATGGTGAGTTATTTATCATCAGGCAGGGTCACATTCGGTTAATAATTGCAGTATCTAATTTTTTTAAACAAATTCATTTTTTCCGCATAAATCACCCTTTTCAAACTCAGCAGTTAAAGGGCTCCTCCCCCTAATTTATACTTCAAATCGACTGTGACTCGTTTTGTCGCGCAGGTTTACAAGATTAGATTGAGCGACCAGAGATCGGACTCGGTCAGTTTGAATGCTGATGATATTATTAGGGGTCAATTAGGTGTTGTCGTCAAGGGCCCCACACAGTGGCACTGATGACCCCCCCCCCCACCCGAATGGACGTTTTTAAGCCAACCCCAATATTGCTCCGGTGGTGGTCCAACGTCGCAGACGTTGGCCCACCACCAGAACAACATTGGGGTGGCATAACTTCACAGTTGTCCACGCGTGGCCGTCAGAAACAGCCCGATGTAGGCACGGCATTCATCCGATGTTGGGCCGTCGTGACAGTCGTGGTTACGGTGTGACAGGGTCGTTAGCGGCAAGGCTTGAAGAGAGCAAAAACTGGCGGGCTACCAGAAAGTGGTTTTAGATTGTCCTTAAATACCAGTTTAAACCGGTCAACCACGCCGCGTCAGGATATGCCCACATTCAACGGGGTTTGTCTTGGAGGCTGTTATGCCCTCCCCTTCCTGGCAAGAATTATTCTTTGTTGGCGTCCCTTTGGATGTGAAAGCTTTGATATTTTAAATTTCCACATGTTTAAGAATAGATGCTGCTTGACATAAATTATTCGGACTGTATCTGGATTGCTTACATAATCGCGAGTTTAAGATAAATTAAATGTACACTAACGCTAGTTTTAAAATGAAAAGACAAAATAGTTTACACATATTGTTATTTTGTTAGACACCTGTATGCACCATCTTTCTTAGCCACGATCTCCACAGGGGATGGTCGCTTATGGCTTAGTGAGTTAGATAGTACCAAGGGAAAAAGCATTTGATAATTTTTTGTTTAAAAAAAGGAAAAACAGTTCTGAAAAAGTTGCATTACATCGAACGAGTCGCAGTATCTACAATGATATCTCATTCCTACACATAAGTTGAGCAGCAGCGGACGTAACCGATTGCAATTACGGGAAATAATCAGGCTGAACCACGTATTTGGAGGCTATCAACTTACACAACCGCTGGTGTAGGTCCCTGTAGCCCAGAGGTACAGTCATGCAAATATGCCAAAATTGCAGACACCGATAAACCTAGTTATACTGTTCTTTAGAACCAAAAGGAAGTACCTGCTTACTCTAAATGTAAGCAGTTACTGCCCTCTGACTTTACAGTCTGTCTATATATTTTGAAAGGCACAGGTATTGAACCAGCATTTCCTCAGCTGCTACTCGTGGTCGGGATACATGGGAGTTTTTGCTTAGTATACATGGTATATGTCGTCCCCTTAGAGATATAATGTGCTAAACTGCCACTTTGTAAAGTGGCAGTTTGGCACCTTTTAACTCCAAGGAGACGGTATAGATCAATATATTGTATTTATTGGATTGAATGAGGTTGATTTTGTCAGGTGTGTACAAGTATATCGTCACATGAGAGGCAAAGGGTCATAGACCTATTTCAAAGAGAACCCTTTAATATCGAGGGTGCAATATACCAAGTAGAAGCACAAGTGACACTGAGTGAGTGACGTTATGATCTTGACTTTGTACTTATTGTTATCTGTATACATGGAAGAGTATAATAAATCTGATTTCCGAATCATAATTATTTTGTGAAATGCAGTGACGTCACCGGAAACCGTTTTGAATGGGAACTCGGCGAAAACAAAGTTATTTAACACCCCCTCCCCCATACATCATTATATTAGCCAGCCCGGTGAAAATATTGGAGGTCCAGGTTATTTAGTGTCACAGAATAGAATCAGAAATTGTTTATTTTTCTCATAGCAAATACAATACAAATACAATTTTATAGGCCTATAAATTTATGAGCATTATAAAAAATATTTGCATCAATCACCTGATTTCGTTGGGTAATCGACTGATTGTATAATATGAAGAAAACAACATTTTTTGTCTGAAAACATAGTGTTGGCTGTCTTGATTTATTTCATTTGCTATATTTACATCATTTGTGAGAAGATGAAGTAATGCATGCATGTTGTTTGGACAGTCATCTGTATGGTAATTCTTAACATTCTTAACAGATTCTGACGTCTGTAGATGTCAGAATTATGACGTCTAATTCGATCCCCGCAGAGCCTACATCAGTTTAAAAATTGCAATCGATGGGCTTTTTAGCTGTTCCAACCGCAGCGTCTTCAATCACTTTCAAGGGCTGTATTTAATTTTACACCATTTAAACGTCGTAGGCCTATAAAATGCCCCCCCCCCCCGCAACGAAAGAATTAACAAGGTCAGGTGTCAACAAACGACACTCGGCCATCTCGACCAATCAGAAGCCTACGATGCATCGTAACTTGTACGAGATTACGGACCCTCCGCAAAGCCATAAGGCAGTAAGCCTATAAGCTAACTTTAAAAGTAAGCAGATACTGTTTTTTGGCTTCACCGGAGCGAATCTGATACCGCGATTCTCACCCGCGAGAATAATTTGCCCAATTTGCATAATTATATTCATATATCATGCCGCATAATTGTAATACTTGTAAGTCGGGCCGGGGTAATCGACTGAAAAAAATGCAAACTATTCGACAATTGACGGATCAACAAACCGCACGACTCATTATCGTGGGGCATTGTGATAAATTCCTAACAATAATTGTCAGAAAATAAACCTAGGGTTGGGTTCCTAGTTACTGTTGTGCACTTTGTGTGCTAAAAATAGTTTATAGGGTTTAAATCGTAATGCACTTGACGACATCATAAAACAGTAAGAAACACATCAATTCTCCCAACATAAAATACTCAAGTTCAGGTTCAAGTTCGTAAAAGTTGTTTTTGAATATTTTAAAGGCTGAGCGACATGACAAGTTTAATACAATAGGAATTCCCCTTGGGGTTTCCCCAGGAATTGGGTCACAAGGGTTCACGGCCGGGGGCTCGCTCCACATATGGCACCGGATGTACCGCTTATTAGGCTTCAGGCATCACTGCCTTGCATAATTCCCCCTTAAGCAGTTACCGTCTCTATACGCCAGGGGGCGATACCTCATAAAAATGAGCCCGAGACTCCGGCCCAACCCCGGCTGGATGTAGGCCCAACGTCCGAGACGTTGGGCCTACATCCAGCTGGGGTTGGGATCGAGTTTCGCGCTTATTTGGGAGCCCGCTGTGCGCGACCCCGCCGCCACCTGCTTCCATGTCACCCGCACACAAATCCCAGAGTGATGAGCTTTGACCGACAGATCTTCTCAGTCAAGAGGAACCGTTTCAACGCAAGTGTACCCATGCTATGTCGACTTTTTTTACTCTCCATCTTGACATAGTCATTACAATGGAATTAACTTTCAAGGTGGCTCCCACCTTTAGGGCTAAGATGCGACCCAATTTTAGTTTTCTACCGATTGTGGAATGCACAATGTTGCCCAGGGTATAAGCACAAAATGGGCCACTGGGCAATATGAGCCAGGGGGCCTCTCACTCAAAATTAAATAATTGTAATGTATCATTTTTGATCATAGTAACAACAAATATTCAGGGCAGGTATAGGCCTATCTGTTTGAAAATGATTCAACATGTAGCCTAGTGGTTAAAGGAATTCACAAATTCACGATTGTTTAATTTCAAATTGTTAATACAGTGTTATTTCTAAGATTAATAATTATGCAAATGAGGCTTTTGTAACAAAATATGCGGGCAAAATTTGCCACATTAATGATAAATGCTAGGCGAATATGGTGGCCCATTTGGCCTGGCCCATTATGGTGAAATATGGTTTTAAGGATTTCCCCAGCATTTCGTCATATGCACCAAGAGGCAGAAAAAACAAATGCAGCCATGGAGCCAAGAATACCTGATAACAATGATAATTATATAACATGATATGATAGACTAAATTTGACACTATGTCATGCATTTAAAGAAGGATGTTCCTGGTAAAATATATAGTTTAAATTAGGATATGACTCTGATTGCTCCCAACTTGTATGTACACATCCTAGCTTTTCTCCAACGAAAGTTCCCATGATAAATTATTGAGGCTTAGAAAATATCACAGTTGTCATGTAATTATTATGACGTCGGCGATGGCCCGTTTTGCCCGGTGGCCCATTTTGCCTGGGTCTCCCCTGACGGTGTACCATATAGGCTAAAACTGTGCAATCGACGATGAGGTCATTACCAATAATGAGGCTCAGTTGACCAGCCATGGCAACGGTTTGTTTTGTTATGTTAACTGGTTAAATAATTATATAGTATAACCAAAGACGACCCACTGTGGCGGATCCAAGATTTGAAGAAAGGGGAGGCGCCGAAGGTTTGCGGTAGCAATATTTCATTGGCAAGATTTTTTGGGTAAATTTAGGCCCATCTTTTAAGTATTTGGCGAAAAATAGGGAGCGCCCGCTTATTTTTCGCTAAATACCCCCCCCCCCCCCGTGAATCACTGCATCATCCGTTTTGCTTAGAACCCTAGTATAGACTGTATACCCATGGATCCATTGCATGATCCATGTAATTAATAATAAATGGAAAGTTGAGTTAAGCGGTTGCCACTTTGATCTAACTAATGCTTAAATTAATAAGACAAGGGTCGTCACTTTTAATTTTTTCCGTTTTAGCCAAGAATTCTTGTCACGAGCTTCTTTTGAAGAAGATAATAATGAAGTATGTACTTTAGTCAATTGCATGGGCACCGCGTGCTCGACTGGGATTCAATGTGCATAACTCGAGTCAAGTGGCAGTTTTTTATCCCTTTAATCCGCAGGACGCTAAAATCAATATCATACAATTTCCAATATTAGAGCGTATTTAACCCTTTAACCGCCGGTGCCGCATATATTCGGGTTTTCATTTTTTATTAGCACATTAAGTGCCACCTGTTAAACATGTTAAAGATAAAATGTGACATCAATCAGCTATATTTGAAAACAGTTGACCTCCATTTTGTCAAATCTGAATAATTTTCACACACTTGGAGTTGTGGATCGCGTCAGCGAGACAAAACTTCAAGTGGGTGAAAATTCAAATTGAATAATTCGGCGGTTAAAGAGTTAAAAAACAAGAGACTTGACTCAGTTTATTTTCTTGGAATGTACCCCACAGTGTAAATAAAACAAAACAAATGAAAGAGCTGATTTAATACAGCATCCTACAGCAAACCTTGACTCCGATTTTCATATACCAATCTAAAGACGATCCACGCGCTAAAAAATATATAAAATAGATAATGGCCGAAGACCAATAACATAGGTATTCAAATGAAGCGGAAAGAGCTAACTAAGACATTTATGATGATTTCAATTTAAAAAAAACTTCAGTCTAGATGATTTAGACAAAAATAGTTCTGTAAAGATTTAAAATATACGCAACTAACTACACCACATTGTAAATACAAATAAAAGATCCCATAATAGAACTTCCCTCCAAGTAGCTTCTCTACAGCAAACCTTGATTCCGACTTTTGTAGACCAAAGCTTGTTTTGGTCTACGACCATCGGAGTCAAGGCTTGCTGTAAGAAGATGATACAATGTAACATAGAAGCTGAAGGAATTTCGAAGTGACAATACATTTTAAATAATTGAACAGCTAATTTTAATATTATGAATAGATAAATGAACTCGTATTTACTTGACTATTAAAATAAAGCTCACTGAATTTTTGATAGCTCAGTTTCAACAAGGAGGTTATAATATGTCTATATATTAACCTCCTTGGTTTCAATCAAAACATTAATCTATCCTGTCTATGTATTCCTGAGCAAAATGTTATGGTAGTCAAATATACTTTGATAAGGTGCCCCATTTTAAATAAAAGGTCAACTTCTAGGCAAACTGATTGACGTAAAAAAGTAATATGTTGAATTAATCATGTTTATTAGATGAGTCTTACTTATACTCATGATAGTTCTGTATTAGTATCCCTATACTCATATCTTCTGTGTGTGTGTGGGGGGGGGGAGGGGCTTGCTGTTTGATGAATGACCGCGCGTGTGCACCTAATTTAGGGAAATTTATTTCGCCGACAATTAAGTCAAACAGACACCGCGATCAATTAAATCCAATTATGATGTCTCCCTTCGCAAACCATTGCCCGAGATCCGACGTTGCGTGACATTTAGGCAGCCTGAGCAGCTATTAATGTAAAAGTTCTCATCATTTCCAGCGCTGAATTCGGTTGGGCACGATATCTGCCGGCCACAAAGGCCCGATTGCTGCCAAATTTGGCTCAGCTAATGCAGGAACCTTACCCTGATGACATCGCAAGGCTCTGACACAGTGACCTCCATTTTTAAATGTAATAGTTCCAATACGATCACAAGTTTACGCCTGCTGAAAATGGCCTAGTTTTCATATGCACTTGAAATATTCGACTCAATTTCTTGGCATCCGAGTTTTTTGGTAGGCAGCGCGAGTGTCGTTTTTACACAGCTGGCTGTGTACACAAAATGGTGGTCAGTGTGACTGGGCCTCGCGCAGTAAATGAGTTAGGCGGCCCAGTCATACCGGGTACATGAACCTATCCTACATTAATTTGACATAGCTCTTATCTCGTCATTGTTCGAGATGGTGATCTCGACCAATCACGTGCCGGAGAACTAGGTCAAATTGATGAGAAAGACAGTATCAGCTGAGCAGCGCGTGATAGGAAAATTCGACGTCATGAATCAACTAATCTTAATAATAATGTACTACATTAAGCATACAGATATAGTAGTGATGGGCATACATCGCTGATATTATTGGCCTATACACATCTGATGTGATGTGCTTTTGGGCTGCTCTGTTTTACAGATTATGTGACAGGCGACCCATGACTTTACGGATCACCTCGATGAGGATCTAACCATTTAAACAACCATGTTGAATATGCACACATGGGAAAATGATTGTGAATAAAGCCAATCGAAGAGAAAATGGTGTCTGGCAAAATAGAGACGTTATGAGCTTGCACCTGATAGATATAGAGATCTCTCTATATATTACACTTGGGTTTAAGATCAAGTACTTGATTTAATGAGATCACGCATCAAATTGACTGCAAATTTGAATAATTATCCGGTGTGTTAACCATTTGAACTCCCACGATGCATTAAAACATCATTTTCAATCCGAGAAAACAGACTTAATTTTCCTACAACCAAAGGTTTTAGAACGAAAATTTCCATGGAACTGGTTTACCAATAGGGACTACATGACATTATTTTCTTTACGTTTTCACCCACATCAAATCATCTTCATCCACTACAAGTCGGGAATTGCGACAGCAATTTGCGACTTGTAGTGGATGAAAATCAGGCTTGCAAGGGTAAAAAGGTTAATAAAGTACATAATTATGTTCGGTCTGCTGGATACAGGAATAATTTATTGAA